>JAOPSE010000003.1:208586503-210055858 GCA_029449295.1 Zea luxurians | reverse complement strand
GGTTATTCCCATTTAAGTGTGGTCTAGCCTCTAAGGCAGGGCTTGGGCAGTTAAGTTGGAATAATTCGGGCAGTTCCACCACAGCTGGTATCGGAGCTTGTACCACCACAGAGGAATCAATAAACCATAAATGCCATCCCTTTTCTAAAGTAAAATTTGATAGAAACAATGTTGGATAGATCGTAGGACGAGCAGGATAGACCTAGGACGTGAAGCCTTAGGATAATAGAAGGGTAGCTAGGTGGCTAAGTGACTAGGCCCTACAGGCCACTTTTTAAAGGATCGGAGTTCTTCCCTAGTCCTTTTTATCTTCTGGAGAGGTCGTTCAGGACGCGCATGCATGCATTCTTAATTAAGCAAATGGATAACTAAGTAAAAGGACTTAAAAATGAGATAACAGCCAACTAGGTCCCCAATGCCTTTTTCTTTTAGCTAGAGACAGGCTGAGTTTTATTTTCCTTGTTCTTTTTGTAATTCTTTTTCTTTTACTTACGCTTAACCGTGCACAGATGACTTCCCACGGATCCTCCGAGGACGGAAATGCACTGACCCACACTGACGGACTTGCACGAGAGGGTTTTCCCCGCATCTTGTGGGAGGTACTTCAGGGGCAGGATACTTGACACCCCCTCAGTACGCGGTGCAGCAGTTCGAGAAGCACCGGGTGCCTCACTGTAGGGTGAGGATGACTTTGGAGCCTCATCCCCTGTAGCCAGGCTGGCGCTCTTTGGACTCTGAGTCTTTCGGGTACCGAGCGGAGGAATCAATCGAGGCAATCGCTCTGCATGGACTGACTACTTTCTGCGGATTCCATCCCTTGGAGCTGGCTACCCACCCCATTGGGTTGTCCCTGCGGAAAGGAGGACGACCCGATGTGGAAGGATCGGGTGGAGCATGCCAAGGACATCTGGGCTCTCTACCCAGGCCACACCGCTCACTTGTCAGTACGATGCATGAACGCTCTGTATCGTCTGCAAGTAATGCGTGGGGAGGCAATGTCTCACCTGATGGCATTGCTGGAGGCCACCAAGATCACCCTGGACAACAGGGAGGAGCTCGTGGTGGACTTGTCCCAGGAGCTGGTGGAAAAAGATTTTGCAAGTGGAGCAGCTGTCTGATGAGATTCATGAGTTGGAGAGCTAGTGGCACCAGGGAGAACACCATTGAGGTTCTCGAGGATCAGCTCCTCAACACCCAACAGCAGCTAGCAGAAGCTAATGAGCACCTAGACATGCATCACCAAGAGATCCATGATAAGGAGGCTGACGAGGACGTTGACATCGAGGGAGGGGAGGAGCCTGCTTCCAGTGTAGACACCGCTGGCTCAGGGAGACCACCTTCCCCCGAGTCAAGCGTTGCCTCGTTCGCTCACTAGATGCTAGGGATAATACTAGAGGTTGGAAATAGTTGGACCTCCTCCACCGCTAGCCTTAGCTTTTTGCACCCTTAGGGTACTAGGCTAGGTAGAGTTGAGTCTTTTGGATCATTGATGTAACCGTGTTTAAACTCTTTTGGAGGTTCAGGGATGATTAATGGCAGTTTAAATTTGGACGGAAGGTTTATGTTTTTGTTTTGTTTTATGCGGAATCTATCAAATTGCTTAACTCCCCTACCGTGTTTGAACCTTAAGCTTGGAGATGTGTTATTAAGCAAACCATGTGATTTTTCAGATGGCTGGGAGAGCGCGCCGTGGTCAGAATGAGCACGTTCCTCCACGCCACCGCCTCCTACTCTGCAGGAGCTCATGGCTCAGCAGAATGAGATCTTGAGGCAGCTGGCTCAGCGTCAGCCACCACCACAGCACTATGGTGGTGGAGACCATTAGCGTCACCCCGCGGCGGCTACCTATCAGGAGTTCCTCAGTACCCAGCCTCCACTGTTCACAAGGGCCGAGGACCCACTTGATGCAGATGTATGGTTGCGGGGTGGTGGAATCCAAATTCCCACTGCTCCATGGAGCTTGCTCAGAAGTCACCAAAGTCAGGTTTGCCACCCAGCAGCTTCGCAGACCCGCGAGGACTTGGTGGGACCATTTTCTTGCCATGCAGCCAGAAGGTAGAGAGGTGGAATGGAGGGAGTTCAAGGCCGCTTTCAGAGGGCACCATATTCCAGCTGGCATCATGGACCGGAAGCTCAATGAGTTTCTGGCACTCACTCAGGGCAACAGGACAGTGTTGCAGTATGCCCAGGCCTTTAATGACTTGTGCCAGTATGCTGGATACCATGCAGACACGGACGAGAAGAAGAGGGACAGGTTCAGACGGGGGCTCAGCACCAAGCTCCGTGATCGTCTCAACACCGTCAGGGCCAACAGTTACAATGAGTTGGTCAACATGGCTATCTCCCAGGAGGACTGCATCTTAGCTCGACAGGCAGAGAGAAAAGGAAGACCCCTGTGGCAGGACCCTCAGCTCAGCCACAGCGCTTCAGGATTGTGTCTGACACGCAGAGCAAGGGACCTCAGCAGCAGCAAGGGAGATGGGTGATCAGACCACCCCAGCAGCAGCAGGCACCCAACCGCACCCAATTTCCCACTCAGAGGAGCAACCAGCAGCAGCAGCAGCAGTACCGTCAGGCCAATGGCAACAGGTGCTTCACTTGTGGCAGCACTGGGCATTATGCCAAAAATTGCCCCAGAAACCAGCAGAGGCAGGGGCAGAATGTCAATCAGAACCAAGGCAAGAGACAGAAGGTGCAAGTGAGGCAGGGCAAGCTGAACTTCACTACCATGGCTGACATTCCAGAGGGAGCACCCGTCATGACTGGTATCTTTACAGTTTTAAATTATCCCGCTATTGTTCTTTTTGATTCCGGTGCTTCACATAGTTTTATCAGTGCCAAGTTTAGTGCCAAATGCAGTTGCCCTTTCACCATACCGATGGGGGCATTACAATTTCAACACCCGGAGGCAGAGTTGCCACTTATCAAATCAACAAGAATATGCCTCTAAAGTTTGGTAGTTTGATAATTAAAACCAACCTTCTTATCTTGGGACTGGATAGTGTGGATATCATATTGGGAACTGATTGGTTGACCAAACATCAGGTAGTGATTGACATTGCAGCTAGGGCCATCGAAGTGCACTCACCAACCTGTGGTGAAATCACACTATATTTACCCAACCAGGGTTGTACCCGATCTTGTGCCTTTGTTATGGTAGAATCCCCAGTGGAAAAGATCCCAGTGGTCTGTGACTATCCGGATGTCTTTCCGGATGAATTGCCAGGGATGCCACCTGACCGAGATATTGAGTTCGCCATCGAATTGCAACCCGGGACTGCTCCCTATCTCCAAGAGACCCTATAGGATGCCTCCCGCGGAATTGGCAGAATTGAAGAAACAATTGCAAGAATTGTTGGACAAGGGGTTTATTCGTCCAAGTACTTCCCCATGGGGATGTCCCGCCTTATTCGTGAAGAAAAAGGATGAGAGTTTGAGGATGTGTGTTGACTACCGCCCTCTCAATGCGGTGACTATCAAGAACAAATACCCGTTACCCCGCATTGATGTTCTGTTTGATCAGTTGGTGGGAGCCAAGGTATTCTCCAAGATAGACCTTCGCTCAGGCTACCATCAGATTAAGATCCGTGCCAGTGACATTCCCAAGACGGTTTTCTCTACCAGATATGGGCTCTATGAGTTTTTGGTGATGTCTTTTGGGCTAACCAATGCCCCGGCTTATTTTATGTACTTGATGAACTCAGTGTTTATGCCAGAGTTGGACAAGTTCGTGGTCGTCTTCATCGATGACATTCTGGTTTTATTCCAAGAATGAAGCTGAGCACACTAAACATCTGCATACTGTACTTCAGAGACTCCGTGACCATCAGTTGTATGCTAAGTTGTCTAAGTGTGAGTTCTGGCTGAAGGAGATTAAATTCTTGGGTCACAAATTTCTCAGAATGGATATCAGTTGACCCTGAGAAAGTGCAAGAAGTGATGGACTGGAAACCTCCAACTACAGTGAGACAGATTAGGAGTTTTCTGGGATTGGCAGGGTACTACCGACGATTTATTCCGGATTTCTCCAGAATTGCCAAGCCAATGACTGAACTGTTGAAAAAGGGAGGTCAAATTTCAGTGGAGCCAAAAGTGTGAAGATGCTTTTCATACTTTGAGGCAACATTTAACAACAGCCCCAGTGCTAGCCCAACCAGACAATACCAAGCCATTTGAAGTTTATTGTGATGCTTCTAGTACAGGATTGGGTTGTGGTCTTGATGCATGATAACCGAGTTATTGCTTATGCTTCCAGAGCCCTCAGACCCCATGAGCAGAACTATCCTACACATGATCTGGAATTGGCAGCAGTGGTTCATGCTCTTAAGATATGGAGACACTATTTGATGGGAGCTCACTGCAACATCTACACTGATCATAAGAGCCTCAAATATATTTTCACTCAGGCGGATCTGAACATGAGGCAGAGGAGATGGTTGGAATTAATCAAGGATTATGATTTGGAAATGCATTACCATCCTGGCAAGGCCAATGTGGTGGCAGATGCCCTGAGCAGAAAGGCCCAGTGCAATTGTTTGAACATGGATGTGGGAATTACCACCTTGTGTGATGAGTTGTGCAAGCTGAACCTAGAAGTGGTTCCTTCCGGTGAGTTGAGTTATATTTCAGTGGAGCCCACATTGCAAGAGCAAATAGTCAGGGCACAGATTGGGGACAAGGGAGTCCAGGTTATTAAAGAAATGATCAAGCAGAAGGCAGAAAAATACAAGTGTTTCCGTCAGGACAGCAAGGGGATTTTATGGTTTGGAGATCGATTGGTTGTTCCCAAGGACCCTGAGCTCAGAAAGAAGATATTGGATGAAGCTCACCTTTCTAAGTTCTCCATGCACCCTGGTAGCAACAAGATGTACCATGACCTCAGATCGTTATATTGGTGGACCAGAATGAAGAGGGAAATTGCGAAGTATATCTCCGAGTGTGACACTTGCCAGAGGATAAAAGCCAGCCACTTGAAGGCAGCAGGCCCTTTGCAACCCCTTCCCATACCATCTTGGAAATGGGAGGACATTTGCGTGGACTTCATAGTAGGATTACCCAATAACTCCAGGCACCATGATTCGATATGGGTTATTGTGGACAGATTGACAAGACAGCTCATTTCTTGCCAGTGCACACCACCCCACCGGGCGGAGAAGTATGCGGAGATCTACATCGACCAGATAGTTCGTCTGCATGGGATACCAAGGACTATCGTCTCAGACCGAGGAGCACCTTTTGTGGCACGATTTTGGGAGCAACTGCAGGAATCACTTGGAACCCAGGTCATACGAAGCTCAGCATACCACCCCCAAACAGATGGTCAGACAGAAAGGGTAAATCAGATTTTGGAAGACATGTTGCGAGCATGCGCACTACATTATGGAAAGGATTGGGACAAGTGTCTTTCCTTGGCAGAATTTTCTTACAATAACAGCTATCAGTCTAGTCTGAAGATGGCACCTTTTGAGGCATTATATGGGAGAAGGTGTAGAACCCCACTAAATTGGTCTCAAGTAGGAGAGAGGGAAATTTTTGGACCAGATTTAGTACTTGAAGCAGAGGCAAAGGTTAGAATTATCAAGAAGAACCTAGAAGCTGCTCAGGCCAGGCAAAAGAGTTATCATGACAAGAGGCGGAAGCCTCTACAGTTTGAGGTGGGAGATTATGTCTATCTTAAGATATCACCAACCAAGGGTGTCCAGAGATTCGAGATCAAGGGCAAGTTAGCCCCTCGTTACATTGGACCCTATAAGATCAAGGCAAGTTGTGGACCCGTAGCTTACCAATTGGAATTGCCGCCCTGTATGTCAGCAGTTCACAATGTGTTCCATGTATCTCAGCTGCGGAAATGTGTTCGTCTACCCACTGAAGTGCTACCAGAACCAGACATTGAAATAGAACCAGACTTGTCCTACCAAGAGTACCCCGTCAAGGTATTGGATCAAAAGGAGAGATCAACTCGGGCAAGATCAATCAAAATGTATAAGGTTCAGTGGAGTCATCATTTAGCAGAAGAAGCTACATGGGAGACGGAGGATTTTCTACGCTCTCGCTTCCCTGACTTTCTGCCCAAAGGAGTCGGTATGTAACCCCAAAAACCCCACCCCACCTGCTCTTTGAAGTCAATTATAAGAAAAACTTAGATAACAAGGATAGTCTAAGATGTGGATTTAACTTAAGAAGGGCTTCCTTCTGAAGTTGCAAAGAGGATGACATTCAAAGAACAGTTAAAAAAAAAGGAAACTTGAGTAAAGGGAGTGTAGCACTAACACACCTTCAAGCACCCTCCAAGGGACTCTACCTAAAATCTCGGGACGAGATTCCTTTAAGGGGGGAGGGCTGTAACACCTCAGGTGTTACCATGACTAGAACCTACCCTAAATGCTAAGGATTGTGATCACATGTGGAAATAACTTGAGGATAACAAAGAACCTTGGAGATTATGTGTTAACCAAAAATTCTAAGGACCTAAGGGCACCATTTAAGCTTTGGTGCACTGGCTACATTGGGTAAGAAAAGGGGGGGAAACCCTAGGCCCCTCTTGAACCCTCCTTTCCATATCCATGGATGAGAGGGGGAAGAAAATGAGCAAATGTGCAAAACATGAGTGATCTTTAACCCAACCTTAAGCAACCTTATAACCAGCAAGTAGAGGAAGGAAATATTGCAAAAAGGCCCCTGGAGAAACCCCAAATCAAATCACTAAGTGGAGAGAGAGCTAGAGGTCTCTATTTCTCTCTAAGTCCATTTTTAACCCTAGTTTAAGGATCAACCGTGTTCACCTTGAAGATGGCATCAAATCCACTTGTGTTCTATACCAAAAACGTGGCATACCACCTAGGGCACCCACTGGAAAAAGTTGAGCCCGAGACTCGGACGTTTGACATGCCATGGCATGGCTTTTGTCGCGAAGTGCCCAGTGTGACACACCTGATTTGGCATCCAAAGATCTCCCTCCCTAGGCCATATCTGCCCCGACGTCTCACAGTTGAGTGACAGCCCTAGGTGCCAGGAAGAGGTCTGCGCCGAACCTTTGCAAAGATTCGCACGTTTGCGACATCTGCCGACGTTTGAACAATGGAAGAAACAAACCGCCACGTGTTCGACGCGTTCTGCCGCGCCAGAGCACGCCCACGCGTGACCCCGCGAGCCCCGCGCCGTGCTCGAGCCAAGCCAGTGCCCTGGTTCGCGTCCGCGCCTATAAAACGCCCAGGAGCCTTGGCCGTACCCCTCCGCACGCGCTCAAGTCTCACCGAAGCTCAGTTCACCGCCGTTTGCCCGTGCGCGACGTGCCCGCGGCCACCCGAGCCACTGCCGCCGTAGACCGGCCAGCCCAGCCCTCCACAGTCCCATCCAACCCTCGGACACGAGTGTGCACCCACCAGTGAAGCTCCCCGAGCAAAGAATCGGGCTCTGCTTCGCCGGAGACGCCGGAACAAGGTCACCGGACTTCACCCGACCGCCGGCAATCGTGGACCGAGGTACACGGTGAGTCTCTCTTCGATTCCTTGCACGGTTAGACTCCTTAGACCTCCATGAAGCTCCCTATGCCCTTGGATTGAACTATACCGCCGTGGATAGGCCGGAGCACACGCCGCCGACGAGCTCGCCCGCCTGCGCGCGTGGACCGAGCGACTCCGGCCATCCCCGCCGACGAGCCGTACCTCGACGTGATCGCCAGAACCTCCCCGAGCAAACCCTGCCCTTCGCCGGACCTCCCTCGCCGCCGGTAAGCCGCGCCACCCTTTTCTTTCCCGCGGCTACTGTTTCAGTTGGGGGAAGGACCGCGGGTGAGAGGGAGAGAAAGTTAGGGGGTTAAGTGAAATGTCAGAGACTCAGGGGAATAGTGGCGCGAGGGTAGATCTGCAAGGTTTGATTCGGTTTAAACCCAGGGACCCCGGTGTAAACCGTTTTTCTAGGAAACTCATTTTAAAATCTATTTTAAAATTGAACAGAAACTTTAAAAACCCATAACTTCTGTTTGGTTTACCCAAATTTGGTCAAACCAATTTTGCCAGACTCTAAATAATGTAACCTATCTGAGAAAAATATAAAACCCCATAGGTACTATAGAAAAATATAAGGTTCTGATTTAATTATAGTTTTGACCAAAAGCTTAATAATAGCAAGAAAAATGGTTGTACTATTTAACTAGGGTTAGAAAAATTTGGAGAAGTTTATATCTACCTACTGACCTAGTTAAAAATGTTAAACCCCTCTGTCCACTACATTAAGTTAGTTTTTACCCCTTATTCCATAATATGCTTAAGGTTAAGAAAAATAGAAAAGGTGACATAAATAATGAAACAGAGGGCACCCCTATTTTTGTTAAGATACTCATTCAATATAGTTCACTGGAAAAATATATCATACCCTGTTGTAGTGTAAAATAAGAAGGATACCTTTTAAATTAATAAAATAAGGATAACTTAGAAAAACCCTACAAAAATAACCCTAAGGTGAAAACTCCTCAAACCTTAGGATAACTAATGTTTTGATAATAAGAACTTAGGAAAAATCTGAAATCTGTTGTTTGATATTTTTCAAATGACAAGTTAGTTCTAAACACCCTTTTTGCACCAAACTTGAAAAATCCACCATTAAATAACCATCATGTGGCTCTCTGTCATTTTTGGTACAAGAGCTTATTATCACTGTTAGAGGCCAACAAAAATAACCCTTAGGACAGGACCCACTTTAATAAAGGACTTGTAGTGCACATTGGCTTAATTGCACCACTTTTTGTTATTTTTATATGCAGCCTAGCCTTGTTATTTTGAATCTCCTATTCTTAAGACAGGCCATATTGACCAGGAGCAAGCCACTGTAATCTTTGTAGAATTATTGAAAATAGTTAATTCACCTTCGTAGTTCAAACCCCACTAGAATTCATAAATGAACACTAAAGAGAGGACAATGAACAATGGAAATTAGTATCCTCCTAAGACTCTTGTAAATTGTTCCCTGGAATGGATATATACAAATGCAATACCAATTCTCCTTGCTTACCCCAAATAAAATTTGAAAAATAAAAGTGATAAGTATAAACCACTAAAACCCCGCATGTCCGAGAAACCCTAAGTTATTTCTTGACTTAGTTCTTTTGGTATAATATTAATAATCCTGCATAATCATGACATACATGTTCATTGCATTCGATAGATTGTAATCTTGCTGACGGACAGTACATCCTCGTGCCGGAGCAAGGAGCTGCCCAGGAGGTTGCCCCGGACCTAGCACCAGAGCCTGCACCAGAGGACCTGCCTGCCACTGCTTTGGAAGGCAAGCCCCGGTTTTATGCATAACCTGTTATTTATGCTATTTTACTACACTTAATGATTGTAGGATTGTTTGTGCACTTAAGTGTAGGAGTTGTTTTGAACCCTAGTTGCATGATCTCAGGAATCCTATTGAGATGAATACTAGTATGCTAGGTCGAGTAGCTGCTTTATTAATTAGGATCTCGGTAGAAGTCGAGTGATTTTTCTAGCACTCGCGCGAGGTCAGGAATTGGCTGTATCCACTTTCTTATCATATTGATGTTGGTTTGTGGGCAACAATCCATGGGGATTGGTTGTTCACGGGATAAAAATTTGTTTAAGGATTAAGGTGTGGTACCGTGAGTCAAGCGTTTGAACGTACTAAGCACATGCCGAGAAATATGGTAAATCGGTAAGCCTAGTACCTGAGTGAACCTGCCCGCAGACATATCCCCTCACGCGACCTGAGACGTAGTCTCCCATTCCGGTTATGGTGGGTACAAGTGCGGTCACTGCACGACGGCCAGTCGGGGTCAGTGAGGCATTGTACGCCAAGGCGGTGAGCCCTGATCTGTTGCCAGGGAATCGATGGGGACGGTTGATGTGTGTGGGGACGGAGTGCCTCGCCACGTCGTGTGTTTAGGTTTACCTTGCAAGGTTTAAAAACTCGATTCGAATCGTCTGCTTCTCGCAGCTAATGAGACTGCTTGATCCATGCTGCTACATTGAGTAATAAGTGGAACTGTGTTGAGATGATACAAGCTGTTGATTGCTAAAAATGCTTGCTACTATGTATGAGTAGATAGTACACTTTTAGCCTTAAGAGAGTCACACTTAATCTTGACAAAGTTAAAATCTTGATTTAGAAACTCAGCTAGTGCTTTTGGCAACCAAACCCCACAGCCAAACAGCTGCATGTCTAGAGGTAGAGGAGTAGACTCCTCACACCGGGTAAGTCTAGCTGAGTATTAGTATACTCAGCCTTGCTTGTGGCATAATTTTACAGGTTCTCTGGAGGAAATGGCTACTGGAGTGACTTGGCCATCCACCCTGCCACCGGGTTGGACTGTCGAGTGGGACCCTGCCTCGGCCGAGGAGGAGCATGAGGAGTGATGGGATAGGCTTCCCCATCTCTCTATTTATTTACCGTTAGTTTATTTCCGCTGCACTTCAAAACAATGATGGTCACTTTTGCAAAAACTCCGATGATGATGATGATGATGTAAAAATTTAATACTCTGACATGTATGGTTTTATGCTTTATTGTATTTGCTCTGTGACTCACCATCGAGTGAGATTGTGGTACTTGATCCTGTAAGTGGCCGTGTCGGACTAGATCCGAGGGATTGACGGGTTATTCCCATTTAAGTGTGGTCTAGCCTCTAAGGCAGGGCTTGGGCACTTAAGTTGGAATAATTCGGGCAGTTCCGCCACAGCGTCGAGTTCAGCTCTATTGAAATCAACTAAGTATAGCTGAACCTCTAACACTCCCTTAAATGCTACTGAATCATCACTTCTTCTAAAGACAGTAACACCTACATCAGTAAATAGACAGTTGTAACTCATTTTGCATAATTGAGAAACTGAAAGCAAATTGTAATATAATGAATCTACAAGAAAAACATTGGAAATAGAATGGTCAGGTGATATTGCAATTTTACCAAGTCCTTTGACCAAACCTTGATTTCCATCCCCGAATGTGATAGCTCTTTGGGGATCTTGGTTTTTCTCATAGGAGGAGAACATCCTTTTCTCCCCAGTCATGTGGTTTGTGCACCCGCTATCAATGATCCAACTTGAGCCCCCGGATGCATAGACCTACAAAACAAGTTTAGGCCTTGTTCTTAGGTACCCAAACGGTCTTGGGTCCTTTGACATTAGAAACAAGCACCTTGGGTACCCAAACACAAGTCTTTGAGCCCTTGTGCTTGGCCGCTACATATTTGGCAACTACTTTGCCTGATTTGTTAGTTAAAACATAAGAAGCATCAAAATTCTTAAATGAAATGTTATGATCATTTGATGCAGCAGGAGATTTCTTTTAGGCAATATAACATGGGTTGATTGCCTAGAGCTAGAAGCCTCATTTTTATACATAAAAGCATGATGAGAAACATTATGAGGTTTCCTAACATGAATTCTCCTAATTTTATGCTCAGGATAACCAGCAGGATATAAAATGTAACCCTCGTTATCTTGAACCATGGGAGCATCCTTAACAAAGTTAGACAATTTCTTAGGAGCATTAAGCTTGACATTACCTCCCTGTTGGAAGCCAATGCCATCCTTAATGCCAGGGCGACTCCCACTATAGAGCATGCTTCTAGCAAATTTAAATTTTTCATTTTCCATCTCATGCTCATTAATTTTGGCACTAAGTTGAGCTATGTGATCATTTTGTTGTTTAATTAAAGCTAGGTGATCATGGATAGCATCAACATTAATGTCTCTACATCTAGTACAAATGGAAATATGCTCAACAGTAGAAGTAGAGGGTTTGCAAACATTTAATTCATCAAACTTAGCATGTAACATGGCATTTTCATTTCTAAGATTGGAAATAACATTATTGCAAACATTTAAATCTTTAGCCTTAGAAATTAATTTTTCATTCTCAATTTTAAGGCTAGCAAGTGAGGCATTTAATTCATCAATCTTAGCAATTAAACTAGCATTATCATTTCTAAGATTGGTAATTGAATCATCACAAATATTTGACTTCTCAACCTTAGCAATCAAATTAGCATTCTCAATTCTAAGGTTGGAGATAGTGTCATGGCAAGTGCTAAGCTCACTAGTCAATTTCTCACATTTTTCTATCTCCTGAGCATAAGCATTTTTAACTTTAACATGCTTTTTGTTTTCCTTAATTAGGAATTCCTCTTGGCTATCCAAGAGTTCATCCTTCTCATGAATAGCTCCTATCAATTCATTCAATTTTTCCTTTTGTTGCATGTTTAAGTTGGCAAAAAGAGCAAGGAAATTATCTTCATCATCACTAGAGTTAGCCTCATCACTAGATGTTTTATATTTAGTAGAAGCTCTAGATTTTACCTTCTTCTTTTTGCCGTCCTTTGCCATAAGGCACTTGTGGTCGACGTTGGGGAAGAGGAGGCCCTTGTTGACGGCGATGTTGGCAGCGTCCTCGTCGGAGGAGGAGTCGGTGGAGCTCTCATCGGAGTCCCACTCCCAGCATACATGGGCATCGTCGCCCTTCTTCTTGTATTATCTCTTCTTTTCCTTCCTCTTTCCCTTCTTGTCGTTGTCCCTGTCACTATCACTAGATAATGGACATTTAGCAATAAAATGACCGGGCTTACCACACATGTAGCATACTTTCTTGTAGCGGGGTTTGTAATCTTTCCCCCTCCTTTGCTTGAGGATTTTGTGGAAGCTCTTGATGATGAGCGCCATCTCCTCGTTGTCGAGCTTGGAGGCGTCGATGGGGATCCTACTTGGTGTAGAATCCTTCTTTTCTTCTTCTGTCGCCTTGAATGCGACGGGTTGCACCTTGGGTGTTAAGGTGGCGCCTCACTCGATGATTTGTTTGGAGCCTTTGATCATCAATTCAAAGCTCACAAACTTTCCTATAACCTCCTCCGGAGACATTAGCTTGTATCTAGGATCACCGTGAATTAATTGAACTTGTGTAGGATTAAGAAAAACAAGTGATCTTAGAATAACCTTGACCATTTCATGGTCATCCCATTTTGTGCTCCCGAGGTTGCGCACTTGATTAACCAAGGTCTTGAGCCAGTTGTACATGGCTTGTGGCTCCTCCCCTTGGTTGAGCATGAATCGATCGAGCTCCCCCTCGATCATTTCCTGCTTGGTGATCTTGGTCACCTCATCTCCTTCGTGCGCGGTCTTGAGTATGTCCCAAATCTCTTTGGCACTTTTCAACCCTTGCACCTTATTATACTCCTCTCGACTTAGAGAGGCGAGGAGTATAGTGGTGGCTTGGGAGTTGAAGTGCAAGATTTGGTCGACCTCCTCCGAATTATAGTCCTTGTCCCCTTCATTCGGTACCTGCGCTCCATACTCAACAATATCCCATATGCTTTTGTGGAGTGAGGTTAGGTGATGCCTCATTTTATCACTCCACATAGAATAATCTTCACCGTCAAAAACCGGTGGTTTGCCTAAGGGAACGGATAGTAATGGAGTGCATTTGGAAATGCGAGGATAGCGGAGGGGCATCTTACTATACTTCTTGCGCTCATGGCGCTTAGAAGTGACGGATGGCATGTCGGAGCCAGGGGTGGATGGCGACGAAGAATCTGTCTCGTAGTAGACCACCTTCTTCATCTTCTTTTTCTTGTCGCCACTCTGATGCGACTTGTGAGGAGGTGATCCCTCCTTAAGCTTGTTGCCGGACTCCTTCGATGGAGCCTTCCCGTGGCTTGTGGCAGGCTTCTCGCTGGTCACGACCTCCTTCTTGGCGTGATCTCCCGACATCACTTTGAGCGGTTAGGCTCTAATGAAGTACCGGGCTCCGATACCAATTGAAAGTCGCCTAGAGGGGGGTGAATAGGCAGAATCTGAAAATTATAAACTTAAGCAAACACTACAAGCCGGGGTTAGCATTAAAAATAAAATCGAGTCCGAAAGAGAGGGTGAAAACAAATCAAAAGCAAATGAAGCGGATGACACGGTGATTTGTTTTACCGAGGTTCGGTTCTTGCAACCCTACTCCCCGTTGAGGTGGTCACAAAGACTGGGTCTCTTTCAACCCTTTCCTTCTCTCAAAGGGTGACCTAGACCGAGTGAGCTTTTCTCCTTAATCAAACGGGCCACTTAGACCCCTACAAGGACCACCACAACTTGGTGTCTCTTGCTTTGATTACAAGTGTCTTGAGAACAAGAAAGAGGAAGAAGAAAAGCGATCCAAGCGACAAGAACTCAAATCAACACAAATATCTCTCTCTCTCACTAGTCACTAATTGTTTGGAGTGATTCCGGACTTGGGAGAGGATTTGATCTCTTGTTTATGTCTTGGAGTGAAGTCTAGAGCTCTTGTGTTGAATGCAATGGCTGAAAACTTGGATGCATTGATGTGTTGTCACACCCGGCTTTAAGGAACAAAGCCAGGTGCATCTCATACATGCGCCAAGAAGACAACATATACAATAACAGAGTGTATAGAGATAAATGTCATTAACATCAGAGTATTTATTACATAGCGGAAGACTTACAAAAATAAAAGGATAAATATAACACGAACTAAGGATCGTCGGCGCCAATGTCAACTGAGAAACGCCACCTAGATCAGATCAAACTCCTCGATACTTGACTCCACTTGAAACCACCTGTTCTTCTCCTGTGGGGGGGGTGTGAGACAGCAAGGGTGAGCTCACACATGTTCATCGCTCAACAAGTTGTGGGGAATAATGTGGCATGAACTCACAAAGGTGGGAGTTCATGAAGTGTAAGGCTGATCAACAATAGAGGTTAAAGCTGAGCATTGCTTTTATAAGTTGGTCAAAATTTTATTAGCAGTTACTAAGTGTAAGTGAATACCAAACCATAATAAAATAATAGAACAAAATTAATAATAACCCATGCAATGCAAATGACAAATTGAGTTTAGGTTCCATAATTTAATCATCGGAGAGTCCTGAGCCGCTCATGACCGTGAGCTCGGCTAGTATACCAGTTTTACACTCTGCAGAGGTTGTACCCTTTACCCACAAGTCGTGTTTCCCATGTCGCCAGGGTTAGCTAGGCCCTTAGACACTACCAAGGTGAATGGCTAGGGATCCACTACGAGGCCTTTACAAAGTTCCACTAGCTTCCGAAAACCCGCTACAGTTTATAGGAAGTTCCAATGCAGGGTTCCTGGCTGACCGCCATCGCAGCAAAATCAACCAGGGACCTCCCTACACTGACCACTCCCCTACTGCCCTTGCCCCTTTCGGGTAAGGTAGTCTTCCACTAGCTTTCCTAATTAGTCAGCCAAGGGGTCCCATTCCTCCCTTGTGGTGGCACGTGGTTCTCAAGTTAAGCTCCATGTTCCAATTAACAATAACATAATGATCTTGACATGAACATAAATAGAATAACAAAATAACTGGAACATGGATATAATGAAATATTAACCCAAAAACCACGTAAAGCAATAGCATAAACTACCCAAGTGATTCAGGGGTAAACAAGGTAATGAGATAAACAATCTAGGGTGACCTATCGGGTCCCATCAAAATTAAACCTATGCATGGTAAATGATTATAAAGAACATTATTGGGTAATAAAAGTGAATCAAGGGCACAACTTGCCTGGCACTTGAGATTCCAGTTACCAGGGTGATCTTCTGGTGACTCGTGTCCTCGCGCTAGTCGTAGCAATACAAACATACACGGTATAGATAAAATTAACATCACACCAAACATAAGAATATACTGCATAATAATGATCTACGCGAAGCTACGAGACCAACGCAACTTGAACGGATCAAATCGGAGTTAAAACGGGGAAGTTATAAATTTCCTATGGTTTTATGTATTTGATATAAGATTAATTAGGAAATAAATTTTTATTACTATTTTCATGTAAAAACAGATGCAATAGGTGCTAAACAACAATATTACAAAATTGTAGAAATTGGAATGGTCTCATTTGGAGTTCATATGCATTTTCTATAATTTAAACAAATTCTTAGCAATTATTTTTGTAGTAAAAATGGATTTCCATTTCATTTTTCCTAGATTTTCTATCTCCAGGACTGGGCGCATAATATATAGAGAGTGCAGGGGCTAGGCTGAAATGTTCTCAAGACTCAGCCGCGCTCGGGGTGGACAGCGGATTAAATCCTGTTTCCCCCAGGGTTTCTTTAGCAAAAATCGCAGGCCAAAAGGGTACCGCATGAGTATGACCGCACAGATTACAATCAACGGTCCAGATTAAAATACAAAATGGTACGCACAGCCAACCCTCCGATCACGATCTAACGGTCACAGGATCAATACTACTCGATCCCATCTCCAGCGCCCATCCAAGATCGGACGGTACACGGCGGCTTCACCTTAGATTCAATCCTAGCTGTTCATATTGGATCTAACGGCACTGTGTCATCTTCTTCCCCCGGCCACACGCACCGACTACGGCGCGACATGGGTAAACGACGGTGCCGTCACCAGTGATTGCCCACCCAGTGGAACAACGAAGCTTGCAGGCTGATGCATAGCGTGATCGACAGAGGAGGGAAAGGCGAACACGGTCATCCAGGGTTTACCGGCGGTTACGCAGTGTAGGTCATTGCCCACGGCGTGATGCGATGTGGCGGCGGCGCTATAACTCCGGCCACCCAATACACCGTCCAAAAGAAACCGCGAGCTACGATTCATGGTCCTACGCATTCAAGGGAACATAGGGAGTAGAGAATTGGTTTCTCACCAGAGCTTGTCCCGTGGCGTGGCGGTCCACGAGACGAGCGGGATCCACGGCGGAGATGGGCTCAGACGAGCGATTGGTCGCACGCGAGACGATTGCAGGCACCCTCAGCTCCCGGATTGACTTCCGCGACCTCCAGCGGTGCACCACAACGAGACCCCATGCCCAGGGTGGACGAATTCGATGCTATGGCCGCGGCGCATCGACAACGATTTCTGGCGGCGGTGAATTGGCTGCAGAGGCGCTAGTCATTGGGTTGGACGAAGAGGGGAAGGCGAGCTCGAGATGGCGGACGGAAAAAGGGGTCTGTTACTTGTACCCAGGAGTCCAGCCGAGAAGGTCCTGGTCCGGTAGCGAGAATCGACGGTAGCGAGAGAAAGGGGAAAAAACTCCCGTGCGACCCGCGCGGGCTGTTACCGCCGCGGTGACCGGGATGACAATAGGGCCCCGCAACCCAGTGAAAGACTGAGAGTGGGCACGAGTTGTGCAGCTGAGGCGCTGACCAGTGGGGGCCACCGACCAGAGAGCACGCGTGTGAGTGAGTGGCAAGCGGGCCCGTGGTGTCAGCGTGCTGCGCACAGTCGATTTGGGCCGCGCGGAGGGGAAAGGGTAAGTGGGCCAAATTTGGGATCTGCGGCCCAGGTAGGTTCTTCCTCCCCTTTTTTTTATTTTCTATTTTCCTTTCTTGTTTTCTTTTATTCTTAACTATTTTGAATTTAAATTTGAATTTTTGAATACGAATTTCACCATTGAGTCAAGTATACAAATTCAATCTTCTAGTGGAGGAACAATATATTTTTATTTACTTATTTTTATCCACAAAATTCTTATTTTCTTCTCTTTTCTAAATTCTATAATTCCTTTTGGATTTTAAATTCTGCTTTGGACTTTAATATATTTCTTGTCACATTGTTATTTTATTTTGTCTCAATGTGCACACAAAAGAAAATCAGCATGATGCATAGTTTAGTGGTGTCTTCTTTTTTTTAATTATTTATTGGTGCAAGTGAGATGCCCACATGAAATGATAAATAGGGATGACACATATATGCAAAGGAAGATAATTTCTCTTTTTATACTCTTATCACAAAGTGGGTATTACAAATCCTACCCCCCTTAAAAATAATCTCGTCCTCGAGATTAATGAAGGTCTAGGGAAAAGATGGGAAAAATCTTATGCGAAGCTCTTCTTCTCTTTCCTATGTAGCTTCATCTTCTCCATGATGGTTCCATTGCATTTTGCACATCTTAATAACTTTATTTCTTGTAACTCGAGTCAATGTATCAAGAATCTTGATAGGATACTCCGTGTAAGTCAAATTACTCTGAACACTGAGCTCTTCCATTGGTAACTGTTCCTTAGGGACACGGAGACACTTCTTAAGTTGAGACACGTGGATTACATTATGCACATCAGATAGATTATCAGGTAACTCGAGTTGATAGGCCATCTCTCCAACTTGCCTAAAAACTCAGAATGGTCCCATATAGCGAGGGGACAATCTGCCCTTGACTTTAAATCTCCTCATTCCACGAAGTGGTGACACCTTGAGGTACGCATAATCTCCCTCCTCAATTCCAGTGGTCTCCTTCTATTATCAGCATAGCTCTTTTGCTTGGTCTAAGCTACCCTCAAATTCTCACGAATTATACGGACTTGTTCTTCTGCCTCTTGAATTAGTTCAGGTCCAAAGATCTGTTTTCCTCTAGTCTGGTCCAAAATAGAGGAGTCCTGCATTTCCTGCCATACAGAGTCTCGAACGGTGACATCTTCAGACTGGCCTGGTAACCATTATTATATGAAGACTTAGCACAAGGTAGACACTTGTTCCAACTACTACCATGCTGAAGGGCACAAGCTCTCAACATATCCTCTAATACTTGATTAGTCCCTGCGGTCAGTCTATCCACAATAACCCGTATAATCATATCCTTTCGAGGTGCGAGGCAATCCAGTAATGAAGTCCATACCAATCTCTTCCCACTTCCATTCGGGTATATTTAATGGGTATAGTAGTCCAGCTGGTCTCTGGTGTTCAGCCTTAACTCTTTGACCCGCATTGCACATAGCCACATGTGTAGCCACATCTCTCTTCAATCCATATCACAAGTATTTCTGCTTCAAATCCTGATACATCTTGGTACTACCAGGATGAATAGAATAATCCAAGTCATGGGCTTCCTTTAGAATAGTCTCACGAAGGCTTTCAATCTCAGGAACACATATCCTATCCTTGAACCATACGGTGCCTTGCTCATCTTCCGTGAATTCCGGATCTAGACCTCCAGTAATCAGATCCTTAATCTCTTGTATCTTAGCATCACCAATCTGTCCTTCTGCGGATTTCTTGCTCCAAAGTAGATTCTGCATTAATAGTAACTCCTTTAGTGTGAGTAACTATCCCCAGGTTAAGTCTCCTGAAATCCTCAACAATCTCCTCGGGTAGCTGGGCAACAATAGCTGAATGAACATGCTCCTTGCGACTCAAGGCATCTGCAACCAAATTTGCCTTGCCCGGGTGATAGTGAATCTCCAAGTCATAATCCTTTATAAGCTCCAACCAACGGCGCTGCCTAAGGTTGAGATCCTTCTGAGTGAATATATACTTCAAACTCTTATGATCCATATACACTTGGCACTTGGTTCCCATGATATAATGTCTCCATATTTTTTAACGCATGCACTCCGGCTGCTAGTTCTAAGTCATGAGTGGGGTAGTTCAACTCTTGTTTCCACAACTGTCGAGACGCGTAGGCAATCACATGTCCTTCTTGCATGAGCACACATCCCAAGTCCTTCGCCACATGCATCACAGTAAATGTCAAATCCCTTCTGCAGATCTGGCATAATCAATACTGGTGGCGACTTTAGTCTCTCCTTCAATTGATCAAAGCTTTCTTGGCACTTCTCATCCCACTTGAATTCTCTTCCTTTTTCCAAAAGCGATGTCATAGGCTTAGCAATTTTAGAGAATCCTTCAATAAATCTTCGATAATATCCTGCAAGTCCCAAGAGACTTCGAACCTCCGTAACTGTAGTGGGTATGCTCCACGCCACTATCTCCTTGACTTTGGCAAAATCCACTGATATTCCTCCATTAGAAATGATATGTCCAAGAAATGGCACCGTTAATCCAAAACTCGCATTTGCTAAACTTGGCGTAGAGTTGATTATCTCGTAGCTTCTGTAGCACCAATCTCAGATGTTCCTCATGATCAATAACACTCTTGGAATAAATAAAAATATCGTCGATGTAAACCATGATGAATCTGTCCAGATTATGAACACCTTATTCTTCAGATCCACAAAATAAGTTGGTGCATTAGTTGGCCCAAATGACATAACGGTGAACACATATAAACCATATCGGGTCGAGAATTCAGTCTTGGGCATATCCGATGGCCTAATCTTCATTTGATGGTAACCCGATCGGAGATCAATCTTCGAGAATATCCTAGCATCTCTCATCCGATTAAATAAATCTTCAATGCGGGGTAATGGATACTTGTTCTTCACAGTGACATTGTTAAGGGACCTATGATCCACACACATCCCTTGCGATCCATCTTTCTTCTGTACAAATAGAACCGGTGCTCCACAAGGTGAAGAATCCGAACGAATGTACCCAACCTCTTGTAATTCCATTAATTGCTTCTTAAGTTCTTTTAACTCTTCTATAGACATCCTGTATGACCATTTGGGAGTAGTAGTAGTCCCAGGTAAGAGATCAATAACAAACTCAACTTCCCTATCTGGTGGCATCCCTAATAACTCCTCTGGAAAGACATCCGGAAAATCCCTAACTGCACGGATGTTTTTGCCCACAAACTTCTCATCTACTAAAAATGCTGCTTAATCTGATGGTGGTAGTTACTGCAACTTCAACTTCAAATCTTTGTCCTTTGGAACTGGTGAGTTCTACGGTTCCCTTAGCACAGTGTATATACTGCCTTTGTCTTTCTTAACCATGACATACCAAGGATCAAATCTATACTGCTCTCTTCTAACAGTATAGGGGTAGCCCATCTGGGTTAGAAACATAGGGTAAGAAAGGAAGAGTTGTGGACAAGGCGAGTAATTACGAGGAATGTTACTGCGGGGGATTTATTAGCTAAGTAGATTAGTGTGTCACCTACAATCGCTAATACATTACCTTATGGTGGTACATGCTAAGATGCCCAACTATAATGTTTCAATCAATCAAAGAAGCAAATCAAGCATCTATCATCAGAACAATCAACCAACATTTTTAATAGAGAAAAAAATTTTAATTTCGTCTTAGGTTCCCTATCTCTTAAAAATGTCATGGGGGTAGGGATTCCAAGGTGTGAAATCCATCTTGTCTCAGAGTAGAAAAGGTAAGAATGATCAGAGTATGATAGCAAAAGGTGAGACAGGATCAAGATAAGATAAGTATAGAATGACTCAGAGTAAGGTAAGTAGGTAAGGGTTTTGTCCATTTCTATCTAGGTTTCGTCCTACAGTCAACATTTCCTCTGATACCACTTCTGTCACACCCGGCTTTAAGGAACAAAGCCAGGTGCATCTCATACATGCGCCAAGAAGACAACATATACAATAACAGAGTGTATAGAGATAAATGTCATTAACATCAGAGTATTTATTACATAGCGGAAGACTTACAAAAATAAAAGGATAAATATAACACGAACTAAGGATTGTCGGCGCCAATGTCAACTGAGAAACGCCACCTAGATCATATCAAACTCCTCGATACTTGACTCCACTTGAAACCACCTGTTCTTCTCCTGTGGGGGGGGGTGTGAGACAGCAAGGGTGAGCTCACACATGTTCATCGCTCAACAAGTTGTGGGGAATAATGTGGCATGAACTCACAAAGGTGGGAGTTCATGAAGTGTAAGGCTGATCAACAATAGAGGTTAAAGCTGAGCATTGCTTTTATAAGTTGGTCAAAATTTTATTAGCAGTTACTAAGTGTAAGTGAATACCAAACCATAATAAAATAATAGAACAAAATTAATAATAACCCATGCAATGCAAATGACAAATTGAGTTTAGGTTCCATAATTTAATCATCGGAGAGTCCTGAGCCGCTCATGACCGTGAGCTCGGCTAGTATACCAGTTTTACACTCTGCAGAGGTTGTACCCTTTACCCACAAGTCGTGTTTCCCATGTCGCCAGGGTTAGCTAGGCCCTTAGACACTACCAAGGTGAATGGCTAGGGATCCACTACGTGGCCTTTACAATGTTCCACTAGCTTCCGAAAACCCGCTACAGTTTATAGGAAGTTCCAATGCAGGGTTCCTGGCTGACCGCCATCGCAGCAAAATCAACCAGGGACCTCCCTACACTGACCACTCCCCTACTGCCCTTGCCCCTTTCGGGTAAGGTAGTCTTCCACTAGCTTTCCTAATTAGTCAGCCAAGGGGTCCCATTCCTCCCTTGTGGTGGCACGTGGTTCTCAAGTTAAGCTCCATGTTCCAATTAACAATAACATAATGATCTTGACATGAACATAAATAGAATAACAAAATAACTGGAACATGGATATAATGAAATATTAACCCAAAAACCACGTAAAGCAATAGCATAAACTACCCAAGTGATTCAGGGGTAAACAAGGTAATGAGATAAACAATCTAGGGTGACCTATCGGGTCCCATCAAAATTAAACCTATGCATGGTAAATGATTATAAAGAACATTATTGGGTAATAAAAGTGAATCAAGGGCACAACTTGCCTGGCACTTGAGATTCCAGTTACCAGGGTGATCTTCTGGTGACTCGTGTCCTCGCGCTAGTCGTAGCAATACAAACATACACGGTATAGATAAAATTAACATCACACCAAACATAAGAATATACTGCATAATAATGATCTACGCGAAGCTACGAGACCAACGCAACTTGAACGGATCAAATCGGAGTTAAAACGGGGAAGTTATAAATTTCCTAAGGTTTTATGTATTTGATATAAGATTAATTAGGAAATAAATTTTTATTACTATTTTCATGTAAAAACAGATGCAATAGGTGCTAAACAACAATATTACAAAATTGTAGAAATTGGAATGGTCTCATTTGGAGTTCATATGCATTTTCTATAATTTAAACAAATTCTTAGCAATTATTTTTGTAGTAAAAATGGATTTCCATTTCATTTTCCCTAGATTTTCTATCTCCAGGACTGGGCGCATAATATATAGAGAGTGCAGGGGCTAGGCTGAAATGTTCTCAAGACTCAGCCGCGCTCGGGGTGGACAGCGGGTTAAATCCTGTTTCCCCCAGGGTTTCTTTAGCAATAATCGCAGGCCAAAAGGGTACCGCATGAGTATGACCGCACAGATTACAATCAACGGTCCAGATTAAAATACAAAATGGTACGCACAGCCAACCCTCCGATCACGATCTAACGGTCACAGGATCAATACTACTCGATCCCATCTCCAGTGCCCATCCAAGATCGGACGGTACACGGCGGCTTCACCTTAGATTCAATCCTAGCTATTCATATTGGATCTAACGGCACTGTGTCATCTTCTTCCCTCGGCCACACGCACCGACTACGGCGCGACATGGGTAAACGACGGTGCCCTCACCGGTGATTGCCCACCCAGTGGAACAACGAAGCTTGCAGGCTGATGCATAGCGTGATCGACAGAGGAGGGAAAGGCGAACACGGTCATCCAGGGTTTACCGGCGGTTACGCAGTGTAGGTCATTGCCCACGGCGTGATGCGATGTGGCGGCGGCGCTATAACTCCGGCCACCCGATACATCGTCCAAAAGAAACCGCGAGCTACGATTCACGGTCCTACGCATTCAAGGGAACATAGGGAGTAGAGAATTGGTTTCTCACCAGAGCTTGTCCCGTGGCGTGGCTGGTCCACGAGACGAGCGGGATCCACGGCGGAGATGGGCTCAGACGAGCGATTGGTCGCACGCGAGACGATTGCAGGCACCCTCAGCTCCCGGATTGACTTCCGCGACCTCCAGTGGTGCACCACAACGAGACCCCATGCCCAGGGTGGACGAATTCGATGCTATGGCCGCGGCGCATCGACAACGATTTCTGGCGGCGGTGAATTGGCTGCAGAGGCGCTAGTCATTGGGTTGGACGAAGAGGGGAAGGCGAGCTCGAGATGACGGACAGAAAAAGGGGTCTGTTACTTGTACCCAGGAGTCCAGCCGAGAAGGTCCTGGTCCGGTAGCGAGAATCGACGGTAGCGCGAGAAAGGGGAAAAACTCCCGTGCGACCCGCGCGGGCTGTTACCGCCGCGATGACCGGGATGACAATACGGCCCCGCAACCCAGTGAAAGACTGAGAGTGGGCACGAGTTGTGCAGCTGAGGCGCTGACCAGTGGGGGCCACCGACCAGAGAGCACGCGTGTGAGTGAGTGGCAAGCGGGCCCGTGGTGTCAGCGTGCTGCGCACAGTCGATTTGGGCCGCGCGGAGGGGAAAGGGTAAGTGGGCCAAATTTGGGATCTGCGGCCCAGGTAGGTTCTTCCTCCCCTTTTTTTATTTTCTATTTTCCTTTCTTGTTTTCTTTTATTCTTAACTATTTTGAATTTAAATTTGAATTTTTGAATACGAATTTCACCATTGAGTCAAGTATACAAATTCAATCTTCTAGTGGAGGAACAATATATTTTTATTTACTTATTTTTATCCACAAAATTCTTATTTTCTTCTCTTTTCTAAATTCTATAATTCCTTTTGGATTTTAAATTCTGCTTTGGACTTTAATATATTTCTTGTCACATTGTTATTTTATTTTGTCACAATGTGCACACAAAAGAAAATCAGCATGATGCATAGTTTAGTGGTGTCTTCTTTTTTTTAATTATTTATTGGTGCAAGTGAGATGCCCACATGAAATGATAAATAGGGATGACACATATATGCAAAGGAAGATAATTTCTCTTTTTATACTCTTATCACAAAGTGGGTATTACATGTGTGGTGATTGGGGGGTATTTATAGCCCCATCCACCAAAACAGCCGTTGGGGAAGTCTGCTGTCGAAGGGCGCACCGGACAGTCCGGTGCACCACCGGACAGTCCAGTGCGCCAGCCACATCACCCAACCATTAGGGTTCTGAGGGTTTCGACCGTTGGAGCTCTGACTTCATGGGGCACCGGACAGTCCGGTGCCGCACCAGACACGTACTGTTCAATGTCCGGTGCGCCTTCTGGCGTTGCTCTGACTCTACGCGCGCAGACGCGCACTGTTCACTATTCACTGTTGCTTTTGCAGACGACCGTTGGTGCAGTAGCCGTTGCTCCGCATGGTAGACTAGACAGTACGGTGCTACATCGAACAGTCCGGTGAATTATAGCGGAGTGGCATTTCCAGAAACCCGAAGGTGGCAAGTTTGAGTTGATCCACCCTGGTGCACCGGACACTTTCCGGTGGCACACCGGACTGTCCGGTGCGCCAGACCAGGGCACACTTCCGTTTTCTTTGCTCCCTTTGTTTTGAACCCTAACTTGTTCTTTTTATTGGTTTGTGTTGAACCTATGGCACCTGTAGAACACATAATCTAGAGCAAACTAGTTAGTCCAATTGTTTGTGTTGGGCAATTCAACCACCAAAATCATTTAGGAAAAGGTTTGACCCTATTTCCCTTTCACTAAGTACCAGGATGATCTTCAGATTCTCATAAACTCGCTACTAATCATAGCAATACAAACAAACATGGTATAGGCAAAATTAACATCACACCAATCATAAGAACAAATTACATAATAATGATCTACGTGTCGTGAATAGATCCTAGGTTCGAGAACCACTAAATTCGGAGTTACGGTTATAAAATTATGATTTTTCGAAGGTTTAAGTGTTAGATATAGAATAAATTAAGTGCATAATTTTTAACCTATGTTTCATGGCAAAATAATGTTACTAGATGATAAACAATATAAATATGAATTTAATACAACTAGAACGAGATAAATCAGAGCTAAAATGAATTAATTATGAAATAAACAGAGTCCTAGAATTATTTTTACATCAAAATCATTAACTCTAATGCATTTTACAGGGATTTATTACTATGTGGGTTGTGGTGCTTAATACTAAGGAGTGCAAGGTTGTTTTTATAAAATTCTGGACCTCGCTGCAATAGTCTTTGAAACATGATGGATAGTGGGTTAATAAATTAAAACCCTAGGGGCATAACTACAAATTGCCACGGCCGAAGGGGGTATAGATTCAAGTGAGCAATTGGATCCAAAGTCAAGGGCTTAGATTAGATCAATCATTAACCGAACCAGTACCGGATATGGATCGCTAGATCATAATCCTACGCACCAGATTAGACGAGACCTTTTTGAAGAAGTACGCTGGGTGGGTCGTTGGATCAGAAGCCCACGGCACAGATCGGTCGGATCAAATAATAAATCGGTATGCTATCTCGGCCTACGGATCTAGATCCTACGGTCTCGGTTTTATGAAAATGGAATGTAATCATGGTCGCCAATTGAACATCCTACGACGTGGATTCAAAATAGCCGAAGGTTATGCTCGATCCAATCAAAACCGTCCATTATCTCCTTCCTCTCCCTTTTCAAAATAGTTGAAGGCCACCGCAATCTCTCCTTCCTCTCCCTTTTCTCGGCCCACCCAGAGGCGGGGTGCCGTGGCGCATGGCGGCGCACACCGGTGAACAGGCGACCCACGGTCTTGGTGTATTAATTCGGTCCCAGTTAGGTGCTACGCGCAGAGGAAACAAAACCAAATCAATAAAATAGCTTCTCATCGGAGACAGAGACAAGAGGCAGGGCCAGCCATGGTGCATGGCAGATCTGGGGTCATGGAGTGCTCCGATGACGAATTCTGGCCTGTCTAGGCCAAGTTCTTGGCCGATGGTGCAACTCCCGAACCTTCTGATCGATGGTGAAGCACCCGGTCCAAACCACAAGCCCGGGATGTCAACGTGGTTGGATTGCTTCGGTGGCGACCATGGCGGTCCTTGGTTTTTATAGTGGCTAGGGTGTAGTCTATATGGTGGCGTTTGGTCGGGACATACCCAAAATTACCGCTTGGTCATTGCGATTCTTCAGCGCCAACTACGACGGGGTCATGGTGGAGGCGAGGAGATCCCATCCAGATTCCACACATGTCGCTGCCAGGTTTGTTACGAAGGTGGGGAAGGACCTGACAGTTTGGGCGCACCAACTAGTGAGACGTGTGGCACAATGCTGGCGTGGGCGAGAGGCTGGCCAAAGGGCCCCACATGTCAGCGCTCGAAGATCCACAGTACGCGCGCGGAGGGGAGACCGCTGACGGTTTGGCCCCACCAATCATTGGCACAGTGTAACATCCTAAATCTCATTTTGAGAATATAGTAAGATTTTTCAAAGATCTTGAATAAGAATAATTTTTTTCTTTCTTGTTTAGAATTCCCATAACATTTGAAGTCACATATCCTTAAATAAAAGTTTTATAACAAAAATTCAATAAAAAGATTCTTATATAAATTAGCATTTATTGAAGTTTATAAGTATTAATGTGAGAACATTTTTTTAGAGATCATACAATGTAAACTATTTTTCTTAAAATAATTACATGGGTGCTACATATTCAAAAGCAATTGCTTATGAAGAATAATAAATGAATGAATAAATACATATATATATATATAATTAATATTGCATCATGCTGGATTCTGATTGTGCATTTTGTTTGAGATAGAAATTTCAAACTCAGATTCAAAAGTGAATTCAATTGGAAATAGAAAACATAAAATAAAACAAAAAAAGAAACAACCACCCCACCTGGGCCGGATCTGGCGTCGCTCGGCCCATCTGCACCTCCCGCCTGCCTTTCACGTGTGCCCTCTCTTGTGCCTGTTGTGCGGACCCCGCCTGGCAGGTTCCTAGCGTGGCTGAGCGAGGTCACGGAGTTGGGTCGCTGCTGTGTGGGACCCTCACGTCAGAATTATCTTCACCCGCGCAAGCTTCGTAACAAACTAGTGCGGGCGCCGCAGCCTTCGCCGGGATCTCCGCGCGCGTGTTTTGGAAGGCCGGCACAAGTCTGGTCTATAAAACCGAGCCAACGCATCTCCCCTTATTCCCTCCCTATCCGGGAATTTTACTCCACCACAGGGAGCGACTCGCCACCACGATTCCGCTGCGCCGTCGCGGGTGGCTCCACTGCGCGGTCACCAGGGCATGAAGACTGTGCGCTGGGCGAAGCCGCCACCGGAGTACCTGGAGCCGCAAACGCTGTGCTCCCTTGGACCAACCTAGGATGCTCGCGGAGCCTTGGGGAAATCGTTGGGTCAGTGCCAACCAAAATGGGAGCCGGGCGCGTCAGTATTTGTACGCTGATGGTGCTCCGTCGTTTCAATGCCGCCATGCAACGTCATCGGGATTCATCGGCGCTGAATCCGGGGTAAGTGGCCTCCTCTGTGGTTCGTCGTGGTCCGCTTATCGCGCTGAGCCTTTCGGATGGTGGTTGGTGCGTGGGCGTCAGGGCTTGGTGTGCCCGCGGATGCGCTCGGACCCTATGCGCCGCCGCGCTCGGTGGTGCTGTGAAGGTTGGGGAAGATGGGGCTTCTGTCGTCAGTTACTAGATGTGTGGCTCTGATTAGACGGGGAGCATACCTCTTCGGTCGCTTAATCCAGGCCACTAAATCTTTGGCCAATGGCCAAGATTGGATCTCCGGATAATGAGTTAGCACTGTTAGCTTTAGATTTGAGGGATCTCGTGGCGTACCGGTTCAATGTTTGGCCGATCTAATCTTAGCCCTTGATTTCTAATCCAGAGGCTAGAAAAGCTTCGTACCCCTTCGGTCGTGTCATTTTGTAAAAGACACCCTGTGATATTCCTGAATTAACCCGCAGTCGCATCTAAAAGAAAGAGTATAGCAAATCAGTCCTGCTATTTACAAAACGCACCCTGAACTCTCGGGATTTTGTTTTGCTGGTCCAAACTCTATTAAAATAAATCCCAAAAATTGTTTTTAGGTATAAAAATAATATTTATATATCTAGGAACTTGTAAAATTCATATCTCATCCATTTTAGCTTCAAATTGATCCATTCCTGTTGCAATAATTTTGTATTAATATTGTCTATCAACTAGTAACACTGTTTAGCCATGAAACTTGAATTAAAATTGTTCATTTGGATTAATCTATTCTAAGCACTAAATAATTTCGGAAATTCATAACTTAATAACCGTAGCTCCGAATTTAGTGGTTCTTGTTTCTACGAACTTGTAAAGCAGCGTAGAATATTCTTATTCAGTTGTTCTTATGTTTGGTGTGATGTTAATTTTGCCTATACATGTTTGTATATATTGCTACGTTTAACAGTGAGGTCACGTGTCACCTGAAGAGCAAGTTGGTACCTGGAATCTCAAGTCTAGGCAAGTTGTGCCCTTTTCACTTCTTTTTACCCACTCATGTTCTAATTAATCATAATGATCTGCATAGGTTAATTTTGATGGGACCCAATAGGACACCCTAGTTTGTCTATCTTTATACCTTGTTTACCACTGAACTTTTTGGGTAGTACTTGCTAGTGCTTTATATGGTTTTGGGTATGAAGATACATTATTCATGATCACACTTTTATTATCTGTTTATTGTTACTGTCCATGATAAGATCATTATGTTAATTAGAACATGGAGCGACCACCCGGGAAAATAGTGCTACCATAAGGGAGGAATGGGACCCCTTGGCTGATTAATTAGGAAAGCTAGTGGATGACTAACTTACCTGAAAGGGGCAAGGGCAGTAGGGGAGTGGTCGGTGTAGGGAGGCCCTTGGGATGATTTTGCTGCGATGGCGGTCGTGCGAGGGGACCCTACATTGGAGCTTCCTATAAACTATAGCAGGTTTTCTGAAGCTAGTGGAACTTTGTAAAGGCCTCGTAGTGTTACCCTGCCTCGCCTCCTCGGTAGAGGTGTATGGGAAGTCGCGATCCCTTGGCAGATGGGTAACATGACTTGTGGGTAAAGATGCGCAACCTCTGCAGAGTGTAAAACTGGTATACTAGCCGTGCTCACGGTCATGAGCAGCTCGGACCCTCACATGATTAATTTATGGAACTAAATTCAAATTGTCATATGCATTGCATCGTAGGTGATGTTGTTACTTTTGTTCTACTACTTAATTGGGTTTAGTATTTATTTATGCTTAGTAATTGCTAATAAAATTTTGACCAACTTTAAAAGCAATGCTCAGCTCTAACCATCCTCTTTGGTAAGCCTCACACTTCTCGTGAGCTCCCACCTTTGGCGAGTTCATGCACATTATTCCCCACAACTTGTTGAGCTATGATCGTATGTGAGCTCACTCTTGCTGTCTCACACCCCCCCACAGGTCAAGAACAGGTACCGCAGGATGAGGCGCCTGGAGGATGTTGTGCTGTGTTCGTGAGAGGTCTAAGTCGTCGTCTCCTAGTCAACTTTGGGTTGCTGGACCGTTGTCTCCTTATAATGTAATTATTTAATTATTTTGTATAGAACTCCCGTTATATAGTAAAGATGTGACATTCGATCATGTGCCATGATTCATCATATGTGTGAGACTTGGTCCCAGCACACCTGGTGTTCACGCCCGGGTCTTGGTGTCCCGAAACCCGGGTGTGACACACAGTGAGCGCGAGGCGGCGGAAATAGAATCGTGGGCCCCGGCTGGCGGCGCGCCGCGACGAGCACATAGTGTCTTCCAAATTGGGCCCACCAGTCGACACCCATTGGCGCGAGGGCAGGAGCTAGCGCATGAGGCCAGATGGGCCGACCTGGCCACTTTTAGCCCAAACCGACCCCACCATTTTTTCTTTTATCTCTCTTTTTTTGTTTCAATTCAAAACTTCTATTCAAATTTAAATTCATGTGTTGAACTTCAAAATTTCCAGACATAATTCCAATCTGAATAATACTTCCATTATTATTCATTATTATTCTATTCTCTTAACTCTTTTATTCCCTCAATTGATTATGAAAATGGAAGGGAATTAATGATCTCCAAAGGTTTCAAGGAAAAATTACCAAAATACTAACACAATTATATTTATTTATATCTGTTGGGGGTCTTCTTCTACGCTGAAGGTCCTCTAAGCAAAAAACACTTTCAGCAGGACGATATGACATGAAGATATATGCCGAAGCTACAATTGAAAGAGCTTCAGCATAATGGCATACTTAAGATGAAGGATGGCACCGACTTAAAAAGGAAAAGACCACGTAGTCCCTGATAATTTGTATTATGATTATGGTTAGTTATCAAGGATACAAATGTAATTTTGTCCCGGCTGCGTCCCGTGCCTATAAATAGATGAACAGTACCCACGTACTTGTAATCACTCACGCGTCATTCCTGGACTTTTACCTTCTGTCAAGCCGAAGGTAGAAATGTAATTTAAATATCATTGATGTTTGTTTGTGATCATTTAATGATAATATGAATAATACAATGACTTAAAATGATTATTCACATTCTTCTTGCGTTTCATATGTCCCTGTTCATATCTTTGCATATTGAAATGATGAAGGTACGTCATTTATGACCTTCGTCCGAAGATCATTATATCCTAAAGGAGATAATGTTACGAAGGACAAAGGTCTCTAACCATTACCATTTGTGTTGCCTTGTTCTTGATTTATAGCTTTTGATAACAAGTGGCCAACAATATCATTATTTTTCTTTAATCCAAATTTTTGGGCTTTACAAATCCTACCCCCTTAAAATAAATCTCGTCCTTGAGATTAGTAAGAAAAAGATGTATCCCCATCTTGTCTCAAAACATATGCACAAACAAAAATCTCAGCATGATGCATGACTTATTAGCAAAACATAGGGTCAAATAGACCTTATTATTATTACTCCTATAATAGTAAATACTAGCTACTAACTAAAGTAGTATTTAAGTCTTACAAATAGTTCTTCTAATAAAAATATAAATATATTTATATATTTATATTTACTCTAATCCTGCTGTTCATTGCCTTCTTCACCAACTTCTTCACCTTCAACTGGCATCTCATCTTGGTTTTTAGGTTCACTAGGTTCAGCTTCTACTTCTAGATGGTTGACCTGCCCTCGGTTGATAGATAAGGGCTGACTCTTGCCTACCGTGGCCTGACCTTGCTTCATTGGAGCAGGAGTGGTATACGTAGTCCTGTTGAAACAGTAGTTGGCATAGTGTCCAGCCTGTTCACACATGAAACATGACCTGTTTGTGGAGGTATTAGGAGCAACAGGTCCAGCTGGAGTGCTTGCTTGAGGAGGAGCAGATTGGGTCGGTTGAGTTTGTTGCTCGGAACTACATAGGTAGGTGTACTTTGAGGTGTAGTATAACGGGGACGGGAACTACTTCCAGCCTGTCCCTGGTTAATAGCCCTTCTCTTCTCTCCAAGTTCAACCCTCTTGTTTTCCAGAGCAATAGCTTTGTCTAGTAGTCTTTGGAAGGACGGGAAGGTGTGTGATATCAATTGGTATTGTAGTGGCCCGATCAAACCTTCCCGGAATAGCTCCTACTTTTTCTCATCATCATCGACCTCCCAAGGAGCATATCGAGATAGCTGGATGAATTTGTCTCTGTATTCGCTTACTGACGTCCCTCCCTGTTTGAGGGATAGGAACTCCTTTTTAATCTTCACAAGACCAGTAGGAATATGGTAATTCCTGAATTGAGTGGAGAATTCTGCCCAGGTGATGGTGTTGGCAGCATCATGAGCAGCGCAATATGCATCCCACCAATCCGCAGAGGGGCCAGTAAGGCGACCCGATGCATAGAGTACTTCTCCCTGTCAGTACATTGGGCTATGTTGAGCATTTTGTCCATAGACTTTAACCAGTCATCAGCTTGTAGTGGGTCCAAGGAGTTGGAGAATGTCGGTGGCTTATGGCTCATAAACTTCTCGTGCTTATCCCTGGGCGGAGCTGGTGGTGGTGGCGATGGTAGTTGTTGTCGTTCTTGCCGTTCTTGGCGCATTTCTTGGCGTTCTTGCCTCATTTTCTGTCGTATTTCCTGCCGCTCCTGGCACATCTCCTATCGTTCTTGTCGCATTTGCGCTTGCATTCTGTCATGGTGTTTGCCATTTGCTGCACCAGCTGCATCTAAGTGACAGCAATGGGATCTGTTCTAGCCGGTTGAGGGTTTGGCGGAGGATTCATCTCTGCTTGTGGTTGGTTAACAATCCTCCTAGGACGGTTGTTGGTAGGTAGGTCGATACCACCTCCCTTCTTGGTATTGGCCATCTGGGTTAGAAATATACGGTAAGATAGTTTTGCAAGGGAAATTATTTAGTAGGCAAACGGATAGGCTAGTAGCTGGTCATAAACTGAAGGATCATGGGCAGAGCTTGATCTGTTGTTTTGTGTCTATGTCAGGATAACTATGCTTATAAGATGAATCTCCACAGATAAGATAGAACCTGCTAAGATAAGATAGATATGTGATACTAGATACATTTTAATGAGAGATAATCTAGGTTGTCTAGTTATTTTATAAACATTTTTTATGCCTATGTGTATATGCAGATGCAATTGTGGACATTACTCCACAACTCATCACAATCAATCAAAGAACCGAATCAAGCAGTTATCATAAGAACAAACACTCAAGCATATAAATATTTACAAAAATAGTTTTGATTTGGTTCCTAGGATTTGGTTTCCTATTCATAAAAGTCACTTTAGGTACAGGATTTCGAAGTGTGAAATCCACTTTTGTCTTTAGAAGTGAAAAAGGTGAGAATGATCAGAGTAAAGCAGCAATAGAAGAGAAAAGTTTTGAGGAAAGTCTAGAAAGAATCAGAGTAGCAAAGGGAAGTAGATAAGGGTTGTCCAGTTCTATCTAGGTTACGTCCTATAGTCAACATTGCTCTGATACCACTTCTGTCACACATGGGTTCTAGGGGTCCAAAACTCAGACGCAAATTAATCACCAAGTATGCTGGGATCAAGTCTTATACATATGATGACTCATGGTACAAAAGCGAATGTCACATCATTAATATATAACGGAGTTTTGTACAAAGTAATTAATAATTACATCATGCGAAGACAACGATCCAGCAACACAAAGTTGACTAGGAGACAATGGCCTAGACCACTTAGGAACTCATCACAGCATCCTTCATGCGCCTCATCCTGTGGTACCTGTCCAAGACTTAGGGGATGTGAGTACAGCAAGGGTGAGCTCACATACGTTCATCGCTCAATAAATTGTGGGGAATAAACTGCATGAACTTACCAAAGGTGGGAGCTCATGTTAAATGTAAGGCTTACCATAGGAGATGGTTAAAGCTGAGCATTGCTTTTAAAGTTGGTCAAAATTTTATTAGCAGTTACTTTGTATAAGTGGATACCAACCCAAATGAGTAAGTGATCAAATTAATAACAACACCCATAATGCAATGCATATGAAAAATTAAGTTTAGTTCCATAGATTAATCACACGAGAGTCCTAAGCTGCTCATGACCGCGAGCACAGCTGTTACCAGTTTTACACTCTATAGAGGTTGTGCCCTTTACCCACAAGTTGTTTGTTGGGGACTTGTTCTCAAATGCTACGAGTTAAGAACAAGGCAACACAAAATGTTAATGGTTAGAGACCTTCGTCCTTCGAAGCATTATCTCCCATAGGATATAATGATCTTCAGACGAAGGTCATGAAGGACGTACCTTCATCATCTCAATGTATAATAATGAAAGTAAAAGCATATGAAACATGGAAAATAACATGGATAATCATATGATCTCATTAGGATATTTTATTATATTATCATGAATAAACATGAACAATATCGAATTACATTTATACCTTTGGCTTGACAGAAGATTAAAATCTAAGTGTGACGTGCTAGTGAATACAAGTCAGCGTGAATAGTACAGGGTTACTGTTCACCTATTTATAGGTGCGGGACGTAGCCCGGTCGAAATTACATTCATGTCCTTGACAGCAAATTACAAATGTGACACAAACTATTAGGGATTGAACAGTCTTTTCCTCTTTAAGTCGGTGCCACCCTTTCGTCTCAAGGCGTGTCATTGTGCCAAAGCTTTCTGGTTGTAGCTTCGGCTTGTGCCTTCATGTTGTGTCAATTTGCATATCATACTGCCAAAGGTGTTTTTGCTTGTAGGACCTTCGGTGAAGAAGCAGACCCTCAACAGTAGCCCCTTCGCGGTGCTAGATCGTTTTTCGTAACGAGCTTGATCCGTGAAAAAATCTCAAAGGCTTCAGAATGCCGAAGGTCCAAAAACACCTTCCCTAAGCTCGTTGCCGAGAAATGATTAAAATATTCCAAACGCTGGGTGGCCCACCGCTCAGCGGATACAAGCGATCTAGCGATTCACCTTCCAGGCACCGAGTGGTCCACCGTTCAGTGAGTGCGGACGATTTGGCGATTCACCTTCCCACCTGCAGCACTATATAAACAGATGAGTAGGTGTGGAGTTACCACAGCATTCATTGCCATTGCACTGTTATGCTGTTAAAAAAATTAACCATAGCCGAAGCTTTTTCACTGCACTCTCGAGCGAACCATCATTTTGAGTTAACTTCGTCAAGAAAGAGAGCTTCATCAAAATAGCAAAAGACATCAACTTCGTAAAAACCGCAAAGTACACTCGACTGCAAGGGTGACTCGTGAAGGAGAGGAGACCGAGGCCACCGAGACAGCTCCAATTTCTGAAGTCATGAGACAGTCGGGTTTAGTTGTGATAGACGGAACCATTGATGAAGGTACACCTGCTGCCGAAGCTGAACAGGCTGATATTGAAGAAGAAAATGCTGATGAAGAAGAGGAGGATTATAGCATTTTGATCCCATCAAAACCCAGCCACCTAGACTTTGAGAAATCTACTGTGTCTGAAACCGACGTGCCCATGATGATGAAACTAGGCTACTTTGGAGAAGCTAAAAGGAAACTTGTTCGTTTTGACGGAGAAGAAACCACTCCAATGCCGAAGGATGATGAAGTAGTGGTTTTCAAAAGTTTTTTCAGAGCAGGATTACGATTTCCTCTAAACGAGATGATAGGAGAAGTTTTGAAAAAATTTGAAATTTATCTTCATCAGCTGACCCCTAATGCTATCGTTAGGCTCAGCATCTTCATTTGGGCCCTCCGAAGCCAAGGGATGGACCTAGATGCTGAAGCATTCTGCCGAGTGCACGAGCTGCACTACCAGACGAAGGCCAGGGCAGACGGTTTACATGATAATTTTGGTTGCTATAATTTCGTGTATCGCAAGGATACGAAGGCTCCAGTTCTCAGCTATCGCACCAAGTGGCCAACCGGCTGGAAGAGTGAATGGTTCTATATCAAGGCTGATGAAAAGAAAAGGGGGAAACTGATGACGATGGTTATGTGCCCACTATCTCTAAACTTCAGAATGACCCGGCCCCTTTGCAACATGCAGCTAGGGTCACCATGCCAACTGGCCACAGTAGAATTTAGGGTAGTGGCTGAACAAATCAGCACTAGAGACCTGGTGCAAGAATACCTGGCCGACAGGACATCTCCGATATCAAGTGACTGGGGCATGCCGAAGCTAAAGGGGACAAAAAGAAATATGAGCTCGTTCGATTACCTTATCATTTTAAGTTTGTGAAACAGTTCAAGGAGCCCTGCTAAGAATGGCTGGAAATGATTGAAACTATGTGCAATGAAATTTTAGGGAACTATACTAAAAAAGAAGATCAATTAATGTCAGCAGCCTTCGGCACCCGACCAAAACGAAGGTTAAACCGGGTTATGGACACTCTAAAATTTGAATACCCTGATTATGAGCAGCTCAACAAGGGTGCCGAAGGGGCAAAAAGAAAAAGGGTTGTTAGCATTCTAAGTAGACAAGCTGCCAAAATGGTGAAAGAAGATGAGAAGATCTTAAAGAAGAGAAAATCCAGTCCCGAGCCGAAGGTGGCGGCTTTAAAGAAAAGAAAAGCTAAATCCCCAGAGCCGAAGGTGACTGAAGAGGAAAAAGAGACTCCCTCAACACCTCCAGCTACCGAAGTGGCAGAAATTTTAAAGATAATGACTGAATCTCTACCTATCAAGTTGTTAAGCCCTCTGGGTCCGGAACTGACGAAGCTTTTTCAGAAGAAAGAAGAACCTTCAGCCACAAAGAAGGTAGATGGGCTGAAAAACGAAGAATTGGTAGTGTAATGCAAGCCATTGAAAAGAAACCACCATCGGCCTCGGCATCTAAGATAGCGCCTACTGCAAGCGCCAAGATCACTGCCGAAGCAAACACATCGGTCGAAGCTGCAGCTGCCACCGAAGCTGCCAACCTGGAGGCTACCCTATCTGGGATTGATAAATTGATACTAGGTATGCCTATAGAAGAAACATATGTGGCTACAGAACAGGTCATGGCCCCAGTGCCTGACAAAGGGAAAGAAATTGCTGAAGCTGCATCGGAGGAAAAAAGTTTCGATCTTCAAAACCTGGTTGGGCAAGAACTATCTGAGGCCGAAAAGAAGGAGGTACAGGAATATGGCATTTCCTATGGCTACCAACCAGGAGCCATGCTCTTTGGTGGAATCGATGAAGAGGCCTTGGGATGTGTTTGTGACCGTACTGGGGCGAAGGTAATCGGCACTCTATCGAAGAGTGTCGGTTTTCCGAAGCTTGAAGCCGATATTAGCAGCTACCGACGACAACATATCGTCAGTAGTTTGTTTTATTCCAACTTTAAGGTAAAATTCTTATGATAAAGCAAAATTTTATTATTTGTTTTATTTTTACGATGAAGTTTGCTGATGAAGGTCTGTTTTGTACAGAGTATGCTACTGAGCAAAGCGCTACAAATGCAACAGGACCTCGAGGATAAAAAGAACAAAATTATAATCGAGGGTTTAGAGAGCAAAATCAAAGAATACGAAGCTTCTCTTGAAAAGAAAGATTTCCTACTCCAAGCAGTAGAAGGTTCCCTTACAGAAGCACAAGCCAAAAATATTAGATTAAACAGGGAACTCCTGCAAAAATCAGAGAGCTTCGAACAGGAGAGGAAAAACTTGCAGATGAAGTATGAAGCCGAAGCTACCGAGAATACGAAGCTGAAGCAATCTTTGAAGGAGCTTCGTGACATATGTCTGAATTTCGGCAGCCGCTGCGTACAGCGATTAAAAATGGTTTTCAACTCAGTTGGAGCTAGTGCTGAAAAGTTTACTCCTTCGGCCGAAAACATATCAAGCACCTTCGAACACATTGAAGGCGAAGTTGAGGCACTTGACGAAGTAATAGCGGGGCATGGTGACTTATGCGCGCTGCTAGCTTCTCGCGGCACGGCTGCAGCATTTTTGAAATCTGGCTGTACGCACGCAAAGATAGTGAATAGACCTACCTTCAGCCTATCTTTGACAGATTTGGTTGATATTCCCGGCGAAGCCCAAAGCATAGGAAGTAGATTTATAACACAAATTTGGGCGAAGGGTGGTCGGGATTTGGCTGGTGATGAGGCCCGGAGCTTACTTAAGCCGGCATGAAACTTATACCTATTGCTTACCTTTTCTTGTGATTACCTTTTACCTTATAAAATTTTGTTGTGTGTAGGATGATGATGCCGAAGATTAGTAATCCGAAGCAGATTCTGAAGGCCACCGAAGCTAATCTTTAGACCTGCCTGCATAGATCTTTTAGAGGCATTTGTATTATCTCTGTAAAAGACATTGTAATCGAGAATTGAACATTACTCTGTATATTTGTCCATACTTTGTAATATATTTTTACCTTTCCTTCCATGTGTAAATTGCTTTGCTGTGGACGAAACTTATATCTTTTGAGCCGAAGGCGAAAAACACCTTCCCTTCTTTTCATACACAACGAAGCATATCTTGCTTCTTCATGCTCATCGAAGCATTGTTATCAAAGTTGAAGTACCTGTTTGTGCTTTATGTTATGATGATGATGATCCTACGAATGTCTACATGATTGTGTATGAATGCAATGAATGATGTAATGTAATGTGCAAATGAATGTCCAAATACACACACAAAGCCACACCTAGACTCTACATCCCCTTAGGAACGACTTTTGAGTTTAAGCTCTGCATCCCCTTAGGAACGACTTTGAGCTTCTTCACCTTCTATTTCGGTGGTATAAGTTCTGCATCCCCTCAGGAATGACTTTTGAACTTCTTCGCCTTATATTTCGGTGGTATTTGGCTCTGCATTCCCTTTGGAACGACTTTTGAGCAGAAAACTTACACAGCGCTCCCTTAGGAACGACTTTTTGTAGTTTCGTCAATTTTGGCTCTGCATCCCCTTTAGAACGTCTTTTGAGCTTCTCCCTGTTTTTATTTTTGCACTCGATGGTGCATGCTCAGATTTTACATATTACATCTTTTGGGGGATTTGGCCCTTGTACGGCTAAATAAGAATGAAAAATTACAAGCTATGGCCCCATTAAAAACCTTTCTCCCCTCTTGAAAGGAAAAGGGTGCCATAAGAAGAAAATGAAAAAATTACAACATACTACACATAGTATCGCCGAAGCTCATCCGCATTCCAAGATTTTGGTATGTCGTTTCTATCCATATCCTTCAATCTATAAGAACAGGGCCTCGACAAAGATACTACTAGTAAAGGACCTTCCCACTACTAGAAAAGGACCTTCCCACTTCAGTTGCAACTTGCCCACTGTGTCTGGGTTAGCTACTCTCCGAAGCACCAGATGCCCTAGCTTGATATTTTTCAATCGAACTTTTCTGTCATGCCATTTTATTGTTTTGGCCTGATATTTATTGATGTGCTCTATTGCCTGAAGTCTAGCCCCCTCTATAGTGTCTTTTGTTACTTGATAATCAGCTTCATCTTCTGCCGAAGCTATTGTTCTTATTGATCCTGTCTTTGCTTCTTCTGGAGTTATTGCTTCATCACCAAATAGGAGCATAAAGGGTGTAAATCCTATTGACCTTGACGCAGTTGTGTTGTGGCTCCACACCACTTTAATCAGCTCATCTGGCCACTTTCCTCTGGGCTGGTTGAAGATTAGCTTCATTATTCCTGTCATTATAATGTCATTCGCTCTTTCTACTAGCCCATTTGATTCTGGATGCCTAACGAATGCAAAGTGAATCTTCGTACCAATTTGGTCACAAAAATCTTTGAATGCTTCGGCCTCAAATTGTGTACCATTGTCCACAGTTATTACCTTCGAGACGCCCAAGCGACAAACAATATTCTGCCAGAAGAATTTTTGGACCGTAGCCGAAATTATTGTAGCCAAGGGCTTCGCCTCAATCCACTTGGAAAAATATTCCACTGCCACTACAACATACTTCAAGTTGCCTTGTGCTGGTGGAAGTGGACCCAACAAATCTAAGCCTTGTCTTTGCAATGGGCAGGTTGGTGTTGGGATTATGCTTCGTCGCCGAAGGTCTTGTAGGCTTCGGCTGAAGCTGTCCGCATGTGATGATCGAAGGTTCCTCTTCATGAAGCTTCGGAATTACAAACCGACTTAAGAGTAGAATGACCTTTTAGTCCATAAATGTTTAAGTCGTTATTGTAATTCCTTATGAGGGGCATGGTTGTAATTCCTCACAGGCTGTGTCCCGTGCCTATAAATAGTGAACAGTATTCCTTTATTGTTCACGGATTCTTGTAATTGCAATCGCATCATTCGGGAATCAATCTTTGTCAAGGCGAAGGTATAATTGTATTCAACGTTTGAATACATTAAATTGATATAATATGAAAGTAATATTGTTCATTTATAATTTATTTATTTTTGACGCTTCATATTTTACTTCATACAATCTATTAGAATTCGATTACGAAGATTTAACCTTCATACTCGTATTGTTTTTTACCTTCGTCCAAAATTCATTAATCCTTAAGGGAATAATGTTTCATTGGACGAAGGGCATTAACATTTAACATTTTATGTTGCCTTGTTCTTAATTCATAGCATTTGAGAACAAGTCTCCAACATTGGCACCCACCTCCGGTCAACTCACTTCCACTTTTTGAGCTGATGGCTTCGTTCAACGATCAAGCTGGAGCTGCTTCGGCCCCGAAGCTGGTGCTCCCGATAACAGGTGGTTCATGCTTAGAGCCAGCCAACAAAAAGCAGAAGAAAGAGGCGCAGAGAAGGGTACAACATGTTGGAGTGCAGGGACCCTTCATCAAGTCAAGATGGTCCCACATTCCAATCACCTTCTCCCAAGAGGATCTTCAACTCAAGGATTTCCCTCACAACGATGCTATGGTTATTTCTTGCGTTATCAAAGGGTTCCTGGTCCACAATGTTTTGGTTGATACAGGCAGTGCAGCTGATATTATATTTGCTAAGGCCTTCAGACAAATGCAAGAGCCAGAAGATAAGATTCATGATGCTACACACCCTCTCTGTGGCTTCGGAGGAAGACAGATTGTAGCACTGGGCAAGATCACCATGCCAGTGACCTTCGGATTCATCAACAACACCAGAACTGAGCAAGTTGTGTTTGACATTGTTGACATGGAATACCCTTACAATGCAATTATTGGTCGTGGCACCCTCAATGCTTTCGAAGCAATTCTTCATCCTGTTTATCTTTGCATGAAGATACCTTCGGATCACGGACCCATTGCTATTCATGGAAGTCAGGAAGCTGCCAGAAGGGTCGAAGGAAACTGGACTGACTCAAAGGCAATCCATAATATAGATGGAGCTGAAGCTTGTGAACAGTACAAATTCAGAAGGGAGAAAGCAGCTTCGGCAGATCAGCCGAAGCCCATGCTCTTATGTGAGGACATAGCAGAGCAGAAGGTGCTGTTGGGCTCCCAGTTATCCGAAGAACAGGAGAAAACCTTGATAAGGTTTTTGTTCAACAACAAAGATGTTTTTGCATGGTCAGCTAATGATCTTTGCGGAGTTAACAGGGATGTTATTGAACACTCGCTCAATGTTGACCCATCCTTCAGACCCAGAAAGCAGAGGCTTCGGAAAATGTCTGATGACAAGGCCGAAGGAGCTCGGAATGAAGTCAAAAGACTCCTCAATGCAGGAGTTATCAGAGAAATAAAGTACCCAGAGTGGCTAGCTAACACTGTTATGGTAAAAAAGGCCAATGGCAAATGGAGAATGTGTATCGATTTTACGGATCTCAACAAGGTCTGTCCGAAGGACGAATTCCCATTGCCAAGGATAGACTCCTTAGTTGATGCGGCAGCTTCGTCAGAGCTTATGAGTCTTTTAGATTGTTATTCAGGCTATCATCAAATTTGGATGAAGAAGAAGGATGAGCCGAAGACCAGTTTCATAACCCCTAGTGGAACATATTGTTACCTTCGGATGCCTGAGGGGCTCAAGAATGCTGGAGGAAGTTTCAGCAGAATGACTTCGAAGGTTCTTCAGTCTCAGATAGGCAGAAATGTGCTAACTTATGTTGATGATATCATTGTAAAAAGCACGAAACAAGAAAATCACATTGCTGATTTGCAGGAGACCTTCGCCAGTTTTAGACAAGCTAGTCTAAAGCTGAATCCAGAAAAATGTGTCTTTGGGGTAAAGAAGGGGAAATTTCTTGGATGCTTGGTTTCAACAAAGGGAATTGAAGCTAATCCAAGTAAAATTGAAGCTATACTTCGAATGGAGCCACCAAATACAAAAAAGGGGGCCCAAAGATTGACGGGGAGGCTGGCATCTCTCAATAGATTTATATCCAGATCAGCAGAGAGAAATTTACCATTCTTCGAAGTGCTGAAATCAGCCGAAGTCTTTCAATGGGACCAAGCCAACAAAAAGCCTTCGAGGAACTGAAGCAATATTTGATGGATCTAACAACATTAACCCCACCAACACCAGGGGCTCCTTTGTTATTATATGTAGCAGCTTCGCACTCAGCGGTAAGTGCAGCACTTGTCCAGGAGAAGCTTGATGGCCAAGTCAAGAAGCAAGTCCCAGTATATTTTGTATCTGAGGTTCTTAGTGTATCAAAGAAAAACTATACAGAATTGGAGAAGGTGTTATATGCTGTTTTGATGGCATCCAGGAAGCTTCGGCATTACTTTCAAGCATACAATATTGTTGTTCCTTCTTCGCAACCGTTGAAGGATATTATGAGAAATAGAGAAGCAACTGGGCGGATTGGAAAATGGGCTGCAGAGCTCAATGAATTTTGCATTGATTATGTGCATAGATCTTCAATCCAGTCTCAAGCGCTGGCAGATTTCATTGCCGACTGGACGCCAGGGGCTCAGGATGAAAAAACAAATAAAGATGCCGAAGTATGGACAGTGTTTTGCGATGGGTCTTGGGGAACCTTCGGAGCAGGAGCAGCTGCTGTGTTGGTTTCACCATCCAAAGTTAAAACTTGTTATGCGGCAAGACTCGATTTTAGTTGCACAAACAATATTACTGAGTACAAAGCCTTGCTTTTGGGTCTTCAGAAGTTAAAAGCAATGGGGATCAGAAGGGCCATTCTTAAAACTGATTCCCAGGTTGTTTCGGGTCATATTGACAAGAGTTGTAAGGCTAAAGATCCGAAGCTCGAAAAATATCTAGACACGGTCCGAAGGATTGAAGCCTCCTTCGAAGGATTTTCTGTCAAAAATATTCCTCGAGGAGAAAATGAGCATGCTGATTTGCTAGCTAAGTCAGCGGCACAGGGGCTGCCCTTACCTTCGGATGTGTTCTTTGAAACAATAAAAGCACCTTCAGTGGAGCTTCTTGAAAGAGCAGTCCTCAATATATCTCCTGTTTATAGTGAAGACTGGAGAACTGAGATCATCTCTTACCTTCAGGGTAACTTCCTTTCAGATGATGAAACTTATAACAGGAGGATAGAGGCAAGAGCTCGTCCATATGTCATAATAAAAGGGGAGTTGTACAAGCGTGGAGTTTGTGCTCCATTACTCAAGTGTTTGTCCAGAGCCGAAGTCATAGAATTGATGAAAGAAATACATGCAGGCCTGTGTGGATCTCACATTGGATCCAGGCCGTTGCTTGGAAAAATTTTTCGTCAAGGGTTTTATTGGCCGAAGGCAGCTTCCGATGCAGTGGAATTAGTTCAAAAGTGCGAAGGTTGCCAGAAATGTGCAAGAGATCAGAAACAACCTTCGTCCTTAACTCAGCTGATACAACCCATCTGGCCATTGCAAAGGTGGGGCCTTGACTTGTTAGGTCCGTTACCACCGGCCCAAGGAAATTTAAGATATGTTGTAGTGGCCGTGGAATATTTTTTTAAATGGATTGAGGCAAAACCTTTAGCCACAATAACTTCGGCCACCATTCAAAAGTTTTTCTGGCAGAATATTGTTTGTCGTTTCGGAGTACCAAAGGCCATCACTGTAGATAATGGCACACAATTCGACTCCGAAGATTTCAGACAATTTTGTGATCAAATTGGCACGAAGATCCATTTTGCATCAGTTAGACATCCGGAGTCAAATGGACTTGTTGAAAGAGCCAATGGCATCATAATGACAGGAATAATGAAGTTAATCTTCAATCAACCCAGGGGAAAGTGGCCAGATCAATTAATCAAAGTGGTGTGGAGCCACAATACAACAACATCAAGGTCAACAGGCTTTACTCCATTCAAATTATTATTTGGTGACGAAGCAATAACCCCGGAGGAAGCTAAAACTGGATCAATAAGAGTAGTAGCTTCGACAGAATCAGATTCCGAAGCTGATCACTCTGTGGAAAAAGATGCTATAGAAGGGATCAGGCTTCAAGCTGTGGAGAACATCAATAAATATCAAGCCGAAACAATCAAATGGCGTGATAGAAAGGTTCGGGTAAAGAATATTGAGCCAGGACATTTGGTGCTTCGGAGAGTGGCTAACCCAGATACAGTGGGCAAGTTGCAGTTGAAATGGGAGGGACCTTTTTTGGTAGTATCTTCATCAAGACCCGGTTCATACAGATTGAAGGATATGGACGGCAACGACATTCCTAGATCTTGGAATGCGGATGAGCTTCGGCGATATTATGTATAATTTGATGCAATTTTTTATATATTTTTTATTTTTCTTTTATGGCACCCTTTTCCTTTCTGAAGGGGGAGAAAGGTTTTTAATGGGGCCATCACATGTAATTTCTTTTTTATTTCAGTAAGAGCAAAATCCCCCAGAGATGTAAATGTAAAAACAGAGAACGCACCATCGAGTGCCGAAAAGAGGAAAAAAAAGAGAAACAGGGAAGAAGCTCGAAAGCCGTCCCTAAGGGGATGCGGAGCACGACGAAACTACTAAAGAAGTCGCTCCAAAGGGGGCGCAACGTAAGTTTTCTGCTCAAAAGTCGTTCCAAAGGGAATGCAGAGCTTACAGCGAAAAATCAACGCTGATACCGCCGAAAGTAAAAGGCGAAGAAGCTCCTAAGGGAGGCTGACAGCGAAAAATCAACGCTGATACCGCCGAAAGTAAAAGGCGAAAAAGCTCCTAAGGGAGGCTTACAGCGAAAAATCAACGCTGATACCGCCGAAAGTAAAAGGCGAAGAAGCTCCTAAGGGAGGCTTACAGCGAAAAGTCAACGCTGATATGTGATTGTTTCTAAGGAAATAACGGTTGTGATTGCGGCTTCGGATATGTGTTTGGACATTCATTTGCACACCACATTACATCATAACATTTGCATTCATAAACATTCATCCAGGCATATGTAGGATAACCATCATCATAGCATAAGTGGTTGCTTCGGCAAAAAGGAAAAACTGTCTTTTGTACTTCGTCGTATACGAAAAGGAGAGCTTCGGCAGAAAGGAAAAGCTGCTTTATGCTTCGCTGTGTACGAAAAGAAGTGAAGGTGTTTTTTTTGCCTTGGGCTCAAAAAGATAATTTCGTCCACATCAAAGCACCTCATACATTAATGGAAGGGTAAGAGCATATTACAAGGTATGAACAAAATTCATTAAGAACAGTTTAGCCATATTTACAAAAGTTATTTCAAAAGTTTCTTGAGTTTTTCTGCAGCCTACTCCTACTGATCTTCATGGGGCCTCAGCTTCGGCGTCATATTCTTTAAGCATCGGTCTCCGCTTCGTCACCCTACATGAATCAAGTTGTTGAGATTCAAAACCAAGTTTGAGGGAAGAGGTAAACACAAGGTATGATTTCTTACTGGTTCAAGATGACTCCAAGCTTCGTCTCCAGCCTTTTCTCGCCCGCCTTTTGTCCATATCATCTTTACAAATCTATTAGAAATGCTTCGGGCGAGGTCAGGAATGTCATCTAAAATTGATGGTGATAGAGTGAAATTGGGCCTATTAACAATTTTTCCATGGTCGCAGCCAGCTTTCAGAAAAGCTGCAGCAGTGCCCCGAGAAGCTACCCAGGCACAGAAGTCACCATGCCCGGCTATAACTTCGTCAAGCTCATCAATTTCACCCTCAATATGTTCGAAGGTCTTTTGTAAATCTTCAGTTGACGGAGTGAATTTCTCGCTGCTAGCCCCAACTGAGTGGAAGATTTTTCTCAGTCGCTGAATACATTTATTGCTAAACCCCAAACATTTGTCTTGAAGGCTTGCCAATAATTTTTTCAAATCTGAATTTTGTTGGACTTCGGCTTCAAGTTTCGCATTAAGTTCTTGCTTTTCTTGTTCAAACTGTTCAGATTGGCAGAGAAGCCTCGTATTCAATTCTGCTATTTTAGCTTTGGCTTCTGCCAATAAGCCTTCAGTTGACTGAAGCTCGAAGTCTTTCTTTTCAATAGTAGCTGATTGCTCTTTTATTTTGTTCTCTAAATATCCAATTGTAACCTCGTGTTTTTTGTCTTCTAGATCCTGCTGCATTTTCAAAGCCTTACTCAACAGCATACTCTTCACATAAACAACCTTCGTTAGAAATGTCTTCATTATTAAAAACAATAAAAGTCAAGGGAAAAGTAGTTCACCTTGAAATTGGAATAAAATAAACTACCAACGATATGTTGTCGTCGGTAGCGGCTAATATCTGTTTCTAGCTTCGGAAAACTGATACTCTTTGATAGAGTACCAATAATCTTGGCTCCAGTCTGATCCCGGATACAGCCTAATTTTTCATCGCCAATACCGCCGAAGAGGAGTGCTCCTGGTTTATATCCGCAAGATTTGGCATATTCTTTAAGTTCTTCTATTTCGGTTTTTGACAATTCTTGTCCAACTAAATTCTGAAACATGAAGGTTTCGTCCTCCGAAGTATCGTCAGCTATTTCCTTTCCTTTCCCAGACACTGCGGCCATGGTCTCTTCGGCGGCAGTAGCAGCTTCTTCTGTGGCCATGTCTAGCAGTATTTTGTCGATATGTTCGATTGTGGTTTCCATGTTCAAATCTTCGGCTGAGGTAGCTTCGATAGCCGCGATTTCCGAAGGTGCGACTTCAACATTTGATATTTCCTCAGCCGCTGGTGTCTTCCGAGCTAAAGCTCTCGGTGGTGTCTTGTCAATGACTTCAGTCACTGTGATGATTCTTTGTCTCTTTGTTGTTTTCTTCGTTTTTTTGGGCTCCTTTTCCTTCTGAAAAAACTTCGTCAGTTGAGGCCCTAATGGACTTAGCTTCACAGGCAGGGATTCAGTCATTACCTTCAAAATCTCTTCCACGTCAGTGGCAGAGCGTGATGCGGGAGTCTCTTCTTCGTCAGATACTTTTCGCTTCGAAGATGATACTTTTCTCTTCTTCAGAATATTTTTCTCTTTTCGTGGTTCTTTCTCATCTTCATTTAAAGCTTCGGCTACCCTTTTCCTTTTCCGGCCTTCGACAATTTTATTCAGTTGTTCGTAGTCAGGGTATTCAAAACCCAAGGCATCCAGCACTCGATTCAGTCTTCGCTTTGGACGGGTACCGAAGGCCGCAGTCATCAACTGATCCTCTTTTTTGGAGTAATTACCGAGTATCTCATTGCACATTATCTCAATTGTGTCCAGCCACTCTTGGCAAGGTGTTTTAAAGTATTTCTTGAACTTGTAATAGTAAGGTAACCGCACAAGTTCCCCTTTCTTCTTCTCCCCCTCTAGCTTCGGCATTTCCCATTCTTTTAAAGTAGGGAAAACCCTGAAGGCCAGGAACTCTTGAACCAGGTCCCTAGTACTGATATGCTCTGAAATAATTTTAAATTCAGCCAGTGCAGCCCAAGTGGGACCTTCTAATGTCATGTGGCATCGCGGTCTTGTTTCTCCGAAGATCAATTCAAGAGGGCTTTGTACCATCTTCTCTTTATCTTCGTCAACTTTCACATAAAACCATTCTGACTTCCAGCCTGCCGGCCATTTGCTTCGATAGCTAATTACAGGAAACTTTGTGGTTTTCCGATAGGCAAAATTATAGCAACCAAAGTTATCATGTAATCCATCTTTTCTAGCCTTCGTCTGGTAATGCAGTTCATGAACTCGACAAAAGCTGTCGGCAAACGGCTCCACCGCCTGGCTTCGGAGGGCCCAGATATAAACACTAAGCCTAACGATAGCGTTAGGAGTCAGCTGATGAAAGTAGATCCCAAACTTCTTCAATACATCTGCAATAATCCCATGGAGGGGGAATCTTAACCCAGCCTTTAGAAAGCTCTTGAAAATGACTATTTCATCCTTCTCTGGCTTTGGGGTGGTTTCTTCCCCCCCCGAAGCGAAGTAGCTTCTTCTGACTCTCGCTGAAATAACCCGACTTCACCATCTTGGAGAGATCAGCCTTAGAGACAGTCGACTTGTCGAAGTCCAAGTGGCTGGGCTTACTTGGCACGGCAATATGATAATCATCTTCGGGATCAGTTTCTTCAATATTTCCTTCTTCCGCTTCGGCAGCAACTTCGGAGATGGGAACAGTTTGTTCTGTCTCGGCGGTATGGATTCCTTCCGAGGTTACCAGTCCGGATCGTTGCATCGCTTCGGAGATGGGAACAGTCTCCGATCCTTCAGCTTCACGCTCAACTCTAGCGGTAGAGCGCACTCTGGCCATTTAATTCTGAATTTTTTGGGGAACTAAATACTTTTTCTTCCGAAGCTTTTTCTTCTGACGAAGTAGGCTTCAAACTGGAGCTTCGTTTGATTCCGAGAGTCAAGCTTCGGCTATGGTTAAAAATTTTGGCAGCAAAACAGTGCAAATAGCAATGAATGCTGTGGTAACTTTACACCTATCCGTCTGTTTATATAGTGATGCAGGTAAGAAGATGAATCGCCAGGATTTTTACACTAGGCGAATAGCCACTTGCACCCGCTGCAAGGTGGGACCGCTACGCGCTCAGAAACTAAATCGTTTCTCGACAACAAGCTCAGGGAAGGTGTTTTTCAGACCTTCGGCTTGCCGAAGCCTAAGAGACTTTTTTCACGGATCAAGCTCGTTACGAAAAATGATCTAGCACCGCGAAGGGGCTACTGTTGGGATTATGCTTCGTCGCCGAAGGTCTTGTAGGCTTCGGCTGAAGCTGTCCGCATGTGATGATCGAAGGTTCCTCTTCATGAAGCTTCGGAATTACAAACCGACTTAAGAGTAGAATGACCTTTTAGTCCATAAATGTTTAAGTCGTTATTGTAATTCCTTATGAGGGGCATGGTTGTAATTCCTCACAGGCTGTGTCCCGTGCCTATAAATAGTGAACAGTATTCCTTTATTATTCACGGATTCTTGTAATTGCAATCGCATCATTCGGGAATCAATCTTTGTCAAGGCGAAGGTATAATTGTATTCAATGTTTGAATACATTAAATTGATATAATATGAAAGTAATATTGTTCATTTATAATTTATTTATTTTTGACGCTTCATATTTTACTTCATACAATCTATTAGAATTCGATTACGAAGATTTAACCTTCGTACTCGTATTGTTTTTTACCTTCGTCCAAAATTCATTAATCCTTAAGGGAATAATGTTTCATTGGACGAAGGGCATTAACATTTAACATTTTATGTTGCCTTGTTCTTAATTCATAGCATTTGAGAACAAGTCTCCACACAGTTGGCTGTATTAGCTGAGTGAGCGACGAAGGTTGCTTCTAGTCTTTTGCACATTTTTGACAATTTTCGCACTTTTGAACCAGATCTGCTGCATCCGAAGCTGCCTTTGGCCAATAAAATCCTTGCCGAAAAACCTTTCCCAGCAAAGGTCTGGACCCAATGTGAGATCCACACAGACCTGTGTGTATTTCCTTCATTAGCTCTATACCTTCGGTTCTGGATAAGAACTTGAGGAGTGGAGAGCACACTCCATGTTTGTATAACTCCCCTTCTATCATGACATATGGTCTTGTCCTTGCTTCCATTCTTTTATTATAAACTTTGTCATCTGAAAGACAATTACCTTGGAGAAAAGATATGATTTCAGTCCTCCAATCTTCACTATGTACAGGTGATATTACGAGTACTGCTCTTTCCATAAGTTCAACCGAAGGTGCTTTTATTGTCTCAAAGAATACTTCCGAAGGTAGAGGGAGCCCCGGTGCTGCTGACTTAGCTAGTAGATCTGCATGCTCATTTTCCCCTCTTGAAATATTTTTTACAGAAAAACCCTCGAAAGAGGCCTCCAACCTTCGGACCGTGTCAAAATATTTTTGAAGCTTCGGATCCCTTGCCTTGCTGCTTTTGTCTACATGGCCAGATATAACTTGGGAGTCAGTTTTAAGGATCGCTCTTCTGATTCCCATTGCCTTTAATTTCTGAAGCCCCTACAAAAGGGCTTCGTACTCAGCAATATTATTTGTACAACTAAAATCCAGTCTTACTGCATAACATGTTCTGACTTTAGATGGCGCTACTAGAACAGCAACGGCTCCTACGCCGAAGGTCCCCCAAGAACCGTCACAGAAGACTGTCCAGGCTTCGGCGTCCTTTATTCCTTCTTCCTAGGACCCTGGCGTCCAATCAGTGATGAAATCTGCTAATGCCTGTGTGGCGGAACTGCTCGAATTATTCCAACTTAAGTGCCTAAACCCTGCCTTAGAGGCTAGACCACACTTAAATGGGAATAACCCGTCAATCCCTCGGATCTAGTCCGACACGGCCACTGACAGGATCAAGTACCATACTCTCACTCGAAGGTGAGTCACAGAGCAAATACAATAAAGCATAAAACCATGCATAGAAGAGTGTTAAATTATTACATCATCATCATCGGAGTTTTGCCAAAAGTAGTCATCATTGTTTCGGGGTGCAGCAGAAATAAACTAACGGTAAATAAATGGAGAGAGGGGGAAGCCTGTCCCATCACTCCTCATGCTCCTCCTCAGCCGAGGCAGGGTCCCACTCGACGGTCCATCCCGGTGGTAAGGTAGACGGCCAAGTCACTCCAGCAGCCATTTCCTCCAGAGAACCTGTAAAAATTATGCCACAAGCAAGGCTGAGTATACTAATACTCAGCTAGACTTACCCGGTGTGAGGAGTCTACTCCTCTACCTCTAGACATGCAGCTGTTTGGCTGTGGGGTTTGGTTGCCAAAAGCATTAGCTGAGTTTCTAAATCAAGATTTTAACTTAGTCAAAGTTAAGTGTGACTCTCTTAAGGCTAAAAATGAACTATCTATTCATACAAAGTAGCAAACATTTTAGCAATCAATATCTTGTATCATCTCCGCATCATTCCATTTGTTACTCAATGCAGTACAATGGATCAAGCAGTCTCATTAGCTGCAAGAAGCAGACGATTCGAATCGAGTTTTTATCCTTGCAAGGTAAACCTAAACACACGACATGCAGGGGCACTCTGTCCCCACACATATCAACCGTCCCCATCGATTCCCTGGCAACAGAAAGGGGCTCACCGCCTTGGCGTACAATGCCTCACTGACCCCGACTGGCCGTCGTGCAGTGACCGCACTTGTACCCACCATAACCGGAATGGGAGACTACGGCTCAGGTCGCGTGAGGAGGGCAATCTGCGGGCAGGTTCACTCAGGTACTAGGCTTACCGATTTACCATATTTCTCGGTATGTGTTTAGTACGTTCAAACGCTTGACACAGGTATCCGCACGTTAATCCTTATTCCATTTTCCATCTCGTGGACAACCAATCCCCATGGATTGTTGTCCACCCACTAGTATCATGACAGTGTGAAAGTGGGTACAATCAATTTCCTGATCTCGCGCGAGTGCTAGAAAAATCACTCGTCTTCTACCGAGATCCTAATTAAATAAAGCAACTACTCGACCTGTCATACTAGTATTCATCTCAAAAGGATTCCTGAGATCATGCAACTAGGGTTTCAAACAATTCCTACACCTAAGTGCACAATCAATCCTACAATCATTAAGTGAAGTAAATTAGCATAAATAACAGGTTATGCATAAACCGGGGCTTGCCTTCCAAAGCAGTGGCAGGCAGGTCCTCTGGTGCAGGCTCGGGTGCTGGATCTGGGGCTACCTCCCGAGCAGCTCCTTGCTCCGGCACGAGGATGTACTCTCCGTCAGCAAGATTACAGTCTATCGAAATGCAATGAACATGTATGTCATGATTATGCAAGATTTAAGAACATTAAGCTACACAAACTAAGTCAAGAATTAACTTAGGGTTCCTTGGCTATGTGGGTCTTCTAGTGGTATATATAGACTTATTACCTTTTAGGTTTAGGTTTTCTTTTAGGATAACATAGTGGATTTGCATTGCCTTTATAGATTTCAGTGGACAATTTACACAGGTCCTAGGAGGACATTAATTTCCATTATCCATTTTCCTTTCTTTAATTTCCATTTAGGGTTTCTAGTGTAGGTTTGAACTATGACAGTATTTTAAAAATTTCCAAAAATTCTGTAAAAATTACAGTGGGTTGTCACTTGCTATTCTAGCTTGTTTTAAGAATTTGAGGCTTAAAGTACAAAAGCTAAGCTTTAAACAAAAATAACAATAGTTAGGCAAAATGGGCCACTTTACACTACACCTCTTAGTTAGGGGTAGGTTCTGTCCTAAAGGTTATTTTTGTTGGCCTCTAATAGTGATAATAAGCTCTTGTACCAAAAATGACAGAGAGCAACATGATGGTTATTTAATGGTGGATTTCTAAAGTTTGGTGCAAAAAGGGTGTTTAGAACTAACTTGTCATTTGAAAAATATCAAACAACAGATTTCAGATTTTTCTTAAGTTCTTATTATCAAAACATTAGTTATCCCAAGGGTTGGGGTGTTTTCACCATGAGGTTATTTTTGTAGGGTTTTTCTAAGTTTCCCTTGTTTTCTTAAAATAAAAGGTATCCTATTTATTTTATACTAAACCAGGGTGTTATAGATTTTTCCAGTGAACTATATTGATTAAGTACCCTAACAAAAATAGAGATGCCCTCTGGTTCACTATTTAAATCACATTTTCTATTTTTTTTAACTTTAAGCATAATGCAAAAGAAGGAGTAAAAACTAACTCAATGTAGTGGACAGAGGGGTTTAACATTTTTAAATAGGTCAGTAGGTAGATATAAAATTCTCCAAATTTTTCTAACCCTAGTTAAATAGTACAACCATTTTTCTTGCTATTATTGAGCTTTTGGTCAAAACTATGATTAAATCAGAACCTTTTAGTTTTCTATAGTACCTATGGGGTTTTATATTTTTCTTAAGTAGGTTACATTATTTAGAGTCTGGCAAAATTGGTTTGACCAAATTTGGATAAACCAAACAGAAGTTATGGGTTTTTAAAGTTTTTGTTTGAATTTAAATCAGGTTTTAATAAGGCTTTTCTGAAAAAGCAGTTTGCGCCGAGGTCCCTGGGTTTAAACCGAATCAACCTTCGCAGTTCTACCCTTGCACCACTATTCACTTGGGTCTCTGACATTTCACTTAACCCCCTGACCTTCTCTTCCTCTCACCCGCAGTCCTTCCCCCAATGGAAACAGTGCCCGCGAGAAAGAAAAGGGCGGCGCGGCTTACCGGCGGCGAGGGAGGTCCGGCGAAGGGCAGGGTTTGCTCGGGGAGGTTCTGGCGATCACGTCGAGGTACGGCTCGTCGTCGGGGATGGCCGGAATCGCCCGGTCCACGCGCGCAGGCGGGCGAGCTCGTCGGCGGCGTGTGCTCCGGCCTATCCACGGCGGTACAGTTCAATCCAAGGGCATAGGGAGCTTCTGTAACACCCGGCTTTAAGGAACAAAGCCTGGTGCATCTCATACATGCGCCAAGAAGACAACATATATAATAACAGAGTGTATAGAGATAAATGTCATAAAACATCAGAGTACTTATTACATAGCGGAAGTCTTATTACAAAATAAAATAATAAAGATAAAACGAACTAAGGATCGTCGGCGCCAATGTCGACTGAGAAACGCCACCTAGATCAGATCGAACTCCTCAGTGTTAGGCGGCTCCTCTTCGACCACCTGTTCTTCTCCTGTGGGGGGGGGGGTGTGAGACAGCAAGAGTGAGCTCACATACGTTCATAGCTCAACAAGTCGTGGGGAATAATGTGGCATGAACTCACCAAAGGTGGGAGTTCATGTAGTGTAAGGCTAATCAATGAAATAAAGGCTAAGGCTGAGCATTGCTTTTATAAGTTGGTCAAAATTTTATTAGCAATTACTAAGTGTAAGTAAATACCAAACCTTAATAATAATAGAGAAAAGTAATAGTAAAATAATCCCAAATGCGATGCAAATGTCAAATTGAATTTAAGTTCCATAATTAATCATGTGAGGGTCCGAGCCGCTCATGACCGTGAGCACGGCTAGTATACTAGTTTTACACTCTGCAGAGGTTGCGCATCTTTACCCACAAGTCGTGTATCCCATGTCGCCAGGGTTTGCAAGGCCCTTAGACACTACCGAGGTGAATGACTAGGGATCCACTACGAGGCCTTTACAAAGTTCCACTAGCTTCCGAAAACCCGCTATAGTTTATAGGAAGATCCAGTGCAGGGTTCCTGGCTGACCGCCATCGCAGCAAAATCAACCAGGGACCTCCCTACACTGACCTCTCCCCTACTGCCCTTGCCCCTTTAGGGTAAGGTAGTCTTCCACTAGCTTTCCTAATTAGTCAGCCAAGGGCGTCCCATTAAACCCTTGTGGTAGCACTGTTTTCCCGGGTGGTCGCTCCATGTTCCCATTAATTTAATGATCTTAACATGAACAACAATAATAACAAAATAATAACAGAATAGTCATGAATAATGAATCTCCATACCCAATCCACATAAAGCAATAGCAAATACTACCCAAAAATATTCCAGGGGTGAACAAGGTATAGAGGTAATCAAAACTGGGGTAACATAAAGGCTCCCATCAAAATTAACCTATGCAGATCATTAAAATTAATAAGAACATGGCTGGGAAAAGTAAGTGATCAAGGGCACAACTTGCCTGTAATGAGCTCCTGCTCAGCTACTTCTACTTGTTGAACCTCAGTATCCACAGTGGCTTGCTCGTCTACTCGCATCAACACAATACATACATAGTATAGCCAAAATCAACATCACACCAAACAGATGAATTAAATATACAGTAAAAACCTACACATTAAAATGAAACCATAGGAACTGGAATCACTAAATTTGGAATTATATATTTCAAGTTATGAATTTCTGTAGCTTTTATGTATTTAATACAAGATTAAGTATTAGATAAATTTAAATGAGCCTTTCATGCCAAAACAGAGGCACTAATGCGTAGACAATATTATTACAAAAATTTAGGAACTGGAATGGACCAATTTGGAGCTAAAATGAATTTTCTATGAATTAACTAAGTTTTAGGAATTATTTTTGTATTAAAAATACCTTTACTAATTCATTTATATGTTTTAAACGTGCTCTGGACTGGGCGTCAAATTCCAGAAAGCTCAGGGGTCTCTGCGCAAGATATCCTAGACACAGAGAATAGTAACACATGGACGGCGGGTTTATTTCCCGGAAACCCGAGGACTCTTTAACAAAATGACCCGCGAAGGGGTACGGTGCAATCTGGGCCGTCCGATTAGAATTCTAGGGCGCAGATTAAATCTAACTTACCACGAAGCGGTACGCATTCAGGGCGGTTGGATCAGCGATCCACGGCCCGCGTCAACCGAGCCCACAGATCAATCCTACATCATCCGATCAAAGATCAACGGCCCCGATTTAATGTCGCGAAGGGGTATCGCCAACTTCTAATCAGAGCCGTTGCCTAGGAGATCTACGGTGCATAGCGTTTCCCCCCAATCTCATCGCCAGCGACGGCGGCGCCGCCCAACTTCACGGCGAAGCTCGCCGGGGAAAACCCAATCACACGTTCCAGTGGCCCTAGAGCTCAATTAAAGGCTGCTACACGATGCTTAGGGGATGGCGAACTCACTGGAGTAGTTCTTACCGGCAGTCTCGGCGCGAAGAGGGTCCGGCCACGGCGAAGGCGGATCCGCGGCGGAGCTGAGTCGACGGTGACGAATTCCGGAGCCGCCGGTGGCCAATCCTTGGTAATTCAGTCGCGGCCGCCTTCAATGCAGCCGAAGGGAGCCCCTGGGTTCCCCAATTCGAACCCGGTCGTCGGCGAGCCCGGATTAGCCCGCGGCGGTATCTCTCGGCGGCGCAGCGGTGATGGTGGCGGTTCGCTCAGGGGAAACGAGGCTCGTGCGAGAGGATAGAGAGGTACGAGTGTGCTTTTATTCAGCGCATGCAACGTCCGAGGGCGGTCAACGCCGGCGTTCTCGCGGCGGACATCGCGCAACGGCGAGCGAAGGAAAAGGGAAGGTGGTTACGCGGCTGACATGCGGGTCCCGCGGCTCAGAGAGACCGAACACACGCGAAACACGCCTGGACGGTGGGACCCGTGCGGCAGTGAGGGAGCGAGGCGCGGGCGCGAGGGAGTGTCTGTCGAGTGGGTCCCATGCGTCAGCAGAGCCCGCAGGCAAGTCATACTCCCGCCTGGGCTGCGCGGAGGGCGAGACCGAGTGGGCCAAATTACCATCTGGCGGCCCAGGTAAGCTTTTCTTCTTTTTCTTTTTATTTTTTTCTGTTTTCTTTCTTTTAAATTTGAATTTGAATTTAGTTTTCAACCCTTGTGCACATTTGTTATCAAATCATATTCTGGAATATGAACTACAAATTTTTGGAATATATTTACATTATTTTCTTTATTTTCATAACATTTCTCTTCTTCCTTTAAACCCTAGTTTTCAATGTGGCTTAATCAAGCTTCAAATAATTATTACCTTATCATTTTTATCATCATGGTTTTATTTAATGCACAACACATAAAACTCCAACAAATGCACTTTTTCTTTATTTTAGAATAATTGTTTTATTTAGTCACTCTCAATTGCATAGGTGCTCTTTTTATGATGCAAATGAAACACACAAAATGAGGGTCTCTCTCTATTACACTTGGTATACAACTTGAGTATTACAAATCCTACCCCCCTTAAAAATAATCTCGTCCTCGAGATTTAAGAAGAACTAGAGAAAAGGTGGGGAAAATCTATACGAAGCTCTTCTTCTCTTTCCCAAGTTGCTTCATCTTCACCGTGGTGGCTCCATTGAACTTTGCACATCTTTATAACCTTATTCCTCGTAACTCGAGTCAAAGTATCCAAAATCTTGATGGGGTACTCAGCATAAGTTAGATCCTCTTGAACACTAAGGTCCTCCATTGGTAACTGTTCTTCAGGCACTCTGAGGCATTTCTTCAGCTGAGATACATGAAAGACATCGTGAACATCCGCGAGATGATCCGGTAACTCCAATTGATATGCAACCTCTCCCACTCGCTTCAAGATTAAGAAGGGTCCAATAAAGCGAGGGGACAACTTTCCTTTGACTTTGAATCTTCTCATACCCCTGAGGGGTGACACCTTCAAATAAACATAATCTCCCTCCTTAAACTCAAGTAGTCTTCTCCGGGTGTCAGCATAACTTTTCTGCCTGGACTGTGCAGTTCTCAAATTCTCCCTGATCTGTTGGACTTGTTCCTCTGCTTCTTGTATAATCTCAGGTCCAAACAACTGTCTTTCACCAGTTTGATTCCAATACAAGGGAGTCCTGCACTTTCTGCCATACAAAGCCTCAAACGGTGACATCTTCAAACTGACCTGGTAGCTATTATTATATGAGAACTCTGCATACGGCAAACTCTTATCCCAACTTCCACCATGTTTAAGAGCACAAGCCCTTAACATATCCTCTAGCACTTGGTTGGTCCTCTCAGTCTGCCCATCAGTCTGTGGATGGTAAGCCGAACTAAAATTCAATCTCGTATCCAATGACTCGTGCAACTTCTTCCAATATCGCGAGGTAAACTGTGATCCCCGGTCTGACACAATCTTCTTTGGCACACCATGTAGGCATACAATCCGTGACATGTACAACTCTGCCAACTTGGCTCCTGAATAAGTGGTCTTCACCGGAATAAAGTGGGCTACTTTAGTTAGCCTGTCCACAATCACCCATATCAAATCATATCCAGCAGACGTGCGGGGTAATCCAACAATGAAGTCCATGCCAATCTCTTCCCATTTCCACTCAGGTATCTTCAGTGGGTGCAATAGTCCGGCTGGCCTCTGGTGTTCAGCTTTAACTCTTTGACATACATCGCACATAGCCACATGTGCAGCCACATCTCTCTTTAAACCATACCACCAATACTTTTGCTTCAAATCCTGATACATCTTAGTGCTCCCAGGGTGGATAGAATAAACTGAGTCATGTGCTTCCTTCAATATAGTTTCCCGAAGACTATCAATTTCGGGAACACAGATCCGATTCTTGAACCATATCGTGCCTTGCTCATCCTCTGTGAACTCCGGGCCTCTTCCTTCAGTAATAAGATCCTTGATCTCCTGGATTTTAGCATCACCAATCTGACCTTTACGAATTTCTTGCTCCAAGGTAGGTTCCAATTCAATAGTGACTCCTTCCGTATGTGTAACAATGCCCAGGTTGAGTCTCTCAAAATCTTTTGCTAATTCATCAGGTAGCTGGACAACGAAAGCGGAGTGAACATGCTCCTTCCGACTCAAGGCATCTGCAACCAAATTCGCCTTGCCTGGGTGATAGTGAATCTCCAAGTCATAATCCTTAATGAGCTCCAACCAACGGCGTTGCCTCAGGTTGAGATCCTTCTGAGTGAATATATACTTCAAACTCTTATGATCCGTGTATACTTGGCACTTAGTTCCCATAATATAGTGTCTCCAAATCTTAAGTGCATGCACAACGGCAGCCAATTCCAAGTCATGAGTGGGGTAGTTCAATTCATGTTTCCTCAACTGACGAGATGCATAGGCAATCACATGACCATCTTGCATAAGCACACATCCAAGTCCTTGGCCACATGCATCACAATAAATGTCAAATCCCTTCTGCAGATCTGGCATAATCAATACTGGTGGCGACATTAGTCTCTCCTTCAACTGATCAAAGCTTTCTTGACACTTCTCATCCCACTTGAATTCTCTTCCTTTCTCCAAAAGCGATGTCATGGGTTTAGCAATCTTAGAAAATCCTTCAATAAATCTCCGATAATATCCTGCGAGTCCCAAGAAACTCCGAATCTCCGTAACTGTAGTGGGCACTCTCCACTCCATAATCTCCTTCACTTTAGCAGAATCCACGGCTATTCCTCCATTAGAAATAATATGACCAAGGAATGGCACCTTGTCAATCCAAAACTCGCACTTGCTGAACTTAGCATAGAGTTGATTATCTCGTAACTTCTGTAGCACCAACCTTAAATGTTGTTCATGATCACTTTCATTCTTAGAATAGATAAGAATATCGTCGATGAATACCACGACGAATCTGTCCAAATACTCCATAAACACCTTGTTCATCAAATTCATGAAGTAAGCTGGTGCATTGGTTAGTCCAAATGACATAACAGTAAACTCATATAATCCATATCGAGTCGAGAAAGCCGTCTTAGGAATATCCGATGGTCTAATCCTCATCTGATGGTAACCGGATCGGAGATCAATCTTCGAAAATACTCTTGCACCTCGCATCTGATCAAATAAATCCTCAATACGGGGCAACAGATACTTGTTCTTCACCGTAACGTCATTAAGAGATCTATAATCCACACACATCCGTTGCGATCCATCCTTCTTCTGCACAAATAACATCGGTGCTCCCCAAGGTGATGAACTTGGACGAATATAACCAGCCTCTTGTAACTCCGTCAACTGCTTCTTAAGTTCCTTCAACTCTTCTACGGACATTCTATATGGCCGTTTAGAAATAGGGGCGGTTCCAGGTAGGAGATCAATAACAAACTCAACTTCTCTATCAGGTGGCATCCCTGGCAACTCCTCTGGAAAGACGTCCGGAAAATCTCTAACCACCCGGATGTTGTCACCAACAAACTCCTCAGGCATAAAGAACATTGCACACATGGATGAGGAGGTTACTGCAATATTAACTTGAAACCTTTCTCCTTTAGTGGTAGTGAGTTCTATGGTACCTCTTCCACATGCTATAACGGCCTTTGCCTTCCTTAGCCATGACATACCAAGGATCAAATCTATATTGCTTGACTCTAATATTATAGCAGTAGCTCCAAATTCTCTACCCATAATGGTCAAGGTCAATCTACGTGTCATTTGATTCGCCTCAACAGGCCCTTTAGGTGTAATTACTATCAGGGGTTTTCTCATATTTAGCAGTGGTATTTCATTTGTGTTGGCATATCTAGCAGACATGAATGAATGTGTAGCACCAGAATCAAATAATATTGTTGCAGGAATTGCATTAACATAAAACATACCAATTACGAGGTCCCCTCCATCCGGAGCATCATCAACACTGACTTGATTCACCCTGGCTATAGAATATCCCTTGCCAGGGGTCTGTTGCTTGTTCTGAACTGGAGTAGTAGCAATCCTCTGTGGGCAGACATTTGCATAATGACCAATCTTCCCACACTTGAAACATTGAGTGCCCGGACTCTGTCCTGCAAACTTCGTCGGGGTGCCCGTGGGAGTAGCCTGTCGAGGAGGTGGAGTCCTCAGTGGTGATTGCGGAACTGGGCGTGGTCCTCCGGGTCGAGTCGGTGTACCCTGTGGTGAACTGTAGCGAGGACGAACACTGCTGCTACCCTGTCCCTGTGAGATAGCCTTCCTCTTCAAATCACCCAGTTGAACACGCTTGTGTTCAATAGCAAGAGCCTTATCCAACAGTCTCTGAAATGATGGAAATGTGTGTGCCACTAGAGCATACTGCAGTGGTCCATTAAGTCCTTCAATGAAATGCTCCTGCTTCCTCTCATCCTCAGCAACTTCTTCAGGGGCATATCTGGATAGCTGAATAAACTTGTCTCTGTACTCGCTGACTGACATACTTCCTTGCTTCAGCGACAGAAACTCCTTCTTCTTGATCTTTATCATCCCAGCTGGAATATGGTAGTTCCTGAACTGTGTAATGAACTCCTCCCAGGTAATAGTATCCGCAGCATCATGGGCAGCAGTATAAGAATCCCACCAGTCAGCAGCAGGACCAGTCAGACGTCCAGAAGCATATAAAACCTTCTCCCGGTCGGTGCATTGTGCAATATTCAGCATCTTCTCAATTGACTTCAGCCAATCATCCGCGTCCAGTGGATCAGGTGAGCTAGCGAATGTAGGCGGCTTATGACTCATGAACTCCCGGTGCTTATCACGAGGTGGAACTGGTGGTGGTGGTGGAGGCAATGGCACTTGTTGCTGTTGTTGTTGTTGTTGAAGCTGTTGTTGTAGCTGCTGTTGTTGCGCCCTCCTTTCTTGGCGTATCTCATCTCTCTCCTGGCGCAACTCCTGGCGTATGTCTTCTCTTTCCTGACGCATCTCTTGGCGCTCTTGCTGCGTCTGGGCACGCATATCAGCCATAGTGTCCGCCATTTGCTGCATCACCGCCATCTGAGCAGCAACCAGTGGGTCAACTCCGCCTGGTGGAGGATTAGGAGGATTCATCTCTGCTGGCTGTGGCTGAGGTTGTCTATATATCCTTCGAGTGTGTCGATTAGGAGGCAAATCAATTCCACCACCCCTCCTGGTATTGACCATCTGAGTTAGACACATATGGTAAGAGAATAGTAGACAAGGCAGTAATTACAAATCATGTTACTTTGGGGGATTTATTAGCTAAGTAGTTTAATGTTTTACCTACCATAGCTAATTTATTACCTTATGGTGGTACATACTAAGATGTCCATCTATAATAATTCAGTCAATCAAAGAAGCAAATCAGGCATTTAGCATCAGAACAATCAACCAACACTTTTAAAATAGAAAATAGTTTTGATTTGGTCTTAGGCCTCCTATCTCTTAAAATGTCATAGGGATAGGGATTCCAAGGTTTGAAATCCATCTTGTCTAAGAGTAGAAAAGGTAAGAATGACCAGAGTAGAACAGTAGAAGGTGAGACAGGATCAAGATAAGTATAGAAAGAACCAGAGTAAGGTAAGTGTAGAATGAATCAGAATAAGATAAGTAGGTAAGGGTTTTGTCCATTTCTATCTAGGTTTCGTCCTACAGTCAACATTTCCTCTGATACCACTTCTGTAACACCCGGCTTTAAGGAACAAAGCCTGGTGCATCTCATACATGCGCCAAGAAGACAACATATATAATAACAGAGTGTATAGAGATAAATGTCATAAAACATCAGAGTACTTATTACATAGCGGAAGTCTTATTACAAAATAAAATAATAAAGATAAAACGAACTAAGGATCGTCGGCGCCAATGTCGACTGAGAAACGCCACCTAGATCAGATCGAACTCCTCAGTGTTAGGCGGCTCCTCTTCGACCACCTGTTCTTCTCCTGTGGGGGGGGGGTGTGAGACAGCAAGAGTGAGCTCACATACGTTCATAGCTCAACAAGTCGTGGGGAATAATGTGGCATGAACTCACCAAAGGTGGGAGTTCATGTAGTGTAAGGCTAATCAATGAAATAAAGGCTAAGGCTGAGCATTGCTTTTATAAGTTGGTCAAAATTTTATTAGCAATTACTAAGTGTAAGTAAATACCAAACCTTAATAATAATAGAGAAAAGTAATAGTAAAATAATCCCAAATGCGATGCAAATGTCAAATTGAATTTAAGTTCCATAATTAATCATGTGAGGGTCCGAGCCGCTCATGACCGTGAGCACGGCTAGTATACTAGTTTTACACTCTGCAGAGGTTGCGCATCTTTACCCACAAGTCGTGTATCCCATGTCGCCAGGGTTTGCAAGGCCCTTAGACACTACCGAGGTGAATGGCTAGGGATCCACTATGAGGCCTTTACAAAGTTCCACTAGCTTCCGAAAACCCGCTACAGTTTATAGGAAGATCCAGTGCAGGGTTCCTGGCTGACCGCCATCGCAGCAAAATCAACCAGGGACCTCCCTACACTGACCTCTCCCCTACTGCCCTTGCCCCTTTCGGGTAAGGTAGTCTTCCACTAGCTTTCCTAATTAGTCAGCCAAGGGCGTCCCATTAAACCCTTGTGGTAGCACTGTTTTCCCGGGTGGTCGCTCCATGTTCCCATTAATTTAATGATCTTAACATGAACAACAATAATAACAAAATAATAACAGAATAGTCATGAATAATGAATCTCCATACCCAATCCACATAAAGCAATAGCAAATACTACCCAAAAATATTCCAGGGGTGAACAAGGTATAGAGGTAATCAAAACTGGGGTAACATAAAGGCTCCCATCAAAATTAACCTATGCAGATCATTAAAATTAATAAGAACATGGCTGGGAAAAGTAAGTGATCAAGGGCACAACTTGCCTGTAATGAGCTCCTGCTCAGCTACTTCTACTTGTTGAACCTCAATTTCCACAGTGGCTTGCTCGTCTACTCGCATCAACACAATACATACATAGTATAGCCAAAATCAACATCACACCAAACAGATGAATTAAATATACAGTAAAAACCTACACATTAAAATGAAACCATAGGAACTGGAATCACTAAATTTGGAATTATATATTTCAAGTTATGAATTTCTGTAGCTTTTATGTATTTAATACAAGATTAAGTATTAGATAAATTTAAATGAGCCTTTCATGCCAAAACAGAGGCACTAATGCGTAGACAATATTATTACAAAAATTTAGGAACTGGAATGGACCAATTTGGAGCTAAAATGAATTTTCTATGAATTAACTAAGTTTTAGGAATTATTTTTGTATTAAAAATACCTTTACTAATTCATTTATATGTTTTAAACGTGCTCTGGACTGGGCGTCAAATTCCAGAAAGCTCAGGGGTCTCTGCGCAAGATATCCTAGACACAGAGAATAGTAACACATGGACGGCGGGTTTATTTCCCGGAAACCCGAGGACTCTTTAACAAAATGACCCGCGAAGGGGTACGGTGCAATCTGGGCCGTCCGATTAGAATTCTAGGGCGCAGATTAAATCTAACTTACCACGAAGCGGTACGCATTCAGGGCGGTTGGATCAGCGATCCACGGCCCGCGTCAACCGAGCCCACAGATCAATCCTACATCATCCGATCAAAGATCAACGGCCCCGATTTAATGTCGCGAAGGGGTATCGCCAACTTCTAATCAGAGCCGTTGCCTAGGAGATCTACGGTGCACAGCGTTTCCCCCCAATCTCATCGCCAGCGACGGCGGCGCCGCCCAACTTCACGGCGAAGCTCGCCGGGGAAAACCCAATCACACGTTCCAGTGGCCCTAGAGCTCAATTAAAGGCTGCTACACGATGCTTAGGGGATGGCGAACTCACTGGAGTAGTTCTTACCGGCAGTCTCGGCGCGAAGAGGGTCCGGCCACGGCGAAGGCGGATCCGCGGCGGAGCTGAGTCGACGGTGACGAATTCCGGAGCCGCCGGTGGCCAATCCTTGGTAATTCAGTCGCGGCCGCCTTCAATGCAGCCGAAGGGAGCCCCTGGGTTCCCCAATTCGAACCCGGTCGTCGGCGAGCCCGGATTAGCCCGCGGCGGTATCTCTCGGCGGCGCAGCGGTGATGGTGGCGGTTCGCTCAGGGCAAACGAGGCTCGTGCGAGAGGATAGAGAGGTACGAGTGTGCTTTTATTCAGCGCATGCAACGTCCGAGGGCGGTCAACGCCGGCGTTCTCGCGGCGGACATCGCGCAACGGCGAGCGAAGGAAAAGGGAAGGTGGTTACGCGGCTGACATGCGGGTCCCGCGGCTCAGAGAGACCGAACACACGCGAAACACGCCTGGACGGTGGGACCCGTGCGGCAGTGAGGGAGCGAGGCGCGGGCGCGAGGGAGTGTCTGTCGAGTGGGTCCCATGCGTCAGCAGAGCCCGCAGGCAAGTCATACTCCCGCCTGGGCTGCGCGGAGGGCGAGACCGAGTGGGCCAAATTACCATCTGGCGGCCCAGGTAAGCTTTTCTTCTTTTTCTTTTTATTTTTTTTCTGTTTTCTTTCTTTTAAATTTGAATTTGAATTTAGTTTTCAACCCTTGTGCACATTTGTTATCAAATCATATTCTGGAATATGAACTACAAATTTTTGGAATATATTTACATTATTTTCTTTATTTTCATAACATTTCTCTTCTTCCTTTAAACCCTAGTTTTCAATGTGGCTTAATCAAGCTTCAAATAATTATTACCTTATCATTTTTATCATCATGGTTTTATTTAATGCACAACACATAAAACTCCAACAAATGCACTTTTTCTTTATTTTAGAATAATTGTTTTATTTAGTCACTCTCAATTGCATAGGTGCTCTTTTTATGATGCAAATGAAACACACAAAATGAGGGTCTCTCTCTATTACACTTGGTATACAACTTGAGTATTACAGCTTCATGGAGGTCTAAGGAGTCTAACCGTGCAAGAAATCGAAGAGAGATTCACCGTGTACCTCGGTCCACGGTTGCCGGCGGTCGGGTGAAGTCCGGTGACCTTGTTCCAGCGTCTCCTGTGAAGCAGAGCTCGATTCTTTGCTCGGGGAGCTTCACGGAGGGGTGCACAGTCTTCTCCGAGGGCTGGACGGGGCTGGAAATGGCTGGGCGGGCCGGTCTACGGTGGCAGGGGGATCGGGTGGCCGCGGACAAGCTGCGCACTGGCCAACGGCGGTGAACTAAGCTCCGGCGAGGGTCGGGCGGGTGCGGAAGGGTACGGTCGAGGCCTGGGATGGTTTTATAGGTGCAGGACGCGGACCAGGGCGCTGGCTTGGCTCGGGCGCGGCACGGGGCTCACGGGGGCGCGCGCGGGCGTGCTCTGGCGCGGCAGAACGCGTCGAACACGTGGCGGTTTGTTTCTTCCATTGTTCAAACGTCGGCAGAGGTCGCAAACGTGCGAATCTTTGCAAAAGTTCGGCGCAGACCTCTTCCTGGCACCTAGGGCTGTCACTCAACTGTGAGACGTCGGGGCAGATATGGCCTAGGGAGGGAGATCTTCGAGTGCCAAATCGGGTGTGTCACACTGCGCACCTCGCGACAAAAACCATGCCATGGCATGTCAAACGTCCGAGTCTCGGGCTCAACTTTTTCCAGTGGGTGCCCTAGGTGGTATGCCACGTTTTTGGTATAGAACACAAGTGGATTTGATGCCAGCTTCGAGGTGAACACAACTGATCTTTAGTATAGGTATAGTTTTTAACTTAGAGAGAAATAGAGAGCTCTAGCTCTCTCTCCACTTAGTGATTTCATTTGAGGTTTCTCCAGGGGCCTTTTTGCAATATTTCCTTCCTCTAATTGCTGGTTATAAGGTTACTTAAGGTTGGTTTAAGGATTACTCATGTTTTGCATATTTGCTCATTTTCTTCTCCCTCTTATCCATGGCTTTGGAAAGGAGGGTTCAAGAGGGGCCTAGGGTTCTCCCTTTTCTTATCAAATGTAGCAAATGCACAAAAGCTTAAATGGTGCCCTTAGGTCCTTAGAATTCTTGGTTAACACATAATCTCCAAGGTTCTTTGTTCCCCTCAAGTTATTTCCACATGTGATCACAATCCTTAGCATTCAGGGTATGTTCTAGTCATGGTAACACCTGAGGTGTTACATGCCCTCCCCCCTTAAAGGAATCTCGTCCCGAGATTTTAGGTAGAGTCCCTTGGAGGGTGCTTGAGGGTGTGTTAGTGCTACTCTCCCTTTATGCTCAAGTTTCACTTTTTAACTGTTCTTCGAATGTCATCCTCTTTGCAACTTCAGAAGGAAGCCCTTCTTAAGTTAAATCCACGACTTAGACTATCCTTGTTATCTAAGTTTTTCTTATAATTGACTTCAAAGGGCAGGTGGGGGTGGGGTTTTTGGGGTTACATACCGACTCCTTTGGGCAGAAAGTCGGGGAAGCGAGAGCAGTAGAAAATCCCCCATCTCCCATGTAGCTTCTTCTGCTGAATGATGACTCCACTGAACCTTATACATTCTGATTGATCTTGCCCGAGTTGATCTCTCCTTTTGATCCAATACCTTGACGGGGTACTCTTGGTAGGACAAGTCTGGTTCTATCTCAATGTCTGGTTCCGGTAGCACTTCAGTGGGTAGACGAACACATTTCCGCAGCTGAGATACATGGAACACACTGTGAACTTGTAACACCCCAGGTGTTACCATGGCTAGAGCCCACCTTGCTATTAAAGGGTATGAGCACCTGTGGAAGAACTTAATGAATAAAAGCATAAGGGCCTTGGAAAGCTAGAGGTTAACCAAGGATGGTGAGTAAACAAAAGCATTACTCCAATCTTTGCACACTTATTCTCTTGGATGAGAGGGGAGAAGAACCCTAGACCTCTCTTAGACCCTATCTCCCAAAACCCTAGAAAAGAGGGAAAAGAGAGTGGGCAAGTGTGCAAAACATGAGTAACATTTACCCAAACCTTAAGTAACCTTGTAACCAGCAATTAGGGGAGGGAATTATTGCAAAAAGGCCCCTGGTGAAACCCCAAATCAAATCATTAAGTGGAGAGAGAGCTAGAGCTCTCTATTCCTCTCTAAGTCCATATTTGACCCTAGTTAAGGGATCAGCCGTGTTCACCTTGAAGATGGCATCAAATCCACTTGTGATCTATACCAAAAACGTGGCATACTACCTGGGGCACCCACTGGAAAAAGTTGAGCCCGAGACTCGGACATTTGACATGCCATGGCATGGCTTTTGTCGCGAAGTGCCCAGTGAGACACACCTGTTTTGGCATCCAAAGATCTCCCTCCCTAGGCCATATCTGCCCCGACGTCTCACAGTTGAGTGACAGCCCTAGGTGCCAGGAAGAGGTCTGCGCCGAACCTTTGCAAAGATTCGCACGTTTGCGACCTCTGCCGACGTTTGAACAACGGAAGAAACAAATCGCCACGTGTTCGACGCGTTCTGCCGCGCCAGAGCACGCCCGCGCGCGCCCCGCGCCGCGCCCGAGCCAAGCCGGCGCCCCGGCCGCGTCCGCGCCTATAAAACCCGCCCCAGTGCTCGGTTGCTTTCTCCATTGCCTCCTCCGTACCTCGCCGGACTCGCCCGAGCCAGCCTTTGCCTCCGGCGACCTCCCCGCGACCCGCAAGTGCCGCCCGAAAGCCACCACCGTGGCCAACCCCTCTCCCGTCCTCCTCCGTTCGATCCAAGCCCCCAGTTAGCTTCCTGGTGAAGCCGTGAGCCTTGCTCAAGCTTGAACCGAGGGCCTGCGTCACCGGAGTAGCCGAATCGCGCTCACCGGAGTTCAAGAACTCGCCGGCGCTCGTAGACCGGGTAAACCCCTTCACCATTTTCCGATTCGATGCACGTATGGCCTCTGTGTCATCCCGTGAAGCTCCTCGTGCCCATTGATTGAACTCTACCGCCGTGGTTTGGCCGGAGCAGGCGTCGCCGACGATCCCCGCCGCCTGTGTCCGTGGCCAGGGGAGCTCCGACCACCTCTGACGCCGACCCGCACATCGACGTGACCGTCGCGACCTCCTGAACATCGCTGACCACCTCGCCGGACCTCCCTCGCCGCCGGTAAGCCGCGCCACCCTTTCCTTTCCCGCGGCTACTGTTTCAGTTAAGGGAAGGACTGCGGGTGAGAGGGAGAGGAATCCAGGGGGTTAAGTGAAAAGTCAGAGACTCAAATGAATAGTGTCCCGAGGGTAGATCTGCGAAGTTTGATTCGGTTTAAACTCAGGGGCCTCGGCGCAAACTGCTTTTCCAGAAAAACTTAAATAAAACCTGATTTAAATTCAAACAGAAACTTTAAAAACCCATAACTTCTGTTTGGTTTATCCAAATTTGGTCAAACTAATTTTGCCAGACTCTAAATAATGTAACATGTCTAAGAAAAATATAAAACCCCATAAGTACTAAAGAAAACTATAAGGTTCTGATTTAATTTTAGTTTTGGCCAAAAGCTCAATTATAGCAAGAAAAATGGTTGTACTATTTAACTAAGGTTGGAAAAATTTGGAGAAGTTATTGTCTACCTACTGACCTAGTTAAAAATGTTAAACCTCTCTGTCCACTACATTAAGTTAGTTTTAACCCCTTATTCCATAATATGCTTGAGTTTAAGAAAAATAGAAAAAGTGACATAAATAATGCACCAGAGGGCACTCCTATTTTTGTTGAGATACTTAGTCAATGTAGTTCACTGGAAAAATATATCATACCCTGTTGTAGTAAAAGATAAGAAAGATACCTTTTAAATGAAGAAAATAAGGATAACTTAGAAAAACCCTACAAAAATAACCCTAAGGTGAAACCTCCCCAAACCTTAGGATAACTAATGTTTTGATAATAAGAACTTAGGAAAAATCTGAAATCTGTTGTTTGATATTTTTCAAAGGACAAGTTAATTCTAAGCACCCTTTTTGCACCCAACTTTAGAAATCCATCATTAATTAACCATCATGTTGCTCTCTGCCATTTTTGGTACAAGAGCTTTTTATCACTACTAGAGGCCAACAAAAATAACCCTTAGGTCAGAACCCACTTTAATAAAAGACTTGTAGTGTAAAGTGGCCCATTTTGCCTAACTATTGTTATTTTTGTTTAAAGACTAGCTTTTGTACTTTAAGCCTCAAACTCTTAAAACAAGCTAGAATAGCCAGTGACAAACCACTGTAATTTTTACAAAATTTTTGGAAATTTTTAAACTACTGTCATAGTTCAAACCCCTACTAGAAACCCTAGATGGAAATTAAGAAAGGAAAATGGATGATGAAATTTAATGTCCTCCTAAGACCTTTATAAATTGTCCACTGAAATCCATAAAGGCAATACAAATCCAATATGTATCCTAAAAGAAAACCTAAACCTAAAAGGTAATAAGTCTATGTATACCACTAGAAGACCTACGTAGCCAAGGAACCCTAAGTTAATTCTTGACTTAATTTCTGTAGCTTAATGTTTTTAAATCTTGCATAATCATGACATACATGTTCATTGCATTTCGATAGACTAGTAATCTTGCTAACGGAGAGTACGTCCTCGTGCCGGAGCAAGGAGCTGCCCAGGAGGTTGCCCCAGACCCAGCACCAGAGCCTGCACCGAGGACCTGCCTGCCACTGCTTTGGAAGGCAAGCCCCGGTTTTATGCATAACCTGTTATTTATGCTATTTTACTTCACTTAATGATTGTAGGATTGATTGTGCACTTAGGTGTAGGAATTGTTTGAAACCCTAGATGCATGATCTCAGGAATCCTATTGAGATGAACACTAGTATGCTAGGTCGAGTAGCTGCTTTATTAATTAGGATCTCGGTAGAAGACGAGTGATTTTTCTAGCACTCGCGCGAGGTCAGGAATTGGCTGTATCCACTTTCCTATCATATTGATGTTGGTTTGTGGGCAACAATCCATGGGGATTGGTTGTTCACAGGACAAAAAGTTGATTAAGGATTAAGGTGTGGTACCGTGAGTCAAGCGTTTGAATGTACTAAGCACATACCGAGAAATATGGTAAATCGGTAAACCTAGTACCTGATTGAACCTGCCAGTGGACATACCCCCTCACGCGACCTGAGACGTAGTCTCCCATTCCGGTTATGGTGGGTACAAGTGCGGTCACTGCACGACGGCCAGTCGGGATCAGTGAGGCATTGTACGACAAGGCGGTGAGACCTGATCCGCTGCCAGGGAATCGATGGGGACGGTTGATATGTGTGGGGACAGAGTGCCCCTGCATGTCGTGTGTTTAGGTTTACCTTGCAAGGATAAAAACTCGATTCTAATCAGTCTGCTTCTCGCAGCTAATGAGACTGCTTGATCCATGCTGCTACATTGAGTAACAAGTAGAACTGTGTTGGGATGATACAAGCTGTTGATTGCTAAAAATGCTTGCTACTATGTATGAATAGATAGTACACTTTTAGCCTTAAGAGAGTCACACTTAATTTTGATTAAGTTAAAATCTTGATTTAGAAACTCAGCTAGTACTTTTGGCAACCGAACCCCACAGCCAAACAGTTGCATGTCTAGAGGTAGAGGAGTATAGACTCCTCACACCGGGTAAGTCTAGCTGAGTATTAGTATACTCAGCCTTGCTTGTGGCATAATTTTTACAGGTTCTCTGGAGGACATGGTTGCTGGAGTGACTTGGCCATCCACCCTGCCACCGGGTTGGACTGTCGAGTGGGACCCTGCCTCGGCTGAGAGGGAGCATGAGGAGTGATGGGACAGGCTTCCCCATCTCTCCATTTATTTATCGTTAGTTTATTTCCGCTGCACTTCAAAACAATGATGGTTACTTTTGCGAAAACTCCGATGGTGACAATGGTGATGTAATAATTTAATACTCTTCCATGCATGGTTTTATGCTTTATTGTATTTGCTCTGTGACTCACCATCGAGTGAGACTAGTGGTACTCGATCCTAGTCAGTGGCCGTGTCGGACTAGATCCGAGGGATTGACGGATTATTCCCATTTAAGTGTGGTCTAGCCGCTAAGGCCGGTATTAGGCACTTAAGTTGGAATAATTCGGGCAGTTCCTGCCACAGCTGGTATCGGAGCTTGTACCACCACAGAGGAATCAATAAAACATAAATGCTATCCCTTTTCTAAAGTAAAATTTGATAGAAACACTGTTGGATAGATTATAGGACGAGCCGGATAGACCTAGGACGTGAAGCCTTAGGATAATAGAAGGGTAGCTAGGTGGCTAAGTGACTAGGCCCTATAGGCCACTTTTAAAAGGATGGGAGTCCTTCCCTATTCCTTTTTATCTTTTAGAGAGGTCGTTCAGGGCGAAGCATGCATGCATTCATAATTAAGTAAATGGATAACTGAGTAAAAGAAACATAAAAACAAGGTAACAATCAACTAGGTTCCCAGTGCCTTTTCCTTATAATTAGAGACAGGCTGAGTTTTATTTCTTTTTTTTCTTGTTCTTTTTGTAATTCTTTTTCTTTTACTTACGCTTAACCGTGCACAGATGACTTCCCACGGATCCTCCGATGACGGAAATGCACTGACCCACACTGACAGACTTGCACGAGAGGGTTTTCCCCGCATCTTGTGGGAGGTACTTCAGGGGGGCAGGATATTTGACACCCCCTCAGTACGTGGTGCAGCAGTTCGAGAAGCACCGGGTACCTCGCTGTAGGGTGAGGATGACTTTGGAGCCTCATCCCCTGCAGCCAGGCTGGCGCTCCTTGGACTCCGAGTCTTTTGGGTACCGAGCGGAGGACACAATCGAGGCAATCGCTCTGCATGGACTGACTACTTTCTGCGGATTCCATCCCCTGGAGTTGGCTACCCACCCCATGGGGTTGTTCCCCACGGAAAAGGAGGACGACCCGATGTGGAGGGATCGGGTGGAGCATGCCAAGGACATCTGGGCTCTCTACCCAGGCCACACCGCTCACTTGTCAGTACGATGCATGAACGCTCTGTATCGTCTGCAAGTAATGCGTGGGGAGGCAATGTCCCACCTGATGGCATTACTGGAGGCCACCAAGATCACCCTGGACAACAGGGAGGAGCTCGTGGTGGATTTATCCCAGGAGCTGGTGGAGAAAGATTTACAAGTGGAGCAGCTGACTGACGAGATTCATGAGTTGGAGGAGCTAGTGGGCACCAGGGAGAATACCATCGAGGTCCTCGAGGATCAGCTCCTCAACACCCAGCAGCAGCTAGCAGAGGCTAATGCGCACCTGGACATGCATCACCAAGAGATCCATGATGAGGAGGCTGACGAGGACGTTGACATTGAGGGAGGAGATGAGCCTGCCTCCAGTGTAGACATCGCTGGCTCAGGGAGACCACCTTCCCCCGAGTCCAGCGTTGCCTCGTTCGCTCACTAGATGCCAGGCTAATACTAGAAGTTGATGATAGTTGGACTCCTCGCCGCTAGCTTAGCTTTTGCACCCTTAGGGTACTAGGCTGGGTAGAGTTGAGTCTTTTGATCTTTGATGTAACCAGTGTTAAAACTCTTTTGGAGGTTCAGGGATGATTAATGGTAGTTTAAATTTGGACGGAAGGATTATGTTTTTGTTTTGTTTTATTTGGAATCTATCAAATTGCTTTAACTTCCCTACCATGTTCGAACCTTAAGCTTGGAGATGTGTTATTGAGCAACCATGTGATTTTTCAGATGGCTGGGAGAGCGCGCCGTGGTCAGAATGAGCACGTTCCCCCACCGCCACCGCCTCCCACTCTGCAGGAGCTCATGGCCCAGCAGAATGAGATCCTGAGACAGTTAGCTCAGCGTCAGCCACCACCTCAGCATTATGGTGGAGACCATCAGCGTCACCCCGTCGCTGCTACCTACCAGGAGTTCCTTAGTACTCAGCCACCCTTGTTTACCAGGGCGGAGGACCCACTTGATGCAGATGTGTGGTTGAGGGTGGTAGAATCCAAATTCCCACTGCTCCATGGGGCTTGCTCAGAGGTCACCAAGGTCAGGTTCGCCACCCAGCAGCTTCGCGGACCCGCAAGGACTTGGTGGGACCATTTTCTTGCTATGCAGCCAGATGGTAGAGAGGTGGAGTGGAGGGAGTTCAAGGCCGCTTTTAGAGGGCATCATATTCCCGCTGGCATCATGGACCGGAAGCTCAATGAGTTTCTGGCACTCACTCAGGGCAGCAGGACAGTGTTGCAATATGCCCAGGCCTTCAATGATTTGTGTCAGTATGCTGGATACCATGCAGATACGGATGAGAAGAAGCGAGACAGGTTTAGGAGGGGGCTCAGCACCAAGCTCCGTGACCGTCTCAACACCGTCAGGGCCAACAGTTACAATGAGTTGGTCAACATGGCTATCTCCCAGGAAGACTGCATCTTGGCTCGACAGGCGGAGAAGAAGAGGAAGACCCCTGTGGCAGGACCCTCGTCTCAGCCACAGCGCTTCAGGATTGTGTCTGACTCACAGAGCAGGGGACCTCAGCAGCAGCAAGGGAGGTGGGTGATCAGGCCACCGCAGCAGCAGCAGCAGGCACCCAACCGCGCCCAGTTTCCAGCTCAGAGGAACAATCAGCAGCAGCAGTACCGCCAGGCCAATGATAACAGGTGTTTCACTTGTGGCAGCACTGGACACTATGCCAAGAATTGCCCCAAGAATCAGCAGAGGCAGGGGCAGAATGTTAATCAGAACCAAGGGAAGAGGCAGAAAGTGCAAGTGAGGCAGGGAAAGCTGAACTTCACTACAATGGCTGACATTCCAGAGGGAGCACCCGTCATGACTGGTATCTTTACAGTTTTAAATTTTCCTGCTATTGTTCTTTTTGATTCTGGTGCTTCGCATAGTTTTATCAGTGCCAAATTTAGTGTCAAGTGCCAGTTGCCTTTTCACCACACCAACGGGGCTATTACCATTTCAACCCCGGGAGGCAGGATTGCCACTAATCAAATCAGCATGAAGGTGCCCCTAAAGTTTGGTAGTTTGATAATTAAAACTGACCTTCTTATCTTGGGGCTGGATAGTGTGGATATCATCTTGGGAACTGATTGGTTGACCAAACATCAGGCAATATTGGATATCGCAGCCAGAGCCATCGAAATTCATTCCCCTGCGTTTGGCGAGACTGTTTTGTATTTACCCAACCAGGGTGGTACCTGGTCTTGTGCCTTTGTTATGGCAGAATCCCCAGTAAGGAAGATCCCAGTAGTCTGTGACTACCCCGATGTTTTTCCGGATGAATTGCCAGGAATGCCACCTGACAGAGATATTGAGTTTGCCATTGAATTGCAACCTGGGACTGCTCCTATCTCTAAGAGACCTTATAGGATGCCTCCCGCAGAATTGGCAGAAATGAAGAAACAATTGCAAGAATTGTTGGACAAGGGATTTATTCGTCCAAGCACTTCACCATGGGGATGTCCCGCCTTGTTCGTGAAGAAGAAGGATGAGAGTTTGAGGATGTGTGTTGACTACCGCCCTCTCAATGCGGTGACTATCAAGAACAAGTACCCGTTACCCCTGCATTGATGTTCTGTTTGATCAATTGGTAGGAGCCAAGGTATTCTCCAAGATAGACCTTCGCTCGGGCTACCATTAGATCAAGATCCGAACCAGTGACATTCCCAAGACGGCTTTCTCTACCAGATATGGGCTCTATGAGTTTCTGGTAATGTCTTTTGGGCTAACCAATGCCCCGGCTTATTTTATGTACTTGATGAACTCAGTATTCATGCCAGAATTGGATAAGTTCAGTGGTTGTTTTCATTGATGACATTCTGGTTTATTCCAAGAATGAGGCTGAGCACACTAAACATCTGCATATCGTGCTTCAGAGACTTCGCGACCATCAGTTGTATGCTAAGTTGTCCAAGTGTGAGTTCTGGCTGAAAGAAATAAAATTCTTGGGTCACACAATCTCTCAGGATGGGATATCAGTTGACCCTGAGAAAGTGCAAGAAGTGATGGACTGGAAACCTCCGACTACAGTGAGACAGATTAGGAGTTTTCTGGAATTAGCAGGATACTACCGACGATTTATTCCGGATTTCTCTAGAATTGCCAAGCCAATGACCGAGCTATTGAAGAAGGGAGCCAAGTTCACTGTGGAGCCAAAAGTGTGAAGATGCTTTTCATACCTTGAGGCAACATTTGACAACAGCCCCAGTGCTAGCCCAACCCGACAATACCAAGCCATTTGAGGTTTATTGTGATGCTTCTGGTACAGGATTGGGATGTGTTTTGATGCAAGAGAACAGAGTAATTGCTTATGCTTCCCGAGCACTCAGGCCCCATGAGCAGAACTACCCGACACATGATTTGGAGTTGGCAGCAGTAGTGCATGCCCTCAAGATATGGAGACACTACTTGATGGGAGCTCACTGTAACATTTACACTGATCACAAGAGCCTCAAGTACATTTTCACTCAGGCAGATCTGAACATGAGGCAGAGAAGATGGTTGGAATTAATCAAGGACTATGATTTGGACGTGCATTACCATCCTGGCAAAGCCAATGTTGTGGCAGATGCCTTGAGCCAAAAGGCCCAATATAATTGCATGAACATGGATGCAAGAATCACCACCTTGTGTGATGAGTTGTGCAAGCTGAATCTGGAAGTTGTTCCTTCCGGTGAATTGAGATATATCGCAGTGGAGCCCACGTTGCAAGAGCAAATAGCTCAGGCACAGTTTGGGGATAAGGGAGTTCAGGTTATCAAAGAAATGATCAAGCTGAAGGCCGAGAAATACAAGTGTTTCCGTCAGGACAGCAAGGGAATTTTATGGTTTGAAGATCGATTGGTGGTTCCCAAAGACCCTGAGCTCAGAAAGAAGATATTGGATGAAGCTCACCTTTCCAAATTCTCCATGCACCCTGGTAGCAACAAGATGTACCATGATCTCAGACCTCTTTATTGGTGGACCAGGATGAAGAGGGAAATTGCCAAGTACATCTCAGAATGTGACACTTGTCAGAGGGTAAAAGCTAGTCATTTGAAAGCAGCAGGCCCTTTGCAACCCCTCCCCATCCCATCTTGGAAATGGGAGGACGTTTGCATGGACTTCATAGTAGGATTACCCAATACCCCCAGGCACCATGATTCCATATGGGTTATTGTGGACAGATTGACCAAAACTGCTCATTTCTTGCCAGTGCACACCACCCACCGGGCGGAGAAGTATGCGGAGATCTACATTGACTAGATAGTTCGTCTGCATGGGATACCAAGGACTATAGTCTCTGACCGAGGAGCACCTTTTGTGGCACGATTTTGGGAGCAATTACAGGAATCACTTGGAACCCACGTAATCCGAAGCTCAGCTTATCACCCTCAAACAGATGGTCAAACAGAAAGGGTGAACCAGATTTTAGAAGATATGTTAAGGGCATGTGCACTGCATTATGGGAAGGATTGGGACAAATGTCTTTCCTTGGCAGAGTTTTCTTACAATAACAGCTATCAGTCTAGTCTGAAGATGGCACCTTTTGAAGCTTTGTATGGGAGAAGATGCAGAACCCCGCTAAATTGGTCTCAAGCAGGAGAACGGGAAATATTTGGGCCAGATTTGGTGCTTGAAGCAGAGGCAAAGGTTAGAATTATCAAGAAGAACCTAGAAGCTGCTCAGGCCAGACAAAATAGTTATCATGACAAGAGGCGGAAACCTCTACAGTTTGAGGTGGGAGATCATGTCTATCTTAAGATATCACCAACCAAGGGTGTCCAGAGATTTGGGATCAAGGGCAAGTTGGCCCCTCGCTACATTGGACCATATAAGGTCAAAGCAAGTTGTGGACCTGTAGCTTATCAGTTGGAATTGCCACCCTGCATGGCAGCAGTTCACAATGTGTTCCATGTATCTCAGCTGCGGAAATGTGTTCGTCTACCCACTGAAGTGCTACCGGAACCAGACATTGAGATAGAACCAGACTTGTCCTACCAAGAGTACCCCGTCAAGGTATTGGATCAGAAGGAAAGATCAACTCGGGCAAGGTCAATCAAAATGTATAAGGTTCAGTGGAGTCATCATTCAGCAGAAGAAGCTACATGGGAGACGGAGGAGTTTCTACGCTCTCGCTTCCCCGACTTTCTGCCCAAAGAAATCGGTATGTAACCCAAAAACCCCACCCCCGCCTGCCCTTTGAAGTCAATTATAAGAAAAACTTAGATAACAAGGATAGTCTAAGTTGTGGATTTAACTTAAGAAGGGCTTCCTTCTGAAGTTGCAAAGAGGATGACATTCGAAGAGCAGTTAATAAGTGAAACTTGAGCATAAGGAAGAATAGCACTAGCCCACCTTCAAGCATCCCTCCAAGGGACTCTACCTAAAAATCTCGGGACGAGATTCCTTTAAGGGGGGAGGGCTGTAACACCCCAGGTGTTACCATGGCTAGAGCCCACCTTGCTATTAAAGGGTATGAGCACCTGTGGAAGAACTTAATGAATAAAAGCATAAGGGCCTTGGAAAGCTAGAGGTTAACCAAGGATGGTGAGTAACCAAAAGCATTACTCCAATCTTTGCACACTTATTCTCTTGGATGAGAGGGGAGAAGAACCCTAGACCTCTCTTAGACCCTATCTCCCAAAACCCTAGAAAAGAGGGAAAAGAGAGTGGGCAAGTGTGCAAAACATGAGTAACATTTACCCAAACCTTAAGTAACCTTGTAACCAGCAATTAGGGGAGGGAATTATTGCAAAAAGGCCCCTGGTGAAACCCCAAATCAAATCATTAAGTGGAGAGAGAGCTAGAGCTCTCTATTCCTCTCTAAGTCCATATTTGACCCTAGTTAAGGGATCAGCCGTGTTCACCTTGAAGATGGCATCAAATCCACTTGTGATCTATACCAAAAACGTGGCATACTACCTGGGGCACCCACTGGAAAAAGTTGAGCCCGAGACTTGGACGTTTGACATGCCATGGCATGGCTTTTGTCGCGAAGTGCCCAGTGAGACACACCTGTTTTGGCATCCAAAGATCTCCCTCCCTAGGCCATATCTGCCCCGACGTCTCACAGTTGAGTGACAGCCCTAGGTGCCAGGAAGAGGTCTGCGCCGAACCTTTGCAAAGATTCGCACGTTTGCGACCTCTACCGACGTTTGAACAATGGAAGAAACAAACCGCCACGTGTTCGACGCGTTCTGCCGCGCCAGAGCACGCCCGCGCGCGCCCCGCGCCGCGCCCGAGCCAAGCCGGCGCCCCGGCCGCGTCCGCGCCTATAAAACCCGCCCCAGCGCTCGATTGCTTTCTCCATTGCCTCCTCCGTACCTCGCCAGGACTCGCCCGAGCCAGCCTTTGCCTCCGGCGACCTCCCTGCGACCCGCCTAGTGCCGCCCGAAAGCCACCACCGTGGCCAACCCCTCTCCCGTCCTCCTCCGTTCGATCCAAGCCCCCAGTTAGCTTCCTGGTGAAGCCGTGAGCCTTGCTCAAGCTTGAACCGAGGGCCTGCGTCACCGGAGTAGCCGAATCGCGCTCACCGGAGTTCAAGAACTCGCCGGCGCTCGTAGACCGGGTAAACCCCTTCACCATTTTCCGATTCGATGCACGTATGGCCTCTGTGTCATCCCGTGAAGCTCCTCGTGCCCATTGATTGAACTCTACCGCCGTGGTTTGGCCGGAGCAGGCGTCGCCGACGATCCCCGCCGCCTGTGTCCATGGCCAGGGGAGCTCCGACCACCTCTGACGCCGACCCGCACATCGACGTGACCGTCGCGACCTCCTGAACATCGCTGACCACCTCGTCGGACCTCCCTCGCCGCCGGTAAGCCGCGCCACCCTTTCCTTTCCCGCGGCTACTGTTTCAGTTAAGGGAAGGACTGCGGGTGAGAGGGAGAGGAATCCAGGGGGTTAAGTGAAAAGTCAGAGACTCAAATGAATAGTGGCCCGAGGGTAGATCTGCGAAGTTTGATTCGGTTTAAACTCAGGGGCCTCGGCGCAAACTGCTTTTCCAGAAAAACTTAAATAAAACCTGATTTAAATTCAAACAGAAACTTTAAAAACCCATAACTTCTGTTTGGTTTATCCAAATTTGGTCAAACTAATTTTGCCAGACTCTAAATAATGTAACATGTCTAAGAAAAATATAAAACCCCATAAGTACTAAAGAAAACTATAAGGTTCTGATTTAATTTTAGTTTTGGCCAAAAGCTCAATTATAGCAAGAAAAATGGTTGTACTATTTAACTAAGGTTGGAAAAATTTGGAGAAGTTATTGTCTACCTACTGACCTAGTTAAAAATGTTAAACCTCTCTGTCCACTACATTAAGTTAGTTTTAACCCCTTATTCCATAATATGCTTGAGTTTAAGAAAAATAGAAAAAGTGACATAAATAATGCACCAGAGGGCACTCCTATTTTTGTTGAGATACTTAGTCAATGTAGTTCACTGGAAAAATATATCATACCCTGTTGTAGTAAAAGATAAGAAAGATACCTTTTAAATGAAGAAAATAAGGATAACTTAGAAAAACCCTACAAAAATAACCCTAAGGTGAAACCTCCCCAAACCTTAGGATAACTAATGTTTTGATAATAAGAACTTAGGAAAAATCTGAAATCTGTTGTTTGATATTTTTCAAAGGACAAGTTAATTCTAAGCACCCTTTTTGCACCCAACTTTAGAAATCTATCATTAATTAACCATCATGTTGCTCTCTGCCATTTTTGGTACAAGAGCTTTTTATCACTATTAGAGGCCAACAAAAATAACCCTTAGGTCAGAACCCACTTTAATAAAAGACTTGTAGTGTAAAGTGGCCCATTTTGCCTAACTATTGTTATTTTTGTTTAAAGACTAGCTTTTGTACTTTAAGCCTCAAACTCTTAAAACAAGCTAGAATAGCCAGTGACAAACCACTGTAATTTTTACAAAATTTTTGGAAATTTTTAAACTACTGTCATAGTTCAAACCCCTACTAGAAACCCTAGATGGAAATAAAGAAAGGAAAATGGATGATGAAATTTAATGTCCTCCTAAGACCTTTATAAATTGTCCACTGAAATCCATAAAGGCAATACAAATCCAATATGTATCCTAAAAGAAAACCTAAACCTAAAAGGTAATAAGTCTATGTATACCACTAGAAGACCCACGTAGCCAAGGAACCCTAAGTTAATTCTTAACTTAATTTCTGTAGCTTAATGTTTTTAAATCTTGCATAATCATGACATACATGTTCATTGCATTTCGATAGACTGTAATCTTGCTGACGGAGAGTACGTCCTCGTGCCGGAGCAAGGAGCTGCCCAGGAGGTTGCCCCAGACCCAGCACCAGAGCCTGCACCAGAGGACCTGCCTGCCACTGCTTTGGAAGGCAAGCCCCGGTTTTATGCATAACCTGTTATTTATGCTATTTTACTTCACTTAATGATTGTAGGATTGATTGTGCACTTAGGTGTAGGAATTGTTTGAAACCCTAGATGCATGATCTCAGGAATCCTATTGAGATGAACACTAGTATGCTAGGTCGAGTAGCTGCTTTATTAATTAGGATCTCGGTAGAAGACGAGTGATTTTTCTAGCACTCGCGCGAGGTCAGGAATTGGCTGTATCCACTTTCCTATCATATTGATGTTGGTTTGTGGGCAACAATCCATGGGGATTGGTTGTTCACAGGACAAAAAGTTGATTAAGGATTAAGGTGTGGTACCGTGAGTCAAGCGTTTGAATGTACTAAGCACATACCGAGAAATATGGTAAATCGGTAAACCTAGTACCTGATTGAACCTGCCAGTGGACATACCCCCTCACGCGACCTAAGACGTAGTCTCCCATTCCGGTTATGGTGGGTACAAGTGCGGTCACTGCACGACGGCCAGTCGGGGTCAGTGAGGCATTGTACGCCAAGGCGGTGAGACCTGATCCGCTGCCAGGGAATCGATGGGGACGATTGATATGTGTGGGGACGGAGTGCCCCTGCATGTCGTGTGTTTAGGTTTACCTTGCAAGGATAAAAACTCGATTCGAATCGTCTGCTTCTCGCAGCTAATGAGACTGCTTGATCCATGCTGCTACATTGAGTAACAAGTAGAACTGTGTTGGGATGATACAAGCTGTTGATTGCTAAAAATGCTTGCTACTATGTATGAATAGATAGTACACTTTTAGCCTTAAGAGAGTCACACTTAATTTTGATTAAGTTAAAATCTTGATTTAGAAACTCAGCTAGTGCTTTTGGCAACCGAACCCCACAGCCAAACAGCTGCATGTATAGAGGTAGAGGAGTATAGACTCCTCACACCGGGTAAGTCTAGCTGAGTATTAGTATACTCAGCCTTGCTTGTGGCATAATTTTTACAGGTTCTCTGGAGGACATGGTTGCTGGAGTGACTTGGCCATCCACCCTGCCACCGGGTTGGACTGTCGAGTGGGACCCTGCCTCGGCTGAGGAGGAGCATGAGGAGTGATGGGACAGGCTTCCCCATCTCTCCATTTATTTATCGTTAGTTTATTTCCGCTGCACTTCAAAACAATGATGGTTACTTTTGCGAAAACTCCGATGGTGACAATGATGATGTAATAATTTAATACTCTTCCATGCATGGTTTTATGCTTTATTGTATTTGCTCTGTGACTCACCATCGAGTGAGACTGTGGTACTCGATCCTGTCAGTGGCCGTGTCGGACTAGATCCGAGGGATTGACGGATTATTCCCATTTAAGTGTGGTCTAGCCGCTAAGGCCGGTCTTAGGCACTTAAGTTGGAATAATTCGGGCAGTTCCGCCACAGAACTGCTGACATACGGGGTGGCAATTCCAATTGGTAAGCTACGGGTCCACAACTTGCCTTGATCTTATAGGGTCCAATGTAACGAGGGGCTAACTTGCCCTTGATCCCGAATCTCTGGACACCCTTGGTGGGTGATATCTTAAGGTAGACATGATCTCCTACCTCAAACTGTAGAGGCTTCCGCCTCTTGTCATGATAACTCTTTTGCCTGGCCTGAGCAGCTTCTAAGTTCTTCCTGATGACTCTGACCTTTTCCTCTGCTTCAAGTACCAAATCTGGCCCAAATATTTCCCTCTCTCCTGCTTGAGACCAATTCAACGGGGTTCTGCATCTTCTCCCATACAAAGCCTCAAAAGGTGCCATCTTTAGACTGGATTGATAGCTGTTATTGTAAGAAAACTCTGCCAAGGAAAGACACTTGTCCCAATCCTTCCCATAATGTAGTGCACATGCCCTTAACATATCTTCTAAAATCTGGTTCACCCTTTCTGTCTGACCATCTGATTGAGGGTGATAAGCTGAGCTTCGGATTACGTGGGTCCCGAGGGCTTCTTGCAGTTTCTCCCAAAAGCGCGCCACAAACAGTGCTCCTCTGTCAGATATAATGGTCTTTGGGATACCATGCAATCTTACTATCTGATCAACATAAATTTCTGCGTACTTCTCTGTCTTGTGGGTGGTGTGCACTGGCAAGAAATGAGCAGTCTTGGTCAATCTGTCCACAATGACCCAAATAGAATCATGGTGCCTGGAGGTATTGGGTAATCCTACTATGAAGTCCATGCAAATGTCCTCCCATTTCCAAGATGGTATGGGAAGGGGTTGCAAGGGGCCTGCTGCCTTCAAGTGACTAGCCTTGATTCTCTGGCAAGTGTCACACTCTAATACGTACTTGGCAATTTCCCTCTTCATCCTGGTCCACCAATACAAAGATCTGAGATCATGGTACATCTTGTTGCTACCAGGGTGCATGGAGAATTTGGAAAGGTGAGCTTCATCCAGTATCGTCTTTCTAAGTTCAGGGTCCTTGGGAACAACCAATCGATCTCCAAACCAGAGAATTCCCTTGCTGTCCTGTCGGAAACACTTGTATTTTTCTGCCTTTTGCTTGAGCATATCTTTGATAACCTGAACACCCTTATCCCCAATCTGTGCCTGAACTATTTGTTCTTGCAATGTGGGCTCCACCGAGATATAGCTTAGGTCACCCGAAGAAACAACTTCCAGGTTCAGCTTGCACAACTCACCACACAGGGTGGTCACTCCCACATCCATGCTCATACAATTGCACTGGGCCTTTCTGCTCAAGGCATCTGCCACACCATTGGCTTTGCCAGGATGGTAATGCACCTCCAAATCATAGTCCTTGATTAATTCCAACCATCTTCTCTGCCTCATGTTCAGATCTGCCTGAGTGAAAATGTACTTGAGGCTCTTGTGATCAGTGTAAATGTTACAGTGAGCTCCCATCAAGTAGTGTCTCCATATCTTGAGGGCATGAACTACTGCTGCCAACTCCAGATCATGTGTCAGGTAGTTCTGCTCATGGGGTCTGAGTGCTCGGGAAGCATAAGCAATCACTCTGTTCTCTTGCATCAAGACACATCCCAATCCGGTACCTGAAGCATCACAATAAACTTCGAAGGGCTTAATGTTATCAGGTTGAGCCAGCACTGGGGCTGTTGTCAAATGCTGCCTCAGTGTATGAAAAGCATCTTCGCACTTCTGGCTCCACGTGAACTTGGCTCCCTTCTTCAATAGCTCAGTCATTGGCTTGGCAATTCTGGAGAAATCCGGAATAAATCGTCGGAAGTACCCTGCCAATCCTAGAAAACTCCTAATCTGCCTCACTGTAGTTGGAGGTTTCCAGTTCATCACTTCTTGCACTTTCTCAGGGTCAACTGATACCCCATTCTGAGAAATTTTGTGACCCAAGAATTTAATCTCCTTCAGCCAGAACTCACACTTACTCAACTTAGCATACAACTAATGATCACGCAGTCTCTGAAGTACAGTATGCAAGTGTTTGGTGTGCTCGGCTTCATTCTTGGAATAAACCAAGATGTCATCAATGAAAACGACCACGAACTTGTCTAGCTCTGGCATGAATACTGAGTTCATCAAGTACATAAAATAAGCCGGGGCATTGGTTAGCCCAAAAGACATCACCAGAAACTCATACAGTCCATATCTGGTAGAGAAAGCCGTCTTGGGAATATCGCTGGTACGGATCTTAATCTGATGGTAACCTGAGCGAAGGTCTATCTTGGAGAATACCTTGGCTCCTACCAACTGATCAAACAGAACATCAATGCGGGGCAGCGGGTATTTGTTCTTGATAGTCACCGCATTGAGAGGACGGTAGTCAACACACATCCTCAAACTCTCATCCTTTTTCTTCACAAATAAAGCTGGACATCCCCATGGTGAAGTGCTTGGACGAATAAACCCCTTGTCCAACAATTCTTGCAATTGTTTCTTCAATTCTGCCAATTCCGCGGAAGGCATCCTATAGGGTCTCTTGGAGATAGGAGCAGTCCCGGGTTGCAATTCGATGGCGAACTCAATATCTCGGTCAGGTGGCATCCCTGGCAATTCATCCGGAAAAACATCCGGATAGTCACAGACCACTGGGATCTTTTCCACTGGGGATTCTATCATAACAAAGGCACAAGATTGGGTACAACCCTGGTTGGGTAAATGCAAAACAGTCTCGCCATAAGCAGGGGAATGAATTTCAATGGCTTTGGCTGCAATGTCCAATACTGCCTGATGCCTGGTCAACCAGTCAGCTCCCAAAATAATATCCACGCTATCCAATCCTAAGATGAGAAGGGTGGTTCTAATCACCAGACTACCAAATTTTATAGGCACTTGCCTGTTGATTTGATAAGTGGCAACTCTGCCTCCGGGTGTTGAAATTGTAATGCCCCCATCGGTATGGTGAAAGGGCAACTGGCATTTGGCGCTAAACTTGGCACTGATAAAACTATGTGAAGCACCGGAATCAAAAAGAACAATAGCGGGATAATTTAAAACTGTAAAGATACCAGTCATGACGGGTGCTCCCTCTGGAATGTCAGCCATGGTAGTGAAGTTCAGCTTGCCCTGCCTCACTTGCACCTTCTGTCTCTTGCCTTGGTTCTGATTGACATTCTGCCCCTGCCTCTGCTGGTTTCTGGGGCAATTCTTGGCATAATGCCCAGTGTTGCCACAAGTGAAGCACCTGTTTTCATTGGCCTGGCGGTACTGCTGCTGCTGCTGATTGCTCCTCTGAGCGGGAAATTGGGTGCGGTTGGGTACTTGCTGCTGCTGCTGCGGTGGTCTGATCACCCATCTCCCTTGCTGCTGCTGAGGCCCCTTGTTCTGCGTGTCGAACACAATCCTGAAGCGCTGTGGCTGAGCTGAGGGTCCTGCCACAGGGGTCTTCCTCTTCTTCTCTGCCTGTCGAGCTATAATGCAGTCCTCCTGGGAGATAGCCATGTTGACCAACTCATTGTAGCTGTTGGCCCTGACGGTGTTGAGACGATCACGGAGCTTGGTGCTGAGCCCCCGTCTGAACCTGTCCCTCTTCTTCTCGTCCGTGTCTGCATGGTATCCAGCATACTGGCACAAATCATTAAAGGCCTGAGCATACTGCAACACTGTCCTGTTGCCCTGAGTGAGTGCCAAAAACTCATTGAGCTTCCGGTCCATGATGCCAGCTGGGATATGGTGTCCTCTGAAAGCTTCCTTGAACTCCCTCCATTCCACCTCTCTACCTTCTGGCTGCATGGCAAGAAAATGATCCCACCAAGTCCTCGCGGGTCCGCGAAGCTGCTGGGTGGCGAACCTGACTTTGGTGACCTCTGAGCAAGCTCCATGGAGCAGTGGGAATTTGGATTCCACCACCCGCAACCATACATCTGCATCAAGTGGGTCCTCTGCCCTTGTGAACAATGGAGGCTGGGTGCTGAGGAACTCCTGATAGGTAGCCGCCGTGGGGTGACGCTGATGGTCTCCACCACCATAGTGCTGTGGTGGTGGCTGACGCTGAGCCAGCTGCCTCAAGATCTCATTCTGCTGAGCCATGAGCTCCTGCAGAGTGGGAGGCGGTGGCGGTGGAGGAACGTGCTCATTCTGACCACGGCGCGCTCTCCCAGCCATCTGAAAAATCACATGGTTGCTTAATAACACATCTCCAAGCTTAAGGTTCAAACACGGTAGGGGAGTTAAAGCAATTTGATTGATTCCACATAAAACAAAACCAAAAAAAACATAAACCTTCCGTCCGAATTTAAACTGCCATTAATCATCCCCAAACCTCCAAAAGAGTTTAACACTGGTTACATCAATGATCCAAAAGACTCAACTCTACCTAGCCTAGTACCCTAAGGGTGCAAAAGCTAAGCTAGCGGCGAGGAGTCCAACTATCACCAACCTCTAGTATTATCCCTGGCATCTAGTGAGCGAACGAGGCAACGCTTGACTCGGGGGAAGGTGGTCTCCCTGAGCCAGCGGTGTCTACACTGGAAGCAGGCTCCTCCCCTCCCTCGATGTCAACGTCCTCATCAGCCCCCTCATCATGGATCTCTTGATGATGCATATCTAGATGCTCATTAGCTTCTGCTAGCTGCTGTTGGGTGTTGAGGAGCTGATCCTCGAGAACCTCGATGGTGTTCTCCCTGGTGCCCACTAGCTCCTCCAACTCATGAATCTCATCAGACAGCTGCTCCACTTGCAAATCTTTTTCCACCAGCTCCTGGGACAAGTCCACCACGAGCTCCTCCCTGTTGTCCAAGGTGATCTTGGTCGCCTCTAGCAGTGCCATCAAATGAGACATGGCCTCCCCACTGCATCACTTGCAGACGATACAGGCCGTTCATGCATCGCACCGACAAGTGAGCTGTGTGGCCTGGGTAGAGAGCCCAGATGTCCTTGGCATGCTCCACCCGATCCTTCCACATCGGGTCGTCCTCTTTTTCCGCGGGGAACAACCCAATGGGGTGGGTAGCCAGCTCCAAGGGATGGAATCCGCAGAAAGTAGTCAATTCCATGGAGAGCGATTGCCTCGATCGTGTCCTCCGCTCGGTATCCGAAAGACTCGGAGTCCAAAGAGCGCCAGCCTGGCGGCAGGGGATGAGGCTCCAAATTCATCCTCTCCCTACAGCGAGGCACCTGGTGCTTCTCGAACTGCTGCACCGCGTACTGAGGGGGTGTCAAGTATCCTGCCCCCTGAAGTACTTCCCACAAGATGCGGGGAAAACCCTCTCGTGCAAGTCCGTCAGTGTGGGTCAGTGCATTTCCGTCATCGGAGGATCCGTGGGAAGTCATCTGTGTACGGTTAAGCGTAAGTAAAAGAAAAAGGATTACAAAAACGAACAAGGAAAACAAAAACTCAGCCTGTCTCTAGTTAAAAGAAAAAGGCACTGGGGACCTAGTTGGCTGTTATCTTGTTTTTAAGTCTTTTTACTCAGTTATCCATTTGCTTAATTAAGAATGCATGCATGCTCGTCCCGAACGACCTCTCCAAAAGATAAAAGGAATAGGGAAGAACTCCCATCCTGTAAAAAGTGGCCTGTAGGGCCTAGTCACTTAGCCACCTAGCTACCCTTTTATTACCCTAAGGCTTCACGTCCTAGGTCTATCCTACTCGTCCTACTATCTATCCAATATTGTTTCTATCAAATTTTACTTGGAAAATTGATGGTGTTTACATTTTATTGATTCCTCTGTGGTGGTACAAGCTCCGATACCAGCTGTGGCGGAACTGCCCGAATTATTCCAACTTAAGTGCCTAAACCCTGCCTTAGAGGCTAGACCACACTTAAATGGGAATAACCCGTCAATCCCTAGGATCTAGTCCGACACGGCCACTGACAGGATCAAGTACCATACTCTCACTCGAAGGTGAGTCACAGAGCAAATACAATAAAGCATAAAACCATGCATAGAAGAGTGTTAAATTATTACATCATCATCATTGGAGTTTTGCCAAAAGTAGTCATCATTGTTTCGGGGTGCAGCGGAAATAAACTAACGGTAAATAAATGGAGAGAGGGGGAAGCCTGTCCCATCACTCCTCATGCTCCTCCTCAGCCGAGGCAGGGTCCCACTCGACGGTCCATCCCGGTGGTAAGGTAGACGGCCAAGTCACTCCAGCAGCCATTTCCTCCAGAGAACCTGTAAAAATTATGCCACAAGCAAGGCTGAGTATACTAATACTCAACTAGACTTACCCGGTGTGAGGAGTCTACTCCTCTACCTCTAGACATGCAGCTGTTTGGCTGTGGGGTTTGGTTGCCAAAAGCACTAGCTGAGTTTCTAAATCAAGATTTTAACTTAGTCAAAGTTAAGTGTGACTCTCTTAAGGCTAAAAATGAACTATCTATTTATACAAAGTAGCAAACATTTTAGCAATCAATATCTTGTATCATCTACGCATCATTCCATTTGTTACTCAATGCAGTACAATGGATCAAGCAGTCTCATTAGCTGCGAGAAGCAGACGATTTGAATCGAGTTTTTATCCTTGCAAGGTAAACCTAAACACACGACATGCAGGGGCACTCTGTCCCCACACATATCAACCGTCCCCATCGATTCCCTGGCAACAGAAAGGGGCTCACCGCCTTGGCGTACAATGCCTCACTGACCCCGACTGGCCGTCGTGCAGTGACCGCACTTGTACCCACCATAACCGGAATGGGAGACTACGTCTCAGGTCGCTTGAGGAGGGCAATCTGCGGGCAGGTTCACACAGGTACTAGGCTTACCGATTTACCATATTTCTCGGTATGTGTTTAGTACGTTCAAACGCTTGACACAGGTATCCGCACGTTAATCCTTATTCCATTTTCCATCTCGTGGACAACCAATCCCCATGGATTGTTGTCCACCCACTAGTATCATGACAGTGTGAAAGTGGGTACAATCAATTTCCTGATCTCGCGCGAGTGCTAGAAAAATCACTCGTCTTCTACCGAGATCCTAATTAAATAAAGCAACTACTCGACCTGTCATACTAGTATTCATCTCAAAAGGATTCCTGAGATCATGCAACTAGGGTTTCAAACAATTCCTACACCTAAGTGCACAATCAATCCTACAATCATTAAGTGAAGTAAATTAGCATAAATAACAGGTTATGCATAAACCGGGGCTTGCCTTCCAAAGCAGTGGCAGGCAGGTCCTCTGGTGCAGGCTCGGGTGCTGGATCTGGGGCTACCTCCCGAGCAGCTCCTTGCTCCGGCACGAGGATGTACTCTCCGTCAGCAAGATTACAGTCTATCGAAATGCAATGAACATGTATGTCATGATTATGCAAGATTTAAGAACATTAAGCTACAGAAACTAAGTCAAGAATTAACTTAGGGTTCCTTGGCTATGTGGGTCTTCTAGTGGTATATATAGACTTATTACCTTTTAGGTTTAGGTTTTCTTTTAGGATAACATAGTGGATTTGCATTGCCTTTATAGATTTCAGTGGACAATTTACACAAGACCTAGGAGGACATTAATTTCCATTATCCATTTTCCTTTCTTTAATTTCCATTTAGGGTTTCTAGTGTAGGTTTGAACTATGACAGTATTTTAAAAATTTCCAAAAATTCTGTAAAAATTACAGTGGGTTGTCACTTGCTATTCTAGCTTGTTTTAAGAATTTGAGGCTTAAAGTACAAAAGCTAGGCTTTAAACAAAAATAACAATAGTTAGGCAAAATGGGCCACTTTACACTACACCTCTTAGTTAGGGGTAGGTTCTGTCCTAAAGGTTATTTTTGTTGGCCTCTAATAGTGATAATAAGCTCTTGTACCAAAAATGACAGAGAGCAACATGATGGTTATTTAATGGTGGATTTCTAAAGTTTGGTGCAAAAAGGGTGTTTAGAACTAACTTGTCATTTGAAAAATATCAAACAACAGATTTCAGATTTTTCTTAAGTTCTTATTATCAAAACATTAGTTATCCCAAGGGTTGGGGTGTTTTCACCATGAGGTTATTTTTGTAAGGTTTTTCTAAGTTTCCCTTGTTTTCTTAAAATAAAAGGTATCCTATTTATTTTATACTAAACCAGGGTGTGATAGATTTTTCCAGTGAACTATATTGATTAAGTACCCTAACAAAAATAGGGATGCCCTCTGGTTCACTATTTAAATCACATTTTCTATTTTTCTTAACTTTAAGCATAATGCAAAAGAAGGAGTAAAAACTAACTCAATGTAGTGGACGGAGGGGTTTAACATTTTTAAATAGGTCAGTAGGTAGATATAAACTTCTCCAAATTTTTCTAACCCTAGTTAAATAGTACAACCATTTTTCTTGCTATTATTGAGCTTTTGGTCAAAACTATGATTAAATCAGAACCTTTTAGTTTTCTATAGTACCTATGGGGTTTTATATTTTTCTTAAGTAGGTTACATTATTTAGAGTCTGGCAAAATTGGTTTGACCAAATTTGGATAAACCAAACAGAAGTTACGGGTTTTTAAAGTTTCTGTTTGAATTTAAATCAGGTTTTAGTAAGGCTTTTCTGAAAAAGCAGTTTGCGCCGAGGTCCCTGGGTTTAAACCGAATCAACCTTCACAGTTCTACCCTTGTGCCACTATTCACTTGGGTCTCTGACATTTCACTTAACCCCCTGACCTTCTCTTCCTCTCACCCGCAGTCCTTCCCCCAATGGAAACAGTGCCCGCGAGAAAGAAAAGGGCGGCGCGGCTTACCGGCGGCGAGGGAGGTCCGGCGAAGGGCAGGGTTTGCTCGGGGAGGTTCTGGCGATCACGTCGAGGTACGGCTCGTCGTCGGGGATGGCCGGAATCGCCCGGTCCACCCGCGCAGGCGGGCGAGCTCGTCGGCGGCGTGTGCTCCGGCCTATCCACGGCGGTACAGTTCAATCCAAGGGCATAGGGAGCTTCATGGAGGTCTAAGGAGTCTAACCGTGTAACGAATCGAAGAGAGATTCACCGTGTACCTTGGTCCACGGTTGCCGGCGGTCGGGTGAAGTCCGGTGACCTTGTTCCGGCGTCTCCGGTGAAGCAGAGCCCGATTCTTTGCTCGGGGAGCTTCACGGAGGGGTGCACAGTCATCTCTGAGGGCTGGACGGGGCTGGAAACGGCTGGGCGGGCCGGTCTACGGTGGCAGGGGGATCGGGTGGCCGCGGACAAGCTGCGCACTGGCCAACGGCGGTGAACTAAGCTCCGGCGAGGGTCGGGCGGGTGCGGAAGGGTACGGTCGAGGCCTGGGAGGGTTTTATAGGCGCGGACGCGGACCAGGGCGCTGGCTTGGCTCGGGCGCGGCGCGGGGGTCATGGGGGCGCGCGCGGGCGTGCTCTGGCGCGGCAGAACGCGTCGAACACGTGGCGGTTTGTTTCTTCCATTGTTCAAACGTCGGCAGAGGTCGCAAACGTGCGAATCTTTGCAAAAGTTCGGCGCAGACCTCTTCCTGGCACCTAGGGCTGTCACTCAACTGTGAGACGTCGGGGCAGATATGGCCTAGGGAGGGAGATCTTCGAGTGCCAAGTCGGGTGTGTCACACTACTGCACCTCGCGACAAAAACCATGCCATGGCATGTCAAACGTCCGAGCCTCGGGCTCAACTTTTTCCAGTGGGTGCCCTAGGTGGTATGCCACGTTTTTGGTATAGAACACAAGTGGATTTGATGCCAGCTTCGAGGTGAACACAACTGATCTTTAGTATAGGTATAGTTTTTAACTTAGAGAGAAATAGAGAGCTCTAGCTCTCTCTCCACTTAGTGATTTGATTTGAGGTTTCTCCAGGGGCCTTTTTGCAATATTTCCTTCCTCTAATTGCTGGTTATAAGGTTACTTAAGGTTGGTTTAAGGATTACTCATGTTTTGCATATTTGCTCATTTTCTTCTCCCTCTTATCCATGGCTTTGGAAAGGAGGGTTCAAGAGGGGCCTAGGGTTCTCCCTTTTCTTATCAATTGTAGCAAATGCACAAAAGCTTAAATGGTGCCCTTAGGTCCTTAGAATTCTTGGTTAACACATAATCTCCAAGGTTCTTTGTTCCCCTCAAGTTATTTCCACATGTGATCACAATCCTTAGCATTCAGGGTATGTTCTAGTCATGGTAACACCTGAGGTGTTACAGCCTGGGACTGAATTGAGGACCTATGTACATAGTCTATAGAAAATTCATTAAGCTCGGCATCCCATTTTCCGATCCTCCCAGTAGCTTCTCTATTCCTCATTATGTCTTTCAAAGGTTGCGACGAAAGAACAATTATATGATATGCTTCAAAATAATGCCAAAGCTTCCTTGAGGCCATTAACACAGCATATAGTACCTTCTCCAATTTTGTATAATTTTTCTTTGATAAGCTTAGAACTTCAGAGACAAAATATACTGGTGCTTGTTTTTGACCTCACCATTTTGCTTCTTTTGTACAAGCGCCGCACTGACTGCAGAGTGGGGGGCTGCTACATACAAGAGCAATGGATCCCCTGGCGAAGGTGGAGTTAGTGTTGTCAGGTCGATCAAGTATTGCTTTAACTCTTCGAAAGCTCTTTGCTGAGCTGGACCCCATTGAAAAACTTTGGCTGACTTCAGTATTTCAAAAAATGGTAGATTTCTTTCTGCTGATCTGGATATAAATCTATTTAATGATGCCAGCCTTCCTGCCAACCGTTGGGCCCCTTTCGTCGTATTTGGCGGCTCCATCCGAAGGATAGCTTTGATTTTATTTGGATTAGCTTCGATTCCCTTTGTCGATACTAGACAACCAAGGAACTTGCCCTTCTTTACTCTAAAAACACACTTTTCTGGATTTAATTTCAGACCAGCTTGCCTGAAATTGGCAAATGTCTCCTGCAAATCAGTAATATGATTCTCTTGCTTCGTGCTCTTTACTATGATGTCATCAACATAAGTCAGCACATTCCTGTCTATTTGAGAATGAATGACCTTGGCTGTCATTCTGCTGAAGCTTCCTCCAGCATTCTTGAGCCCCTCAGGCATCCGAAGGTAGCAATAAGTGCCACTAGGAGTTATGAAGCTAGTATTTGGCTCATCTTCCTTCTTCATCCAAATTTGATGATAGCCTGAATAGCAGTCCAGTAGACTCATGAGCTCCAAAGAAGCTGCTGCATCTACAAGGGAGTCTATTCCTGGTAATGGGAATTCGTCCTTTGGGTATGCTTTGTTGAGATCTGTGAAATCAATACACATTCTCCATTTGCCATTAGCCTTCTTCACCATAACAGTGTTAGCTAGCCATTCTGGATATCTTACTTCTCTGATAACACTAGCACTAAGAAGCCTCTTTACTTCGTTCCGAGCACCTTCAGCTTTATCATCAGACATCTTCCGAAGTCTTTGCTTCCTTGGTCTGAAAGATGGATCCACATTAAGTGAATGTTCGATGACATCTCTGTTGACACCACAAAGATCATTGGCTGTCCAAGCAAAGACATCTTTGTTGTTGAACAAAAACCTTATCAGAGTTTTTTCTTGCTCATCAGATAACTGAGATCCTAGCAGTAACCTTTGATCTACTATATCTTCACATAGGAGCATAGGCTTGGGCTGATCTGCCAAAGCAGCCTTCTCTCTTTTGTGCTTATATTGTTGACAAGCTTTGGCTCCATCTATGTTGTGGATTGACTTTGAATCTGTCCAACTCCCTTTGGCCCTTCTAGCAGCTTCTTGACTTCCATGGATGGCAATGGGCCCTTGCTCCGAAGGTATCTTCATGCATAAGTATGTTGGATGAAGTATTGCTTCGAAGGCATTAAGTGTTCCTCGACCAATGATTTCATTGTACGGGTATTCCATGTCGACAATGTCAAAAACAACTTGCTCAGTTCTTATGTTGTGGACATAACTAAAGGTACCTGACATTGTGATTTTGCCAAGTGCCACAATCTGCCATCCTCCGAAGCCACAAAGCGGGTGTGTAGCATCATGAATCTTGTCCTCTGGTTCTTGCATCTGCTTGAAAGCCTTTGCAAATATAATGTCTGCTGCACTACCTATGTCAACGAGAATATTATGGACCAGAAATCCCTTGATGACACAGGATATGACCATAGCATCATTGTGAGGATAGTCTTTTAGCTGAAGATCCTCCTGGGAGAAGGTGATTGGGATGTGGGACCACTTGGACCTGACGAAGGGTCCTTGCACCCCAACATGCTGCACTCTTCTCTGCGCTTCCTTCTTCTGCTTCTTGTTAGTTGGCTCTGAACTTGAACCGCCCGTGATTGGGAGCACCAGCTTTGTAGCCGAAGGTGCTAGTGACTTGGTTGTTGAACGAAGCCATCAGCTCAACAGTGGAAGTGAGTTCACCGGAAGGTGGGCGCCAATGTTGGGGACTTGTTCTCAAATGCTATGAGTTAAGAACAAGGCAACACAAAATGTTAATGGTTAGAGACCTTCGTCCTTCGAAGCATTATCTCCCTTAGGATATAAGGATCTTCAGAAGAAGGTCATGAACGGAGATACCTTCATCATCTCAATGTATAATAATGAAAGTAAAAGCATATGAAATAGGGAAAATAACATGGATAATCATATGATCTCATTAGGATATTTTTATTATATTATCATGAATAAACATGAACAATATCGAATTACATTTATACCTTCGGCTTGACAGAAGGTTAAAATCCAAGTGTGACATGCGAGTGAATACAAGTCAGCGTGAACAGTACAGGGTTACTGTTCTCCTATTTATAGGCAGCGGGATGTAGCCCTGTCGAAATTACATTCATGTCCTTGACAGCAAATTACAAATGTGACATAAACTATTAGGGACTGAACGGTCTTTTCCTATTTAAGTCGGTGCCGCCCTTCGTCTCAAGGCGCGTCATTATGCCGAAGCTTTCTGGGTTGTAGCTTCGGCTTGTGCCTTCATGTTGTGTCAGTTTGCATATCATACTGCCGAAGGTGTTTTTGCTTGGAGGACCTTCGGTGAAGAAGCAGGCCCCCAACATTGTGTATCTCGTGTAGCCAGGGTTACACAACATGGTGAATCGCTAGGGATCCACTACGAGGCCTTTACAAAGTTCCACTAATTTTAGAAAACCCGCTACAGTTCTAGAGAGCGCAGTATAGGAATCCCCTATCCGAAAAGCCATCATAGCATGATCGACCCGAGAACCTCCCTATACCGACAACTCCTCTACTACCCTTGCCCCTTTTGGGTAAGTTAGTCCTCCACTAGCTTTCCTAGTTAGTCAACTAAGGGTGTCCCATTCCACCCTTGTGGTAGCACGGATATCTCAAGTTAAGCTCCATGTTCCAATTAACACAATGATCTTGTCATGAACAATAATTAAACAACAGTATAACTGAAACATGATCATAATATAATATTAATCCTAAAACTAGGTAGAGCAATAGCAAATCTACCCAAAAGTTCAGTGGTAAACAAGGTGTGGGATAAACAAGTCTAGGGAAACCTATTAGGTCCCATCAGATTAACCTGAGTATGTCACAGTGATTAACAGGAACATTATTGGGTTAAGAAAAGTTATCATGGGCACAACTTGCCTGTGACTGGAGGTTCCAGGTACCAGGATGATCTTCAGATTCTCATAACCTCGCTGCTAATCGTAGCAATACAAACAAACATGATATAGGCAAAATTAACATCACGCCAATCATAAGAACAAACTGCATAATAGTGATCTACATGTTGTGACTAGATCCTAGGTTCAATAACCACTAAATTCGGAGTTACGGTTATAAAGTTATGATTTTCTAAAGGTTTAAGTGTTAGATATAGAATAAATTAAGTGCATAATTTTAACCTATGTTTCATGATAAAATAATATTACTAGATGATAAACAATATAAATATGAATTTAATGCAACTGGAACAAGTTAAATCAGAGCTAAAATGAATTAATTATGAAATAAACAGAGTCCTAAAATTATTTTTACATTAAAATCATTAACTCTAATGCATTTTACACGAATTTATTACTATGTGGGCTGCGGTGCTTAATACTAAGGAGTGCAAGGTTGTTTTTATAAAATTCTGGACCTCGTTGTAATAGTCTTTGAATCGTGATGGATAACAGGTTGATAAATTAAAACCCCAGGGGCATACTACAAATTGCCACTGGCCGAAGGGGTATAGGTTCATGTGAGCCGTTGGATCCAAAGTCAAAGTCTCAGATTAGATCAATCTTTAACCGAACTGGTACCGGATATAGACCGCTAGATCATAATCCTACGCATCGGATTAGACGAGACCTTTTCGAAGCGGTACGCTGGGTGGGCCGTTGGATCAGAAGCCCATGACACAGATCGGTCGAATCAAATAACAAATCGGTATGCTATCTCGGCCTACGGTTCTAGGTCCTACGGTCTCGATTTTATGAAAATGGAATCTAATCGCGGCCGCCAATTGAACATCCTATGACATGGATTCAAAACGGCCGAAGGGTATGCTGGATCCAATCAAAACCGTCCATTATCTGATCTAAGGCCACTGCAATCTCTCCTTCCTCTCCCTTTTCTCGGCCCACCTAGAGGCGGGGTGCCATGGCTCACAGCGGCGCACATCGGCGAACAGGCGACCCACGACCTTGGTGTATTAATTCGGTCTCGGTTAGGTGCTACGCGCAGAGGAAACGAAACCAAATCAATAAAATAGCTTCTCATCGGAGACAGAGAAAAGAGCAAGGCCAGCCACGACGCAGGGTGGATCTAGGGTGATGGAGTGCTCCGACGATGAATTTCGGCCTATCTAGGCCGAGTTCTTGGCCGATGGTGCAATGCCCAAACCCTCCTAATCGATGGCGAAGCACCCGTTCCAACCCACAAGCCCGGGATGTCAACGAGGTCGGATTGCTTCGGTGGTGGCCATGGCGGTCCTTGGTTTTTATAGTGGCTAGAGTGTAGTCCGTATGGGGGAGTTTGGCTGGGACGATCCTGAAATTACCGCTTGGTCGTTGTGATTCTTCAGCGCCAGCTACGGCGGGGGTAATGGTGGAAGCGAGGAGATCCCATCCGGATTCCACGCATGTCGCCGCCTAGGTTTGTTACGAAGGTGGGGGAAGGACATGATAGTTTGGGCCCACCAACCAGTGAGACTTGCAACACAACGCTAGTCTGGGTGAGAGGCTGGCCGAAGGGCCCCAAAGGTCAGCACTCGAAGATCAACAGTCTGCGCGCGGAGGGGAGACCGCTGACGGTTTGGCACCACCATTCATTGGTAGAGTGAGTGCGAGGCGGCGAAACAGAACCATGGGCCCTGGCTAGCGGCGCGCGGGGATGAGCGCATAGTTCTGCCAAACTGGGCCCACCTGTTAGGACCCATTGGTGTGAGGCCAGGAGCTGGCGCGCGAGGCCAGATGGGCCGACCTAGCCACTTTTGGCCCAAACCGACCCCACCATTTTTTCTTTTACCTCTCTTTTTTGTTTCAATTCAAAACTTCTATTCAAATTTAAATTCATGTGTTGAACTTGAAATTTCCAGACATAGTTTCAATCTGAATAATACTTCCATAATTATTCATTATTATTATCATTATTATTCTATTCTCTTAACTCTTTTATTCCCTCAATTGATTATGAAAATGGAAGGGAATTAATGATCTCCAAAGTTTTCAAGGAAAAAAAATTCCCAAAATACTAACATAATTATATTTATTTATATCATTATTTTTCTCTGATCCAAATTTTTGGGCTTTACAAATACTCGTTGTGATAGCTGAGGCTGCCACCGCTCAACTGGAGAAGTTAAAAACAGGAAATTTGAAAAGTAACCAGCAGCAAAAGCTGCAGATTTCTCCGGCACTGCCAGAGTTGCCAAGGACAGCAACTATTCCAGCGGCGACTCCTAGGAAAGGGAGGAGAATGGCCAATGTTCTAGACGCAGTTCTGAAACCTTCGAAGGTGGCTACTCCTACTCCTACTAGGGTTTCCGATGACAAAGTTGAAGAACTGGGAGAAGCTGTTGCTGCAAGCGCTTCTCCTGCCTACGTTGAGGTCGGACCTTCAAAAACTAGGCTAATAGAGCAAGTAAAGGATAGTCTGCCAGAGAAGTTAACACCTCCGATACCCGAAGCGGCGTCTACCGAAGATCATGATTTTATTATCCGTCATGCTTCGGGAAAGCAGCTGACATAGAGGCAAATTGCCGAGGCCCAACATTACGCCAAGGAACTGAAATATCCTCGAGGGTCCTTGGTCTACGAAGGAGATGAAGAAAACGACTTTCTATATTGTCTCCCTGACAACAAGGAAATTGATGTCTGCCGAGAGATGATGAACAATATGGGTTATCCGAAGCTTGAACTTGGGCTATCCTTAATGTCGAAGGATCATCTGGCAAATAGCTTAGCATACAATAGTCTGAAGGTTTGTGTTTACTATTCCTCTCAATTTTTCGGTAATCATTTCAAGTATATTTTTTGCTCGTTTTTTAATAGACATTTCTCTTATTATTAGGGTCTTATTTTAAGCAAAGCTTTAAAATCCCAAAAAGATTGTGAAGATGAGAGCACGAAGATAGCCTTCGAGAATTTACGCTCAGAAATTATAACTCTTTGGAATAAGGCGCTTGAAAAAGATAAAATTCTGCTTTCTTCAGTCGAAAGATTAAAAACAAGCGAAGCTAATTTGGCCAAACTTTCTGAAGTGGACGAAAAGATTATATAATTTGAGAAAGAAAAAGAAGCAGATGCCAAACGCATAGCTAATCTGGAATAAGCTTTATCTATTCAAGTGGGATTACACATATCTGAAGTAACAGGATTGGAGAAGAAGCTTGAAGAAGTTACTGAAAACTTCAACATCGAGCAATCAAAACGTGAGATATCCGACACCAAACGGTTGAGGGTTCACAAGAATGTTGAGGAGCTTCGTCAAGCAAAGGAGGAGTGCTATAACATTGCTATGCAGTGCTCCAACAAGTTGAAAAATGCTTTTGTTAGTGTTGGTGTATTCTCGGTTGAGCAAATTTTCATTCATGGTAATCCCGAGGGTGTGATCAAGTGGATTGAGAGTGAAGTCAAAGTATTTGACAAAGTCCTAACTGGTAGGGGAGATTTTTGTGCATGCGTAGGGACTCGGGGGCTGTATCACTACTAGAAAAAGCTGACTGTGAACATGCCAAGGCTATAATTCTGCCAGACTTCTCAGTACCAGTGACTAACATCAAAGAGCCTTCAGTTGAAGCTACTGCCCTTAGTGGGAAATTCTATTCTGAGGTGTGGATGAACGGTGGCCGAGAAATAGTAGACGAAGCCACCAGGCGAAATGAAGAAGAATCTCGTTTTGCCTCAGAAGAAGTAAGAAAAGCTGAAGAGGCTGCTGAACGCGAAAGGCGTATAGGTATGTTTGTCATATTTTAGCTTCGTAAGTATATTAACTTCGTATCTGACAAAAGTTTGTAATTTGATGTAGCTGATCTGTCTCCTCTTATGGAGCCATATAATCCTGACACCGATCCAGCCCTAAAGAGTACTCCTATTGAAATCAGAATAGCAAATGGAACAATTGATGAAGTTGTGAATAGGCTTCTAAATGAAGTTGCTGAGAGAGTCCTAAAGGAGGATGATTAGGCTATGTATAAAGACATTTGTAAAAAATTTGGGTGCTGCTTTCTTATGTAAAAACCAATTGCTAACTATATGTCTCATGTTGTAATATATTTCTTTGTGTAGCGTGAAATTGTCATACGCACCGTTTTTGAGCTGAAGGCGAAAAAACACCTTCCCTTCTTTTCACGCTTCGTAAAGAATGATCCATTTTTCCGCCGAATCGGCATTATCAAACTCGAAGGTCTTGCCATAGATCTTGGATAAGGAATATCGTTGACGAAGTAACAAAATTAATCCAAAGGTCTTGCCATAGACCTTGCATAAGGAATTCTTTACCATTTGATAGCAACGAGTAAAGTTGCTGCATCGTTTCATAATTCTTTGTCAAAGATACGCTTAACCTCATGAGTTAGCCATTGTGGTTGAAGGAGCAATTTCCCATCTTTTCTCTATTTTGGATGATGTGAGATGATGAATGATGCGATGTTATGCAACATGATGCGATGATATGATGCAACAAATGTTAATGAACAAACACTTCGTAATAGTAAGACTTTGCATCCACTTAGGAACGACTTTGGAGTCTCTTCACCTTTTACTTAGGTGGCATTTAAGCTCTGCATCCCAGTAGGAACGACTTTGGAGCTTCTTCACCTTTTACTAAGGTGGTATTTTAGCTCTGCATCCTCATAGGAACGGCTTTGGAGCTAAGCTCTGCATCCCCTTAGTAACGACTTTGGAGCTTCTTCACCTTTTACTTAGGTGGTATTTTAGCTCTGCATCCCCGTAGGAACGACTTTGGAGCTTTTTCACCCTTTCTGTTACACAAAATGGTGTAGCTCTAGATTTATTACAACATGTCGAAGGTTGTACCTTCTCAAATTGTCTTTGAGGCAAAAACATGAAATCGAGAGAAATGAAAATTACAATAGGTGTGTATGAAAGTTTTTTTGATCTAGCCCCTCTATTGCTTCAGTAAATGTGCCTTGATTCTGGTACAATGCTGTTAACTGTCCGAGCTTCGGACTCTTCCCTTGCATCACATTGTTGCTAAATTTGGTGATGCCCTTCAGGCTATTGGTTGTGGGATGAAGTTGGAGCCATGGCTAGTGGTGGTGGCAAGGCCCATGCAGCTGGGGAGTGGCTCACCGAAGCTACTGACACTATGGGTTGTGAAAATGGTTGTTGACTGCCCACATACTCAGGAATGTACGGGGAATAGCACGAAATAGTATGTAGGACTTGCTTCGGCTGATTCTGTCGTGCTTCGGCCTCAACTATCTCCTTTTGCTTCTATATTATCATTTGGCATGTCCTAGTTGTGTGTCTGTTATCTTCTCCATAGAACAAGCAGAACAACCTTCTTAGTTGTGAGCTGAATCTTCCCCCAAAGCTTTGTCCCCCTCTGCCTCTTGGGGCTGATGGTCTGAAGGAGCTTTGCCGCGTCCCAGATGATTGGAATTTGTGTGTGATGCCCTTTGTTGTAATTGCCTCTATCTTCACTTTGGCTGGGATTGTGTATCGTTCTGACAAGCCTTGGGTGGAGCCTTCCTCCGAAGCCCCTAGTCATCTCATAATATCTGTAAGCTTCTTCCCTTCTTTGCCGGAAATCATTGTCGGCTCTGATGTACTCATCCATCTTCTGTAGAAGCTTCTCTAGGGTTTATGGGAGGCTTCCTAGGCAAAATATTGTGCTGTTGGTCCCGGGCGAAGTCCCTTGACCATGGCTTCAATAACAATTTCATTTGGCACCGTTGGCTCTTGAGCTTTGAGACGTAGAAACCTTGAGACATATTCCTGCAAATATTCCTCGTGGTCCTGTGTGCAATGGAATAGGGCTTGAGCAGTCACTGGCTTCGTCTGAAAGCCCTGAAAGCTGGTGACTAGCATATCCTTCAGCTTCTGCCATGTTGTGATTGTTCCCAGCCGAAGAGAAAAATACCATGTTTGAGCAACACTCCTGACTGCCATGACGAAGGATTTCGCCATGACAACAGAGTTGCCACCATATGATGATATGGTTGCTTCGTAACTCATGAGGAACTACTTCAGGTCCGAATGCCCGTCATACATGGGATGCCGTGGTAGTTTGTATGAAGGTGGCCATGGGGTAGCCTGCAATTTTATAGCTAGGGGGAAGCATCATCAAAAGCAATGTTATCATGATGAAAATCGTCATACCATACGTCATCAAAGCTTGGGCTTTTCTGACGAAGCTCTCTCTATTGTGGCCTACGCCCTAGCTCGTTGTCTTGTGTGATGTGACACATCTCTTTAGCTGCTTCATCAATCTTCTTCTGGAGTTCAATCAACCGAAGCATTTTCTCCCTTCTTATCTCCACTTGTTGATGGATAGCCTCTAGATCTCTGATTTCTTGATCCAACTCTTCTTCATATTGTGTTAGGCTAATGGCCTTCCTTTTCTGGCTTCAGGCCTACCTCAGAAGGAGCCCCTCTTGATTGGTGTCCAGCGACGCAAGGATAGCCCCTGGTGAAAGGGAAATGTGCCCTTGGGCCATTTCTATAAAAGTTTTGGTGATTAGGTGCTCAACACAAAATATGTTGGTTCATAAGTACTTAGATGCAAATCAAAGAATAAGGTATGTATCTGGCCTTAGTAAATTGTTTTTGGATACTAACGCATCTCTCTAAGTGCTAGGGACACTGCCAAGAAAAGTGGAAATGAATCGGAGAAGTTTTGGCTGAATTAAGCCAAACTAGCACCAACCTGTGGTGCACCGGACTGTCTGGTGGTGCACCGGACTGTCCGGTGCCCAAGCTGGCCCAGCGACGAACTCGTCGCTCTCGGGAAAAAGCAAAGGCGTCGTGGCTAAAAATCACAGGACTATATGGTGTGCACCGGACTGTCCGGTGAGCCAACAGTGCCCGCGCCAACGGTCGGGGGCGCAATCAGCGGACGACGCATGGCACGAGCCAACGGTCACTTGGTCGCATCGGACTCTCCGGTGCGTCAAGGGGGCCAAGGGCGCAACGGTTGGCTTCGCTAGAAAAGGAAGGAGATCGAGCACCGGACAGAAACTGTTCATGTCCGGTGGTGCACCGGATTGTCCGGTGCACCACCTGACAGAAGGCAAGAATTGCCTTCCAATTGGATCTCCAATGGCTCCTAGCTGCCTTGGGACTATAAAAGGTACCCCTAGGCGCATGGAGCACAACATCAAGCATTCACTAAACATCCTAAGACGCCTAGACTCCGCAATCACGCAATCGGTTCATCGTGTTAGAGATTTGAGCACCGTTTGAGTTGTGAACTCCTTGCGCTGTGTTTTGTGCTCACGTCTTGGCTTATGTGCATGGGTTTGCTGCGAATTGAGTCTTGCGTGTGTTGCTTTCCCTCCCTTACTCTGGCGCTTCTCTTGTGATCAACATTGTAAGGGCGTGAGGCTCCAATTTGTGGAGATTCCTCGCAAACGGGAAAAGGCTGATAAGGAAGAAAACTGTGGTACTCAAAGTTGATCATTGGATCACCTGAGAGGGATTGAGTGCAATCCTTGACCGAAGGAGGTCACTACAACGTGGAGTAGGCATTGGCCGAACCACGGGATAAAAATCACTCTGTCTTGTGTCCATCTTCATTGTGATTGGTTTTCTTCTAAAGTTCAATTTAGCAACTTGGTTTTAATCGCATTAACATTTCATAACCAAGTTTTGGCTATTTAGTATTTGATTTTACAGGATCACCTATTCACCCCCTCTAGGTGCTCTCAATTGGTATTAGAGGAGTACTCTTCATCTAACGGACTAACCACCCAAAGAGATGGATCCTAAGGGCACGGGGATGGTGATCAACGACAAGGAGAAGGAGTCCCTCCTCAACGAGCCTAGAGAGGAGAAGCCCACTGACTCAGGCTCAAGTCACAAAAAGAGGGACGGGAAGAAAAAGAGGCGCATCAAGAAGATTATCTACTACGACAGCGACGCCTCCTCTTCTTCACCAAGGGATGACGACGACGACTCCTCGTCCAAAAAGAAAATGGTTAATCAAAACTACTCCTTTGATTATTCTCGTATTCCGTACAATTCAAATGCTCATTTACTTTCTATTCCTCTTGGAAAACCCCCACACTTCGATGGAGAGGATTACTCATTTTGGAGCCATAAAATGCGTAGTCACCTATTTTCCGTCCATCCTAGCATTTGGGGAATTGTAGAAAGTGGAATGCATTTTGATAGTAATGATAACCCTGTGTTTATCAATGAGCAAATACATAAAAATGCCCAAGCCACCACTGTCTTGCTAGCGTCTCTATGCAGGGATGAATACAACAAAGTGAGTGGCTTGGACAACGCTAAGCAAATCTGGGATACCCTCAAGATATCACATGAGGGAAATGATGCCACCATGATTACAAAAATGGAACTGGTGGAAGGCGAGCTAGGGAGATTCGGGATGATAAGGGGAGAAGAGCCAACACAGACGTACAACAGGCTCAAGATCCTTGTCAACAAAATTTGAAGCTACGAGAGTATAAGATGGACGGATCATGACGTCGTCCGACTCATGCTCAGGTCATTCACTATTATTGATCCTCATCTTGTAAACCTTATTCGTGAAAACCCTAGGTACACCAAGATGACGCCCGAGGAAATCCTCGGAAAATTCGTGAGCGGGCGCATGATGGTGAAAGAAGCACGATATGTGGACGATGCCTTGAATGGTCCACTTCCCATCTATGAGCTGCAGCCTGTTGCTCTCAAAGCAACCACCAGCAGGGAGGCGCTACCTAGCAAGGTAGCACAAGTGGAGGCTATTAGGCTCAATGAGGATGAGATGGCGCACATCATCAAGCGCTTCAAGACCGCACTAAAAGGACGCAAGGAGTACCCCAACAAGAACAAGTCAAGGGGAAAACGCTCCTGCTTCAATGTGGTAAGACTAGTCATTTATTGCACAGTGCCCCGATAACGATAATGACCAGGTACAAGAGAAGCATGGGAAGAGGGAAAAGAAGAAAAATTACAGGAAGGCCAAAGGTGAGACACACATCGAAAAGGAATGGGACTCCGACTGCTCCTCATCCAACTCCAAAGATGAAGGACTAGCTGCCTCAGCCTTCAACAAATCTTCGCTCTTCCCCAACAAATGCCATATGTGCCTTATGGTTAAGGAGAAGAAGGTATGAGAACTTTGAAAATAGTAGAGTTAGAATTTGTATTTTGTCCAAAATACTCTTATTGCAAAATTTGGTCTCTTATGGGGAGAATTTTGATTATGGGAAAAAGGGGGAGTTTTTTCCACTTGATCAAAATTACTCTTGAAACATCTCTTTATTTGCCCGAACAAGTGTGTTTGACTTAGAGATAGAAAAAAGAATTTGATTTGCAAAAACAAACCAAGTGGTGACAAAAGTGATCCAAATATGTCAAATCCTAAGTGAAGATAATGTGGTCTTCAATTTGCACTCTTTAGTTGCTTTTTAATGTGTTGGCATAAATCACCAAAAAGGGGGAGATTGAAAGGGAAATGTGCCCTTGGGCCATTTCTATAAAAGTTTTGGTGATTAGATGCTCAACACAAAATACGTTGGTTCATAAGTACTAAGATGCAAATCAAAGAACAAGGTATGTATCTGGCCTTAGTAAATTGTTTTTGGATACTAACATATCTCTCTAAGTGCTAGGGACACTGCCAAGAAAAGTGGAAATGAATCGGAGAAGTTTTGGCTGAGTTAAGCCAAACCAGCACCAGCCTATGGTGCACCGGACTGTCCGATGCTCAGGCTGGCCCGGCGACGAACTCGTCGCTCTCGGGAAAAAGCGAAGGCGCCGCAGCTAAAAATCACCGGACTATCCGGTGTGCACCGGACTGTCCGGTGAGTCAACGGCGCCCGCGCCAACGGTCGGGAGCGCAATCAGCGGACGACGCGTGGCATGAGCCAACGGTCACTTGGTCGCACCGGATAGTGTCTGGTGTGCCAAGGGGGCCGAGGGCGCAATGGTCGGCTTCGCCAGAAAAGGAAGGAGATCGAGCACCGGATAAGAACTGTTCATGTCCGGTGGTGCACCGGACTGTCCGATGCACCACCCCACAGAAGGCAAGAATTGCCTTCCAATTGGATCTCCAATGGCTCCTTACTGCCTTGGGACTATAAAAGAGACCCCTAGGCGCATGGAGCACAACACCAAGCATTCAGTAAACATTCTAAGACGCCTAGACTTCGCAATCACGCAATCGGTTCATTGTGTTAGAGATTTGAGCACTGTTTGAGTTGTGAACTCCCTGTGCCGTGTTTTGTGCTCACGTCTTGGCTTGTGTGCGTGGGTTTGCTGCGAATTGAGTCTTGCATGTGTTGCTTTCCCTCCCTTACTCTGGTGCTTCTCTTGTAATCAACATTGTAAGGGCGAGAGGCTCCAATTTGTGGAGATTCCTCGCAAACAGAAAAAGACTGATAAGGAAGAAAACTGTGGTACTCAAAGTTGATCATTTGATCACTTGAGAGGGATTGAGTGCAATCCTTGGCCGAAGGAGGTCACCACAACGTGGAGTAGGCATTGGTCGAACCACGGGATAAAAATCATTGTGTCTTGTGTCCATCTTCATTGTGATTGGTTTTCTTCTAAAGTTCACTTTAGAAACTTGGTTATAATCGCATTAACATTTCAAAACCAAGTTTTGGCTATTTAGTGTTTGATTTTACAAGATCACCTATTCACCCCCCTTCTAGGTGCTCTCACCTCGCGCTACTGCCATCTTCGGTGGCTTAGCGAAGGTAGTTGTTCGAGTTCTTGTTGTCGAAGGTGGTCGTTCAGGTTCACCTGTAATACCCAGTTTTTAATTTGTAAGATATAATATAAAAGGAGAAAAGTTATTTCCTCTATATATGTGTGTGTTGCATCTATTTACCATCACATGTGAGCACCATATTTAAAAACAAATAATTAATAAAAGATATGTCATTAAATTATGCATCATGCTGGAATTTATTTGTGTGCATAAATTGGTAATAAAAATATATATAAAGACGTTAATGTTCAAATGGGGGTTTAGACCTAAATTGAGAATTTTAGAGTTCGCAGAAAAAGAAGGACAATACTATGCAAAGCAAAGAAAATAAATATATAAATGGATATAATCCTACCATATTATGTGTTCAAATTTGTACAATTAAATTGAGTACGAAATCACAGTCAAATTTGAAATTAAAATTGAAAACCTAAAAGAATAAAAGAAAAAGAGAAAAGAATAAAAGAAAAAGAGAAAAGACTACCACTGGGCCGTGACCTTAATTTAGCCCAGGATGCCAGTTCTCTGCGCGGCCGATTTACCTAGCGCTCCCATGTGGCCCAGCCCTCCTTTCAATGATGGGGTGGCCCCTCTTCTCAGTGAACCACTGTAACACGCCCGCGCTTCCTAGTTTGTCTTATAGGTGGGCCCACATGTCGGTATCCTAAAAGCGCGCGCATGCTTTGGCTGACTAGTGGACCAGCGTCGTCAGCGCTTTCTCCCCAACCGTGCGCCATCCTCCCCACGATCTCAGCATGGAGCTCACCCACCTCCGGGGTTTTCGCCGTCGGCAAGTACCCGCACCGCGGTATAACGAGTATCGTGCCCCGCGCCGACCCTTCCTCCCCTCATATGTCGTGCGCGCTCTAGTGAACCCTCCGCATACTCGCGCCACGGAATCCGCATTGCCAGTAGGACCATCGCTGCGCTGCCTCTCAGGTCACTTGGTTAGTTCGCGCTCCATCACAAGAAACCCGTCGTGGTGGTCCGTCTGAGTTTGTCGTGGCGTGTCGAAGCATCGTTGGGTGGAATCGGTTATCGCGGCGCTAGGAATTCATCGCCGTTGAACCGCGCCACCACCAATCCGTGCTTCGCCGGAGCCCTAGGCCTTTGCACTACAAATCCCAGTACGAACCACACGCCCACGTTTGCTTTCATTCCCCTTAGATGTAGCATCGTGATTGATAGGGTTTCGGGCGCTAATTGCGGGGACTCTCGGCCATGGACGCCGCCGTGGCCATGGTGCGAGTGCTACTCTGTTTCAGCCGGGGATTCAGCTAAACTGTGGCCACCGTCCGATCCCCAATTGACAACTCAGATTAGAAGATCGGATAACGTTTCGTTCGCTGGATCCGCACCGTTGAATGGCGATTGGTCGGTTGTGTGCCCTAAACTGTTATTTTAGATCCTAGCGGCTGATCCCTGATCTAACGCACGAGATTGCGTATCGATTTGTGACAGTCTAGATCAGATCTGGGCGCTCGATCTCTAATCGGACGGTCAGAAATTGATGATACCCCTTCGTTTGGCACTTTAGCATAAGAAACCCTAAGTTTCTTTGAAATAGAACCTACCGTCCTGCGCAGTGGGGTCTCTGTGTCTTAGAGATTTTTGCCCCGAGCCCCCTGTCTTCTCTGATATTTGGCGCGCAGTCCAGTCAGATATAAAACCATTAGAATTAATTTGGAAAAGGAATTTTTAATATAAAAAGAATTCCTAGAACTTGTTTATTCCATAGAAAATTCGTATGAACTCCAAATTAATCCATTCCAGTTTCTAAAATTTTGTAATATTATTTTTATCACCTAGAGTCTCTGTTTTGACATTAAAACAGTAAGAAAATTAATTTCTCACTTAATCATATATCAAGCACATGAAACCTTTAGAAATTCATAACTTAAAATCTATAACTCCAAAATTAATGATTCTTGTTCCTAGGATCTTATTTGAATTTGTAGATTATTATTATGTATTTTGTTTACATGTTTGGTATGATGTTAATTTCTCCTTTATACTGTGATTGTTTGTATTGTGGCGAGTAGAAGAGCCTGTTACTGAGGATCCTGGTGCCTAGCAGATAGAAGTTGCTGAGCAGGAGCTCATTGAAGGCAAGTTGTTCCCTTGACCACTTTTTACCCAATAATGTTCTTTAATATCACTTATTCATCCATAGGTTAATTCTGATGGGACCCAATAGGTCACCCTAGACTGTTTATCTCTTTACCTTGTTATCCCTAAATCATTTGGGTAGTTTTGCTATTGCTTCACACGGTTTTCGGTTAATATTTCATTATATCCATGTTCCAATTACTTTGTTATTTTATTTATGTTCATGTCAAGATCATTAATGTTAATTGGAACATTGAGCTTAACTTGAGAAACACGTGCCACCTCAAGTGAGGAATGGGACCCCTTGGCTAACTAATTAGGAAAGCTAGTGGAAGACTACCTTACCCAAAAGGGGCAAGGGCAGTAAGGGAGTTGCATGTAGGGAGGTTCTCGGGTTGATTTTGCTGCGATGGTGGTCAGACGAGGGATTCTTGCAAGTGCTCTTTCTATAAACTGTAGCGGGTTTTCTGAATCTAGTGGAACTTTATAAAGGCCTCTTAGTGTTGTCGTGCCTCGCTTCCTTAGTAGAGGTGTATGGGAGTCGCGATCCCTTGGCAGATGGGTAACATGACTTGTGAGTACAGGGTACAACCTCTGTAGAGTGTAAAACTAGTATACTAGCCGAGCTCACGGTCATGAGCAGCTGAGGACTCTCGTATGATTAAATATGGAACTTAAATTCAATTTGTCATTTGCATTGCATGGGATTATTTATTAATTTTGTTCTATTATTTATTATGGTTTGGTATTCACTTACATTTAGTAACTGCTAATAAAATTTGACCAACTTATTAAAAGCAATGCTCAGCTTTTACCCCTATTGTTGATCAGCCTTACACATCACATGAACTCCCACCTTTGGTGAGTTCATGCACACTAGTTTCCCCACAACTTGTTGAGCTATATCATGTGTGAGCTCACTCTTGCTGTCTCACACCCCCCCCCGGCCCCCATAGGAGAAGAATAGGTGGTTTAGGAGGAGCCACACAACGAGGAGTTTGATCTGATCTAGGTGGCATTTCCCAGTTGACTTATTGGCGCCAAGGATGATCCTTAGTTCGTTTTATATTTATCTTTTATTTTGTAAGACTTCCGCTATGTAATAAGTACTATGATGATATTGTGATAATTATCTCTATACACTCTGTTATTATATATGTTGTCTTCTTTGGCGCATGTATGAGATGCACCCGGTTTTGTCCTTTAAAACCGGGTGTGACAGAAGTGGTATCAGAGGAAATGTTGACTATAGGACGAAACCTAGATAGAAATGAACAAAACCCTTACCTACTTACCTTACTCTGATTCATTCTATACTTATCTTATCTTGATCCCTGTCTCACCTTTTGCTGTCATACTCTGATTACTCTTATATTTTCCACTCTAAGACAAGATGGGATTCACACCATGGAATCCTACAATTATGACATTCTTAAGAGATAGGGAACCTAAGACGAAATTAAAACCATTTTCTCTATCTACAAATTTTAGTTGATTGTTCTGCTAATAAATGCCTGATTTGCTTCTTTGATTGATTGAGATATTATAAATGGACATCTTAGCATGTACCACCATAAGGTAATGAATTAGCTTTGGTAGGTAAATGTCACACCCGAGCTTTAAGGGACAAAGCCGGGTGCATCTCATACATGTGCCAAAGAAGACAACATATATAATAAGAGAGTGTATAGAGATAAATGTCACAATAATCAGAGTATTTATTACATAGCGGAAGTCTTACAAAATAAAAGATAAATATAACAGGATCTACAATCCATCCTTGGCGCAAAAAGTCAACTCGGAGACGGTGACCTAGACCTCACACGAACACAGTGCACATCCACCATGCGCCTCATCCAGTAGTACCTGTTCTTGACCTGTGGGGGGTGTGAGACAGCAAGGTGAGCCCACACATGTTCATCGCTCAACAAGTTGTGGGGAATAATGTGGCATGAACTCACCAAAGGTGGGAGTTCATGAAGTGTAAGGCTGATCAACAATAGAGGTTAAAGCTGAGCATTGCTTTTATAAGTTGGTCAAAATTTTATTAGCAGTTACTAAGTGTAAGTGAATACCAAACCATAATAAAATAATAGAACAAAACTAATAACAAATCCCATGCAATGCAAATGACAAATTGAATTTAAGTTCCATAGATTAATCATCAGAGAGTCCTGAGTTGCTCATGACCGTGAGCTCAGCTAGTATACCAGTTTTACACTCTGCAGAGGTTATACCCTTTACCCACAAGTCGTGTTTCCCATGTCGCCAGGGTTTGCAAGGCCCTTAGACACTACCGAGGTGAATGGCTAGGGATCCACTACGAGGCCTTTACAAAGTTCCACTAGTTTCCGAAAACCCGCTACAGTTTATGGGAAGAGCACTTGCAAGAATCCCCCATCTGACCGCCATCGCAGCAAAATCAACCCGAGAACCTCCTTGCATGCAACTCCCCTACTGCCCTTGCCCCTTTCGGGTAAGGTAGTCTTCCACTAGCTTTCCTAATTAGTTAGCCAAGGGGTCCCATTCCTCCCTTGTGGTGGCACGTGTTTCTCAAGTTAAGCTCCATGTTCCAATTAACAATAATATAATGATCTTGACATGAACATAAATAAAATAACATAATAATTGGAACATGGATATAATGAAATACTAACCCAAAACCATATAAAGCAATAGTAGAACTACCAAAGTGATTCAGGGGTAAACAAGGTAATGAGATAAACAATCTAGGGTGACCTATCGGGTCCCATCAAAATTAAACCTATGCATGGTAAATGATTATAAAGAACATTATTGGGTAACAAGAGTGGATCAAGGGCACAACTTGCCTGGCACTTGAGATTCCAGTTACTAGGGTGATTCTTTAGATCCTCGTGACCGCACTGCTAATCGTAGCAATACAAACAGACATGGTATACACAAAATTAACATCACACCAAACATAAGAACAAACTGCATAATAATGATCTACGCGAAGCTACGAGATCGCGGAATCGATAACTACTAAGATTGGAGTCGTGGTTAAGGAGTTATGATTTTATAGAAGATCTGTGTGATTAAAATATTAAACTATATTATAAATTGGTTAATATAAATCATATAATAGGTTATTCTATGTATAACTATCTCAGCTTTAATCTAAGTTATGATTTGACCATAGATATATTCTAGTAGATTATAATGATAAGTAGTTTAACCAGACTAACCAACATAAATTAAATAAAAGTCCAGTTATAAAAGAATAAAACATGGTACAATAAATGTTATTATTGCATAGAAAATATTTATACGAGACTAACGCAACTGAAATGGATCAAAACGAAGTTACGGTTATTGAGTTATGAATTTCTGGAGTTAATGAGTACATGGTATAGATTAATTCAGATGAATAATTTTAATTCATATTTAATTGCTAAACAGAGGTACTTGATGATACACAATACTAAAACAAAATTAATGCCACTAGAATGAATTAATTTGGGGTTAGAATGAATTAAATATGAATTTCCCAATTTTATTGATTTATTTGTGTACTAAAAATCAATTTCCATAAGTATTTATCCAGTTTCTTTGTTCTCTAGGCCACGCACCAATTTCTGGGAAATGCAGGGACACCTAGGTAAAAATTTCGAGACACAGTGAACAATACCCCTGGACGACGGGTTCTATTTCCGTAAAGACTAGGGGCTCATATGAAAAACTGTCTACACGAAGGGGTATCGTTTGATCTGAGCCGTCGGATCAACAGCCAACGCATAGGATTAGATCAGTCCTGGTGTAAATCCCGCTTTCACTCCTGACCGCTCGATCACTAACCTACGGCCTTGATTTAAGAAACGATAAAGGATAACCTAAGATATAATCGTGGCCGCTCAAACCTAGATCGACGGCCAACCTTTCTTCTTCCCCCCCGACACCAACCGAGCGGTGGCGCCGTGCTCCTATGGCGACAAGCACGCCGACGCAGCAGCCATTCTCCACCCCACTACCCCAATATACGATTTGGAAGCTAATACACGTTGCTCGGAGCATTACGAAACCAGTAGAACTCTCACCTGGGCAAGCAGAGTGACAGGAGCGCCCGACCATGGTGTACGACGACATGGCGGTGAGGGAGAACTCCGATCCGCAATTAACCATTCAAACACCGAATCACCAAGCCTGAAGACCCCACGAACCAGCTCCTGGACTCTAGTGGACCCGCGATAGAGTTCTTCCTCCGGTGAGGAATTTCCCAGCCACCAGGTCCCCATCGGTACCACACACGTCGTCTCTCTGTCCACAGCGCCCAGCGACTAGGGACGAACGGAGAGTGCCAGGTCACGATGGATGGGCAGCCAGCGCGGTCGTCGCGGCGCTGGTGAGAGGTTTCACAGCACCATGGTCTCCCCTGTACGCACGCTAGCACCGAATGGATACCAGGCGTGCCTAGGATGCTACCCAGACTACAGACGAGGTTTGGGGAAACGACGAGTCAGAGTCCCCTGGCGGCGGCTTCCTCCATTCCCGCTCTTTCTCTCTCCTCAGTTTCTCTCTTCTGCTCAGGTGCTGGCGCTCGGCCGAGACGGCAGGGAACGGATCTACAGCCGGCTGGAGCGTGTGACCATGGTGGTGGCCATCATGGCCAACGATGACCACGGACGTTCTCCTATATGCGTAGGGGAAATGGAGCTGCGTAGGGAGAAGTGGAGGAGGTTGCGGAGGTTTGGTTGTCGCAAAATCCGGCGCCGTTGCAACGACCCGGAGGTCCAGGCGATAATGGCGCAGCCCGATCCAAATTCCCCGAACTTCTCCGTCCCCTGCGCGCGCGTCAGGTAGGAGGATGCTTCTGGCACAAGGGGCCACCTGCCTGTGTCGCGCGTGTGCCCATCCAAGTGGTCAACGCCGCATGCACCGGAGTTCACGGATCGCGACGAGCCCACCATTTCCCCGGAGTTTTCACCGTCGGTACAAACAGGTCCGCCGTTTGGGGAAGGGACCGGCTACTGGGTCCCACTCGCCAGGCGTGTGAAAGAAGTCCGCACGCGATGGGAAGGTTGGTCAGCGGGCCTGCCCGTCAGTAGCACCACAGCCGCGTGGCCAGGGAAGCAGTAGCGGGATCCGAGTCATGCGGCGATTTCTGTTGAGATTGGGTCTCTGTTGAGTGAATGGGGGAAGAAGATGACGACTGGGCCCCGCTGGTCAGCGAAGGACCCGGCACAGGCGCGTGCGATTGGCACCACGGCGCAGTGGTAGTCTGGACCGTGGGTTGCGCGGAGGTAGGTAATTGGAAGTGGGCCAAGGGCAAGGGGGCAATCGGCCCAACCTCCCTTTTATTTTTTTATTTTCTGTTTTCAGTTTTATCTCACTTTCAAATTCGAAAGTCAACTTTGATTCAAAGTTCAAGGTTTCCAAGATTAAATGTACCCGAAAATAACTCCAATATGAGGTGCATAAATACATACATATATTTGGTTTTGTTTATTTTATCCAAACATTTTAAGTATGAAATGCACACACGTAAAAATTATTTCCTTGAGCGTATAGTCCGTTTAGAAATATGTTCATAGTTATTTAAAAGAGAAGATTGTATAATATTTATTAAGGTATTATCTAAATTTATTTCTTTTGGAGAATGTCTCAGGTCACATTATTCAACAAAGATTGGTTTGAATTTTATGAGGGTCTTTTATTTAATCTCTTATTATAAAATACTTAAATCTTGGAATACTATCTCTTAGTCTTAAAGTAGATTTTCTTTTATACAAATTTTTGGGCGTTACAAATCCTACCCCCCTTAACAGAAATCTCGTCCTCAAGATTTGTAAGGAAAGGGTATATAACCATGTTAACTCAACACATATGCACAAACAAAAATCTCAGCATGATGCATAATTTATTAGCAACACATGGGGGTCAACTAGACCTTATTATTCCTCCTAAAATAGTATCGTACCAACTACTAACTAAAGTAACATTTAGATCTTACAAATAGTAATAATATATATATATATATATATATATATTTATGTAGATTGGTGGAGCTGGTGGTGGTGGTAGTGGGTGATTAGGAGAGTATAGGTATCCAACTACTATTTATGTGAGATACAAACTGAACAGGTTGAGGTAATAAAGATTATGGCAAGGAAAAGGCTTTATCCAAAATGTTTAAGTCCTAATTCATCTCGAGATTCGCTTCGACTATTATGTCCTTCCTTGTCGATGTCGATCTTTTCTTCTCTGGTCTTGGTCTCATTAATTCGAGGTTAGTGTATATCATCAGGGTTGGGTAATATGGTTAGGATAGCTTCGCAATGAAAAGTATTTGGTAAACGGAATGTCGGAATGAATAGGCCAGTATCTGGTTATGATCTGAAGATTCTTTGGTAGGGTTTAATCTTTGTTTTATGCCCAGATTGGGGTAACTAGTAGTATAAGGTGAATGTCCAAAGGTAGGATAGAATTTTGTCAAGATGAGATGGACTATATGGTGTAGGTCAAAAACTTGTTTGACATTTGGTGGGGATAAGTAGATTATTCAATTCATCATAACTCTTATGGTTAGGTTCGCTCATGGTTGAGTTGATCTAATGTGCTAAGTCATGTTAACACATTGCTAGAAGGGTCCAAGTACCACTAATCTGTTTAAGCAGACCACGTTGGATTAGATCACACTAGATTCCATAATCCTATTTAAGAATGTTATTTAGTTAAGCATATCCTGCTGACTTTATCTTTATGAAATTCTAGTATTTTTTATACACCTGAAATTTTTTTATGCCATTAGCAGGTGTGGTATAGAAACAAGGGTACATCATGTTTTAGCTATTAGTTAAGTGTTGACATAGAACGAGTGTACTAGGGCATAATCGAGCTTCCTTTGGGGGTCTAAATTATGGACCATGGGTCGTGTGTTAAATGCCATTATCCAAGTTGGGATAATAATTGCGGGTACATGGGGTAGGTAGGTTGAATAGAGTTTTACTTTACTTTTGGGATAATTGGGTTGGGCAACCTATAATATAGGCTAGTTTGTGATTTCATGGACGAGTTGGTCTAAAATACTCGTTTAAGTCTAAACCCATTTATAGAGATATGGTTTAGTTAACTCTTGTAACATAGATTAGACCATATTAGATTAGGTAGGGTCTAGATTAGATTGGATAATACTGGATTAAACTTAGTTTGAGTTAGATAGATCTACCAGGGTAGAATATGTATTATTAATATGGGTTAGAATCCTCTGAGATAGGATGAATTATAGTGTAGGTAGGTCAGAATCTCTGTCAGTTAAAACAGAGGGATTATGCAACTGTCTGATGGTTAAGGTAGTCGCATATGGTTAGGTAGTTGTATGTGGTCAAGTTAATCTAGAGCACCAGCTTAGGTTAAAACATATTTATAAGGGTAGGATCCCATCTTATTTTACCAGTAGCATCTAATATGTTTGTCCATAGGTTAGATCTGATCAGATTAGATGGGATCAGAATTAAATTGGTGTAACCAGATTAGACTAGATAAGATATACCTAATTTATTTTGGAATGGATCATGTTTGTTACACTGTCATGAGATAAGCAAAGTGGTTGGCTTATGTCACACCCGGTTTTTAGAAGGTAAACCGAATGCGAACCATGTACGTGCCAGGATCAGTTATTCACGTACACATCAGTTACATAACATGGACATCATCACACAGTGCTCAAATAGTAGTAAAAGGGAAATAATAGTCGATTACATCATACGTCTGAGACGTCCATATAGTTCTTACAATAAATCAAAGTGCGAAAACGAAACGTAGATAACCACGGCCTTCACAGGCAGCCGACTGGGGGTTGCCGCTAACCCACACCTAGAACTCGTCGTAGTCTTGGAACTCCTGGAAGTCTCCTTCCACAGCTTCATCTTCTCCTGAGCAGTGGTTGCAATGCTGACAACCTGCGAGGGGGGGGGGTTGGTGTGTAGAGCAAGGGTGAGTACACATCAACATACTCAGCAAGTATCCTGTTTGGCTGTAGTGGACTAGCTTTATGTGGGGGTAAGTCAAGCAGTTGCTTTTAGTTGGTCAGGTTATTACTTACTAGTAGAGAGCCAGGTTTTAACATTAACCCAAGTTATTAGCCCAATGTATCCTTTCCAAACGGAAAGAATACCACTTACCAGCACCATAATCATAATCAGAATCATCAACCTCATTGCCACCTGTACCAAAATGTCTCTGATCAAGTATCACTAATCTCTGGAGCTCCCTTGGCCGCTCATAACCGCGAGCACGGCTAATATATCAGTTTCATAACACTCTGCAGAGGTTGTGCACTTTACCCACAAGCCGTGATTCCCTCTTGCCTCGGGCCGATCAAACCCTTAAACACTACCAAGGTGAATAGGCAGGGTCTCACTACGTAGCCTTTACAAAGATTCCCGGGGCTGTAGCCACCCGTTAGGTTTCCTAAATGTACCGCACTCCTCCCCAAAGGACAAATCAACCTTGGCAGAGCGAGCCGCATACACCGAGCCCCATTGACGGCACAACGGCTAAGCGAACTACACCCCGGTTCCTCTAATTATTCAGCTAAGGGCGTCCCATTCCACCCTCATGGTTGCACTGTTTTCCCGGGCGGTCATCCATAGGACAGGTCCTTACGGAGAGGCACTCGAGAAACCGCTCAAGTCCCCTTGAAGGTCACAAATATAATCATAAATAAGAAGGGAAAACAGCGTATCATAGATAATCAGATCATGTTCATTGATTAGAGTTGAGCAATAGCATCAGACTAAGCAGTAATAATCCGACCCAAATAGGTAAACAAGGACATGGATAACAAAAACTAGTCAATCCTTAGGTATAAATGTGTAATGCGGGAGGTGAATTAAAGAATGAATAGGACAGAAATAGGTCAAAGGACACTTGCCTCCACCAACTGACTGCTGCTCAGGGGCTTCTCCTGCGGATTCCTCGGGCTCTTCGACCGGATCGTTCTCTATGCGAGTGCAAACATACATACATCCACATATTTAATTCAAACGAACAGTACACCATACAAGGGAACAAGTAAAGCGAATATGCATCAAGTATGACATTCGATATCGCATTCATTAAGGTTAGAAAGAAACGGGAAAGGGTCTCGCAAGGGGGGTTAAAGCTTATGCACTAATGATTAGTTACAACTGGTTCTTAACAAAAGAATTCTGTTATATACACTAATGGAAACCTAGTCATTTTAAGTTGATCAACATTGAACGAGATAAACAATTAACTAAATGAATCAACTAGCGCAACGAAATTCTAAATTAAGCTTCCTATTTCAATAACATGAACAATGATTAGCCTACCTAAAATAAAATAGCTATGACAACAGAAAGTAAAACAAAATAAATAAAATAATATAAAAAAATAAATAAAAATAAAAAAAGGGGGGGCGGTTGAACCGGCCCGGGGGGCGGTTGAACCGGCGGCTGGGCCGGCCGAGCAGGGGCGGCCGAGCGCGGGGGGGGGCGGCTGAGTCGGGGCGGGCGGCCGAGGGCGGCCAGGCGGGCGGCCGAGGGCGTGGCCGGGCGCGGCCAGGGCGCGGCCGGGGCGGCCAGGGCGCGGCCGGGCGGGCGGCCGGGGGCGGCCAGGGCGCGGCCGGGGCGGCCAGGGCGCGGCCGGGCGGCCAGGGCGCGGCCGGGGGCTGGGGGGAGAGGAGGGGAGAGGGGAGAGGGAAGGAGGAGGGGGGAGGGGGGCTCACCGGGGACGGGCGAGCGACGGCGAGGGACGGCGGTTGGGCCGGCGGCAGGGGCGGCCGAGCTAGGGGTAGGGGGGCGGCGGCGGCTAGGGTGGGGAGAGGGAGAATGGGAGGGAGAGAGAGAGGGGTAAGGGGAAAAGGGGAGGGGGTGGGGGCGGTTGGGCCGGCTAGGCCCAAGGGGGGCGCGCGGGGGCGGCTGGGCCGACCGGGGGGCGGCTGGGCCGGCCAGGAGGCGGCCCACGGCGCGGGAGAGAGAAAAGGGAGGGGAGAGAGAAAGAAAGAGGAAAAAGAAAGAAAAAAAGAAAAGGTTTCTTCTCATTTTCAAAATCCGATCTTCCTAGATGAATGCATTTACACTTTCAAGCAATCAAAAAAAATGCATAGTTCGGCATGGTGCATCAATCAACATAAAGCAATTTAGGGTTTTTCTTTACACGGGAATTCCAAACCGAATCCCGCTAGCTTTGGAAAAGGTCAAGGTCTAGCGAGGGGAAAAAGAAAAAGAAAAGGTAACGCCCGAATTTGGCGAGTGAAGAAAAGAAAAAAAATTCAACTACAAAAAATTCGGGGCGTTACAAACCTATCCCCCTTAAAAGAATCTCGCCCTCGAGATTCAGGGTTGGCTAGCAAAGAGCTCTGGGTACTTGGCCATCAAATCATCTTCACGCTCCCAAGTTGCTTCTTCCTCAGAGTGGTGATTCCATCTGACTTTGCACATTCTGATGGTCTTCCTTCGGGTGACTCTATCTGCAACCTCAAGGATCTGAGCTGGCTTCTCAACATAGGTCAAGTCCTCCTGGACTTCCAGACCTTCCACTGGCAACTGCTCTTCTGGCACACGCAAGCACTTCTTCAACTGAGACACATGAAAGACATCATGCACAGCTGACAAATTCTCTGGCAGACTGAGCTGATAGGCCACTTCTCCACGCTTTGAGAGGATCTAGTACGGACCAATGTAGCGGGGTGCTAGCTTGCCTTTGATTCCGAACCTTCTGACTCCTCTGATCGGTGACACTTTCAGATAGACAAAGTCTCCGACTTCAAAACTCAGCTCTCTTCTCCTTGTGTCTGCATAGCTTCGCTGCCTTGATTGCGCTATCTTCAGATTCTCTCGGACCATCTTGATGTTCTCTTCAGCTTCAAGCAGAATGTCTGGTCCAAACACTTGCTTCTCTCCAGGCTGATCCCATTGCAACGGAGTTCTACAACTTCTTCCATAAAGCGCTTGAAACGGTGACATCTTCAAACTGGCCTGGTAACTGTTGTTATAGGAAAACTCTGCATAAGGCAATCGCTTGTCCCATCCGGACTGATCTTGCAACGCACAGGCTCTCAACATGTCTTCAAGAATTTGATTGGTCCTTTCGGTCTGGCCATCTGTCTGCGGATGATAAGCTGAACTGAAATTCAGATGTGTGCCCAAAGCTTCATGCAACTGCTGCCAGAAATGAGAGGTGAACTGCGTTCCTCTGTCTGACACTATCTTCTTTGGCACACCATGAAGACAAACGATCCGAGACATGTACAACTCTGCCAATACTGCACTGTTGTAGCTGGTCTTGACAGGTATGAAGTGGGCTGACTTGGTTAAACGGTCCACTACTACCCAAATGGAATCGTAGCCGGCTCGAGTGCGAGGCAATCCGACTATGAAATCCATACCGATTTCATCCCATTTCCACTGAGGGATCTGCAACGGTTGCAACAATCCAGCAGGTCTCTGGTGTTCTGCCTTAATTCTTCGACAACTATCGCACATAGCCACGTGCTCTGCGATTTCCCTCTTCATTCCGTACCACCAGAATTTCTTCTTCAGATCCTGATACATCTTCTCACTGCCAGGGTGAATCGAATAGGCTGTCTCATGAGCTTCCTTGAGAATCAACTCCCGAATAGACTGGACATTGGGAACACACAAGCGGTCTTTGAACCATATCACGCCTTCTGCATCTTCTCGAAAATCTTTGCCTCTGCCATCTAGAATCAGTCGCCGGATCTCACTGATCTTCTCATCATTCTTCTGCGTTTCTTTGATTTCGCGCTCCAAGGTAGGTTCCAATTCAACTGTGACTCCTCGCGAATTGTTCAGAAATCCGAGACTCAACCTGTCGAACTCCTTGGCCAACTCATAAGGCATCGGACGAGCGACCATCAGATTGACTTGACTCTTTCTGCTCAAAGCATCTGCCACTACGTTTGCTTTGCCTGGATGGTAATGGATCTCCAACTCATAGTCTTTGATCAACTCTAACCATCTTCGTTGCCTCATGTTCAATTCTGACTGAGTGAATATGTACTTCAGACTCTTGTGGTCTGTGTAAACATCGCATTTCTGTCCATACAGATAGTGCCTCCATGTCTTCAGTGCGTGAACCACTGCTGCCAACTCTAGATCGTGGATTGGGTAGTTCTTCTCATGAACCTTCAGCTGTCGGGACGAGTAAGCCACAACTCTTCCCTCTTGCATCAACACGCATCCCAAACCTGTGTAACAAGCATCACAGTACACAGAGAAGGGCTTGTGCACATCAGGCAAGACTAGGACAGGCGCTGTTGTCAACTTCTCTTTCAGCGCTTCGAAGGCCTCTTGACATTTCTGGGTCCACTTGAACTCAACCTTGTTGCCTAGCAACGCTGTCATTGGTTTCGCAATCTTCGAAAACCCTTCAATGAATCGCCGATAATATCCGGCCATTCCAATGAAGCTCTTGATTCCTCGAGCATCTGTTGGCGCTTTCCAGTTCAGAATGTCTGCCACTTTCTTCGGATCCACAGCCAATCCTTCTTTGTTGATTATGTGACCCAAGAACAGGACTTCACTGATCCAGAACTCACACTTGCTCAACTTTGCATACAACTGGTGCTCTCGCAATCTCTGCAATACCATCCTCAAATGATCTGCATGTTCTTCTTCGCTTTGAGAATAAACCAGAATGTCATCAATGAATACCACCACAAACTTATCAAGATAATCCATGAATACACTGTTCATCAAGTTCATGAAGAACGCTGGTGCATTGGTCAAACCAAAAGACATCACTGTGAACTCATACAAACCATACTTGGTAATGAATGCCGTCTTCGGAATGTCCGAAGGTCGGATCCTGAGCTGATGATAACCTGACCGCAGATCAATCTTGGAGAACACACTGGCTCCTCTCAACTGGTCAAACAGATCTTCTATTCTGGGCAAGGGATACTTGTTCTTGATCGTGACTTCATTCAAAGCTCGATAATCGATACACATCCTCTTTGTGCCATCTTTCTTCTCCACAAATAAGACAGGGGCGGCCCAAGGCGAGGTGCTTGGCCGGATGTAACCTTTCTCCGACAGCTCATCAATCTGCTTCTTAAGCTCAACCAACTCTGGTCCAGATATTCTGTAAGCTCTCTTAAAGATAGGGGCGGTTCCAGGAAGAAGCTCTATGGCAAACTCAACTTTCCGCTCTGGTGGCATACCCGGTAAGTCCTTTGGAAACACGTCTGGGAATTCAGACACAACCTTGATACTCTCAATTGGGTCTGCTTCACTGCTATCGACAGCCATCTGATAACAACTTCCTTTCTTCGGCTCAGGCGGGACTAACTCGGTCACCACTTCCTCTCCTAGTGGGGACACCAACTTGATTGTCCTTTTATCACAACTGATAACTGCCTGATACTTATCTATCCAATTCATCTCTAGGATGACATCTATCCCCTGAGTACCCATTACTATAAGGTTAGCGGGAAACGCTATCCCCCTTATTTCCACACTTATATTCAAACATATGCTATCAGCTCGAATTCTACCACCGGCTGAGTCAATTTGAATGGGGGTTGACATGGCAGTAATTGGAAGATTATGTGCTTCTACCCATGATGCAGTAATGAAAGAATGCGTTGCTCCAGTATCAAATAACACTTCTGCAATATGGGAATCGACTGGGAACATACCTACTGTCATGCCGGGGGTCTCCTGAACTGCTTCAGCCTCCAAGTGGTTCAGTCTTCCATGATTATAGCGCTGCTGAGGGCGGTTGCCTGATCCAGGCTGGGACACGTTCTGCTTTGCTGGGGCATTGGGGCCTGACTGCTGCTGGGCTGCTTTCTTCGGACATTGCATCACCCAGTGGCCTTGCTCTCCACAGTGGAAACATGCTCTGTTTCCAACCTGAGCTGGTGCTGCCTGACTGTTCTGCTGGCTTGCTGGGGCAGGAAGACGAGGTGTCTGCTGATTCTGTCTCTGAAACTGGCCTCCTGACTGATTGCTCTGACGGTTCTGGTACTGATGCTGAGGATACTGCCTTTGGAACTGCTGATACTGCTGACGTTGCTGATGCTGCTGATGCTGCTGAGGTGGACGCTGGTTCTGCCTGAACTGCTGAGGTTGATTGCCTGAAAAACGAGGACGACTGCTGCTTCCAGGCTGGGGTCCACTGATCTTGCGCTTACGATCCTCCATCTCCTTACGCTTCCTTTCTATCATGATTGCTCTGTCAATCAGGTGCTGGAATGTCGGGAAGGTATGATTCATCAGTTGGTACTGAAGAGGGTCGACCAAGCCTCTCAAGAAACGGTACTGTCGCTTGGCGTCGGTGTTGACATCTTCAGGAGCGTAGCGAGACAACTGCAGAAACCTGTCTCGATACTCACTGACAGATGATGACCCTTGCTTAAGGGCCAGGAACTCCTCCTTCTTCACTGTCATCAGACCTGCAGGCACATGGTACTGACGAAAGCTACCTCTGAACTCTTCCCAGGTGATGGCATCGGGGTTGGCATGGGTGGCGAGGTAAGACTCCCACCATGACTGGGCTGCTCCTCTCAACAGACGGGGACCATACAAGACTTTCTCCCTGTCATCACACTGAGCGGTATGCAACTCCCGCTCCATAGTGCGCAGCCAATCTTCAGCATCCATGGGGTCAGAAGAGTGAGCGAAACGTTGGGGGATGACCTCTCATGAATTCAGCACGCTTGTCTCTGGGCATCTGAGGCATCTGAGGCTGGGGTGGAGCCTGCTGCTGCTGCTGCTGAATGGCGGCCAGAGTCTGACCGATGGCCTGAACTGCCTGAGTCTGCATCAGAAACATCTGCTCGATCGACATCGGGGGCGGGGGTGGCAGGTGCTGCTGCTGAGGCACCTCATCCTGCGGAGCGGCTCGCTCCTGCTGAGCACGCCTTCCTCCTCTGCGCCTGTTCTCTGACATCTGCAGAACGCAACCACACATCAGAACTGATCTGGCAAATCTTGCAGCATAAGAAAAGAGTGTAGAATTCTCCAACAGCACTGAACAGATGAGCATCTTCACTGATCTCCAACACAGACCACACAGCTTCTCAGATAAAGAGGAAAGTAGAATAAAGGGTTTCCCAACTATATAATTATCTCCATTAACATATAACAGGTAAACCATAATGCAGGGGGGGTACCCACACTCTGGTGACAGTCATTACAAAGATCCAAACCAAACATAGTTCATCATGACAAGCATAAATGCACAGGATATAGCAAACTACCCTGTCTAACTAAGACTAACGAAAAGCGAGACTAACGCTAAGACTGTAGCTTCTACGTATATTTTGTATTAATTACAGGATCCAACTCTAACGATCTATGGTTCTAGATTTATCTTGGTCTTGCAGTCGGGATTGCCATAAGGCTGGAGTCCACGCCGAGGTGAGCGGTACGGGTGCTGAGTCCCGACGGGAGCGGGGGAACCATCATCCAAGTGACGACGTTCCGCGCGCTCAGCCCGCAGCAGGGCGATCTCAGCACGAGCCCTACTCAGCTCGTCTAATGCATGGTCCAGCTCCGTGTTTAGCACGGCGGCTAGGTTGACTGTGCTGCTCAACCTAGGATTGTCCTCACCAGCAGGTGAAACAATCACGCCTCCTGTGCTGCCAGATGGACGGCGGGGGTAATACTTCAGGTCGAGACCGTCAGCTACCCCACCGAGAACCGAGCAGTAGTGCGAAAGCGCACGCCAGTGCAGCATCCTGCATGGCTGCCTCAGCTGAGTCCCGCTCAGAGATAGAATAGTGCTCTGAGCAGGCCTCCGCGCCCTGGAGACTGTTCTCCGGACGGCGCACCAAACAGGTTGCCTCCCAGCGGTCCGGGTAGACCCCGCGACTATGCTGGTAGACCACACAGCGATACTCGATGCACCAAGTACGCCGGTCAAGTGCCCGACGTAGCAGGGTGTCGAGCGCGTCGTGGAAGTGACACCCGCGAGCAGCGTCGCGAGTGATGGGTCGAGCAACCCATCCTTCCGGCTCATGGTCAGCAGGGAAGTCGATGTCGTGGCTCAAGCTGTCGTTGCCACCTCCGTCGTCTGGGTCTCCTCCAGCAGCTACTCCAGAAGCTGGGGCGCCCAGTGGTGGTGCAGGGGGTGCCTCCAGAGGAAGCACAGGGGAGCAGCTCCTCACAGACTCTATCTCCTGCTGGAGCGAGAAGGAAGAGCCCTGCTGCTCCTGTCGTCGACGTTCCTGCTCCTCATGCAGGCGGTGGTGCAGTCTCTCCAAGTGGCTGGACTGTCCGGCCACGGGACGGCGAAGCAGACGCTCAGCAAGGCGGGAGGGTAAGAAGGGGATGACGGACTTTCGTGCAGTGTGTCTAAGACGAGCCATCTACAAAAGACATCGCAAGCAAAAGGGTGAGAACAGAATTAATATGACCAGCAAATAATGAATCATAAATAAATGAAGGATCAGAATGAAACAAAATTTTCAGCAAGGTATAATATATAGTAGAACATAGGTTTGGTCAGTAGGACCAACTTTTGAAGGGGTACCAAAGTCAAGGCAGGGACAGAGGTCTATAGTCCTTAGAACGACCATTCTACTCTAGGTTAGCGGTCCTACAGTCAACACGGCTTTGATACCACTTATGTCACACCCGGTTTTTAGAAGGTAAACCGAATGCGAACCATGTACGTGCCAGGATCAGTTATTCACGTACACAGCAGTTACATAACATGGACATCATCACACAGTGCTCAAATAGTAGTAAAAGGGAAATAATAGTCGATTACATCATACGTCTGAGACGTCCATATAGTTCTTACAATAAATCAAAGTGCGAAAAACGAAACGTAGATAATCGCGGCCTTCACAGGCAGCCGACTGGGGGTTGCCGCTAACCCACACCTAGAACTCGTCGTAGTCTTGGAACTCCTGGAAGTCTCCTTCCACAGCTTCATCTTCTCCTGAGCAGTGGTTGCAATGCTGACAACCTGCGGGGGGGGGGGGGGGGGGGTTTGGTGTGTAGAGCAAGGGTGAGTACACATCAACATACTCAGCAAGTATCCTGTTTGGCTGTAGTGGACTAGCTTTATGTGGGGGTAAGTCAAGCAGTTGCTTTTAGTTGGTCAGGTTATTACTTACTAGTAGAGAGCCAGGTTTTAACATTAACCCAAGTTATTAGCCCAATGTATCCTTTCCAAACGGAAAGAATACCACTTACCAGCACCATAATCATAATCAGAATCATCAACCTCATTGCCACCTGTACCAAAATGTCTCTGATCAAGTATCACTAATCTCTGGAGCTCCCTTGGCCGCTCATAACAGCGAGCACGGCTGATATATCAGTTTCATAACACTCTGCAGAGGTTGTGCACTTTACCCACAAGCCGTGATTCCCTCTTGCCTCGGGCCGATCAAACCCTTAAACACTACCAAGGTGAATAGGCAGGGTCTCACTACGTAGCCTTTACAAAGATTCCCCAGGGCTGTAGCCACCCGTTAGGTTTCCTAAATGTACCGCACTCCTCCCCAAAGGACAAATCAACCTTGGCAGAGCGAGCCGCATACACCGAGCCCCATTGACGGCACAACGGCTAAGCGAACTACACCCCGGTTCCTCTAATTATTCAGCTAAGGGCGTCCCATTCCACCCTCATGGTTGCACTGTTTTCCCGGGCGGTCATCCATAGAACAGGTCCTTACGGAGAGGCACTCGAGAAACCGCTCAAGTCCCCTTGAAGGTCACAAATATAATCATAAATAAGAAGGGAAAACAGCGTATCATAGATAATCACATCATGTTCATTGATTAGAGTTGAGCAATAGCATCAGACTAAGCAGTAATAATCCGACCCAAATAGGTAAACAAGGACATGGATAACAAAAACTAGTCAATCCTTAGGTATAAATGTGTAATGCGGGAGGTGAATTAAAGAATGAATAGGACAGAAATAGGTCAAAGGACACTTGCCTCCACCAACTGACTGCTGCTCAGGGGCTTCTCCTGCGGATTCCTCGGGCTCTTCGACCGGATCGTTCTCTATGCGAGCGCAAACATACATACATCCACATATTTAATTCAAAAGAACAGTACACCATACAAGGGAACAAGTAAAGCGAATATGCATCAAGTATGACATTCGATATCGCATTCATTAAGGTTAGAAAGAAACGGGAAAGGGTCTCGCAGGGGGGGGGGGTTAAAGCTTATGCACTAATGATTAGTTACAACTGGTTCTTAACAAAAGAATTCTGTTATATACACTAATGGAAACCTAGTCATTTTAAGTTGATCAACATTGAACGAGATAAACAATTAACTAAATGAATCAACTAGCGCAACGAAATTCTAAATTAAGCTTCCTATTTCAATAACATGAACAATGATTAGCCTACCTAAAATAAAATAGCTATGACAACAGAAAGTAAAACAAAATAAATAAAATAATATAAAAAAATAAATAAAAATAAAAAAAGGGGGGGCGGTTGAACCGGCCCGGGGGGCGGTTGAACCGGCGGCTGGGCCGGCCGAGCAGGGGCGGCCGAGCGCGGGGGGGGCGGCTGAGCCGGGGCGGGCGGCCGAGGGCGCGGCCGGGCGGGCGGCCGAGGGCGCGGCCAGGCGCGGCCAGGGCGCGGCCGGGCGGCCAGGGCGCGGCCGGGCGGGCGGCCGGGGGCGGCCAGGGCGCGGCCGGGGGCGGCCAGGGCACGGCCGGGGGCTGGGGGAGAGGAGGGGAGAGGGGAGAGGGAAGGAGGAGGGGGGAGGGGGGCTCACCGGGGACGGGCGAGCGACGGCGAGGGACGGCGGTTGGGCCGGCGGCAGGGGCGGCCGAGCTAGGGGTAGGGGGGCGGCGGCGGCTAGGGTGGGGAGAGGGAGAATGGGAGGGAGAGAGAGAGGGGTAAGGGGAAAAGGGGAGGGGGGTGGGGGCGGTTGGGCCGGCTAGGCCCAAGGGGGGCGCGGGGGGGAGGCTGGGCCGACCGGGGGGCGGCTGGGCCGGCCAGGAGGCGGCCCACGGCGCGGGAGAGAGAAAAGGGAGGGGAGAGAGAAAGAAAGAGGAAAAAGAAAGAAAAAAATAAAAGGTTTCTTCTCATTTTCAAAATCCGATCTTCCTAGATGAATGCATTTACACTTTCAAGCAATCAAAAAAAAATGCATAGTTCGGCATGGTGCATCAATCAACATAAAGCAATTTAGGGTTTTTCTTTACACGGGAATTCCAAACCGAATCCCGCTAGCTTTGGAAAAGGTCAAGGTCTAGCGAGGGGGAAAAGAAAAAGAAAAGGTAACGCCCGAATTTGGCGAGTGAAGAAAAGAAAAAAAATTCAACTGCAAAAAATTCGGGGCGTTACAGATAAGTATGCTTGTTAGGACAAGATGAGTCTCTAAGATTATGGCCGAATCTTTTGAGATTAGTTAGGTCTATTAGGCTAAGATAAAATCTTTTCGGGATAAGATGGATCTATTAAGATAAGAGAGAATCTTGTAAGATAAGATGAATCTATTAAGATAAGAAAGAATCTTTCAAGATAAGATTGATCTATTAAATTAGATACACTTTAATGGGGGATAATCTAGTCTCAAGAATTTTATTAATTTATACTTATGCCTATACGTATATGTAGATGTAATTGTGGACGTTACTCCACGACTCACACTCAATCAAAGATCCAAATCAGATAAATATCACAAGAACAAACACTCAAACGTATAGATACCTAAAAAAATAGTTTTTGTTTTTGTTCCTAAGAGTAGGTCTCCTATTCCTAGAGATCATTTTAGGCACAAGATTTTGAAAGTGTGAAATCCACATCTGTCTTTAGAAGAAAAAGGTAAGAATAATCAGAGTAAAGCGAAAATAGACAAGAAAAGATTGAGATAAGTTTAGAAAAGAATCAGAGTAGTAAAGGTAAGGTTAATTAGAGTAGAATAGTAGAAGATGAGACTGGATCAAGAATAGTATAGAAAGAATCAGAGTAAGGTAAGAAGGTAAGGGTTTATCCATTTCTATCTAAGTTTCGTCCTACAGTCAACATTTCCTCTGATACCACTTCTGTCACACCCGGGCTTTAAGGGACAAAGCCGGGTGCATCTCATACAAGCGCCAAAGAAGACAACATATATAATAACAGAGTGTATAGAGATAAATGTCACAATAATCAGAGTATTTATTACATAGCGGAAGTCTTACAAAATAAAAGATAAATATAACAGGATCTACAATCCATCCTTGGCGCAGAAAGTCAACTAGGAGACGACGACCTAGACCTCACACGAATACAGCGCACATCCACCATGCGCCTCATCCAGTGGTACCTGTTCTTGACCTGTGGGGGGTGTGAGACAGCAAGGTGAGCTCACCATGTTCATCGCTCAACAAGTTGTGGGAAATAATGTGGCATGAACTCACCGAAGGTGGGAGTTCATGAAGTGTAAGGCTGATCAACAATAGAGGTTAAAGCTGAGCATTGCTTTTATAAGTTGGTCAAAATTTTATTAGCAGTTACTAAGTGTAAGTGAATACCAAACCATAATAAAATAATAGAACAAAATTAATAACAAATCCCATGCAATGCAAATGACAAATTGAATTTAAGTTCCATAGATTAATCATCAGAGAGTCCTGAGCTGCTCATGACCGTGAGCTCGGCTAGTATACCAGTTTTACACTTTGCAGAGGTTGTACCCTTTACCCACAAGTCGTGTTTCCCATGTCTCCAGGGTTTGCAAGGCCCTTAGACACTACCGAGGTGAATGGCTAGGGATCCACTACGAGGCCTTTACAAAGTTCCACTAGTTTCCGAAAACCCGCTACAGTTTATGGGAAGAGCACTTGCAAGAATCCCCCATCTGACCGCCATCGCAGCAAAATCAACCTGAGAACCTCCTTGCATGCAACTCCCCTACTGCCCTTGCCCCTTTCGAGTAAGGTAGTCTTCCACTAGCTTTCCTAATTAGTTAGCCAAGGGGTCCCATTCCTCCCTTGTGGTGGCACGTGTTTCTCAAGTTAAGCTCCATGTTCCAATTAACAATAATATAATGATCTTGACTTGAATATAAATAAAATAACATAATAATTGGAACATGGATATAATGAAATATTAACCCAAAACCATATAAAGCAATAGCAAAACTACCCAAGTGATTCAGGGGTAAACAAGGTAATGAGATAAACAATCTAGGGTGACCTATCGGGTCCCATCAAAACTAAACCTATGCATGGTAAATGATTATAAAGAACATTATTGGGTAACAAGAGTGGATCAAGGGCATAAATTGCCTGGCACTTGAGATTCCAGTTACCAGGGTGATTCTTCAGATCCTCGTGACCGCACGGCTAGTCGTAGCAATACAAACAGACATGGTATACACAAAATTAACATCACACCAAACATAAGAACAAACTGCATAATAATGATCTACGCGATGCTACGAGATCGCGGAATCGATAACTACTAAGATTGGAGTCATGGTTAAGGAGTTATGATTTTATAGAAGATCTGTGTGATTAAAATATTAAACTACATTATAAATTGGTTAATATAAATCATATAAGAGGTTATTCTATATATAACTATCTCAGCTTTAATCTAAGTTATGATTTGCCCATAGATATATTCTAGTAGATTATAATGATAAGCAGTTTAACCAGACTAACCAATATAAATTAAATAAAAGTCCAGTTATAATAGAATAAAACATGGTACAATAAATGTTATTATTGCATAGAAAATATTTATACGAGACTAACGCAACTGAAATAGATCAAAGCAAAGTTACGGTTATTGAGTTATGAATTTCTAGAGTTACTCAGTACATGGTATAGATTAATTCAGATGAATAATTTTAATTCATATTTAATTGCTAAACAGAGGTACTAGATGATACACAATACTAAAACAAAATTAATGCCACTGGAATGAATTAAATTGGAGTTAGAATGAATTAAATATGAATTTCCCAAGTTTATTGATTTATTTGTGTACTAAAAATCAATTTCCATAAGTATTTATCCAGTTTCTTTGTTCTCTGGGCCGCGCACCAATTTCTGGGAAATGCAGGGACTCCTAGGTAAAAATTTCGAGACACAGTGAACAATACCCCTGGATGGCGGGTTCTATTTCTGTAAATACTAGGGGCTCATATGAAAAACTGTCTACACGAAGGGGTATCGTTTGATCTGAGCCATCGGATCGACAGCCAACGCATAGGATTAGATCAGTCCTGGTGTAAATCCCGCTTTCACTCCTGACCGCTAGGTCACTGACCTACGGCCTGATTTAAGAAACGATAAAGGATAACCTGAGATCTAATCGTGGTCGCTCAAACCCAGATCGACGGCCAACCTTTCTTCTTCCCCCCGACACCAACCGAGCGGCGGCGCCGTGCTCCCATGGCGACAAGCACGCTGACGTAGCAGCCATTCTCCACCCCACTGCCCCAATATACGATCTAGAAGCTAATACACGTTGCTAGGAGCATTACAAAACCAGTAGAACTCTCACCTGGGCAAGCAGAGTGATAGCAGCGCCCGACCATGGTGTACCACGACATGGCGGTGAGGGAGAACTCCGATCCGCAATTAACCATTCACACACCGAATCACCAAGCCTGAAGACCCCACGAACCGGCTCCTGGACACTAGCGGACCCGCGATAGAGTTCTTCCTCCGGTGAGGAATTTCCCAGCCACCAGGTCCCCATCAGTACTGCACATGGTGTCTCTCTGTTCACAGCGCCCAGCGACCAGCAACGAACGGAGAGTGCCGAGTCACGATGGATGGGCAGCCAACGCGGTCGTCGCAGCGCCGGTGAGAGGTTTCGCAGCACCGTGGTCTCCCCTGTACGCACGTTAGCACCGAATGGATACCAGGCGTGCCCAGGATGCTACCCAGACTACAGACGAGGTTTGGGGAAACGACGAGTCAGAGTCCCCTGGCGGTGGCTTCCTCCATTCCTGCTCTTTCTCTCTCCTCGGTTTCTCTCTTTTGCTCAGGTGCTGGTGCTCGGCCGAGACGACAGGGAACAGATCCGCGGCTGGCTGGAGCGCGTGACCATGGTGGCGGCCATCACGGCCAACGACGACCACGGACGTTCTCTTATATGCGCAGGGGGAAATGGAGCTGCGTAGGGAGAAGTGGAGGAGGTTGCGGAGGTTTGGTTGACATGAAATCCGGCGCCGTTGCAACGACCCGGAGGTCCAAGCGATAATGGTGCGGCCCGATCAAAATTCCCACGGACTTCTCCGTCCCCTACGCGCGCGTCAGGTAGGAGGATGCTTCTGGCACAAGGGGCCACCTGCCTGTGTCACGCGTGTGCCCGTCCAAGTGGTCAACGCCGCATGCTCTGGAGTTCACGGATCGCGACGAGCCCACCATTTCCCCGGAGTTTTCGCCGTCGGTATTAACAGGTTCGCCGTATGGGGAAGGGACCAGCTACTGGGTCCCACTCGCCAGGCGTGCGAAAGAAGTCCGCGCGCGATGGGAAGGTTGGTCAGCGGGCCTGCCCGTCAGTAGCGCCACATCCGTGCGGCCAGGGAAGCAGTAGCGGGATCCGAGTCATGCAGCGATTTCTATTGAGATTGGGTCTCCGTTGAGTGTGTGGGGGAAGAAGATGACGACTGGGCCCCACTGGTCAGTGAAGGACCCAGCACATGCGCGTGCGATTGGCACCGCGGCACAGTGGTAGTCTAGACCGTGGGCTGCGCGGAGGTAGGTAATTGGAAGTGGGCCAAGGGCAAGGGGGCAATCGGCCCAACCTCCCTTTTATTTTTTTACTTTCTGTTTTCAGTTTTATCTCAATTTCAAATTCGAAAGTCAACTTTGATTCAAAGTTCAAGGTTTCCAAGATTAAATGTACCCGAAAATAACTTCAATATGAGGTGCATAAATACATACATATATTTGATTTTGTTTATTTTATCCAAACATTTTAAGTATGAAATGCACACACGTAAAAATTATTTCCTTGAGCGTATAGTCCGTTTAGAAATATGTTCATAGTTATTTAAAAGAGAAGATTGTATAATATTTATTAAGGTATTCCTTAAATTTATTTCTTTTGGAGAATGTCTTAGGTCACATTATTCAACAAAGGTTGGTTTGAATTTTATGAGGGTCTTTTATTTAATCTCTTATTATAAAATACTTAAATCTTGGAATACTATCTCTTAGTCTTAAAGTAGATTTTCTTTTATACAAATTTTTGGGCGTTACAGTAAAACATTAAGCTGCTTAGCTAATAAATCCCCCAAAGTAACATGCCTCATCATTACCTGCCTTGTCAACAATCCTTTCTCTCTTACCATTTGTTTCTAACTCAGATGGTCAATACCAGGAAGGGTGGTGGAATTGATCTACCGCCCAATCGACACACTCGGAGGATATTTAGACAACCACAACAACAACAACCTGAGATGGATCCTCCACAGCCTCCACTAGCCAGTACACACCCAGCTGTTGCAGCATAGATGAGGATAATGCAACAGATTGCAGACACCATGGTGGATATGCACGTGCAGATGCGGCAAGAACGCCAGAAGATGCGCCAAGAGTGAGAGGATATACGTCAAGAGATGCACCAAGAGCGAGAAGAGATACGCCAGGAGAGAAGGGCGCAATAGCGGTGTGGCAGAACCTCCCAATGTATCGGGCCCACATGCACCTGCCCTTGTCTCAAAGACCTCAGACGGCTATGCATGTGCACCAGATAACTTAACAGGATCCGTCCGATTGCCCCAAGGACACCGGATAAACCACTTACAACAAGGACCACAGGATTAAGTAACACAAATCACACACATCAATATTTTTGCAACGGAAATCTTATTACCAAATTTTACAAGTTACAAAAATTTTACATTATATTCATCGGAGTTATTACAATGTATAAGTTTGAAATATATGCTAGCTCAAGTGACCATCCTCAATAAGAAGTATAGAAGGGTTAATTAGACTTATAAGAAGGCCGAGCCCACTGGCAATTAACACCACCATCAGCAGCACAAAACTATGACCTAAAAACAACAGGGAATAAAACCCTGAGTACGGAATTACTCAACAAGACTTACCCGACTAAAGAAAAGACTCCCAAGGATATGCTGGCTTGTTTGGAATCAAGATAAGGCTTATCAAGGTTCAATTGACTCTTTTTGCAGAAAAGCTTACTAGTAGTGGATCCTTATGCCATAATTTTACTCACCAATTAAGTACTTCTCCTGAATCTAGATTTGCCTAATCTAGAGCATTCACTTGTCCTGGTCTAGCTTTCTTTTAGTCAATTCATATTTCACTTGTCAACTACGATGAGTGGTCGGAGGGTAGAGTCTCCATGACCGAGGAGCAACGACGATTCAAACCGATTATACCCAGCTGGGGATCCCTAACCACACGACATATGTAGCACTTAACCCTTGCATATGTCAACCGTTCCCACAGATCCTCCACAATGTGAACCGGTTCGCGCTACCCAGGAGCACATTACTCCTCCATCCAGCCTCTAGCCAGGAGGGTACACGCTACTCCCACCATCTCCCACGCCTAGTGTGCGGTTGTCTTTTCACGTATGGAATAGCCGGGTTCAGGCATACCGGAGCATGTGGCTAGTTGCAAGGTCTCCACCACAACAAGCCTACATCGAACGGTCCTTAATCGACACAGACGGGCGACCATGTCTGCTCAGCGTCTGGTCTAGATGTATTCAAACCATTTTCCCATTTTTGGTACCCGACAGGGGTACTCTTTTCCAAATGATGAACCCACTCTGGCCGAAGTGGAATCATCACCATAAGTTTGCTTTGATTTTTGAAAAGAAAGGCCCATAACCAATGTTCCACATTCATTCTTTTTGAAAACAAATGATTTTTCAGTTTCTAAGCAGGACTAAGCATTATCAGTTTTTTTTATAAAACCGGGATTAAGGAGTTTCCAAAGAATGGTAATGCATCAATTGTTTATCACACAACTCCTATCACCTAATGCATCAGATAAGGTGAAAAAGCATTTTAAACACAAGGAAGGGGCAAATGCACCGGGGCTTGCCTGGAAGAACACTAGGTTAGTGTTTGTTAGACGACGTCCACTTAGTGAGCATCTCCCATTCTGGTACCAGCTTGATGCATCCATTCGATTAATCCATCAATACCATCTTGTGGTTGACTTAGTTCTGATCCTCTGCATCACGTGGTCAACTAGCGTACCTCATGAGATGCACGATGCACATGTATGAGTGCAAGTATAAATATCACAATATAGATAAAGCTACTCAAAGAATATTAAACACTTATAGCAGGACATCGCAACTTTAATACAAAAACACTAGGTGTCGATATCACATTAAGAACTATAGCTATGGTACTCTAACTTAACCGAATCCAATTCTAACAGCAAGCCATAGCGAACCATTTATAAGTACCCTATCTCTCTTGACTAGAGCAAAACATCTAAACTCAGACTTACTATTATAGAACATCCAAGATTTAAAATAACGAATAGTAGTATTTTATTTAGCTTTAGAATTACTATACTAAATTATCTTGTAAAGGATATCAACTCAATGAAGCACTATACTATTTGATCCATCTGATAAAGTATTATCTAAAAATAGTGTTTCCGGAGACGACATTCTTAACAAATTAAATACCTATTTATGATATTTCGTCGTACGACAAATATAACTACGACACGTAAGCTTACAACGAGATAATCACCGCGACCATCACATTTATCCCATTCTATCGATTTAATTGATCAATTCGACTATGGCACTTAGCCGATTAATGACATAAATACGACACTATTAAAGCAAATCACCACTTCACCACTACCATTCAAATCGAAACTGTTGGCTAGTTGATTAAAATATTAAACTTACCTGTCACGCTATTAACTATATCATACATCGCATCCATGTCTACCACTATACTTTGCATAATTATGCATCTATAATCTAAACCTCATCATAGACATATAGGAATTTAGATCACCATCACAAAAATAAATAACATAGTTACTAACGGGTGATGACCTGACGCTGGTGAGGTTGAGTCGAAGCGACGACGTTGTTGCTACGGAGGCTGGAGAGGGCGAGGATGCAGCGACGCTTGCTGTCAAGCCAAGACGACGGCGATGACACAAGGCCGAAACAGTGGTGAATGACGGCGCAAGACGAGCAGGGGAACAGAGAGATGACGATCTACACTGCGACAGGGAAGACGCAGCAGTCCCCAACGACGTGGGGAGGACCAGCTGGTGGCGCTGTTGCTACTCGTTGGGGTGGGCATCAGGGGGTCGATCACAACATCTAAAGCGATGGCGTGGTGGTGTCTAGGAGCTGAGCAGATCCAAGAACGGAGTTGGGAGACATGGCCAGCATCAACAACAGTGCTGGGAGCAGGGAGGCCGGGACGGGATGGCCGTGCGCCATGGCCAAGATCTGGGCAAGCTAGCAGGGGCAGCCAACGTATGGAAACTAGGAGGCCAGCAATGTTTGTCCTAGAAGCTAGCGATAGTAGGGAATTTCTAGAAATTGAACATGATGCTTGAGAAAGGAGGTGGCGTGGAGTTAGAAGATAGAGATGGCTGGCGAATTCTCCAGGAGATGACGTGGGAGGATAAATAGAGATAGGGATGGTGGATAAGTAAGAAGAAAAGGAGATTAATTGGCTTGGATATTTTTCCAGGGAGAAAAACGACGTGCGGTGGAGATGATAAGTTAGAAAATTTTTTTACAATAATCTATAGATAAATACAGATGCTCGAATTAACATTTAACCAATGCATAAATCAATTGGACCAAAATGAGATCGATGATAATATTTGAACGATGTTTGATTTGGTAGGCATTTCCAGAATCAGATAAATTTTTATCAAATATTTATACCCGAACGTTTGAATCTAGGCGAGATACAGTCGGGACGAACTGGAACGATGTCAACAATGCTATTTTAGGCTGTGTTCAATTTGATTTGAAATCAACTAATTTTATCTATTCTGAATATTGGGATTTAGATTTAAAACGAGAAGTAAACAGGCCAATTTAAAGCGCTACCGCCAATTTAAAGCGCTATCGATTAATAGATTATTTTTCTCGGATTTTTAAATAGGAAAGCGAATCGGCTAACCGTTCTGGTTTTATTTAGTTCAAGTTCGATTTATCCTAAACAGTCCACCCTTAATATTATCGCTACAGAGTTCGTAGAGATCGCTCAAACAAGAGCGAAATAATTAGGTGACGTTTCTATTTTGCCTTAATCGATTAATTTTAATTTACATTCGTTTCGGTTAATAGCAGCAGCAACAGCAACAAGCACCACTGCCACCACCTCCACCACCAGTTCCACCCCGGGACAAGCACCGGGAGTTCATGAGCCATAATCCACCTACGTTCGCCAGGTCTCCTGATCCACTGGACGCTGATGATTGGCTGAAATCTGTGGATAAGATGTTGATTATTGCCCAATGCTCTGACCGAAAGAAGGTTATCTATGCTTCTGGTGTCCTGCTGCTGATTGGTGGGATTCATACACTGCTGCCCACGATGCTACCGATACTATCACATAGGTGGAGTTTGCTACTCGGTTCAGAAACTACCATATTCCTATTGGACTGATGAAGATTAAGAAGAAAGAGTTTCTGTCTCTGAAGCAGGGGAGCATGTTAGTAAGCGAGTACCGCGATAAGTTAATTCAGCTCTCCAGATATGCACCGGATGAAGTTGCTGAAGATGAGAGGAAGCAGGAGCACTTTATTGAAGGACTCAATGGACCTCTACAGTATGCTCTAGTGGCACATACATTTCCATCATTCTAGAGGCTGCTTGACAAAGCCCTAGATATTGAACACAAGTGTGGTCAGCTGGGAGATCTGAAGAGGAAAGCTATATCCTAGGGTCAGGGAAGCAGCAGTGTTCGTCCTCGCTACAGTTCACCCTAGGGTTCACCAGTTCACACTGGAGGAGGCCAGCGTCCAGCTCAGCACTCACCTCAGGGGACTCCACCGACTCGTCAGGCTACCCCCACTGGCACCCCAACGAAATTTTCAGGACAGAGTGCAGGCACTACTTGCTACAAGTGTGGGAAGACTGGACATTATGCAAATGTTTTTCCATAGAGGATTGCTACTACCCCAGTTCAGAACAAGTAGCAGACTCTGGGAACTGGCAAGGGATTCTCTATTGCCAGGGTTAATCAAGTCAGCGCTGATGCTACTCCTGATGGGGATAACATTGCACATTGGTATGTTTTACATTAATGCAATTCCTGCAATAATATTATTTGATTCTATTGCTACACATTCATTTATGTCTGCTCGATATGCCAACACAAATGAGTTACCATTAAAAATTATGAAAACACCAATGATAGTAATTACACCCAAAGGGCCTGTTGAGGCAAATCATATGACACATAAATTGACATTGACAATTATGGGAAGAGAATTCGAGACTACCGCTATAATATTAGAGGCAAGCAGCATAGATCTAATCCTTGGTATGTCATGGTTAAGAAAGGCAAAGGCCATCATACACTGTGGTAGGGGTACAGTAGAACTCACCAGCCCTAAAGGAGAAAGATTTGACGTTGAAATTACAGTAACTACCTCTACCAGACGTGCGACATTCTTCATAGATGTGGAGTTTGTTGGAGACAACATTCATGTGGGTAGGGACTTTCCAAATGTCTTTCTAGAGGAGTTACCAGGGATGCCACTAGATAGGGAAGTGGACTTTGTCATTGATCTCTTACCTGGGACTGCTCCTATTTCTAAACGGTCAGTACAGGATGTCAGTAGAAGAATTAAAAGAACTTAAGAAGCAGTTAACGAATTTATAAGAGGCTAGGTACATTCGTCCAAGTTCCTCACCTTGGGGTGCGTCGGTTCTATTTGTACAGAAAAAAGATGGATCACAAAGGATGTGTGTAGATTATAGATCCCTTAATGATGTTACTATAAAGAACAAGTATTTGTTACCCCGCATTGAGGATTTATTTGATCAGATGAGAGGTGCTAGGGTATTCTCGAAGATTGATCTCTGATCGGGTTACCATCAAATGAAGATTAGGCCATCGGATATTCCCAAGACGGCTTTCTCGACCAGATATGGTTTATATGAGTTCACAGTTATGTCATTTGGACTAACTAATGCACTAGTTTATTTTATGAATCTGATGAATAAGTGTTTATGGAGTATCTAGACAGATTCATCGTGGTGTTCATCGATGATATTCTTATTTATTCCAAGAGTGATAGCGATCATGAGGAACATCTGAGATTGGTGCCACAGAAGCTACAGGATAATCAACTCTATGTCAAGTATAGCAACTGTGAGTTCTGGATTGACGAGGTGCCATTCCTTGGACATATCATTTCTAATGGTGGGATATCAGTGGATCCTACTAAAGTCAAGGAGATAGTGGCGTGGAGCATACCCAGTACAGTTACTAAAGTCCGGAGTTTCTTGGGACTTGCAGGATATTATCGACGATTTATTGAAGGATTTTCTAAGATTGCTAAGCCCATGACCTCACTTATGGAGAAGGGAAGAGAATTCAAGTGGGACTTGAAATGTCAAGATAGCTTTAATCAACTGAAGTTAAGGTTGATGTCGCCCCTAGTGTTGGTTATGCCAGATCTACAGAAGGGATTTGACATTTATTGTGATGCCTGCGAATAAGGCTTGGGATGTGTGCTTATGCAAGAAGGACATGTGATTGCCTACGTGTCTCGTCAGTTGCGGAAACATGAGTTGAACTATCCCACTCATGACGTAGAACTGGCAGCCGTAGTGCATGCACTTAAGATATGGAGACATTATATCATGGGAACCAAGTGCCAAGTGTACACAGACCATAAGAGCTTGAAGTATGTATTCCCACAGAAGGATCTCAACCTTAGGCAACACCGATGATTGGAGCTCATAAAGGATTATGATTTGGAGATTCACTATCACCCGGGCAAGGCGAATTTGGTTGCAGATGCCTTGAGTCGGAAGGAACATGTTCATTCAGCTATTGTGGCCCAGCTACCTAAGGAGATTGTTGAGGATTTCTGGAGACTTAACTTGGGGATAGTTGCTCACACTGAAGGAGTTACCATTGATATGGAACCTACCTTGGAACAAGAAATTCGCGAGGGTCAAATTGGTGATGCTAAAATACAAGAGATCAAGGATCTGATTACTGAGGGTAGAGGTCCAGAATTCATGGAGGATGAGCAAAGTACCGTATGGTTCAAGGACAGGATATCTGTTCCTGATATTGATAGCCTTCGTGAGACTATACTGAAGGAAGCCCATGACTCTGATTATTCTATTCATCCTGGTAGCACCAAGATGTATCAGGATTTAAAGCAGAAATACTGGTGGTATGGATTGAAGAGAGATGTGGCTGCACATGTGGCTATGTGTGATGTGTGTCAAAGAGTTAAGACTGAACACCAGAGGCTAGCTGGACTACTACATCCACTAAAGATACCCGAGTGGAAGTGGGAAGAGATTGGTATGGATTTCATTACTGGATTGCCTCGTACCCCGAAGGGATATGATTCTATATGGGTGATTGTGGATAGACTGAACAAAGTAGCCCACTTCATTCCTGTCAAGACTACTTATAAAGGCTCACAGCTGGCAGAGTTATATATGGCTTGGATTATGTGTTTACACGGAGTACCAAAGAAGATCGTGTCTGACCGAGGTTCATAATTTACCTCAAGATTCTAGAGAAGTTTTCATGAGAATATGAATACAAAGTTGAACTTTAGTATGACTTATCACCCTCAGACTGATGGACAAACTGAAAGGACTAATCAGGTGTTGGAAGACATGTTGAGAGCTTGTGCCCTTCAGCATGGAGGAAGTTGGGATAAAAGTCTACCATATGCTGTGTTCTCATATAATAACAGTTATTAGGCCAATCTGAAGATGTCACCTTTTGAAGCTTCGTAGGCAGGAAGTGCAGGACTCCTCTATACTGGGATCAGACTGGAGAAAGACAGTTCTTTGGGCCTGAACTGATTTAAGAGGCAGAAGAACAAGTCCATATAATTCGGGAGAATTTGAGGTTAGCTCAAACCAGGCAAAAGAGCTACGCTGATAATAGAAGAAGACCACTGGAATTTGAGGAAGGTGATCACGTGTACCTCAAGGTGTCACCACTTCGTGGAATGAGGAGATTCAAAGTCAAGGGCAAATTGTCCCCTCGCTTTATTGGACCATTCAGAATCTTTAGGCAAGTTGGGGAGATGGCATACCAACTCGAGTTACCTGATAATCTATCTGATGTGCATAATATATTTCGTGTGTCTCAACTTAAGAAGTGTCTTCATGTCCCTAAGAAATAGTTACCAATGGAAGAGCTCAGTGTTCAGGGAGATCTGAGTTATACAGAATATCCTGTCAAAATTCTTGATACTTTGACCCAAGTTACAAGAAATAAGGTTATAAAGATGTGCGAAGTACATTGGAGCCATCATGGAGAAGATGAAGCTACATGGGAGAGAGAAGAAGAGCTTCGCATAGATTTTCCCCATCTTTTCCCTAGTCCTTCCTAAATCTCGAGGACAAGATTCTTTTTAAGGGGGGTAGGATTTGTAATACCCAATTTATAATTTGTAAGAGATAATATAAAAGGAGAAAAGTTATTTCCTCTATATATGTGTGTGTTGCATCTATTTACCATCACATGTGAGCACCATATTTAAAATAAATAATTAATAAAAGATATGCCATTAAATTATGCATCATGCTGGAATTTATTTGTGTGGGGATTTAGACCTAAATTAAGAATTTTAGAGTTTGCAGAAAAAGAAGGACAATACTATGCAAAGCAAAGGAAATAAATATATAAATGGATATAATCCTACCATATTATGTGTTCAAATTTGCACAATTAAATTGAGTACAAAATCACAGTCAAATTTGAAATTAAAATTGAAAACCTAAAAGAACAAAATAAAAAGATAAAAGAATAAAAGAAAACGAGAAAAGATTACCACTGGCCCTAACCTTAATTCGGCCTAGGACGCCAGTTCTCCGCGCGACTCATTTACCTAGCACTCCCGTGCGGCCCAACCCTCCTTTCAATGACGGGGCGGCCCCACTTCTCAGTGAACCACTGTAACACAGCCCGTGCTTCCCAGTTCGGCTTACAGGCAGGCCCACATGTCGGTATCCGTAGAGCGCGTGCATGCTTTGGTTGACTGGTGGACCAGCATCGTCATCGCTTTCTCCTTAACCGTGCACCATCCTCCCCACGATCTCGGCATGGAGCTCACCCACCTCTGGGGTTTTCGCCGTCGGCAAGTACCCGCACCGCTGTATAAAGAGTATCGTGCCCCGCACTGACCCTTCCTCCCCTCCTATGCCATGCGTGCTCTAGTGAACCCCCCGCATACTCGCGCCACGGAATCTGCATTGCCGGTAGGACCATCGCTGTGCCGCCCCTCGGGTCACTTGGTTAGTTCGCTCTCCGTCGCCGGAAATCTGTCATGGTGGTTCGTCTGAGTGTGTCGTGGCGTGTCAAAGCATCGTTGGGCGGAATAGGTTATCGTGGCGCTAGGAATTCATCGCCATTGAACCGTGCCGCCACCAATCCGCGCTTCGCCAGAGCCCTGGGCCTCTGCACTGCAAATCCTGGTACGAACCACATGCCCACGTTTGCTTTCATTCCCCTTAGGTGTAGCATCGTGATTGATTGGGTTTCGGGCGCTAATTGCGGGGACTGCTCTCTCGGCCATGGCCGCCGCCGTGGCCATGGTGCGAGCGTCGCCCTGTTCCGGCCAGGGTTTCAACTAAACCATGGCCACCGTTCGATCCCCAACCGAAGACTCGGATTAGAAGATCGGATACCATTTTAGTCGCTGGATCCACACCAGTTGAATGGCGATCGATCGATTGTGTGCCCTAAACTGTTATTTTAGATCCTAGAGGTTGATCCCTAATCTAACGCATGAGATTGCGTACCAGTTCATGACAATCTAGATCAGATCTGGACGCTCGATCTCTAATCGGACGGCCAGAAATTGATGATACCCCTTCGGTCTGGCACTTAAGCATAAGAAATCCTAGGTTTCTTTGAAATAGAACCCGCCGTCCTGCGCAGTGGGGTCTCTGTGTCTTAGAGAATTTTGCCCCGAGCCCCCTGTCTTCTCTAATATTTGGCGCGCAGTCCAGTCAGATATAAAATCGATAGAATTGATTTGGAAAAGGAATTTTTAATATAAAAAGAATTCCTAGAACTTGTTTATTCCATAGAAAATTCATATGAACTCCAAATTAATCCATTCCAATTTCTAAAATTTTGTAATATTATTGTTTATAACCTAGAATCTCTGTTTTGACATGAAAACAGTAAGAAAATTAATTTCTCACTTAATCATATATCAAGCACATGAAACCTTTGGAAATTCATAACTTAAAATCTATAACTCCAAAATTAATTATTCCTATTCCTAGGATTTTATTTTAATTTGTAGATTATTATTATGTATTTTGTTTACATGTTTGGTATGATGTTAATTTCTCCTTTATACTATGATTGTTTGTATTGTGGCGAGTAGAAGAGCCTGTGACTGAGGATCCTGGTGCCCAGCAGATAGAAGTTGCTGAGCAGGAGCTCATTGAAGGCAAGTTGTGCCCTTGACCACTTTTTACCCAATAATGTTATTTAATATCACTTATTCATGCATAAGTTAATTCTGATGGGACCCAATAGGTCACCCTAGACTGTTTATCTCTTTACCTTGTTATCCCTGAATCATTTGGTTAGTTTTGCTATTGCTTCACATGGTTTTGGGTTAATATTTCATTATATCCATGTTCCAATTACTTTGTTATTTTATTTATGTTCATGTCAAGATCATTAATGTGAATTGGAACATGGAGCTTAACTTGAGAAACATGTGCCACCCACAAGGGAGGAATGGGACCCCATGGCTAACTAATTAGGAAAGCTAGTGGAAGACTACCTTACCCGAAAGGGGCAAGGGCAAGTAGGGGAGTTGCATGCAGGGAGGTTCTCGGGTTGATTTTGCTGTGATGGCGGTCAGACGAGGGATTCTTGCAAGTGCTCTTCCTATAAACTTGATGTAGCTGAGGTGCCCGATCTTTCGGCGAGTAGAGATAATTCCGATTTGGTGGAAGATGACCCTTGCGATCCGACTACGACGAGCAAGCCCGAGGCGCCAATGCAATCGCTGAACCAACTCCCTGTGGTTACCGACCTTGCTGATGCGAGATCGGCCTGATCACGAAGATCGTTTCCTGTGCGCAATCGAAGAACGAACAAGAAAAAAGATGCGAGCAATCTAATCTATTACTCGAGGGTGGAGTTCTGAATACACGTAGACAGCGTAGATTTGCGCGTGTTCGAGAGTAGCTAAAGCTAACGTAAAACAAAACTCAAGAAATAAAGGAGGCGCAGCTCCTGGATAAATAGAGAGGGGGCGCAGCCCCTAGGGGCGGCCAACCCTAGGTCGTCCATTATGGGCCGCAGTTGGGCTGGTCGTCTATTCTTCCGGGCCTTCGTTCTTTAACAGCATGATGTAATTCAATTCTCTTGCACGGGCCCGAGTCACTGGCCCAGGTGGAAGGGGTGGCGCCTGGACTAGGGAAGATGGTGCCTGGGCTGGAGAAGGTGCTGCTGGTGTAGATGTGCTCGTGTTGGTGTTGATGTCCTCATCATCCTCCCCTTCTTGAACTGAAGTCGTCCTCGACGGCAACTCCTCGTCTTCTCCCGCATACGGTTTCAAATCTGCAACATTAAAACTAGTGGAAACACCAAACTCCGCAGGCAGGTCAAGGGTATAAGCATTATCATTAATCTTGGTTAGTATCTTAAAAGGACCAGCAGCACGAGGCATCAATTTAGAACGACGTAAAGTAGGAAAACGATCCTTTCTCAAATGCAACCAAACCATATCACCAGGTTCAAAAGTAACTAGTTTTCGGCCTTTACTACCAGTAATCTAATATTTAGCATTTGCAGCAGCAATGTTTTGTTGAGTTTGTTCATGGAGATTAATCATTTGTTCAACATGTGCAAGAGCATCTATGTGTGGGGCGTCCGCAGCATCAAGCGAAAACAAAGCAATAGGCGCCCTAGGAATGTAACCATAAACAATTTGAAAAGGGCACATCTTTGTAGAAGAATGGGTTGCATGATTATAAGCAAACTCAACATGAGGCAAGCAATCCTCCCAACGTTTCAAATTTTTGTCTAAAACAGCCCTAAGCATGGTAGACAAAGTTCGATTAACTACCTCAGTTTGACCATCAGTCTGAGGGTGACAAGTGGTGCTAAACAGCAATTTAGTTCCCAATTTATTCCACAGAGATCTCCAAAAATGACTCAGAAACTTAGCATCACGATCCGAGACTATTATATTGGGAATACCGTGCAAACGAATAATCTCTCTAAAAAACAATTCAGCAACATTGCTAGCATCATCAGTCTTATGACAAGGTATGAAATGAGCCATTTTGGAGAATCGATCAATAACCACAAAAATGCTATCCCTCCCCTTCTTAGTTCTAGGCAATCCCAAAACAAAATCCATCGAAATATCAATCCAAGGGGAAGTAGGAACAGGCAAAGGCATATACAAACCATGGTTGTTCAACCGTGACTTAGCTTTCTGACAAGTAGTGCAGCGTGCAACAAGGCGCTCAACATCAGCGCGCATCCGAGGCCAAAAGAAGTGGGCAGCCAACACCTCATGTGTCTTGTAGACGCCAAAGTGCCCCATGAGACCGCCTCCATGTGCTTCCTGTAACAACAAAAGACGAACCGAGCTAGCTGGAACACACAGCTTGTTAGCGCGAAACAGGAACCCATCCTGTAAGTGAAATTTGCCCCATGGTTTCCCATTAATACAATGGCCGAAAGCATCTTTAAAATCAGCATCATCAACATATTGATCTTTCACAGTGTGCAAACCAAAGATTTTAAAATCTAATTGTGACAGCATGGTATAGCGACGAGACAAAGCATCAGCAATAACATTGTCCTTCCCGTTCTTGTGTTTAATAATGTAAGGAAAGGACTCAATGAATTCTACCCATTTAGCATGACAACGGTTCAGATTTGTTTGGGTACGAATATGTTTTAAAGCCTCATGATCAGAATGGATTATAAACTCACGATGCCAAAGATAGTGCTGCCATGTATGCAAAGTGCGCACTAAAGCGTAAAGCTCCTTATCATAAGTAGAATATTTCAGACTAGCACCGCTTAATTTTTCACTAAAATAAGCAACTAGTTTTCCTTCTTGTAACAAAACAGCACCTAGCCCAATACCGCTAGCATCGCATTCAAGCTCAAACACTTTATTAAAATCAGGCAATTGCAATAGGGGAGCTTGGGTTAACTTATCTTTCAAAGTGCTTGAACGCTTCCTCCTGGGAATCACTCCAAGCAAATGGCACATCTTTCTTTGTAAGCTCATGTAGAGGCGCTGCAATGGAGCTAAAATCACGAACAAATCTGCGGTAGAAACCGGCAAGTCCAAGAAAGCTCCGAATTTGTGTGACCGTCGTCGGTGTAGGCCACTCCCGAATGGCAGCAATCTTGCTGCTATCCACCTCAATACCCTGTGGAGTAACAACATAACCAAGAAACGAGACACGTCGTGTACAAAAGATGCATTTTTCCATGTTAGCAAATAACTGGGCAGCACGCAATGCATCAAAAACAACACTTAAATGTTCCAAATGCTCTTTCTTAGATTTGCTGTAAATAAGAATATCATCAAAATAAACAACCACAAACAATCCTATGAAGGGCCTCAGAACTTCATTCATCACTCGCATAAAAGTGCTGGGAGCATTAGTCAATCCAAACGGCATAACCAACCATTCATATAAACCAAATTTCGTTTTAAAAGTTGTTTTCCATTCATCACCCAGTTTCATTCTAATCTGGTGGTAACCACTACGCAAATCAATCTTAGTGAAAATAATGGCACCACTAAGCTCATCTAGCATATCATCAAGGCGTGGTATAGGATATCGATAACGAATAGTGATGTTATTAATAGCACGACAGTCTACACACATACGACATGACCCATCTTTCTTGGGAACAAGTAACACAGGAACAGAGCAAGGGCTAAGAGACTCACGAATGTATCCCTTGTCAAGCAACGCCTGTACCTGGCACTGAATCTCCTTCGTCTCATCCGGATTTGTACGGTACGGTGCGCGGTTCGGAAGCTGTGCGCAGGGAATGAGGTCGATCTGGTGCTCAATGCCACGAAGTGGTGGGAGACCCGGTGGTAAGTCTTTGGGAAAGACATCAGCGTACTCCTGCAAAAGGTTAGCAACCATAGGGGGAATAGCCAAAGATGGTGCATCATCAAGTGAAATGAGGACACTAGAGCATATAAGTGCATAGCATGGCAAATGAGCACCGTGTAGATCATCAAAATCAGCACGTGTAGCAAGTAAAACAGGAGCCTTCAACTTGATTTCAGAAGGAACAGAGGGCGATGGATCAAGTTGTTTAGCAGTTATAGCAGCTCGGGCAAGATCATCTTTAACAATTTGTTCAGGTGTCATTGGATGTATAATTATTTTCTGACCCTTAAAAATGAAAGAATAATGATTCGAACGACCATGATGCAAGCTACCAGTATCATATTGCCAAGGTCGACCAAGTAACAAAGAGCATGCTTCCATGGGAATAACATCACAATCAACAAAATCAGAATAAGCACCCATGGAGAAAGGAACGCGCACGGAACGTGTGATTTTTATTTTACCACCATCATTAAGCCATTGAATGTGATATGGGTTTGGATGCTTACGAGTGGGTAACGATAACTTTTCGACCAGCATGGTACTCGCCAAATTGTTGCAACTGCCGCTGTCGATAATGATGCGAATTGACCGCTCCTGCACAACACCCTTTGTATGGAACAGAGTGTGTCGCTGATTCTTCTCGGGCAAAGCGACCTGTGTACTGAGAACACGCTGCACAACAAGACTTTCATACCTATCAGCGTTGCCCGGGTTGACATGTACCTCCGCCTTAGCTGCATGGTCAGTGGCAAGTAGTGCATGTTCAATTTCTTCAGAATCACTAGCGGAAGAGTACTCACCATCGTCACGAATGAGCAAAGTGCGCTTGTTTGGGCAGTCCCTGAATCACATGGCCAAATCCTCTACAGCGATGACACTGAATATCCTGTGTACGACCTGTGGGTGGGGCAATGCTGGCTGGTTTGGTCGTCTTCTCGCGTGGAGTAGTGGTGGACGTGGATGGCGCAGGGGGAACTGGTGCTGAGGTGGATGTCGAGCTTCGTCCTGCAAAAGGGTTAGAATATGGCTTCGAGCGGCGTCCCTGCACTTCACGTTCAGCTTTGCAAGCATATTCAAATAAAGTAGTCATATCATAATATTCCTTATAATCAAGTATATCTTGGATTTCGCGGTTTAAACCACCACGAAAACGTGCCATAGCAGCGTCGTTGTCCTCTAATATGCCACAACGAATCATACCTTTTTGTAACTCCTAGAAATAGTCCTCAACACATTGAGAACCTTGCTGAAAACGCTGCATTTTATTAAGCAAATCACGAGCATAATACGAAGGCACAAATCGATGTCGCATCGCAGCTTTCAACTGATCCCAAGTGGTTGGAATGGTAGTGGGATGTTTTATTTTAAACTCACGCCACCAAATTAAAGCAAAATCACTAAATTCACTAATAGCAGCTTTAACCTGAGAATGTGCAGCAATATCATGGCATGAAAATTTTTGTTCAACCTCTAACTCCCAATCAAGATATGCAGCAGGATCATATTTGCCATTAAAAGGTGGAATTTTAAATTTAATCTTAGAAAATAAGTCATTAGGGGGATGACGAACCACACGGCGTGCACGACCATGGCGATCTCCATCTTCCCACTCAGTGTCACAGCCGTAGTCCTGCTCCATCTTTGTGGTCAACGCATCAAGGCGTGCCAGGATGGTGTCGAGTGTGGTGCGAGTCGCCGTTTGAGCAAGGTCAAGCTGGTTGAAACGCTCGGTCGTCGAAGTGACCGTTGAATCAAGTCGTTCATGCATCGTCCTAATGTCATCAGCAAGTCCATCAACTTGTCCCCTTACTTCCAGCAACTGGGCATCCACCGTGTCGTGTGCTCCTGCCATAGTTAGCGCAAACACCAAAACACCAAAAGAAGAAGAAAAAAAAACAACGACAAAAACAGGGGTGTACTGCTCACAAGGCGCTCACACTAGTGCTGTTATCAAATTTTTATCCGTTCTTACCAAGCCACAGTGGTGAACTGCAACCAACAGGTGGAACCGGTGAAAGCTTGGATGAGCGATTGCCTGGAGAAACAGAAGCCTGCTCATCGTAGAAATATGTGGAGTTCTGGGTAGGCTGCACTCAAGTCAATGATTAGCACAATCAAACAATAATGCAAAGTTGAATTATAGTGCAGAACACGAAACTATATTGCTGGCCACAAGTGCAAAGGACGGATGGACATTGTACTAGCGAGGCCACTAGTAGGAATCACAAGTGATTTTGTCTTTCTTTTTTGTATGATTTTTTTTGATATTTTTCTCAGCACAAGAAGCAACAAAATAGGAGCTAGACGAAGTTTCACCTAAAACAGAGATCAGATGTGGTCTACAGAAAATCAGGAAGTTCTCTGAAAAGCGTGCGAGAACTTTGACGGATTTTTTTCTTTATTTTCCTGAATTTTTTTTACAATTTTGTCGAACCCAAACAGACCGAAGGTGAGTTTGGCCGGCCTCAGAATGGTGTCAACTAGCTCCTGTAAAAATTTCAGATTTTTTTGGACACCCGAGCGAAAAGTTATGCCCGGTTTAAGGAAGGTACCTCAAGTTATGTTTTCAAACGACCGGAATGAAACAACCGTATCCTTTCTCTTTCGTTGTTTTTTGTTTCTGTTTTTTTTTTGACGTAACCGAAGGAGAAAAACAAGGAAACGATGTTGACTCGGTTTGTTTTTTTTCTGTTTTTTTTTCGTAACCGAAGGAGAAAAACAAGGAAACGGCCGTTGACTCGGTTTGTTTTTTCTGTTTTTTTTTGACGTAACCGAAGGAGAAAAACAAGGAAACGATGTTGACTCGGTTTGTGGCGTGATCAAAGGGGAGATGGTGGCGGCGCTAGGGTTTGAATGGTGGAAGAACACAATGCAACCAGCAACAAATAACGCGAAAGCACACAAATTCAACAATGCAGATTATTGAAAGAAAGTGCGAGGCTCAAAAGGGTGTTGGGATAAGGTCTAACCTGAATTTTTATGTGGTTTTGTGGACTGTAGGAAAAAAACACTCGATAAACTCACCGATCAACCTGGAAATCTGATACCAATTGATGTAGCTGAGGTGCCCGATCTTTCGGCGAGTAGAGATAATTCCGATTTGGTGGAAGATGGCCCTTGCGATCCGACTACGACGAGCAAGCCCGAGGCGCCAATGCAATCGCTGAACCAACTCTCTATGGTTACCGACCTTGCTGATGCGAGATCGGCCTGATCACGAAGATCGTTTCCTGTGCGCAATCGAAGAACGAACAAGAAAAAAGATGCGAGCAATCTAATCTATTACTCGAGGGTGGAGTTCTGAATACACGAAGACAGCGCAGATTTGCGCGTGTTCGAGAGTAGCTAAATCTAACGTAAAACAAAACTCAAGAAATAAAGGAGGCACAGCTCCTGGATAAATAGAGAGGGGGCGCAGCCCCTAGGGGCGGCCAACCCTAGGTCGTCCATTATGGGCCGCAGTTGGGTTGGTCGTCTATTCTTCCAGGCCTTCGTTCTTTAATAGCATGATGTAATTCAATTCTCTTGCACGGGCCCGAGTCACTGGCCCAGGTGGAAGGGGTGGCGCCTGGACTGGGGAAGATGGTGCCTGGGCTGGAGAAGGTGCTGCTGGTGTAGATGTGCTCGTGTTGGTGTTGATGTCCTCATCAAAACTGTAGTGAGTTTTTAGAAGCTAGTGGAACTTTGTAAAGGCCTCGTATTGTTGCCCTGCCTCGCTTACTTGGTAGAGGTGTATGGGAGTCATGATCCCTTGGCAGATGGGTAACATGACTTGTGGGTACAGGGTACAACCTCTGTAGAGTGTAAAACTGGTATACTAGCCGAGCTCACAACAGATCAGGACTCTTGCATGATTAAATATGGAACTTAAATTCAATTTGTCATTCACATTGCATGGGATTATTTATTATTTTTGTTCTATTATTTATTATGGTTTGGTATTTACTTACATTTAGTAACTGCTAATAAAATTTGACCAACTTATTAAAAGCAATGCTCAGCTTTAACCCCTATTGTTGATCAGCTTTACACATCACATGAACTCCCACCTTTGGTGAGTTCATGCACACTGGTTTCCCCACAACTTGTTGAGCTATGATCATGTGTGAGCTCACCCTTGCTGTCTCACACCCCCCACAGGAGAAGAATAGGTGGTTCAGGAGGAGCCACATAATGAGGAGTTTGATCTAATCTAGGTGGCATTTCCTAGTTGACTTATTGGCGTCAAGGATGATCCTTAGTTCGTTTTATATTTATCTTTTATTTTGTAAGACTTCCGCTATGTAATAAGTACTCTGATGATATTGTGACAATTATCTCTATACACTCCGTTATTATATATGTTGTCTTGTTTGGCGCATGTATGAGATGCACCCGACTTTGTCCCTTAAAACCGGGTGTGACATCACCGGAGGTGGGCGCCAATGTTGGTCACTTGTTCTCAATTACGTTGAATCAAGAGCAAGGCAACACATTTGTTATATGTTAGAGACCTTCATCCTTCGAAGCATCATTCCCTCTTGGGTTTAATGGATCTTAGACGAAGGTCATAAATAACAAGCCCACATTGCAAATAAAAAATATACTTGCAAGTTATGATATCATGTCACATACTTATCTCATAATGAATGTACAAGCAGTGTCAAAGTTTGTATTGCATTGATACCTTCGGCTTGTTTGAAGGTGATGACGCGAGGGCAATTACAATCCAGCGTGAACAGTATGGGGGTACTGTTCAGCTATTTATAGGCAATCATACAGATTCGTATGTTATTACATTTATATCCTCAACAATTACATACAAGGTTTACAAATGTCACAGGGGCAGCATCGTCATTTATATTCAATAACTTGAATGGCACCTTCTCCCTTTGTTGCCTTCCTGCTTCATCATGACGAAGCTTGCTTTGTCGTACTTCCCTCGAGTTATGTCGAAGCTTTCCTTGTAACAAAGCCCCTGTAATACTTAATAGTATGCTAGAAACAAATAGTTAGCCATATTTTTGAGGACCTTCGGAAGACAAAGGCCCCCAACATATAGGATTGCTGATAATCCGAGGGCTTATTTTGCGCACAACAGTATGTCGAGATACGTGGAGGATAACTCAGGAGGAAGCGACCGGACTTCATAAGAGTTAGCGCGCTATAGAAGTGGAAGTAGATAAACACAGATATGATTGGATAAGGTATTATGATCCATAAAGGGACTTCTCCCTAGCTAGCTATATAAGGCCGAGGGGGTACCCCTACAAAACTCTCTCTCTGTCAACATTCCTCTCATCGCAACTACATCCACCATTAGACTGATAGGAGATCTCATCCATCACCACCTGTAAATCATATGTAATCTGTGCACCACCAGCAAACTCAAATACTCAGCACCAAATAGGACGTAGGGTGTTACGCATTCAGGCGGCTCGAACCTGTATAATCCCCTTGTGTATCGATGTGCTCCTGCACATACCATCGAGTCACTATCAACGACGTTGTCCTCCCAAAAGCACTGTGTGGGTTACCCCATAATGTGCGTTCGGGACATAAATACCGACAAATAGGAATAACCGAAGAAGACCTACATGTTTTTTAAAAGCCTAAATACAAAAATCACACGCAGGGGGCAAGTCAGCTACTAGAATTCACTGCTTTACACCCACAACCAACGTGCGGGTAGTCGCATCCTACATTGGAAACGCTGCTCCTATGGAACACAAACCCTTCCCCGCAAGATAATCATGCTGAGTTAACAGCACGGTAAAAATGCAACCAGAGTGTCAGGAACGCAAACCTATTGGCTGCTACCCTGTCTGCATGTGGCACCAAGCACCGGGCCCACACTGACAAGCCCACCGAGGACCGAGCTCATCGCCGCACGCGCGCACCGCACTGATCTGTTCAGCCTGTTAAGAACCTTTTGCTACCAAGTATAGTCCAAGGGCTCCTTAACTAAGAATATAATCACAAACACAAGAGACACAAAGATATGGGAGGAACTGATATTCTTATTCATGTATTCAACCCTTAGGGTTACAACATATCGTGGAGTCATCCTCTATTTATAGTGCAAGGTTAGGGTTTTGGCTGGATGGGCCACATGGACCTTCAGGGCTTAAGACTGGTTTCTCAACACTCCCCCTTGGCCCTCTTGCTGCGAGATGCATGTCCCAAAACTCCACAAAAACCTAGTGGAAAAAATTTGGAGAAAGAGTACATAGCTCACGCTTTGTTGTGTTGCACGATTGCCTCATTTAAAACCTTATGTGAGAATCTTCTATTAAAAACTCACCTAAGGGTAAAAGAGTACAAATCACCTTTATCTTCCTTTAATCTTCAAGATTATGATTGGGTACTTAAACTTCATGATCAAGATTCGATTTATGATTATGCAAAATTCTCCCACTGAGAACCACACTTATAAGTCTTCTATAATTGCTTCAAGCCCATCTTTTCAATGATGGATGTAATGGTTAAACAGAGATCTACAAGGTCCTGCTATAACTTATTATGCAAGATTCTAAAGTGGTTCATCATATGCCTTCATGATCATATATTAATGGGGTTTTGATCATATATATGGTATACTTCTTATGAAATTCAATAGCCATGAAAATACAATAGCACGTAGCAATTTCATAAATGTATTGCATAAAAGTAATAAATAATACCATAAAATTACCTTTAATCCATTATCCTTTTATGACATAATCAATGCTTACGTGTGTATCTTTGCGATTTTCATAATTTCTGAAACACTTCTTGTTATTTTGGATATATTGGATGTAATTGTTCTTACATTCGAGAAAATGCTCCATATACTTTTGAGAAAATAAAAATTGAGTCCATTACTTTATGTAGGACTTATAGTATCTAATGTGCTTTCTGCTAATATGCACAACATAAAGTGTGCTTCATATCATATACACTGGATGCAATGTGGAATGCTTCGTGTGATATCCTTTGTAGGTATTTTCATTATGTGCTTCAAGATTTACTTCTTATAAATTTTAAAGTATTCTGGGCCGTCATGCATTTTTCTTAAAACATTACTATGTATAAAAAATATATATCTATACAATGAGGAAAATTACTTCTTGTAATTTCTTGTTGCACTTTAAATACAAATTCATAATTATAATAACATGCTAAGTAAGTAGTACAATATATAAATGTATACATAGAGAATAACTCCGATCCCAATTTATTTATTTTGCATGAAAATATTTCGCATAATTTTCAGCATGGTTATTTTTGAACTTCTTCTATAGTTCAAGAGGTACTGCTGAACCTTCTCTTTTTTATGGTTCATTGTGCACTGTGCAATTTTCTGATAAAATTTACAAAGCATGTAAGGCATTCGAGGTCCATTTCAGCCCACAAGGATGACCGATGGCGACATAAGGGTTTTCTTCTAGTCAACCACCACCTTTACTTATCGGTCCCCCTCTCTTTTTTTCTTCATTCTCTCCCGCACATTCCCTCTCCCTTTTCTTTATTTTTTCTCTCATCTTTCTTTCTCCTTGTTCCATGCACACATGGAGTGATTTATTCGATGTACAAGGAAGGTAGAGACAGCTGAGTTAGCATGTCTATCAGTTTCCAAGCCACAGTGATTGCTAGCACGCCGGCCTTGAGAGCACCTAGAGTGGGGTGAATAGGTGACCCTGTAAAATCAAAGACTAAATAGCCACAAGACTTAGTTATTAAAAATGTTAATGCGACTAAGTAGCCTTGAGGTGAGTTCTTGTGAACAATACAATCACAGAGAAAGCAACACAAGAGACACACGATTTTATCCCGTGGTTCGGCCAAGTAACACTTGCCTACTTCCACGTTGTGGCGTCCCAATGGACGAGGGTTGCACTCAACCCCTTTCAAGTGATCCAATGATCAACTTGAATACCACGGTCTTTTCCTTTAGAGTCTTATCCCGTTTGCGAGGAATCTCCACAACTTGGAGTCTCTCGCCCTTACAATAGAGATCACAAAGAAAGCACAGAGTAAGGTTGAGAGAAGCAACACACATAAGACTCAAATCAGCAGCACAACCATGCACACAAGTCATGACTTGAGCTCGAAACACACCACACGGAGTTTGCAACTCAAATGGAGCTCAAATCACTAACACAATGAAGCGAATGTGTGGGAGCGGAGTCTGGATGCTTTAGAATACTTGGAGAATGCTTGGTGTACTCCTCCATGCGCCTAGGGGTCCCTTTTATAGCCCTAAGGCAGCTAGGAGCCGTTGGAGATCAACATGGAAGGCTATCCTTGCCTTCTGTCGAGTGGCGCACTGGACAATCCGGTGCGCCACCGGACAGGTCCGGTAGACTGTCCGGTGCGCGATCTCCTTCCAAATTTGGCATATCCGACTGTTGCTCCTCTAGGCTGATTGGCACACTGAACACTGTCCGGTGCACACCGGACAATCCGGTGCACCAGCTGGCCGTTGGAGCAGTCCACGTGTCGCGCGAAGATTGCACGGCCAACCGTTGCTCAGGTGACCGTTGGCTCACCGGACAGTCCGGTGAATTTTAGCCATACGCCGTTGATCCTTTTCCCGAGAGCGACGAGTTCGCCGCGGATGACTCACCGGACAGTCTGGTGCACCACCGAACAGTCCGGTGAATTATAGCCGTACACGCCATCGAATCCTGAGAGCAGCACTTTCATCGGAGACCAGCCTGGCGCACCGGACACTGTCCGGTGCACCACCGGACAGTCCGGTGTGCCAGACCGTTGAAGTTTGGCTGCACAGAGCCAAGCCCTTTCCATTTCTTTTCTCCTTCTTTTTGTCACTGTTTCTAGCACTTAGACAACCACATTAGTGTTCAAAAAACAATATACTAAGTCTAGAAACATACCTTGTGCCTTGATTTGTACTTCTCACTTTATTTGGCACATAAGAACTTAATCAAATGTGTTGGACATTTAATCACCAAAACATTATAGAAATGGCCTAGAGGCACATTTCCCTTTCAATCTCCCCCTTTTTGGTGATTGATGCCAACACATAAAAAAGCAACCAAAATAAGTGCAACATCAATGCAAATGAGGACCAAATCATTTTTGCACAAGATTTGACATATTTGGATCATTCTTTGCCACCACTTGGTTTGTTTTTGTAAATCAAATTCATTTTCCTATCTCTAAGTCAAACACGCTTGTTTGGGCACAAAGAGAGATATTCCAAGAGTGAAATTGATCAAGTGTCAAAAACTCCCCCTTTTTCCCACAATCAAAATTCTCCCCCACAAGAGACCAAATTTTGCAATAAGAGCATTTTGGACAAATCAAAAAATTTAACTCTATTATTTTCAAAACTCACAAGTGGTTGGCTGATCCATTTGCATTTGCTTTGGCCATTAATTTCTCCCCCTTTGGCATTAAGCACCAAAACGGGATCATTTTTGGCACTTTAACCCCATTGCCTCACCAAAAATGTCAATTAAGAGCAAAAAGGCAATGAGATTGCAAGTATGAACTTGGAAGTAAGTACACTAATACCGGAGTGCAGTGGAAGTCTTTTCATCGTCCAAGTTCATTTTTCTTTTCAATGCACCTTTGAGATTACATCAAATGTACTCAAACAAACAGGTTAGTCTCGAAGGGTCAATTTGTAGCACATCTCCCCCTTAATATGTGCATCAATCGCATATGGACTTGTGAGGTCCGGGGATCATTTGTACAACTTGAGCACCATAAATAACAATAATTGATTGAAATGCATAAAGTAACATGATCAAAGGCATAGAACACATGTATGTTATAGATCAATCCAAGTTACGTGAATCTAAGACATTTAGCTCACTACGCAACCTACAAAACCTTTTCTCATCTAAAGGCTTGGTGAATATATCGGCTAGCTGGTTCTCGGTGTTGATATGGTACACCTCGATATCTCCCTTTTGCTGGTGGTCTCTCAGGAAGTGATGCCGGATGTCTATGTGCTTAGTGCGGCTGTGTTCAACAGGATTGTCCGCCATGCGGATTGCACTCTAATTGTCACATAGGAGTGGGACTTTGCTCAGATTGTAGCCAAAGTCCCGGAGGGTTTGCCTCATCCAAAGTAGTTGCGTGCAACACTGTCCTGCTGCAACATACTCGGCCTCAGTGGTGGATAGGGCAACGGATGTCTGTTTCTTTGAACTCCAGGACACCAGGGACCTTCCTAGAAATTGGCATGTCCCCGATGTGCTCTTCCTATAAACCTTGCACCCGGCATAATCAGAGTCTAAGTATCCAATCAAATCAAAGGTAGACCCCTTTGGATACCAGATCCCGAAGCAAGGCGTAGAAACTAAATACCTAAGAATTTGCTTAACGGCCACAAGGTGACATTCCTTAGGGTCAGATTGATATCTAGCACACATGCATACACTTAGCATAATGTCCGGTCTACTCGCACATAAATAAAGCAATGAACCTATCATGGACCGATATGCCTTTTGATCAACAGACTTACCTCCTTTGTTGAGGTCAACATGCCCGTTGATTCCCATAGGTGTCTTCGCGGGTTTGGCGTCCTTCATCCCAAACCGCTTTAGAAGATCTTGTGTGTACTTCGTTTGGGAGATGAAGGTGCCATCATTGAGTTGCTTCATTGGAACCCAAGGAAGTAGGTCAACTCGCCCATCATTGACATCTCGAACTTTTGTGTCATCACCCTGCTAAACTCCTCACAAGACTTTTGATTAGTAGAACCAAATATTATATTGTCGACATAAATTTGGCACACGAAGAGATCTCCATCACAAGTCTTTGTAAAAAGAGTTGGATCAGCTTTCCCAACCTTGAAAGCATTAGCAATTAAGAAATCTCTAAGGCATTCATACCATGCTCTTGGGGCTTGCTTAAGTCCATAGAGCGCCTTAGAGAGCTTATACATGTGGTCGGGATACCTGTCATCCTCAAAGCTAGGGGGTTGTTCCACGTATACCTCCTCCTTGATTGGCCCGTTGAGGAAAGCGCTCTTTACGTCCATTTGAAACAACCTGAAAGAGTGGTGAGCGACATAGGCTAATAAAATTCGAATAGACTCTAGCCTAGCTACGGGAGCAAAAGTCTCCTCGAAATCCAAACCTGTGACTTGGGTATAACCTTTTGCCACAAGTTGAGCATTGTTTCTTGTCACCACCCCGTGCTCGTCTTGCTTGTTGCGGAACACCCACTTGGTTCCCACAACATTTTGCTTTGGACTTGGCACCAGGCTCTAAACTTCATTTCTCTTGAAGTTGTTGAGCTCTTCCTGCATGGCCAACACCCAATCCGGATCCTGCAAGGCCTCTTCTACCCTGAAAGGCTCAATAGAAGAAACAAACGAGTAATGCTCACAAAAGTTAGCTAATCTTGAGCGAGTAGTTACTCCCTTGCTGATATCACCCAGAATCTGGTCGACGGGGTGGTGTCGTTGGATCGTTGCTCGGACTTGAGTTGGAGGGACCCGTGGTGCTTCTTCCTCCATCACTTGATCTTCTTGTGCTCCCCCTTGGTCATGCCCTTCTTCTTGAGGTACCTGTTCATCATCTTGAGTTGGGGGATGCACCACTGTGGAGGAATATGGCTGATCTTGCTCTTGTTGTTCCTGTGGTCGCACATCACCGATCGCCATTGTGCGTATTGCGGCCGTCGGAACATCATCTTCATCTATGTCATCAAGTTCAACTTGCTCTCTTGGAGAGCCATTAGTCTCATCAAATACAACGTCGCTAGAGACTTCAACCAAACCTGATGATTTGTGGAAGACTCTATACGCCCTTGTATTTGAGTCATACCCTAGTAAAAACCCTTCTACTGCCTTGGGAGCAAATTTAGAATGTCTACCTTTCTTCACCAGAATGTAACACTTGCTCCCAAATACATGAAAGTAAGATACGTTGGGTTTGTTACCGGTAAGGAGTTCGTAGGAGGTCTTCTTGAGAAGGCGATGCCGATAGAGCCGGTTTATGGCATGGCAAGCTGTGTTCATAGCTTCTGACAAAAACCGCTCGGGCGTCTTGAACTCTCCAAGCATCGTTCTCGACATGTGGATTAGCGTCCTGTTCTTCCTCTCTACAATACCATTTTGCTGCAGTGTGTAGGGAGCGGAGAACTCATGCTTGATGCCTTCCTTCTCAAGATACTCCTCAACTTGTAGATTCATGAACTCGGACCCATTGTCGCTTCTTATCTTTTTCACCTTTAGCTCAAATTCGTTTTGGGCTCTCCTAAGAAGCATTTTAGGGTCCCTTGGGTTTCTGATTTGTCTTGCAAAAAGAACACCTAAGTGAAGCGGGAAAAGTCATCAACAATTACAAGACCATACTTACTTCCCCCGATGCTAAGGTAGGCAACGGGTCCAAAGAGGTCCATGTGAAGAAGCTCCAGTGGTTTTGATGTTGTCATCACATTCTTGCTGTGATGAGTGCTTCCCACCTGTTTCCCTGCCTGACATGCTGCACAAGGTCTGTCTTTCTCGAAACAAACATTGGTTAGTCCTAACACATATTCTCCCTTTAGAAGTTTATGAAGGTTCTTCATCCCAACATGTGCTAGACGGTGATGCCAAAGCCAGACCATACTAGTCTTAGCTATTAAGCATGCATCTAGATCGGTCTCCTCTTTTGAAAAATCAACTAAGTAGAGTTTGTCGTCTAATACACCCTTAAAAGCTAATGAACCATCACTCCTTCTAAAGATAGATACATCAACATTTGTAAAAAGACAATTGTAACCCATGTGACACAATTGACTTACAGATAGAAGGTTGTACCCAAGCGACTCTACTAGAAATACATTCGAAATTGAGTGCTCGTTGGTGATGGCAATCTTGCCTAAGCCCTTGACCTTGCCTTGGTTCCCATCTCCAAAGATGATCGTATCCTGGGAATCCTTGTTCTTGACGTAGGAGGTGAACATCTTCTTCTCCCCCGTCATGTGGTTTGTGCATCCGCTGTCGATTATCTAGCTAGAGCCCCCGGATGCATAAACCTACAAGGAATTAAGCTTGGGTTTTAGGTACCCAACTCTTGTTGGGTCCTACAAGGTTAGTCACAATTACTTTTGGAACCCAAATACAAGTTTTGTCTCCCTTGCATTTGGATCCCAACTTCCTAGCAACTACTTTTGCATTTTTACATGAAAGTACAAATGAAGTATTGCAAGCATGATAAATAGTTAAAGGTTATTTGCATAATTTTCTAGAAACATGAGACACAACATGATCTTTCCTAGGCGCATGAGACACAACATGATTGCGCCCAGGCTTATTTCTATTACAATCATAAGTAGAGCTGGAAGCAATCATAGCATGATCATAGTTTCTATCATTATAAACATTCCTAGAAAATTTTCTATCATAAATGTAGGCATGACACTTTTGAGAACTACTAGCCATAGGGGCCTTCCCTTTCTCCTTGTTGAGAACAGGAACCTTTTGGCTTGTTAAGTTCTTAGTTTCCTTTCGAAAACCAAGTCCATCCTTAATTGAGGGGTGTCTACCAACAGTGTAGGCATCCCTAGCAAATTTTAATTTATCAAAATCAATTTTGCAAGTCTTAAGTTTAGCATTAAGACTTGCCACCTCATCATTTAATTTAGCAATAGAAATAAGGTGTTCATCGCAGGCATTAACGTCAAAGTCCTTGCATCTATTGCAAATAACTACATGTTCTACACATGATCTAGTTGCATTTGCCTTCTCTAGCTTAGCATTTAGTTCATCATTTAAATTCTTTAAACTAGAGACAGATTCATGGCATGCAGACAACTCAGAGGATAGCATTTCATTTCTTTTAATTTCTAGAGCAAGAGATTTTTGAACACTAACAAACTTATCATGTTCTTCATACAAAATGTCCTCTTGCTTTTCTAAAAGTCTATCCTTTTCATTTAGAGCATCAATCAATTCATTAATTTTCTCTACTTTGGCTCTATCTAAACCTTTAAATAAACTAGAGTAATCTACTTCATCATCGGAGGATTCTTCATCACTAGATGAAGTGTACTTGGGTGTGTCCCGAACACGTACCTTTTTCTCCTTGGCCATAAGACATGTATGGCGTTCGTTGGGGAAGAGTAAGGATTTGCTGAAAGCCGAGGCAGCGAGTCCTTCGTCGTCGGAGTCGGAAGAGGAGCAGTCCAAGCCCCATTCCTTTCCAAGGTGCGCCTTGCCCTTTGCCTTCATGTAGTTCTTCTTTTTCTCCTTCTTCCCGCTCTTTTCTTGCCCCTAGTCACTATCATTATTGGGACAATTTGCAATAGAGTGACTAATCTTACCGCATTTGAATCAGGAGCGTTTTCCCTTTATTTTATTTATGTTGGGGTACTCCTTGCGTCCTTTGAGTGCGGTCTTGAAGCGCTTGATGATAAGCGCCATCTCATCTTCATTGAGTCCGGCAGCCTCCACTTGAGCTACCTTGCTTGGTAGCGCCTCCTTGCTGCTTGTTACTTTGAGAGCAATGGGCTGCGGCTCGTAGATGGGTAGTGGACCGTTCAAGGCGTCATCCATATATTGTGCCTCCTTTACCATCATGCGCCCGCTCACAAATTTTCCGAGTATCTCCTCAGGCGTCATCTTGGTGTACTGTAACACCCCACTGGTCGCACAGAATGGATAATACCACAAACCCCACCCACCAAACTTACTTAACACAAGAGAAGTAATAAAGAAAGTATATAAAGCAAGAAAATCCGGCAGCACCTCCTTTGAAAACTAGCATAACGAGGAGGGGAAACATGAAGTTCATACAAGATATAAAGACATATAATTCACGTAGTAGAAACTAAAATGCAAAGGTGGTAAAACTTAATTATGACCCAACTGAAGTAAAACAAATGGGATAAGGATCTCAGCCCACCCAAAACAAACGCTCAACCAAGAACAAAGTAATTCACTGGACTTGACCAACTCTGATTAACAACATTATTAAGTGGGGGTTCCTTTAATTAAAGGTGAAGTGGCCGTGCTGCTACCTCCCTCTATTCCCCAAACAGAAATTAGGTGCCTGCATCAAACAATGCAAGATGTGAGATAACACATCTCAGCAAGTAAACATAACCACAACAAATAGGACATTGTAAATCAACTGCGCTTATACAACCACGTGGTTCAGAACTTCTTTCTTTTTTTTCTGGACACTAAATTGCAGCAAGTAAACAAGTAAATAAATACTTAACGCCAAGAAGAAGCACCATGCACAAGTCCAGATTATCCACATCCACATAATAGATTCCACACCTCTCCCATGAATGCACATGGCTACAGATGCAATAATAACTTCTGCCTCCATATCTCTAAGGATATGAAGCTGCACCATACCCCTTCTCGGGCAACATATGATGCTCAATGTACCGGTACGGTCGGACCATAAGATCACGACGAAACTTCAATGCAATGGATGATGAGTGCATTATGCATGACAACATCATAAGTTCTTCCCAAATAAAAATGTGCTAGTCATATACTTCCACTCATTCCACATAATAACCACTTGAGTAACATGATCAAACCTCAAACTCAACATATGAAATCCATGAAACATGAACATTCTCAAATGATGGTACTCAATAAACAAACAAAATATGAATATGAACATAACAGCACAACATATTCAAGAATAAGACTCCTCATTTGCCAGACGGAATAACCATCACAAGTTTACTTGCCTTCACCGGAAGTTTGGGCAAAATCCCTAAGAACGATCCGGAAGTCCACCACCTGTTTTTGACACCCAACTTAGTGCACCAAATTCACATAAAAAAACTCAAAGACAACACCGCACCTACGCGCAATCTCAAACCCCGCCGCGGGTAACAATTCTCCCCTCACCAACCAAACTGCAGCGGCGCTGCTTAACAATTCCATAACTTAAAAATTAGGACAGCAGTGGTGTCAAACAAAAACTCCAGAGACAACTACATAAAATTCCCCACAAGTTTTGTATACAACTCATGATTAAATTCTAACATCTAATTACCTCTAAACGGTCCACAAAATAAACCCTGCAATCCGTTTTTTTCTGATTTGGGCAGCGACATACTCGGATTCAAACAGTGATAACTTTTAAAATATAATTCCGATTTGAGCGCATAAGTACTTGTTGGAAAGATAAGAAAAAGCCCTACATGATTATCATACTGATTAACACTAATTACTCCCGAAAAATCCCCAAAAACTGCTAATACTGCTGCTGTTCATCCTTCTGAAAAATCTGTTTTTTTTTGGACAGCCACATACCCGGATTCAAACGATGACAACTTTTAATTTATAACTCCAAATTGAGCGTATAAATACTCGTTGGAAAGGTAAAACAAAGTTCTACATGATCCCCAAATTGATCCCCATGAATTTTCACGAAAAAAACCTAAAAACTGCTAGGACTTCCGCTGTTCATCCACCACGTAAAATTCTAGACAGCCCCCTCTATCCAATCGCAAACGCAACATCTAATCAATTGAATCGCAGCGCAAATGAACAAGGGATGAACACAAAAATCACCTTGGATTCTCCCCCTTTTCTTCCTCCCTTCTTCCCTCCACCAAAACGATTGGAGATTCGCACCACGAGACGATGATCCGAGCGGCAAGGATTGGCACCTTGGGAGGAGGAGATTGAGGGGGGAGGCGGCTAGGGTATGAGGTGTGGCTGCAAAAATTGAGAGAGGAGGAGATGGGCAGGGGGGCGGCGGCCAAGGTGTGGGAGGAGTGGGGGGGCGGCTGCACAAGGGGGAGGGGGTTAGGAGGGAGGCGGCTAGGGTTTGGGGGATTAATGGGCCGAAACACCAATCGCGGTCCAACTAACCCACGCGACAGCTCCCGACCCCAACGTAGGCGTCAAACCAAAACAATTCTACTGCCCTAGTTGTGAATGTTTTCCACAAAATCCCAAATCCCCAAAACAACAACCGGATGAGGGAAAAAAAACAAAAAGAACAACCCCCAACTTCTCTTCTTTGCAAACCGGGCATCACACTCTACCCCTCTAAAAAAGAATTCGACCTCGAATTCTGACGCTTCTATCGGAATGACAAAAGAAAAGATTAATGAATCAACAACACTTACCCACAACGAAAAGTTCCAGGTACTTCTGCCGCATCAGCTCCTCAAGTTCCCACGTAGCCTCGCGCTCAGATTGATTAGTCCACAAGACCTTGACATACTTAATTGATCTCTTCCTCAACACACGCTCCAAGAATTCCAATATACGCACCGGACGACCTCCAGAGTCAGATCCTGCTGCACCGCAATTGGTTCCATCTCAATCTGATGGTCCGGATCCCGCAAGAACTTCCTCAACATAGAGACATGAAAAACCGGGTGTACCCCTGCCATGGAATCCGGCAGTAGCAAGCGATAAGCCAGGCTGCCCACTCGGGCCAAGATAGTGAACGGTCCAATGTATCTCGGGCTGAGCTTCCCAGAGACACCGAACCGAACAACTCCCTTAGTGGGTGATACCCTGAGAAGGACTTGGTCACCCACAGCAAATTCCAGATCCCGCCTCCTCACATCAGCATAACTCTTCTGACGACTCTGAGCTGCCAAAATATTCTGACGAATTTCCCGAACCTTTTCAGAAGTTTGCTGAACCTAATCAGGACCAACCAGGGATCTCTCTCCCAAAGTCTCCCTGCACAGAGGAGAGATACACCGCCTGCCATACAAAGCCTCAAATGGTGCCATCTTGATGCTAGCTTGGTAGCTGTTGTTATACGCAAACTCTGCCAGAGCAAGATGATCCTCCTAGCTACCCTTCCATGACAGAACACAAGCACGCAACATATCCTCCAAGGTTTGGATTGTTCGCTCTGACTGACCATCCGTCTGAGGGTGAAAAGCGACACTAAGCGAAAGCTTGGTGCCCAATGCACTATGGAGACTCTCCTAGAATTTGGATACAAATTTGGAGTCTCGATCAGAAACAATAGACTTAGGTACCCCGTGAAGCCTGACTACTTCCTTCATATACAAGGGAACCAAATCTGAAGCTGAATTTGTGGTCTTCATGGGAATAAAATGCGCAGACTTAGTCAAGCGATCCACTACCACCCAAATAGCATCCCTGCCACGAGGGGAACGAGGTAGACCCACCACAAAATCCATGGTGATATGCTCCCATTTCCACTCTGGAATTTCCAATGGCTTCAGCAAACCTGCAGGCCGCTTATGTTCGGCCTTCACGCGATGACATACTTCACAGGCGGCCACATACTTAGAAATGTCAACCTTCATCCGCTTCCACCAGAAATTTTGCTTCAAATCTCGGTACATTTTGGTTTCGCCAGGATGGACGGTGCAAGGCGTTTTATGAGCTTCTCGCAGGATATCCAGCTTCACCTCTGATTTCTGAGGCACACAAAGACGGCCCCTGAAATGAACCAAATCATTCCCATCAATGGTGAACTCCCGCGGTTTACCATCACCAACCCTCTTTCGAGCTTCCTGCAAAAGATGATCCTGCTGCTGAGCCGCACGCACTCTCTCCATGAGAGAGGATTGAATAAGCATCTGAGTCTCCTCGCTAGCGGTGCCGACATAACACAAAGCGATCCCCAAACGGTCCAGATCAGCGATCAACGGCAAGGCCACCTTTGGAATCCCGGACCTGCTAAGGGCATCCGCCACCACATTAGGCTTCCCCGGGTGATAATGAATGGACAAATCATAATCTTTAATCAATTCTAGCCACCGACGCTACCTCAAATTCAGCTCCTTTTGAGTAAAAATATACTTGAGACTTTTGTGATCGGTGAAATTGTCACAAGCCTCGCCATAAAGGTAATGCCTCCACGACTTTAGAGCAAAAACCACCGCAGCCAATTCTAGATCATGAGTTGGATAATTCCCCTCATGCTTCCTCAACTGCCTTGAGCCATAAGCAATCACTCTGCCTTCCTACATCAGCACACAGCCAAGACCAATACGCGAAGCATCCGTATAAACTGTGAAACGCTTACCGCTCTCAGGCAAAGCTAGGATAGGGGCGTCCACCAACTTGCTCTTCAATGACTGATAACTGACCTCACAATCACTGGACCAGACGAAGGGAACACCCTTCTCCAAGAGCCTAGTCAAAGGCTTAGCAATGCTGGAAAAATTTCGTACGAAGCGCCGATAATACCCAGCAAGCCCCAAGAAACTTCGGATTTCAGAGACACTAGAGGGTCTCTTCCACTCCACCACAGCCGCAACATTTTTGGGATCAACCGCAATACCCTGTTGATTAATCACGTGCCCCAGGAAAGCCACTTCGGATAGCCAAAAGGCGCACTTCTTCAACTTGCCATAGAATTGATTCTTCCTTAGGGCACCCAGAACGAGACGGAGATGCTGCTCATGCTCGGCCTCGGTCTTTGAATAAATCAGAATATCATCCAGGAACACGACCACAAAGTCGTCCAGGAATTCATGCAACATCCTATTCATTGCTTCCATAAAGGCAGCAGGGGCATTAGTTAAGCCAAAAGACATGACTATGAACTCATAATGCCCATACCTGGTGCAGAAGGCGGTCTTCTCAATATCCTCCTCACGAATCCTCAATTAGTGATAACCAGAGTTCAAATCAATTTTTGAGAACACCTGGGCACCCCTCAACTACTCAAAGAGGACCTCAATTCGGGGAAGCGGATATTTATTCTTGATTGTCACTTGATTCAAAGCGCGGTAATCCACACACAGCCGCTTGCTTTTATCCTTCTTCTCAACAAACAATACTGGGGAAGCCCATGGAGACCTGCTAGGCCTAATGAAGCCTTTAGCCAGCAGATCATCTAATTGCCGCTTTAATTCAATCTGCTCCTTTGGGGCCATTCGATACGGGGCCTTATGAATAGGCTGCGTACCCGGAATCAGCTTAATCTCAAAAGCTGCATCACGCTCCGGAGGAATGCCTGGAAGCTCTGCCGGAAACACGTCAGCAAAGTCACACACCACCCGGATGTCCTGCACCCGTGAGGCTGCCTCACCCTCCACCACCATGGAGAAAAAGATCCCCGACTTTCTTGATCGGCGATCAGGAAGCAATTGCGCCAACAGGGATAGCGAGAACTTCGGGGAACTTCCCAAGAATACCACCTCCTTACCCGACGGCGCCTGCAATAACACTATCTTCCAGAAGCAGGATATAACCGCGCGATACTGGGATAACCAGTCCATACCCAAGATAACATCGAATGCCCCCAAGGAAATCACCACCAGATTGGCCGAAAAGACCTCATCAGCAAGAATGACAGAACACCCCTGACAAACTGAGCAGCTACTAATGGAGCCATTAGCAGATCTAACCAAAATTGGGTGACCCAGCCTCTGCACCGAAAGACCAGCCCACGACACAAAATCCTCCGAAACAAACGAATAGCTAGCGCCAGAGTCAAAAAGAGCATGGGCTGCAAACGAATCAACTGAAATCGTACCTGTCACCACGTCTCCTTGCTCCCTGCCATCCGCAGCGGGTAGCACATAAGCTCTAGAAATACCCGCAGAAGAGGAAGCTCCCGGAGTGAAACTAACAGAAGAACCCCACTGAGCCACCGGAGGAGGCTGGCGCGGAGCTCCAAACTGAGTCAGCACAGTGGTAGACGGTGCAGGAGTAGGCACAGCCTGATACTGAGGAAAACCTTGCATCGGCACGAACTGAGAAGTCCCAGGCACATAAAGCTGCTGTGGAGGAAGAGGAACTGAAAACTGCTGCTCAGCACTTGCCATCATGTTGATAGTGCCCTGAGAAGAGGAGGAAGTCACCGGCTCCCATCTGAGCTTCTGAGAGCACCTAGAGGGGGGGTGAATAGGTGATCCTGTAGAACTTCAAAATCTTAAGCCACAAAACTTGGTTAATTGTTAGCCCAGTAATTTGCCAAGTGGCTAGAGAAGGATCTCAACACAACACAATAACCAAGAGATATCAATCATAGAGATGGCAAAGTGGTTATCCCGTGGTTCGGCCAAGACCAACGCTTGCCTACTCCACGTTGTGGCGTCCCAACGGACGAGGGTTGCAATCAACCCCTCTCAAGCGGTCCAAAGACCAACTTGAATACCACGGTGTTGCTTTGCTTTTCTTAATCCCGTTTGCGAGGAATCTCCACAGCTTGGAGCCTCTCGCCCTTACACAAGATGTTCACGAAGAATCACAGAGCAAGGGAGGGATTAGCAACTCGCACACGACACAAAGATCACAGCGAATACGCACACGCAAAACCCAAACTTGAGCTCAAGAGACTAGCACACTAGAACGGAGCTCAAATCACTAGAATGTCGAACAAGTGCGCAAGAATGAAGTGTGAGTGATCAATGATGCTCAAAGGATGCTTGGTGTCTTCCTCCATGCGCCTAGGGGTCCCTTTTATAGCCCCAAGGTAGCTAGGAGCCGTTGAGCACAAATCTGGAAAGCCATTCTTGCCTTCTGTCGTCGGGGGCACCGGACAGTCTGGTGCACACCGGACACTGTCCGGTGCCCGATTTCCTTCCTTAAATAGCGAAGCCGACCGTTGGCAAACTTGGAGCCGTTGGCGCACCGGACATGTCCGGTGCACACCGGACAGTCCGGTGCCATCTTCTAGCCGTTGGCTCAGCCACGTGTCCCGCGCAGATTGCGCGGCCGACCGTTGGCCCGGCCGACCGTTGGCTCACCGGACAGTCCGGTGCACACCGGACAGTCCGGTGAATTTTAGCCGTACGTCGCCGGTGAATTCCCGAGAGCGGTCAGTTCGCTCGAGCCAGCCTGGCGCACCGGACACTGTCCGGTGCACCACCGGACAGTCCGGTGCTTCCAAACTCAGCAGATTCTTGGCTGCTCGAGCCAAGACATTTCCAATTGGATTTTTCCTGTTTCCAGCACTTAGACACAATACATTAGTCCATAAAACAATGTACTAAGTCTGAGAAACATACCTTTAATCTTGGTTTGTACTTTGTCCACCTTTTTTCACTTAGGCACTTGTGTTGGACACTAAATCACCAAAACACTTAGAAATGGCCCAAGGGCACATTTCCCTTTCAATCTCCCCCTTTTTGGTGATTTATGCCAACACAACATAAAGCAAGTAGAACAAGTACAAAATCACTTCAAATAAGAACTCAAATTGTTTTGATTCAAATTGACATATATGGATCACTCTATGCCACCACTTGGTTTGTTTTTGCAAATCAAATTCAAATTCCTATCTCTAAGTCAAAACCACTTGTAGAGACATAAAGAGAGGTTTTCCAAAGAAATTTGATCAAGGATTTCAAAAACTCCCCCTTTTTCCCATAATCAATACTTCTCCCCACAAGAAGCCAACTTTTGACATAAGAGACAATAAAAGAGTTTTGACAAACCCAAAGCTCTATTCTACTATTTTCAAAATCTCTTAAGTGGTAGCTGATCCATCTATCGCTTTGGCCTTTATTTTCTCCCCCTTTGGCATCAAGCACCAAAACGGGATCAATCTTGGCCCTTTAACCCCATTACCTCACCAAAATCTTCAACTAAGAGCAAATAGGCAATAAGAGTATAAAGACAATAAGATCATAGAGATGAACTTGGAATAAGTTACTCTTTCATCGGAGTGCAGTGGAAGTCTTGCATCATCCAAGTCCACCTTTTCCCTTTCAATTCTCCTTCGAGACTAAATCAGGCAAACTCAAGCACATGGTTAGTCTCAAAGGGTCAAGTTGTAGTACAACTCCCCCTAAATATGTGCATCACTTGCAAAAAGGACTTGTGAGGTCTAGGGAGTGTTTGTACAACTTGAGCACCATAATAAGCACAAAATGCAGAATGAACATGATCAAAGGCATAAACACATGTATGCTACATTTCAATCCAAGTTCCGCGAATCTAAGATATTGAGCTCACTACGCAGCCTGCAAAAGGTCTTCTCATCTAGAGGCTTGGTAAAGATATCGGCTAGCTGGTTCTCGGTGCTAACATGAAACACTTCGATATCCCCCTTTTGCTGGTGGTCTCTCAAAAAGTGATGCCGGATGTCAATGTGCTTTGTGCGGCTGTGCTCAACAGGATTTTCCGCTATTCGGATAGCACTCTCATTATCACATAGGAGTGGGACTTTGCTCAGATTGTAGCCAAAGTCCCTGAGGGTTTGCCTCATCCAAAGTAGTTGCGCGCAACACTGTCCTGCGGCAACGTACTCGGCCTCAGCGGTGGATAGGGCAACGGAGGTTTGTTTCTTAGAGTTCCATGACACCAGGGACCTTCCTAAGAATTGGCACGTCCCCGATGTACTCTTCCTATCGACCTTACATCCAGCATAGTCGGAATCTGAGTACCCAATCAAGTCAAAGTTAGACCCCTTTGGATACCAAATCCCGAAGCAAGGCGTAGCGACTAAATATCGAAGAATTCGCTTCACAGCCACTAAGTGACACTCCTTCGGATCGGATTGAAATCTAGCACACATGCATACGCTAAGCATAATATCCGGTCTACTAGCACATAAATAAAGCAAAGAACCTATCATGGACCGGTATGCTTTTTGATCAACGGACTTACCACCTTTGTTGAGGTCGGTGTGTCCGTCGGTTCCCATCGGCGTCTTTGCGGGCTTGGAGTCCTTCATCCCAAACCTCTTTAGCAAATCTTGCGTGTACTTCGTTTGGGAGATGAAGGTGCCGTCCTTGAGTTGCTTCACTTGGAACCCAAGGAAGTAGTTCAACTCGCCCATCATCGACATCTCGAATTTCTGCGTCATCACCCTGCTAAACTCTTCACAAGACTTTTGGTTAGTAGAACCAAAATTATGTCATCGACATAAATTTGGCACACAAAAAGATCACCACCGCAAGTCTTGGTAAAAAGAGTTGGATCGGCTTTCCCAACCTTGAAAGCATTAGCAATTAAAAAGTCTCTAAGGCATTCATACCATGCTCTTGGGGCTTGCTTAAGTCCATAGAGCGCCTTAGAGAGCTTACACACGTGGTCGGGGTACCGTTCATCCTCGAAGCCAGGGGTTGCTCCACGTACACCTCCTCCTTGATCGGCCCGTCGAGGAAAGCGCTCTTCACATCCATTTGGTATAACCTGAAAGAATGGTGAGCGGCATATGCTAGCAAGATACGAATTGATTCTAGCCTAGCCACAGGAGCAAAAGTCTCCTCAAAGTCCAAACCTGCGACTTGGGCATAACCTTTTGCCACAAGTCGAGCCTTGTTCCTCGTCACCACCCCGTGCTCGTCCTGTTTGTTGCGGAACACCCACTTGGTTCCCACAACATTTTGCTTGGGACGAGGCACCAGTGTCCAAACTTCATTGCGCTTGAAGTTGTTGAGTTCCTCCTGCATGGCCAACACCCAGTCCGGATCTAGCAAGGCCTCTTCTACCCTGAAAGGCTCAATAGAAGAGACAAAAGAGTAATGCTCACAAAAATTAACTAATCTCGAGCGAGTAGTTACTCCCTTGCTAATATCACCCAATATCTGGTCGACGGGATGATCCCTTTGAATCGTCGCTCGAACTTGGGTTGGAGGTGCCTGAGGTGCTTCTTCCTCTTCAACTTGAACATCCTGTGCTCCCCCTTGATCATGTGCCTCCACTTGAGGTACCTGTTCGTCATCTTGGGTTGAGGGATGCACCATAGTTGAGGAAGACGGTTGATCTTGCTCCAAATGTTCCTGAGGCCGTACATCTCCAATCGCCATGGTGCGTATCGCGGCCGTTGGAACGTCTTCTTCATCTACATCATCAAGATCAACAACTTGCTCTCTTGGAGAGCCATTAGTCTCATCAAATACAACGTCGCTAGAGACTTCAACCAAACCCGATGATTTGTTCAAGACCCTATACGCCTTTGTATTTGAATCATAACCTAATAAAAACCCTTCTACAGCTTTGGGAGCAAATTTGGAATTCCTACCCTTCTTCACTAGAATGTAGCATTTACTCCCAAATACACGAAAGTACGATATATTGGGTTTGTTACCAGTTAGCAGCTCATATGAAGTCTTCTTGAGGAGGCGGTGAAGGTAGACCCTGTTGATGGCGTGGCAAGCCGTGTTCACGGCTTCTGACCAAAAACACTCGGGGGTCTTGAACTCTCCAAGCATAGTCCTCGCCATATCTATGAGCGTCCTGTTCTTCCTCTCTACCACACCATTTTGCTGAGGTGTGTAGGGAGCGGAGAACTCGTGCTTGATCCCTTCCTCCTCAAGGAACTCCTCCACTTGAAGATTCTTGAATTCGGACCCGTTGTCGCTCCTTATCTTCTTCACCTTTAGCTCAAACTCATTTTGAGCTCTCCTTAGGAAGCGCTTGAGGGTCCCTTGGGTTTCAGACTTTTCCTACAAAAAGAACACCCAAGTGAAGCGGGAAAAGTCATCAACAATAACTAGACCATACTTACTTCCTCCTATGCTCAGATAGGCGACGGGTCCGAAGAGGTCCATATGTAGCAGCTCCAGGGGTCTTGATGTTGTCATCACATTTTTGATGTGATGAGAGCCTCCCACCTGTTTCCCTGCTTGACAAGCTGCACAAGGTCTATCTTTTTCGAAATGAACATTGGTTAGACCTATTACGTGTTCTCCCTTTAGAAGCTTGTGGAGGTTCTTCATCCCCACATGTGCTAAGCGGCGATGCCACAACCAGCCCATGCAAGTCTTAGCCATTAAGCATGCATCTAGACCGGCCTCTTCTTTTGCAAAATCAACTAAGTAAAGTTTGCCGTCTAGTACACCCTTAAAAGCTAGTGAACCATCACATCTTCTAAAGACAGACACATCTACATTTGTAAATAAACAGTTATATCCCATATTACATAATTGACTAACAGATAGTAAATTATATCCAAGACTCTCTACTAGAAACACATTAGAGATAGAGTGCTCATTTGAGATTGCAATTTTACCTAACCCTTTTACCTTGCCTTGATTCCCATCATCGAATATTATTGAATCTTGGGAATCCTTATTCTTGACGTAGGAGGTGAACATCTTCTTCTCCCCCGTCATATGGTTTGTGCATCCGCTGTCGATAATCCAGCTTGAACCCCCGGATGCATAAACCTGCAAGGCAAATTTAGGCTTGGGTCTTAGGTACCCAACTCATGTTGGGTCCTACAAGGTTAGCACAAATATCCTTAGGGACCCAGATGCAAGTTTTGTCTCCCTTGCATCTTGCCCCTAATTTTCTAGCAACTATCTTCCTATCCTTTCTATAAATAGCAAAAGAAGCATTTAAAGCATGATATATTGTAGAAGGTTCATTAACTTTCCTAGGCACATTAACAACATTTCTCCTAGGCATATTATGAACAACATTTTTCCTACCAATATTTCTATCATGCACATAAGAAGAACTAGAAGCAAACATGGCATGAGAATCAAAGGCATTATATGCATTGCAACTCCTATAACCATTTCTAGATTGTTTCCTATCATAGTACATAAAGGCATGGTTCTTTTGCACACTACTAGCCATAGGGGCCTTCCCTTTCTCCTTGGCGGAGATGGGAGCCTTATGGCTTGTCAAGTTCTTGGCTTCCCTCTTGTAGCCAAGTCCATCCTTAATTGAGGGGTGTCTACCAATTGTGTAGGCATCCCTTGCAAATTTTAACTTGTCAAATTCATTCTTGCTAGTCTTAAGTTGGGCATTAAGACTAGCTAATTCCTCATTTAATTTGGAAATTGAAACTAAATGATCACTACAAGCATCAATGTCAAAATCTTTACACCTATTACAAGTTTCAACAATTTCTACACACGAATTAGATTTATTAGCTACTTCTAGTTTAGCATGTAAATCATCATTAAAACTTTTTAACGTAGCAATAGTTTCATGACAAGAAGATAACTCACTAGAAAGCATTTCATTCCTCTTAATTTCTAGAGCAAGAGATTTCTGTGCTTCTACAAATTTATCATGTTCTTCATACAACAAATCCTCTTGTTTTTCTAAAAGCATATTCTTGTCATTCAAGGCATCAATTAATTCATTAATTTTGTCTACCTTGGTTCTATCTAATCCCTTGAATAAGCATGAGTAATCTATCTCATCATCATCACTAGACTCATCCTCACTTGAAGAAGCATAAGTACTAGTATGAGTGCTTACTTTCTTCTCTCTTGCCATGAGGCAAGTGTGACGCTCGTTGGGGAAGAGGGATGACTTGTTGAAGGCGGTGGCGGCGAGTCCTTCATTGTCAGAGTCGGAGGAGGAACAATCCGAATCCCACTCCTTTCCGATATGTGCCTCGCCCTTGGCCTTCTTGTAATGCTTCTTTTTCTCCCTCTTGTTCCCTTGGTCCTGATCACTATCATTGTCGGGACAGTTAGCAATAAAATGACCAAGCTTACCGCATTTTGAAGCATGAGCGCTTCCCCTTGGCTTTGGTCTTGCTTGGCTGCCCCTTGCGACCTTTAAGCGCCGTCTTGAAGCGCTTAATGATGAGAGCCATCTCCTCATCATTGAGCCCGGCCGCCTCAACTTGCGCCACCTTGCTTGGTAGCGCCTCCTTGCTCCTTGTTGCCTTGAGAGCAATGGGTTGAGGCTCATGACTAGGACCGTTCAACGCGTCGTCCACGTATCTTGCCTCCTTGATCATTATTCGCCCGCTTACGAACTTCCCAAGAACTTCTTCGGGCGACATCTTGGTGTACCTAGGGATTTTCACGTATATTGTTCACCAAATGAGGATCAAGAACGGTAAATGACCTTAGCATTAGGCGGACGACGTCGTGGTCCGTCCATCGCGTGCTCCCGTAGCTCCTTATTTTGTTGATAAGGGTCTTGAGCCGGTTGTATGTTTGTGTCGGCTCCTCGCCCCTTATCATCGCGAACCGTCCAAGCTCGCCCTCCACCAACTCCATTTTGGTGAGCAAGGTGAAGTCGTTCCCCTCATGAGAGATCTTGAGGGTGTCCCAGATCTGCTTGGCATTGTCCAAGCCGCTCACCTTGTGATACTCGTACCTGCACAAAGAGGCTAGCAACACAGTAGTAGCTTGTGCATTTTTATGAATCTATTCATTAATAAACACAGGGCTATCTGAGCTATCAAATTTCATTCCACTTTCCACAATCTCCCAAATGCTTGGATGGAGAGAAAACAGGTGAGTACGCATTTTGTGGCTCCAAAATCTGTAGTCCTCTCCATCAAAGTGAGGGGGCTTGCCAAGTGGAATGGAGAGCAATTGAGCATTTGAACTATGCGGGATGCGCGAATAATCGAAAGAAAAGTTTGAGTTAACCGTCTTTCGTCTATCGTAGTCGTCGTCATCCTTTTGGGAGGAGGAAGATTCGTCGCTGTCGTAGTAGACAATTTCCTTGATGCGCCTTGTCTTCTTCTTCCTCCTGTCTTTTCTTTTGTGGCCAGAGCCTGAGTCGGTGGGCCTGTCATCATTGGGCTCGTTGACGAAGGACTCCTTCTCCTTGTCGTTGATCACCATCCCCTTGCCTTTAGGATCCATCTCTTCGGGCGGTTAGTCCCTTTCTTGAAGAGAACGGCTCTGATACCAATTGAGAGCACCTAGAGGGGGGTGAATAGGTGATCCTGTAGAACTTCAAAATCTTAAGCCACAAAACTTGGTTAATTGTTAGCCCAGTAATTTGCCAAGTGGCTAGAGAAGGATCTCAACACAACACAATAACCAAGAGATATCAATCATAGAGATGGCAAAGTGGTTATCCCGTGGTTCGGCCAAGACCAACGCTTGCCTACTCCACGTTGTGGCGTCCCAACGGACGAGGGTTGCAATCAACCCCTCTCAAGCGGTCCAAAGACCAACTTGAATACCACGGTGTTGCTTTGCTTTTCTTAATCCCGTTTGCGAGGAATCTCCACAGCTTGGAGCCTCTCGCCCTTACACAAGATGTTCACGAAGAATCACAGAGCAAGGGAGGGATTACCAACTCGCACACGACACAAAGATCACAGCGAATACGCACACGCAAAACCCAGACTTGAGCTCAAGAGACTAGCACACTAGAACGGAGCTCAAATCACTAGAATGTCGAACAAGTGCGCAAGAATGAAGTGTGAGTGATCAATGATGCTCAAAGGATGCTTGGTGTCTTCCTCCATGCGCCTAGGGGTCCCTTTTATAGCCCCAAGGCAGCTAGGAGCCGTTGAGCACAAATCTGGAAAGCCATTCTTGCCTTCTGTCGTCGGGGGCACCGGACAGTCCGGTGCACACGGGACACTGTCCGGTGCCCGATTTCCTTCCTTAAATAGCGAAGTCGACCGTTGGCAAACTTGGAGCCGTTGGCGCACCGGACATGTCCGGTGCACACCGGACAGTCCGGTGCCATCTTCTAGCCGTTGGCTCAGCCACGTGTCCCGCGCAGATTGCGCGGCCGGCCGTTGGCTCAGCCACGTGTCCCGCGCAGATTGCGCGGCCGACCGTTGGCTCACCGGACAGTCCGGTGCACACCGGACAGTCCGGTGAATTTTAGCCGTACGTCGCCGGTGAATTCCCGAGAGCGGCCAGTTCGCTCGAGCCAGCCTGGCGCACCTGACACTGTCCGGTGCACCACCGGACAGTCCGGTGCTTCCAGACTCACCAGATTCTTGGCTGCTCGAGCCAAGACATTTCCAATCGGATTTTTCCTGTTTCCAGCACTTAGACACAATACATTAGTCCATAAAACAATGTACTAAGTCTGAGAAACATACCTTTAATCTTGGTTTGTACTTTGTCCACCTTTTTCACTTAGGCACTTGTGTTGGACACTAAATCACCAAAACACTTAGAAATGGCCCAAGGGCACATTTCCCTTTCAATCTCCCCCTTTTTGTTGGACACTAAACCTCTGAGTACTTCCTCCCGAAGTACCTGAGTCAGAAGGTTTGCCACGGTAAGGATGGTGGCGCTGATGCTGAGACTTGCCCCTCTTGTGAGCAGGACCTCCAGTGTTGCCCCTCCTCGCGTCCTGACTACGAGGCTGATCAACACCCAAAGACTTCTGCGACTCCATGGTATACTGGTGTTGCATCTCCACACCCAGCGCCTGCTCCACCGTGGTACGGAAGTCCACCAACGGAAAAGCCCCCAGTGCATGCCTGATAGAAGGCTTCAGACCCTGAAGGAATTGGCTCGCCTTCTCCATCTCATTATAAGCCACATGAGGAACAAAGCGGACCATCTTGTTGAAGCCCACCTCATACTCTGTGACAGACTTCTTCTCCTGCTTGTAGGACTGCAAGTCAATCTTCATTTTCTCCAGAAAGGTGACCGGGTAGAATCTCCTTTCAAACTGCCTGATGAAAACATCCCAAGATAGGACTCCTGGTGAGGAGGAGTGCGCTGCCTGCACGCCTCTCCACCAAATTTGAGCCTCTCCCTTCAGCAGCTGAGTGCCAAAGCGAACCCGATCTCCATATGCAATCTCGAAGACATTCATCTTATCCTCCACATAAGTCAACCAATCTGCCGCCTCGACCGGAGTACCACTGCCATCAAAAGAATCCAACTTCATGCCCATCCACTGCATCAGAGAAAGACCACTGACTGGAAGAGGCACCTCGGCCCCGCCACCTGGAACAGCACCCGTAGGGACAGCGCCCCCGGGCACTTCTCCACCTCCAGCACCCTGAGCAGCACCCGCAGGGGCGACAGGAATGGCTTGCCTCAGAAGGGCCAACTCCTGCTGCATGGCCTGCAACGCGGCTAACATTGCCGCTGGACTCATCGAGTCCCCACTAGAAGCTTGCGGACTACCCCGAGCTCTACGAGGCGGCATAGCTGCAGCCACAGGGATGAGAATAATAAGTAAATGAGATAAGCATAGCATCTCTCTAGACAATGTCAAAACTAGCATAGACAATAACATAATCATATCAATAGCAAGACAGAAAACCCATCCTACATGTGCAGTGTGTCAATTTATTACTACTCCACTTGCTAGGACCTACAGCCTATAGCTCTGATACCAACTGTAACACCCCACTAGTCGCACAGAATGGATAATACCACAAACCCCACCCACCAAACTTACTTAACACAAGAGAAGTAATAAAGAAAGTATATAAAGCAAGAAAATCCGGCAGCACCTCCTTTGAAAACTAGCATAACGAGGAGGGGAAACATGAAGTTCATACAAGATATAAAGACATATAATTCACGTAGTAGAAACTAAAATGCAAAGGTGGTAAAACTTAATTATGACCCAACTGAAGTAAAACAAATGGGATAAGGATCTCAGCCCACCCAAAACAAACGCTCAACCAAGAACAAAGTAATTCACTGGACTTGACCAACTCTGATTAACAACATTATTAAGTGGGGGTTCCTTTAATTAAAGGTGAAGTGGTCGTGCTGCTACCTCCCTCTATTCCCCAAGCAGAAATTAGGTGCCTGCATCAAACAATGCAAGATGTGAGATAACACATCTCAGCAAGTAAACATAACCACAACAAATAGGACATTGTAAATCAACTGCGCTTATACAACCACGTGGTTCAGAACTTCTTTCTTTTTTCTGGACAGTAAATTGCATCAAGTAAACAAGTAAATAAATACTTAACGCCAAGAAGAAGCACCATGCACAAGTCCAGATTATCCACATCCACATAATAGATTCCACACCTCTCCCATGAATGCACATGGCTACAGATGCAATAATGACTTCTGCCTCCATATCTCTAAGGATATGAAGCTGCACCATACCCCTTCTCGGGCAACATATGATGCTCAATGTACCGGTACGGTCGGACCATAAGATCACGACGAAACTTCAATGCAATGGATGATGAGTGCATTATGCATGACAACATCATAAGTTCTTCCCAAATAAAAATGTGCTAGTCATATACTTCCACCCATTCCACATAATAACCACTTGAGTAACATGATCAAACCTCAAACTCAACAATGAAATCCATGAAACATGAACATTCTCAAATGATGGTACTCAATAAACAAACAAAATATGAATATGAACATAACAGCACAACATATTCAAGAATAAGACTCCTCATTTGCCAGACGGAATAACCATCACAAGTTTACTTGCCTTCACCGGAAGTTTGGGCAAAATCCCTAAGAACGATCCGGAAGTCCACCACCTGTTTTTGACACCCAACTTAGTGCACCAAATTCACATAAAAAAACTCAAAGACAACACCGCACCTACGCGCAATCTCAAACCCCGCCGCGGGTAACAATTCTCCCCTCACCAACCAAACTGCAGCGGCGCTGCTTAACAATTCCATAACTTAAAAATTAGGACAGCAGTGGTGTCAAACAAAAACTCCAGAGACAACTACATAAAATTCCCCACAAGTTTTGTATACGACTCATGATTAAATTCTAACATCTAATTACCTCTAAACGGTCCACAAAATAAACCCTGCAATCTGTTTTTTTTCTGATTTGGGCAGCGACATACTCGGATTCAAACAGCGATAACTTTTAAAATATAATTCCGATTTGAGCGCATAAGTACTTGTTGGAAAGATAAGAAAAAGCCCTACATGATTCTCATACTGATTAACACTAATTACTCCTGAAAAATCCCCAGAAACTGCTAATACTGCTGCTGTTCATCCTTCTGAAAAATCTGTTTTTTTGGACAGCCGCATACCCGGATTCAAACGATGATAACTTTTAATTTATAACTCCAAATTGAGCGCATAAATACTCGTTGGAAAGGTAAAACAAAGTTCTACATGATCCCCAAATTGATCCCCATGAAGTTTTCACGAAAAAAACCTAAAAACTGTTAGGACTTCCGCTGTTCATCCACCACGTAAAATTCTAGACAGCCCCCTCTATCCAATCGCAAACGCAACATCTAATCAATTGAATCGCAGCGCAAATGAACAAGGGATGAACACAAAAATCACCTTGGATTCTCCCCCTTTTCTTCCTCCCTTCTTCCCTCCACCAAAACGATTGGAGATTTGCACCACGAGACGATGATCCGAGCGGCAAGGATTGGCACCTTGGGAGGAGGAGATTGAGGGAGGGGGGCGGCTAGGGTATGAGGTGTGGCTGCAAAAATTGAGAGAGGAGGAGATGGGCAGGGAGGCGGCGGCCAAGGTGTGGGAGGAGTGGGGGGGCGGCTGCACAAGGGGGAGGGGGTTAGGAGGGAGGCGGCTAGGGTTTGGGGGGATTAATGGGCCGAAACACCAATCGCGGCCCAACTAACCCACGCGATAGCTCCCGACCCCAACGCAGGCGTCAAACCAAAACAATTCTACTGCCCTAGTTGTGAATGTTTTCCACAAAATCCCAAATCCCCAAAACAACAACCGGATGAGGGAAAAAAACAAAAAGAACAACCCCCAACTTCTCTTCTTTGCAAACCGAGCATCACATGTACCTGGGGTTTTCACGAATAAGATTGACAAGATGGGGGTCAATTACAGTAAATGACCTTAGCATGAGTCGGACGACATCATGATCTGTCCATCTTGTGCTTCCATAGCTTTGAAAAATGTTGACCAGGGTCTTGAGCCTGTTGTAGGTCTGTGTTGGCTCCTCTCCCCTGATCATCGCGAACCTCCCCAGCTCGCCTTCCACTAGCTCCATCTTTGTGATCATAGTGGCGTCGTTTCCTTCATGAGATATCTTAAGGGTATCCTAGATTTGTTTGGCATTGTCCAAGCCACTCACTTTATTATACTCGTCCCTGCAAAGAGATGCTAACAACACAGTAGTGGCTTGTGCATTTTTATGAATTTGTTCATTTATAAACACAGGGTTATCAGTACTATCAAAATGCATCCCATTCTCTACGATTTCCCAAATACTAGGATGGAGTGAGAATATATGACTACGCATTTTATGACTCCAAAATGAATAGTCTTCTCCATCAAATTGTGGAGGTTTTCCAAGGGGAATTGATAGTAAATGCGCATTTGTATTGTATGGCATACGAGAATAGTCAAAAGAGTAGTTCTGATTAGCCGTTTTCTTTTTCGACGAGGAGTCGTCGTCATTGTCGTCTCTTGGTGAAGATGAAGAGGCATCGCTGTTGTAGTAGATGATTTTCTTGATGCGCCTCTTCTTCTTTCTGTCCCTCTTCTTGTGACTTGAGCCTGAGTCGGTAGGCTTGTCGTCTCTTGGCTCGTTGAGGAGGGACTCCTTCTCCTTATCGTTAATCACCATCCCCTTACCCTTAGGATCCATCTCTTCAGGCGGTTAGTCCCTTAAGTGAAGAGTACGGCTCCGATACCAATTGAGAGCACCTAGAGGGGGGGGTGAATAGGTGACCCTGTAAAATCAAAGACTAAATAGCCACAAGACTTGGTTATTAAAAATGTTAATGCGACTAAGTAGCCTTGAGGCGAGTTCTTGTGAACAATACAATCACAGAGAAAGCAACACAACAGACACGCGATTTTATCCCATGTTTCGGCCAAGTAACACTTACCTACTTCCACGTTGTGGCGTCCCAATGGACGAGAGTTGCACTCAACCCTTTCAAGTGATTCGATGATCAACTTGAATACCACAGTCTTTTCCTTTAGAGTCTTATCCCATTTGCGAGGAATCTCCACAACTTGGAGTCTCTTGCCCTTACAATAGAGATCACAAAGAAAGCACAGAGTAAGGTTGGGAGAAGCAACACACGTAAGACTCAAATCAGCAGCACAACCACGCACACAAGTCACGACTTGAGCTCGAAACACACCACATGGAGTTTGCAACTCAAATGGAGCTCAAATCACTAACACAATGAAGCGAATGCGTGGGAGCGGAGTCTGGATGCTTTAGAATACTTAGAGAATGCTTGGTGTACTCCTCCATGCGCCTAGGGGTCCCTTTTATAGCCCCAAGGCAGTTAGGAGCTGTTGGAGATCAACATGGAAGGCTATCCTTGCCTTTTGTCGAGTGGCGCACTGGACAGTCCGGTGTGCCACCGGACTGGTCCTGTAGACTGTCTGGTGCGCGATCTCCTTCCAAATTTGGCATATCCGACCGTTGCTCCTCTGGGCTGATTGGCGCACTGGACACTGTCCGGTGCACACCAAATAGTCCGGTGCACCAGCTGACCGTTGGAGCAGTCCACGTGTCGCACGAAGATTGCGCGGCCGACCGTTGCTCAGGCGACCGTTGGCTCACCGGACAGTCCGGTGCACCACCGGATAGTCCGGTGAATTTTAGCCGTACGCCGCTGATCCTTTTCCCGAGAGCGACGAGTTCGCCGCGGATGACTCACCGGACAGTCCGGTGCACCACCGGACAGTCCAGTGAATTATAGCCATACACCACCGTCGAATCTCGAGAGCAGCACTTTCATCAGAGACTAGCCTGGCACACCGGACACTGTCCGGTGCACCACCAGACAGTCCGGTGTGCCAGACCGCTGAAGTTTGGCGGCACAGAGCCAAGCCCTTTCCATTTCTTTTCTCATTCTTTTATCACTGTTTCTAGCACTTAGACAACCACATTAGCGTTCAAAAAATAATATACTAAGTCTAGAAACATACCTTGTGCCTTGATTTGTACTTCTCACTTTATTTGGCACATAAGAACTTAATCAAATGTGTTGGATATTTAATCACCAAAATATTATAGAAATGGCCCAGAGGCACATTTCCCTTTCAAGCCTGCCCCGTTGTGTCGGCGGCGTTGGTGCGGACCTACGGCTCTGGCTTCGCCTATGTGGCAGCGACGAAAGCGCTCGCGAGCGGTGGCTCGGACAGGCGGGGCTAGCTTTCCAATGAGGCGAGGCTGGATTGTCTATGAGGCGGCGTAGGCTTGCGGCACACGCGAGCGATGGTGCACCAACTCAGCATCGAAGGTGCGGCGGCGGCTATGCGCGGTGGCTCTGGCCGGCGGCGTATGTGAGGGACAAGCGCACACTGTGGCTTTTGCTGGCGGCGCGGGTTTCCTGCAAGGCGGTAGCACGATCCAACGTCTCAGGCTCACAACGTACTCGAGTGGTAGCATGCTAGTTTGCCAGCAAAGATGCGGCAGTGCGGCCTGCACATCACCCGCCATGTGCAGCGGCGACGACATCCGTGGTAGCGGCGCTATGCTCGAGCACCATCTCGCCGAGGCGGTTAGTTGGTTGTTTGCCTGCTTGTGCGGTGCCGGAGTAGATAACTGGTACTACAAAGCACAATATATAAAATACATGTATTCAATACCTTTTACACTGTTTTTGCTCGATCTTCTTAGTAGAGCCTCGTGCTTATAACGTGTTAAGAACCTTTTGCTACCGTGTGTAGTCCAAAGACTTCTAACACATAAACACATGAGACAAAGATATAGAAGAAACTGATATTCTTATTCATATATTCAGCTCTTAAGCTTACAATATATAGTGTGTAGTCTAAAGGCTCCTAACACATAATCATATGAGATAAAGATAGAAAAACTGATATTCTTATTTATATATTAAGCTCTTAAGGTTCACTCGTTATATACAAAGCTAAGTTTTAACTAGATGAACTACATAGGCCTTCAGGCCCAAGACTGATTTCTCAACGTATCGGACTGCTCAGCACCCCTACCACGACGGCAGACGGACACGGGACACGCCAGGACATGACATAACACGCGCTGACATGACTTAACACGCGCTGGCTACAGTACACTCTACAGTCGCGCTCCCTCTCTCTCTCACCTCGCACTACACGTGCAGCATTTACTTCATTGGCCGAATTTGCTCACACATCATTCACCGTGTGGGTTTCCGTACCGCCCCGAGGCCTCTACTGCCTCTTTGCTCGCAAGGCGCCGCCCGAGTGTTTTTTCTACCGGCTCCTGCCTCTGTGCTGTGAGTTGCAGCGCGGCATGGGCGCCGGACATGACTCCTTCCTGGTTCTTTGACGTGCTCGCCGTTGCATGGTCGTGTACCGTCATCGGTCGCCCGTACGCCCCTCTCGTTTCGTGCAGAGAAGAGCAAGCACACCGCTGCCGACACTACAGTGGGCATCCGTCCTAGCCGCCGGCCAAGGTCGAGCGAAGCAGCCGCCTTTCCCTTGTGCACGTCAACCGACCAACACCCGCCACTGTGGCCACGAAAGCATCATGCACAACGACGGTGGAGCGACTCTTCTCAGGAGGACCAGCGTTGAACGACGATGAGAGGGCAGTGGCGGTATGGTATGGCAAAAATCACTGAACCACCAAATGTTGAAGACGACGATAGATTAGTCATTTTCTCGAAATTTTTTTTATATACCGAATGTAAATCCCACCTTTTACAGCCCCTCGCATATACGAGCTGCTGGCCACAAAGACAGATCAAAATTTACAAAATAATCATTTAGTAATTTGTTTTTCTTCTATTTGTATGAATCAACAGCTGGTGTATGTGAGGGGCTATAAAAGGTGGGATTTACATCCGGTATGTAAATAATTTTTTTTCCATTTTCTCCACCTTCTCTAAAATCGACCTTCTCCAAAATTGATCTATTCTCCCTTCTCAGTTTCGAAGGTGATTTGAATTCCAAACTACATCTAAAACTGGAAAATAAATAAATAAAATATTCTGTATAATTTTTTTAACAAAGAACCAAAAAGTTATAATAGTATGTAGCAAATTTCGAAATTGGCAGGGTAAACTGCCAATTGCATGTTTCTCAAAAATCCCACAATTTCATTTCACTTACAGTCGCGTCGCGTCTCTCTCTTCTCCGACACGGAAGCCACTGTCCTCCGCGGCCCCACCCAACCCCACCCGCCACACACAACACACCGCACACTGCCCTGCGCCACCTTTTCTTCCACAGCTTCCAACGCCAGCCCGAGCTCCCATTCCAAAACATCACTCCCCCGCCTCCTCGCGAACCCCAAGAACTGCAGCGACGGCAATGGCGATGGCGGCGGAGGGCGCGCCGAGCGAGCCAGAGCTGGTGTCGATCCCGGCGACGCCGCACGGTCTGTCGACGCCGGAGGGCGCGGCCACGCCGACCGGAGCGGGCGGGGGCGGCGGCGGCAGGAGCAAGGGCTCCGGGACCCCAGGGCGTCGCGTGGTGGAGGGCCTGCGCGGGTACCTGGAGGACGTGGGCCACCTCACGCGCCTCGACCCGCGCGACGCCTGGCTGCCCGTCACCGAGAGCCGCGGCGGCAACGCCCGCTACGCCGCTTTCCACTCCCTCAACGCCGGCCTCGGCTTCCAGGCGCTTCTCCTCCCGCTCGCCTTCCCGGACCTCGGCTGGTAAGAAAGCAGTCACTGCTCCTGCTCGCCTCCATTCTCCGTTGCTTATTTCAAGTTAGCGTTGCTGCTGCTGCCATGCTTTCTCTGCTTTTGTTAATGGCGCCTTCTTTCTGAGGAGTGACTGGGTGATGTTGGTTGCTGTGTTTCAAGCTTTATTTTTCACTTCTTATACACTTGCCTTGACCACGCCTGCCCGTGGGCCGTGTCAATGCCACTCGACTTGGTCGTGGGCGCCGGCACAAACCATTTTGATTGCTGAATTTGGGTGAGATGGCCCAGTCCTCACTCCACATCTGTCCAAAATACCAAACATAGAGACCTATTAGTAAGATCCATCTGGGGACATGAGTTTTGTTAACTCCCTATGATTAAGTCTGTTGATTTCAAGAAGGCAGACCGCAAGTAAAAGATCTTGAGGAGCAAGTTTGCTAATGTCTTTTTCTCACTCAAATTTATTGTCTGGTAAACGTTTGCTACATTCAGTTATAATTCAGGTTGGTCTATTGCAGGCTTCATTTCATATGTTCATGAACTACTTTGGTTTCGTATCTTTTTTCCTTCTCTGATTTGAAGTTTGTTGAATTGTTCTAATCATAGCATGTGTAACTTAGAACAAATAAAATGCAACTAATTGGTAAAGTGTACTTTCTTTATGGCAACTGAAAAAGGGAAAAAAAATCTTATTCTCATTTTTCACCATTTGTTGTGGCTTCCAGTTGGGACTGGGTTTCAACCTTCTCAGCCAATGAAGAACAAATAAAATGCAACTAATTGGTAAATTGTACTTTCTTTATCGCAACTGAAAAAGGGAAAAAAAATCTTGTTCTCATTTTTCACCATTTGTTGTGGCTTCCAGTTGGGACTGGGTTTCAACCTTCTCAGCCAATGAAGTCTTCAATGAATTATTGTGGCTGAAGTTTAGAACCGTTTCTGACATATCACTGTTTATGACTGTTTGGACTGCAGGAGCTGGGGGATAATTTCATTGACTATTGCTTATTTCTGGCAACTGTACACACTGTGGATCCTAGTGAAGCTTCATGAGGCTGTGCCAGGCAGGAGGTACAACAGATATGTTGAGCTTGCACAGGCAGCATTTGGTGAGACATTCTCTCAACTATTTTTGCCAGTTCATGACAATTACTACTGATTCCTGGATCCATGAATGCCACTGACATGTCTTCAGTATATGAATGGGTAATCACTGTATGTCGCCACTGCCCAACTATTCTATTGACAGTTCTTGCTGCTTCCAAATAAGAGGTGGAGCGTGACTGATGGGGGTAGTGCCAGGCTAATCTAGGAATGCTCTTTTGTTTTCTTCGCATTTGGATCATGATCCACAGCTGCTTCTCTGTCAGATAACATATCGCTCTCATGTCATGCATTACAGAACGGCAGAAATATGTTACCTTTTGCTACCACCTTCTTATCAAACTATCCCTTTATCTACATGCAATGTGGCTAGATTCTCTGTTTGTCTATTTCATCGATAGCTACACCTACATAATTCAAGTCACATGACGGAAAAGGATTTCCACCAATTATATACTCACAAATATATATTGTTCATCCAGGAGAAAAAATGGGAATGTGGCTGGCTCTTTTCCCAACTATTTATCTCTCGGCAGGCACTGCAACTGCACTGATCCTTGTTGGAGGGGAGACCATGAAGCTGTTCTTCCAAATAGTGTGTGGCCCACTCTGCTCGCCGAATCCCATTACGACAGTCGAGTGGTACTTGGTGTTCACATCCTTGGCAGTTATTCTTTCCCAGCTTCCGAATCTCAATTCAATCGCTGGTCTTTCACTCATCGGTGGGGCGACTGCGATAATGTACTGTACCATGTCATGGGTTCTCTCTGTCAGCCAACCGCGGCCACCGACAGTATCTTATGACCCAGTGACATCCAATTCTTTCGGTTTATCCCTATTCTCAATCTTGAATGCCCTCGGGATAATAGCGTTTGCCTTCAGAGGGCACAATCTTGCTCTGGAAATACAGGTCAGTATAATTTATCTTTGATCAATCATTGGCTCGGAGCCTCTCTTTCTGTCATCAGTAACATCATTTGGTAACTTCATGTGTTCATGTGTGTGCTTTGTCATTGAGATTTTGCAGGCAACAATGCCATCGACTTTCAAACATCCAGCACATGTGCCAATGTGGCGTGGGGCCAAAGTAGCGTATCTCCTGATTGCAATGTGCCTCTTCCCCGTTGCAGTTGGAGGCTACTGGGCCTACGGAAACATGGCAAGTACTTCATGATGCTTGCTTAGCTCATCGGTCTGACCATGACTTAATTATGCTGCACCTAACGATCCCTGGACCCTTGTGCTCATACTCTTGGCACACCCCGCAGGTGCCACCAGGAGGGATGCTGGCGGCACTCTACGCCTTCCACAGCCATGACATCTCGCAGGGCGTTCTCGCGACGACATGCCTCCTCGTCGTGCTCAACTGCCTCAGCAGCTTCCAGATTTACTCCATGCCGGTGTTTGACAGCTTTGAGGCCTACTACACCGGCCGCACCAACCGCCCGTGCTCGGCATGGGTACGGTCAGGGTTCAGGGTCTTCTACGGGTTCGTCTCGCTGTTCATCAGTGTGGCCCTGCCATTTCTCTCCAGCCTTGCTGGGCTGCTGGGCGGGCTCACCCTGCCTGTGACCTTCGCCTACCCGTGCTTTATGTGGATCTGCGTCAAGAAGCCCGAGAGGTTCAGCTTCAGCTGGTACCTCAACTGGGGCCTTGGTCTGCTCGGCACAGCGTTCAGTCTGGCGTTCTCGCTGGGTGGCGTCTGGAGCATAGTTAACAATGGGATGAAGCTCAAGTTCTTCAAGCCTAACTAGGTACATAGATTGCTCGCTTGCTCCAATCTGCATGCAAGTTATTAGAAGAAATTAGTCGTGGAACTGAATGTTACATATTACTACTACATAATTATGCTGTATGACGACTACTACATTGGCTTGGTAAGAACAATGGCGTGTATGTAAGTTAATGTCTGAGAAATTCGAAATCTGAGGGGCTTTGCGTATAGAGATATTTCCATGTATTTTAGTATCAGCTGCTAAAATCTCGATTCCTGTATATGGTGGTGGTTGTCCGCTTCATGTACTTTGAACTTTAGAAAGTTGTCAGTAATTTGAGGACTTCATCAGCATACTTTGAACTTTAGAAAGCTGTCAGTAATTTGAGGACTTCATCAGCTTCACGTTGGAAACTTTGTACTGATACATGAATCCTTTCGTATCCCAACGTTTCATGGAAACAGTGTCCGATGGAATAGGAAGGAGATTGCCTCATTAGTGCCATCAAAATATATTAGTGCCATCCAAATATAGACATGCACGTGTACAGGTATGGTAGTATGCAAGCCAAACACAAGGAAAGTGATCACTCTAAGTGCTAGTTTAGCGACCACATTTTTTCATAGGATTTTCAATTTCCTAAGGAAAAATAAACTAATTTTCCTTGGAAAATGAAAAACCCTTGGAAAAATATAGTTTCCAAACTAGCCCTAAGTATAGTAATCCAACACCCCTCGGCAGTCTGAGCATGGTCAGCCACATGGAAGAATGTTCAGACTGGACCTGAACTCGGTGAAGACCGACGAGGGCAATCCCTTGGTTGAAGGTGTCATCATACTGAGAGGAAGTAGGAACATGCAATACTCGAACTACACTAGCGACAACTTGTTCACGAACGAAGTGTAAATCGATCTCAATATGCTTTGTATGCTGATGATTCACTGGGTTCGAGGAAAGGTAGACTGCACTCACATTGTCACTGAAGCAAACGGTGGCGTCTAAGAGGGGAGGGTGAATTAAAACTTTTAAAAACTATCTCTAAACTAGGCCACAATTAATCACTAGAACAAAACCTACGCAAATAAACAATCTAGAATGTACAAACTAGGTTTTGTCTAAGTGTTGCTATCTCTACCTCAAAGCCTAAGTTTCAATTCTAAATATTCTAACTAGAAAAGAGAGATTGAAACTTAAGTACATAATATAAATGTGGAAGGTAAAAAGCTAGTAGAGAACGCAAACTCTCGTGGATGACGCCGTTATTTTTACCCAGGTATCTGAAACCACACAAAGTTCCGACTAATCCTCGTTTGTGCCCCTATGCAAATGGTAGCCCACGCGAGGGCCAAACACCTTGGTTGAGTAACTCTGTAGAGAGCCGCGGGCCTTCTCCACGCGCAAGTTGTGCTCCGCTTTCAGCTCCTCCCGGATGCTCCCCACCGTCTCCACTATCGAGCTTCCTGTCGAAACGTCGCGGGCCTTGTTCCCTTCGGTACGCGGTGTCGGCCGTGACACAAACTCGATTGTCATAGTCTCGCAAGACTCTCAGCCCACTTGGTACAATTACAACTAGGTGAAAGGACGACTAATTGGATCCATGCTAGAAAACCTAGGGAAACTGAGGCGGGTGTATCTTTTGATCATCCAAATGTCGAAGAAGCTGCGAAAAACATATATGCAATGGCAGCTAAGTAGAGCCAAGGATCATTTAAGCCACAAAGGGAGAGAGACATCCTAACAGCTGGTCTCGGTAACCCTGAGCATCCTGGTCGTGTACGAGGAATCTCGTTTAAGGAAGGATGGAAAGAAGGATTCGGATCACAGTGGGAAGGTTTGTACAAGAAACCTGATCGATACAAAGAAGAGTTGTCAGATTATTTTAAGTAGGAGGCAAAGAAAGAGTTTAAAGACTTGATGTCTCAAATGCTATCAAATCCTCCACCTTGTCCACAGCCATCAAGGGATTCACGACAATTAAAGAAATATAAATTCCCTGTACCAAAATTGGTGTCCACATTCGAGAAAAAAGAGTAAAGCTACTACTACTGGCACAACTCGATTTTTGAAAGGGATTGTGTAGTACCCAACTTTAAATAATAAGAAAGAGTTGATCTCGATATTGGTTTGGCCCTCTGTTTATTAGACAATGTGAGTAACATATTTAAAAGGGAACAACTAAGCAAATGACACATAAATAACCGATGCATCATGCTGGAGTTAATTTGATTGTGCATTTATAAATAATAAAAATAATAGTATCAATGACAATACATTAATGGAAAAATTAGAATTTAAAACCTAATTTGAAATTTAAGGTTTTGGATAAGAGAAGGAAAAATACTATCAAAAAATAAAACAAAATATATAGATAAATAAAAACTTGCTACAATGGAATGATTAAATTGTATAGTTAATATGAGTATGAATTCACAATTAGATTTGAATTTAGAAGTGGGATTCTAAAATAAGGAGAAAAGAAAGATAAAAAATAAAATCAGAAAAAGGAAAAGAAGAGAATAGGGAGACTACCTCACGTGGGCTGAATTGCACCCTGGCGGCCCACTCTGTTCTTTCCCTCTCGGCCCATACATCCACTCCGCGCCATGGCGCTGCTAGTCTGCCAGGTCAGGCCCACTAGCTAGCCATTATCGCACGCGCAAGCTTTGGCTGACGCGTGGGCCGGTGCTTTCGTCCCTAGGCCCCCTCGTCAGTCTCCCTAATCCTAATCCGTGAGCACCTGTGCCAGTGACGTGTGGGCCCGATATTACTGCTGATCCTCCAGCCGCCACGGGCACGAGGAACGTAACCACCGCCGAGATCCCCGCGGGCGTGGGCTAACCACAGCTTCCGCGGTAGCTACCCAACTGGGTGCTGCCCGGGGATAAGTAGGGGGGTCGCCGTGTCTTCCTCCTCTCCTCTTTCATTCTAGCAGCCTAGCGACGTGAGTATGACCGAGATAGTAGTGAGGGGAAAGTGCCGCCGCAGGAGGGAGCTTCAATTTGGCCATTTCTTTCGCTGTTGGTGGTATCCGGGACCTCCACCAGACTCGGAGGGGAGGGGTTGAGGCCGTGCCGATCGTGATCGATGGCCAGCTTCGCCACAAATTCTCGCCGTCGTCAGCAAATTTTGGATTTCCGTCGTGCGTCATGCATGGATCACCTGGGAGCCTAATCAGCGGTATAAATACCACTTCCATATTCATCACCTCTTCCTCTCTGTTTCGCACAAGATCGGGTTAGGTATAGGGCTCCCCGGGGGCGCTCGGGTTTTGCAGTCAGCGGCGCCGCTGCCACCGTGATGCGCGTCTTCGGCCGTGCTCGGTTGGGGAAGACTGGTCCGTGGCCATCGGATCCATGGACAACGGTCCAGATTAGAAAATGGCATACCGATTGGGAGGAAGGGCGGTGGAGCGTTCGATTGAGATCTAGCGGCTTGGATTAGAACGCGCGTCCTTGTGATACTGACCATAGATCTCCAATGACCGTACATCTCCAATCCAACGTATGGCGTGTTATACTGGTTCATTGACTCGTGAATCTAATCTGGGCGCTCGATCTCTAATCAGACGGCCCACCCTGGCCGATACCCCTTCGCCGTGGCAATATTTGTAAAGAGCCCCTGCACTTTTTCGTAAATAACCCGTCATCCATTGCTACAACATTCAGGGTCTGGGGAAAGTTTGTATGTTAGCCCCTGTGTTTTCCTGTTATTGAGGCCCAGTCCAGTGCTGATTTAAATTGAATAAATGAATTGGAAAATGAATATTTAATATGAAAATAAGTGCTAGAACTTGTAAAATTCATAGAAAATTCATTTTTAGTCCAAACTACTCCATTCCAATTTCTAAAATTATATTATTGTTTATCACTTAGAATCTCTGTTTTGACATGAAAACAGTAAGAAAATTAATTTCTCACTTAATCCTATTTTAAGCATATAAAACCTTTGGAAATTCATAACTTAAAATCTATAACTCCAAATTTAATGATTCTGTTCCTAGAATTTTATTTTAATGTGTAGATTATTATAATGTATTTTGTTTACATGTTTGGTGTGATGTTAATTTTCTCTATATACTGTGCTTGTTTGTATTGTGACTGAGGATTCTGGTGCCCAGCAGATTGAAGTTGCTGAGCAAGAGCTCATTGAAGGAAAGTTATACCCTTGACCACTTTTATTACCCAATAATGTACTTTATTATCACTATTTAATGCATAGGTTTAATTTTGATGGGACGCAATAGGTCACCCTAGACTATTTATCTCTTTACCTTGTTATCCCTAAATCACTTAGGTAGTTTTGCTATTCCTTTACATGGTTTTGGGTTAATATTCCATTATATCCATGTTCCAATTATTTTGTTATTCTATTTATGTTCATGTCAAGATCATTAATGTTAATTGGAACTTGGAGGTTAACTTGAGAAACACGTGCCACCACAAGGGTGGAATGGGAAGCCCTTGGCTGACTAATTAGGAAAACTAGTGGAAGACTACCTTACCCGAAAGGGGCAAGGACAGTAGGGGAGTTGCATGCAAGGAGGTTCTCGAGTTGATTTTGCTGCGATGGCTGTCAGACGGGGGATTCTTGCAAGTGCTCTTCCCATAAACTATAGAGGGTTTTCGAAAGCTAGTGGAACTTTGTAAAGGCCTCGTAGTGTTGCCCTGCCTCGCTTCCTTGGTAGAGGTGTATGGAAGTCGCTATCCCTTGGCAGATCGGTAACATGACTTGTGGGTACAGGGTACAACCTCTGCAGAGTGTAAAAACTGGTATACTAGCCGAGCTCACGGTCATGAGCAGCTCAGGACTCTCGCATGATTAATTTATGGAACTTATATTCAATTTGTCATTTGCATTGCATGGGATTATTTATTAATTTTGTTCTATTAGTTTTATTATGGTTTGGTATTCACTTACATTTAGTAACTGCTAATAAAATTTTTACCAACTTATTAAAAGCAATGCTCAGCTTTAACCCCTATTGTTGATCAGCCTTACACATCACATGAACTCCCACCTTTGGTGAGTTCATGCACACTGGCTTTCCCAACAACTTGTTGAGCTATGATCATGTGTGAGCTCACCCTTGCTGTCTCGCACCCCCCACAGAAGAAGAACAGGTGGTTCAAGAGGAGCCACAAAACGAGGAGTTTGATCTGATCTAGGTGGCGTCTCCTAGTTGACTTATTGGCGCCAAGGATGGATTTAGTTCGTTTTATATTTATCCTTTATTTTTGTAAGACTTCCGCTATGTAATAAGTTCTTTGATTATATTGTGAAATTTGTCTCTATACACTCTGTTATTGTATATGTTGTCTTCTTTGGCGCATGTATGAGATGCACCCGGCTTTGTTCTTTAAATCCGGGTGTGTTAGAAGTGGTATCAGAGGAAATGTTTACTGTAGGACGAAACCTAGATAGAAATGGACAAAACCCTTACCTACTTACCTTACTCTGATTCATTCTATACTTATCTTATCTTGGTCTTGTCTCACCTTTTGCTGTCATACTCTGATTACTCTTATCTTTTCCACTTTAAGACAAGATGGGTTTCACACCTTGGAATCCTACATTTATGACACTCTTAAGAGATAGGGAACCTTAGATGAAATTAAAACTATTTTCTCTATTTAAAAATGTTGGTTGATTGTACTAATGATAAATGCCTGATTTGCTTCTTTGATTGATTGAGATATTATATATGGACATCTTAGCATGTACCACCATAAGGTAATGAGTTAGCTTTAGTAGGTAAAACATTAATCTGCTTATCTAATAAATCCCCCAAAGTAACATGATTTGTAATTACCTGCCTTGTCTACAATCCTTTCTCTCTTACCATATGTTTCTAACTTAGATGGTCAATACCAGGAAGGGTGGTGTAATTGATCTACCTCCCAATCGACACACTCGAATGATATATAGACAACCACAGCAACAACAACCTGAGATGGATCCTCCACCGCCTCCACTAGCTGGTGTTGACCTTGCTGTTGCAGCACAGATGAGAATAATGCAACAGATGGCAGACACCATGGCGGATATGCACATGTAGATGCAATAGGAACGCCAGGAGATGCGCCAAGAACGGGAGGATATATGACAGGAGATGCGCCAAGAGCGAGAGGAGATACGCCAGGAGAGAAGGGCGCAACTGCAACAGCAACAACAACATCAGCAAGCACCACTGCCTCGACCACCACCACCAGTTCCACCCCAAGATAAGCACCGGGAGTTCATGAGCCATAAGCCACCGACATTTGCTAGTTCTCCTGATCCACTGGACGCTAATGATTAGCTGAAGTCTGTGGAGAAGATGTTGATTATTGCACAATGCTCTGACCGACAGAAGGTTCTATATGCTTCTGGTTGTCTGACAGGTCCTGCTGCTGATTGGTGGGATTCATATACTGCTGCCCACGATGCTGCTGACACTATCACATGGGCAGAGTTCTCTATGTAGTTCAGGAACTATCATATACCAGCTGGACTGATGAAGATTAAGAAGAAAGAATTTCTGTCACTGAAGCAAGGGAGCATGTCAGTCAACGAGTACCGCGACAAGTTCATCCAGCTATCCAGATATGCACCTGATGAAGTTGCTGAAGATGAGAGGAAGCAGGAGCATTTTATTGAAGGACTCAATGGACCTCTGCAGTATGCTCTAGTGGCACATACATTTCCATCATTCTAGAGGCTGCCTGACAAGGCCCTAGCTATTGAACACAAGCGTGTTCAGCTAGGAGATTTGAAAAAGGAAGGCTATATCCCAAGGACAGGGAAGCAGCAGTGTTCGTCCTCGCTACAGTTCACCCCAGGGTACACCAGTTCGCACTGGCGGAGGCTAGCACCCAACTCAGCACTCACCTCAGGGGACTCCACCGACTCATCAAGCTACCCCCACTGGCACCTCGATGAAGTTTTCAGGACAGAGTGTAGGCACTACTTGCTACAAGTGTGGGAAGACTGGACATTATGCAAATGTTTGCCCACAGAGGATTGCTACTACTCCAGTTCAGAATAAGCAGCAAACTCTAGGATCTGCCAAGGGATTCTCTATTGCTAGGGTTAATCAGGTCAGCGTTGATGCTACTCCTAATGGAGCTGACATTGCACTTGGTATGTTTTACATGAATGCTATTCCTGCAACAATATTATTTGATTCTGGTGCTACACATTCATTCATGTCTGCTCGATATGCCAACAAAAGTGAGTTACCACTGAAAAATATGAAAACACCAATGATAGTAATAACACCTAAAGGGCCTGTTGAGGCAAATCATATGACACATAAATTGACATTGACAATTATGGGAAGAGAATTTGGGGCTACTGCTATAATATTAGAGACAAGCAGCATAGATCTAATTCTTGGTATGTCATGGTTAAGAAAGGCAAATGCCATTATAGTATGTGGTAGGGGTACTGTAGAACTCACCAGTCCTAAAGGAGAAAGATTTCAAGTTGAAATTACAGTAACTACCTCTTCCAGACGTGCGATGTTCTTTATAGCTGAGGAGTTTTTTGCTCACAACTTCCGTGTGGTTAGGGATTTTCCGGATGTCTTTCTAGAGGAGTTACCAGGGATGCTACCAGATAGGGAAGTGGAGTTTGTCATTGATCTCTTACCTAGGACTGCTCCTATTTCTTAACGGCCATACAGGATGTCTATAGACGAGCTAAAGGAACTTAATGATGAACCCAACGGGTAGAAGGGTGCCCGATCTTTCGATGAGAGATGATGGAGGTGGAAAACTTGTTAGAGAACGACGTTGGCTGCCCGACTACCACAACCAAGATGGTGTGGCGCCTTGAGCGACAGGTACACCGTCTCCTGATAACTACGATTTGGGGTGGAGGTCGACGTTGTGCTATCCGACTACAACAACCACAAGGGTGCTGCGCCTTAGCGATAGTTACACCGGCTCCTGTTGTTGCTGCTCTTGCCGTGCCAAGAACAGCCTTGAACCTGCAAGCAATCGAGAACAAGCAAGAACAAGATAACAAGCAAACACGCACGGATCTGATATAGTTGGGGTCCTGTTTCAAGTATTCTGGTGGTCTAGCCGACACACGCGTTTACAAGGAAGTAGCAAAGGCTAAACTTACATCAAACAAAACCCAAGTTATTTGGTGGCTGCTAGTTGCTTAAATAGAGAAATAGGAAGAAGGAATTCTGGTGGAGTCATGAAGTTCCCTCGGCAGTTCCTGGACGCCTCGGGTGTCGTCTCCCATTAATTCTTGATCCACCAGCAAGTAGACGAAGGGAGCTTTCCAACAAGTATTTATTTGCATTAATCAGCCTTGGAAGTTGGAAGATATGCCCCATTTAAACTTGTACTTGGTGCTGTTACGAAATCCTCTCGGGTGCAGCAGCCTTTATTGCTTTGTTGCCTTCTCCAGTTCAAGATGGTTCACCTCCCAAACACCTGAGCATAATAAAGTCATCGCAAGGCTTTAGTACCTCATTTAAAGAAGAATTAGCTTCAATAGCAAGGAACGAGTTCACCTGATAATTAAGTTTACGTGCACGGGCTCGTGTCATTGGTCCTTGATTAGCTACGAATGGTGAAGTGGTCACTGGTATGGTTGTATCAATGATAGTGATGTCCTCATCATCCTCCCCTTCTTGCAACAAAGTCGTCCTCGACTCAAACGTGTCATTCTCTCCCAAGTATGGTGTTAAATCTGCAATGTTAAAAGAGGAACTGACCCCAAAATCTGCAGGCAACTGAACTTTATATGCATTATCATTAATTTTGTGAAGCACTTTGAAGGGTCCAGCAGCTCTTGGTTGTAATTTAGATTTGCGCATATCAGGGAATCTATCTTTCCTTAAATGCACCCATACTAAATCACCAGGTTCAAAGGTAATATGCTTTCTACCCTTGCTACCTGCTTCTGCATACTTAGCATTCATGGCTTTAATATTTGCTTTAGTTTGTTCATGCAGCTTTATAATCAGTTCAGCACGACGAGAAGCATCAAAATTCATTATTTCAGAATGTGGGATGGCGATAAGATCAATAGGAGCTCGAGGGACAAAACCATACACAATTTTAAAAGGGCATAGTTTAGTTGTAGAATGTTGAGAACGATTATAAGCAAATTCAATGTGAGGCAAACATTCTTCCCACAATTTGATGTTATGTTTCAGAACAGCCCTAAGCATGGTAGATAAACTACGGTTTACGACTTCGGTTTGTCCATCGGTTTGAGGGTGACAAGTAGTAGAAAAGAGCAATTTAGTTCCCAACTTAGCCCATAACGTTTTCCAAAAATGACTAAGAAATTTGGTATCCCGATCAGACACAATAGTGTTTGGAACCCCATGCAAACGAACAACTTCACGAAAGAACAAATCAGCAACATGGGTAGCGTCATCAGTTTTGTGACATGGTATAAAGTGTGCCATTTTTGAAAATCTGTCCACAACAACAAAAATACTATCCCTCCCCTTCTTTGTTCTAGGTAGTCCTAAAACAAAGTCCATAGAAATATCCTCCCATGGTGCACTAGGAACTGGGAGAGGCATGTATAAACCATGTGAATTAAGGCGAGACTTAGCTTTTTGACATGTAGTGCAGCGAGCAACAAATCGCTCCACGTCTCTTCTCATCTTCGGCCAAAAGAAATGGCTGGCCAGGATGTCTTCTGTCTTCTTCACACCAAAGTGTCCCATCAACCCACCGCCATGTGCTTCCTGTAATAATAATATACGCACGGAACCAGCTGGAATGCATAATTTGTTAGCCCGAAACACAAAGCCATCAGTGAGAACAAATTTGTTCCATGTCCTTCCTTCTTTACAATGTAATAGCACATCTTTGAAATCAGCATCGAAAACATATTGTTGTTTAATTGTTTCCAAGCCAAAAATCTTAAAATCAAGTTGAGACAGCATGGTATAACAGCGAGACAAGGCATCTGCAATGACATTATCTTTTCCTTTCTTATGTTTGATGACATAGGGAAAAGATTCAATAAATTCGACCTACTTGGCATGCCTACGGTTCAGATTTGTTTGGCTCCTTAGATGCTTTAAAGATTCATGATCAGAATGTATAACAAATTCTTTAGGCCATAAGTAGTGTTGCCATGTTTCCAAAGTTCGAACTAAGGCATATAATTCTTTATCATAAGTGGAATAGTTCAGACTAGGTCCATTCAGTTTCTCACTAAAATAAGCAACAGGCTTCCCTTCTTGCAACAAGACACCACCCAAACCAATACCACTAGCATCACATTCCAATTCAAAAGTCTTACTGAAATCAGGTAATTGGAGAAGGGGTGTATGAGTTAACCTATCCTTCAATGTTTCAAATGCAACCTCTTGCGCCTTGCCCCAAGAAAATGGAGCACCCTTCTTAGTAAGCTCGTGCAATGGCCCTGCGATGGTGCTGAAATTTTTCACAAATCGACGATAGAACCCCGCAAGCCCGAGAAAGCTTCGGACTTGCGTGACCGTGGTAGGGACTGGCCAACTATGTATGGCCTCCACCTTAGCCTGATCAACTTCAATTCCCTGCGGGATGAGGACATCCTCCACTATTACCCGTTGGCAAAGACGCAATTGACCCAGTTGGCCCAATTGTAATCGGACGGCGACCGTGTGAGCCTCAGAGTTATCCTACCTTGCTTAACTTGGGAGGAGGGAGCCACTTTAAAAGGGAGAGCCACCCTTCCCCCGTTGGACTAGTCTTTTGGGGTGATTGGGCCTTTCCCTAAGTTGGGTGTGCTTAATGAACTGTTGGGCTCCGGGCAACCCTAATTTGTTGGGCCTCGGCCAACCCCACCTGGGCTGGGTGTATCATCTGGTATCAAAGCTAGGGCCCATTTTAAGAAGTTGGGAATGATGAGGACATCCTCCACTATTACCCGTTGGCAAAGACGTAATTGACCCAGTTGGCCCAATTGTAATCGGACGGCGACCGTGTGAGCCTCAGAGTTATCCTACCTTGCTTAACTTGGGAGGAGGGAGCCACTTTAAAAGGGAGAGCCACCCTTCCCCCGTTGGACTAGTCTTTTGGGGTGATTGGGCCTTTCCCTAAGTTGGGTGTGCTTAATGAACTGTTGGGCTCCCGGCAACCCTAATTTGTTGGGCCTCGGCCAACCCCACCTGGGCTGGGTGTATCACTTAAGAAACAGTTAATGGAGTTACAAGAGGCTGGGTACATTCGTCCGAGTTCGTCACCTTAAGGAGCACCGGTTCTGTTTGTACAGAAGAAGGATGGATCGTAAAGAATGTGTGTGGATTATAGATCCCTTAATGATGTTACTGTGAAGAACAAGTATCCATTACCCCGCATTGAGGATTTATTTGATCAGATGAGAGGTGCTAGGGTATTCTCGAAGATTGATCTCCGATCGGGTTACCATCAAATGAAGATTAGGCCATCGGATATTCCCAAGACGGCTTTTTCGACTCGATATGGATTATATGAGTTCACGGTTATGTCATTTGGACTAATTAATGCACCAGCTTATTTTATGAATTTGATGAATAAGGTGTTTATGGAGTATCTGGATAGATTCGTCGTGGTGTTCATCAACGATATTCTTATTTATTCCAAGAGTGATAGCGATCATGAGGAACATCTGAGTTTGGTGTTACATAAGCTATGGGATAACCAACTCTATGCCAAGTATAGCAAATGCGAGTTTTGGATTGACGAGGTACCATTTCTTGGACATATCATTTCTAATGGAGGGATATCAGTGGATCCTGCTAAAGTTAAGGAGATAATGGCGTGGAACATACCCACTACAGTTACTGAGATCCGGAGTTTCTTGGGACTCGTAGGATATTATCGGAGATTTATTGAAGGATTCTCTAAGATTGCTAAGCCTATGACCTCGCTTCTAGAGAAGGGAAGAGAGTTTAAGTGGGACAAGAAGTGCCAAGATAGCTTTGATCAATTAAAGAAGAGATTGATGTCACCACCGGTGTTGGTTATGCCAGATCTACAAAAGGGATTTGATATTTATTGTGATGCATGTGGCCAAGGCTTGGGATGTGTGCTTATGCAAGAAGGACATGTGATTGCCTACGCGTCTTGTCAGTTGCGGAAACATGAGTTGAACTATCCCACTCATGACTTAGAACTGGTAGCCGTAGTGCACGCACTTAAGATATGGAGACACTACATTATAGGGACTAAGTGCCAAGTGTACACGGATCATAAGAGTTTGAAGTATATATTCACACAGAAGGATCTCAACCTTAGGCAACACCGTTGGTTGGAGCTTATTAAGGATTATGATTTGGAGATTCACTATCATCCGGGCAAGGCGGATTGGGTTGCAGATGCCTTGAGTCGGAAGGAACACGTTCATTCAGCTATTGTGGCCCAGCTACCCGATGAGATTGTTGAGGATTTCAGAAGACTTAACCTGGGGATAGTTGCTCACACTGAAGGAGTTACTATTGATGTGGAACCTACCTTGGAACAAGAAATCTGTAAAGGTCAGGTTGGTGATGCTAAGATACAAGAGATCAAGGATCTGATCACGGAAGGTAGAGGTCCAGAATTCATGGAGGATGAGCAAGGCACAATATGGTTCAAGGACCGGATATGTGTTCTGGAGATTGATAGCCTTCATGAGATTATATTGAAGGAAGCCCATGATTCTGATTATTCTATTCATCCTGGTAGCACTAAGATGTATCAGGATATGAAGCAGAAATACTGGTGGTATGGATTGAAGAGAGATGTGGCTGCACATGTGGCTATGTGCGATGTGTGTCAAAGAGTTAAGGCTGAACACCAGAGGTCAGCTGGACTTCTGCACCCACTGAAGATACTCGAGTGGGAGTGGAAAGAGATTGGTATGGATTTCATTACTGGATTGCCTCGCACCCCGAAAGGATATGATTCTATATGGGTGATTGTGGATAGATTGACTAAAGTAGCCCACTTCATCCCTATCAAGACTACTTATAAAGGTTCTTAGCTAGCAGAGTTATATATGGCTCGGATTGTGTGTTTACACAGGGTACCAAAGAAGACCGTGTCTAATCGAGGTTCACAGTTTACCTCAAGATTCTAGAGAAGCTCCCATGAGAATATGAATACAAAGTTGAATTTTAGTATGGCCTATCACCCTCAGACTAATGGACAGACTGAAAGGACTAATCAAGTGTTGGAAGATATGTTGAGAGCTTGTGCCCTTCAGCATGGAGGAAGTTGGGAAAAAAGTTTATCATATGCTAAGTTCTCATATAATAATAGTCATCAAGCAAGTCTGAAGATGTCACCATTCGAAGCTTTATATGGGAGGAAGTGCAGGACTCCTCTATATTGGGATCAGACTGGAGAAAGACAGTTCTTTGGGCCTGAATTGATTCAAGAGGCAGAAGAACAAGTCCGTATAATTCGGGAGAATTTGAGGATAACTCAGACCAGGCAAAAGAGCAACGCTGATAATAGAAGAAGACCACTGGAATTTGAGGAAGGATATCATGTGTACCTCAAGGTGTCACCACTTCGTTGAATGAGGAGATTCAAGGTTAAGGGCAAATTGTCCCCTCGCTTTATTGGACCATTCAGAATCTTCAGGTGAGTTGGAGAGATGGCTTACCATCTCGAGCTACATGATAATCTATCGGATGTGCACAATGTGTTCTATGTGTCTCAACTTAAGAAGTGCCTCCATGTCCCTAAGGAACAGTTACCAATGGATGAGCTTAGTGTTCAGGGTGATCTGACTTACATGGATTATCCTATCAAGATTCTTGACACATCGACTCGAGTTACAAGGAATAAGGTTATAAAGATATGCAAAGTGCAATGGTGTCATCATGGAGAAGATGAAGCTACTTGGGAGAGAGAAGAAGAGCTTCGCATAGATTTTCCCCATCTTTTCTCTAGTCCTTCCTAAATCTGGAGGACGAGATTCTTTTTAAGGGGGGTAGGATTTGTAATACCCAAGTGTAAATAATAAGAAAGAGTTGATCTCGATATTGGTTTGGCCCTCTATTTATTAGAACATGTGAGTAACATATTTAAAAGGGAACAACTAAGCAAATGACACATAAATAATCGATGCATCATGCTGGAGTTTATTTGATTGTGCATTTGTAAATAATAAAAATAATAGTATCAATGACAATACATTAATGGACAAATTAGAATTTAAAACCTAATTTGAAACTTAAGGTTTTGGATAAGAGAAGGAAAAATACTATCCAAAAATAAAATAAAATATATAGATAAATAAAAACTTGCTACAATGGAATGATTAAATTGTATAGTTGATATGAGTGTGAATTCAAAATTAGATTTGAATTCAGAAGTGGGATTCTAAAATAAGGAGAAAAGAAAGAAAAAAAATAAAATCAGAAAAAGGAAAAGAAGAGAATAGGGAGACTACCTCGCGTAGGCTGAATTGCACCCTGGCAGCCCACTCTGTTCTCTCCCTCTCGGCCCATACATCCACTCCGCGCCGTGGCACTGCTAGTCTACCAGGTCGAGCCCACTAGCTAGCCATTATCACGCGCGCAAGCTTTGCCTGACGCGTGGGCCGGTGCTTTCGTCCCCAGGCCCCCTCGTCAGTCTCCCTGATCCTAATCGGTGCGCACCTGTGCTAGTGACGTGTGGACCCGATATCACTGCTGATCCTCCAGCCGCCGGGCACGAGGAACGTAACCACCGCCGAGATCCCCACGGGCGTGGGCTAACCGCAGCTTCCGCGGTAGCTACCCAACTGGGTGCTGCCCGGGGATAAGTAGGGGGGACGCTGTGTCTTCCTCCTCTCCTCTTTCATTCCGGCAGCCTAGCGACATGAGTATGACCGAGAGAGTAGTGAGGGGAAAGTGCTGCCACAGGAGGGAGCTCCAATTTGGCCATTGCTTTCACCGTCGGTGGTATCCGGGACCTCCACCAGGCTCGGAGGGGAAGGGTTGAGGCCATGCCGATCGTGATCGACGGCCAGCTTTGCCACAATTTCTTGCCGTCGTCAGCAAATTTTGGATTTCCGTCGTGCGTCGTGGACGGATCACCTGGGAGCCTAATCAGCGGTATAAATACCACTTCCATATTCATCACCTGTTCCTCTCCGTTTCGCACAAGATCGAGTTAGGTATAGGGCTCCCCGGGGGCGCTCGGGTTTCGCGGTCAGCGACGCCGCTGCCACCGTGATGCGCGTCTTCGGCCGTGCTCGGTTGGGGAAGATAGGTCCATGGCCGTCGGATCCGTGGACAACGATCCATATTAGAAAATGGCATACCGATTAGGAGGAAGGGCGGTGGAGCGTTCGATTGAGATCTAGCGGCTTGGATTAGAACGCGCGTCCTTGTGATACTGACCGTAGATCTCCAATCTAACGTATGGTGTGTTATACCAGTTCATTGACTCGTGAATCTAATCTGGGCGCTCGATCTCAAATCGGACGACCCACCCTAGCCGATACCCCTTCGTCGTGGCAATATTTGCACATTTTCGTCAATAATCCACCGTCCAGTGTTACAGCATTCTGGGTCTCGGGAAAGTTTGTACGTTAGCCCCTGTGTTTTCTTGTTATTGAGGCCCTGTCCAGTGTCGATTTAAATTGAATAAATGATTTGGAAAATGAATATTTAAAATGAAAATATGTGCTGGAACTTGTAAAATTCATAAAAAAAATCATTTTTAGTCCAAACTATTCCATTCCAATTTCTAAAATTTTGTAATATTATTGTTTATCACTTAGAGTCTCTGTTTTGACATGAAAACAGTAAGAAAATTAATTTCTCACTTAATCCTATTTTAAGCATATAAAACCTTTGGAAATTCATAACTTAAAATCTATAACTCCAAATTTAATGATTCATGTTCCTAGAATTTTATTTTAATGTGTAGATTATTATAATGTATTTTGTTTACATGTTTGGTGTGATGTTAATTTTCTCTATATACTGTGCTTGTTTGAATTGTGGCGAGTAGAAGTGCCTGTGACTGAGGATTCTGGTGCCCAGCAGATTGAAGTTGCTGAGCAGGAGCTCATTGAAGGCAAGTTATGCCCTTGACCACTTTTATTACCCAATAATGTACTTTATTATCACTATTCAATGCATAGGTTTAATTTTGATGGGGCCCAATAGGTCACCCTAGACTATTTATCTATTTACCTTGTTATCCCTGAATCACTTGGGTAGTTTTGCTATTGCTTTACATGGTTTTGGGTTAATATTCCATTATATTCATGTTTCAATTATTTTGTTATTCTATTTATGTTCATGTCAAGATGATTAATGTTAATTGGAACATGGAGCTTAACTTGAGAAACACGTGCCACCACAAGGGTGGAATGGAACGCCCATGGCTGACTAATTAGGAAAGCTAGTGGAAGACTACCTTACCCGAACCTTACCCGAAAGGGGAAAGTGCAGTAGGGGAGTTGCATGCAAGGAGGTTTTCGGGTTGATTTTTCTGTGATGGCGGTCAGATGAGGGATTCTTGCAAGTGCTCTTCCCATAACTGTAGCGGGTTTTCGGAAGCTAGTGGAACTTTGTTAAGGCCTCATAGTGTTGCCCTGCCTCGCTTCCTTGGTAGAGGTGTATGGGAGTCACGATCTCTTGGCATATGGGTAACATGACTTGTGGGTACAGGGTACAACCTCTGCAGAGTGTAAAAACTGGTATACTAGCTGAGCTCACGGTCATGAGCAGCTCAGGACTCTCGCATGATTAATTTATGGAACTTAAATTCAATTTGTCATTTGCATTGCATGGGATTATTTATTAATTCTCTTCTATTATTTTTATTATGGTTTGGTATTCACTTACATTTAGTAACTGCTAATAAAATTTTGACCAACTTATTAAAAGCAATGCTCAGCTTTAACCCCTATTGTAGATCAGCCTTACACATCACATGAACTCCCACCTTTGGTGAGTTCATGCACTGGCTTTCCCCACAACTTGTTGAGCTATGATCATGTGTGAGCTCACTCTTGCTGTCTCACACCCCCACAGGAGAAGAACAGGTGGTTCAAGAGGAGCCACAAAACGAGGAGTTTGATCTGATCTAGGTGGCGTCTCCCTGTTGACTTATTGGCGCCTATGATGAATTTAGTTAGTTTAGAGTTTAGGGTTTATCCTTTATTTTTGTAAGACTTCCACTGTGTAATAAGTACTCTGATTATATTGTGACATTTATCTCTATACACTCTGTTATTATATATGTTGTCTTCTTTGGCGCATGTATGAGATGCATCCGGCTTTGTTCCTTAAATCCGGGTGTGACAGATTGCACGGGACCTCACGCCACATACTATTGATTTGGCCGTGTGTCGGTGTTTGGAGCCCGACCACGCACCCGGGGTTACCCCTCGAGGTGCTTTTGGGTAGGACGGTGTCGCTGATTGTAGCTCAATGGTTCGTGCGAGACACACGAGAGATGATAGACAGTTTTCTACAGGTTCTGTCCGCTTTGAGAGGCGTAACACCCTACTTCCTGGTGTAGATCTTTATGTGGTAGGTTACAGGGGAATTATCTAGTATGGAGAATGCTAGAGAAATAAGTGGATGGCTGATGGATGACCTGCCCTTTGATGGGGTGCCCCCTAGGCCTTATATATCCGCCCGTGGGGCACTACATGTGTGTATGATAATGATGCGTTCCTAAGTAATAGTGAACTGACTGAACTTATCTTCCTACAATCTTGCCGACTTATTCTCATTTGGTTCCGATGTGCAAGGTTGGTCGCATGGGAGAATCGGATTAGAGCTGTGGATAATGCTCAAAACCTGCGAGCCGCCTTGGCCCGCATTCGCTCTTTTCCCTGCGTCGGCCCATGCTGCCAGCAGTTCTCCCCTAGCCCACGAAGGGATGGCCTTGCGAAACAATAGGTCCAAAGCCTTTCGCGAGCCCTTCTGATGAGGACATCACTACCATGGATACAAACAACACTCCCCTAGTTGATGTTCAAGGTCCTATTACTCGCACACGCGCAAGACAATTGAATTTGCAGGTGAGCTCGTTCCTATGTACTTATTCTTGTGCATTTGAGAATATTGTGCTACCTAATGAATTAATTGTACTTAGGAATGAAGGAAAGGACCAGCAAGGACATGGTGAAGGACTTGGAGGCATGGAAGGCCAACAAGGACGTTCAGATCAAGGTGGAGGACCAAACCGACGTCCGTAATCTATCTCGGTGCTGCGACACCGTAATTGGCCTTTGGACCGTGTATCTTTGTTGGGCCCATTAGGGCGCGTCCAGGGAGGGAGTCACGCTCCTAACCCTTATATAATCAGTAGTCGCCACCACATTAGGGCTTGAGTTTTGCTTAAGTTAGATCTATCGAGAACAGCCATCGTAGATCGGTTTGTGAGACCCCAACATGTGAGCTTAATCATTCATCCACAGTATTCCAGATTGTGTTCTTTCTTGTTCTTGCTTGTGTCTTCGATTCACAGGCAAGGATTAGCCCTCGTGGCGAGGTCAATCGCGTAGCGCACGCTTGATAACCAAAGGAGAAGTGGTGCTGCGATTGCGGGGTTCTAGTCGTGTTGATTGGAAGCCGGATTGTCTGTGTGACATCTCCACAAAATCGATAGTTACCTACACCTGACGGAAGATCGGGCACCCCTTTCCTATCAAGTGGTATTCAAAGACTCAGGTATTACCGTCAGGCTTACCCTAGTTTAGTTTAGGTTTTTCATCCTATAACTCTAGATAATTGCCATACAAAAAAAATTTCGTTGTCCTAGAACCCTTGTTTAGCCTTTGCAATTTCGTTTTCAGTTTGGCTTTGTTCAATTCGTGTCCGTGGTCGAGTCGTGTTGCTGATTTAGGGTGTATCTTCATCGTAGTTCAACTGCAGATCCCATCCACCATTACCCAGATCACAAGTTGATCCACCCCATTAATCGACTTGCCCTCGCTAGCCGCCACCATGACAACCCTAGATAGATTGCAGATTGGGAAGTTTTGCCCTAACCGCGCCGCCTTCTAGTCGTGCCTCTCAAAAACATAACTTGAGGTACCTTCCTTAAACCGGGCATAACTTTTCGCTCGGTTGTCCAAAAAATCTGAAATTTTTACAGGAGCTTGGTGACGCCATTTTGAGGCCAACCAAACTCGCCTTCGACCTGTTTGGTTTCGATAAAATTGTCAAAAAAATTCAGGAAAATAAAGAAAAAAATTGTCAAAGCTCTTGCACACTTTTCAGAGAACTTGCTGATTTTCTGTAGACCACATCTGATCTCTGTTTTAGGTGAAACTTGGTGTAGCTCCTATTTTGTTGCCTCTTGTGCTGAGAAAAATATCAAAAAAATCATACAAAACATACAAAAAAGAAAAACAAAATCACCAGTGATTCCTACTAGTGCCTTTTTGGCCTCGCTAGTACAATATTTACAGTACTGCCATTCTGCTAGTTCCATTGTTCTTTGTTCCAACCTTGTTGTGCCACACCGCGGATACATCTCTTAGCCAGCAATTGTGACTTGTGCTTTGGATACTTATTGAACTTCGCTCATCTGCACTCGATTTTGTTCCACATTCACATACATATTGTGCTTGTCCTACAGCTCCACATACTATATCTTCTGATCAATACAGATTTGACCTTGCAATCGCGGTTTCACTACCTCTTGGTAAGTATCACGAACCAACCTCTGATTGTACCATCCTTTGCTTTGTATTTCGTCAGACAATTGAATTTGCAGGTGAGTTCAGATTTGGTCAAGAAGCTTGACCTGACCACACGTCCACGGCCACATTCATACCACATTCAGTGGATCAATGATTCCGGCAAGGTTAAGATAATACACATGGTACGAGTGCATTTCTCCATTGGTATGTATTTTGATTATGCGGATTGCGATGTAGTACATATGGAAGCTTGTTCTCTTTTGTTGGGTAGACCTTGGGAATATGATACTGATGCACGTCACCATGGTAGGAGTAATACATACACTTTTAGGCATAAATATAAAAACATTACTTTGCTACCTTTGACTCTTGCTGAAATTGTACAAGATGATAAAGATAAAGCTACAAGTACCCATAAGGAACCAACTAATGAGACAGAAATTCAGCAACAAATTAAATTGAAAGCTCCTGTCATGCTTGCTACTAAATCTGATCTTCTTGAAACTCATGCTACTGATGCTTGTTGCTATGCCTTGGTTTGCAAAGATGCTTTCTTTTCTATTGATGATATTCCTAGCACTTTGCCTGCATCTGTGACTAACCTTTTGCAGCAGTTCCGAGATGTTTTTCCCTTTGAGTTACCTCTAAGACTTCCTCCCATTCGTGGGATTGAGCACCAGATTGATTTGATTCCTGGAGCAAGCTTGCCCAACCGTGTTGCATATCGAGCAAATCCTGAGGAGACTAAGGAGATTCAGCGCCAAGTCCAAGACCTTTTGGACCGCGGGTATGTACGTGAGAGCCTTAGTCCTTGTTCTGTTCCTGTCATTTTGGTTCCAAAGATGGCAGTTGGCGCATGTGTGTAGATTGTAGAGCCATTAACAACATCACTATCCAGTACCGTCATCCTATTCCTCGATTAGATGATATGCTTGATGAGTTAAGTGATTCTAAAATATTTTCTAAGATTGATTTGCACAGTGGGTACCACCAAATTAGAATGAAATTAGGCGATGAATGGAAAACTGCTTTTAAAACCAAGTTTGGCTTATATGAGTGGTTAGTGATGCCTTTTGGATTAACTAATGCCCCTAGTACTTTTATGCGTTTGATGAACGAAGTTTTGTGCCCATTTATTGGAAAATTTGTGGTGGTTTATTTTGATGATATCTTGATCTACAGCACTTGTTTATCTGAACATCTTGACCATCTACGTGCTATTTTTGATGCTTTGCGCGCCGCGCGCTTATTTGCTAACCTTGACAAATGCACCTTTTGCACCAAACGAGTATCGTTTCTTGGCTATGTTGTCACTCCACAAGGTATTGAGGTTGATGAGGCCAAGGTGCATGCCATTCAGAGTTGGCCAACGCCATCGACGGTGACACAAGTGCGGAGTTTTCTTGGACTTGCAGGATTTTATCGTCGTTTCGTGAAGGATTTTAGCACCATCGCTGCCCCATTACATGAGTTGACCAAGAAGGGTGTTTCATTTAATTGGGGGCAGTCACAAGATGATTCTTTTGCTCTTTTAAAAGAGAAGCTTACTCACGCGCCACTACTCCAACTTCCTGACTTTGGTAAGACTTTTGAACTCGAATGTGATGCAAGTGGAGTTGGCATTGGTGCTGTTTTGATGCAAGGAGGTAAACCCGTTGCATATTTTAGTGAGAAATTGAATGGCCCTATTCTTAATTATTCTACTTATGATAAAGAATTATATGCTCTCATACGACCTTTGCAAACATGGAAACATTATTTGTGGTCTAAGGAATTTGTTATTCATTCTGATCATGAGTCACTTAAGCATCTTTGTAATCAAACAAATCTGAATTGTAGACATGCTAAGTGGGTAGAATTTCTTGAAACTTTTCCTTACATCATTAAACATAAAAAGGGGAATGATAATGTGATTGCTGATGCTTTGTCTAGACGCTATGCTATGTTGTCTCAACTTGATTGTCGTATTTTTGGACTTGAAACAATTAAGGGACAATATGCTTTTGATGATGATTTTAAAGAGGTTGCATTAAATTGTAAAGAGGGCCATACATGGAATAAATTTGTGCTAAATGATGGATACTTGTTTAGAGCTAACTTCCTATGCATTCTAGTTGGTTCGGTTCGTCTTTTGTTGTTGCAGGAAGCGCATGGTGGTGGTTTGATGGGTCACTTCTGTGCCAAGAAGACGGAGGCTGTGCTGTCCACACACTTCTTTTGGCCTCGAATGCGGTGTGATGTTGAACGCTTTGTAGCAAGATGCATGACGTGTCAAAAAGCTAAGTCACGATTGAACCCACATGGTTTGTATATGCCTCTTCCTATTCCTTCAGTTCCGTGGGCGGATATTTCTATGGATTTTGTTTTGGGATTGCCTAGGACGAAGAGGGGGAGCGATAGTGTTTTTGTTGTGGTTGATCCTTTTTCTAAGATGGCACATTTTATACCTTGTCACAAAACGGATGATGCCATTCATATTGCTAACCTCTTTTTCAAAGAGATTGTTCGTTTGCATGGTATGCCTTCTACTATTGTTTCAGATCATGATGTAAAATTCTTGAGTCATTTTTGGCGTACTCTATGGAACAAATTGGGGACAAAATTGCTGTTTTCTACTACTTGTCATCCCCAAACTGATGGACAAATGGAAGTTGTGAATAGAACATTGTCTACAATGCTGCGAGCAATATTGAAGAAAAACTTGAAAATGTGGGAAGAGTGTTTGCCGCATGTGGAATTTGCATATAATCGGGTAGAACACTCCACCACCAAGGTAAGTCCTTTTCAGGTAGTGTATGGTTTTAACCCTCGTGCTCCTATTGATCTTTTGCCTCTACCTACTACCGAGCAAGTACATAGTGATGCTAAGGAGCGTGCTGATTTTATATTGGAACTTCATGCTTCAACTAAAGCCAACATTGAAAAGATGACTGAAAAATATAGAATTGCTGGTAGTCAAGGTAGAAAACCAGTTAAGCTTGAAGTGGGTGATTTAGTATGGTTGCACTTGAGAAAAGATAGATTTCCAGAGTTAAGAAAGTCTAAATTGATGCCACGTGCTGCTGGTCCATATAAGATTTTGGAGAAAATAAATGATAATGCATATAAACTTGAGTTGCCTCCCGAGTTCTGGGTTAGTCCTACATTTAACATTGCAGATTTGAAACCGTATTTGGGGGAAGAAGATGAGCTTGAGTCGAGGACGACTCCACTTCAAGAGGGGGAGGATGATGAGGACATCACTACCATGGATACAAACAACACTCCCCTAGTTGATGTTCAAGGTCCGATTACTCGCACACACGCAAGACAATTGAATTTGCAGGTGAGCTTGTTCCTATGTACTTATTCTTGTGCATTTGAGAATAGTGTGGTACCTAATGAATTAATTGTACTTAGGAATGAAGGAAAGGACCAGCAAGGACATGGTGAAGGACTTGGAGGCGTGGAAGGCCAGCAAGGATGTTTGGATCAAGGTGGAGGACCAAACCGACGTCTGTAATCTGTCTCGGTGCTGCGACACCGTAATTGGCCTTTGGGCCATGTATCTTTGTTGGGCCCATTAGGGCATGTCCAGGGAGGGAGTCACGCTCCTAACCCTTATATAATCAGTAGCCGCCACCACATTAGGGCTCGGGTTTTGCTTAAGTTAGATCTGTCGAGAACAGCCGCCGTAGATCGGTTTGTGAGACCCCAACTTGTGAGCTTAATCATTCATCCGCAATATTCTAGATTGTGTTCTTTCTTGTTCTTGCTTATGTCTTTGATTCGCAGGCAAGGATTAGCCCTCGTGGCGAGGTCAATCGCGCAGCGCACGGTTGATAACCAGAGGAGAAGTGGTGCTGTGATTGCGGGGTTCTAGTCGTGTTGATTGGAAGCCGGATTGTCTGTGTGACATCTCCACCAAATCGATAGTTACCTACACCTGACGGAAGATCGGGCACCCCGTTCCTATCACCTTCTATCCTTCTAGTGGACCCGGGGGATATCGGTCCCCCACAAGCCCCCAATCTTTAAGTTGATTTTAAAATAATTGGCCCAAAGATTCTAGGTTCAGCTTGCGGTTTTGATTTTCATTTTGGTGATGGGCGCTTCGAAGGTGCACCTATTGAACATTGCTTCTGAACTCTAAGTGACTTAGTAGAAAACAATCTTCTATTGTCCTCCTTTGGTACATTCAACGATCTTCGCCTTATGCTTCAGAAATCGACACTCTGTCATCAGCTTATGCTTTAGAGATCAGCATTCTGTCCTTTGGGGTTAAGGATTCATTGGGTGCACCCCCGAGCTTTGAGTGGATTATTGAAAATAATCCACTCAAAGATCTTCATCTCATGCTTTTAGGGATCAACATTTTGTCTTTGTATTTGTCTTATGCTTTAGAAAACAACATTTTATCTTCGTCTTATGCTTTAGAAACCAGCATTTTGTCTTTGTCTCATGTTTTAGAAATTAGCATTTTATCTTCCTCTCATGCTTCAGAAATCGACGTATTGTCCTTTGGAGTTAAGGATTCATTGGGTGCACCGAAGGTGCACCCAATGAGTGTAGCCCTCGAGCTTTGAGAGGATTATTGAAAATAATCCACTCAAAGATCTTCATCTCATGCTTTTAGGGATCAACATTTTGTCTTCATCTCCTGCTTTTTGCGAACTCAAGCAACGTGGTTTGCCCATGTCTTGTTAGGTTTGAAATTTATTTGATCGGCGACAGATTGGACGTCTGGTAGATGGCTCTTGGCTGGTCTTCATTTTGCTTTGTGCTTCAATGCTTCTGCTGACTAGACTTGCAATTCAGTAGCTATATTTGGCTCTCCTTTGATCTCCATCGATATCTTCCTTCTGTCTCAATACATTCATTGTGCATACTGTATGGATGTGACTTGTTCAGAAAATCTATTGAAAATTCTTGGCCGTCCCCCCACCCAATGGGTGTCCCAATGGGTGCGACCAAAGGACGTTTTGATATGCAGAGCGTTTAGCACACTATCCTGGATTAGTAACTTGACGTGACCGCGGGGTGTAATCATATCACCTAAGTAGTTGACCTTAGTCCAAATGGTGTCGTGTTACGCGAAACAACGTCTGCAGCCTGACTTGCTTCCAGGCGATTTGAATTGCTTATTGAATACTTGCGACTGTTCGGTGAGCGTGGTAGGAGATGGACAGTTGCCTCCAGCCTCTATAAATAGCCTGCTTGCCCTCGTTGTTCTCTTCACACATCCTCCGATCGTCTGTTGCTTCTTTTCGAACTCCCTCTTCTCTTCCATCTAGCCATGGGCAAGGACAAGAAGGGTCAGGGTTCGCTGCGTCGCTCCGGCGACAAACGGAAACGTGAGCCAAGTCCTTCGTCGGAGGACTTCGGTGACTCCGAGTACTCGGAGGAGGAGTTCTCCTCCGAGTCCGAGGGATCTCCGGTCTACGCTTCCCCCCCGGCATCGTCCGACGACTCAGACGATTCCCAAGGGATAGCCACCGAGGTGTGGACGTACATCCGGTCTGTCGAGCACGCTGGGCTCAAGGGCTCGGATGAGTCTGAAAGTCGCCTAAAGGGGGGTGAATAGGCGGAATCTGAAAATTATGAACTTAAGCACAACTACAAGCCGGGGTTAGCGTTAGAAATATAATCAAGTCCGAAAGAGAGAGCGAAAACAAATCAACCAAGGAAATAGAGCGGATGACACGGTGATTTGTTTTACCGAGGTTCGGTTCTTGCAAACCTACTCCCCGTTGAGGTGGTCACAAAGACCGGGTCTCTTTCAATCCTTTCCCTCTCTCAAACGATCACCTAGACCGAGTGAGCTTCTCTTCTCAATCAATCGGGACACTAAGTCCCCACAAGGACCACCACACAATTGGTGTCTGTTGCCTTGATTACAATTGAGTTGGGAACAAGAAAGAAAGAAGAAGAAAAGCGATCCAAGCGCAAGAACTCAAATGAACACAAATGTCACTCTCTCTAGTCTCTATTTGAATGGAATAAACTTTGGACTTGGGAGAGGATTTGATCTCTTGTTTGTGTCTTGGAATGAAGTCTAGAGCTCTTGTATTGAATGCAAATGGCTGAAACTTGGATGCCTTGAAGTGTTGGTGGTTGGGGGTATTTATATCCCCAACCACCAAAGTGGCCGTTGGGAGGGGCTACTGTCGTATGGCGCACCGGACAGTCCGGTGCGCCACCGGACACTGTCCGGTGCGCCACCGGACACTGTCCGGTGCGCCAGCCACGTCACCCAACCGTTAGGGTTCGACCGTTGGAGCTCTGACATGTGGGTCCACCGGACAGTCCAGTGGTGCACCAGACAGTCACTGTTCACTGTCCGGTGCGCCTTCTGGCGCCTGCTCTGACTTCTGCGCGCGCAGGCGCGCACTGTTTACTTTCACTGTTCATTTGCAGACGACCGTTGGCACGAAGTAGCCATTGCTCCGCTGGCACACCGGACAGTCAGGTGAATTATAGCGGAGTGGCTCCTCGAATTCTCGAAGTTGGCAAGTTTGAGTTGATCCTCCCTGGTGCACTGGACACTGTTCGGTGGTGCACCGAACACTGTCCGGTGCGCCAGACCAGGGCAGCCTTCGGTTGTCTTTTTCTCTTTTTATTTGAACCCTTTCTTTGACTTTGTATTGGTTTGTGTTGAACCTTTGGCACCTGTAGAACTCGTAATCTAGAGCAAACTAGTTAGTCCAATAATTTGTGTTGGGCAATTCAACCACCAAAATTCATATAAGAAAAGGTTTGTCCCTATTTCCCTTTCAATCTCCCCCTTTTTGGTGATTGATGCCAACACAAACCAAAGCAAATATAAAAGTGCAGAATTGAACTAGTTTGCATAAGGTAAGTGCAAAGGTTGCTTGGAATTTAAACCAATATAATTATTTCAATAGATATGCATGGATTGTTTTCTTCTTATTTAAAATTTTGGACCACGCTTGCACCATGAGTTTTGTTTTGCAAAGTCTTTGTAAAATTTTTTTCAAAACTTTTTGCAAATAGTCAAAGGTATATGAATAAGAATTAAAGAAGCATTTTCAAGATTTTGAAATTTTCTCCCCCTGTTTCAAATGCTTTTCCTTTGACTTAAACAAAACTCCCCCTGAATAAAATTCTCCTCTTAGTGTTCAAGAGGGTTTTACAAGTTTTTGAAGATACTAGAAATTTCTCCCCCTTTTGAACACAATAAGATATCAATTTGAAAACTTCATTTTAAAATATGGTGGTGGTGCGGTCCTTTTGCTTTGGGCTCATACTTTCTCCCCCTTTGGCATGAATCGCCAAAAACGGATACTTGTGAGTGAAATACAAGCCCTTTCTTTCTCCCCAATGGCAAACAAATAGATATGAGTGAAGATTATACCAAAGTGGAGAACGATGCAGAATACTGGCAAATACCAATGGAGTTGAGTGGAAGCGCCTTCTTTGCCGAATACTCCATTTCCCTTTCAATTCTATGACTAAGCATGAGAATAGACTTGAAAACACATTAGTCATAGACATGAAAGGTATATAAATGAGCTATGTGTGCAAGGAATCAATCAAAGTTCCAAGAATCAAGAATGTTTAGCTCATTCCTAAGTTTGGTAAAGGTTTTATCATCTAAAGGCTTGGTAAAGATATCGGCCAATTGATCTTTGGTGTTAATATAGGCTATCTCGATATCCCCCTTTTGCTGGTGGTCTCTCAAAAAGTGATACCGAATGGCTATGTGCTTAGTGCGGCTGTGTTCAATGGGATTATCCGCCATGCGGATTGCACTCTCATTATCACATAGGAGAGGGACTTTGCTAAATTTGTAGCCATAGTCCCTAAGGGTTTGCCTCATCCAAAGTAATTGCGCGCAACAATGACCTTCGGAAATGTACTCGGCTTCGGCAGTAGAAAGAGCGACTGAGTTTTGTTTCTTTGAAGCCCAAGACACCAGGGATCTCCCCAGAAACTGACAAGTCCCTGATGTGTTCTTCCTATCAATTTTACACCCTACCCAATCAGCATCAGAATATCCTAATAAATCAAAAGAGGATCCCTTGGGGTACCAAAGGCCAAACTTAGGTGTATAAACTAAATATCTCAAGATTCTTTTCACGGCCCTAAGGTGAACTTCCTTAGGATCGGCTTGAAATCTTGCACACATGCATACGGAAAGCATAATGTCCGGTCGAGACGCACATAAATAGAGTAAAGATCCTATCATCGACTGGTATACCGTTTGATCTACGGATTTACCTCCCGTGTCGAGGTCGAGATGCCCATTGGTTCCCATGGGTGTCTTGATGGGCTTGGCATCCTTCATTCCAAACTTGGTGAGTATGTCTTGAATGTACTTTGTTTGGCTAATGAAGGTGCCCTCTTGGAGTTGCTTGACTTGAAATCCTAGAAAATACTTCAACTCCCCCATCATAGACATCTCGAATTTTTGTATCATAATCCTACTAAACTCTTCACAAATAGAATTGTTAGTAGATCCAAATATGATATCATCAACATAAATTTGGCATACAAACAAATCATTTTCAATTGTTTTAGTAAAGAGAGTAGGATCGGCCTTTCCGACTTTGAAGCCATTAGTGATAAGAAAATCTCTTAGGCATTCATACCATGCTCTTAGGGCTTGCTTTAGCCCATAAAACGCCTTAGAGAGTTTGTATACATGGTTAGATACTCACTATCTTCAAAGCCAGGAGGTTGCTCAACATAGACCCCTTCCTTGATTGGTCCATTGAGGAAGGCACTCTTCACGTCCATTTGATAAAGCTTAAAGCCATGGTAAGTAGCATAGGCAAGTAATATACGAATTGACTCAAGCCTAGCTACGGGTGCATAGGTTTCACCAAAATCCAAACCTTCGACTTGTGAATACCCCTTGGCCACAAGTCGTGCCTTGTTCCTTGTCACCACACCATGCTCATCTTGTTTGTTGCGGAAGACCCACTTGGTTCCTACAACATTTTGGTTAGGACGTGGAACTAAATGCCATACCTCATTCCTCATGAAATTGTTGAGCTCCTCTTGCATCGCCAGCACCAAATCTGGATCTTGAAGTGCTTCCTCTACCTTGTGTGGCTCAATAGAGGAAACAAAAGAGTAATGTTCACAAAAATGAGCAACACGAGATCGAGTGGTTACCCCCTTATGAATATCTCCGAGGATGGTGTTCACGGGGTGATCTCGTTGGATTGCTTGGTGGACTCTTGGGTGTGGCGGCCTTGGATCTTGTTCATCTTCCTTGTCTTGATTATTGGCATCTCCCCCTTGATCATTGTCCTCCTCTTGAGGTGGCTCATCTTCTTCATCTTCATTTTCATCATCTTGAGCTTGATCCTCATCTTGGGTTGGTGGAGATGCTTGCATGGAGGAAGATGGTTGATCTTCTGCTTGTGGAGGCTCTTTGGGTTCCTTAGGACACACATCCCCAATGGACATGTTCCTTAGCGTGATGCACGGAGCCTCTTCATCATCTAGTTCATCAAGATCAACTTGCTCTACTTGAGAGCCATTAGTCTCATCAAACAAAATGTCACAAGAAACTTCAACTAGTCCAGTGGACGTGTTAAAGAGTCTATATGCCCTTGTGTTTGAATCATAACCAAGTAAAAAGCCTTCTACAGCCTTAGGAGCAAATTTAGATTTTCTACCTCTTTTAACAAGAATAAAGCATTTGCTACCAAAGACTCTAAAATATGAAGCATTGGGCTTTTTACCGGTGAGGAGTTCATAAGATGTCTTCTTGAGGATTCGGTGTAGATATAACCGGTTGATGGAGTAGCAAGCGGTGTTGACCGCCTCGGCCCAAAACCGATCCGAAGTCTTGTACTCATCAAGCATGGTCCTTGCCATGTCCAATAGAGTTCTATTCTTCCTCTCCACTACACCATTTTGTTGTGGCGTGTAGGGAGAAGAGAACTCATGCTTGATGCCCTCTTCCTCAAGAAAGTCTTCAATTTGAGAGTTCTTGAACTCCGTCCCATTGTCGTTTCTTATTTTCTTGATCCTCAAGCCGAACTCATTTTGAGACCGTCTCAAGAATCCTTTCAAAGTCTCTTGGTTTTGAGATTTTTCCTGTAAAAAGAATACCCAAGTGAAGCGAGAATAATCATCCACAATAACTAGATAGTACTTACTCCCGCCGATGCTTATGTAAGCTATCGGGCCGAATAGGTCCATGTGGAGTAGTTCTAGTGGTCTGTCAGTCGTCATGATGTTCTTGTGTGGATGATGAACACCAACTTGCTTCCCTGCTTGGCATGCGCTACAAATCCTGTCTTTCTCAAAATGAACATTGGTTAGTCCCAAAATGTGCTCTCCCTTTAGAAGCTTGTGAAGATTCTTCATCCCAACGTGGGCTAGTCGGCGATGCCAGAGCCAACCCATGTTAGTCTTAGCAATTAAGCAAGTGTCGAGTTTAGCTCTATTGAAATCAACTAAGTATAGCTGACCCTCTAACACTCCCTTAAATGCTACTGAATCATCACTTCTTCTAAAGACAGTAACACCTACATCCATAAAAAGACAGTTGTAACCCATTTTACATAATTGTGAAACTGAAAGCAAGTTATAATCTAAAGAATCTACAAGAAAAACATTGGAAATAGAATGGTCAGGTGATATAGCAATTTTACCCAATCCTTTGACCAAACCTTGATTTCCATCCCCGAATGTGATAGCTCTTTGGGGATCTTGGTTTTTCTCATAGGAGGAGAACATCTTTTTCTCCCCAGTCATGTGGTTTGTGCACCCGCTGTCGATGATCCAACTTGAGCCCCCGGATGCATAAAACTACAAAACAAATTTAGGCCTTGTTCTTAGGTACCCAAACGGTTTTGGGTCCTTTTACATTAGAAACAAGCACCTTGGGTACCCAAACACAAGTCTTTGACCCCTTGTGTTTGCCCCCAACATATTTGGCAACTACTTTGCCTGATTTGTTAGTGAGCACATAGGAAGCATCAAAAGTCTTAAATGAAATGTTATGATCATTTGATGCAATAGGAGATTTCCTTTTAGGCATTTTAACATGTGTAGGACGCCTAGAGCTAGAAGCCTCATTCTTATAAATAAAAGCATGGTGAGAAACAGAATGAGTCTTCTTTGCATGAATTCTCCTAATTTTATCCTCAGGATAACCAGCAGGATATAAAATATAGCCTTCGTTATCCTGAGGCATGGGAGCCTTGCCCTTAACAAAATTAGACAATCTTTTAGGAGGGGCATTAAGCTTGACATTGTCTCCCTGTTGGAAGCCAATGCCATCCTTAAAGCCAGGGCGTCTCCCATTATAAAGCATACTACGAGCAAATTTAAAATTTTCATTCTCTAGTTCATGCTCGGCAATTTTAGCATCTAGTTTAGCTATATGATCATTTTGTTGTTTAATCATGGCAAGGTGATCATGAATAGCATCTATATTAACATCTCTACATCTAGTACAAATAGAAACATGATCAACCATAGATGTAGAGGGTTTGCAATCATTTAGTTCAACAATCTTAGCATGTAAAATAGCATTCTCATCTCTAAGATTGGAAATAGAAACATTGCAAACATCTAATTCCTTAGCCTTAGCAATTAATTTTTCATTCTCATTCTTAAGGCTAGCAAGAGAGGCATTCAATTTTTCAATCTTAGCAATTAGACTAGCATTATCATTTCTAAGATTGATAATTGAATCATCACAAATATTTGGCTTCTCAACCTTAGCAATCAAATTAGCATTCTTAATCCTAAGGTTGGAGATAGTATCATGGCAAATACTAAGCTCACTAGTTAATTTTTCATTTTTCTCTACCTCTTGAGCATAAGCATTTTTAGTCTTAACATGCTTCTTATTTTCCTTAATAAGGAAGTCCTTTTGGCTATCCAAGAGTTCATCCTTCTCATGAATAGCACTAATCAATTCATTCAATTTCTCTTTTCGTTGCATGTTAAGATTGGTAAAAAGAGTAAGCAAGTTGTCCTCATCATCACTAGAATTATCCTCATCACTAGAAGTTGCATATTTAGTGGAGGACCTTGATTTTACCTTCTTCTTCTTGCCGTCCATTGCCATGAGGCACTTGTGGCCAACGTTGGGGAAGAGAAGACCGTTGTTGATGGCGATGTTGGCGGCGTCCTCATCGTCGGAGGAGTCGGTGGAGCTCTCGTCGGAGTCCCACTCCCGGCAAACATGGGCATCGCCACCCTTCTTCTTGTAGTACCTCTTCTTCTCCTTCTTATTCCCCCTCTTGTAGTTATCCCTCTCACTATCAGTAGATAAAGGACATTTAGCGATAAAATGACCGGGCTTACCACACTTGTAGCATACTTTCTTGGAGCGGGGCTTGCAGTCTTTCCCCCTCCTTTGCTTGAGGATTTGGTGGAAGCTCTTGATGATGAGCTCCATCTCCTCATTGTCGAGCTTGGAGGCATCAATGGGGACCCTACTTGGTGTAGAGTCTTCTTTCTTCTCCTCCGTTGCCTTGAGTGCAACGGGTTGTGCCTCGGGTATGGAGGAGGCGCCTTGCTCAATGATCTTCTTGGAGCCTTTGATCATTAGTTCAAAGGTCACAAATTTTCCTATTACTTCCTCGGGAGACATTAGTTTATATCTTGGATCACCACGAATTAATTGAACTTGAGTGGGGTTAAGAAAAACAAGTGATCTAAGAATAATCTTGACCATTTCATGGTCATCCCACTTGGTGCTCCCGAGGTAACGCACTTGATTTACCAAGGTCTTTAGCCGGTTGTACATGGCTTGTGGGTCTTCTCCTTGGTTGAGCATAAAACGACCGAGCTCCCCCTTGATCATTTCCCTCTTGGTGATCTTGGTCACCTCGTCTCCTTCGTGCGCGGTCTTGAGCACGTCCCAAATTTCTTTGGCGCTCTTCAACCCTTGCACCTTGTTATACTCCTCTCGACTTAGAGAGGCGATGAGTATAGTGGTGGCTTGGGAGTTGAAGTGCCGGATTTGGGCAACCTCGTCCGAATCATAGTCTTCATCCCCTAGCATGGTACCTGTACTCCAATCTCAACAACATCCCAAATGCTAGTGTGGATTGAGGTTAGATGGTGCCTCATTTTATCACTCCACATATTATAATCTTCACCATCAAACATAGGTGGTTTGCCTAATGGGACGGAAAGTAAAGGAGTACGTTTTGAAATACGAGGGTAGCGTAGGGGGATCTTACTAAACTTCTTGCGCTCATGGCGCTTAGAAGTTACGTACGACGCGTCGGAGCCGGAAGTGGATGGCGACGAAGAATCGGTCTCGTAGTAGACCACCTTCTTCTTCTTTTTCTGGTCGCCACTCCGATGCGACTTGTGAGGAGGTGAGTCCTCCTTCTTCTTGTTGCGGGACTCTCCTGATGGAGCCTTCCTGTGGCTTGTGGCGGGCTTCTCGCCGGTCACCATCTCCTTCTTGGCGTGTTCTCCCAACATCACTTCGAGCGATTGGGCTCTAATGAAGCACTAGGCTCTAATACCAATTGAAAGTCGCCTAGAGGGGGGATGAATAGGTAGAATATGAAAATTATGAACTTAAGCACAACTACAAGCTGGGGTTAGCGTTAGAAATATAATCGAGTCCAAAATAGAGGGAGAAAACAAATCAACCAAGGAAATAGAGTGGATGACACGGTGATTTGTTTTACCGAGGTTCGGTTCTTGCAAATCTACTCCCCGTTGAGGTGGTCACAAAGACCGGGTCTCTTTCAACCCTTTTCCTCTCTCAAACGGTCACCTAGTCCGAGTGAGCTTCTCTTCTCAATCAATCGGGACACTAAGTCCCCACAAGGACCACCACACAATTGGTGTCTCTTGCCTTGATTACAATTGAGTTGGGAACAAGAAATAAAGAAGAAGAAAAGTGATCCAAGCGCAAGAACTCAAATGAACACAAATGTCACTCTCTCTAGTCTCTATTTGTGTAACACCCCAAGTGTTACCATGGCTATGGCACCTCTATGCACTAATGACTGTCATCACATGTGGAAGAAACTTAAGGAGAAGAGCATAAGAATCTTGGAGACCATGTATTAATCAAGAAAGTTAATAACCTAAAAGCATTACCCAAGCTTTTGTGCACTAACACCTTGGGCAAGAGGGGAGTAAACCCTGGACCCCTCTTGAACCCCTATCTCCTAAAACCTTGGTCGAAGGGGGGGATTTAAGCAAATGTGCAAATCATGAACTAACCCTTGGCCAAAGTTAAGTAACATATTAATCAACAAATATAGAGGGGAAGCATTGCAAAAAGACCCCTTAAGAAACCCCAAATCCATTCCTTAAGTAGAGAAAGAGCTAGAGCCCTCTAATTCTCTCTAAGTCAAATTCTACACCTAATCTAAAGATCCACCGTGTTCACCTTGTAGATGGCACCAAAACCACCTAAGTTGTATACCAAAAATGTGGCATACCACCTAAGGCACCCCCTGGAAAATGTTGAGACCGAGCCCTTGACGTTTGACATGTCTTGGCATCACTTTTGTCGCGCATCGGATAGGGAGACAAGCCAGATTTGGCGTCCGCATATCTTCTGACCTAGGGCTTATCTTCCCTTGGAACTCACATACAAGAGATAGCCATAGGTGCCAGGAAGAGGTCTACGCTGGATTTTTGCCAAGATTCGCACGTATGCGATCTCAGCAAGCTTTTGAACATGGGCAGAAGAACACCTCCACGTGTTCGACGTGCTCTGCACACCAGCGCACGCCTGCGCCCGACCCCGCGCGCCCCGCGCCACGCCAAGCCGTGCCCGCGTCTCCGGCTCGCGCCCACGCCTATAAATCACCCTCAGGCGTCGACCATACTCCTCCGTGCACCCTCGACCTCACCGGAGCCCGAAACCACCGATGTTTGCCCCGCGCACGACGTGCCTGCGGCCACCCAAGCCCCTGCCACCGTAGACCGGCCAACAGAGCCCTTCCCAGCCACGCCCGACCCTTGGGAGAGACTGTGCACACCTCGGTGAAGCTCCCCGAGCAAGGAATCAGACTTTGCTTCGCCGGAGGAGCCAGTCCACGGTCGCCGGACTTCACCCGACCGCTGGTGAACGTAGACCGGGTAATCCTCTGCTCCATTCTTCGATTCCTTGTGCACTTAGCCTCTACGTCACCCCGTGGAGCTCATCGTGCCATTTGATTGAACTAGATCGCTGTGGTTTAGCCGGAACACCCTCCGCCGACGAGATCACCCGCCTGCGCACGTGGACCGGACGATTCCGGCCACCTCCACCGTCGAGCCGTACACCGCTGTGACCGCCAGGACCTCCCGGAGCCAACCCTGCCCCTCGCCGGACCTCTCTCGCCGCCGGTAAGCCGCGCCGCCCTTTTCTTTCCCGCGGGTACTGTTCGCATTAGGGGAAGGACCTTGGGGAAGAAGAAGAAAAGGTCGGGGGGATTTTTGAACTGTCAGTGACTCAGGGGAATAGTGGCGCAAGGGTAGATTTGAGTGGGTTGATTTGGATTAAACCCAGGGTCCTCGGTGTAAACTGTTTTCCCAGGAAACCTTTTTATTAATCTGATTTAAATTCAAACAGAACTTGAATAATTCATATCTTCTGTTTTGTTCACCCAAATCGGGTCAAACCAATTTTGCCAGATCTTAAATAATGTAAACCACTTAGGAAAAATATAAAACCCCTCAGTGTTACAGAAAACTTTAGAGTTCTGAATTAAATGATTAACTGGCCAAAAGCAGAAACAAATAAGGAAAAATAGTTACACTATTTGACTGAGGTTAAGAAAATTTAGAGAAGTACTTGACCACCTACTAACCTCTGTAAAAATGATAAACCCCTCTGTATACCTCATTAAGGTAGAGTTTGCCATTTATTTCACCTTGTGCTTAAAGTTAAAGAAAATAGAAAAGGTAATTTAACTAGAGAACCAGGGAGCACCCACATTTTTGTTGGTCTACTTATTCAGTATAGTTCACTAGAAAAATTTATTATACTCTGGTTTAGTATAAAATGATTGGGATACCTTTGATTTTAGGGAAACAAGGAAAACTTAGAAAAGCCCTAGAAAAATAACCCCAAGGAGAAAACACCCCAAACCTTGGGATAACTAATGATTTGTTATTATGAACATAGGAAAAATATGGAATATGTTGTTTGATATTTTTCAAATAACAAGTTAGTTATAAGCACCTTTTTGGCATAAAATTTTAGAAATTCACAACTAAATATTCAGTATGACTTTTTCTGTGATTTTTAACACAAAGGCCTAATATCACCTATGTGTCTGGACAAAAATAAAATTTGGTACAGAAACCTCAATTAAATCATAGCTATAGTGTAAAGTGCCCTTATAAAACTTATCCTTGTTAATTTTGCACAAGTAGTATCTGAATCAAGAACCACCTCAAATTTATAGGACAAATTACAGTGACAACTAGTAACCCACTGTAATTTTTATAGAATTTTTTTGGAAGAAGTTAAACCACTGTTGTAGTTCAACCCACACTAGAATTCATAAATAGAAAATGAAAAAGGGAAATTAATAGTAGAGATTACTGTTACCCTAACCCAACCAGCAAAACCCTTAAATACCTACTAAAACATCTAAGGGAAATCCAAGTCTCAATCCACTGTGCTTATCCTTAGGTAAAACCTAAACTTAAATTGGTAAGCATAAACCACTAAGAGCCGTATAACCAGGAAACCCTAAGTTACTAGCTAACTTAGTTTTTCTTCACTTGGCATAATGATTATTAAATTCTGCATAATCATGGCATACATATTCTTATTCAATGCATTCGATAGATTGCAACCTCACTGATGGAGAGTACGTCCTCGTGCCGGAGCAAGGTGTTGCTCAGGAGGTAGCCCCGGATCCAGCACCAAAGCCTGCCCCAGAGGATCTGCCTGCCCCAGCTTTGGAAGGCAAGCCCCGGTTTTATGCATAACCTATTTATTATGCTATTTTACTACACTTAATGTTTGTAGGCTTGTATTGTGCACTTAAGTGTAGGAGTTGATTGAAACCCTAGTTGCATGAACTCAGGAATCCTTTTTGAGATGGATACTAGTATGCTAGGTCGAGTAGCTGCTTTGCTAATTAGGGATCTCGGTAGAAGTCGAGTGATTTTTCTAGCACTCGCGCGAGGTCAGGAATTGGTTGTCTCCATTTTTATATCATAATGATGATGGTCTGTGGACAACAATCGATGGGGATTGGTTGTCCATGAGATGGAAATTGGAATAAGGATTAAGGTGTGGTACCGTGTGTCAAGCGTTTGAACGTACTAAGCACATACCGAGAAATATGGTAAATCGGTAAGCCTAGTACCTGAGTGAACCTGCCCGCAGATTGCCCTCCTCATGCGACCTGAGACGTGGTCTCCCATTCCGGTTATGGTGGGTACAAGTGCGGTCACTGCACGACGGCAGTCGGGGTCAGTGAGGCATTGTACACCAAGGCGGTGAGCCCCTTTCTGTTGCCAGGGAATCGATGGGGACGGTTGATGTGTGTGGGGACAGAGTGCCTCGCCACGTCGTGTGTTTAGGTTTACCTTGCAAGGATAAAAACTTGATTCGAATCGTCTCCTTCTCGCAGCTAATGAGACTGCTTGATCCATGCTGCTACATTGAGTAACAAGTGGAAATGTGATGATGTGATAAAAGGTGTTGATTGCTAAATTTTGCTTGCTACCATGAATGAGTAGATATTACACCTCTAGTCTTAAGAGAGTCACACATAAACTTGACAAAGCTAAAACTTGATTTACAAACTCAGCTAGTGCTTTTGGCAACCAAACCCCACAGCCAAACAGTAGACTCCTCACACCGGGTAAGTCTAGCTGAGTATTAGTATACTCAGCCTTGCTTGTGGCATAATTTTTACAGGTTCTCTGGAGGACATGGTTGCGGGAGTGACTTGGCCGTTCATCTTACCACCGGGTTGGACAGTCGAGTGGGATCCTGCCTCGGCTGAGGAGGAGCATGAGGAGTGATGGGATAGGCTTCCTCATTTCTCTGTTTATTTATCGTTAGTTTTATTTCCGCTGCACTTCGAACAATGATGACTCCTTTTGTTAAAACTCCGATGATGATGTAATAAGTTTAATACTCTTTAATGTATGGTTTTATGCTTTATTGTATTTGCTCTGTGACTCACCCTCGAGTGGGACTGTGGTACTTGATCCTGTCAGTGGCCTCGTCGGACTAGATCCGAGGGATTGACGGGTCATTCCCTTTTAAGTGTGGTCTAGCCTCTAAGGCGGGACTCAGGCACTTAAGTTAGAATAATTCGGGCAGTTCCGCCACAGCTGGTATCGGAGCTTGTACCACCACAGAGGAATCAATAAACTATAAATACCATCCTTTTCCAAAGTAAAATTTGATAGAGACAAATATTGGATAGACCGTAGGACGATCAGGATAGACCTAGGACGTGAAGCCTTAGGATGATAGAGGGGTAGCTAGGTGGCTAATTGAGTCAGCCCTACAGGCTACTATAAGGGATGGGAGTTCTTCCCTATTCCCTCTAAGATTGATGTGAGGTCGTTCAGGACGAGCATGCATGCATCATTAATTAAACAAATGGATAATTGGGTAAAAACTTTGATACAAATGATGACCAAATAAGTACCCCAGTATCGCTGCCATGGTTATAGAGAGGCTAAGTTGTGATTCCTTTTCTTTTTATAATTCTTTTTCTTTTACTTACGCTTAACCATACACAGATGACTTCTCACGGATCCTTGGACGAAGGGAATGCACTGTCCCACACTGACGGGCTTGCGCGAGAGGGTTTTCCCCGTATTTTATGGGAGGTACTTCAAGGAGCTGGTTACACGACGCCTCCTCAGTATGCGGTGCAGCAGTTCGAGAAGCACCGAGTGCCCCGCTGTAGGGTGAGGATGACCCTGGAGCCTCATCCCTTGCAGCCCGGCTGGCGTTCGCTGAACTCTGAGTCCTTTGGATACCGGGCTGAGGATACGATCGAGGCGATTGCTCTTCACGGATTGACCACTTTCTGCGGATTCCACCCCTTGGAGCTGTCCACTCACCCCATTGGCTTGTTCCCCACTGAGAAGGAGGACGACCCAATGTGGAAGGACCGAGTGGAGCATGCCAAGGACATCTAGGCTATCTACCCAGGCTAGACTGCTCACTTGACGGTGCGGTGCATGAATGCCCTGTATCGTCTGCAAGTGATGCATGGTGAGGCCATGTCCCATCTGATGGCATTATTGGAGGCAACTAAGATCACCTTGGATGACAGAGAGGAGCTTGTGGTTGACTTGTCCACTGAGATGGTAGAAAAAGATCTACAAGTGAAGCAATTGTCAGATGAGATTCATGAACTTGAGGAGCTAGTGGGAACGAGGGAGAACACCATCGAGGTTCTTGAGGATCAGTTGATCAACACCCAGCAGCAGCTTGCAGAGGCTAATCAGCACCTGGATATGCACCACCAAGAGATCCAAGACATGGGGGCCAACGAGGATGTCGACATCGAGGGAGGAGAGGAGCCTGCCTCCAGCTTGGACACTGCTGGCTCGGGAGACCACCTTCCACCGAGTCGAGTGTTGCCTCGTTTGCTCACTAGATCGCAAGGATAGAGTTAGAAGTCTGTGATGGTAGGACTCCTCGAAGCTAGCTTAGCTTTTGCACCCTTGGGGTACTACGCTAGATAGAGTTGAGTCTTTTGGGGCTAATGTTGTAATCGTGATAAACTCTTTTGGAAGCATGGTTGGTGAATGCTGTCAGTCTTAATTTGAGGGGAAAAGTGTGGACAATGTGAAATCTTTTATAATTATGCAACATATATTGGTTTTGCTCCTTCACCACGATTGAACCTTGAACCTCAGAAATGTGATATTGAGAATATACATGATTTTTTTCAGATGGCCGGGAGAGCGCGTCGTGGACAGAATGAGCGCATTCCTCCACCACCGCCACCACCTCCTACTCTGCAGGAGCTGATGGCTCAGCAGAACGAGATCTTAAGACAGCTAGCTCAGCGTCAGCCACCACCTCAGCACTATGGTGGTGGTGATCATCAGCGTCACCCCGCGGCAGCCACTTACCAGGAGTTCCTCAGTACCCAGCCACCGTTGTTCACCAGGGCAGAGGACCCACTTGATGCTGATGTTTGGCTTAGGGTAGTGGAATCCAAATTCCCACTACTCAATGGAGTTTGTTCAGAGGTGACTAAGGTCAGGTTCGCCACCTAGCAGCTTCGCGGACCCGCGCGGACATGGTGGGATCATTTTCTTGCTATGCAGCCAGATAACCGAGAGGTGCAGTGGAGAGAGTTCAAGGCAGCTTTCAGGGGGCACCATATACCAGCATGCATTATGGACCAAAAGCTCAACGAGTTTCTGGCACTCACCCAGGGAAACCAGACAGTGTTACAGTATGCTCAGGCCTTCAATGACCTGTGCCAGTATGCCGGGTATCATGCAGACACGGACGAGAAGAAGAGGGACAGGTTCAGGAGGGGGCTCAGCACTAAGCTCTGTGACCGTCTCAACACAGTCAGGGCCAACAGCTATAATGAGTTAGTCAACATGGCCATTTCTCAGGAGGACTGTATCACAGCTCGTCAGGCAGAAAAGAAGAGGAAGACCCCTGTGGCAGGACCCTCATCTCAACCACAGCGCTTCAGGATTGTGTCTGACACTCAGAACAGGGGACCTCAGCAGCAGCAAGGACGTTGGGTGATCCGACCACAGCAGCAGCAGCAGGCACCCAACCACACCCAGTTTCCAGCTCAGAGGAGCAATCAACAGCAGCAGCAATATCGTCAGGCCAATGACAACAGGTGTTTCACTTGTGGCAACACCGGACATTATCCCAAGAATTGCCCCAAAAACCAGCAGAGGCAGGGACAGAATGTTAACCAGAACCAAGGCAAGAGGCAGAAGGTGCAAGTGAGGCAAGGCAGGCTGAACTTCACTACCATGGCTGATATTCCAGAGGGAGCACCCGTCATGACTGATATCTTTTCAGATTTGAATTATCCTGCTATTATTCTTTTTGATTCGGGTGCATCACACAGTTTTATCAGTGCCAAATTTAGTGCCAAGTGCCAATTACCTTTTCACCACACCGGTGGGGGTGTTACAATTTCAACACCGGGAGGCAGGGTTGCCACCAATCAAATCAACCGGCAAGTGCCTATAAAATTAGGTAGTCTTGTGATTAGAACCACCCTTCTCATCTTAGGATTGGATAGCGTGGACATCATATTGGGAACGGATTAGTTATCCAGGCCTCAGGCAGTATTGGATATTGCAGCAAGGGCCATTGAGATTCACTCCCCTGCTTATGGCGAGACTACTTTATATTTGCCTGACTAGGGTTGCACCCGTTCTTGTGCATTCACTCTGATAGAGTCCCCAGTTGAGAGGATCCCAGTAGTCTGTGACTACCCAGATGTCTTTCCTGACAAATTGCCAGGAATGCCACCTGACAGAGACATCGAGTTCGCGATTGAATTGCAGCTTGGGACTGCTCCTATATCCAAGAGACCTTATAGGATGCCTCCAGCAGAATTGGCAGAGTTGAAAAAGCAACTACAAGAGTTGTTGGACAAGGGGTTCATTCGCCCAAGTACTTCACCATGGGGATGTCCGGCCCTATTTGTGAAGAAAAAGGATGAGAGTTTGAGAATGTGTGTTGATTACCGCCCTCTCAATGCTGTGACCATCAAGAACAAATACCCGCTGCCCCGCATCGATGTTTTGTTTGATCAGTTGGTGGGAGCCAAGGTATTCTCCAAGATAGACATTCCCTCTGGCTACCATCAGATCAAGATCCGTGCTAGTGATATTCCGAAGACGGCTTTCTCTACCCGATATGGGCTCTATGAATTTTGGTGATGTCTTTTGGGCTAACCAATGCCCTGGCTTATTTCATGTATCTGATAAACTCAGTATTCATGCCAGAGCTGGACAAATTTGTAGTGGTTTTCATAGATGATATCCTGGTCTATTCCAAGAATGAAGACGAGCATACTAAGCATCTGCACATCGTGCTTCAGCGACTGCACAATCATCGTCTTTATGCTAAGTTGTCTAAGTGTGAATTCTGGCTGAGGGAAATTAAATTCTTGGGTCACACAATTTCTCAGGATGGGATATCAGTTGATCCTGAGAAGGTACAAGAAGTAATGGATTGGAAACCTCCTACCACAGTGAGACAGATTCGGAGTTTTCTGGGATTGGCAGGGTATTATCGACGATTCATTCCGGATTTCTCCAGAATTGCCAAGCCAATGACAGAACTATTGAAGAAGGGAGTCAAGTATAATTGGAGCCAGAAGTGGGAAGATGCCTTTCATACACTGAGGCAGCATTTGACCACAGCCCCAGTGCTAGCTCAACCTGATAACACCAAGCCCTTTGAAGTTTATTGCGATGCTTCCGGTACTGGATTGGGATGTGTCTTAATGCAAGATAACAGAGTAATTGCTTATGCCTCCCGAGCACTCAGACCCCATGAGCAGAACTACCCCACACATGATCTGGAGTTAGCAGCTGTGGTTCATGCTCTCAAGATATGGAGACATTACCTGATGGGAGCTCACTGTAACATTTACACTGACCATAAGAGCCTTAAATACATTTTCACTCAAGCAGATCTTAATATGAGGCAGAGGAGATGGTTAGAGCTAATCAAGGACTATGATTTGGAGGTGCATTACCATCCTGGCAAAGCCAATGTTGTGGCAGATGCTTTGAGCAGAAAGGCCTAGTGCAATTGTATGAGCATGGATGCGAGAGTTACCACCCTGTGTGATGAGTTGTGCAAGCTGAACCTGGAAGTTGTTTCTTCAGGTGCCTTAACTTATATCTCGGTGGAGCCCACATTACAAGAGCAAATAGTGAGGGCACAAATTGAAGACAAGGGTATTCAGGTTATCAAGGAAATGATCAAGCAGAAGGCAGAAAAATACAAATGCTTCCGTCAGGACTGCAAAGGAATTCTCTGGTTTGGAGATCGATTGGTTGTTCCCAAGGACCCTGAACTCAGAAAGAAGATTTTGGACGAGGCTCACCTTTCAAAATTCTCCATGCACCCCGACAGTAATAAGATGTATCATGATCTTAGATCCTTATACTGGTGGACCAGAATGAAGAGGGAAATTGCCAAGTACCTATCCGAGTGTGACACCTGCCAAAGAATCAAAGCCAGTCATTTGAAGGCCGCAGGCCCTTTGCAACCCCTTCCCATACCATCTTGGAAATGGGAGGACATTTGCATGGACTTTATCGTGGGATTGCCCAATACCTCTCGGCACCATGATTCCATTTGGGTCATTGTGGACAGATTGACCAAGACAGCTCATTTCTTGCCGGTACACACCACCCACAGGACAGAGGAGTATGCAGAAATCTACATTGACCAGATCGTTCATTTGCATGGAATACCACGGACTATAGTATCGGACAGAGGAGCACCGTTCGTGGCACGATTTTGGGAGCAATTATAGGAATCACTTGGGACTCATGTAATAAGAAGCTCAGCTTACCATCCTCAATCAGATGGCTAGACAGAAAGGGTAAATCAGATTTTGGAAGACATGTTGAGGGCATGTGTGCTACATTATGGAAAGGATTGGGACAAGTGTCTTTCGTTGGCAGAATTCTCTTATAATAACAGCTATCAGTCCAGCTTGAAGATGGCACCTTTTGAGGCCTTATATGGGAGAAGGTGTAGGACACCGCTAAATTGGTCACAAGCCAGAGAGAGAGAAATATTTGGAACAGACTAGGTACTTGAAGCAGAGGAAAAGGTCAGAGTTATAAAGAAGAACATAGAAGCTGCTCAGGCCAGGCAAAAGAGCTATCATGACAAGAGAAGGAAGCCTGTACAGTTTGAAGTGGGAGACCATGTTTATCTTAAGGTGTCACCCACTAAAGGTGTTCAGAGATTTGGAATCAAGGGTAAGTTAGCTCCTCGCTACATTGGACCCTACGAGATCAAGGAAGCTTGTGGACCAGTAGCATATCAATTGAAGTTGCCACCACACATGTCAGCTATTCATGATGTGTTCCATGTATCTCAGCTGCGAAAATGTGTTCGCTTACCCACTGAAGTGCTACCTGACCTAGAAATTGAGATAGAACAAGACCTGTCCTATCAAGAGTACCCCGTCCAGGTATTGGATCAGAAAGAGAGATCAACGCGGGCAAGGTCGATTAGAATGTATAAAGTTCAGTGGAGTCACCATTCAGTAGAAGAAGCTACATGGGAGACTGAGGATTTCCTACGTTCTCGCTTCCCCAACTTTCTGCCCAAAGGAGTCGATATGTAACCCCGAACCCCACCCCCACCTGCCCTTTGAATCTAATTATAAGAAAAACTTAGATGTTTAAGGTAGTATAAGCTCTAAAAATGACTCAAAAAGGACTTCCTTCTGAAGTGGCAAAGAGGATGACATTCGAAGAGCAGTTAACTAGAGAAACTTAATTAAAAGCAGAAACTACACACTAGCGCACCTTCATGGCACCCCTCCTAGGGACTCTACCTAAAATCTCGGGACGAGATTCCTTTAAGGGGGGAGGGCTGTAACACCCCAAGTGTTACCATGGCTATGGCACCTCTATGCACTAATGACTGTCATCACATGTGGAAGAAACTTAAGGAGAAGAGCATAAGAATCTTGGAGACCATGTATTAATCAAGAAAGTTAATAACCTAAAAGCATTACCCAAGCTTTTGTGCACTAACACCTTGGGCAAGAGGGGAGTAAACCCTGGACCCCTCTTGAACCCCTATCTCCTAAAACCTTGGTTGAAGGGGGGGATTTAAGCAAATGTGCAAATCATGAACTAACCCTTGGCCAAAGTTAAGTAACATATTAATCAACAAATATAGAGGGGAAGCATTGCAAAAAGACCCCTTAAGAAACCCCAAATCCATTCCTTAAGTAGAGAAAGAGCTAGAGCCCTCTAATTCTCTCTAAGTCAAATTCTACACCTAATCTAAAGATCCACCGTGTTCACCTTGTAGATGGCACCAAAACCACCTAAGTTGTATACCAAAAATGTGGCATACCACCTAAGGCACCCCCTGGAAAATGTTGAGACCGAGCCCTTGACGTTTGACATGTCTTGGCATCACTTTTGTCGCGCAGCGGACAGGGAGACAAGCCAGATTTGGCGTCCGCATATCTTCTAACCTAGGGCTTATCTTCCCTTGGAACTCACATACAAGAGATAGCCATAGGTGCCAGGAAGAGGTCTGCGCCGGATTTTTGCCAAGATTCGCACGTATGCGATCTCAGCAAGCTTTTGAACATGGGTAGAAGAACACCTCCACGTGTTCAACGCGCTCTACGCGCGCCAGCGCACGCCCGCGCCTGACCCTGCGCGTCCCGCGCCATGCCAAGCCGTGCCCGCGTCTCTGGCTCGTGCCCGCGCCTATAAATCACCCTCAGGCGTCGACCGTACTCCTCCACGCACGCTCGACATCACCGGAGCCCGAAACCACCGGCGTTTGCCCCGCGCACGGCGTGCCCGCGGCCACCCGAGCCCCTGCCACCGTAGACCGGCCAACAGAGCCCTTCCCAGCCACGCTCGACCTTTGGGAGAGACTGTGCACACCTCGATGAAGCTCCCCGAGCAAGGAATCAAACTTTGCTTCGCCGGAGGAGCCAGTCCACGGTCACCGGACATCACCCGACCGCCGGTGAACGTAGACCGGGTAATCCTCTGCTCCATTCTTCGATTCCTTGTGCACTTAGCCTCTACGTCACCCCGTGGAGCTCATCGTGCCATTTGATTGAACTAGATCGCCGTGGTTTAGCCGGAACACCCACCGCCGTCGAGATCACCCGCCTGCGCACGTGGACCGGAGGATTCCGGCCACCTCTGCCATCGAGCCGTACACCGCTGTGACCGCCAGGACCTCCCGGAGCCAACCCCGCCCCTCGCCGGACCTCTCTCGCCACCGGTAAGTGATGTAGCTGAGGTGCCCGATCTTTCGGCGAGTAGAGATAATTCCGATTTGGCGGAAGATGACCCTTGCGATCCGGCTACGACGAGCAAGCCCGATGCGCCAATGCAATCGCTGAACCAACTCCCTGTGGTTACTGACCTTGTTGATGCGAGATCGGCCTGATCACGAAGATTGTTTCCTGTGCGCAATCGAAGAACGAACAAGAAAAAGATGCGAGCAATCTAATCTATTACTCGAGGGTGGAGTTCTGAATACACGAGGACAGTGCAGATTTGCGCGTGTTCGAGAGTAGCTAAAGCTAACGTAAAACAAAACTCGAAGAACAAAGGAGGCGCAGCTCCTGGATAAATAGAGAGGGGGCGCAGCCCGTAGGGGCGGCCAACCCTAGGTCGTCCACTATGGGCCGCAGTTGGGCTGGTCGTCTTTTCTTCTAGGCCCTCATTCTTCAGTAGCATGACGAAGTTAAGATCTCTGGCACGGGCCCGAGTGATTGGCCCAGCTAATGAAGGAAGTGGCGCTTGATGTGGAGGTGCTGCTGGTGTAGTCGTACTCATAGTGGTGTCCTCATCATCCTCCCCTTCTTGAAGTGAAGTCGTCCTCGACGACAACTCCTCATCCTCGGCCATATATGGTTTCAAATCTGCAACATTAAAACTAGTGGAAACACCAAATTCCGCAGGCAGGTCAAGGATATAAGCATTATCATTAATCTTTGTTAGCACCTTAAAAGGACTAGCAACATGAGGCATTAATTTAGAACGGCGCAAAGTAGGAAACCGATCCTTTCTCAAGTGCAACCAAACCATATCACCTGGCTCAAAAGTAACATGTTTTCTTCCTTTACTACTAGCAACCTGATTTTTTGCATTAGTAGCAGCAATGTTCTGTTTCGTTTGTTCATGTATGGTAATCATTTGTTCAACATGTGTAGCAGCATCTACATGTGGGGCGTTCGCAGCATTAAGTGAAATCAAATCAATAGGTGCCCTAGGGATGTAACCATAAACAATCTGGAAAGGGCACATCTTAGTAGAAGAATGCGTGGCATGATTGTAAGCAAATTCAACATGAGGCAAGCAATCCTCCCAACGTCTCAAATTTTTGTCTAAAACAGCCCTAAGCATGGTAGATAAAGTTCTATTTACTACCTCAGTTTGTCCATCAGTCTAAGGGTGACAAGTAGTGCTAAACAACAATTTAGTTCCCAATTTATTCCAAAGAGATCTCCAAAAATGGCTTAGAAACTTAGCATCGCGATCAGAGACTATTGTTTTTGGAATACCATGTAAACGAATAATTTCTCTAAAGAACAATTCAGCAACAATGCTAGCATCATCAGTTTTATGACAAGGTATAAAGTGAGCCATTTTAGAGAATCTATCAACAACCACAAAAATACTATCCCTCCCCTTCTTAGTTCTAGGCAAGCCCAAAACAAAGTCCATAGAAATATCAAGCCAAGGAGAAGAAGGGACAGGCAAAGGCATATACAAACCATGGTTGTTCAACCGTGACTTAGCTTTCTGACAAGCAGTGCAGCGTGCAACAAGGCGCTCAACATCAGCGCGCATCCGAGGCCAAAAGAAGTGGGTAGCCAACACCTCATGCGTTTTGTAGACGCCAAAATGCCCCATGAGACCGCCTCCATGCGCTTCCTGTAACAACAAAAGACGAACCGAGCTAGCTGGAACACACAGCTTGTTAGCGCGAAACAGGAACCCATCCTGTATGTGAAATTTGCCCCATGGTATCCCATTAAAACAATGGCCGAAAGCATCTTTAAAATCAGCATCGTCAACATATTGATCCTTCACAGTGTCCAAACCAAAGATTTTAAAATCTAATTGTGACAGCATGGTATAGCGACGAGACAAAGCATCAGCAATAACATTGTCCTTCCCGTTCTTGTGTTTAATAATGTAAGGAAAGGACTCAATGAATTCGACCCATTTAGCATGACGATGGTTCAGATTTATTTGGGTACGAATATGTTTTAAAGCCTCATGATCAGAATGAATTATGAACTCACGATGCCAAAGATAGTGCTGCCATGTATGCAAAGTGCACACTAAAGCGTAAAGCTCCTTATCATAAGTAGAATATTTCAGACTAGCACCGCTTAATTTTTCACTAAAATAAGCAACTGGTTTTCCTTCTTGTAACAAAACAGCACCTAGCCCAATACCGCTAGTATCGCATTCAAGCTCAAAAACTTTATTAAAATCAGGCAATTGCAAGTGGGGAGCTTGGGTTAACTTATCTTTCAAAGTGCTGAATGCTACCTCCTGCGAATCACTCCAAGCAAACGGCACATCTTTCTTTGTAAGCTCATGTAGAGGCGCTGCAATGGAGCTAAAATCACGAACAAATCTGCGGTAGAAACTGGCAAGTCCAAGAAAGCTCCGAATTTGTGTGACCGTCGTCGGTGTAGGCCACTCCCGAATGGCAGCAATCTTGCTGCTATCCACCTCAATGCCCTGCGGAGTAACCACATAACCAAGAAACGAGACACGTTCCATGCAAAATGTGCACTTTTCCATGTTACCAAACAAGCGAGCAGCACACAAAGCATCAAAAACAGCACGCAAATGTTCTAAATGTTCCTCTATAGACTTGCTGTAAATAAGGATATCATCGAAATAAACAACAACAAACAAACCTATGAAGGCCCGTAGAACTTCGTTCATTAAACACATAAAGGTGCTGGGAGCATTAGTCAATCCAAATGGCATAACCAACCATTCATATAAACCAAATTTCGTTTTAAAAGCCGTTTTCCATTCATCACCGAGTTTCATTCTAATCTGATGGTAACCGCTACGCAAATCAACCTTAGAGAAAATAACGGCACCACTAAGCTCATCTAACATATCATCAAGGCGTGGAATAGGATATCGATAACGAACTGTGATTTTATTAATAGCACGACAATCTACGCACATACGCCATGACCCATCTTTCTTTGGAACGAGTAACAGGAACCGAGCAAGGGCTAAGAGACTCACGAATGTAACCTTTATCAAGCAGCGTCTGCACCTAGCGCTGGATCTCCTTCGTCTCATCTGGATTTGTACGGTACAGGGCGCGGTTCGGAAGAGAAGCGCCGGGGATGAGATCGATCTGATGCTCAATGCCACGGAGGGGAGGAAGACCCAGTGGTAAGTCCGTAGGATAAACATCAGCATACTCCTGCAAAAGGTTAACAACAGCAGGGGGTATATCCAAAGACGGTGCATCATCAAGCGGAACAAGCATGCGCGAGCATACAAGTGCATAACAGGGCATATGAGCTTCATGGAGATCATCAAAATCAGCATGTGTAGCAAGTAAAACAGGAGAGTGCAACTTGATTTCAGATTTAATAGGTGCGGCTGATGTCGATTTGACTTGTTGTGCAGTTTTAGCAGCCCTAGTAAGATCATCTTTCAAAATTTGGTCAGGGGTCATTGGATGTATAATTATTTTCTGGCCTTTAAACATGAAAGAATAATGATTTGAACGACCATGATGTAAACTATCAGTATCATATTGCCAAGGTCGACCCAATAACAAAGAGCATGCTTCCATAGGAATAACATCGCAATCAGCATAATCAGAATAAGAACCCAACGAAAAGGGGACACGTACCGAACGTGTTACCTTTATTTTACCACCATCATTAAGCCATTGAATGTGATATGGATGTGGGTGTGTGCGAGTGGGCAAGGATAATTTCTCTACCAACGCTATACTTGCCAAATTGTTGCAGCTGCCACTATCGATGATGATGCGAATCGACCGTTCGTGCACAACGCCCTTGGTATGGAATAGAGTGTGTCGTTGATTTTTTTCGGCCTGGGCAACCTGTGTGCTGAGAACACGGTGCACAACAAGACTCTCATACCTATCGGCGTCGATGGGATCAACGTGGACTTCCTCATTTTCTGCATGGTTAGTGGCAATCATAGCATGACTAGTTTCCTCAGAATCACTGGCTGAAGAGTACTCACCATTGTCACGTATAAGCAAGGTACGCTTGTTTGCGCAGTCCTGAATCATGTGCCCAAACCCTCTGCAACGATGGCACTGAATATCCCGTGTACGTCCTGTGGAAGAAGCGGCGCCTTTGGCAGGGGGCGCCACTGGCTTGGTCATCCCTGTGCGCGGTGTAGTGCTAGGCATAGAAGGTGCAGGGCTGGAAGGAATTGAGCTGTGTGTCGGACCCGACCAGCAAAAGAGTTAGTATATGCCTTTGATCGTCGTCCCTGCACTTCACGTTCAGCTTTGCAAGCATATTCAAACAATGTGGTTATATCAAAATAATCCTTATAATCAAGTATATCCTGAATTTCCCTGTTCAAACCACCACGAAAACGCGTCATAGCAGCGTCATCTGACTCAACCAAACCACAATGAAGCATACCCTTTTGTAACTCTTGGTAATATTCCTCAACAGATTGTGAACCTTGTTGAAAACGCTGCATTTTGTTAAGCAAATCACGAGCATAATAGGAAGGAACAAATCTGTGGCGCATGGCAGTTTTTAATTGGGTCCAAGTAGTGACAGTGTTAATGGGAAGTTTTTGTTTATACTCACGCCACCAAATTAAAGCAAAATCAGTAAATTCACTAATGGCAGCCTTCACTTGGCTATTAGCAGGAATATCATGGCATGAAAATTTCTGTTCTACCTCCAATTCCCAATCAAGATATGCAGCAGGATCATATTTACCATTAAAAGATGGAATTTTAAATTTAATCTTAGAAAATAAGTCATTAGGGGGATGACGAACCACACGGCGTGCACGACCACGGCGATCTCCATCGTCCTGCTCAGTGTCACCGCCGTATTCCTGCTCCATCTTTGTGGTCAACGCATCAAGGCGTGCTAGGATGGTGTCGAGTGTGGTGCGAGTCGCCGTTTGAGCAAGGTCAAGTTGGTTGAAACACTCTGTCGTCGAAGTGACTGTTGAATCAAGCCGTTCATGCATCGTCCTAATTTCAGCAGCAAGTCCATCAACTTATTCCCTTACTTCCTGCAACTGGGCATCCACTATGTCGTGTGCTCCTGCCATAGTTAGCGCAAACACCAAAACACCAAAAGGAGAAAAACCGACGACAACAGGGGAATGGTGGTGACAACTTGCTCGCTCAATGGAATGCTGTATCAAGTTCTTATACGTTCTTACCAAGCCACAGTTGTGAACTGCAATCAACAGGTGGAACCGGTGAAAGATTGGATGAGCGATTGCGTGGAGAAACAGAAACCTGCTCGTCGTAGAAATATGTGGAGTTCTGGGTAGGCTACACTCAAGTCAAGGATTAGCACGATCAAACAATAATGCAAAGTCGAATTATAGTGCAAAACACGAAACTATATTGCTAGCCATAGGTGCAAAGGACGGATGGAACTAGCAGAATGGCAGTACCGTAAATATTGTACTAGCGATGCCAAAAAGGCACTAGTAGGAATCATAGGGGATTTTGTTTTTCTTTTTTGTATGATTTTTTTGATATTTTTCCCAGCACAAGAAGCAACAAAATAGGAGCTACACGAAGTTTCACCTAAAACAGAGTTCAGATGTGGTCTACAGAAAATCAGGAAGTTCTCTGAAAAGCGTGCGAGAACTTTGACGAATTTTTTTCTTTATTTTCCTGAATTTTTTTGACAATTTTGTCGAAACTCAAACAGACCGTAGATCAGTTTGGCCGGCCTCAGAATGGTGTCAACAAGCTCCTGTAAAAATTTCAGATTTTTTGGACAACCGAGCGAAAAGTTATGCCCGGTTTAAGGATGGTACCTCAAGTTATGTTTAAAACGACCGAGATGAGTCAACAAGTTCCTTCCCCTTTTTTTGTTTGTTCTCTGGTTCTATCCTTTCTCTTTCATTTTCTTTTTTTTCTTTTGTTTCTGTTTTTTTACGTAACCGAAGGAGAAAAACAAGGAAGCGCCGTTGACTCGGTTTGATGTAACCGAAGGAGAGAAACAAGGAAGATGGTTGCGACGCGCTAGGGTTTGATGTAACCGAAGGAAAAAAACAAGGAAGATGGTTGCGGCGCGCTAGGGTTTGATTTAACAGAAGGAGAAAAACAAGGAAGAAAGAAGGATGGTGAGAAAAAACACAATGCGACCAGCAACAAATGACGCGAAAGCACACAAATTCAACAATGCAGATTATTGAAAGAAGGTGCGAGGCTCAAAAGGGTGCTGGTATAAGGTCTAACCTGAATTTTTATGTGGTTTTGTGGACTGTAGGAAAAAAAACTCTCGATAAACTCACCGATCAACCTGGAAATCTGATACCAATTGATGTAGCTGAGGTGCCCGATCTTTCGGCGAGTAGAGATAATTCCGATTTGGCGGAAGATGACCCTTGCGATCTGACTACGATGAGCAAGCCCGAGGCGCCAATGCAATCGCTGAACCAACTCCCTGTGGTTACCGACCTTGCTGATGCGAGATCGGCCTGATCACGAAGATCGTTTCCTGTGCGCAATCGAAGAACGAACAAGAAAAAGATGCGAGCAATCTAGTCTATTACTCGAGGGTGGAGTTCTGAATACATGAGGACAGCGCAGATTTGCGCGTGTTCGAGAGTAGCTAAAGCTAACGCAAAACAAAACTCGAAGAACAAAGGAGGCGCAGCACCTGGATAAATAGAGAGGGGGCGCAGCCCCTAGGGGCGGCCAACCCTAGGTCGTCCACTATGGGCCGCAGTAGGGCTGGTCGTCTATTCTTCTTGGCCCTCATTCTTCAGTAGCATGATGAAGTTAAGATCTCTGGCATGGGCCCGAGTGATTGGCCCAGCTAATGAAGGAAGTGGCTCTTGATGTGGAGGTGCTGCTGGTGTAGTCGTACTCATAGTGGTGTCCTCATCGGTAAGCCACGCCACCCTTTTCTTTCCCGGGGGTACTGTTCGTATTAGGGGAAGGACCTCGGGGAAGAAGAAGAAAAGGTCGGGGGGATTTTTGAACTGTCAGTGACTCAGGGGAATAGTGGCACAGGGGGTAGATTTGAGTGGGTTGATTTGGATTAAACCTAGGGTCCTCAGTGTAAACTGTTTTCCCAGGAAACCTTTTTATTAATCTGATTTAAATTCAAACAGAACTTGAATAATTCATATCTTCTGTTTTGTTCACCCAAATCGGGTCAAACCAATTTTGCCAGATCTTAAATAATGTAAACCACTTAGGAAAAATATAAAACCCCTCAGTGTTACAGAAAATTTTAGAGTTCTGAATTAAATGATTAACTGGCCAAAAGCTAAAAGAAATAAGGAAAAATAGTTACACTATTTGACTGAGGTTAAGAAAATTTAGAGAAGTACTTGACCACCTACTAACCTGTGTAAAAATGATAAACCCCTCTGTATACCTCATTAAGGTAGAGTTTGCCATTTATTTCACCTTGTGCTTAAAGTTAAAGAAAATAGAAAAGGTAATTTAACTAGAGAACTAGGGAGCACCCACATTTTTGTTGGTCTACTTATTCAGTATAGTTCACTAGAAAAATTTATTATACTCTGGTTTAGTATAAAATGATTGGGATACCTTTGATTTTAGGGAAACAAGGAAAACTTAGAAAAGCCCTAGAAAAATAACCCCAAGGAGAAAACACCCCAAACCTTGGGATAACTAAATTTGTTATTATGAACATAGGAAAAATATAGAATCTGTTGTTTGATATTTTTCAAATAACAAGTTAGTTATAAGCACCTTTTTGGCATAAAACTTTAGAATTTCACAACTAAATATCCAGTATGACTTTTTCTGTGATTTTTAACACAAAGGCCTAATATCACCTATGTGTCTGGACAAAAATAAAATTTGGTACAGAAACCTCAATTAAATCATAGCTATAGTGTAAAGTGCCCTTATAAAACTTATCCTTGTTAATTTTGCACAAGTAGTATCTGAATCAAGAACCACCTCAAATTTATAGGACAAATTACAGTGACAACTAGTAACCCACTGTAATTTTTATAGAATTTTTTTTGGAAGAAGTTAAACCACTGTTGTAGTTCAACCCACACTAGAATTCATAAATAGAAAATGAAAAAGGGAAATTAATAGTAGAGACTTACTGTTACCCTAACCCAACCAGCAAAACCCTTAAATACCTACTAAAACATCTAAGGGAAATCCAAGTCTCAATCCACTGTGCTTATCCTTAGGTAAAACCTAAACTTAAATTGGTAAGCATAAACCACTAAGAGCCGTATAACCAGGAAACCCTAAGTTACTAGCTAACTTAGTTTTTCTTCACTTGGCATAATGATTATTAAATTCTGCATAATCATGGCATACATATTCTTATTCAATGCATTCGATAGATTGCAACCTCGCTGACGGAGAGTACGTCCTCGTGCCGGAGCAAGGTGTTGCTTAGGAGGTAGCCCCGGATCCAGCACCAGAGCCTGCCCCAGAGGATCTGCCTGCCCCAGCTTTGGAAGGCACGCCCCGGTTTTATGCATAACCTATTTATTATGCTATTTTACTACACTTAATGTTTGTAGGCTTGTATTGTGCACTTAAGTGTAGGAGTTGATTGAAACCCTAGTTGCATGAACTCAGGAATCCTTTTTGAGATGGATACTAGTATGCTAGGTCGAGTAGCTGCTTTGCTAATTAGGGATCTCGGTAGAAGTCGAGTGATTTTTCTAGCACTCGCGCGAGGTCAGGAATTGATTGTATCCATTTTTATATCATAATGATGATGGTCTGTGGACAACAATCCATGGGGATTGGTTGTCCACGAGATGGAAATTGGAATAAGGATTAAGGTGTGGTACCGTGTGTCAAGCGTTTGAACGTACTAAGCACATACCAAGAAATATGATAAATCGGTAAGCCTAGTATCTGAGTGAACCTGCCCACAGATTACCCTCCTCACGCGACCTGAGACGTGGTCTCCCATTCCGGTTATGGTGGGTACAAGTGCGGTCACTGCACGACGGCAGTCGGGGTCAGTGAGGCATTGTACGCCAAGGCGGTGAGCCCCTTTCTGTTGCCAGGGAATCGATGGGGACGGTTGATGTGTGTGGGCACGGAGTGCCTCGCCACGTCGTGTGTTTAGGTTTACCTTGCAAGGATAAAAACTCGATTCGAATCGTCTGCTTCTCGCAGCTAATGAGACTGCTTGATCCATGCTGCTACATTGAGTAACAAGTGGAAATGTGATGATGTGATAAAAGGTGTTGATTGCTAAATTTTGCTTGCTACCATGAATGAGTAGATAGTACACCTCTAGTCTTAAGAGAGTCACACTTAAACTTGATAAAGCCAAAACTTGATTTACAAACTCAGCTAGTGCTTTTGGCAACCAAACCCCACAGCCAAACAGTTACATGTCGAGAGGTAAAGGAGTAGACTCCTCACACCGGGTAAGTCTAGCTGAGTATTAGTATACTTAGCCTTGCTTGTGGCATAATTTTTACAGGTTCTCTGGACGACATAGTTGCGGGAGTGACTTGGCCGTCCATCTTGCCACCGGGTTGGACAGTCGAGTGGGATCCTGCCTCGGCTGAGGAGGAGCATGAGGAGTGATGGGATAGGCTTCCCCATTTCTCTGTTTATTTATCGTTAGTTTTATTTCCGCTGCACTTCGAACAATGATGACTCCTTTTGTTAAAACCTCGATGATGATGTAATAAGTTTAATACTCTTTAATGTATGGTTTTATGCTTTATTGTATTTGCTCTGTGACTCACCCTCGAGTGGGATTGTGGTACTTGATCCTGTCAGTGGCCTCGTCGGACTAGATCCGAGGGATTGTCGGGTCATTCCCATTTAAGTGTGGTCTAGCCTCTAAGGCGGGACTCAGGCACTTAAGTTGGAATAATTTGGACAGTTCCGCCACAGCTGGTATCGGAGCTTGTACCACCATAGAGGAATCAATAAACTATAAATACCATCATTTTCCAAAGTTAAATTTGATAGAGACAAATATTGGATAGACCGTAGGACGATCAGGATAGACCTAGGACGTGAAGCCTTAGGATGATAGAGGAGTAGCTAGGTGGCTAATTGAGTCAGCCCTACAGGCTACTATAAGGGATGGGAGTTCTTCCCTATTCCCTCTAAGATTGATGTGAGGTCGTTCAGGACGAGCATGCATGCATCATTAATTAAACAAATGGATAATTGGGTAAAAACTTTGATACAAATGATGACCAAATAAGTACCCCAGTATCGCTGCCATGGTTATAGAGAGGCTGAGTTGTGATTCCTTTTCTTTTTATAATTCTTTTTCTTTTACTTACGCTTAACCGTACACAGATGACTTCTCATGGATACTCGGACGAAGGGAATGCACAGTCCCACACTGACGGGCTTGCGCGAGAGGGTTTTCCCCGTATTTTATGGGAGGTACTTCAAGGAGCTGGTTACACGACGCCTCCTCAGTACGCGGTGCAGCAGTTCGAGAAGCACCGAGTGCCCCGCTGTAGGGTGAGGATGACCCTGGAGCCTCATCCCCTGCAGCCCGGCTGGCGTTCGCTGAACTCTGAGTCCTTTGGATACCGGGCTGAGGATACGATCGAGGCGATTGCTCTTCACAGATTGACCACTTTCTGCGGATTCCACCCCTTGGAGCTGTCCACTCACCCCATTGGCTTGTTCCCCGCTGAGAAGGAGGACGACCCAATGTGGAAGGACCGAGTGGAGCATGCCAAGGACATCTGGGCTATCTACCCAGGCCAGACTGCTCACTTGACGGTGTGGTGCATGAATGCCCTGTATCGTCTGCAAGTGATGCGTGGTGAGGCCATGTCCCATCTGATGGCATTATTGGAGGCAACGAAGTGTTGAATAATTAGACAAATTCCAGTTTAAATTCCGAATATAAATCATGACAAAATCACAAGCACTGAAATAACAAGCCAAATCAGATGATGCGTACTGATTAGACTTACTGATAGATGGCACGCGCCGGAATCAGCAGGGTCGACGATGTCGAAGTAGCGAAATCAGCAGGGTCGACGAGGTCAATCAGATCACGAGCAGTCGCGTGAAGACGCTTCCAAAAAACCTTATTCGGCCTCTCCTGGTGCAGGATCTAGAAGGCGAAGGGTTCCGGAGACCTGCTCTCCTAATCGCAGATGCACCTCTACGATCGGGATGAAGAGAACGGGAAGGCGGCTCAGCTGTGAAGAGAGGCGAAAGCGAATTGGGATGATTTGGAGGCTGGCTGCCGGGCTCCTTTTATAGGGCCAAGTCCGCGACCCCCCGTGCTTATCCGCCCACGAAAATCTCGCAATCAGTTGAGATTTTATAGCGATCGGTTAGGATAAGCGTAACAGCCAAGAAACCAAAAAATCAAACGACAAAAGGTAGCCGCGCCCCCGCAAGGCGAGGGGCCGGATTTCGGCGGACCATTCACGCGCATGTCGTGCGCCCGCGCCCTTCGCCCCGGCCCGGCGAGGCGAGGCGAGCGAGCGCGCGCACGTGTGGCTCTCCACACTCTCTCCTCTCATCCATGACTTGGTGAGTGAGTGTGGCTTACATATTTAAGCTAGCTCTACTCCACTAGAGCTAGCAATATGGTGCTAATGGTTCCACATATCCTCTAGCCATCCTCTTGTATGGGCTTTTGAGATTTTCTGGGATTTATTTGAATATCTTAATTGGGCCAAGCCCATAAATCCTAACAATCCCCCACCAGATCTCAAATGCCCATCTGCAGTTTTCGCCACTGTTCACTACTGTTTAATATACTAGTTTTTTCAGCAGAGACTGTTAAGTTGAACTTCCGCCTAAAACTCCAAGCTACACCAACCCACAACTTGGACAATGGACTATGCCTTGAATTGCAAGTTTTGCGTGAATGGGTTTCACTTGAAGTCATGACCAGTACTTGGCTACCAGTAGTCCCCTTCTCGGGTGGAGCATATACGTCGTACTCCAAGGTCTCTTCATGAGTTTACTAGAGATCACCCAGATCTCATAGACTGCGACGTTAGACAGTCTAACTCATATAGGTGTGTTCTTTCAAAGAATGTTCTGTAGGACAACATCTTCGCTAATACAAGCCAACAAAACACATTAAGGCACACAGCCAACCTGCCTTACAACATTTGAGAGTATTGCATCTTTACTTAGAGAGGGTCAAAGGCTACTCTCCTCAGTTCACCAATGGCTTGTTCTTCCCAGGACCTAATTCACGGGATCTCCGATCACATAGACTGGGTTTCCACCATGGCAACTTTATTCGGGTCTCATACCCATCTCTCTCGATGCGATTTCTATCACATTACGTGGTAGTCCCTTGGTAAAAGGATCTGCCAGATTTTTATCTGTTGAAATATAAGTCACACTTATAACTCCGGAGTTTCTCAACTTTCTAACAGACTTCAATCGTCTTTTGACATGTCTTGATGACTTTCCATTATCCTTAGAACTCGTCACTTTAGCAATCACTGTCTGATTGTCACAGTTCATAAGGATAGCTGTTATTGGTTTCTCAACCACCGACAAGTCCATCAAGAGTTCACGCAACCATTCTGCCTCAACGGTTGCTGTGTCAAGTGCAGCTAGCTCGGCTTCCATGGTTGACCTCGTCAAAATGGTCTGCTTGCATGACCTCCATGATACCGCACCTCCACCAATAGTAAAGACATAACCACTGGTGGCATAAAGCTCGTCTGCATCAGATATCCAGTTCGAATCACTATATCCTTCAAGTACTGCATGTTGACCAGAATAGTGAATTCCATAACTCATTGTACCTTGCAGGTAGCGCATAACCCGCTCAAGTGCATGCCAATGATCAGTCCCGGGGTTTGACATGAACCTACTCAATTTGCTCACAGCAAACGAGATATCGGGCCTTGTTGCACCAGCAAGATACATGAGTGAACCGACAATCATGAGAGTATCTCAATTGGTCTAAACCAATTCTCTTGTTCTTTCGCAGTGTCACACTGGGATCATAAGGTGTTGGAGAAGGTTTGCACTCAGAGAAGCCAAATCGCTTCAAAACCTTTTCAACATAGTGAGATTGCGAGAGAGTAATCCCACCATCTACCTTAATCAGCTTGATGTTTAGAATCACATCAGCTTCTCCCAGATCTTTCATATCAAAACTCTTTGATAGAAAAGACTTGACTTCATTGATCACATCAATGTTTGTGCCAAATATCAATATATCATCAACATATAAGCACAATATAACTCCTTCGCCCCCACCACAGCGATAATATACACACCTGTCTGCCTCATTAATGGCAAAGCCTGCAGACGTTAGAGTCATGTCAAACTTCTCATGCCACTGCTTTGGTGCTTGCTTCAGACCATACAAAGATTTCAATAACTTGCACACCTTGCTTTCTTGACCCTTTACTACAAATCCATCAGGCTGTTCCATATAGATTTCCTCGTCCAGCTCTCCATTAAGAAAAGCTGTCTTTACATCCATCTGATGAACAAGGAGACCATACGAGGCAGCCAAAGAAAGTAGTACTCGAATAGTGGTCATTCTAGCAACAGGTGAGTAAGTATCAAAGAAGTCTTCTCCTTCTTTCTGAGTATAGCCTTTAGCCACAAGCCTAGCCTTGTACTTTTCAATTGTACCATCAGGCTTGAGCTTCTTTTTAAACACCCACTTACAACCCACAGGTTTGCATCCATAGGGTCGATCAGTGACTTCCCACGTACCATTTGAAAGAATGGAGTCCATCTCATTATGAACTGCTTCTTTCCAATCATCTGCATCTGGAGATGCAAATGCTTCTACAATGGTAGTAGGAGTATCGTCCACAAGGTACACAATGAAATCATCACCAAAGGATTTTTCAACCCTTTGTCTCTTGCTCCTTTTAGGAGCATCATTGTCATCCTCCTCTAGGACAATTTCATGTGGCTGTTCAAAACTCTCAATAGGTGTACTATGTTCAGGAGTTATCTCAGAAGAGTATCTAGAATTGCTATGAATGTCTTTCATTGGAAATATATGTTCAAAGAAAGTAGCATCACGTGATTCCATAATAGTATCAACATATAAATCAGGAACTTCAGATTTAACTACTAAAAATCTATATGCTATGCTACACGAAGCATATCCAAGAAAGACACAATCCACTGTCCTTGGACCAAGCTTGCGCTTTTTATTAATTGGTACATTGACTTTTGCCATGCACCCCCAAGTGCGCAAGTATGAAAGTGATGGTTTTCTCCCAACCCACTTCTCATAAGGGGTTTTCTCTTCTTTGCCCATAGGAATTCTATTCAGAACATGACATGAAGTCAGGACTGCCTCCCCCCACCATGCCTTAGATAAACCACAAGTGTCTAACATGGCATTCACCAGGTCAGTCAACGTACGGTTTTTCCTTTCAGCAATCCCGTTTGACTCGGGCGAATAGGGAGGAGTTCTCTCATGAATAATGCCATGTTCTGCACAGAAATTGTCAAAGACTTTGGGAAAGAACTCGCCACCACGATCTGATCTAAGACGTTTGATCTTTCTCTCTAGTTGGTTTTCAACTTCAGCCTTATAGATTTTAAAGTAGTCTAAAGCCTCATCTTTAGTTTTTAGCAAGTATACATAGCAAAATCTAGACGCATCATCAATCAATGTCATGAAGTATCTCTTACCACCCTTTGTCAACACACCATTCATCTCACAAAGATCAGAATGTATGAGTTCTAGAGGTGCCAGGTGTCTCTCCTCAGCAGCCTTGTGAGGCTTTCGAGGATGCTTCGACTGCACACAACTATGACACTTAGAACCTTTGACTATGGTCATATTCGGAATTAAACTCATGGTTGCAAGCCGAGACATAGAGCCAAAATTAATATGACACAAACGAGAATGCCAAATACTCGCAAGATCATCAACATTAGCACAAATATGGTTCACAAACTTATTATTGAAATCTAACAAAGAAAAGCGGAACAAGCCTCCGCAATCATAGCCTTTACCAATAAATTGTCCAGACTTGGACACAACTAATTTATTGGACTCCAAAACTACCTTGAACCCATCTCTACATAGAAGGGTTCCGCTAACGAGATTCTTGTGTATAGAAGGGACATGATGCACGTTCTTCAGCTGCACGATCTTTCCCGAAGTAAACTTCAGATCCACCGTGCCAGTGCCATGAACAGAAGCATGTGACCCATTCCCCATTAGCACGGAAGAATCCCGGGCACCCTGATAAGAAGAGAACAAGTTAATGTCAGAACACACATGAACATTAGCACCAGTATCAAGCCACCAGCTAGGTGATTGAAATACTAAGAAGATAAAAGGTAAATTACCATACCCTTTGTCTTCCTCATTGCTAACGACCACTGTGTTGACATTGCCTTTTTTGCCACGGCGATCCGCTCGATCAGGACAATCCTTGGCAAAATGACCCGCCTCGCCACATGCGAAACATGTCAATTCAGCCTTGTTCTTCTTCTTCTTGAAGTAGGTAGTTTTGTTGGGCTTGTTAGATTTTGGCTTTCCTTTGCCCTTGTTGTGGTTCCTTTGAACCATGTTGGCGTTGGAGTTGCCCTCGCCTCCTTTAGATCCCGTGTCCTTAGCCCGAGCTTTCTCCTCAACATCCAGAGACGCTATCAGATTTTCAACTGATATCTCCTGTCTCTTATGTTTCAGAGCTGTGGCGAAGTTCCTCCATGTAGAAGGCAACTTTGCAATAATGCACCCAGCCACAAATCGGTCAGGAAGGACTATCTTAAGGTGGTCGAGCTCCTTGGCTATACACTGTATTTCATGAGCTTGCTCTACAATAGAGCGATTATCAACCATCTTATAATCATGAAAGCTCTCCATGATATATAGGTCACTGCCAGCATCTGATGCACCATACTTAGTAGTAAGTGCATCCCACAACTCTTTCCCGTCTGTGTATTGCATATTCACATCAACCAGACGGTCAACAAGGGCGCTAAGAACGGCTCCCGTGAACATAGTATTGGCATGGTCGTACTCTTTCTCCTATTCAGGAGTCAGTGAACCCTCAGGTCTGCCTTTACTAACATGGAAGACATTCATAGCAGTAAGCCAGAGCGTGGCCTTGACTTGCCATCTCTTAAAGTGCATACCATTAAACTTTTCTGGCTTCAGCACGTCGGCAAAAGCAGCCATAGAAAAACTAGGAAATTGTCTACAATAAGGTTTTTGGATTGTTGAATAATTAGACAAATTCCAGTTTAAATTCCGAATATAAATCATGACAAAATCACAAGCACTGAAATAACAAGCCAAATCAGATGATGCGTACTGATTAGACTTACTGATAGATGGCACGCGCCGGAATCAGCAGGGTCGACGATGTCGAAGTAGCGAAATCAGCAGGGTCGACGAGGTCAATCAGATCACGAGCAGTCGCGTGAAGACGCTTCCCAAAAACCTTATTCGGCCTCTCCTGGTGCAGGATCTAGAAGGCGAAGGGTTCCGGAGACCTGCTCTCCTAATCGCAGATGCACCTCTACGATCGGGATGAAGAGAACTGGAAGGCGACTCAGCTGTGAAGAGAGGCGAAAGCGAATTGGGATGATTTGGAGGCTGGCTGCCGGGCTCCTTTTATAGGGCCGAGTCCGCGACCCCCCGTGCTTATCCGCCCACGAAAATCTCGCAATCAGTTGAGATTTTATAGTGATCGGTTAGGATAAGCGTAACAGCCAAGAAACCAAAAAATCAAACGGCAAAAGGTAGTCGCGCCCCCGCAAGGCGAGGGGCCGGATTTCGGCGGACCATTCACGCGCATGTCGTGCGCCCGCGCCCTTCGCCCCGCCCCGGCCAGGCCAGGCCAGGCCAGGCCATGCCAGGCCAGGCGAGCGAGCGCGCGCGCGCGCGTGTGGCTCTCCACACTCTGTCCTCTCATCCATGACTTGGTGAGTGAGTGTGGCTTCCATATTTAAGCTAGCTCTACTCCACTAGAGCTAGCAATATGGTGCTAATGGTTCCACCTATCCTCTAGCCATCCTCTTGTATGGGCTTTTGAGATTTTCTGGGATTTATTTGAATATCTTAATTGGGCCAAGCCCATAAATCCTAACACTAAGATCACCTTGGATGACAGAGAGGAGCTTGTGGTTGACTTGTCCACTGAGATGGTAGAAAAAGATCTACAAGTGGAGCAGTTATCAGATGAGATTCATGAACTGGAGGAGCCAGTGGGAACGAGGGAGAACACCATCGAGGTTCTCGAGGATCAGTTGATCAACACCCAGCAGCAACTTGTAGAGGCTAATCAGCACCTGGATATGCACCGGACAGTCCGTTGGGAGGGGCTGCTGGGAGGGGCTGTTGGGAGGGGCTGCTGTCGTATGGTGCACTGGACAGTCCGGTGTGCCACCGGACACTGTCCGATGTGCCTGCCACGTCACCCAACCGTTAGGGTTCAACCGTTGGAGCTCTGACATGTGGGGCCACCGGACAGTCCGGTGGTGGACCGGACAGTCACTGTTCACTGTCCGGTGCGCCTTTTGGCGCCTGCTCTGACTTCTGCGCTCGCAGGCACACAATGTTTACTTTCACTGTTCATTTGCAGACGACCGTTGGCGCGAAGTAGCCGTTGCTCCACTGGCACACCGGATAGTCCGGTGTTACACCAGACAGTCCAGTGAATTATAGCGGAGTGGCTCCTCGAATTCCCGAAGCTGGCAAGTTTGAATTGATCCTCCCTGGTGCACTGGACACTGTCCGGTGGCACACCGGACAGTCTGGTGCGCCAGACCAGGGCAGCCTTCGGTTGTCTTTTGCTCTTTTTATTTGAACCCTTTCTTTGACTTTGTATTGGTTTGTGTTGAACCTTTGGCACCTGTAGAACTCATAATCTAGAGCAAACTAGTTAGTCCAATAATTTGTGTTGGGCAATTCAACCACCAAAATTCATATAGGAAAAGGTTTGACCCTATTTCCCTTTCAGAGTCGGAGGTCTCCTCGGACGAGAACTCTTCCAACTCGTCCGAGGAAGGGAGCGGCGGCGATGGCGACGACGAGGGTGACGGCGGCGATGGCGGTGGCGTCAGCGATGACGGCGGCGACGACGGCAATGGCAGCGGAGGTGACGGTGGCGTCAGGGGCGGCGATGACGGCAAAGGCGGCAGCAGTAGCAGCAAGGCCAGTGGCAAAGCGCCACTGGCTTAAATATTAGTATAGATAGTTAGTAGTAGCAGTAGTAGTAATGAAATAATGTAGTAGTAGTTAGTAGTATAGTGTAATGTGAGTAATATAGTAATGTAATGTAGTAAAAAGGGGAAAAAGGCTGATTCATAATGGGTCAGTCTTTGAGTTTGCGAAAACCCCTTCCACTATGTAATGAAGAAGTTTCAGTTGTTCCGAGCAAACTTTCGTTTTTTTGCCGCTCCTTCTTTGTAATCGCTTGATAGTTCGTCTTTGCGCCTAACACTGCCAGCATTTTTAGAAATAATCACCAAGCGATAACTGATGACACTGCGTTTTAGAGGTAACTGCTGAGTTGTGCCTGACACTGTCAGCATTTTAGAGTTAACGACCGAGTTATGCTTGAGACTGTCAGTGTTTTAGAGGTAATGGCCAAGTGGTGCTTGATACTGTCGGCCTTTTAGAGGTAACGGCCGAGCTATGCTTGACACTATCGGCATTTTAGAGGTAACGACTGAGACATGTCTGAAGCCTCGCTTTCCCGAGTGATGACTTGGCACTTTTTAGAAATGGCGCCCAACCCGGGAAAACCCCATTTATGCTCATGTCGACGTGTGCTTTTGATTTCTGAGCCCTAACTTCACTTTTCCGCCTCGAACCACTCTTCTGTTTCCCTGAGATTTCGCTCCCGTTCGTTCCACCGACGAGATTGCGATGGTGCCAAAACGGAAGAAGCAGAGCTCCGTCGCGGCAATCATCTCGCCAATCGACCCCAATAGTTAGTTGCCGTTCACAGGTAACCATATGTCTGTAATCCCAGAGTCTGATCTCCTTCACCTTGTGGATGTTGGGGTTTTACCTCCAAAAGAACTCTGTTCTTGGCGGATTTGCCAGGGGGTTACTGTTCCGACAGAGAACACTCATGAGTCTGTCATCTATGTTACTTCTCTTACTCGCGGCCTTACTCTTCCTGTTTCTCCCTTCTTCCGTGGTCTCCTTGATTTTTACGATCTGAACTTGACCCACTTGAACCCTAACTCTATCTTGCAAGTTTCCATTTTTATTCATCTATGTGAGGCCTATCTCGGGATTCTTCCCTGTTTTGGCCTTTGGAAGTATCTGTATCATTGTCGACCTGGAATGGCTGGGGGACAGCACCAACTTGTTGGCGGCGCCAGTCTGGAACTGCATCGTGGGAGGAAAGTAGAGTACCTCGACATCCCTCTAAAGGATAGCATCAAGGGGTGGCGCCTCGAGTGGTTCATCGTGGAGAATCACTACAAGTCCCTTCCCCCTCAGTCAGGGAGGCAGCCAGATGTCCGTACTCGGAGCTGGGTAGAATCTCCGACCCCTTTGGAGATAGCAGAGGCAAAAGTGTTGCTTGCTGAGGTCTGCTTGCTGAAAGATAGAGGTTTGACTGATGAAGCTGTGGTTGTTGATTTCGTCTTTAAGAATATTCAGCCTTTGAAGGACAGAGCGTACCTAGCTTATCTGTACAGTGGCATCAATGACTCTACCCGGGTCACAAACAAGAGAATTCCCACAGAAGATTTGGTGAGCTGACTGGATATGATTCTGAGGGGGTAGAGTGTCAAATGTTGGTGCTCATGTTGCCTATTTTGCGGGGAATCTGCCACCTTATAAGTCATTTTCTGAATTTGTGTCCAACCTTCCTGTTAGTGATGGTGGTCTGGGTCTTAGAGTGCGACCCTCCCCCAAGGACATTGAGGCTCTGATTTCTCCTCTTTGGAATCTTCCCAATGATGAGAAACAAACTCATTTTTAGATGCCAGCTAGAACAAACGATGCAGATGTAGATGCTGTGCTTAATATGTTGGCTGGGGAATCTTCCGACTCGACCCATGCTAAGCCGATGGCTATCACGGCTGGACAGGAGCTTGGCAAAACATTGGAGACTCGGAAGCCTGAGGGTGCTCGCCCAAAGCGTCCCTGCCGAGTTAGCCGCCTGACTGCACCTATTGAGGAAAAGAAGAAGAAAAGGCGGCTTCGGTGACTGTCATGCTTGGACCAGGATGCAGGTCCTTCTGCTCCGACTCGTGATGAAGTGCCGGCAAAGGTCCTTCCTGAGGTTGATCCCAATGGGTGTGTCCTTCTCGAGGTTGATCCTAATGGGTGTGTTCTTCTTGAGGTTGATCCCAATGGGTGTGTCCTTCCTGAGGTTGATCCCAATGGGTGTGTCCTTCCCAAGGTTGATCCCAATGGGTGTGACCGTGTAGCGGCTGTTGTCTATATATTTGATGAAGATGAAGAAGAAGAAGAGGAGGAAGTCCCGCTGATCCGTAAGAACAGCAGACATTACAGAGGTAGTGAGGGGGAAGTGATATTCCTTCTCCGGCTCTGTCAGCTCTTGTCAGCCTTCAGGGACTGTCCATATCGGATTTTGATTAGGCCCTTGAGGAGGTCGTCCCTGAGGATATGCTATCGGAGCCAACTACTGATGACGTGATGGCTGTTTGTTCAGAAATTCCAAACGTGGGATTGGAGGTATCCCGAGCAGTGTCTCGTACATCGTCGACTTTGGAAGGTAGTCTTCAATGCCGAGATGTTGGTCCAAGTTGCCCGACTCCCATGGAGGTGACAAGGGAGCCTTTAGCCTTAGAGACGGTTGCTGCAGTGAACCCAGCCCCCGAGGGTGTTGCCGGTAGTGATCTGGCTCTAGTGGGTAGCGTACACTGCAACCCTAGCCGCCGAGGGTGTTGTCGGTAGTGATCCGGCTCTCGTGGGTAGCGCAAGCTGCAACCTAGCCCCCGAGGGTGTTCATGTGTGCTCTCCTTCCCACACCTCCATGGACGTCCATGTTGGGTCGTCTCAACCTCGATCCGATGGGGCGACGGTGATGCATGCTTCTACGGCTTCGAACAAACAAGTCGCCTTGGAGGTCAGCGAGCTAGATGCGAGAATTTTAGTATCTGCTAGTGGGGCTGAGCTCACCCCTAGCAACATTCTTCAAATTGTTCCTGCTGATATTCCCCCGTCAAGCCATGACATCGCTCCCCTGACTTGGGTTTACCATCATTCCTATCCAATCTTCAAGTGGGTAAACTACTTGCCTTTTATTGTTCTTTTTGGTAAATTATCTTTCCTATACTCATTTGTCTTCGACCATAGACATTGGTTGACGGAATGTCTGCTCAGCTGAGGTCGCATGGTGCCACTGTCCCAGAAGGAGCTCTATCTCTAATGCAGTGGAACCCATTGCTGCTTCAGAGACAGATTGTTGACTTGAAGGCGTCAAACGCTGGTTAGTGACCTCGTTTCTTCCTTAGTTGTTATTATTGATCAACCTATTCATAATCATGTATCCCCCTTTCAGCTGCATTGTCAGATATGGCCCGACGGTGCTCTGAACATGAGGAAAAATATCTTCAAAGTCAAGCCGACTTAACCCAGCGGTACTCTGATCTTGAGGAGAAGTATTTTCAAGGTCAAGCCGACCTAGCCCGAGTTTCTACTTCTCTGGATGATGCGCGCTCTTTAAAATCTTCTCTCAATGCTCAGCTTGACTCGGAAAGGATGGCATATGAGGTAAACTCCCTTAGTTGACTTTGACGTGCTTATTGTTGACTGGGTGCTGAATGTTGACTCTTGTTCGTAGGAGGAAAGACAAGCATTTGTGGCCTCTCGTGATAATCTTGATAGGTTGTATCGTGACGCTAGCAACTTCTTAACCATTTTGGAAAGGAGCTACCGCTTCACAATGTCGGACCTGGTCCATCATCGTCATGAGCTGCAAGTATCTCAGGATGAAGTTCAGCGGCTTGGACAGCAATTATCGGCCAAGAATTTGACCATTAAAGATCTTCGTGCTTCGAAGAAACTCGCCGCACAGGAGCTAGAGACTGCTCAACTGGCTATCAAAGCTTCAGAGGATAACTGCGCCGTTCTGAAGGCTCAGCGCAACAATTCGCGTGGGGTGGATCTTGATGAGGAGGCCCGGCGTAGTGGTTCCTGATGACATTGTCGTCGACGTCAAGGCTGCACCTGATGCCTCGAGTCGACCTTCTTCCTCAATTGCTCCTGCGATAAACATTGCCAACAGAGATGTTTCGATGCAGTGACATCCTGCGAAACACTGAATGTACTATGAATTCTATGTGCTTGTGATGGTTGTGTTTGAATGTTTTGTGGATAGGGCATTAGAAAGTGTCCTTGGTGTTGACAAGTATAACATTCTGTTGTCCTAGAGTACCGATTGTTTTTGTTGTTAGGGTATAACAGTTATCCTGAACAATTGTGAAAGTAAATGTGGCGTGCTAGTTTTGGAACTTTTTATAACTTAGGCCAATCGCTTGGCTGGTAAGGCATAGTGGTTGCCTTAAGATAGGTAGATGTGATCGTATTGTGCTGACTTAAGTCATTGCTGACTTGAGTCGATTGCCCCGCTAGTAGGGTATAGTGGTTCCCCTAAGCTGAGTTAGCGTGAGCATGTAGCATCGTCTTAGGTCTTCACGGACCTAAGCCAACTACTCCGTTAGTAGGGTATAGTGGTCACCCTAAGTCGAGTAAGCGCGAGCATGTTGCACCGTCTTAAGTCGTCGCCGACTTAAGCCGATTGCTCCGTTAGTAGGGTATAGTGGTCACCCTAAGTCGAGTAAGCGTGAGCATGTTGCACCGTCTTAAGTTGTCGCCGACTTAAGCCAATTGCTCCATTAGTAGGGTATAGTGGTCACCCTAAGTCGAGTAAGCGTGAGCATGTTTCACCGTCTTAAGTCGTCGCCGACTTAAGCCGATTGCTCCGTTAGTAGGGTATAGTGGTCACCTTAAATCAAGTAAGTGTGTTGATTCCAAGTCCAATGGAATCGAAGTCAGTTGATAGTCAACAGTTTGAATGCCTTTGAAAATGAAAACTTTATTGATGACATATTCTCCAATTATAGAGTACAATGTTGCTCCGATAGCTTTTGAGGCCTTGCTAAGGTTAAAACTTTCTAAGATGCTCTATGTTCCATGAATTCCCCACTTCTATACCATCCATTTGAGTAAGCCGGTATGATCCCGGCCGGGTGACCTCTAACACAATGAATGGCCCTTCCCATAGTGGTGACAACTTGTGTCGTCCTTCCCCCGTTAGAATTCGACGAAGGACCAGGTCTCCCACTATAAAGGATCGGTGTCGTATGACTTTACCATGATAGCGCCTCAAGGTCTACTGGTATCTGGCTGACTGAATTACTGTGTTCAATCGCTCTTCCTCTAGCACATCAATATCCTCTAGCCTAGTAGCTTCGGCTTCAACTATGCTTTCGAATACCAGCCTTGGTGCCCCGAACCTGAGGTCGGCAGGTAGCATTGCCTCCAAACCATAGACCATGAAGAACGGGGTATTTCCATGCAGAGCTCGACTAGGTTGAGTTCTCAAGCTCCAAACCACATACGACAGCTCTCTAATCCACTTTCCTACAAATTTTTCATTCTTGTCGAACACTTTCTTCCTGAGTGCTTCCAGTATCATTCCATTGGCCCTTTCTACCTGACCATTGGCTCTTGGGTGTGCTACTGATGCGTACTTGATCTGGATACTCCGTTGTTCATAGAAATCAAAGAATTTAGAGCTAGTGAAGTTGGATCCCAGGTCGGTTATGATGCTATTCGGTATCCCAAACCTAAATATTATGTCTTGTATGAACTCCACTTAATTGGCGAGGTTAAAGAAGCAATAGACTTGTACTCTATCCATTTGGTGAACTTGTCAATGGCAACCAGCACGTGGGTATAGCCTCCCTGAGCTTTCTTTAAGGGTCCAATCATGTCCAGCCCCCTGCATGCGAATAGCCATGTTACAGGTATGGTCTGTAGCTGCTGTGCCGGTAAATGTTGTTATTTTGATAAGAACTGGCAAGCTTCACATCTCTGGACTAACTCGGCGGCATCACTCTTTGCTGTTGGCCAATAGAAGCCAGATCTAAAAACTTTCCCAACCAGAGTTCTAGATGCTGCATGTATTCCACATTGTCCAGCGTGGATTTCATCCAATAGCTGCTTCCCAGTAGTTGAGGAAATGCACTTCATGAGGACTCCTGCCACACCTCTTCTATACAGTGCGTCTCCTAAGAGGGTGTAGTGGGCCGTCTGTCTCATGATGCATTCTGCTGCAGCCTTATCATCCAGTTCTTCTTCATTCTTTATGTACCTGATGATAGGCTCTCTCCAGTCATTAGGGTCCGATTCTGGTTGGCTCAAGGTGTTGCATTGTTCCGCCTGATCTGAGGGATACTTGGACATGATACTTCCTGGACGAAGATTCTGGGTGGGACCTGGGGCCCTACTGGATCCTAGCTTTGATAATGCGTATGCTGCTGCGTTGCAGTCTCTTTCCACGTGATGGAATTCCAACCCTTCAAACTTGTCTTCTAATTTTCGGACGGCTGTACAGTACTTGCCCATAGAATCAGTCAAACAATCCCAATCTTTATTTATTTGTCTTATGACCACTAGTGAATCACCGTATACCATCAACCTCTTAACGCCCAGTGATATGGCGATGTTCAACCCATGGATCAGTGCCTCGTATTCTGCTGCATTATTTGATGCTAGGAATAATAGCTGAAGAGCGTACTTGAGTTGTTCACCTCCAGGGGCAATGAAGAGGATCCCTGTGCCTCCTCCCTGCACCTTCATCGAGCCATCGAAATACATTTGCCATACTTCAGTAGCCTTCAGGTTGTCAGGAACTTGTTGCTCAGTCCACTCGGATATGAAGTCAACTAGTGCTTGGGTCTTTACTGCTGTGCGAGGCCGAAACTCTATGTCATGAGCTCCTAGCTTGCAGGCCCACTTGGCTATTCTTCTGATGGCTTCTTTGTTGTGAAGGATATCTCTTATCAGAAACCCGGTGACTACTATGACTTTGTGGTCATCAAAGTAGTGATGGAGTTTGCGAGCGGTTAGAAGTACCGCGTACAGTAGTTTTTGAACTTGGGGATACTTCTTTTTAGAGGGTCCCAGAACTTCATTGATGAAGTAGATCGGATGCTGTACTGGATATGTGTGTCCTTCCTCTACCCGCTCAACTACTAACGTGGTGCTCACCACGTGAGTCATGCAGGAGATGTATAAAAACAGATCTTCTGTCGGCTGATTTGGCGTGGCTAGGCGTGGTGGCTTCAGTACTGGTGGCGTGGTCAGGAACTTTTTTAATGCTTCAAGAGCTTCTTGTGCTTCTATAGTCCATTGAAACTTGTCTACCTTCTTGAGCAATTTGTAGAACGGTAGGCCCTTTTCGCCTAGCCTTGATATGAACCTGCTTAAGGCTGCCATGCATCCAGTAAGCCTCTACACTTTCTTCTGTGATCGCGACGCTTCCATTCTCATGACAGCCTCATTTTTTTGGGTTGGCTTCGATTCCTCGGTGGCTGACAATGAATCCGAGTAACTTCCCTGCTGGTACTCTGAAAACACATTTCTCTGGATTGAGCTTCCACCGGTATCGCCTCAGGCTGTTGAAGACCAGTTGCAAATCTTCGATGAAGTTTTCTGAGTTTTCTGTTTTGATTACCACGTCATCGACATAAGCTTCTACTCGCTTGCCCCAGTGATCGGCTAAGCAGGTTTGAATAGCTCTCTAGTAAGTCGATCCTTTGTTCTTGAGGCCGAACGACATGGAGGTATAGCAGAAAGCTCCAAACGGGGTAATGAATGCAGTCTTTACCTCATCTTCTTTTGCTAAGCTGATCTGATGGTATCCAGAATAGCAGTCTAGGAAGGACAACATAGAACATCCAGCGGTCAAATCAACCACCTGATCTATTCTAGGGAGTCCGAAAGGATCCTTCGGACAGTGTTTGTTGAGATCTGTATAGTCGACGCACATGCGCCAATCCACTTTATTCTTTTTGAGTACAAGAACAGGATTTGCTAGCCACTCAGGATGTGGTACTTCTCTAATGAACCCTGCTGTGACTAAGCGGGCTAGCTTGGGGCGAATAGCCTCTCTTTTGTCATGCGCGAAACGACGCAGTTTTTTGTCGGATCGGCCTTGCTTGGGGATAGACCTTCAGTTTGTGCTCGGCCAGTTCTCTTGGGACTCCCGGCATATCTGCAGGCTGCCATGTGAATATGTCTCAGTTACCTTGCAGGAACCGGATGAGCGCGCTTTCCTATTTGTTGTCTAGGCTAGAGCTGATGATGGCAGTCTTGCGTTCATCAGCGAACCCAAGGTTGATCCTTTTTGTCTCCTTAGTCGGCCACATAGAGGTCACAGCTTGAGCTTCATTCATAGGTATTGTGAGGTCTCCCTCAGGCTTTGTGTTTGCCTACGCGGAGGAAGTCGTCGATGGTTTAGTAGTGAGGGCCGCCTGAATAGCTACTCGGAAACATTCCGCGACACCTTGGAAGTCAGCGCACGGTGATGATCCCTTGTGGCCCTGGCATCTTCAATATCATGTAAGAATAACGCGGAATGGCCATGATCTTTGCCAATCCTGGCCTGCCAATGATGGCATTTTATCCGTAGTCGAAGCTCGCCACCTCGAACCTCAGGAACTCGGTTCTGTAGTTTTTCGGAGTTCCAAAGGTAATGGGCATGTAGATGTGTCTGAGCGGGTATTCTCCTTCAGTCGGCACAATGCCAAAGAAAGGAGTGTATGACTCGTGGAGCTCTTTGAGTGCAACCCCCAAGCCTAGCAGTGTCCGGGGGAAGGTGACATTGATGCTGCTTCCCCCGTCCACTAATACTTTCTTTACCCTGCTCTCTCGAATCACCGGATCGACGAGGAGTGGGTAATTGCCCGGATGATCAAAGTTGAGCCATTGATCCGCCCGGGTAAAGGTGATCGGGTATTCTGACCACCGATAGGGGGAGGGGGCACTCGTGGCTGCCACCAGTATCTACCGGTCATTGAGCTTCTGTTGCCTTTTGTTCTCCTGTGACCTATGTCCTCCGAAGATGACGTTGACCTCCCCGTCGACACGCGGGAATGCTCCACCTCCTCCCCCTTCCTATTGCTGAGGTCGCTGAGGCTCGCCAGGCCCTCCTCGTAGTGGGGGAGGTGGTAGAGGTTGGAACGGTCGGCCATTCTCGACGGAATGCTTGAAGTCTCTGTAGTTCCGCAAGGTGTGGCGCATATCCTTGTGATATGGGCACTGGGCATCGAGGATGTCGTCTAGTGTCCACTCGCCTTCGCGGGGTGCACCTCGGGCACGAGAGACGGGTGGTCGAGCAGCATGAACCTCTTCACGGGGCCTCTTCTCCCAACGCTTGTCGGGTTGCTGGTTCGCGTCATGCCGCGGTGCAGACGGAGCAGGCTTCGCTCCTCCGATGAGGTCCTGAGCACGTTCGTCGGCAGTGATGTAGAGGTCTGCTCCCGGAACAGCTGCTCAGAGGTGGTCGGCGCCTTTTGCAGTATGGCTCGGACGAAGGCCGAGTTATTAGATCCCCGGTAGAAGTCCTCAATCACTACTGCCTCAGCAACCTCGAGGATGCGATTCCTCATGGTCTAAAACCTCTTGAGGTACGACCAAATTGTTTCATCCCCCCGATGCCTGATGGATTTGAGGTCCCATGGCTGCACCAGCTTGTCGGAGAGGGATTGGAAGTTAGCGATAAAGCGCCGACTGAAGTCGCTCCAATCGTCGATGCAGTGTCGCGGTAGGTGTCGTAGCCATTGCAATGCATCTTGCCTGAGGATGATGGGCAAATACACAGTCATTACATCCTTAGTTGCCCTAGTGGCCCGAGCAGTGGTTGTATAGACGGCCAACCAGCCTCCCGGATCCTGCTTAGGATTGTATTTGTCGTCGTTGTAGACCTTGAAGTTTGGGGGCCACTAAATGGCCCTAAGACACGGAGTAAGCGCAGATACTCCACATGTGTCCTCCTGTCGATGACTGTGGTGTCAGTCCCGGGGAGGGGAGTTGCTGTTGTGCTGTCTCGACCGTCCTTGGGTGGTGCCACTAGTTGAAGCCGTTGCCGACTCAACTCAAGTGGCCTGACTTCGTGCCAGAACACCATGGTCCCGATCGTACTCCTCTCGGCGCCGTATCTCATTCTCATGTCGTCGTTCACGCGAAGCGTTGATGGAGCTCCGCGTGTCCCGCAGACTGTTGATGGCGTGCCGCAGATCGCTTGGAGGATGAGGGAGGGGTAGAAGATGATTAGCCGCCCGAGTGAGCAGCCACCGATAGCTTTCAGCGTCTAGAGTCCGGGGGAGGCCATCGGCTATCCGAGCCAATACTCCTCCGACCTCACTTGGTGTGTTCATTGCACGGGTGAAGTCAGGGTTCAGGTTTCACACGAAAAGAGGGTTCTCTCGGCGTAACCTCACATCCTGCTCAGCCTGCTCTTGAGCTTGGTGGCGATCACGTCTGCGAGAGTTGCTCCTTTCTCAGAAGACTCGCTCGTCAAGAGTTTCTCCTACTTCTGAGACTTCATCTCGGGATACAGGCTATGCTGGGTCCCACTCTCCAGCTTCGTGATGTCGCCGAATATTCCGCGTCGGTTGCTCCATCGCTGAGCTTCTCGCTGAGGAGGTTCTTCCCCCAGCATGGTTGGCTCGTCGTCAGAGATGGGAGATGACTCTATTCTCCCCCCGATAAAGAGGACGTTAGGGTAGAAAGGAGTCGCTGCGGTGATGAATTTCTTTCCGTCCTTCTTTGAGGGAGAAGGTGTCAAAAGAGCATCTTGACGGGCTTCTGTCCTGCTTGCTTCTTTTTTCCTCGTAATCCGTGTCCACTCTTCTATGGATGAGATGGACAACGGGGTTCTTCGGGTAAATGAATTCCTGGCTCTTGATTTGCAAGAGGTAGTCTTCACCCAGGGCACCGGAGGTTGCGCTATCTGCTGCCTCATTCCGGCTTTCTCGGAGATTTTCAGGGAAGGCTTCTTCTTTGGTGGATCCGCTATACGGTGCAGAATTCCTTCTTCGTCTACTATGGATGAGATGGTCCCAAAGCAGAACATGGATCCAGGGTGGAGAGCGATCTTGCACTAGAAGGTGACAACCATTAAGCTAGCTTGGATCAACAACACACCCCCTACCTGGCGTGCCATCTGTCGGTGTTTGGAGCCCGACCGCGCACCTGGGGTTACCCCTCGACGTGCTTTTGGGTAGGACGGTATCGCTGATTGTAGCTCAATGGTTCGTGCGAGACGCACGAGAGATGATAGACAGTTTTCTACAGGTTCGGGCCGCTTTGAGAGGCGTAACACCCTACTTCCTGGTGTGGATCTTTATGTGGTAGGTTACAAGGGAATTCTCCAGTAAGGAGAATGCAAGAGAACTAAGTGGATGGCTGATGGATGACCTGCCCTTTGATGGGGTGCCCCCTAGGCCTTATATATCTGACCGTGGGGCACTACATGCGTGTATGATAATGATGCATTCCTAAGTAATAGTGAACCTGACTGAACTTATCTTCCTACAATCTTGCCGACTTATTCTCATTTGGTTCCGATGTCCAAGGTGGTCGCGCGGGAGAATCAGATCAGAGCTATGGATAACGCTCAAACCCTGCGAGCCGCCTTGGCCCACGTTTGCTCTTTTCCCGGCGTCGGCCTATTCTGCCAGCAGTTCTCCCCTGGCCCACGAAGGGATGGCCTTGCGAAACAATAGGCCCAAAGCCTTTCGTGAGCCCTTCTATCCTTCTAGTGGACCCGGGGGATATCTGTCCCCCACACCGTGCATGAGGAGTCTGCAGAAAAGGCTGAGGCAATGGCCGCAATGATAAAGATCCCAACTAAGGCAGATTATAAAAATGTGCCTAAATAATATGTGTCGGGCAGACCTCTACTAACTCTTGAGAAATTGAGGAAGGTCCCTGCTGGTATTAAAAGGTTGCATGACTGGCACATGCACGCATCATCAGTTGGCATTGACGCCATTAGTGTGCATATACCAGACCATGCTTTTATTGGTTCGGACCAAAATGCCTTTCTTGCATTCGAGGACATGTGGTTCATATTTCCACATATATGTGTTATTATTATTAGTGAGCCGTATAAATTTCAATATCTGACATATGCACGTGTGACTTGTAGAATACAACATGATCAACAGGAGATCCTTTACGGTACCAAGCCCGGTGCTAGTGCTGGTAAAAGGATTGGATATCTGAACCCAATACTGATATTTGAGGAAAGCCACACTTTCATAATCAGCAAAGACAATGAAGAGTTAAAGGGAAAGACAGAGAAAGAAGTTGAGGAGCGTATAATACTATGAAGAAGGATTTTGAATCAAGATACGCCACCTACATAGGAAATGCAATGCTTAAATTTTAAGACAGGGAAGGCATAATGGCCCCGTACAACTTTAAGTAAGTGTGATTTTGCATAAAAAATTAATAATTTCAATGCATATGAATCACAAATTAATTTGATTCATACAGGGACCACAGGATATGCTTCCTCATTTATCCTAAGGTTGGAAAAGTGCTTGTACTTGACTCCTTGAACTACGACCATTCAACCTATGCAAAATTCCTCAGTATCTTAGAGCTATAAGCCTTTTCTATGCATGCATACTTATATCGATGAGAATTTTAAAGTAACATGGAGATTCTATTTGAGATCACAGAGCATTTAGGTTCTATAAGTTTAAAGGTGGAAAGTACGACAAGTCCAAAAAATGAGTGCCACTAGATATCCATCATCACTGGCCGGTAAGTATGCGAATTTATGAATACATATCATACAAAATGCTACAACTAAATAACCAATCTACCGTTATGTATGTAGTGCCACAAGCAACCACAAGGATCGATCCTATGTGGGGTCTATGCGTGCGAGTTTATGAGAATGAACGGACGATACATCACAAACCCAGCAAGGTATTATTAGTCATATTTGTATTTGTCATTAAAGATGCAAATGTGTTATTGAGTGTGAATAGATGATGTTTATAAACTTCCTTTATAGGAATTTCAAAAAGGAAATCTGGAGAACTTGACCGAAGGTGCATTATATGGTATAGTTGAAGACCTATACACATTCATATTAAAAGAGGTCATTCCCACTTAAGGGAAATATCACGACGCTTTCAGTACATTAGCTATGCCAGAGTTTAGAATATTAATAGAAGTTAGTAGACTATCTCTTAAACGAGATAGTTACTAGAGCATAGGAGAAAACAATTGATGTATAGAATGTGTGAAGTATATGTGGTTGTAAATAGAAGAATTTGATGTATAAAATTTAATTCAGTTTTGTTTGAAAATTTTTGGTTGTAAATAGAAGAATATATGGTTGTAAACAGAAGAATATATTGTAAATAGAAGAATATATTGTAAACAGAAGAATTTGTGTTAATAAATATAAATTCAGTTTTTTTTGAAAATTTGAAAAAAGGCGGGAAATGTTAAGAAAACCGTCAGTAGAAATAACATTTCCAGTGGCGATAACATTTTCACTGGCAGTTTCCTTAAGCAAACCGCCAGTGAAATAACATTAGCACTGACGGGGTGCTTAAGAAAACGACCAGTGGAAACAAGATTTGCACTAGTGGTTTTCCTAAGCACCCCGCCAGTGCTAATGTTATTTCCACTGCCGGTTGCTTAAGAAAATCGTCAGTGAAAATCTTGTTTCCACAGTCGGTTTTCTTAAGCACCCCGCCAGTGCTAATATTGTTTCCACTGGTGATTGCTTAAGAAAATCACAAGTGGAAATCTTGTTTCCACTTGCGGTTTTTTAAGCACCCGCCAGTGCTAATCTTATTTCCACTGGCGATTGCTTAAGAAAACCGCCAGTGAAAATCTTGTTTCCACAGGCGATTTCTTAAGTAACACGCCAGTGCTTATGTTATTTTCACTGTCGGTTGCAAAACAACCGCCAGTGAAAAGATCGATTTCTACTTGCCCCTAGCACTAGCGGCACTGAAAAACGCCAGTGTAAATAGCTCTAGGACCGCCACTATAGAGTTTCTGTGTACTAGTGGTTGTTGTTGATGAGGATGGGGTGAGATGAGATTGTAGGGTCCCTCCTCGCCCTTATATACACGACCAGAAAGTTATCTCTTTACAAGTTGTGATCACTTTCTACTTCACTTATATCCTTCTTTGTCGTAGCTCGCAGTCCTATATACCCAGAGTCTTGATCACCTTATCGTCCGATTTATCGCTGAATGCTTAGCTCCTCGGTTGCTTTCAACTGCACCAACCGAGATATCAGTGTTTCGATAGAACCTAACTCGGATGTCGGGTTTTATGTTCTTGGATCAGGCTCACCGACTCGGCTATATCCTAGTAGCCCATCCCGTAGGATGAATCAATAAAAGGCGATCTATGATACGTTTTAGTGTTTAAAAGGAACGAGAATATCTATCCCCCCATAGTGGGTGAGGATTTGTTTCGCTGCTTCCCTTCATGCGACGAGGTAGGTGATAGAATAGGCCCGGTTGATTTCAAAAATTATAAGGAGTTTTTTTAAATGAACGACAGTGAAACCGAAAAACGGGTGCTTTATAATAATAAAGATATATATATTTCCGCAACGGGTGCTTTATAATAATAAAGATATACATATTTCCGGGCAGCAAAGCTATACATCTCTCTCGAAGATGACAATGTTTAATGTTTTGCAAACAGTTGCACAAATGTGATAAACCAATTACAGTATATATTTGATAAAACAATCTTCAAACCTTGTGTAGCTTATTGAGAATTCTCTCTCAGCAAGCCAAAAAGTGCAGCCTAATCACCATCTCATCTCCGAGCAAACTGGTGAACACGTAAACTGTCATACGAACATGCATGGTGATATAAACATTTTTGAGATCCTGCCGACATCCAAAGACTTACATGTCACATTGCACACTGGCATTGCATTACATAGTCTGGGGGGGGGCGGGGGGCGGGGGAGGAGGAGGAGAAGAGAACACATTATTGTTCGTGAACTACTAAAGGTCCACGCCATGCTTACAATTTACAAAGACTTCAATCTACTACCTTCCTCCCCCTCCCCCGTTGGCAGCAACCATCGTCCCAGAACAGACTGGTGATTCCCCTTACCACACCCGCCATGGCATGCTTTTATACATACAAAGGGAACACCAGAACCTGAAAGCAGAGATAGCAGCATCAGGGCCAACTACTGATAAAACTATCCTCTTAAAAGAAACTAACAATCGGTACAAAGATGCACAGACAGAATGTTTCCATCCAATCCAGAGTGACCACCAGAGACAGAGAGAGATGATGATGTTTCTTACCTGCTTTACTATACTATATATGGTTCCTTTCGTCAGAAATAACCTCGGCAACTGGTGGAGCCACAGAAGCATGGCTTGAGTCTGCAAGCGTTCGGAAATTTCCCCTGAAAACCAGGAGGAGCGGCTCCTCTCGTAGTACCATAATCACTAGTAAATGGCTCGCGCCTCGCGCAAGTCTTTGACCGATCTATGTATATATAGTTTGACCAATCTATGTATATGTAGTTAAAAGAAGGTTTAGAATTATCTGAATATTATAGTAGTAGAATAGTTCAATCTGTAAATGTAACTCTGTAACCAGTCTAGATGTTATATTATATTGGTGCTTCTTGCAGGGTGAGTAATTATATAAATGTGCAACAAATTATTGCTCTTAAAGGCCACATAATAATTATGCACTCAAAGCTGAAGCTACGCACTGAGCAGCTATATATACATTTTTTGGGCAACAAAATATTGATCGCAAAAGCCATAAAATACAGATCAACAAAACAGAAACATATGGCGTCTTTTTATGATCGTGTTTGATTTTCATATCTTTCGTGTTCTTTTTTCTCCGGCTTATATGTGTTACGTACGTGTCGGGTAAAGTAAGAGATTGATTACTCAACATGCACATATAATAGGATAATTTATTTTTTAATATAATAGATCATTTTATGGGACTGGACTGTAAATCACAATAGTGTAAGTAGAGATTATAATGATAGGCATGAAATAGAAGGTACATATTTAGTAATATAACTTTTTTTGTGCGGAGATTCTATTGAGGTCCCTTTGGCCTCATTGATGGTCTTCCATTGATTGGTGAAAAAATAAACTATTAATGATAGGATTTTTTTATTTATGTAATCACTTATTTTATTAAATTATCTGTGCAACGAAGCATCTTTTCTCAATTATATTCCCTTAAAAGAATATGACTTTCTAAGAAAATAACTATATGCTGATTATGATGGCAGTCCTTAGGGGTAATAAAATTTTAGTTTCTGTAAGTAATTTATGGACTAAAATGAATAAAATTAAGGGACTAATTAGCCCCTATAAACCCAACAACAATCGGAGAAAATATGTGTTTAGTGAATCATTCTTCACATAGGAAAGAGAAGAAACGTACATGCAATTCATGGCAGACAAATATTTGGCAGAAGCATGTAGTGGTCGAGTATCCTGCCTCCACCGTGAGTGATGTCCGCACCAGAAACACTCACCGCATCCTCATGGCTCATGTGTTAGAATTTCTGGTGCTTAGGATCGTTTCCTAAGTCCCTAGAATACCAATCCGTGTCTAAAATACCTCGATGATGAGTAGATCTATTCTACTGAGGGGTACATGTATACATACAGTCGTTGTTGTTCCTAGCCATCATTGCGGCGGTGTCTTGCAGTGAAGACCCGCCTCCTCCTTCTTGTCGATCTCCCTGCTGGTGTCGAGGAGATTGGTTCCCGTCGTTGATCGGCGGTGGATCAGCTCCTCCAATGTTGCCTGCAGGGGGAATCTCAGATCCCGATGGGATAATGGGGATCTGAGACATAGTCACAGCGATTCCAGTCACTTCGAGCGCCTAGTTGATCGGTTCCTCTCAAAGTGTTGATTAGAGTTTGTGGTCGAGCGATTAGTGTTGACTAAACCCGTCGGCCCCCTTAATCTATTTATATGGCGTCGTGTGACCGGGGGCTGCAACCAACGGTTAGGATAGCCCCCCGATCAGGGGCGCGGTTAGACTGTTAGGATTAACTCTACCCCGGTTACTGTTAACCGGCTAGTGTAGAGGACACATCCTAACATCATGATCTGGAGTCTGAACGATCTCACACAATCACACCATTCTCTGAGCTCCCTTTTAACAGTTCGCTAGACTTTGGCCTTGTGCTGTTCACCTGATTGTACAGCTCCATTGAAGCTCCCACCGTTGCCATCTCTCATGCTCAATGCAGCTTCGTTTTTCGAAGCCATGTGAAAAAGGATCTGAATGATAGCGGAGAAGCTCATCCAGTTAAATGGAAAGGCATGTTAAAATGGGGACAAAAAACTCAGCAGGTTCAACAAATTATTGAAATTATGTTGTGCGTGGGACATAGCTACAGGGCTGCTATGACATCACTCTCACCATCTTGCACACTGGAAATCGTCTTCGACATCCGATTCGCTCATCGCCAAGCGTACCAAGCCTTCTCAATGCTCCCGGACACTGCAGCACGAGATACCCCCGAAATCACGTCAGGTCACATTGGAGTATCGAGTACGAATTGACGGTGGCTTGGCGGAGGCGAGAGCACACGGGCGGGTGAGTGACCATATTGGCGAGGCGAGGCGGCGAAGGAACTGGGTAGCGCTAGAGGCGAAGCAGCTCAGTAACTCACCGTGCGCGACATCGGAGGTGGCGTCGCGCCTCGGGATGCTTGGCGTGGATTACGCCTTCCTCGGTGTGGGCACCGACGGTAACCGGAGCCTGCGGCGCAGGAGCCGGCACAATGCGGCGATGAGGTCGTTGGAGCTGCTCACAGACGATGGTAGCGCGGACGTCTCTTGGTGGACGCAGGCATGGCGGTCCAGTGCCGCGACGGGGGAGCTGGGCGGGGACGCGCGCCCCAGCTCCTCGCCGACCGCACCCCCACACAGGCTGCAGATCCACCACGCGTCGACTTCCTCGAGGATGGACGGCCGTTGGCATCCGGTGTCGCCGTTGCCGTCGCTAGAGACAGCAGACCGTTTGAGAGGAGGCGGACAGAGATGAGATATGCGTAGCGGTAATTTCTGGAAGGCTGTAGCGGCATGGTCGTGTGGGGACTCTGGAAGGCTCCAAACGCAAACAGACAGAGAAGAAATCGAGTCCGTTGATTAATCATCGTGCGCACGTTTTTTTTTTCAGCCGACGTGGACGCACGGACGACAGCGTTTGCGTCCCGCTTTATTTAGTAGTAATAGGTCAGTTGAGCCATGGGAGGAACATGCCTCATCGCGAAGAATATGACATGCGGGTATCCCCCATCGCCGTACCGCACGGGCTGCCAAAGCAGGTTCGGCGAGCAGCTATGGTTCAGAAAGCGAGCCACGTTGCCTGACCTTCTCGCGCTTATCATAACAGGCAGCCTCTCCTCCAGGTTCTCTGCTGCGTCACCGTCGCTTGCTTCCTCAACCAACTCCGCTCCCAGGTTCCACCCCCTCCAACCCTCGCCGCTGGCGCAGAAGGCATACTCATCCTCCTCGCCAACCGTGCTCACATCGACGGCTTGCCCAGCGTACTCGCAGACGAATGCGCCGGCGCGGATGGGGTCCCAGGACCGGACGCCCCACCCGCAGGCGTCCCCGGTCCAGAAGACCTCGAACCTGAGACGGACGCCTTTCTGCGCGACCCTGTTTCGGCAGTTTCCTGAGCACCGGCACTCGGGGCCACACTCGTAGAGCACCGGAACGCGCTTCACGAGCAGCCCGCAGGCCGTGTACGGAAGGTGCCCGCCGTTCAGCCGTGCGCACGAGCAGTCAGCGTCGTCGCTGGGCAGGCACACGCTGGGGCACTTGCATGGCTCCTTCGTCTTGCCGAGCGGCCTTGGATTCTCATACTCCACCCCGGTGACGTAGTTGAAGCGCCCTGGCACTCTCTGCTCGTCGTCGTCGTCGTCTGCGTCACTGACAAGGCACACGGGGAGCTTCTCGGCGCTCGACGACATGTCTGCGCTTACGACATGGCTTCTTCTCGCAGGATCTGCTCTCCACCTCTCAGCCATCTTCCAGACCGAGAGCCCGTCCCGCTGCCCCGGCTCCCTTCTCAGCTTGTACTTGAAGACGCTGAACCCATCCTTGGCCCTCTCCGTCCAGGACCCTTCCACCCGGTACAGCCCGTCGTAGACGTAGATCTTGCTCGAGCGGCAAAACGGGTCCTGCGCGCCGCGCACGACCCTGACCACGCTCCTCCTCTCCATGCTGTTCATGAGAGCAAGGTTGCCGCGTTCAAGCCTCTGGTCGTGCTTGTCCTTGCGCCGCCGGCTACTGCCTCCCTGGCCCGTGTACACCAGGACTTCCGAGTCGGTGTCGTCGTTCTCGTAGCCGCCGGACGAGACGACGCTGACCGCCACAACCTCGTCGGTTCCGCTCCCGCCACGCCTAGCGGAGACGTAGTCGATGCCGGCCATGGCGGGCGCGTGCAGACCGACAACGCACATCTCCATCCTGAAGAAGAAGATGTCTCCGACCACGACGCCGGGTACGGGTCCTACGGTCTTGAGGGTGTTGATCCTCAGGCCGTTCTGCATCATGAGACTTCCGGCCTTCAAGTCCGCACGCTTGCCTGCTGCGTCTTCTCTGTTTTCGTCCAGTTGGAGTATGCGGCGCCGGAGCGAGTCAAACATTGCCAGTGTCTCTTGGACAGATTCAGTTGGGTCGCTTGACGAGGATGGGCTCAAGGTGGCGAGCTCCTTGTTGAGGCTGAGGCTTGTCTGTGTTGGCCTGCGCTTCATGTCACGTGCATTGGAGCACTCAGCCTGCTGATGAGTCCTCTTGCCTGCTGTCTTTAGCCGGGAGGGATTGTATTCTTCTTCCGATGATTCATCTTGGCGCCGTGGCATGCGAAACGCCGGCGCCGCTGCTTAGACTGGAGTCGCCTCGAGAGGATCACCTCTAGGTCGTGGCATGGGAAATGCAGCTGAAACTGGAGTAGCCCTGAGAGGAGCTGGTGACTTTGGTAAGGGCTGACGAGCTGCAGACGGTTCTGGCGACGTGCAGGGCCTGAATGGCGTGACGAAAACTAGCATCGGGTCGGTTGATTGAGTTGCCACGTCGTATCCCATAGGCAGCGGCACCATCGGTGCTAATGACCGCAGCGGCTTCGCTTCCAAGGGCTGATCTTGCTCGTCACTTTCTGATTCGTCCTGCGAGGTCGTCTCCATGGCCGGCGAACTCCTAGCGGCGGTGGAATGGTCGATCGACACAAGTCAGTGAGCAGACAGCAGTCCTACATTTGTGACGGTGGCAGTGTAGAAAATGTGTGTGGTTTTGTATACTGGTAACAATGTGTCATATTTGAGAAGAGAAATTCCAAACATAGAGCATAATAATATAAGAGAACAGACTTGTGAGGAAAAAACTGCAACTTGTGAAAGAAAATAACAGAAGCATAGTTTTATTGTCAAGTCAAGTAAGGAAAACGTGAACAAATCTGAAACAAGAAGAAGCACATAGAGGCTACACACTCACACTAGGTATCATCCAAAGAAAAGAAAAAAGACAGCGCGACAATGAAGAATACGTCAAGCAACCCGCCAAACCTCAATCTAAATCCTAGTTTATTCATATTCGCAGAATCGTAAGAGATTGTCTGAAAAAAATACAGACAGATTTGCAGTCTGAGAAAGAGAAGACGAGAGCAGTGTCGTCACCTTGAGGGTGTCGTCGGAGCAAGCAGAGCAGAGCCTGTGGAAAACTGTCGTCACCGTAGTGCTAATAGCCTCCTCGTTCAGGTCGCTTGATGAGCATGTATATAATAATTGTTACGGGACACTTGTCCTGTTGTCCACAATCCACATAGAAGTGCACTGGACTGATGGGCAGTCGTGTCACCGCTCATTCGTCTCTGCCTCTCTCACCAAACAACACGGCTGTTTACACCACCCTCCGCCGTTGATGAATACCACCTTGGGATACGTGCCCAGTAGCTACAATAGCGAATTTGCCAGCCATCTTTACATCACACTAGAACATGGGGCGCCCATACGGCCTATCTGGATAACTGGGTGTTGTAGAGGAATTTAATTAACTCTTTATCACATAAGTTCATTATTCAGAAAACCACTAAGAAAAAAAAACTCAGAAAATGAAACAAGCATAAACCAGGAGGCAGGAGGCAGTGTTCTTAAGACAGTAAGGCGTGGCAAGGCGTTAGATTACTTGCTTGGTTCCATATAATGAAGGAATTGGCGAGGGCGCCCACCCAGAGGATGAGCTAACCCACTGGCGTTGAGGCGGACAACGTCGAAGAAGGCGACGTCGATGAGCCACAAGTCAGAGTGGACGACGATGAGTGAGAGGCTAAGAGCTAGGCGCGGTGTTGTATGACATCACACGCAAAGTTGATGTCGAATGCCGGCTCGGGCAACTCCGGAGGAACCTTCCTACAGCCCGCTGCTGTCTGCATCATCAGTATAGCCCTCTCCCTGGTGCTGTTGCAGAAGGCGAGGAGCAGCAGCGCAGCGACGGCGAACCCAATGACGCACCCGCCCACGGCAACGGCGAGGATGGCTGCCTCTCTGAGCCTGGCCTGCCTCATTGAACCTAGCCCGCCTCCTCGCAGCGTAAGGTGTGGCGAGGTCAGAAGGAAGAGGGACGGTGGCGCCGGAGCCGGGCGTGCGAGGTTGTTGCGGACGAAGGCGGTGTCAGTGAACCGGAGGAGGGACGACGACACAGTCCCGTCGAGGCATTTGTTGGAGAGGTTGAGGAACCAGAGCGCGGGGAGGCCGAGGTCCGAAAAGCAAACGGACAACGAGCGCAACAAGGTGGGTGAGGTTGGCAAGCTCATTGGGGATGGTGCCGTCGAAGCAGTTGAAGGAGAGGTCGACGATTTGGAGCGTGGTGAGCTCGGGCGAGCGGGCTGAACTTGCGGTTTTGTTTATACGACACTTAATTGAATCAACTGTAGTCAAAATCTGATGACTTGCATTGTCCCTCTCCAATAAATGCATTGACCATATAGAGACTTGTTTTACTGATTAGGAAAACAGTAACTATAATGTTCAAGCCCCACTATTTATATAACATTTCTACAACAAGCTCTACAACTCAAGCATGCCTGCACTCAGGAACAAATCACGGGAGGCACCAGCACTTCGAATGGCCCAAGGCTACACTCAAATGTGAGGGAGTTGTGCCTTTATACAATGCATCAAATGCACAATAGCATAGCAAGATTTGTAAACATAAATTAAGCCAAATTGCTCCAAAAGTAACATATTCACCGTGGCTAGTAAGAGGATAGGGTAGGGACAGACAGATATCATTGAACAGTAATAACAATGGCAGAATGCTGGCGCAGGGCAAGCATACAAATATCCTTGAAAAGTAGGAGCAACAACAAAAGCAGAATATAATTCGTTTGCCCTGGTGTGCCCACTTGATAGTAGCATAACAACAGCATCCATGGTGCAACATTTAGGGAAGGAGCTCTCAAAATACAGCCATAAGAATGGAATAATGTTGCTTGCCAGATGACCCACGGTTCTTTGAACTTTATCTAGAGATACTGTCCTCCCCAATCCCCATCCTGGATGGTTTGCACGAGTATGGCTATTGAATACTATTTCAGGTTTTAACCTTGATATACAAGGTCGCAGTCATGCTCCTGGCATGTTTTTTAACACAATTTGGTGCTCGCAGATTATTGACACAATATTATCGCTTTCTCAGGAATGGCATGCTTTAACATTATCAAATATTAAATCGAGAGCTGAGGGAGTGAGCAACCTTTGTGGGTACCCAACAACCCCGCGAAAGTGCCCAGTACTGAACCCACGATGAAGTAAACACCAGGAAGTAAATTGTAAGCCAGGAGCGTCTTCTCCTCCTCGGGGGTCAAACCTCCCTTCTTCATCATCAGTAGCAAAAATCAAACTCAGCGAACTAATCGACAAGATTCTATTGTTTTTAGGGCGTGGCATGGAAGGGTGTTGTCGTAGAAGAGCCTACCTTTGTCCTCAAGGCGTAGTCCAGATCTTGGATCACCCCCTGCCTCATTAGGAACAAAGAACCCCGTCAACCCCGAACCAAAGAAGTGAACAGGATTTGGGGAGAATTCTTCAGAAAATGATTTTGGAAAGAAAGAGAAAAAATGGGAACTGCAAGTCGGACATTTCTGGGAGCGATCCCGCGAACCTTGCCAGGTGCAGGTGGGGTACCGAAATAATGGCTTATCATGTACCGCAGCTGCGCCGCCATCAATCCTCTCTCACTACTCGTAGTCGTAGGGTCGATGGCTGTTTGCGAATGCAGCAGAGAGCTGCGAGGAAGGAGAAAGACGAAGGAGGAGTGTCCTGTGTGGGCCTTTCTTTGTCCTGTGGACTGTTGATCGTTTTCCAGTACAGTGGAGTCCAATGTATACATGCACAACTTGCACACTTCAAGTACTTCCATCCCACAGGACAAACGAAAAGGTGCAACAGTCCACTGTTCGTTCTAGAAAAGGAGAAAGACGAAGGAGTCCACTTCAAGTACTTCCATCCCACAGGACAAACGAAAAGGTGCAACAGTCCACTCTTCGTTCTGTATACATGCACAGCAGCTAATCGTTTTTTCACCCGCGAAAGTGCCTAGTACTGAACCCATCCCACACGCGTCAAATGCGCGATGGTCTGAGGCCCGCCAAGTGCGGCGAGGCGCCGAAACCAGGTCAAGTTTTAATACTTTAGACTAGAGAACATGAGGCTCCGCTATGGACATCCTATCAGGACAATAAGACTATCTTGTTTAAGTTGATTGAGAGTCCTTTTATAGGGTGTTAGGTTGGTTTGAGAAATAATCGAATCCATCGTCTTCTCACTTCTCTTTTTTTCTATAAAATCGAATGAGTTAATTCATTATCATCTCATTCCTCATTTCTCACTTCTCTTTTTTTCTATAAAATCGAATGAGTTAATTCATTATCATCTCATCCCTCATAATTAGTTAGTTAGTACTGATATGAGAAATGTGGTCATTCCACCAGGACGCACTGTTGGGACCCTTCGTCTTTCAAAGGTTCTTAAAACACACTTAACCATTGTTTATCAGAGCATCCTTAAGTGTTGCATGTGCTTCGGTGCTGAATACCTTCGGAGAAGACCAAGGAAAAAGACGAAGATACTAGCTTGGTCGTAATTATACAAGGACACGAAAGCAGAAGTGAAACAAGGCCAGAAGAAGGTATTCACAAGACTCTAGCCAAATCAATAAAGACAAAAGACAATATTGCCTTTGCATCATTTCAACTAAGTTTTGAAGTTTTCTCTTAGTTAAGCTTTGTTTATTCTTCTGAGCCTAGTTTAGAGTTAAGTACTGTATCCTAGGGTTTCACCTATGAAATGTCACATCAATACAACTTTATTTGAAATTTTTGCCTAGCGAATGTATTCTAGGTGTGACAAACACATGATATGTCAATGCTTATGATGTCATGCTCAAGTTTTATGGCAGTAACACCAGGGGTGTTACACTAACATAGGTCGTTTGTGATGAGAGTTGCTGGCATTTAAGTCGTTTTCTTTACCTGTTGTGTGCATGTACAAAACCCATGTAATTTTGTTGTTTTGGTAATGAAGTTGGGTTCTACTTCTACCGGGAAAAACCTTGGTAAATTGTGCATATTCGAAAAGTTACTTTTGCTAGGGGTCCTCACGTTACTCACCAAAGTTACACTTGTTATTTGATAATTTTATTGCCTCATTGAACCCTGTTCTTTCAAGATTTATCATTATTCATGATTTAGAATTATTAATATAAGTTTGTGCTATGCTTAACAATGCTTTTCACGTATCGGAAACAAAGCCAATGATGCCTGCTGAAGTGGTAGATGCATTGCTATGTCAATCCAGCTTCATATTTTGCAATCTCTCCGATGTTGTTGTTTAGATTATCCATGTTCTCAAACTGTACATCCTTATACTGTATCATATTCTAGTTAGATAACTTTTCTATTTTCAGTTATCTTGCTTCTTCAATTATTAAGCCATGTAAATGTGGATATGAAGTGAACATCAAGGGCTTGAGTGCTTGAGTACCATTTTGGTGCGCAGACAATTTGTTATTTGTCAATTCCGCGACCAACTTTGAGAACTAAATGATAAATTTATGGGTTTCTTCCAAGTTTGTTCATATTGCTGATTTTTCTTCTATATTTGGGTTACCCTGGTTAAGTCGCTTCTCTCTTGCAGATTCCTAGAACAAGAAACTACAGCTTGGTCCTTTATTTTGTCTCGAACTTCTTGAAGAAAGGATAACTGTTGCAGCATTTAGCCAATGGTGATGATGATTTTCGAAACAACAGACTGAAGCGTATCCCATATGTTCCAAGGTCTGTCATAGTGTAAAGTCATTTGAAGTATTTTATTTTGTAAGTCGTGTTCTCACTTTAGCACGACGTTCAAATTTTACATGGATCTTGGATAGTACGGCTAAGTGTTGGAAGCACACCTTGCTTGCTGGAAAAAGTCGTGGACTGTAGCTATTTGTGTGGTCCTCACTAGTAAGAAGTAATATAGCTACAGTGTGACTAAACAAAGCCTTAGTGTCTGCATTATGGTCCAGCTCTAGAAGCTAGAGTTCTTCCTGTAAAGTTACCATATGTACTTTTGTCTTTTGGGCCCTATGACACAAGTTGTCATTCCCTACACCCTAACATGGTATCAAAAAACAAGGGTTTCTAGCCACTGCCGGTGGCCACTGTACAATCGCCACCAATTGCACCTCTATCGGTCTGTTGGCGCCTTTTCGGAGCGCCAAACACTCAACAAGAACCGGCGGCGGTGCTCTCTGGTCAGGCGCGGACGGTCCGCGGCACAGGGCCGGACGGTCCGCGACCTGGCGCAGGGGCAAAGGTTCCCTGCCTGACGGCCGGACGGTCCGCGCCCTGGGGCCGGACGGTCCGCGCGTGCGCAGGGGGCGGCGAAGGTCGCCGGCGGCGCCTGGATCTCGCTCCCGGGAGGGACCCCGTCGGGGAGGAGAGATCCTAGGAGTTGTCTAGGATCGGGCAGGCCGACCTAGACTCCTCTAATCGACGTAGAGCCGAAGAGAGGCGGAGAATTTAGGGATTGGAAGGCTAAACTAGGGCTAAACTAGAACTAGACTAGAACTACTCCTAATGCATAAGGTAAAAACGAGTAATAGACTTGATTTGATCGATTGTTGGGGGTTCAATCGGCCGTAGCCCTTCATCTATATAAAGGGGGAGGTCTGGATCCGCTTCCAACTGATTTCCGAGTTAATCCCGCGGTTTTAGGTAACAAATCTCGCGAGAAACTAGGAAACCTAACTAACTCTGCGCACGCGCGGACCGTCCGCGCCACCACCGCGGACGGTCCGGACCGCGGACCGTCCGGTCCTCCGGGCCGGACCGTCCGCACGGACATTTTTGGGTTCCAACATATGCCCCCCTGCCTTTTGGTGAAGGTTGACGAACCAAAAGCATATGAACTAAACCTGATGTAAGTCACCGGCTTTTCGATATGGAGATTATTCAATAAAGCACCAATATAAAGGCCGTTTCGGATTGTATCTTTCTCGGCCATGACCATTTGATCAATGGATCAAAAGGAATAGAATGGAGGTGCCCCCCAGTCTGGATAAACGAAGGGAACTATACATGTACCATGGATTCATCATCGTGTCATTCCATGTTTGAACAGGATAATATACCGACGATGAGTAAATAGATGGAAAGTACCCTGGTCTCATAGAATGAATAGGCGATGCTTGCTTGTGTCGCCTTTCTGGCCGTTTTGTTTAACCGTTTTGTTTTAGCAGGTGGCCGGGGTTTCTTTGTTGACCGATCACGTGGAACAGTCTTTTTGCTAGCATCTTTGGAGAGCAACTGATCAAAAGTAGGATCGGCTTTGATCAGCCGATTACATGTGCTTTGACCTTGCGTTTTTTCCTTGCTTTGTGTAGAGGTTGACGCCTTTGGTCATAGGGGGACTGTCCGGCTGAGTTAGCCGGACCGTTTGTTTGAGCACCGGATCGTCCGCACGTAGGTGCCGGACCATCTACGATGTTCGGGCTAGGCTGATGTGTTTGGTTCATTAACTGTGCCTGCCCCCCAGTGTCTTCGGACTTTTTAGCCTTCTCGTCCGAAGCCTTCCGAGCAATCTCCTTTTGTGATATATCTGACATGCGGGGATCGCCAATGATGATACCCTTGCCTTTGCCTTTATCAGCCATTTCGGGCCGAACCAAGACCTTTTTGCATGTGAGTTCTATTGTATTAACAGGAAAGGGTTGTGTGTCTACTTGCATCTCCTGAAAAGCCAATCGACCCTCATTTATGGCCGATTGTATCTGTCGACGAAAAACATTACAATCATTGGTGGCATGAGAAAAAGAATTATGCCACTTACAATAAGCACGTCTCTTTAATTCATCTATAGGAGGGATAGTATGAGTTAATTTAATGTTGCCATTTTTAAGTAGCTCATCAAATATCTTATCGCATTTGGCAACATTAAAGGTAAATTTAATCTCTTCTTGCCGATTCTTTTGAACCGGCTGTAAGGAAGAACATGCTGAAGATTTGGCCTTTGTTGGCCAAATAAACTCAGCGGTATATACATCCGCGGATTCATCATCTGAACTATCACGCTCTATCAGATGTATAGTACTGGGCGGCCTGATTTTGATGTCTCTTTAAATCGGCTTTCACAGGCTAAAGCCCGCTGATGTAGCTGGGCTATCGAAAAGAACTGGGTCCCATCTAATTCGTCTCTTAAGTAGGATAGCAACCCATTAAAAGCTAACCCTGCTAGCTCTTTGTCTGCGACATGGATCCGAAAGCATCGGTTTCTAGTGTCCCGGAACCTCCGGATATAATCATTAACCGATTCTTCGCGTCCTTGTCGAACTGAAGCTAAGTCAGCTAGTCCTAATTCATATTCCCCGGCAAAGAAATGTTCATGAAATTTACTTTCTAACTCATTCCAGGAATTAATAGAATTAGGAGGCAGGGCGGCGTACCATGCAAAAGCGGTACCAGTAAGGGATAGAGAAAATAACCGAACACGAAATGCTTCTCCATCGGCCAATTCACCTAGGTGTGCTAGGAACTGGCCTATGTGTTCGTATGTGCTTCTCCCATTCTCACCAGAAAACTTAGAAAATTCTGGTATCCTTGCCCCTTGTGGATATGGGACAGTGTCAAACCGGTGATTATACGACTTTTGGTATGATTGCCCTACTCTGGCTACACTAACTCCGAACTTATCTCGAAATAGTTCGGTCATCTCTTCCCTTTTTCCATTGCACCCGGTGGCAGACCACCGGACCCTGGGCTGTGGGGCTCATTTGGTCGGGTATTAGTATACCGACCTTCTTGCCGTGACCGATCGATAGTGTTGATCGGTCTGTGGTTGTATGGTACGTTATGGTTTAAATATGTAGAGGGCGAAACATACTGCTGCTGAGGTGTGTAATAATTTGGTGCATGGTGTGCAACAACAGGTTCTGCGTATGTAGTATCCAGTTTGTCCGGTAGTAAATCCGAACTGACCGATTGCGTTCGCCATTATCGGGACGCCATGTGGTAGTCCTGGTGCAGGCCCGGACTGTCCGGCAGGGAAAGCCGGACGGTCCGTGTAAGGGCCGGACGGTCCGGGCAGAAGCTCGGACGGTCCGACCGCGTCCAGGGTGACCGGTCTGCCAAGCAGGGACGGCAGTGGTCCTAGGGCGGCCCCAGACTGTCCGGCAGAGCAAGCCGGACGGTCTGCATATGGGCCGGACGGTCCGGGCAGAAGCTCGGACGGTCCGACCGTGTTCATGGGCGCCGATCTACCAAGTAGGGATGGCGGTGGTGGTACTTGTCCTGTATAGGAGTTCATCGGCATACCATATAATGGCTGGGGCTGCAAATCCCCATTTGTTGCCGATGTATTAGACATAGATATCCTGTTACTAGTCTCATATGATGGAAAACTAGGAGCAACAGACTTCTCCAACGTACGCGTTAGTTTTCTAATTGACTCTTCTAACCCTACAATCTGTTGTTTCATTTGATCCTGCTGCTGATCTACATAATATTTAATAGATTGGATATCGTCGGGTTTACTTACGTTGGGGACTTGAAGCGAAGACAGAAGAGATGCAATGTCAGTCTCTCCATGTTTGATAACCTTCTGGTGGCGATCCACCGTGTATTGCGACAAGAATTTCTCCTTCGCTTGGCGCATGTAGTCCTCGTATTGCTGTTGCTCATCGGCTGTTAGATTTTCGACAGCCGTCTTCAGGATATTATCTGGGGAGATATCGGTGTGATCTTTAGAACCGGCCATTTGAGGGCCTGATTTTTAGTAGATCTAAACACCTGTCCCCAGCGGAGTCGCCAAAAAGTATGTTGGCGCCTTTTCGGAGCGCCAAACACTCAACAAGAACCGGCGGCGGTGCTCTCTGGTCAGGCGCGGACGGTCCGCGGCACAGGGCCGGACGGTCCGCGACCTGGCAGCAGGGGCAAAGGTTCCCTGCCTGACGGCCGGACGGTCCGCGCCCTGGGGCCGGACGGTCCGCGCGTGCGCAGGGGGCGGCGAAGGTCGCCGGCGGCGCCTGGATCTCGCTCCCGGGAGGGACCCCGTCGGGGAGGAGAGATCCTAGGAGTTGTCTAGGCTCGGGCAGGCCGACCTAGACTCCTCTAATCGACGTAGAGCCAAAGAGAGGCGGAGAATTTGGGGATTGGAAGGCTAAACTAGGGCTAAACTAGAACTAGACTAGAATTACTCCTAATGCATAAGGTAAAAACGAGTAATAGACTTGATTTGATCGATTGTTGGGGGTTCAATCGGCCGTAGCCCTTCATCTATATAAAGGGGGAGGTCTGGATCCGCTTCCAACTGATTTCCGAGTTAATCCCGCGATTTTAGGTAACAAATCTCGCGAGAAACTAGGAAACCTAACTAACTCTGCGCACGCGCGGACCGTCCGCGCCACCACCGCGGACGGTCCGGACCGCGGACCGTCCGGCCTCCGGGCCGGACCGTCCGCACGGACATTTTTGGGTTCCAACACGGTCAGCGCTCGTGCTCATCTGTCACACCCGGCTTTAAGGGACAAATCCAGGTGCATCTCATACATGCGCCAAGAAGACAACATATATAATAACAGAGTGTATAGAGATAAATGTCACAAAACATCAGAGTACTTATTACATAGCGGAAGACTTATTACAAAATAAAAGAATAAACATAAAACGAACTAAGGATCGTCGGCGCCAATGTCAACTGAGAAACGCCACCTAGATCAGATCATACTCCTCGCCTTATGGCTCCTCCTGAACCACCTGTTCTTCTCCTGTGGGGGGGTATGAGACAGCAAGGGTGAGCTCACAATGATCATAGCTCAACAAGTTGTGGGGAACCAGTGGACATAAACTCACAAAGGTGTGAGTTCATGTGATGTGTAAGGCTAATCAATGATAAGGGTTAAAGCTGAGCATTGCTTTTAAGTAGTTGGTCAAAATTTTATTAGCAGTTACTAAGTGTAACTAAATATCAAACCTTAAGTAAAGTAATTGAACAAAATTAATAATAAACCCATGCAATGCAAATGACCAATTGAATTTAAGTTCCATAATTTAAACATCAGAGAGTCCTGAGCTATTCATGACCGCGAGCACGGCTAGTATACCAGTTTTACACTCTGCAGAGGTTGTACCCTTTGCCCACAAGTCATGTTACCCATATGCCAAGGGGTCGCGACTCTCATACACCTCTACCTAGGAAGCGCGGCAGGGCAACACTACGAGGCCTTTACAAAGTTCCACTAGCTTCCGAAAACCCGCTACAGTTTATGAGAAGAGCACTTGCAAGAATCCTCCGTCTGACCGCCATCGCAGCAAAATCAACCCGAGAACCTCCTTGCATGCAACTCCCCTACTGCCCTTGCCCCTTTCGGGTAAGGTAGTCTTCCACTAGCTTTCCTAATTAGTCAGCCAAGGGCGTTCCATTAAACCCTTGTGGTGGCATGTGTTACTCAAGTTAAGCTCTATGTTCCAATTAACATTAATGATCTCAACATGAACATGAATAGAATAACAAAAGAATTGGAACATAGATATAATAAATGATTATCCCAAAACCATGTAAAGCAATAGCAAACTACCCAAGTGATTCAGGGTAAACAAGGTAATGAGATAAACTATCTAGGGTGACCTATCGGGTCCCATCAAAAATTAACCTATGCATGAGTAAATGATATTAAAGAAAATTATTGGGTAAAAAGTGAATCAAGGGCACAACTTGCCTTCAATGAGCTCCTGCTCAGCTACTTCAACCTGCTGCTCACCAGGATCCTCGGTCACGGGCTCTTCTACTCGCCACAATACAAACAAGCACAGTGCATATAGAGAAATTAACATTATACCAAACATATAAACAAAATACACAGTAATAATCTACACATTAAAATAAAATACTAGGAACAGGAATCATAATTTTTGGAGTTATAGATTTTAAGATATGAATTTTTAAAGGTTTTATGTGCTTAAAATAGGATTAAGTGAGAAATTATTTTTCCTGCTATTTTCATGACAAAACAGAGACTCTAGATGATAGAAAATAATATTACAAAAATCTAGAAAGTGGAATGAGTTAATTTGGAGTTCGTATGAATTTTCTATGAGTTATACAATTCCTAACATTTATTTTCCTATTAAATATTCAATTTCTAATTCATTTATCTGATTTTCTTAACCTTCTGGACTGGGCCTCATTAACAGAGAAGTGCAAGGGCCCTTATGAAAAAGGGTCCGAGACTCAGGCTGACACTGGGCTGGACTGCGGGCACTATTCTCTAAAACCATAAGGGTTCATCTGCAAAACCCCAGGCTGAAGGGGTATGGACAGATCTAAGCCGTCTGATCATACACCTACGTTTTTCCAGATTAAATCGCAGTATCACTGAAACGGTACGCATCACCGACCGTTTGATCAAAGATCTACGGTTCCCCGCGCTCAACGATCTACACACACATGACCGCACGATGGTGGATCAACGGCCGAGCAGCAATCCCTGAACCGGTACCGCGTGGATTTAATCTCAGGCCTTGATCCGAGGATCTACACCCAGAGCCCTCTCCTTCTCTAACGCCGACGGCCTCGGCTGAGCTGACACGGGATGCGGTGGAGCTTCGCCGGAGTGCGGCCAATCGGCGAACAGGGGCTTCGATCAAACTTCTAATTGGTCTTACGTGATCCATGAGCGAAAACGGAATATCGGAACTGCTTATTACCTGAAGACTTGATGTTGGAGGCCGTGACCACGCACCACGGCGGAAGAGGGGATACTGGCGGCGACGTCTTGAGTCAGGACGATGTTCCAAGCTCAATTGGCTCCGCGCACACACTCCACACGACTAAGCGAGGTGCAGGGCTCTAACCCCGGGGGCAGTGCGTCAATGTGGCGAGGATCGATGGTGGCAGCGCGGATAGATTGGTCTGCGGTTGTGGCGGCGCGGATGGAGACACCTTCGCGTGAACGATAGGACGATTAGCGACTCCAGGGAGGACGGGCATAGATATAGATGCCGTGGACCTGGAAACCCCCGCCCGATCGTGAACGTGCGCGACAAAATCGGAGTTCCGCAGCGGCGCAGCGCGATTTTACCGGAGGTCGGGGATGACTTGCAGGGCCCACGCGGCAGAGGTCTCACGCGCGGTGGGCGCGACTGGCAAAGGGGCCCAGCGTGTCGGTGAGGGCTTGTCCATGGCGTTTTGATCCGGGAACTGGCGAAGTGGGGTCGGCGCGGCGGAGCGTGGTACAGAGCCTAGGAAGCGCGGCTGACAAGGCAGGCCTGCCTGTCGGCGCCGCGGTGAAGGATGGAAGCTGGGCCACGCGGAAGGGAATCCCCAGATGGGCTGAAAAGCGACTGAGCGAGCCCAGTTACTATTTTTCTCCTTTCCCTTTTCTTTTCTGTTTTCTTTGATAATTATTTTAAATCCAATTTGAATTTTTAAATATGAGTTTCACCTTTGAGTCCATATACAAATTCACACTCTAATGTTGGAATAATATGTGTTTATTTACTTATTTTTATCCACACCATTTTTATTTTCTTTTCTTTTTCTGATTTCTAGAATTTCTTTTGGATTCTAGATTTTTTTTTGAATTAATATATTTCTTGTCTCTTTATTTATTTTTTTGTTGTAACAAGATGTACACACAAAAATAATATCCAACATGATGCATGATTTTAGTGGCTTTTAGGTTATTAATTATTTGTTTTTACCTAGGGTGTACATATGTGATGACACACAAAGGTTAAACTCACGTAAGGAGATTTTTTTTCTCTATTGATATTATTTCTAACAAATTAAAAAGTGAGTATTACAAATCCTACCCCCCTTAAATATAATCTCGTCCTCGAGATTTAGGAAGAACGAGGGAAAAGATGGGAAAAATCTATGCGAAGCTCTTCTTCTCTTTCCCAAGTTGCTTCATCTTCTCCGTGGTGACTCCATTGCACTTTGCACATCTTTATCACCTTATTTCTTGTAACTCGAGTCAATGTGTCAAGAATCTTGATCGGGTATTCCGTATAAGTCAAATCACCCTGAACACTGAGCTCTTCCATCGGTAACTGTTCCTCGGGGACACAGAGACACTTCTTAAGTTGAGACACGTGGAACACATTATGCACATCTGATAGACTAGCAGGTAACTCGAGTTGGTATGCCATCTCCCTAACTCGCCTAAAGATCAAGAATGGTCCAATATAACGAGGGGACAATTTGCCCTTAACTTTGAATCTCCTCATTCCACGAAGTGGTGACACCTTGAGGTACACATAATCTCCTTCTTCAAATTCCAGTGGCCTTCTTGTATTATCTGTGTAGCTCTTTTGCCTGGTTTGAGCCACTCTCAAATTCTCTCGAATTATACGGACTTGTTCTTCTGCTTCTTGAATCAGTTCAGGCCCAAAGAACTGTCTTTCTCCAGTCTGATCCTAATATAGAGGAGTCCTGCATTTCCTGCCGTACAGAGCTTCAAAAGGTGACATCTTTAGACTGGCCTGATAACTATTATTATATGAAAACTCTGCATAAGGTAGACTCTTATCCCAACTCCCTCCATGCTGAACGGCACAAGCTCTCAACATATCTTCCAAAACATGATTAGTCCTTTCAGTCTGTCCATCAGTCTGAGGGTGATAAGCCGTACTATAATTCAACTTCGTGCTCATGTTCTCATGAAAGCTTCTACAAAATCTTGAGGTAAACTGCGAACCTCGATCAGACACGATCTTCTTTGGTACTCCATGCAAACACACAATCCGAGCCATATACAACTCTGCTAGCTGAGAACCTTTATAAGTAGTCTTCACAGGAATAAAGTGAGCCACTTTAGTCAATCTATCTACAATCACCCATATAGCACCATATCCTTTCTAGGTGCGAGGCAATCCAGTAATGAAATCCATACCAATCTCTTCCCACTTCCACTCGGGTATCTTCAGTGGGTGCAATAGTCCAGCTGGCCTCTGGTGTTCAGCCTTAACTCTTTGACATACATCGCACATAGCCACATGTGCGGCCACATCTCTCTTCAATCCATACCACCAATACTTCCGTTTCAAATCCTGATACATCTTGGTGCTACCAGGATGAGTAGAATAATCCGAGTCATGGGCCTCCTTCAAAATAGTCTCACGAAGGCTTTCAATATCAGGAACACACATCCTGTTCTTGAACCACACAGTGCCTTGCTCATCTTTCGTGAATTCCGGACCTCGACCTTCAGTAATCAGATCCTTAATCTCTTTTATTTTAGCATCACCAATTTGTCCTTTGCGGATCTCTTGCTCCAAAGTAGGTTCCACATCAATAGTAACTCCTTCAGTATGAGTAACTATCCCCAGGTTAAGTCTCCTGAAATCCTCAACAATCTCGTCGGGTAGCTGGGCAACAATAGCTGAATGAACATGCTCCTTTCGACTCAAGGCATCTGCAACCAAATTTGCCTTGCCCGGGTGATAGTGAATCTCCAAATCATAATCCTTAATAAGCTCCAACCAACGGCGTTGCCTAAGGTTGAGATCCTTCTGAGTGAATATATACTTCAGACTCTTATGATCCGTGTATACTTGGCACTTGGTTCCCATAATGTAATGTCTCCAAATCTTAAGTGCATGCACAACGGCTGCCAATTCCAAGTCATGAGTGGGGTAGTTCAATTCATGTTTCCGTAACTGACTGAGAAGCATAGGCGATCACATGTCCTTCTTGCATGAGCACACATCCTAAGCCTTGGCCACATGCATCACAATAGATGTCAAATCCTTTCTATAGGTCTGGCATAACCAATACTGGTGGCGACATCAATCTTTTCTTCAATTGATCAAAGTTGTCTTGGCACTTCTCATCCCACTTAAATTCTCTTCCTTTCTCCAAAAGCGAAGTCATAGGTTTGGCAATCTTAGAAAATCCTTCAATAAATCTCAGATAATATCCTGCTAGTCCCAAGAAACTCCGAATCTCCGTAACTGTAGTGGGTACTCTCCACTCCATTATCTCCTTAACCTTAGCAGGATCCACTGAAATTCCTCCATTAGAAATAATATGACCAAGAAATGGCACCTCGCCAATCCAAAACTCGCACTTGCTAAACTTGGCATATAGCTGGTTATCTCGTAGCTTCTGTAGCACCAACCTCAGATGTTCCTCATGATCGCTATCACTCTGGGAATAAATAAGGATATCGTCGATGAATACCACGACGAATTTGTCCAAATACTCCATAAACACCTTATTCATCAAATTCATAAAATAAGCTGGTGCATTGGTTAATCCAAATGACATAACAGTGAACTCATATAATCCATATCGAGTCGAGAAAGCCGTCTTGGGAATATCCGATGGTCTAATCCTCATCTGATGGTAACCCGATCGGAGATCAATCTTCGAGAATACTCTAGCACCTCTCATCTGATCAAATAAATCCTTAATACGTGGTAACGGATACTTGTTCTTCATAGTAACATCGTTGAGGGATCTATAATCCACACACATTCTTTGTGATCCATCCTTCTTCTACACAAACAGAACCGGCGCTCTCCAAGGTGAGGAACTCGGACGAATGTACCCAGCCTCTTGTAACTCAGTTAACTGCTTCTTTAGTTCCTTCAACTCTTCTACGGACATCCTATATGGTGGCATCCCTGGTAACTCCTCTGGAAAGACATCCGGAAAATCTCTAACCACACGGATGTTGTCACCAACGAACTCCTCAGGTATAAAGAACATGGCACGTTTGGATGAGGTGGTCACTGCAATATTAACTTGAAATCTTTCTCCTTTAGTGGTAGTGAGTTCTACGGTACCTCTACCACATGCTATAACGGCCTTTGCCTTTCTTAACCATGACATACCAAGGATCAGATCTATACTGCTTGACTCTAATATTATAGCAGTAGCTCCAAATTCTCTACCCATAATGGTCAATGTCAATCTACGTGTCATTTGATTCACCTCAACAGGCCCTTTAGGTGTAATTACTATCATTGGTTTTCTCATATTTAGCAGTGGTATTTCATTTGTGTTGGCATATCTAGCAGACATAAATGAATGTGTAGCACCAGAATCAAATAAGATGGTTGCAGGAATAGCATTAACATAAAACATACCAAGCACGATGTCAGCACCATCCGGAGCAGCATCAACGCTGACTTGATTAACCTTGGCAATAGAATATCCACTACAGGAAACGCCTAAATTTTCGTGGGCCGAGATATTTTCGTTGGCCGACCCACGAAAATAATGACGTTATTTTCGTCGGTCACTAGGCCGACGAAAATAATGCGTATTTTCGTGGGCCCACCAATATTTTCGTTGGCAGGCCCACGAAAATACAGAAACTGCAATATTAACTTGAAAATTCACACTCTAATGTTGGAATAATATGTGTTTATTTACTTATTTTTATCCACACCATTTTTATTTTCTTTTCTTTTTCTGATTTCTAGAATTTCTTTTGGATTCTAGATTTTTTTGAATTAATATATTTCTTATCTCTTTATTTATTTTTTTGTTGTCACAAGATGTATACACAAAAATAATATCCAGCATGATGCATGATTTTAGTGGCTTTTAGGTTATTAATTATTTGTTTTTACCTAGGGTGTACACATGTGATGATGCACAAAGGTTAAACTCACATAAGGAGATTTTTTTCTCTATTGATATTATTTCTAACAAATTACAAAGTGAGTATTACATCATCCACGTGTGCGCCCTCGTGCTGCTCCTGGGTGCGTCCCTCGCTCTCGTACTAGTCAACATCACCGCCGGCCTCTGCTCGGCCACGCCCCCATCCACCCAGCACCAGCCAGCGCTCGACTACCTGGCTGCGTCCCCATGATGCCAGTGCGCCCGCGTAGGCCCCTCCGCACGCTCGTGGCTTCCTCGTCGGAGCCGTGGCAGCTCCTTGGCCGTCCTCCTACCTCTACGCTCGTTCGATCGTTGTCTTCCTCGATGTCCCGACTGCCGCCGTCTGGCCATCCACGTGCCCTGTGGTCTTCCACGTGCGCCCTCTCGTGCTACTCCCATGTGTGCCCGCGCTCTCCTGCATAAGCTCAAGCTCCACGTGCCACCGGTCGCGTGCTTGGTGCTCGCCCACCCACCACTGCATCCGCGCACGCTTGCGCCCCCTGCTGTCTGCGTGCATGCTCGCTGCACCACGTCGAGCTCCTCCTTAATGTCTTGCTTTGTCACACCCGGATTTAAGGGACAAAGCCGGGTGCATCTCATATATGCGCTAAAGAAGACAACACGTATAATAACAAAGTATATAGAGATAAATGTCATAATATCATTAGAGTACTTATTACATAGCGGAAGTCTTACAAAATAAAAGATAAATATAAAACGAACTAAAGTCCATCCTTGGCGTCATAAGGTCGACTGGGAGACGCGACCTAGATCGAGTCGAACTCCTTGTTGTGTGGCTCCTCTTGAACCACCTGTTCTTCTCCTGTGGGGGGTGTGAGACAGCAAGAGCGAGCTCACACATGTTCATCGCTCAACAAGTTGTGGGGAATTATGTACATGAACTCGCCAAAGGTGGGAGCTCATGTGAAGTGTAAGGCTTACCAAAGAGAGTGGTTAAAGCTGAGCATTGCTTTTAAAGTTGGTCAAAATTTCATTAGCAATTACTAAATATACGTAGATACCAAACCATAATAATAATAAAACAAAATTAAAAACAAATCCCATGCAATGCAAATGACAAATTGAATTTAGTTCCATAATTTAATCATGCGAGAGTCCTGAGCTGCTCATGACCGTGAGCTTGGCTAGTATACCAGTTTTACACTCTGCAGAGGTTGTACCCTTTACCCACAAGTCATGTTACCCATCTACCAAGGGGTCATGAGTCCCATACACATCTACCAAGGAAGCGAGGCAGGGTAACAATACGAGGCCTTTACAAAGTTCCACTAGCTTCCGAAAACCCGCTACAATTTATGGGAAGAGCACTTGCAAGAATCCCTCGTCTGACCGCCTTCGCAGCAAAACTAACCTGAGAACCTCCCTGCATGCAACTCCCCTACTGCCCTTGCCCCTTTCGGGTAAGGTAATCTTCCACTAGCTTTCCTAGTTAGTCAGCCAAGGGCGTCGACATTCCACCCTTGTGGTGGCATGTGTTTCTCAAGTTAAGCTCCATGTTCCAATTAAAGATAATGATGATCTTGACGATGAACATAAATAAAATAATAGAATAATTGGAACATGGACATAATGTAATATTTAACCCAAAACCATATAAAGCAATAGCAAAACTACCCAAATGATTCAGGGGTAAACAAGGTAAAGGATAACTAGACTAGGATGACCTATTGAGTCCCATCAAAATTAAACCTATGAATGGATAAATGATATTAAAGAACATTATTGGGTAATAAATGTGGTTAAGGGCACAACTTGCTTGGGACTTGAGATTCCAGGTACCAGGATGATCCTCAGATTCTCGTGACCTCACTGCTAGTCGTAGCAATACAAACAAACATGGTATAGACAAAATTAACATCACACCAAACATAAGAATATACTGCATAATAATAATCTACTGCGTTGCTACGAGATCGTGGGGTCGAGAACTATTAAGTTCGGAGTCATGGTTAAGGAGTTATGATCTATGGAAGATCTACGTGGTTGTAAATTATAAATTGATTATTGTACATCGTATGAGAAATATACTCTAAATAATCAATTCAACTTTAATCTAGATTATACTTAACTAGAGATCATGTTTTAACCACATTATAATTATGGCCAGGTTAGTTTTGATTTAGAAGAGCTAATCTAGTAGATATAGGATAAATAAATATCTAACTATAAAATTATGCAATATGGTATAATTAATGTTGTTACTGCGTAGTAAATACTTATGCGAAACTAATGCAATTGAAATGAGTCAATTCGGTATTAAAACGAAGGAGTTATGACTTTCTGAAGGTTTTATGTATTTGATACAAGATTAATTAAGAGATATATTTTAATATGGTTTTCATGTCAAAACAGAGACATTATGTGATAAACAACATTATTAAAAAATTATAGGAACTAGAATGGATTAATTTGGACTAAGTATGAATTTTCTATGAGTTAAACAAATTCTAGCATTTATTTTTACTCTAAAAAGTATTTTCCAAATGATTTTATTTGATTTTCTGATTATCTGGACCAAGCACAACATTACTAGAGAGTCTAGGGGCTAAACCATAAATTTTATGCAGACTCAGAACTCCCCCACCATGACTGCGAGTTGATACTCTATTCTCCTAGGGTCTCTTTTAGAAAACACAAACGGCAAAAGGGTATCATCACATCCTTGCCGTCCAGATTAGATCTAGCGGTGACGATCGGATCTGGACGCGTTATGTACTGGTGAGCAACGAGAACCATTGTATAATAAATCAACGGTCCAGGTCACTTTTGAACACGATCTAATCCTACACGTCGATAAATGATCCAACAATGCCTGATTACCCCATCATACAGACGGCCAACCGATCTCAGCCGCACACCCGCGGATCTACGGCACACGCGTTTCTTCCCCATCCGAATTTAGGAACGGCGCCGTCGCCCACAGTGACGTCAAATCCCGATGAGCATTTAGTCCCCCGTCAATACCTAATCCCGGATTTAACGCTGTTCTAGCGCATGCAGAGATGGGGGCAATCAAGGCAAAGGGTACCTCAATGGCGCACCTGGCGCAGCCGATGCTGTCCACACGACCCGCGGATCCATGGTGGTCGTAGTACGACAGGTGAGGAATCCCCCCTCACCCTATGTCGATTCCATGGAACGCATCCACGAGACCCAACGAAACTCCTGGGCACGACTCCGAGGACGTGACGGTGAGAAGCAAGCGGGATTGACTACGGCGGCGACTCTCGTTCACACCCTCTTTTCTCTACTTGTCGCCATGGCTCACGACGCAGGTTTCTTCGGTGGTGGATCCGGTAGAGTTGGCGCACCCGAACGCGGTCAAGGCTCCATCTATTTGTACATGTGGTGAAGCGGTAGCGAGGCTAACGACGCCATCAGAGCTCGTGGTAGTCCGTTTACTAGGCGAAGCGCACGACAGAGTTCTAGAGGCGGGGCGCGCGTGAGGTTGGGGTAGTTCTGGTCAGCGGCCCACACCGCCAGTGTGTGGGGACCCAGGTGATGCGCGCGCGGCCGAGTCCAAGGTGGGCGAAACGACCGGCGAGGTCCCAGGCGTGTCTTGCATGGCGCTGGGCCAAACAACGGGAAGATGGGGATAACCCTGTAAGGCTGACCCCACCAGGCGGTGACCCTAGGAGGCGAAGCTAGGATACTGTGTCCGCATGGGGCGAGACTGACCATGATGACCCCTATGTCAGCGTGCAATTCCCCAAGGCGCGACAGGGAGAATGGCGGAACAGTAGTGGGCCGGGCAATTCGGCCCAAATAGCCGAGAAGAAACCCTGTCCTATTTCTATTTCTGTTTTATTTCTATTTCTATTTATTTTAAACATTTCCCAATTCAAATTTTATTCTGGGTTCAAATTTAAGCATGAGTTAAGATACAAATCATGGAACTCCACCATGAAATGCAAAGGTTTTATTGGGCTTATTTTATTATTCGTTTAACCACATGCTTCAAATATAAACCACATACACCTATTTATATAACAAAAATCATTATTTTGAATGTATAATCAAACTAAGGATTTATTCAAAGTTCAATGTTTAATTATTATTATTTTTTTCTTTAGAGAAAGGTGTTGGGATAATATTTTATCGGGATTTGTTTAATGCACATTCTCATATTTATTTGTCATTGACTACATTATTTCCTTTAGTTGATTATGCACAAAGAAAAGAAGGTCAAGAAATCCTCAACATTCTAGTATAGAAGTATATGTATTTATTTATCCTATATTTTTTATTATACAATTTTTGGGATTTACAAATCCTACCCCCTTAACAGAAATCTCGTCCTCGAGATTTGTAAGAAAAGGGATACAGAAGGATTGGTTTGTAACTTGGCTTTTAATCTATAATTGGTTCAAAAATCTAGAGCCTTATTTTTTTTCAATAGTGGGTGATTAGGAGAGCATAGGTATCTAGCTACTTATTATGTAGGATATAAGACGGACATGTTGAGGTAAGAAAGATTATGGTGAGGAAAAGCCTTCATCCGAAATGTTTAAGTCTTGATTCATTTTGTGATTCGCTTTGACTATTATATCCTCCCTTGCCGAGATTAGTAAATAAAAGGGGAGCCAAAGGTCTTGTTTAGAGTTTGGCTTTTGGTTTCTAATTAGTTCAAAAATCCATAATATTTTTTATACTAATTAGTAATTAATTTTTTGACTAATTAGTAAGTGACCAGGATAGCATAGGTACATAGTAATCATGTTTCTTGCTATTAACAAAGGAAGTTGAGGTGGGAAAGATCAAGGCAAGTATAAGAAATAAAGATTTTGGCAATGGGAGACTCCATCATGGATAGCAGATCTTGATTCCCTTGAAGATCTGGCTTGAATCTTATCCTTCATTATCGAGGTTAACGTTCTTCTTGGGTCTGATTTAGGGACCATGGGTCGTGGTGTTAGATGTCATTATCTGAATTGGGATAACAATTGTGAGTACATGGGGTAGGTAGGTTAAATAGAATTTTACTTTGCTTTTGGGATAAATGGGTTGGGCAACCTATAACATAGGCTAGGTCGTGGTTTCTCAGATGAATTGGTCTAAGACACCAATTTAGGTTTAAAACCCATTTATAGGAATGTGGTCTATCTATGTTACCAGTATTAACTGACTTGTTTAAGTCACTCCCCTTAGATTGGATCATATTATATTAGGTATGGTCTAGATTAAATTAGATCTAACTAGATTAGACTAGTTTAAGTTAGATAGATCTACCAGGGTCGAATATATATTATTAATATATGTTAAAATCTTTTGAGATGGGATGAATTATATGGTCAAGGTAGATCAGAATCTCTGTTAGGTTAAAACAGAGGGGTTATGCAACTATCAGGTGGTTAAGGTAGTTGCATATGGCCAGGTTGGTCAATCGTTTTTAATTTAATGCAGAGTGCACTAAAATATATTTATAGGAGTAAAGTCTCATTTATTTCATCAATATTATCCTTCTTGTTAAGCAACTTACATTAGATTAGCTACACTTGAGGTTAGCCTTTGTTAGGTTAGATTAATCCATCACATTAGGTCAGATCTAGGTATGACTAGCTTCGACTAGATAAGATCCAATTAATTTGGGTTAGATCATGATCATGGTGGGATAAGTCAAGTGGTTTTAGTCACAGAAATATAACTTAGATCTAATTTCATTATTTTGGATTAGATCCTGGTTGTTACTTTAGGATGAATTAAGTAAAGTGGTTAGGATAAGACAAATCTTTCGAGATAAGATGAATCTATTAAGATAAGAGAGAATCTTGTAAAATAAGATAGGTCTATTAAACTAGATATATTTTAATGGGGGATATTCTTAGTTTGTATAGTCATCTTATGATTCCTTTTTTTATTTATATTTATGCCTATATGTATATGCAAATATAATTGTGGACATTACTTCATAACTCATCATACTCAATCAAAGATCCAAATCAGACAAATATCATAAGAACAAATACTCAAGTGTATAGATACCTATAAAAATAATTTTGTTTTTGTTCCTAAGAGTATGTCTCCTATTCTTAAAGGTCACTTTAGGCACAGGATTTCAAAGTGTGAAATCCTCTTTTGTCTTAGAAGTGAAAAGGTAAGAATAATTAGAGTAAAGCGGAAATAGATGAGAAAATATTAAGAAAAGTTTAGAAAGAATCAGAGTAGCAAAGGTAAGTAAATAAGGGTTGTCCATTTCTATCTAGGTTTCGTCCTACAGTCAACATTCCTCCGATACCACTTCTGTCACACCCGGATTTAAGGGACAAAGCCGGGTGCATCTCATATATGCTCCAAAGAAGACAACACATATAATAACAGAGTGTATAGAGATAAATGTCATAATATCATCAGAGTACTTATTACATAGCGGAAGTCTTACAAAATAAAATATAAATATAAAACAAACTAAAGTCCATCCTTGGCGTCATAAAGTCGACTAGGAGATGCCACCTAGATCGAGTCTAACTCCTCGTTGTGTGGCTCCTCTTGAACCACCTGTTCTTCTCCTGTGGGGGGGTGGGTGTGAGACAGCAAGGGTGAGCTCACACATGTTCATCGCTCAACAAGTTTTGGGGAATAATGTGCATGAACTCGCCAAAGGTGGGAGCTCACGTGAAGTGTAAGGCTTACCAAAGAGAGTTGTTAAAGCTGAGCATTGCTTTTAAAGTTGGTCAAAATTTTATTAGCAATTATTAAGTATACGTAGATACCAAACCATAATAATAATAAAACAAAATTAATAACAAATCCCATGCAATGCAAATGACAAATTGAATTTAGTTCCATAATTTAATCATGCGAGAATCCTGAGCTGCTCATGACTGTGAGCTCGGCTAGTATACCAGTTTTACACTCTGCAGAGGTTGTACCCTTTACCCACAAGTCATGTTACCCATCTATCAAGGGGTCATTAGTCCCATACACCTCTACCAAGGAAGCGAGGCACGGTAACAATAAGAGGCCTTTACAAAGTTCCACTAGCTTCTGAAAACCCGCTACAATTTATGAGAACCAGTCTACACCCGCGGATCTATGGCACATGCGTTTCTTCCCCGTCCGAATTTAGGAACAGTGGCGCCGCCCATGGTGACGTCAAATCCCGACGAGCAATTAGTCCCCCGTCAATACCTAACCCCGGATTTAATGCGGTTCTAGCGCATGTGGAGATGGGGACGGTCAAGGCAAAGGGTACCTCAACGGCCCACCTGGCGCAGTTGATGCTGTCCACACGACTAGCGGATCCGCGGTGGTCGTAGTACGATGATGAGCAATCCCCCCTCACCGTATGACGATTCCCGCCGGTGAGGCCATGGAACGCATCCACAAGACCCAGCAAAACTCCTGGGCACGACTCCGAGGATGCGACAGAGAGAAGCAAGCGGGATTGACTACGGCTGCGACTCTCATTCACACCCTCTTTTCTCTGCTTGTCGCCATGGCTCACGGCGCAGGTTTCTTCGGTGGTGGATCCGGTAGAGTTGGCGCACCCGAACACGATCAAGGCTCCATCTATTTGTTCACGTGGTGAAGCAGTAGCGAGGCTAACGACGCCCTTAGAGCTCGCGATAGTCCGTTGACTGGGCGAAGCCCAAGATAGAGTTCTGGAGGCAGGGCGCACGCGAGGTTGGGTTAGTTCTGCTAAGCAGCCCACACCGCCAGTGAGTGGGGACCCGGGTGATGCGCACGCGGCCGAGTCCAAGGTGGGCAAAATGACTGGCAAGGTCCGAGGCAGGTCTTGCACGGTGCCGGGTCAAACAACCGGAGGATGGGGATAACACTAATGGGCTGACCCCACCAGGCGGTGACCCCAGGAGGTGAAGCTAGGCTACTGTGTCCGCATGGGGCGAGACTGACCATGAGGACCCCCATGTTAGCACGCAATTGACCAAGGCGCGATGGGGAGAACGGCGGAACAGTAGTGGGCCAGGCAATTCGGCCCAAATAGCTGAGAAGAAACCCTATCCTATTTCTATTTCTGTTTTATTTCTATTTATTTTAAACATTTCCCAATTCAAATTTTATTCTGGGTTTCAAATTTAAGCATAAGTTAAGATACAAATCATGGAACTCCATCATGAAATGCAAAGGTTTTATTGGGCTTATATTAATATTTGTTTAACCACATGCTTCAAATATAAACCACATACGCCTATTTATTTTAAAAAAATCATTATTTTGAATGTATAATCAAATTAAGGATTTATCCAAAGTTCAATGTTTAATTATTATTATTTTCTTTAGAGAAAGGTGTTGGGATAATATTTTATCAGGATTTCTTTAAATGCACATTCTCATATTTATTTGTCATTTGACTACTTTATTTCCTTTAGTTGATTATGCACAAAGAAAAGAAGGTCAAGAAATCCTCAACATTCTAGCATAGAAGTATATGTATTTATTTATCCTATATTTTTTCTTATACAAATTTTGGGCTTTACATGCTTCCTCTAACCATCGTGTCGAGCTTGTCCATTCCCAACAGTCACGTGTCCACGTCATGCACTTGCCCCCAGTCTCCAAGCTCCATCGCCCATGTCTTGGCCATCTGCCTCCGGCCATACCTCCGTCACAACCTTCGTGCCACGCCGTTTCGAGCTCCTCCTTGCACAACTCGCTCAGCATGGCTACTCCTCCTCGTTCCACCTCTCTTGTGTCATTTCCCTCTGTCTTCTGTTGCTACTTCAAGGCAACGACTCATACATCAAGCAGTGCAAATGACGTCCTCCTCGTCGCTGGGGAGGTGCTCCCACTACCACTACTCTTGCCTTGCCTCAGTCGCCTCCTGAATGGGCACTCGACCTGACTCGACGTATGATGCACAAGGAATGCCTTTGTGCTCCTTCCTTCACTTCCCCCGTGGTCATTTCGGCTGCCACTGGCGTGCCTCAACTAGGACCACAGTCAGGTGCCTCGTCGTCTCATACTGTTCCGCCCTAGATTCTTGACTCAGGAGCTTCTTTTCACATGACCCATGATTCTACTTCTCTTTGTTCCTTGAGTCCATCATTTGCTTCTTTGTTTGTTAACAATGCTGTTGGGGGTCTTCTTCTCCGTCGAAGGTCCTCAAGACAAAAAACACCTTTGGCAAAATGAAACAGAGGTCCGCCCTTCTTATACCGAAGGTTATCAAGACGAAGACCTTGCTTAGAAGCAACGATGCCGAATACCGAAGCTATCATCAACTTTGGTTCAACTAAAGCAGAAGAAGAAAAGACAAGATGGACCTTAGTAATCTAGGTAGTCTGTAGAAAAATGTTGAGGGTCATGAATGTAATTTCACCCGGGCTACGTCTCGTGCTTATAAATAGATGAACAATAGCACTGTACTGTTCACGCTGATTGGTAATCACTCTCTCGCATCTTCACCTTCGAGCAAGCAGAAGGTATCAATGTAATATTAATATTGTTAATATTCATATATGTTTTATGGAATGCAAATATAAATGAATTAATCAGATGTAATTATTGTCTTTATCTTTTTGCATTCCTATTCACATGTTAAATGATGAAGGTATGACCTTCTTGACCTTCGTCTTATGAGCATTATACCCATGTGGAGATAATGCTTTGGAAGACGAAGGTCCATAATAAATAACAATTGTGTTGCCTTGTTCTTGACCAACAACATTTGAGAACAAGTAACCAACAAACGCTGATGCACTTCTCTCCCTATTCTTAGTCATGGCACCCATCACACTTTGTGTTTTATGGTTCCTTTTGTTTCTCATGTTCCTGATCTTAATTTGCAGTTACTGCCAACTAGGCAGATCACTGATCATGATTGTTGTTTCATTCTTGAGTCTGATTCTTGCTCTGTTTAGGATCGCCGTACGAGGATCCTGGTTGACGTTGGCTCCGTGATCCTCATCGTCTTTGGGAGCTTGGCTGGCTTCTTTCTTTAGCTTCCACTCGGTGCTAGTCCTCCTCCATCAAGCTACCATAGCCTTTGCCACCTCCACTTCTGCTAGCTTCGGCCAGTGGCACCATCGTGTCGGCCACTTGTGTGTCTAGTCTATCATCACTTAGTGGTGTTCTTAGGACTGTTTCTAGTGATACCTCCCTTCCTTGTATGGGTTGTAAGCTTGACAAACAACTCCAATTTCCCTATCCTAGTAGTAAAACTGTGTCTACTCGACCATTTGATCTTGTTCACTCTGATGTATGGGATCTTGCTCCTTTCGTCTCAAAAGGGGGAGATCGATTATATGTGATCTTCATTTATGATTTTTTCATTTCACATGGGTGTATTTTTTGATTCACGAGCTCAAGTGCTCATTGCCTATCAGAATATTGCACCAATTTGATTCTTCCATTCATGTGTTATGGGCCAACTCTGCAGGTGAGTACTAGTCTCACTCTCTTCGTTAGTTTCTCACTGAGCAAGGCACTCTTCCTCAATAATCTTGTACTAGTGCTCACACTTAGAATGGTGTTGCTGAGTGCAAGCAACGTCATCTTCTTGAAACTGCTCATGCATTGCTCCTGACATCCTCTATTCCTCCTTTAGTTTTGGGCCAAAGATGTGGCTACAGTTGTTAACCTTGTGAACATTCAACCCTCTGTTGCTCTACATGGTGACACTCCCTTGTGTGTCTCTTTGGTCGACCACTGCAGTATGGTCTCCTTCATGCTTTTGGCTATGTTACCTTTCTCCTTCTTCAATCTCAAGAGAGGACCAAGCTCACTACACAATCTATTCAGTGCGTCTTCCTTGGATATGATTATGAGCATAAGGGGTATTGTTGTTGGGATCTTGTTGCTTGCCACATTCTAGTGTCTTGAGGTGTCACCTGTTGGGGGTCTGCTTCGTCGCTGAAGGTCCTGTTCGGAAGGTTAACACAGAAGCAACGCCGAAGATACCGTTCAGGGAGCTTCGGCATAACAACGCGCCTTGAGACGAAGGGTTGCACCGACTTAAAGATGCAAGGACCGATCGGCCCATGATAACCTGTTTCTTGATTGTAATCAGTTATAAGGGGTATAAATGTAAACTCGTATAGGCTGCGTCTTGTGACTATAAATAGGTGAACAGTACTCCCGTACTGTTCACGCTGACTTGTACTCGCTGTTGCGGCACGCTTGGATTTTTTACCATCTGTCAAGCCGAAGGTATAAATGTAATTCAATATTATTTCTGTTTATCCATAATAATTGAAGAAAAGATGTTAATAGTATTATATGATAACATGATTATTTATATTGGCTTTTATATTTCATATGCTTTTTCTCCTATTTGTCTATACTGTGATGATGAAGGTTCGTCCTTCACGACCTTCGTCTGAAGATCATTATATCCTAAGGGAAATAATGCTTCGAAGGACGAAGGGCCCTAACTTCTAACGTTTTGTGTTGCCTTGTTCTTAATTCATAGCATTTGAGAACAAGACCCCAACATTGGCGCCCACCTTCGGTGAACTCACTTCCACTTTTGAGCTGATGGCTTCATTCAGCAACCAAGCTGTAGCACCTTCGGTTACAAAGCTGGTGCTCCCGATAACAGGTGGTTGATGCTCAGAGCCAGCCAACAAGAGGAAGAAGAAAGAAGCGCAGAGAAGGGTGCAACATGTTGGGGTGCAGGGACCCTTCATCAAGTCCAAATGGTCCCACATCCCAATTACCTTCTCCCAGGAGGATCTTCAGCTCAAGGATTACCCCCATAATGATGCTATGGTCATATCTTGCGTCATCCAGGGGTTTCTGGTCCATAATGTTCTGGTTGACACAGGTAGTGTAGCGGATATCATATTTGCTAAGGCCTTCAGACAAATGCAAGAGCCAGAGGATAAGATTCATGATGCTACACATCCTCTCTATGGCTTCGGAGGAAGGCAAATCGTAGCACTCGACAAAATCACAATGCTAGTAACCTTCGGCTTTGTTCATAACTTAAGGACTAAATAAATTGTTTTTGATATTGTTGACATGGAGTATCCATACAATGCAATCATTGGCCGAGGGACACTCAATGCTTTCGAAGCTATACTTCATCCAGCATACTTATATATGAAAATACCTTCGGAGCAAGGGCTTATTGCTATCCATGGAAGTCAAGAGGCTGCCAGAAAAGATGAAGGAAATTGGACAGATTCAAAGGCAATCCATAATATAGATGGAGCCGAAGCTTGTGAGGAGTATAAATACAAAAGAGAGAAGGCTGCTTCAGCGGATCAGCCGATGCCTATGCTCCTGTGTGAAGACATAGCAGAACAAAGAGTATTGCTAGGGTCTCAGCTATCTGAAGAATAAGAGAAGACTTCGCTAAGATTCTTATTCAACAATAAAGATGTCTTTGCCTGGTCTGCCAATGATCTCTGTGGTGTTAATAGAGATGTTATTGAACACTCACTCAATGTGGATCCATCCTTCAGGCCAAGAAAACAAATGCTTTAGAAAATGTCTGAAGACAAAGCTGAAGGTGCTCGGAACAAAGTAAAGAGACTTCTTAGTGCTTATGTTATCAGAGAGGTGAAATACCTAGAGTGGCTAGCTAACACTGTTATGGTGAAGAACGCCAATGGCAAATGGAGAATGTGCATTGATTTTATAGATCTTAACAAGGCTTGTCCGAAGGATGAGTTCCCATTGCCAAGAATAGACTCCCTAGTGGATGCAACAGCTTCTTTGGAGTTCATGAGTCTACTGGATTGTTATTCTGGCTATCATCAAATATGGATGAAGAAGGAAGATGAGCCGAAGACTAGCTTCATAACCCCCAGTGGCACATATTGTTATCTTCGGATGCCTGAAGGGGCTCAAGAATGATGGAGGAAGCTTCAACAGAATGACAACCAAGGTCCTTCATTCTCAAATAGGCAGGAATGTACTGACCTATGTTGATGATATCATAGTGAAAAGCACGAAACAAGAAAATCACATTGTTGATTTACAAGAGACATTTGCTAACTTTAGGCAAGCTGGCCTGGAGTTTAATCCAGAAAAGTGTGTTTTTGGGGTAAAGAAGGGCAAGTTCCTTGGTTGTCTGGTGTCAACTAAAGGAATTGAAGCCAACTCAAGTAAGATTGAGGCTATTCTTCGGATGGAGCCGCCAAGCACAAAAAAGGGGGCCCAACGGCTGGTAGGGAGGCTAGCATCATTAAATAGATTCATATCTAGATCAGCAGAAAGAAATCTGCCATTTTTCGAAATATTGAAGTCAGCCGAAGTCTTTCAATGGGGCTCGGCACAGCAAAAAGCCTTCGAAGAGTTGAAGCAATATTTGATTGACTTAACAACATTAACTCCACCTGCGTCAGGGGCTCTATTGCTATTATATGTGGTAGCTTCACATTCTGTAGTCAGTGCGGCGCTGGTACAGGAGAAGCCAGATGGTCAAGTTAAAAAACAAGCTCTAGTGTACTTCATCTCTGAATTTTAAGTCCATCAAAGAAAAATTATACGAAATTGGAGAAGGTGTTGTATGTTGTATTAATGGCCTCCAGGAAGCTTCGACACTATTTTCAAGCATACCACATAATTGTTCCTTTGTCACAACCTCTAAAGGACATTATGAAAAATAGAGAAGCTACTGGAAGGATTGGAAAATGGGCCGCAGAGCTTAACAAGTTTACCATTGACTATGTGCATAGATCATCAATTCAGTCCTAGGCGTTAGCAGACTTCATCGCTGACTGGACGCCAGGGGCTCAAGAAGAAGAAATAAACAAAGACACCGAAGCTTGGACAGTGTTCTATGATGGTTCATGGGGAACCTTCGGTGCAGGAGCGGCTGCTGTTCTAGTAGCACCATCAAAAGTCAAAACGTGTTACGCTGCCAAGCTTGATTTTAGTTGTACAAATAATATTGCTGAATACGAAGCACTCCTGTTGGGGCTTCGGAAGTTAAGGGCAATGGGAATAAGAAGGGCCACCCTGAAAACTGATTCTCAAGTCATTTCTGTTCATGTGGACAAAAGTAGTAAGGCAAGAGATCCGAAGCTTGAAAAATATCTGGATACAGTTCGAAGGTTAGAGGCTTCTTTCGAAGGTTTTTCCTGTCAAGAATATTCCAAGAGGTGAGAATGAGCATGCAGATCTGCTAGCCAAATCAGCGGCTCAAGGGCTCCCTTTACCTTCCGAAGTATTTTTTGAAACAATAAAGGCACCTTCGGTCGAACTCATGGAGAGAGCAGTGCTTACCATTTCTCTAGTACATAGTGAAGATTGGAGGACTGAAATTATATCTTTTCTCCAGGGTAATTGCCTTTCAGATGACGAAGCTTATAATAAGAGGATGGAGGCAAGAACAAGACCATATGTAATAATAGAAGGGGAATTATATAAACATGGAGTCTGTTCTCCACTTCTCAAATGTTTATCAAGAGCTGAAGGTATTGAGTTAATGAAGGAGATACATGCAGGATTGTGTGGATCTCATATTGGGTCTAGGCCATTGCTGGGAAAGGTATTTAGGCAAGGATTCTACTGGTCGAAAGCAGCTTCAGATGCGGCAGAGTTGGTTAAAAATGTGAAAATTGTCAAAAATGTGCAAGAGACCAAAAACAACCTTCATCTCTCACTCAGTTAATATAGCCCACTTGGCCGCTGCAGAGATGGGGCCTGGATTTGATAGGCCCACTTCCACCAGCGCAAGGCAATTTGAGGTATGTTGTGGTGGCTGTGGAATATTTTTCTAAGTGGATTGAAGCGAAGCCTTTGGCTACAATAACTTCAGTTACAGTCCAGAAATTCTTCTAGCAAAATATCGTTTGTCGTTTCGGCGTGCTGAAGGCTATAACTATGGACAATGGAACATAGTTTGATGCCGAAACTTTCAAGGATTTCTGTGATCTGATTGGCACGAAGATTCATTTTGCATCAGTTAGGCACCCGGGGTCAAACGGACTGGTCGAAAGAGCAAATGACATTATAATGACGGGAATAATGAAGTTAATCTTCAATCACCCAGAGGAAAGTGGCCAGATGAGTTGATTAAAGTAGTGTGGAGCCACAATACAACCATATCAAGATCAACAGGTTTTACACCATTCAAGTTATTATTTGGTGACGAAGCTATAACCCTAGAAGAAGCTAAAACGGGGTCAATCAGAACAGTAGCTTCGGCAGAGGACGAAGCTGATTATCATATAGCCAAATATACTATAGAAGGGACCAGACTTCAGGCTGTGGAGAATATCAATAAATATCAAGCCAAAACAATAAAATGGCGTGACAGAAAGTTTCGGCTGAAAAATATTAGGCCAGGGCATTTGGTGCTTCGGAGAGTGGCCAATCCGGACACAATAGGCAAACTACAGCTGAAGTGGGAAGGACCTTTTCTGGTGGTATCTTCGTCGAGGCCCGACTCTTACAGGTTGAAGGATATGGACGGCAACGACATTCCTAGATCTTGGAATGCGGATGAGCTTCGACGATATTATGTGTAATTTGATGTATTTTTTTCATTTTTTCCTATGGCACCCTTTTCCTTTCCAAAGGGGTAGAAAGTTTTTTAATGGGGCCAGGGCTTGTAATTTTTCTTTTCTTATTTAGCTCTATGAGAGCAAAATCCCCCAAAAAGAATGTAAAATGTAAAATCTGGGCATGCACCATCGAGTGCAGGAAAAAGAAAAAAACAGGGAGAAGCTCGAAAGTCGTCCCTAAGGGGATGCAGAGCACGACGAAGCTACAAAAAGTCGCTCCCAAGCGAGCGCAGCGTAAGTTCTCTGCTCAAAAGTCGTTCCTAAGGGAATGCAGAGCCAAATACCGCCGAAGTAAAAGGCGAAGAAGTTCAAAAGTCATTCCTAAGGGATGCAGAACTTACACCAAAAAGTCAATGGTGATACCGCCGAAGTAGAAGGCGAAGAAGTTCAAAAGTCGTTCCTAAGGGGATGCAGAACTTACACCGAAAAGTCAATGGTGAACACCGAAAAATAAATGGTGAATAAGATGCAGAGTATGGGTGTGGCTTCATAAGCGTGTGTCTGGACATTCATTTGCATATTACATCACATCATTCATTGCATTCATACACATTCATTTAGGCATTCGTAGGATCATCATCATCATATCATAGCATACAGACAGTTGCTTCGGCTCTAACGACAAGGCTTCGATGAGTACAAAAGAAGCAAATCTACGCTTCGTTGTGTACGAAAAGAAGGGAAGGTGTTTTTCGCCTTCGGCTCAGAAGATATAAGTTTCGTCCACATCAAAGCAATTCGTACACGGATGGAAAGGTAAAAATATATTACAAGGTATGGACAAATTTATAGAGTAATGTTTGATTCCTAAACTATGATATCTGCTACAAGGACAATTCAAATGTTTTTAAAAGCTCTGTGCAGCTTTATCAGCATCCGTCAAGCTTCGAGCCATTAATCTTCGGATCATTGATCTTCGGCATCGTCATCCTATACACAACAAAGTAATGAGGTAAAAAGGTAAAAAATGATTTTAGAAGAAGGTAAGTAACAGGTATGGATCCAATACCGGCTTAAGATGGCTTCATGCTTCGTCACCAGCCATGTCTCGTCCACCCTTCATCCAAATTTGAGTTATAAATCTGTTCCCGATGCTTTGAGCCAGGTTGGGCATGTTAGCCATGTCAGCTAGAGACAGACTAAAATTTGGCCTATTCACTACATTGCCATGTGTGCAACCGGCCTTCATAAATGCGATAGCTGTGCCTCGAAAAGCCAGCAGGGCACAAAAATCACCATGCCCAGCTATAACTTCGTCAAGTGCCTCAACGTCGCCCTCAATGTGCTCAAAGGTGCTTGGCAGATCTTCAACTGAAGGTTCAAATTTTTTGAAGCTAGCGCCAATTGAGATGAAAATCTGCTTCAGCCGTTGCACGCACCGGGTGCCAAAGTTTAGGCATTTGCCCTAAAGCTCCTTCAAGGATTTTTGCAAGTTCGAACTTCTCTCAACTTCGGCTGCAAGCTTAACATCAAAATTCTTCCTTTCTTGCTCGAAGCTTTCTAACTTTAGGAGAAGCACATTGTTTAATCTGGTAATTTCAGCCTGAGCTTCTACTAGCGAGCCCTCTGTTGTTTGAAGAACAAAATCTTTCTGCTCAAGTGCAGTTTCCTGTTCTTTGATTTATTTTCTAAGCCTTCAATTATAATCTCATTTTTCTTATCCTCGAGATCCTGTTGCATCCTCAAGGTTTTACTCAGTAGTAGACTCTGGAAAAATAACCTTTATCAGAGATTACCTTTATTGTCAAAACAATAAAAAGTTGATAAAACTTTACCTTAAAATTAGAATAGAACAAGCTACCGGCGATATGCTGCCGCCGGTACCTGCTGAGGTTGGCTTCAAGCTTCGGAAAGCCAACACTATTTGTTAGGGAGCTGATAATCTTTGTTCTGGTGCGATCTCGGATGCACCCTAAGGCTTCTTCCTCAACACCACCAAAAAGCAAGGCCCTCGGTTGATAGCCACAGGATATGGCGTACTCCTGAAGTTCCTTTTTCTCAACCTTGGTCAATTCTTGACCAATTAAATTTCGAAACTCGAATTCTTCTTTTTCCGAAATGTCTTCGGCAACTTTCTTCCCTTTTTCTGGCACTGTAGCCAGGACTTCTTCTGCAGAACCAGTAGCCTCCTTTGTAGCCAAATCCAAGAGCACTCTATCAATATTAGATAATGTACTCTCTAAGTTGGCAGCTTCGGTAGTGGCAGCTTCGGCACTGGGGGCTTCGGCAGTAGTGGCTTCGGCGCTGGCAGCTTCGGCAGGTGGTACTATCTTTGATGCAGAGACTCGCGGCGGTGTTTTCTCAATAGCTTGCATAACAGTGACAATCCTTCATCTTTTTGGCTCATCTGCCTTCTTTGCTACCGAATGACTGTCCTTCTTCTATAAAAGCTTTGTCAGTTGCGGCTCCAGAGGACTTAGCAGCTTGATAGGTAGGGATTTAGTCATTACCTTTAGAATTTCCTCTACTTCAGCAGCTGAAGGTGTTGAAGGAATTTCTTCCTCTATCTCAGTTGTTTTTGGCTTCGAAGCAGCAGATTTCCTCTTCTTCGAAGCGGGAGCAGCCACCTTCGGCTCAGGGCTGGATTTCTTCTTCTTTGCGGCTTCCTCATCTTCTTTTACCATCCTAGCAGCTTGTCTACTAAAAACACTAACAACCCTCTTTCTCTTTTGACCTTCGGCACCCTTGTTCAATCGCTCATAGTCAGGGTAGTCAAAATTCATGGCATCCATCACCCGATTCAACCTTCGCTTTGGTCGGGTGCCAAAGGCCGCAGTCATCAGTTGATCCCCTTTTTTAGTGTAATTTCCCAACACTTCATTGCACACTACTTCAATCATTTCCAACCACTCTTGACAAGGTTCTTTAAATTTCTTTTCAAATTTAAACCGATAAGGAAGTCGCACAAGCTCAAGTCCCTTCTTCGTTTCTTTTAATTTTGGCATACTGAATTCGCTCAAGGTCAGAGATGTTTTGTTAGCCAAATATTCTTGAACCAGATCCCTCGTGTTGATTTGTTCGGTTACCACCCTGAATTCTGCCACAGCTTGTTGACATGGTGATCCTGGCGTCATGCGGCACAATGGCCTAGTCAACCCGAATTTCAAACTCAACGGGCTTAGCACTAGCGTCTTCAGCTTCTCCCTCTTCTTTTCATCGGCTATGACATAAAACCACTCGCTTTTCTAGCCAGTTGGCCACTTAGTGCGATAGCTAAGCATCGAGGCCTTCATGTCCATGCGACATGCGAAGTTGTAACATCCAAAGTTCTCATGCAGCCCATCTTCTCTAGCCTTCGTCTGGTAATGAAGCTCATGCACTCGGCAGAAAGCTTCGGCATTCGGTTCTACTCCTTGGCTTCAGAGTGCCCAGATGAAAACACTGAGCCTAACGATGGCGTTAGGAGTCAGCTGATGAAGATAGATTTCATAATTATTCAAGACTTCACCAATCATCTCATTCAAGGGAAATCGCAATCCCGCTCTAAAGGAACTCTTGAAAACTACCACCTCATCATTTTTGGTGTCGGATTGGTCTCATCCCCAACGAAACGAATCAGCTTCTTCTCAGTCTCCCTGAAATAGCCTAGCTTTATCAGCATGGGCACATCGGCTTCAGAAATGGTAGATTCGCCAAAATCCAAGTGACTAGGTTTGGATGGGACCAGAATGCTATAATCTTCTTCTTCAGCAGCGATTTCTTCCTCAATATCTTGTTCAGTTTCAGCAATAGGTGTAACTTGTTCGATGGCTTCTGTTGCAACTAATCCTGATTGCATCATAACTTCGGAAATCGGGGCTGTTTCGGTGGCTTTGGCCTCTTCTCCGTCATGGGTTACCCTAGCAGTTGAATGTACTCTGGCCATCAGGTGTTGAATTTCGTACAATTCTAACGAATGTTGAGAATTTTTGCAGTTTTGATGAAGCTCCCTCTTATGTCGAAGCTAAATCAAAATGGTGCTTTGCTTGAGAATGTGATGAGAAAGCTTCGGCTATGGTTAAATTTTTTTGCAGCACAACTGTGCAATAGCAATGAATGCTGTGGTAACTTCACACCTACCCATCTTCTTATATAGTGCTGCAGGTGTGAAGGTAAATCGTCAAGTCACCCGCAATCGCTCAACGATGGACCACGGCGCGTGGGAAATGAATCGCTAGATCGCGCGTACCCACCGCATAGTGGGGCCTCCTCGCGCTCGGAATATTTTAATCGTTTCTCAGCAACGAGCTCAGGGAAGGTGTTTTTCGGACCTTCGGCATTCCGAAGCCTAGGAGAATTTTTCACTGATCAAGCTCATTACGAAAAACGATCTAGCACCGCGAAGGGGCTACTGTTGGGGGTCTGCTTCATCGCCGAAGGTCCTGTTCGGAAGGTTAACACAGAAGCAACACCGAAGATACCGTTCAGGGAGCTTCGGCATAGCAACGCGCCTTGAGACGAAGGGTTGCACCGACTTAAAGATGCATGGACCGATCGGCCCATGATAACCTGTGTCTTGATTGTAATCAGTTATAAGGGGTATAAATGTAAACTCGTACAAGCTGCGTCCTGTGACTATAAATAGGTGAACAGTACCTCCGTACTGTTCACGCTTACTTGTACTCGCTGTTGCGTCACGGTTGGATTTTTTACCTTCTGTCAAGCTGAAGGAATAAATGTAATTCAATATTATTTCTGTTTATCCATAATAATTGAAGAAAAGATGTTAATAGTATTATATGATAACATGATTATTTATATTGCCATTTATGTTTCATATGCTTTTTCTTCTATTTGTCTATACTGTGATGATGAAGGTTCGTCCTTCACGACCTTCGTCTGAAGATCATTATATCCTAAGGGAAATAATGCTTCGAAAGACGAAGGGCCCTAACTTCTAACGTTTTGTGTTGCCTTGTTCTTAATTCATAGCATTTGAGAACCAGACCCTAGCATCACCTTTGTTGAGTCGTATCCCTTTTTACTCCTAATTTGTCCTCCTCTTCCTTTTCTCCCTCTCCCTTTTGAGTCTATTGATTTCCTCAATTTGCTTCCACCTCTTCCTATCACCTTGTCTTCGCTACCTATTCCTCCTTCAACACTATCACCTCTGCCACCATCGCCTCCTCTAGCTTTCTCTTCTCCACCACCATTGCCTCTTCTACCTCCACCTACTCCACCACCATCACCTCCTAGACCTCCCTCTCCTCCACCACCTCCACCTCCTTACCACCCTCTCCTCCACCACCATCACCTCCTCTACATCCCCCACATCCACAACCCCCTCGATTATGTCCTCTGATTATTTTCCACTACACTCGATGTCCATGTCCTCCACCTTCCCCTTCGGCTTCATCTAGCCTGTCTCCATGTGTGCTTGGTGTAACACCCCTGGTGTTACAAGAACTAAAACTTGGCATGACATCATATGCATTGACATTTCATTATGTATGTTACACCTAGAGTGTATCCACTAGGCTAAAACTTCAAAACAAGTTGTGATGTGATGATTTGAAGTGATCCTTAAACCCTAGAATAGGGTACTTACCTAAGGGATAGAGGTATGTGGGTGTGTGTGATACCAAATTGAGTATTATCTCAAAAGTTAGTGGAAATGTTCATAAGAGACTAAACTTGGAGAGTTTAAGTGGCACATAAACCCTAGAGCACTCAAAACTCTAATAAGAACCCTAGAAACCCTAATTTGTGCCCTATAAGGTGATTTCAATTTTTATACACTTTTGGACCAAAGTGCAAATATCAAAGTGGTAGAGTATCAAAAACTAAACAACATTTACATTGGAAGATTTTCAAGTGTTGTGGAACAAATTGGAGTAATTTGTAAAAGTTCCCAAGGGCACCCATATGGCTAACTCTGAAACCAGTGTGATTAGGCCAAGTTTGTGCCCTTGTATCTCCTAATCCATGGAGATTTTACCCCAAGTCATTACAATAAAATGGTAGAGCTATGTTAGTAGTTCAAGTTTGATTAAGTGACTAAGCCTTGGAGTTACATGGAAATGGGAGAAAAATGGATCTAAAGTTGGGCTATCAGTCACCACTGAAGACTGAAACTCGACTGATAGTGTGATCTGATGAACTTTGGATCCAATTTGAGCTTGATCGAGTGAGCAAATGACCAGGGTTCCTATGATCAAATTGAAGCTGGTATATAGGTTAATAACTTTGATGTAATCGGGTTAGTAGCTCATCACATAGAAATTGAAGAAAAATGCTCCTGAAGATGCTCTGCCAGAACGACTAAAGAAGATCCTGATGGTACAATAGTGAAAAGATCTTCAGGTTCAGTGCATCTCGCCGCCGGTGAACCCGCGCCGTGATCCACGCCGGCGTTGCGATTCGTGCCCAGTGGCGCACTGGTATCTACGCGAGGTGAAAAATCTCAACACGGGGAAGAGTTGGAGCCTTATGACTGTACTGTTCACCGCGCCACTTGCCGCGTGACCGGCCGAAGTGTTCTCGCTAGAGTTCGCCGCCCTTTGTAGCCATGCCACGTGCTTATGCTTGTTATCGTGTCACAAGACGTCGCAGTGGACAGCCTATTTACCGCCAGGGTCTTTACCTCGTGAGCGCCACGATAGTTTTGCTCCGATGACTCACCTCCGCTCTGACCACAAGTCATCCCATCTCAAAGTTGCGAAACCCTTGAGTGGTCTCTATAAATTGAGTGTTCAGTGTGCTCCGTTAGCTTGTTACAAACTCAGAGCACCGCTCCTCACCCCCGATTAGCCACTGTAGTGCCCGAATTTGGATTTTCCCCAAATCGGTTTGCCGCGCCGCTGTGAGACACCCCACCATGGCCAGTTGTTCTCAGGTTCGTTCATCGCCTTCTGTGTCGTGTTTAAGCATCCTTGACTATTAACATTGCTTATCGACCCAACCGCTTGAACGCTACCATGCTGGATCATCGGGAACACCTCGGCTTGCCCTCGGTGTTTGTCGTTGTCGTAGGCAAATGGGATTCTGGGTTGGACTAGCTCAATTAGGGCATGGACTAGGCTTGCCTAGGATCGGGGATGCTGGTCCGATGCTCGATTTCGACCGTCATCGCTGTTTGAGGCGAGTCCAAGCGAGGGGATGGCCGATGGGCGAGCGCGCCGTCGCCAGGGACTGATTTGGTGAAGAAATAGAAACCCGAGGGTCTTTGCGCAAATGTCAGTGAGATAGATGAATAGTGTCGCAGGGCTCTTTACTAGTTATTCAAATGGCCAGGGCCTCTGCACAAAGCTGCCAGCGCGGGAGCGGGTGCGCGCGCGTTTTCTCTGTTCGTGGGCTGGTTTGGGCTGGATTTGCCCAACACTATTCATTCTTTTTCCTTTTCTTTTTACTACTAGATTAGGAAATTTGTAGAAAATAATAGAAAAATGGTAGAAATATGAGACCAATTTTGTTAGACTTCTAACATCATCTAGTATTTAATAAAAATAGTTCCAAGATTTTTATCCCAAGCCTAGAATTATTTAGCATTTAAAGATGCTCAAACCAAGCCTTTTAGAATTTTAGAAATAATTTAGTAGCTCCAAAAATAGTAAAACTTTTTGGGTAGGTTTAGTATGATGATTAAAGACCTTGGGTGAAGTTTGAAATGATTTGGACATTGTTTGGTGCCAAACCCAATAAACTAGCCTCTGAGGGTTTAATTGCTTCATATTGATAGAATACTAACTTAGAAAACCTTAGTGATTAGTGGGTACCGTGAAGGAAAGTTGTATTCAAGATGCAACTTAGTATGTTCTATTATGTAACTGCATATTCATAGCATCACATAAGCATTCATATACATGTACTGTCATGTATAGAGAATGAAGAAGAGACTGTAGTTGCGGAAGAAGTTGTCCCTCAAGCTGAGAACCCACCAGCTGAGAATAACTTCTACTTCAACATTTGTGGAGTAGACCCGGAACCTCCTACAACACAAGGCAAGCCCTGGTGCATTATCCCTTTTCCTTGTGGTTTTAAACTCTTTATCACTTGAGATGATGCATTAGGTGATTTGAGTTGTGTGCTAAACAATTGCTGCATTCCCTTTCTTGGAACCTGATTACCATTCCTTATTACCTAATTTATTCAAACTAGTTTTCTAATGCTTAGCTTTGCTTTAGAAAACAAAATGTTTTGTTTTAAACAAAAGGTGATGCTTCACATGAGGTGGGAATTTTTACAAAGAAAAGACTTATGATGGTGAATCCATCATGGCCATGATGGGTTCAACATCTGAAAAGATGTACCTCTGTCAGGTATCAAACTTTGGGTTGTAAATGATAAAGACGAGACCGAGCGGGTGACTTGCACGAGAGGGAAGTCTCGGTGTAGTGTCTCCGTCTGAGTCGCTTAAGGACCGAGCCGATGTGGGCCTACTGACCGAGGACCTTTTAACTGGTCAAATGCCTCGTCATGGGTAAGCTTTGCCTCGGTCGGACTAATACTAGAAAGGCCAGCATGCAATGGGAGTGGAGAGATGGCGAGAGTAGCGTGTACCCTCCGTGGCAAGAAGCTGGACGATGGTGTATCTGTGCTCTTGGTTGGCGTGAACCCATTCTAGTCTTGAGAAACCCGGTGGCGAGTTGACATATGCAAGGGTTAAGTGCTACATATGTCATGTAGTTGGAGATCACCAGCTGGGTATTAATCGATTCGGATCACCGTTACTGCTCGGACATGAAGACTTGGTCACTAACTTACACGTAGCAATCTAATGAACCGAAGGGTTGATAAAAGACAGCTAGTGTAGGCCAAGTGTTTGAACTAGGATAGAAAGAACTCTAGATGCAGGTAACTACTTAACCTGATAATAAAAATGGATTTTTAAGGATCCACTCATAGTAAGCTTTTCTGTAAATAGATTCTTTGATTCTTGATAAGCTTCAACTTGATTCCCAAAACCAGCATATCCTTGAGAGTCTTTTCATTTGACGGGGAAGACTTGCAAAAGTACACTCCGTACTCAGGGTTTTCGAACCCATGTTGTTGTAGGTGATGAAACAGCCGATTTCTGCTATTTCTGCTGCAAGGTGGTGCCAAAGCAAGAGGAAGAACACTAAACTTGTTGGTGGGAGAGTGTTTTGCCTCCCAATAATGTAATAATAAGTTCTACACACGAACACCCGGTTATGTAATAAATACTCTTTCTATATATTTTATATGAATGTAAATTATGTTATTGTAATCCTTTCCGCTCATTCTTTACTCCGATGATGTGTAATGTCTGTGTGATGGGTTAAGCGCTCTTGGGCGATATGATGAAGATACAGATAACCGAACTTACAGAGTCATTACGCACACCTGCATGACTGTCTGAGGTCCTTAGGACAGGGACATCTGTAGGTGGGCCTAATACCTTGGGAGATTCCGTCACACTTGGTGTGCCTTCTCCGCAATATGATCTTCACGATCGATGTATGCTTTGTTGTCCTACTCATCTTGGTTTTGTCGCTTCTGCTTCCATTCTCTTTGCGCCTACCTTCTACCGTGACTCACTTTCCCATCTCGAGTGGCAATTAGTTATGGCTGAGGAGAAGATAATGCTGCTCTCGAGCGTATTGACACTTCAGATCTTGTTCCACTTCATTCCTTTGTTTCTCCTATCACATGCAAGTAGGTCTATAAGATTAAGACCCTCTCTAAAGGCTCTATTAAGCACTACAAAGCGCGACTTGTTGCATGTTGGTTTAAGCAGGAGTATGGGCATGACTATGAGGAGACCTTTGCTCTTGTTGCCCAACATACCACCATTCACACTCTTGTTATTGTTGCCTCTATTCATCGATGGGCTATCTCATAGCTTGATGTGAAGAATGCTTTCCTTCATGGTGAGTTGTATGAGAAAGTTTACATCCATCCTCCGCCTGGTTACCTTGTTCCTGATGGTCATATTTGTCGGCTTCGTCATTCTCTCTATGGCCTCAAGCAAGCTCCTCGTGCCCAGTTTTAGCGCTTCAACTCTGTTGTCACTGCTGCTAGTTTTGTTGCTAGCCAACATGATCCTACTCTTTTTGATTTCATCTCAAGGTCACACCCTCATTCTTCTCTACGTTGATGATACACTAATCACTGGTTATGATCTTGATTACATTGCCTTTGTCAAGGCACGCCTTAGTACATAGTTGCACATGTCTAACTTGGGTCCTCTTAGATTCTTTCTTGGGATTGAGGTCACCTCCACACCTGATGGCTATTACCTCTTTCATCACAATTACATTCAGGACATCCTTGATCATGCTAGTCTTACCGATCACCATTCTATGGACACTCCTATTGATCTTCACCTTCGTCCTTGTGCCAGAGATGGAGTTCCTATTGAGGATCCCACTCGCTATCGCCATCATGTTGGCAATCTAGTCTACCTAAGAATAACTTGTCCTAATATATCCTATGTTGCCAAATTCTAAGTCAGTTCATGCTTGCTCCCAATAGCATTCACTATGGTCATCCTCTTCATGTCCTTTGCTACCTTCGTGATACCATTGACCACCGTATGTTCTTTTCTAGCACTAGCTCTCTTCAGCTCTATGCTTATTCTAATGCATCTTGGGGTACTGATCCTTCGAATTTCAAGTTCATCTTTGGCTCCTCCTTGGTCTCATGGAAGATCAAGAAGCAGACTATTGTTGGTTGTTCTAGTGCTAAGGCTGAGTTGCGTGATTTGGCTTGTGTGACGGCTGAGGTGATATGGCTTTGGTGGCTGTTGGCTGACTTGAATGTCTCTATCACTGCTTATATGCCTGTGCACTGTGATAGTACTAGTACCATAAGTATTTCTTAGGATCTGGTGAAGCATCAGATCACTAAACACATTGGCATCGATTATTTCTACGTCTAGTCTATAGTTCAAGATCATGTGGTTTCCCTTCATTATGTGCCATTAGAGTTGTAGTTTACTGAATTGCTTACTAAAGCCCACACTAGAGCTTAACATAGTTTTCTTCTCTCCAAACTCAGTGTTGTTGCTCCATTATGAGTTTCAGGGGGGCTATTAGTGTGTTTATGCATAGTTCTATCTTTCTCTTCTTCTATTATAATTTCTTTAGAATCTAGGGGTCTCCCTTGTAAAGTTACCACATGTACTTTTGCCCTTTGGGCCATATGGAATACACAAGTTGCCATACTTTTCATCCTAACATGGTATCAAAGAGCTAGGGTTTCTAGCTGCCACCGCTCACCGTAAGATCCCCACCAACTGCGCCCCTACCGGCCAACGCTCATGCTCCTCAACCCGCATGCCATATGCCCATTTCTTTGACAGGTAGAACTAAAAAATAGAAGTTTGAAAGGGAAATGTGCCACAGGGCCATTTCTACCTATTTTGGTGGTTAAGTGTCCAACACACCATCTTGCACTAACTTAGTTGATGTAAGTATGAGCACAGGTCCAATGAAGGCAATTTGGAGAGAACAAGTCCTGTTGGGGGTCTTCTTCTCCGCCGAAGGTCCTCAAAACAAAGATAGCATCGACAAAGTGACCCTGAAGATTTCCTTTCTGCCGAAGGTCCTCAAGACAAAGACCTCGCTTGAAAGCAACGATGGCAAGTGCCAAAGCTGCCATCAGCTTTGATTTGGATCAAGCAAAAGATGAAAAGTCTAGATAGACCCCAATGATTTGTGTTATGGTTATAAACAAATGTTGAAGGTCATGAATGTAATTTGACCCAGGCTACGTCCTATGCCTAAATAGATGAACAGTAGCACCGTACTGTTCACGCTGAATTGTAATCTCTCTCTCTTGTGTCAACACCTTCGAGCAAACTTAAGGTATCAATGTAATACAAATTCTGTTAATACTTTTATAAATTTTAAAGAATGTTAATACGAATTGTTGGTCACTTGTTCTCAAATGCTATGAATTAAGAACAAGGCAACACAAAACATTAAAGGTTAAACCCTTCGTCTTTCGAAGCATTATCTCCCTTATGATATAATGATCTTCAGACGAAGGTCAAGAAGGATGTACCTTCATCATCATAGTATAGTATAATGGAAGAAGAAACATATGAAACATAGAACATAACATAAATAATCATATGACTTTATATATATGTCTTTTATATATTAAAGTGAATGAACATAAACAATATTGAATTACATTTATACCTTCGGCTTGACAGAAGGTGAAAAGTCCAAGCATGACGCAACAGGGAATATAAGTCAGCATGAACAGTACGGGAGTACTGTTCATCTATTTATAGGCACAGGACGTAGCCTGCATAAAATTACATTCATGCCCTTCATATTCACTATTGACTTAATAACAATCTTTCGAGGACTAGATAGCCTTTTCCTCCTTAAGTCGGTTCCTCTTTCTGCTGTTGAGCTGAAGCTTCCCTGCACGCAGCTTCGGCGCTAGTTCAACGTTCGTTGCGATCCTGCCTTTCATATTGTGTACCGCTTCATCCCGAGTCCGAAGGTTTCTGTACATACATAATACTTGGGAAACATTGTTAATCATGTTTTTGAGGACCTTCGGAAGACGAAGCCCCCCAACAGTAGCCCCTCTATGTATTAATTTGTTTAAATAATGAATTTAGACTGCGACTGTGAACGAAGGCCTTAAGCCGAAGGTCCAAAAAAACACCTTCCCTTTGCTAGAATAGCAACAGTCGATGACAAACGGGGCCCACCAAGTTACATGGCACTGGGTGCATAAATATGAACTCGCACCGGTATCGTTTGATACACTGTTTCTGCCATTTGGATTATTTTTCTCAAACTTTTAGCTCTTGTTTACTAGCTCTCGCTAGATTCTCAAGTTTTCTGAGCTTCGGTTAAAAGTCGTGTTTTCTCGATTTCTAGAGAAAAAATGTCCGAGGAAAAGAAGGTTGTTGCAAAGACAAAGCAGAATGAAGAGACGAAGTTATTCGAAGAGAAGAAGGCTGTGGATCCTTATATTGCTGGATTTGTTGAATCAATGGCGAAAACAAACACAGAGAAGATTACTAGAGAGATACTGGAAGGTTTATCTGAAGATACTGATGACAGTGATAGCTACAATGTGGAAAGCGGAGGCGAAGATTCTGAAGATCGGCCCTGGTGGCCAAGCCACACAATCTTTGGGAAATCAACAATTAAACAGAGTCATCTTGATAACATGAGAGGAAGGTACTTTCGAGACATGTCTATCATGAGAGTTGCTGGAGACAACACCGCCCCTGCCCCTGAGGAAAATGAAGTTGTAATTTACCGAAGCTTTTTCAGGGCTGGACTTCGATTTCCTTTGAGCAAGTTTGTAGTTGAAGTTTTGAAGACCTACCAGATCTTCCTCCATCAAATCACTCCCGAAGCCATACTAAGGATGGGGCTTTTTGTCTGGGTAGTTAAGAGTCAAGGGCTAGAGCCAAGTGCGAAATGCTTCTGCAACATGCACAAACTTTTATACGAGACGAAGGCCATTGGTAAGGAGCAGTACCATAACAACTTTGGCTGCTATGGATTTATTGCTCGTCCGAACGCAAGCCACCCAGTGCCAACATTTTGGAAGAGGTGGCTTGGATCTTGGATGGAAGAGTGGTTTTATGTAAAGAATGATCTAAAGAAGAGGGAAGATATAAAAGAAGTCATCATGCGCCCTATCTGGTCCCGCTTCGGCCTCTAAAGGCCAAAAGTCGAAATTGATGATTCCGCCGAAGTGTGTCGAAAGGCCTTTAGCACTGTTTGCTCTTTCATTTGCACAAGAGATTTAATTCAAGAACATATAGCCTTCAGGGTATGGCCGCTTGCGGAAGGCTGGGAGATGCCGAAGGAGACCATCACTGACTCTGGCGAAGATGGTTTGGTCTGGCTGAAGTACACCTTCAGGTTTGGAGATAAGTTTGATGAACCAAATGATGACTGGTTGAAATGCATTGAAGCTACTAGCGACGAGTTACTTGGGGTGTACTCCAAGACTGAGGACAATGCCTTGTCTGCAGCCTTCAGGGGTCGGAAAAAGAAAAGGTTGAATAGGGTATTTGATGCTATTGGCTTCGTGTACCCTAACTATTGCTACCCGCTGCGAGGGCAAAAAGGAAAGATTGCTACTTCTGGAAAGGTTGCTGCTTCGGCCATCGCAACTGAGCCGAAGAGCAAGAAGATGAAGGTTTTGACTCACCGACCGCATTATATTGAACCGGTCGTAATACCTGATTTTGACAAAGGTGCCTCTTCAACTGCCCAAACAAAAGAAGCTGTTCTGCCTTCCCAGAGCAGTGAAGAGCCTGCTGTAATGCCGAAGCCGCCTTCAGCCGATCTAGCCAAGACAAAGGTTGATAAGGCTGAAGGGCCAAAACTTGAAGAAATAATGAAAACACCAGAGACTTTAAATATTCCAACAGAGGCAGTAATGCTAAAGGTACCAAAGGGTTCCGCCATAAATCCTAAGAGGAGAAGAATGGCGAATGTGCTGGATGATGTGTTGGAAACAAAAAAAATCCTGAGTCCTGCTGCTACAAGGAAAGTTGCCGAAGCTTTGAAAGCGCTACCCGAAGCTAATACTAAGCAGGCAAAGGTCAAAGCTGCATGAATTCGAGCTGAAACCGAAGCTGGGCCTTCAGCACCCACCGAGATGGAACCTGCTGACCCTAAAAAATCACCAGAGCGGTTTGCAACTGAGAAAATCGAAGCTCCTGCTCCCGAAGCTTCGAACAAAAGTATTGACTATATTATTCGACATGCTTCAGGAAAGGTACTATCCCAAGAAGAATTGTTAGAAGCACAACTCTATGCCCAAAGATTGAAGTATCTGAAGGGGGCGCTAGTGTTTAATGGGAGTGGTGAGGAAGACTTTTTGTATTGTCTCCTGGATAGCAAAGAAATATCCGTTTGCTGGGAGATAGGTAGAAGAATCGGATTCCCGAAGCTGGAAGATAGTCTTTCGATTTTATCGAAGGACGAACTTGCTGATAGCCTGGCATACAATAGTATAAAGGTATAAAAGCTACTTTTGTATTTAAAAATGAAATATCTTTTGTGTTTTTACTCAATTATGTCCCCCTCTTTAGGGCTTAATTCTTAGCAATGTGCTTAGGGCGCAAAAGATGTTGAAGATGAAGGCTATACGATGGCTCTAAACAACCTTCGTTCAGAGGTTATCGAATTAAGAAACGAAGGTCTTGAAAAAGACAAGATTTTAATTTCATTGGTAAAAAAGTGAAAGAAGACAAAGCTAATTACAAGGCTCAAGCCGAAATCCAAAAGACTGAAATTGAAGACCTTCGGAAACAGCTGGCAGAAGCAAAAGAAAAATGTGCACTTGTAGAATGTGACCGAGATAACAACGAATATTGGAAAAATCATTTAGAGAAAACTGTTGAAGAACTTCGCTCATCCAAGGAAAGATGTTTTGAAAAATCTTTGAAGTGCGTGAAGAAGATAAAAAGTAGCTTCGCCAACGTGGGTGCCTATTCTACCAAAGAAAACTTTAATCGAGGCAACCCCGAAGGTGTCATTGAATGGATAAGTGGAGAAGCCGAGACCTTCGAAGAAATCTTAAGTGATCGTGGGGATGTTTGTGTGTTTTTCGGTGCGCGGGGAATTTCGGCTATCTTGGAGAAGGCGGGATGTGATCATATCAAGACCATGGCTCAAGCCGAAGTTGCCTTCTCCACAGATGACACGAACGATCCTTTAGCTGAGGCGACTTTAATGGGCGGAAAATTCTATAATGATATCTCGGTGAATGGTGGCCGAGAGATGGCTCATGAAATTATAAAGAAAAGTGAAAAAGACACCCATGATGCCCGGAAAGAAGCAAGACAAGCTAAAGAAGCTGTAGAGCGTGAAAGACGTATAGGTAACATCTTTTGATATTCATCTTCGGCGTTTGCTTCTGCAGATTCAGACTGATTAATTTTTTCCTATTTTAGCTGAATTATCTCCTCCACCGGAATCGTTCGATCCCCTGGCTGATCCAGAAACGAAGAAAGCACTAGAGATCATTAATATGGCTGAGTCTATCGTTGATGAAGTCGTCGATAAGTTGCTTAATGAAATTGCAGAGAAGGTCCTGAAAGAAGACTAGCACTTACCGCGGAAACATTTTTAAATGGCCAACGCATGGGACACTGGAATAGACATTGTGCTTTTATTGTAACGAAGCTGTAATATTTAACGTGTGTAACTTTGGATTGAATATGTAAATTATTGTAATTTATTTCTTTACGATGCATGAAACTTTCGTACATGGGACACTGCATGAAACATTTATTTCTTTTCATGCTTCGTGAAGAAAGAAAATTCGTGATTCATGAAAATAAAGATATCCTTGCTTCAAAAAGAGATTCCTTTCTTACGTGGGCTGATGAGGCTATAATTCGAAGCTTACTTCGTATAGCTTTGACAATATTTTCCGAAAGTCTGCTCCGTATTCAATTCTTGTGTCACCGATGCAATATGATGTATGATGTGATGCTATGCGAAATGATGTGATGATATGGTGCAAAATGATAATGATGTCGTAGACACATACTCACACTCCCACACTGAAACACACAATCTCTCCATTCCCTTAGGAACAATTGGTATCTCTTTGCCGTTTACTTTTCGGCTTCACCGTTTATTTTTCGGTGTAAGTTCTGCATCCCCTTAGGAACGTCTTTTGAACTTCTTCGCCTTCTATTTTAGCGGTATAAGTTCTGCATCCCCTTAGGAACGTCTTTTGAACTTCTTCGCCTTATATTTCGGTGGTATTTGGCTCTGCATTCCCTTTGGAACGACTTTTGAGCAGGAAACTTACACTGCGCTCCCTTAGAAACGACTTTTTGTAACTTCGGCAGAACTTATGCTGTGTTCCCTTAGGAACGACTTTTGAGCTTCGGCAATTTTCGGTTTTTATAAGTCTATAAAGAAGATATATTCCATCTTGATAAAAGCTAAAAGTATTATAAGAATTTAAAACTGGATTTACATTGTTTATTTGTTACTAAAAAACAAAATGACTTAGAACATAAAAGTATTTCAGAGAGAGGATATCGCTCAATAAATGTGCTTTGACTCTAGCACAGTGCTGTTGACTGTACGAGCTTCGAATTCCTCCCTGAATTCGTGTTGCTGTTGAGAGTGCTGGTGCCCTTCTGGCTGCTGGCTTTGGGAATGTGTAGGTTGCAGTGGTGGTGGCGGTGGAAGCTGAGACCAAGAAGCCTGAGAATGGCTAGCCGAAGCAACAGAGGCTGCAGGGTGATTGCCCACATACTCTGGTATGTAGGGAGAATGGCACGAAGCAGTGTGCAAGACCTGCTTCGGCTGATTTTGTCGAGCTTTGGCTTCTGCGATCTCCTTTTGCTTCTGGATAGTAATTTGGCACATTCTTGTAGTATGGCCCTTGTCCTCACCACAGAATAGGCAATAGATTTTCCTTGGATGATCCCCATATCTTCCTCCGAAGCCCCTAGCGCCTCTGCCTCTTGGAGCTGGTGGCCTAAAGGAACTTTGTTGCTGCCCCGAAGACTGAGGTATGCTGTGGCCTCTGAAGTTGGCTTGCTTTGTCGTCACTCTGGCTGGAGCTGTGGATCGATCTGACATGCCTAGGGTGGATTCTTCCTCCGAAACCCCTGGTCATCTCAGAAAATCTGTAAGCTTCATCCCTTCTTTGGCGGAAGTTGTTGTTAGCCCGGATATACTCATCCATCTTCTGAAGCAGCTTCTCCAAAGTTTGCAGAGGCTTCCCAGCGAAGTATTGAGCCACAGGTCCTGCCCGAAGACCCTTGATCATGGCCTCAATGACAATTTCATTAGGCACTGTGAGCGCTTGTGCCATCAGTCGCAAGAATCTTCGGACATAAGCCTGAAGGTATTCCTCATGGTCTTGCGTACACTGGAACAAGGCCTAGGTTGTGACTGGCTTCATTTGAAAGCCTTGGAAACTGGTAATCAGCATATCCTTGAGTTTCTATCACGACGTGATTGTCCCTGGCCGAAGAGAAGAATACCATGTTTGGGCTACATTCCGGACTGCCATGACGAAGGACTTTGCCATGACGGCCGCATTGCCTCCGTATGAGGATATTGTTGCCTCATAGCTCATCAAAAATTGTTTTTGGTCTGAGTGCCCATTGTACATGGGTAGCTGGGGTGGCTTGTAGGATTGTGGCCATGGGATAGCCTGCAATTCTGCTGCCAAGGGAGAAGCATCATCAAAAGTAAAGGTATCATGATTAAAATCATCATACCATCCATCTTCGTTGAATAAGCCTTCTTGACGAAGCTCCCTGTATTGATGCCTTCGGTCTTGGTCATCTTGAGTAAGATGATGGACTTCCTCAGTAGCTTCATCGATCTTCCTTTGGAGATCGGCTAGTCGAGCCATCTTCTCTTTTTTCCTTTGCACTTGTTGATGAATGATTTCCATATCCCTGATCTCTTGGTCCAATTCCTCCTCCTGGAATGTTGGACTAGTGGCCTTTCTTTTTTTGGCTTCGATCCTCTCGGAGAGAGAGAGTCTTGTGGTTTGTGTCCAGTGGCTGAAGTGCAGCAGCCCCTGGCGCTGTTGTCTTCTTCGGTGGCATAACGAAGGTCGTTGCTTTGCCGAAGGTTGTGGAAGTGAGTACACCGGCGGTGGGCGCCAATGTTGGTCACTTGTTCTCAAATGCTATGAATTAAGAACAAGGCAACACAAAATGTTAAAGGTTAAAGCCCTTCGTCTTTCGAAGCATTATCTCCCTTAGGATATAATGATCTTCAGACGAAGGTCAAGAAGGATGTACCTTTATCATCATAGTATAGTATAATGGAAGAAGAAACATATGAAACATAGAACATAACATAAATAGTCATATGACTTTATTTATATGTCTTTTATATATTAAACTGAATGAACATAAACAATATTGAATTACATTTATACCTTCGGCTTGACAGAAGGTGAAAAGTCCAAGCGTGACGCAACAGGGAATATAAGTCAACATGAACAGTACGAGAGTATTGTTCTTCTATTTATAGGCACAGGACGCAGCCTGCATAAAATTACATTCATGCCCTTCATATTCACTATTGACTTAATAACAATCTTTCGAGGACTAGATAGCCTTTTCCTCCTTAAGTCGGTTCCTCTTTCTGCTGTTGAGCCGAAGCTTCCCTGCGTGCAGCTTCGGTGCTAGTTCAACCTTCGTTTCGATCCTGCTTTTCATATTGTGTACCGCTTCATCCCGAGTCCGAAGGTTCCTGTACATACATAATACTTGGGAAACATTGTTAATCATGTTTTTGAGGACCTTCGGAAGACGAAGGCCCCCAACACGAATGAATAGATGATTTATATCAATTATATTTATATTTATGTATTTTAATTTATTTATAAGATGATGAAGGCATGTCCTTCATGAGCTTTGTCCGATGATCATTGAATCCGAGGGGAAACAATGCTTCGGAGGACGAAGGTCCTTTATCTTTAACAATTGTGTTGCCTTGTTCTTGATTCACAGCATTTGAGAACAAGTGACCAACATTGGCGCCCACCTCCATTTAACTCACTTCAACGACCGCGATAATGACATTTCAAGGAACCAAAACCATTGCACCTTTGGCTACGAAGTTGGTGCTCCCAATCACGAAGCAGAAGGAGGCGGTTCAAGTTGTGAACCAGCTAAAAAGAAGCAGAAGGAGGCCCAAAGAAGGGTACAACATGTTGGAGTCTAAGGACCCTTCATCAAGCCCAAGTGGTCACACATACCAATCACCTTTTCTAGGAAGACCTTCAGATCATGGACTACATGTGATGGTCATATCTTGTGTCATCAAGGGGTTCCTAGTACACAACATCCTTGTAGACACATGTAGCGTAGCAGATATCATCTTTGCAAAAGCATTCAGGCAGATGCAAGAGCAAGATGATAAGATACATGATGCAACACATCCCCTTTGTGGCTTTGGAGGAAGGCAGATAGTGGCACTTGGGAAGATAACAATGCCGATTACTTTCAGCTATGTTCACAACACAAGGACATAGCAAGTTGTCTTTGACATTGTTGATATGGAATAGCCCTACAATGCAATCATTGGTCGAGGAACATTAAACGCCTTTGAAGCAATACTTCATCCAGCATATCTATGCATGAAGATACCATCTGATCAGGGTCCCATAGGTATGTATGGAAGTCAAGAGGCTGCTAGAAGTACCGAGGGGAACTGGACAGATTTGATGAAGCCAAAGCTCATCAACAGTATAAGCATAAAAGAGATAAGGCTGCCTCAGCAGACTAGCCGAAGCCCATGCTTCTGTGTGAAGACATAGCCGAGCAGAAGGTGTTGCTGGGATCTCAATTGTCTGATGAACAAGAAAAACTTTATTGAGGTTTCTGTTCAACAACAAGGATGTCTTTGCTTGGTCTTCCAATGATCTTTGTGGTGTCAACAGAGATGTCATTGAGCACTCACTTAATGTAGATCCGGCTATCAGGCCAAGGAAGCAGAAGCTTCGAATGATGTCTGATGACAAAGCCGAAGGTGTAAGAAACAGAGTCAAAAGGCTCCTGAGTGCCGGAGTAATCAGAGAGGTAACATATCCAGAGTGGTTGGCCAATACTGTGATGGTGAAGAAGGCTAATGGAAAGTGGAGGATGTGCATTGATTTTACAGATGTCAATAAGGCATGTCCGAAGGATGAGTTCCCTTTGCCAAGAATAGACTCCCTTGTGGATGCAACAGCTACCTCGGAGCTCATGAGTCTATTGGACTGCTATTCAGGCTACCATCAAATTTGGATGAAGAAAGAAGATGAGCCCAAAACAAGCTTCATAACCCCTAGCGGGATCTATTGCTACCTTCGGATGCCCGAGGGGCTCAAGAACGCCAGAGGATGCTTCAGTAGGATGACTGCTAAAGTCCTTTGCTCTTAGATTGGCAGGAATGTTCTAACATATGTCGATGATATCATAGTAAAAAGTAACAAGCAAGAAAATCACATTGCTGATTTACAAGAAACATTTGCAAATTTTAGAAAGGCAGGCCTCAAGCTCAACCCAGAAAAATGTGTTTTTGGAGTGAAGAAGGGGAAATTTCATGGGTGTCTCGTGTCAACAAAATGAATTGAGGCTAACCCAAGCAAGAAAGAAGCTATACTTCGGATGGAGCCACCGAAGTCAAGAAAAGGTGCCCAAACGCTGACAAGAAGGTTGGCCTCATTGAACAGATTTATTTCATGATCAGTAGAAAGAAACTTGCCATTCTTTGAAGTATTGAAGTCAGCTGAAGTCTTCCAGTGAGGACCAAGTCAGCCAAAGGCTTTCAAAGAGCTGAAGCAATATTTAATAGAACTGACAACATTAACCCCACCTTCGTTAGGAGCCCCATTGCTGCTGTATGTAGCTGCTTCTCACGCTGCAGTTAGTGTAGCGTTGGTGCAAGAAAAGCAAGATGGCCAAATGAAGAAGCAAGTGCCAGTGTACTTCGTCTCTGAAGTACTTAGTCCATCAAAGAAAAATTACATAGAGCTAGAGAAGGTACTATATGCTGTATTAATGGCCTCCATAAAGCTTCGGCATTATTTCTAGTCATACCATATCATAGTACCTTCTTCTCAGCCTCTCAAGGATATAATAAGGAACAGAGAAGCCACGGGAAGAGTTGGAAAATGGGCTACAGAGCAGAATGAATTCACCGTAGATTATGTTCATAGGTCTTCAATCCAATTACAAGCATTAGCAGACTTTATTGCTGATTGGACACCAGGGGCTCAGGACGAAAAAAGAACAAAAGATAATGAAGCTTGGATAGTGTTTTGTGATGGGTCATGGGGAACCTTTGGCGCAGGAGCAGCTGCCATTCTAATTTCACCATCTAAGATCAGAACCTACTACGCAGCCAGGTTGGAGTTCAACTACACAAATAACATTGCAGAGTACGAAGCCCTTCTCTTGGGGCTTCAAAAACTTAAGGCAATGGGAATAAGAAGGGCAACCCTCAAATCTGATTCACAAGTTATCACAAGCCACATTGACAAAAGCAGCAAAGCAAGAGATCCGAAGCTTGAGAAATATCTTGATACAGTCTGAAGAATCGAAGCCTCTTTCGAAGGCTTCTCTGTAAAGAATATCCCAAGAGGAGAAAATGAACATGCAGACCTATTAGCCAAGTCAGCGGCACATGAGCTCCCATTACCTTCGAAAGTATTTTTTAAAACAATAAAAGCACCTTCAGTCGAGCTCATGGAGCGAGCAGTGCTTACAATCTCACCAGTGCACAGTGAAGATTGGAGGACTGAGATTGTATCCTTCCTACAAGGCAATAATCTTTTAGACAACGAAGCTTATTTCAAAAGAATGGAAGCTAGGACAAGCCCTTACATAATCATAGAAGGAGAACTGTATAAACAAGGAGTTTGCTCTCCATTGTTGAAGTGTTTGTCTAGAACCGAAGGTCAGGAGCTAATGAAGGAAATACATGCAGGGCTATGTGGAGCTCATATTGGGTCCATGCCTTTACTTGGAAAAGTTTTCAGACAAGGATTTTATTGGCCAAAGGCAGCTTCGGATGTAGTAGATTTAGTTCAAAAATGTGAAAGCTGTAAGAAGTGTGCCAGAGATCAAAAACAACCTTCGTCTTTAAATCAGCTAATACAGCCCACCTAGCCATTGCAAAGGTGGGGGTCTAGATTTATTAGGCCCACTTCCACTGGTGCAAGGAAATTTAAAATACATTGTAGTAGCAGTGTAATACTTTTCAAAGTGGACCTCTAGCTACAATCACTTCAGCAACGGTTCAAAAGTTTTTCTGTTAGAATATTATTTGTCGCTTCGGTGTGCCAAAGGCCATTATAGTTGATAATGGAACTCAATTTGATGCCGAAACGTTCAAAGCTTTTTGTGACCAAATCGGTACAAAAATACATTTTGCATAAGTGAGACATCCAGTATCAAATGGACTGGTGGAGCGATCTAATAGAATCATAATAACAGGAATAATGAAGTCAATCTTCCATCAGCCAAAAGGAAAGTGGCTAGACGAGTTAATAAAAGTGATATGGAACCACAACACTGTTGTCTCAAGGTCAATAGGATTTACCCCATTCAAGCTTCTATTCGGTGACGAAGCAATAACACCAGAAGAAGCAAGAACAGGTTCAATAAGGACCCTAGCTTCGACAAAAGACGAGGAGGATTGTAAAATAACAAAAGACACCATAGAAGGGACCAGACTTCAGGCAATAGATCACATCAATAAGGAAACTGTCAAGTGGCATGATCGGAAGGTAAGACTAAAAAACATCAAGCCAGGACACTTGTTACTTCAGAGAGTGGCCAACCTAGATACAGTGGGAAAACTTTAGCTCAAATAGGAAGGTCCTTTCTTGGTGGTATCTTCTTCAAGATCTGGGTCATATAGGTCGAAAGACATGGATGGCAACAACATTCCAAGATCTTGGAATGCAGATGAGCTTCGGAGATATTATTTATAAATTTTGTAATTTTCTTATTTTTTCCTTATGGCACCCTTTTCCTTTCAAAGAGGGGAGAAAGGTTTTTAATGGGGCCATAGGTTGTAATTTTTATTTTTGTGCAGCCCTATGCAATACAAGGGCCAAATTCCCCCACATGTAAAATGTAAGGATCTGGATTACACCATTGAGTGTAAAAAAGTATGAAGAAGCTCCAAAGTCGTCCCTAAGGGGATGCAGAGCTAGAATGCCACCTAAGTGAAAGGTGAAGAAGCTGCAAAGTCGTTCCTAAGTGGATGCAGAGCTTACCTCCAAAGTCGTTCCTAAGGGAATGCAGAGCTGAACAACAACCTAAGTAAAAGGTGAAGAGGCTCCAAAGTTGTTCCTAAGGGGATGCAGAGTCTGGGTGTGTATTCGCGTGAGTTTTTTACCTTCGGCATACATTTGCATACTTCATCACATCATCTTTTGCATTTATACAAACATACATTAAACATCTATAGATTCATCATCATGACATAAAGCATAAAACATTAACAGGAAATTAGAAAATGCTTCGTACACACGAAGATGCTTCGTCTCAAATTAAATTTTGTTGTATATGAGAGAGCCAATCTTTGATTTTGTTCGAGGTGCTTCGATGTGAATGAAAAGAAGGGAAGGGGTTTTTCGCCTTCAGCTCAAAAAGCTATGAGCATTGGTTTCGTCCACAGCAAAGCAGACGACACACGAATGAAAGGTAAAATAGCATTAAAAAGCATTTACAAATATTTACAACTATTCGTTCACATTTAATTACAATTCTTTGTCAAATAATACACATTTCTTGCATAAAGAATTTCCAAAAAGTGTTTCTACAGATATTAACAAAAGGAGCCTCTAAAGTCTTCTTCAATGGTTCAGACTTAGCTTTGGTTTACTAACTTTTGGCACCATCACCTTGAAGAATGACGAAGGTAAGGGTACTGAGGAATGTGGTAAGAAAAAACGTAACATAAATGTTGGGGGCCTTTGTCTTCCGAAGGTCCTTAAAAACATGATTAACAATGTTTCCCAAGCATAACATATATATAGGAACCTTCGGACTCGGGATGAAGCTGTACACAATATGGAAAGCAGGATCAGAACGAAGGTTGAACCAGCGCCGAAGCTGCGGACAAGGAAGCTTTGGCTCAGTAGCGGAAAGAGAAACCGACTTAAGGAGGAAAAGGCTATCTAGTCCTCAGCAGATTGTTATTAAGTCAATAGTAAATATGAAGGGCATGAATGTAATTTTATGCAAGCTGTTTCTTGTGCCTATAAATAGATGAACAGTACCCCCGTACTGTTCACGCTGATTGATACTTGCTCGTGCGTCATGTTGATACTCTTGCTTTCTGTCAAGCCGAAGGTACAAATGTAATTCGATATTGTTCTTATTCATTTATACTTATACAATAAGGACATATAAATAAAATCAAATAATTATTCATGCTACTTCTCATGTTTCATATGCTTCTTCTTTCATCAATATAAACTGTGATGACGAAGGTATGTCTCTCATGACCTTCGTCCGAAGATCGTTATATCCTAAGAGAAATAATGCTTTGAAGGACGAAGGTCATTAACCATTAACTTCTTTTTTGTATTGCCTTGTTCTTAATTCATAGTATTTGAGAACAAGTCCCCAACATTGGCGCCCACCTCCGGTAAACTCATTCGACCACCTTCGGTAAGCTGTGACCTTCGTCATGCTGCCGAAGAAAGCTTCAGGGCTAGGGGCTACACTGCAGCCACTAGACGTCAACTAGGACACGTTACGCGAAGCCCAAACTCAAAAGAGGAAGGCTACAAGTCCAACCCCCCAAGAGGACGAGCTCGATCAGGAGATAAGGGACCTCGAAGCTATTCATCAACAGGTCTAGAGAAAGAAGGAGAAGATGCTTCGCCTCTCCGAATTACACAGGAAGATTGATGAAGCTGCTGTGGAAATGCGTCATCTCACTCAAGATGACTAGGACCGTAGACCTCCACAGAGAGAGCTTCGTCAGGACAATTGCTACAGTGATGATGATTGGAATGAAGATTTCCATCATGGAAATTTTGCTTTTGATGATGCTTCTCCCCAATCAGCAGAACTATAGGCTACAACATGGCCCCCGTCATACAAGCCACCTTAGCTCCCCATGTATGATGGGCACTCAGATCTGAAGCAGTTTTTGATGAGCTACGAAGCAACTATATCTTCGTACGGAGGCAACACTGCAGTCATGGCAAAATCTTTTGTCATGGCAGTCCAAAGCGTGGCCCAGACATGGTACTCTTCTGTTCGGCCAGGGACGATCACGTCATGGCAAAAGCTAAAGGACATGCTGCTCACCAGTTTTCAAGGCTTTCAAACAAAGCCAGTCACAGCTCAGGCCTTGTTCTAGTGCACACAAGACCATGAGGAATACCTTCAGGCGTATGTCCGAAGGTTTTTGCGACTTAGAGCACAAGCAACCATAGTACCCAATGAGATTGTCGTTGAGGCAATGATCAAGGGTCTTTGACCAGGGCCTACGACCTAGTACTTCGCTAGGAAACCCCCTTAGACCCTAGAGAAGTTGCTTCAGAAAATGGATGAGTACATCCGGGCGGACAACGACTTCCACCAAAGAAGGGAAGAAGCTTATAGATTCTCTGAGATGACTAGGGGCTTCGGAGGAAGAATCCACCCTAGACATGTCAGATCAATCCACAGCTCTAGTTAGAATGATGACAAAGGAAGCCAGCTTTAGAGACCACAACACACCTCACAGTCTTTGGGACAGCAGCAAAGCTCCTTCAGGCCTCCAACTCCAAGGGGCAGAGGTGGCAGGGGTTTCGGAGGAAGATATGGGGATCAGCTCAGGAAAATCTATTCCTTATTCTACGGTGAGGACAAGGGCCATACTACAAGAATGTGCCAAATCACTATTCTGAAGCAAAAGGAGATCGCTGAAGCCGAAGCTCGGCAGAATCAGCTGAAGCAGGTCTTGGACACTGCTTCGTGCCACTCTCCCTACATACCAGAATATGTAGGCAATCATTCTGTAGCTTCTGTTGCTTCGGCAAGCCATTCACAGGCTTCTTGGCCTCAGCTCCCACCGCCACCACCACTGCAACCTACTTATTCCTGAAGCCAGCAGCTAGAAGGGAGCCAGCACTTCCAACAGCAACATGAATTCAGAGAGGAATCCGAAGCTTGTAGAGTCAATAGTACTGTGCCAGAATCAAAGCACATATACTAAGTGATATCCTGCCTCTGAAATCCTTTAATGTTCTATGCCATTTTTCTTTTTAAATAAGCGACAAGCAATGTAAATTTAGTTTTTAATTTCTTGTAATGATTTTACCTCTATCAGAATGAAATATATCTTCTTCATAGATTTACGAAGTTCAAAAGTTACGAAGCTACAAAAAGTCGTTCCTAAGAGAGCGCAGCGTAAGTTTTCTGCTTAAAAGACGTTCCTAAGGGAATGCAGAGCTAAAATTGCCGAAGCTACAAAAAGTCGTTCCTAAGGGAGTGCAGCCTAAGTTTTCTGCTCAAAAGTCGTTCCAAAGGGAATGCAGAGCCAAAATACCGCTGAAATATAAGGCGAAGAAGTTCAAAAGTCATTCCTAAGGGGATGCAGAACTTATACCGCCGAAATAGAAGGCGAAGAAGTTCAAAAGATGTTCCTAAGGGCAGAACTTATACCGATAAATAAACGGTAAAGCCAAAAAATAAACGGCAGAGACTCCAAAGTGATTCCCAAGGGGATGCAGAGTTTTGTGTGTGGGTGTGTGGCTATGTGTCTTCGGCATTCCCATCATTTTTGCATCATGTCATCATGTCATATCATACATCTTGCATCATATAGCATCAATAAACAAAAGAATCGAATACGGAGCTAATCTTCGGAAAGTGCTTCGTCAAAATGAAAATGTGTTAAGGCACGAAGTAAGCTTTGGAAAATACAATCTTATCAGTCTTGTTACAAGAAGGGATCTCTCTTTACAAAGCAAGGATATCTTTCTCTACGAAGCATGGATCTTTGTCTTTACGAAGCATGAAAAGAAGAGAAGGTGTTTTTTCGCTAAAGGCTCAAAAATGGTATGTGCGTAAGTTTCATGCATCGCAAATAAATAAATTACAATAATTTACATATTTGTTTCAATATTACATGTCTCAGACATTACATAGATTTGTTACCAAAGAGATCTAGTCTTCTTTCAGTTGTTTTACACATCAGGCCTCTCAAAATGAATATTGCAATAAAATCTATTCCTCTTTAAGGACTTTTTCACCAATTTCATTCAATAATTTATTAACGACTTCGTCAACAATGGATTCAGCCGTGCTTATGATATCCAATGATTTCTTCATCTCTGGATCAGCAAGGGGATCATACGGCTCCGGTGGTGGGGATAGTTCAGCTGAAATAGATAAACACATAAGTTCGAAGCCTTAGAGAAAATAACGAAGCTGGGTAATCAAGATATAATACCTATACGTCTTTCCCGTTCTGCAGCATCTTCAGCTCGCTTTGCTTCTGCCCGGGCGTCGTGGGTGTCTTTTTCACTCTTCTTTATAATTTCATGGGCCATTTCTTGGCCACCATTCACCCAGATATCATTATAGAATTTCCCGCCCATCAAGGTTGCTTCAGCTGAAGGATCCTTCGTATCATTTATGGAGAAGGCAGCTTCGGCCTAGGCCATGGTCTTAACATGGTCGCATCCCGCCTTCTCCAAGATGGCTGAAATCCCCCGCGCACCTGAAAAAGAGCAAACATCCCCGCGATCACTTAAAATTTCTTCGAAGGCCTCGGCCTCTCCACTTATCCATTTGATAACGCCTTCGGGGTCGCCTCGTATGCAGTTTTCTTCGGCAGAATAGGCACCCACTTTGGCGAAACTAGCTTTTATTTTCTTCACACAGTCCATGGATTTTTAAAGCACCTTTCCTTGGATGTGCGAAGTTCTTCAATATTTTTCTCTTAATGATTTTTCCAATATTCGCTGACTTCTTGGTTAGCCTCTATGAGTGCGCATTTTTCTTTAGTTTCGGCCAGTTGCCTCCGAAGGTCTTCAATTTCAATCTTTTGGGCTTTGGCTTGAGCTTTGAAACTAGCTTCATCTTCTTTCACTTTGTTAACCAGAGAAATCAAGATTTTGTCTTTTTCAAGATCTTCGTTTCTCAATTCTATCACCTCCGAACGAAGATTGTTCAGAGCCATCGCATACCCTTCGTCTTCAATATCTTTCTGCGCCCTAAGGGCGTTAATTAGAATTAAACCCTGCAATAGAAAAGGAAAGAATTGAGTACGACAAATAAAATACTTCATTCTCTGATTCAAAGTCAATTTCTATACCTTCATACTGTTGTACGCTAGGCTGTCAGCAAGTTCATCCTTCGACAAAAGTGAAAGGTCGTCTTCTAACTTCTGGAATCCAATGCTTCTACCTATCTCCCAACAAACAGATATTTATTTGTTGTCCGGGAGACAGTATAAGAAATCATCTTCATTACTCCCATTAAATACTAAGGCTCCTTTCAAATATTTCAGTCTTTGGGCATAATGCTTGGCTTCTGCGATTTCATCTTCGGACAATTTCTTCCCCGAAGCATGTCGAAAGATGTAGTCAATAGATTCGATTGGAGCTTCGGGAGAGGGAGTTTCAGGTACAGTATGTCCTACTGATCTTTCCTCGAGCGCAATAGGTTTCGTTGCAGCAGGCGCTGAAGGCTCAGCTTCGGCTTCAGCTTGAGATTGTGTAGCTTTAGCTTCTGCTTGCCTAGCTCCAGCTTCAGCCTACGGTTTGGCTTCAGCTTGAACAATTTTCTTTATAGGAGCAGGACTCAACGCCTTTGTAGTCTCTAGTACAACATCTAGCACATTGGCCATCCTTCTCTTTGGGGTCACGGCAGAAGTTTTTTGTGCCTTCGGCAGATTTGTCGGAGGGCTCAGAATTTTTGGCATTTTTATTATTTCTTTAACTTTCGGCTCTTCAACCTTTTCAACCTTGTCTTTGACTGGTTCAATTGTATGCGTCTTCGTCATTACATTTGGTTCTATGGTGCTCTGTACAATTGGAGCAGTTTGAGTTGCTCCGACTGAATTGAATATACTCTTTAATCGAGCAGTGCATTGGGTTGCAAAATTAAAACATTTACCCTTAAGAGTTTTGAGTGCTTCACTCAGCTTCAGGTTCTTTTCAGCCTCAACATTGATTGTCATATTCAAAGCTTCGGTTTCATGGTTGAATCGGCTGGAGTTCTCTTCCAAAAGCATCTAAGTCTCCTTTAACTCCTTGCTTAATTTCTCATTCTGAGCCTGCACTTTGGCAAGCGATCCTTCGGTTAAATGCAGCAAATCATCTTTTTCTTTTAAAGAATCTTCAAGATTCTTGATTTTATCTTCAAAACCCTTAACAACTATTTGATTCTTTCTATCTTTGTCATCTTGTTGCATTTTCAAAGCTTTGCTTAGCAATAAACTTTGTAAAAAATAATTAAAATTAGAATACCTAAATCAACATGAAGATATCAACAATAACTTGCAAAGGAGCCTTACTTTGAAGTTTGAGTAAAATAAGTTGTCGATGATGTGCTGGCGTCTGTAGCAGCTGATATCTTTTTCAAGCTTCGGGAATCCAATGCTCTTGGACAAGGTGCTTATAATTTTAGCACCAGCGCGGTTGCGAATGCATCCCACAATTTCTTCATCGACCCCGCCGAAGAGAATTGATCTAGGCTGGTAGCCACAGGAGATAGCAAATTCCTTTAGTTCTGATATGTCCTCTTTGGAAAGCTGTTGGCCGCCCAAGTGCTGTAGGTCAAAATTCGCACTTTTCAAAGAGGTTTCTTCAATTTTCTTCTCCTTATCAGAAACTACTGCGACTACATCTTTCTCCACAACCACATCCAATATAAGTATGTCAATTTCTGATAGGGTGGTTGTGAGATTTTAATCTTCGGCTGCGGCAGTAGCTTTGGCATTATTGGATATAGTAACTTTGTTTGCCAAAGCTTAGGGCGGTTGTAACACCCTGAATTTGGGGGTATAAAATTTCTTTTCTAATATCCACCAAATTCAGGTGTTACTCTCTCATTTATTTGCTTTACTTCTCTTTTTCCTAAAAATGGAGAATTATTTTGTTTTATGTTGGCATATACCTAGTGGAATAAGCCCTAGAGGTGCTTTGGTTGTTGTATTCATGTCGTTGCACAGTATTTATGAGTGCGAAAGATTTTTGCATCATGTTAAATTATCTCGAGGATGTTTCGTGGAACTTTTGGAACCATCAGAACATTTTAAGGAATTAAATATGAAATTTAGATTTTTCTAATATTATTTTAGCCCCTAAAAATTAGTATTTATGAAAACTAAAATATTCTAAAAACTCGATAATATATATGTATCTCCTCCTTGTGAACGGTATGCCGCTCACGTCTGCTACGACTCCATCTACCCCGTCCACCCCAGCGCCATGGCACCTCGCGCCTAGCCCTGCAGCCCATGTCGCACCCTCGCGGCCCAGCAGCGCGTGCCAGCCTGCTAGCTCCTGCACACAGTGCCCTAAAGCAGGCCCCACCGGCCAGCCGCGTGCCTCCCTCTATTCTTCAACCACCGGTCTGTTTTCTTGGAAGCACACCTCGCCCACGATGCACAACTCGCCCATAAAGAAACTAACAGCACGCTCCCCAATCTCAGGCGCTAGCGCGCTCGCTAGAGCGCCACGACGCGCCTCCCCTCTGTCCGCCCGGAGTCCTCGCAGTCATCCGTCGGGTGAGTGTCTCCCTTTCTTCTTTCTCCTCTCGATGTCGCGGCTTCACCTTTGGCTGGCTCTGCCACCCCGGCGAGTAGCCCTACGACCTGCGCTGCACCCGCGCAACAGCTCACGGCGGCGGTGGCTAGCCAACCCGCGGCGGCACAGTCCCATAGCCTCGTGCGGCGTTCTGTCCGGTAGCCGGCGAGCCTGGCCGTCTTAGCCGCCCTGCCATGGCCCTGGCGTGGTCCCTGGCTGACGAGCTCGGCCACTGGCCTGTTGCATCCGCTCACCATGGCCACGCGCCACAGCCGCCTGCCAGCCGTGCCTTGCCCGCTTCCCCGTGCTCCTGTCGAAGTCCGGCTACGGCCACCGGTGTCATGCACGCTCTGGCAAGGCCGATCCTTCTTCCCCTGTCGTTCGTGCTGTAGCGAAGGGGAGGAAGAAACTGCTTCCAGTAATCCAGTTCCACCTCTGATGCCGCATGTAGTGTGTCCGTTTGGCTGCTAGTTGATGGAAAACCGCTTGTGGGCCCTACCACATGCATGTTCATTGCTCACACTGCCACAACAAAATTCTTGGCTGCATGCAAACCGCATGGCCCCACCTGCATGGCGGCATAGCTAGTCCTCCATTGGCTAAATGCAATAACCACTCCACTCATAATGGATCCTGAACTATTTGTGGCAGCTCCTCACGTGTCTCTTCGTGTGGCTTAGCTCCGGCTAGTCATATCATGCCACGGTCGCTTTAAATCTGGGAATTACAATACGTGTTATACTTTGAGTTATAAATCTGTTTTATGTCGTTCATGTCGCGTTAATTTAATAATAATATCGCCTACATGTTATAATATTATTTTATCACGACATAAGTTTAATTAATTAATTATTTATTTCTTTGTCCGATGGTGATTAAAATAACATTCCATTAAATCTAAATTATAGTTTCTTTAACTTGCGCTCTAATAAATACATGTTAACCTGATTAATGTTAACTTAAGTGCTTTTTACTTATTTAATATTTGTTTAGTATAAATGCATTATCTATTTAGTTTTTCTCGCCTGTCGTGTGTGTCCGCGTGTTGTTCACACGCTATCATGCTATTTCGCGCATCGTAAACTCGCTTCGCTTAGAATCTCTCGTGCTAATTATATTACTTATTTATTTGACAGCTGTTAGTGTAGCAGATTTAATCAAAACTAAATATTAGTTATAATTTTTATTTGATAATGTTGAATTAAATGTGCTGACTATTACTTGCGTAGGTTAAATGTTATAACTTCTCGACAGTAGCTTCGACCGTCGCGTTTCTTATCCTCGCGTAACCATAGAAGCGCTCTCTATTTTTATATTACTTGTTTTGATCATATTTTATCTTATATGGTGTAACGTTCTTATGTAAGTATATGTTTGCTTGTGCATGTTTGTATTCATTGCGTGTTGCGAATAGATTGTGATCCGTTCCTGAGCTTCGAGGAATCGACTATCAAGATTTGGTGAACTGCTCGTCCCGAGATCAAGTTCTTCGAGTTCTATGAGGTTGGAGACTCTGAGCATCTGTTTGGTGAAGGCAAGTGTCCTCTGACCTATTATGTCCCATTTACTTTGTAATTCATCAACCCGCATACCATAATCAACCTAAGGATCGACTAGTATTATGTTTTCCTGTCGTGTTTACCCTTTGAGAAATCATTATTATGATTAATTCTATGCTAGCGCTTTACTTTAGTCAATGAACATGATGAGATACAATGATGATAGTATGATTTTATTTTGGATATGATGATATACTTGTGGTACTTTAGGGGACTCGAGTGGCTTCTCGAGTGCCTCTCCATAAGGACCTGTTCGTTGGATGACCACCCGGGAAAACAGTGCAACCATGAGGGTGGTTTGGGATGCCCTTAGCTAATTAATTAGAGGAACTGAGGTGTAGTTTGCTTCGCCATCGTGCCGTCAATGGGGCTCGGTGTATGAGGCTCGCTCTGCTGAGGGTGGATTGTCCCTTGGGGAGCAGTGCGGTACATTTAGGAAACCTAATGGGCGTTTACAGCCTCAGGGAATCTTTGTAAAGGCTTCGTAGTGAATCCCTGGCCATTCACCTCGGGAGTGAACAAGGGTCTTGCAAGCCTGGGCTAGAGATGGAATCACGGCTCGTGGGTAAAGTGTGCAACCTCTTCAGAGGGTTAGAAATTGATATATCAGTCGTGCTCACGTTTTTGAGCGGCCTTGGGAGCTCCATTGATTAGAGACACATTGAATCAGTGCTACTTTGTTTATAGATGATGATGAGGATAATGCTGGTTTCTATTATGATTATGATTATGGTTCCTGGTATTCTTTTCGTTTGGAAAGAGTACTTTTGGGTTAACAACTTGGGTTAATGTTAAAACCTAGCTCTCTACTAATAATAATTATCTGATCAACTAAAAGCAACTACTTGACCTTACCCCACATAAAGCTTGTCGGGGACCATAATTAGGGGTACCCTCAAGACTCCTAAATCTCAGCTGGTAACCCCCATCAGCACAAAGCTGCAAAGGCCTGATGGGTGCGATTAAGTCAAGGATCGGTCCATTCGAGGGACGCGATCGCGCCTCGCCCGAGCCCAGCCTCGGGCAAGGGCAGCCGACCCCGGAGGATCTACGTCTCGCCCGAGGACCCCCTCCAGCAACGGACACACCTTCGGCTCGCCCGAGGCCCAGTCTTCACCAAGAAGCAACCTTGGCCAAATCGCCACGCCAACCGACCAAATCGCAGGGGCATTTAATGCAAAGGTGGCCTGACACCTTTGTCCTGACGCACGCCCTCCAGTCGACAGAGCCGAAGTGACCGCAGTCACTTCGCCGCTCCACTGACCGGTCTGACAAGAGGACAGCGCCGCCTACGTCGCTCCGACTGCTGAGCCACTCGACAGAGTGAGGCTGACAGCAGCCAAGTCTGGCCTCAGGCGTCATAGGAAACTCCGCTCCGCCCGACCCAGGGCTCGGACTCGGGCTTAGCCCCGGAAGACGACGAACTCCGCTCCGCTCGACCCTAGGGCTCGGACTCGGGCTCAGCCCCGGAAGACGACGAACTCCGCTCCGCCCGACCCCAGGGCTCGGACTCGGGCTCAGCCCCGGAAGACGACGAACTCCGCCTCGCCCGACCCTAGGGCTCGGACTCGGGCTCAGCCCTGGAAGACGACGAACTCCGCCTCGCTCGACCCCAGGGCACGGACTCGGGCTCAGCCCTGGAAGACGACGAACTCCGCCTCGCCTGACCCCAGGGCTCGGACTCGGGCTCAGCCCCGAAGGATGACCAACTCCGCTTCGCCCGACCCCAGGGCTCGGACTCAGCCCTGGCCTCAGCCGATGGTCTCCGCCTTGTCCGACCCGGGGGCTCGGACTCGACCCCGACCTTGGAAGACAGACTCGTCCTTGACCTCGGAGGAGCCTCCACCTCGCCCAACCTAGGGCACGGACCGACCTCGTCGACAGGAGGCGCCATCATTACCCTACCCCGAGCTGACTCAGGCTACGGGGAACAAGACCGGCGTCCCATCTGGCTCGCTCCACTATACGAGTAATGATGGCGCCCCGCATGCCCTGTGACGACGGCGGCTCTTAGCCCCCTTACGGAAGCAAGAGGACGCCAGCAAGGACTCGACAGCACCGACAGCTGTCCTTCCGCCAGGCTCCAGCGCTCCTCCGACGGCCACGATATCACGCGAACTGGGTGCCAAAACCTCTCCGGCTGCCACGATGGCATGTACTTAGGGTGCTAGCTCCCCTCCGCTAGACACAGTAGCACACTGCTACACCCCCCATTGTACACCTGGATCCTCTCCTTCGCCTATAAAAGGGAGGTCCAGGGCCCTCTTACAAAAGGTTGGACGCGCGGGGAAGGACGGGACAGCGCTCGCGCAAGGCCGCTCGCTCCCTCCCGCGTGGACGCTTGTAACCCCCTACTGCAAGCGCACCCGACCTGGGCGCGGGGCTAACACGAAGGCCGCGGGTTCCACCTCCCACGCCTGTCTCCCTCCGGCTGCTTTCTCCCCCTTCGCGTTCCGCCTCGCGTCGACCCATCTGGGCTGGGGCACGCGGCGACAATTCACTTGTCGGTCTAGGGACCCCCCGGGTTTCGAAACACCGACAGTTGGCGCGCCAAGTAGGGGCCTGCTGCGTGTTGACGAACAGCTTCCCGTCAAGCTCCAGATGGGCAGTCTCCAGCAACCTCTCCAGCCCAGGACGGTGCTCTATTTCGGGAGTCTTGAGTTCATGCCCTCGACGGCAGCTACGACATGATACTCCTTCCCCCGCCACGCGACAGCGACAATGGCGGTCGACAACCCGCCCGCCGGCGGGGAAATCGACGACGCCTTCCCCACGTGGTGGAAGGACGACATTCGGGCTTGTCCCGTCCCCTCCCCCACCGACGGAGGAGGAGGCGGGGCAACCAAGGCCAAGCAGGAGGCGGCACCTCGTTGGCTGTCGAGCGAGTCGACGGCGCCGGCGCCCCAATGGAGAGCACGTCGGGCATCGGCCTCGCGTCTGAAACGAAGACGAGCGCCATCTCCCCGCAACACACCAACCTCAAGCAAACGGACGACGCCAGCACGCTCGCGAAGGACTTGATGGGCGTCACCCTTGTACCTGAGACGAGGGTGCAGTCAGTCCCTGACGTGACTTCGTCACCGCCCGTCGACCAAAAGGTACCGAACGATTCCCATCTCGCGTCTTTTGGATTCGGCCTCGACCCGCCAAGCAACTCCGCTTCGGTGGACACTCTCATAGAGGCGAGTCCAAACCCTCTGGGGTATCGTGTGCGGTCACCCTGGGCCCGGCTGACGGTCGTCTTGACCTACGGGCTCTCGGGGTCCGAGGAAGATGGCGAGCCCGACCTCTGTTAGGATTTCTCCGGACTTGGTAACCCCAGTGCCGTGCGGGACTTCATGATCGCATGCGACTACTGCCTTTCCGACTGTTCCGACGGTAGCCGCAGCCTCGGCGACAAGGACTGTGGTCCAAGTCGTGAATGTTTCCACGTCGATCTAGGGGGTCCCGGCGAAGGCAACCATCTCGGTATACCGGAGAACGGTGATCCCCCTAGGCCCGTGCCTCGCGTTGACATCCTTCGGGAGCTAGCTGTGGTCCCCGTTCCGGTGGGGGGTCATGACCCACAGCTCGAGCAAATCCGCGAGATGCAGGCCAGGCTCGACGAGGGAGCAGGAACGCTTGAGCCGATCCGCCGGGACATCAGGCAGGAATGGGCGGGCCAACCTCAGGTCGAAGAAGCGCGACATCTCCCCAGGGCATCCAGCACCGCATCGCCGACGACGTCAGGGTAAGGCCGCCACCGGTCTCCAGTGGAGTCGGCCAAAACCTGGCTGCAGCGGCAATACTTCTCCGCGCGATGCCGGAGCCATCAACCACCGAGGGGCGGCGTATCCAGGGAGAGCTCAAGAATCTCCTGGAGGACGCCGCGGTCCGACGGGCCGAAAAGCTCTGCCTCCCAAAGGCAGGGGTACCCCTCGGAACATTGCACCGGGACTTCCCGATTCATGCGGGAAGCCTCGGTCCACACTGGGCGCACGCGCAACACAGCGCCTGCAGCCCCGGGTCGCCTCGGCAACGAGCACCATCACCACAGCCGTCGGGCCCACCTCGACGAGAGGGTACGCCGAGGCTACCACCCCAGGCGTGGGGGATGCTACGAAAGCGGGGAGGATCGGAGTCCTTCGCCCGAACCACCCGGTCCGCAGGCTTTCAGCCGTGCCATACGACGGGCGTCGTTCCCGACCCGGTTCCGAACCCCGACTACTATCACAAAGTACTCGGGGGAGACGAGACCGGAACTGTGGCTCACGGAGTATCGGCTGGCCTGCCAACTGGGTGGAACGGACGATGATAATCTCATCATCCGCAACCTCCCCCTATTCCTCTCCGACACCGCTCGAGCCTGGCTGGAGCACCTGCCTATGGGGCAGATCTCCAACTGGGACGGACTGGTCCAAGCCTTCGCCGGCAATTTCCAAGGCACATACGTGCGTCCTGGAAACTCCTGGGATCTTTGAAGCTGCCGCCAGCAGCCGGGAGAGTCTCTCCGGGACTACATCCGGCGATTCTCGAAGCAGCGCACGGAGCTGCCCAACGTCACCGATTCGGATGTCATCGACGCGTTCCTCGCCGGCACCACCTGCCGCGACCTGGTGAGCAAGCTGGGTCGCAAGACCCCCACCAGGGCGAGCGAGCTGATGGACATCGCCGCCAAGTTCGCCTCTGGCCAGGAGGCGGTTGAGGCCATCTTCCGGAAGGACAAGCAGCCCCAGGGCCGCCCACCGGAAGATGTTCCCGAGGCGTCAACTCAGCGCGGCACCAAGAAGAAGGGCAAGAAGAAGTCGCAAGAGAAACGCGACGCCGCCGACGCGGACCTTGTCGCCGCCGCCGAGTACAAGAACCCTCGGAAACCTCCCGAAGGTGCCAACCTCTTCGACAAGATGCTCAAGGAGCCGTGCCCCTATCATCAGGGGCCCGTCAAGCACACCCTTGAGGAGTGTGCCATGCTTCGACGACACTTTCACAAGGCCGGGCCACCCGCGGAGGGTGGCAAGGCTCTCGACGACACTAAGAAGGAAGATCAAAAGGCAGGAGAGTTCCCCGAGGTCCGCGACTGCTTCATGATCTTCGGTGGGCAAGTGGCAAACGCCTCGGCTCGGCACCGCAAGGAGGAGCGTCAGGAGGTCTACTCGGTAAAGGTGGCGGCACCAGTCTACCTAGACTGGTCCGACAAGCCCATCACCTTCGACCAGGCCGACCATCCCGACCATGCGCCGAGCCCGAGGAAATACCCGCTCGTTGTCGACCCCATCATCGGCAACGTTAGGCTCACCAAGGTCCTCATGGACGGAGGCAGCAGCCTCAACATCATCTACGCCGAGACCCTCGGGCTCCTGCGGATCGATCTGTCCTCGGTCCGAACGGGCGCTGCGCCTTTCCACGGGATCATCCCCGGGAAGCGCGTCCAACCCCTCGGACAACTCGATCTACCCGTCTGCTTCGGGATGCCCTCCAACTTTCGAAGGGAGACCCTCACGTTCGAAGTGGTCAGGTTTTGAGGAACCTACCACGCAGTGTTGGGGAGGCCATGCTACTGCCAAGTTCATGGCCGTCCCCAACTACACTAGTTGGGGCGAAGGCAAAGATGCCACCCTTCGCTCGGGGCCTTCGCCGTAAACGCCGGCCCAACGGAGACAAGACAGCGGGCAGGGACACCCTTCGCTCGAGGCCTTCGTCGTTTACGCCAGCCCAACGGAGACAAGACAACGGGCAGGGACGCCCTTCGCCCCGTACGACATCGGACGAAGACCCGCGGCGAGGTCATCCCACCGGGCGGCCTCGTCCAGCGCGGAGGCTCATGTGAGATCCGGCCCATTGTGACAGGCCCTGCGTGGCCGCTGCGTGTTACGGGCCTAATTTATAAAGGCGTCCCTGTAATTACGGTCTGTAACCCCGCTTTATGGGAATATTCCGGGGATAACCTAGGTGTCTGAGGGCACATGCGTCCTTAACACGGGACGCTAGGCACCCGGACACCTATAAATACCCCCGCACAGTGCCCTTGAGAGGCGAGATGAACAGAGCTTTTGCCATCACGTGCTGAAACCCTGTTTGCGCTATTACTCCCCCCCTGTTGGATCAACTTGCGCCAGTGAGCAAGTTCCAACATTTGGCGCCCACCGTTCGTGCTACGAAAAACCACCCGGGATGGCACCCAAGAAAGCTAGCTCGAAGGCTGACGAGGCTACGAAGGCAGCACTGCTGGCCGCAATGAAGGGCAAGGCCCTCGCACTCACCCACTCCACTCACCAAGAGGCTGCTGAAGACGACGCCCTCCGCACCTGCGGCCCTGAAGGACAACCGCAGCCTCCCCTAGGCTTCGCCCCACCGGAAGGCGCGGACCTCACCGAGGACGGTGAGGTCCTCGGCTTCGCTCCACCGAGGGCGCGGATCTCACTGAGGACGGTGAAGTCCTTGGCATTTCAGCGGAAGAACAGCTACAGCTGCGCGCACTGAGCCTCAAGAACCGCAATCTCCAGAGGCAAAAAGAGATACTGGAGGCCAAGCGCCAGCGCGTGTCTGCACTAGCCAGGGTGCGGCAAATGATACGCGACGAAGAGCAGAAGGCCAGGACCTCGAGCGGGTGATCACGCTGATGCAGCGCGAAGGCCACCTCGGCCTGCAACATGGGCCACCCCTGCAACACCACGCCCAAGTGGAAGACACACGCGAAGGCCACCGCGGCCTGCAGCATGGGGCACCCCTGCCGCAGCGCGCGCAGGCGGAAGACCCGCACTTCCCCCAGCGCGACTACGCCTTCCCAGCTGCCGTGCCATTTCAAGGGGTCAACTACCTCGACGAGCGAAGTCCCCTGGCGCCACATATGCAAGTGACACCCTGGCCTGCCAACTTCCGGGCAGGGACCTATCCCAAGTACAACGGCAGCACGGACCCTGCACAGTACATCATGAGTTATCAGGTCGCCGTTGCATCTTCCAGAGGGGACAACGCCACAATGGCCAAGTCTTTCATCATCGCCCTCGAAGGCCCAGCTCTCACCTGGTTCACCAGGTTGCCCCCGCTGTCCATTGACTCCTGGAGAAGCCTAAGGGACAAATTCCTGCTCAACTTCCAAGGGTACCGCCCAGACACCAACGCCTTGGCCGAACTCTCACTCTGCAAGCAGCTGGAAAAAGAGACTCTGCGGGAATATTACCGCAAGTTTCTAACACTCAAGTCACAGCTGCCCTCAGTTGATGACCAGATCGCCATTCACTACGCCATCAGTGGCCTTCGCGCCGGCGTCCTTTACAGTCATTGCATCAGGGACCCGCCCAAGAACCTTCAGGAGTTATATCAACTATTTGAAAAATACGCCAAATCCGAAGAGCTCCACCAGTGCAAGGTTGAGTCCTAGTGAAAGCCCAAAGATGCTCCACAGTCCAGCCGCACATGGACGAGGACTCCGCAGCCAGACTCCGGCCGAGACGGCCGTAACCAGCAGCAGGTGCACAACATCACCAACCAGCACCCCGCTGGTGATGCCCCTCGCCGCCAGGAGTATCCCCACCAGGGCCGCGGAGGTGGAACTCGCGGTAGGGGCCGGGGACGCGCGCAGCCGCCGCGCCGATTCTACTATCTCTTCCACGGCGAAGACTGCGCCCACCAAACAAAAGACTGCCCAGAAACGAAGGCCACCAGAGATAGGATGGCACGGGCGCAACCGGCCGACAACCCAAGGGTCGTCGCACACACTTATCAGCAACACCCTCCACCATATATCCACGCCCCCGCTCCGCATCCACCGCACCACGCTTATCAACACCATCAGGAAGTACAAATCGTACCTCCCCCACCCCCGCCTCCACACCAGCAACAACAAAACATCCCCCACCCCCACGCCCCCAAGCAAGAAGACTTCGCCGATCAGCCGTATCGCGGAGTCATTCATATGATCACTGGTGGGTCCAGTGTCGACTTCGACACCAAGCGACAAAAGCGGGACCACTACCGCAGCATCAACCACGTCACCATCAACGGTCCAGTCGTGCAGATGAAGTGGTCCCATGTACCGCTAACTTTTGACGCCCGAGACGTCGACCTACGCAATGCCCCCCACATCGACGCCATGGTCATCAACTGCAGCGTGGCAGGCTGAGACCTGCACAAAGTCCTCGTTGATAATGGCAGCCAGGCAGACATCATATTCCTCCATGCCTTCGACCGCATGGGCATAAGCCACAGCTTGCTCAAGCCTTCGGACAATCCATTATATGGCTTCGGCGGCAAGGGCACTTTTCCTATTGGCAAAATAGAGTTGCCTCTCTCCTTCGGTGTAGCGCCCAATGCCCGAAGTGAGCAAATAACCTTCGACATCGTCGACATGGTGTATCCGTACAACGCTATCATGGGCCAGGGCTCCATCAACAAGTTTGAGGCAGCCATTCACGGATTGTACCTGTGCATGAAGATACCAGATCCATTGGGCGCCATCTCGGTCTGCGGCAATCAGCAGACCGCGCGCAACATAGAGCGGGACTTCGTCCCCGGGCAAAGAAATGTCCACTGCCTCACGGCCCAGCACGAAGTCCCAGCGCCCGCCAGCTCAACTAAAAAACAGCACAAGGCGCAGCTGCAAAGCAACGACGGGACCAAGACTGTCCCCCTCGACCTGGCCACACCCAAGCAAACAGTCACGATCAGCGAAGACCTCACCTCGCATGACGAGGAAAAGCTCCTGTGCTGCTTGTCCAAGAACAAGGATGTCTTCGCTTGGTCAGCCCTCGACCTGTTCGGGGTCAGCCAGTCCATAATTGAGCACAGCCTGGGCATCGACCCCTCGGTAAGACCGAAAAAAACAACGTCTTCGCAAAATGTCCGACGAGAAGACAGAGGCCGCAAAGGCAGAAGTACACCGCCTCCTGGAAGCCAAATTTATCGAGCCAGTGGCTTACCCCACGTGGTTCTCCAATGTGGTAATGGTGCAGAAAAAGAGCGGCAAGTGGCGAATGTGCATAGACTTCACCAGCCTCAATAAGGCCTGCCCAAAGGACAAATTCCCTTTGCCTCGGATCGACAAAATAGTCGATAGCGCGGCCGGGTGCGAGGTCATGTCACTCCTTGACTGCTTCTCTGGTTATCATCAAATATACATGAAGGAGGAGGACAAGGCCAGCACCAGCTTCATAACACCCTTCGGCACATATTGCTTTATCAGAATGCCGGAGGGACTCAAGAACGCCGGGTCCACCTTCTCCCGGCTCACCAAAACAGTGCTCGAAGGGCAAGTCGGCAGAAACGTATTGACATATGTGGACGACATCATCGTCGCCAGCAGGAATAAAGAGGACCATCTCGCAGACCTCGCCGAGACATTCGCGAACATGCGGGACGCACGGCTTCGCCTCAACCCCGATAAATGCGTCTTCGGTGTCCGCCAGGGGAAAATATTGGGTTATCTGGTATCGCACCGTGGCATCGAGGCCAACCCAACTAAAATCCAGGCCATCATCAACATGGCGCCCCCGCAGTCAGCCAGAGAGGTCCAGCGTCTGACGGGCAGATTGGCCGCCCTCAACAGATTCATTTCCAAGTCTGCTGAGCGAAGTCTTCCCTTCCTCAAAACACTCCGCGGTGCAAAAGACTTTGCTTGGGGACCAGAGCAGGCGGCGGCCTTCGCCTCACTAAAACAGTACATGATGGAGTTGGCCATCCTTACGAGCCCCGACTCTTCGCTACCACTGTTGCTCTACGTCATGGCTTCGCCGCACGCGGTCAGTGTGGCACTGGTTCAGGAGCAGACAATAGAGGGCGTGATCAGGCAGTGCCCAGTATATTATGTCTCCGAGGTGCTCACACCATCAAAGTGTAACATGATGGAGCTCGAAAAGATTGCATATGCAGTCGTTATGTCTTCGCGCAAATTGCGCCACTACTTTGAAGCATTCAAGGTCCGCGTCACCTCAGATAGGGGACTCGGCGAATTATTCAGAAACCCGGAGGCATTGATACGGATCGCCAAATGGGCGGCCGAACTCTCCGGCTACCACATCACTTTCGAGCCCAGGACTGCGATCAAGTCACAAGTTCTAGCAGACTTCGTTGTCGACTGGACCGGGCCAATAGCACAGCCAGAGCCGTCCGCAGAGAAGGTTTGGACAATACACTGCGACGACGCTTGGTGCCATGCGGGGGCAGGCGCTGCTGCAGTCATCACCTCACCCGCCGGGGTCAAGCACAGATACGCGGCACGCTTAAGCTTCGCCCTGGAGTCTGACAGATGCACAAACAACATCGCAGAATACGAAGCTGTTATCCTCGGCCTTCGCAAGTTAAGAGCCCTCGGCGTCACCACCTGCATAGTCCGCACAGACTCCAGGGTAGTCACCGGCCAAGTCGAAAAGGACTATGCAGCAAAGGACCCCGCACTTATGCAGTACCTCGCGGCCATCCGAAGCCTCGAGAAACAATTCAAGGGATTCACTGTGCAGCATGTGGACCGGGCCAAGAATGAAGAAGCTGACGCGTTGGCCATGGCGGCCGCCAGGGGCGAAGCCCTCCCCTCCGACGTGTTCTATCACGTCATCGGCACACCAGCCGTCCGCAGCCCCGAAGGGCTCCAAATAACCAACGACAGCGAGGGCCAGCGCATGATCAACTTTATCATGACCGAAGACTGGCTGGCGCCAATAACCCTGTACCTGCAAGGGTTCTATCACCCAGTCGACAGCAACGAGGCCAAGCGCCTCCACCACAGAAGCCGGGACTTCGCATTGATCGAGGGCCAACTGTACAAAAAGGGGGTCAGCCAGCCGATGCTTAAGTGTGTCACCGAGACCGAGGGCGTTCAAATCCTGCGTGAAGTCTACAAGGGGACCTGCGGCTCCCACGCAGGCCCTAGGGCCCTGGCGGCAAAGGTGGTACGACAAGGCTTCTACTGGCCCGCCATTATCTGTGCCGCGAATCGGGTTGTCAGATCCTGCGAAGCCTGTGAGAAGTTTTCCCCACGCTCGGGGCGCCCCTCGCAGTTCACGAAGCTGATCGCCCACACGTGGCCCCTTCAGCGCTGGGGCCTAGACATTGTCGGGCCCCTGCCCACGGCTCAGGGGAACCTTAAGTTCACCTTCGTAGCCGTTGAATACTTCACTAAATGGATTGAAGCGAGGGCAGTATCCACCATCACATCGAAGACGGCCCAGAAATTCTTCTGGCAAAATATTGTTTGCCGCTTCGGAGTACCATCCGAACTCACGGTCGACAACGGCAAGCAGTTCGACAATCAAGATTTCAAAGACTTCTGTTTCTCCATCGGCACCAAGCTTGCCTTCGCCTCCGTGTACCACCCCCAGTCCAATGGAGTCGTGGAGCGCGCCAACGGAAAAATTTTCACAGCCGTCAATAAAATGCTCCTTGACAACAAAAAAGGCAAGTGGCCTGACCTGTTACCCGAAGTGGTCTGGGCACTGAATACAACCGAGTGCAGGGCAACTGGGTTTACCCCCTTTGGCCTATTATACGGGTCGGAGGCCATGACCTCGCAAGAAATAAAGCATGGGTCGCCTCGGACAGCCGCGTCGGCCATCCCAGACGTAGATGAGCCAACTTCGAAGGATCTCATCGACGGAGACCGCGTCTTCGCCCTGCAGGCCCTGGACAAATACCAAGCCCAGACCAAAGCATGGCGCGACCAGGCAGTCATCCCAAGGGAATTCAGCGAAGGGGACCTCGTCGTCATCCGGACAGCTCGAACGGAGTCCAGAGGCAAGCTGGAGCCCATGTGGGAGGGCCCTTACATTGTCAAGTCGAAGGCCTCCCCCAGCGCATACAGGCTTGCAACGCCAAACGGCGAAGACTTAGAGCATTCCTGGAACATTGATAATCTGCGCAAATTTTTTGTTTTACTCATTAGGGCCAGGCCGCCCTTGTAATTTGTAAAAACAATTTTGTTCAGGCCCGCACTCTTTTCCTCCCGGGGGTGAGGTTTTTAACGAGGCGGAGTCATGTAATATACAAAGAAAAATCCCCCGCAAAATCCATGTCGAAAAAAGACCGCATCAACGGTTTTCGACATTCGACTAATACAAAGTCACCGCGAGGCCCGGCAGCAGCCGCCCTCGCGTGCGACAAATCCGCGCAGAAGTCGCCTAAGGGTGCAGCCGGATTAGCACAACAAGTGCGAAAAATCGAAGTCTTCCATGAGGACTATCCGCGCAGAAGTCGCCTAAGGGTGCAGCCGGATTAGCACAACAAGTGCGAAAAATCGAAGTCTTCCACGAAGACTATCCGCGCAGAAGTCGCCTAACGGTGCAGCCGGATTAGCACAACAAGTGCGAAAAATCGAAGTCTTCCACGAAGACTATCCGCGCAGAAGTCGCCTAAGGGTGCAGCCGGACTAGCACAACAAGTGTGAAAAATCGAAGTCTTCCACAAAGACTATCCGCGCAGAAGTCGCCTAAGGGTGCAGCCGGACTAGCGCATTAAGTGCGAAAAATTCTAATTTGCCGCGAAAACTATCCCTGCAGAAGTCGCCTCAGGGTGCAGCAGGGACAGCGCATCAAGTTCGACGAACCGATTACAATGGTACAGCCGCACGAAGCCTAACAAGTGCAAAAACGACTACACCAAACTGTCCGCACAAAGGCCGACTACATGCGCACCAGACCAACATAACAAACACACCAGACCAAGCACTTAGCGCCTTCGCGAACATAGCCGGGTGTGCGAAGGCACACAACCTCATCATACAAGCCATTACTCATGTACAAGCGAGGGCATCGCATTCTACATCGGCTCGACCTTCGGAATAATTCCCATCTCCCTATAGTTAAATAACATTATCCTAAGCTCCTCACCTGCAAAAAGGCTTCGCAACTCCCCCTCACCTGCACTCACAGCGGCCGGCAAGGACAACAGTTCCTGCCTGCCAGCCCCACTCACACGAAGCCGACCGCAGTCCGCTCCACTCACTCTACGCTTCGCAACCGCCCTTCGCCGCCTACTCCTAGTGCTCGGACCAGACACAACATCAGCATCCACAGCTTGCGACGAAGCCTCCGCCACTGCCACATCCAAGGCCGCAAAGTAGTCCAAGTCCTCATCCGACGACTCTTCGGTCCATTCAACAGAGCTCCCAGAGTCGCCGAACTCGGAAAATTTAGACGCAGACTCATCCGATTTATTCCCATCATCCACGGTCGAAGCCGCCCAAAAATTAGCAGTAGCGGTTGCGTGCGCAGGCCCAAAATATTGAACCTGCGCAGCAACCAAGGTTCAGCAACAATATCCAAAATTTCCTAACTACCCACACCCACTAGGCCACCTGCGAAGACCCAGCCGTCGCGGGAGCCTCCGCTGTCGCCTCCGCAGCCTCCGCCGCAGGATCCTCAGCCCTCGGCGCAGCAGTTGACGACGGGTCTCCGCCGGCCGCCGTGGCTGCAGGGGCATCGGGAACGCCTTCGGCGACTTCCGGGGGCGGCTCCGGAGCGGCCTCGGACACAGCTGCCGCCGGGTTCGGCTCCGGGTCGGGCAGCGTGTCATTCAAAGCCCTGAAGTCATCCACCCTCTCGCCACGCGCCGCCTGAGACACAGCACAAAGACTCAGCAAACCCACACTTAACCCACATTAAACAAACACCAAACAAAAGCCAAACATTACCTGACTCCTCGCTGCCTCAGCCCGCTCCCTGACCACCTCTCGACCGTGGGGGCCCCACATCCGGTCGTAGAGGGCTCCGGCGGATTCCTTCACTATAGGGTCTTCAACCTTGTAGATATCATGCTTCAAATCCTCGTCAGCTTGGTCGAAGACCTCATAGTGCCGGCACCCTTCGCGAGAGAGCGCGTTCATCACCCCCTCGCAGGTGACCAGAGAAGCATAAGACATAAACCCCTCCACGATGGTGGGGAGCGCCTGCAACTCCTCCTGCACCCATTCAAGGCAGCGAAGTCCGGGCTCTCGGTCCGGCACTTCAAATTCAGTGGTCCGCGCGCCCAGCTCACGGTATGAATCCATAAGCTGTTTGCGTGTCCGCTCAGCCTCCGTGCGCGCCGAGGCCTCGGCCCTCTCCACACGGCTCTGCAGCGCGCTGAGCCGCTCCTCCAGCTGCTCCGCGCGCTGCCTGGCAATGCTGTCCTCCGCCCGCGCCAGATTGGCCTCCGCCTGCGCAGCCTTCGCCTTGGCGAGGGCCTCAGTAGCCTCCTCCCTCTCCGCCGCCAGTTGGCGCCGGAGGTTAGCCTTCTCACCCTCCAGCACAGCCACCTTGTCCGCCAGCTTGCGACACTTACTGTCGGCGACCGACTTTTCCCGGAGGGCGTCAGCATGTTGCATCCGAAGTCTTTCGACTTCGACAGACACAACTGTCGTCAGGGCCCCCGACGCCGCGCGGTTTGCGAAGTCAGCCGCCTACAAGGCACACATAAGACCACAGCCCCGGCGAAGCCATCAAAAAAAAATCCGAGGCCTAGCTCAACGCACCTGACTTAGTGCCTCCTTCATCTCCTCCAGCCGGCGGGACACGGCACCCGCCTCGTCCCTAACGGCAGTGAGCGCCGGCATCTCGCCACCGGCACAAAGAGCACTGCCCTTTGCCCTTGAGACCACAGCAGCTGCCGCGGCAGGCAGAACAACAACAAGCTGGTCTTCGTCCAACCCTGCGACGCATCAACAAATTAAAAAAAATAATAATATATCGAGCCAACAACTTACCAACAAGATAATCGTCCACACTGATGTCGGTGGCGAAGTCAGCAACGCGCTTGCCAGGGGGCGGCAACCCTCGAGCCGCCTTCGCAGCCTCCGGCAGCCCGCTGGACGAAGGGGCAGCCTTCGCTGACTTGGGACCACCGGTGACAGCCGCCTTCGCAACGTCCGGTGCCCTACTGGGTGCCGGGACGGCCGACTTAGCCGCCAGCGGCGGCTGGCCTCCGCCGGGGGCAGTAGCCTTCGCCGCCCCCCGCTGCATCTTCGGCCTGGCTTCATGAAGCCTGACGACCGCCTGGCGCTTCTGTGCAGCTCCCTGGCGATCCTTGTCCATCACTGCCGACACAACAGCAACAATATTCCACCCGTAAGGAAACACTTTCCAAGCACGAACCATGCGAGATGTAAAAAAGTCTTCGCCGGCCGCGCGGGGGACAGGAACATTCTTAGGCCTCCAACCCCCAGGTAACCCTCAGCATCCGCGCCGAAGACTCCCGGAGCTCGGGCAAAGACATCCTTCCCCCCGGGGCCGCGCATGTCCTCATCAATTCTCTAGCAAAACCATCAGAAACCCCAAGTCCTCCCACAGCAGTACCTAGTTTCCTCTTCTTAGACGGGGCGGTCGCCGGCGCGGGGTCGTCTCCAGACTCCACCACCGGTTTCTTCCCGCGACGATCCACATCGTCTTGGCCGGGGTAACCGCCATATGGCAGACAATTCAACTCAAAAACCCAGTTCAAGCGGTCATTTGACCCGCGAATGTCCCAGCTGCGCTGGCCCTCTGTCCTAGGCACATACCGACCCACGATCCGCACCGCCCCATCCTCCGCCTCGCGCACAAAGGCGGCTAGATCGCGACCCTGCAGATCCAGCGTGAAGGCAGGACTTCGCACCAGCTTCCCACCGTGGGAAGGCATCTGGCGAGGGCACACTTCGCCCAGCGCCCAGCCATGCGCCAAAGGCCATACCCCAAACGCCACAAACTCCTCAACCAAATCGCGCCCGCTGCTCAGGCCGGCGGCGCACCAAAGGGCCCCTTCGTCCACATCCTCATCCGCCACTTCAAAAGGCGGGTATGCTGAGTAAAAATGCGAGCACATCTCGGACACGGGGAGCCCCGGATGGTCTTTGGCTGTACCCTCCGCGACGTAGAACCAAAAATCCTGCCAATTGCCCCACTTGTTGCGGGCGCAGGGAACCAACTCAACTACCTGCATCGTGGTCTTGCCGGTCTTCGGCGTAAATGTACAGGACCCAAACTAGGCAACCTCACTTCCAATCATCCTCTTCTGCCAGTGCAGGCAATAATACTTTGCGAAGACTTCGACTGATGGCTGTCCGCCGTACGAAGTCGTCGCCCAGACATACTTCGACAGAGCCACCACGGCGTTCGGAGTCAGCTGATGGATCTGAACATTGAATCTGCGCAGGACTTCTCCAACAAATCGGTGCGCAGGCAGGCGGAGACCAGCGGCAAAGAACGCCTCGAACACAACCAACTCGCCTTCCGGCTCGGGGACTTCCTCCATCCCCGGGACACGGGCGACCCCGACGCCAAAGTAACCAAGCCGCTGCATATCCTGCACGCGGGCCGACGACATCCGCGACACACCAAAATCCACAGTATCGCCGGCGCGCAACTCCTCCGCCGCCACAGAACTCAGCGTTTCCTCAGACGACGCGTCGGCCGGCGGCGAGGCGACAGCAGAAGAAGAAGAGGTCGGCATCGCTACGTACCGTCGGCGGCGGCGGGCGGTCTGCTTCACTCGAGCCAGATCTCCGACGAACAAAGAGCAAGGAGGGCAGACGAGCAGTAGAGACGGTGGAGAAAGCGGCTAGGGTTTTTACGGAGCGCGGAAGAATAAATTTCAAAACGCGCCGCTCCCCTCCCCCTTTTATACACAGGGCGCGGCGCTTCGGGAAACCCGCAGTCCCACAATACGGCGTCAATCAATGGTCATGTCAAAAACCCCCGCGGAACCACTTCGAGCAATGGCAGCGTCTCCGCCATCTAGCGACGTCTTCGGCACCAGATGACTTAGTCGAACTGGTCCCTCGGAGGGCAAATGTTGGGGCGAAGGCAAAGACGCCACCCTTCGCTCGGGGCCTTTGCCGTAAACGCCGACCCAACGGAGACAAGACAGCGGGCAGGGACACCCTTCGCCTGGGACCTTCGCCGTTTACGCCGGCCCAACGGAGACAAGACAACGGGCAGGGACGCCCTTCGCCCCGTACGACATCGGACGAAGACCCGCGGCGAGGTCATCCCACCGGGCGGCCTCGTCCAGCGCGGAGGCCCATGTGAGATCCGGCCCATTGTGACAGGCCCTGCGTGGCCGCTGCGTGTTACAGGCCTAATTTATAAAGGCGTCCCTGTAATTACGATCTGTAACCCCGCTTTATGGGAATATTCCAGGGATAACCTAGGTGTCTGAGGGCACATGCGTCCTTAACACGGGACGCTAGGCACCTGGACACCTATAAATACCCCCGCACAGTGCCCTTGAGAGGCGAGATGAACAGAGCTTTTGCCATCACGTGCTAAAACCCTGTTTGCGCTATTACTCCCCTTGTTGGATCAACTTGCGCCAGTGATCAAGTTCCAACATACACCTACCTCAAGCTCAAGATGCCGGGCCCCAACGGGGTCATCACCGTCGGGCCCACATACCGACACGCGTACGAATGTGACGTGGAGTGCGTGGAGTACGCCGAGGCCCTCGCCGAGTCCGAGGCCCTCATCGCCGACCTGGAGAACCTCTCTAGGGACGCGCTAGACGTGAAGCGCCACGTCGCCAACTTCGAGCCAGCAGAGATGGTTAAGTCCGTTCCTCTCGACCCCTGCAGCGACGCCTCCAAGCAGATCCGGATCGGCTCCGAGCTCGACCCCAAATAGGAAGCAGTGCTCGTCGACTTTCTCCGCGTAAACACCGACGTTTTCGCGTGGAGTCCCTCGGACATGCCCGACATACCGAGGGAAGTCGCCGAGCACTCGCTGGATATCCGAGCTGGAGCCTGACCCGTGAAGCAGCCTCTGCGCCGATTCGACGAAGAAAAGCGCAGAGCCATAGGCGAGGAGATCCACAAGCTAATGGCGGCAGGGTTCATCAAAGAGGTATTCCATCCCGAATGGCTTGCCAACCCTGTGCTTGTGAGAAAGAAAGGGGGGAAATGGCGGATGTGTGTAGACTACACTGGTCTAAACAAAGCATGTCCGAAAGTTCCCTACCGTCTGCCTCGCATCGATCAAATCATGGATTCCACTGCTGGGTGCGAAACCCTGTCTTTCCTCGATGCCTACTCAGGGTATCACCAGATTAGGATGAAAGAGTCCGACCAGCTCGCGACTTCTTTCATCACACCGTTCGGCTTGAGGAATGCGGGTGCAACGTACCAGCGATGCATGAACCATGTGTTCGGTGAACACATCGGCCGAACGGTCGAGGCCTACGTCGATGACATCGTAGTCAAGACGAGGAAAGCCTCCGACCTCCTTTCCGACCTTGAAGTGACATTCCGATGTCTCAAGGCGAAAGGCGTGAAGCTCAATCCCGAAAAGTGTGTCTTCGGGGTCCCCCGAGGCATGCTCTTGGGGTTCATCGTCTCCGAGCGGGGCATCGAGGCCAACCCGGAGAAGATCGCAGCCATCACCAGCATGGGGCCCATCAAGGACTTGAAGGGCGTACAGAGGGTCATGGGATGCCTCGCGGCTCTGAGCCGTTTCATCTCGCGCCTCGGTGAAAGAGGCCTGCCTCTGTACCGCCTCTTAAGGAAGGCCGAGTGCTTCGCTTGGACCCCTGAGGCCGAGGAAGCCCTCGGGAACCTAAAGGCGCTCCTCACAAACACGCTCATCTTGGTACCCCCCGCTGCCGGAGAAGCCCTCTTGATCTACGTCGCCGCGACCACTCAGGTGGTTAGCGCCGCGATTGTGGTTGAGAGACGAGAAGAGGGGCATGCATTGCCCATCCAGAGGCTAGTCTACTTCATCAGTGAGGTACTGTCCGAGACCAAGATCCGCTACCCACAAATTCAGAAGCTGCTGTACGCGGTGATCCTGATGCGGCGGAAGTTGCGACACTACTTCGAGTCTCATTCGGTGACTGTGGTGTCATCCTTCCCCCTGGGGGAGATCATCCAGTCCCGAGAGGCCTCGGGTAGAATTGCAAAGTGGGTGGTGGAGATCATGGGCGAGACGATCTCGTTCGCCCCTCGGAAGGCCATCAAGTCCTAGGTCTTGGCGGACTTCGTGGCTGAATGGGTCGACACCCAGCTCCCAACAGCTTTGATCCAACCGGAGCTCTGGACCATGTTTTTCGACGGGTCGCTGAGGAAAATGGGGGCCGGCGCGGGCCTGCTCTTCATCTCGCCCCTCGGGAAGCACCTACTCTACGTGCTACGCCTCCACTTCCCACCGTCCAACAACGTGGATGAGTACGAGGCTCTGGTAAACGGGTTGCGAATCGCCATCGAGCTAGGGGTCCGACGCCTCGACGCTCGCGGTGACTCGCAGCTCGTCATCGACCAAGTCATGAAGAACTCCCACTGCCGCGACCCAAAGATGGAAGCCTACTGCGATGAGGTTCGGCGCCTGGAAGACAAGTTCTATGGGCTCGAGCTCAACCACATCGCCTGACGCTACAACGAGACTGCGGATGAGCTGGCTAAAATAGCCTCGGGGCAAACAACGTTTCCCCCGGATGTATTCTCCCGAGACCTGCATCAACCCTCCGTTAAGACCGACGACGCGCCCGAGCCCGAGAAGGCCTTGGCCCAGCCCGAGGCACCCTCGGCACAGTCCGAGGTACCCTCCGCCCCCGAGGGTGAGGCACTGGGCGTCGAGGGGGAGCGAAGCGAGGTCACGCCTAATCAAAACTGGCAGACCCCATACCAGCAATATCTCCATCGAGGAGAGCTACCACTCGACCAAGCCGAAGCTCGGCGGTTGGCGCGGCGCGCCAAGTCTTTCGTCTTGCTGGGAGATGGGAAGGAGCTCTACCACCGCAGCCCCTTGGGCATCCTCTAGCGATGCATTTCCATCGCCGAAGGTCAGGAGCTCTTACAAGAGATACACTCGGGGGCTTGCGGCCATCACGCAGCGCCTCGAACCCTTGTTGGAAACACCTTCCGACAAGGTTTCTACTGGCCGACGGCGGTGGCCGACGCCACTAGAATCGTCCACACCTGCGAAGGGTGTCAGTTCTACGCAAGGCAGACCCACCTGCCCGCTCAGGCTCTGCAGGCCATACCCATCACCTGGCCGTTTGCTGTGTGGGGTTTGGACCTAGTCGGCCCCTTACAGAAGGCACCTGGGGGCTACACGCACCTGCTGGTCGCCATCGACAAATTCTCTAAGTGGATCAAGGTTCGACCCCTAAACAGCATCAGGTCAGAACAGGCGGTGGCGTTCTTCACCAACATCATCCATCGCTTTGGGGTCCCAAACTCCATCATCACCGACAACGGCATCCAGTTCACCGGCAGAAAGTTCCTGGACTTCTGCGAGGATCACCACATCCAGGTGGACTGGGCCGCCGTGGCTCACCCCATGACGAATGGGCAGGTAGAACGTGCCAACGGCATTATTCTGTAAGGACTCAAGCCTCGAATCTACAACGACCTCAACAAGTTCGGTAAGCGATGGATGAAGGAGCTCCCCTCGGTGGTCTGGAGTCTGAGGACAACGCCGAGCCGAGCCACGGGCTTCACACCGTTCTTTCTAGTCTATGGGGCCGAGGCCATCTTGCCCACAGACTTAGAATACAGTTCCCCGAGGACGAGGGCCTACGCCGACCAAAGCAATCAAGCTAATCGAGAAGACTCACTGGACCAGCTGGAAGAGGCTCGGGACATGGCCTTACTACACTCGGCGCGGTACCAGCAGTCCCTGCGACGCTACCACGCCCGAGGGGTTCGGTCCCGAGACCTCCAGGTGGGCGACCTGGTGCTTCGGCTGCGACAAGACGCCCGAGGGTGGCACAAACTCACGCCTCCCTGGGAAGGGCCGTTCGTCGTCGCCAAGGTTCTGAAGCCCGGAACATACAAGCTGGCCAACAGCCAAGGCGAGGTCTACAGCAACGCTTGGAACATCCAACAGCTACGTCGCTTCTACCCTTAAGATGCTTTCAAGTTGTTCGTATACCTCGTTCACACACAAAGTCTGGTCGTCAAGGAAGGGTCAGCCTTGCCTCGGCAAAGCCCGACCCTCCCTCGGGGGCTAGAAGGGGGGAACCCCCTCTGCGTCGAAATTCTCCTCGAAAAAAGAAAAAAATCTTTTCTGCTAGAATGCCTTTCATGCTTTTCGACTACTTTGAAAGTGGATCCTGAAAACGACGGAGTACACGTAAGCAGCCAAGGCTGATCGAGCCGAGGGACTCCTATGCCTTCGGGATACGGATACCTCACTCATCACCTTCTGCGATAAGTAACTCGCGCTAGGATAAGTGATTCCGCGGACCGAACAAGTGTTCACGCTCGAAAGCTCCTCTGCCGGAACGATTTTTCGGGCCTTCTCGACTGCGTCAGTGACAGAACCCTATGGACGAGTAAGAGTGCGCGTAAGTGGCAAGGCCGACCGAGCCAAGGGATTCCTACGCCTCCGGGATACGGATACCTCACTCATCACCTTCCGTGAAAAGCAACTCTCGCCCGCACAAACAATTCTGTTACCGACAAATAAGTCCGGATACTCAAAACAAGAGGAAAAGGGACGCAGCTTTACAACACGATGATGGTATGTTTGGGCCTCGGCGGCCGCAGAAAACATACACACGCTACAAGACAACCCGATCCTGCAGGCTCGGACATCGACAATTGAAGGGGGCAGCAGCACCCTAGGCGTCAACTACACCTTCGGCGGGGTCTGACCTAGCCTCGGACGGTGACGTGGTCGGAGGATCTCCACTCTGAAGGACGACATCAGCACCACACCCGGACCATCGCCGCTAGGGTCTTCTCCAGGAATCCGACTCGAGCAGACGGCTCGGCTGGCCACCCCGAGGCCTCGGCCAGCTGTCCCCCGAAGACATCAGCCCGGCTTGTGGCCTCGGCAACTCAACTCCGGCGTCGGTTCCGCCAGTGGACGACCCGTCCAGGCTCTGGCCGACCAAGTCTTCTTTTCGAGCCAACTCCGCCTCTGCCCGTGCTGACACCTCTACCTCCGGCTTCGGCTCATCGAAGGGCGGCCGAGAGGTTCCTTTAACTAAGCAAGAGAAGCCTCGGACAGCAAGGCCGACCGAGCCGAGGGACTCCTATGCCTCCGGGATACGGATACCTCACTCGTCACCTTTGCACGAGGCGACTCACGCTCGCTGAAGCGGTTCAGATAGTCGATAGGCGAGTCTTAGTGCTCGAAATGAAGGAAAAACACGGCTCCATGCCAAAGATACATACATGTTCAGGCCTCGACAGCCACAATGAACAAGACACCGGCACTCAAAGTGCCATTACAAACGGAACTCCGGTTCCACCTCCGCAGGTACAAACAACCCCACACGATTGGGGGGCCTGCGGAGCAACAGAAGACCGACGAACGGCTCGCCGTCACCTGCCCCATCAGCGGCGACGACGACGACTTCTGCTCCGGGGGGCCGAACAGCAGCAGCGATGACCTTAGGGTGGATGCTGTGCCATGAGGCTTTCGCCCATGCCCTCACTCGAGAGGCAAGGATGGGCAGAAGGCCATAGAGTTGGAGGTCAGTCCATGGGCGGCACAGGCTAGCTCTTCGGCGGAGAAACCTCTTCCGGCTGCCGTGGTGGAAGGCGGTGCCGGGAGTGGCTCCGATGCCACCCGGCTCAGAGAGCCAGGCACGCGGCAGCTGCCAACGCCACGAACGGCGAACGCCCTTCCCCCCGATCACTGAGGGAAGGAGCGGGCCGCCACCCGCGCAGGGACCGACCCCAACTCGGCACACTCCCTTCCCCAGCACTAATGATGAACATCCTTGAAGCTGAGGGAGGGGCAGAGGCCGTAGCCCGGTTCGCTTCTCCCCGCCATCAAGCTGGAGGTCACCATCTTGGGTGACCACCGGTGAGGGGATGCGGCCGGGCTGCATGATGAAAATCCTTGAAGCCGAACGATGGCTGAAAGGTACCAACTTCCACGAAGTTGCGTTCCTCCAACGACAAGGCGGAAGGATTGCGGGCGTCCCCCATCCGGGGGCTCGGAAGGTGGAAAGACACGATGCATAAGGGAGCGCGAAGACATGGTCGTCTTTCAAGGGGGTCACCCTCCTTTTAAAGGCAACTCTCCCCACTTGCGTCCTCAGCCGTTGCGGGTTGAGTCTTCTCCAACACGCTCCAAGGTCCTCCCCCTACGGCACGGGGGCTGGGCCCCACACGTCATGCAAGTTGGTCCAGGGCAGAAGGAGCCAAACCGCCGCGCGCAGGGCATGCAACTGCCCAGGGGTTACAAGCATTCCTCCACTTTCGCCCAGACCAGCAAGTGAAAGGGTGGACAGCCATGCAGTCGGCATGCAACCGCGCCAAGTGGGCACGCCCCTTCGACTCCAACGCGCCCAGCATGGAGGCCCAGGCCCACACGTCATGCAACCGGCGTGCCGGTTGCCACGTGCGAAGCAACTGCACCGCCACTCGCACCACTACCGCGCCTCCTCGACTGCGGAGCCAATACCGTGACTCGAGGCAACCCTGCGTATGACCCAGCAGTGCCAGCCAGGCACGACGGTTAATACGACCAAAAAATGGGCCGGCAGTAATGGCGGTGGCAGGCGGGCAGGAGCAGCGGTCACGTCGTCAGCCAAGCTTACGTCCCATCCAGGGGCAGCGAGAGAACCCTCTCTCACGGCGTGAAAACGGTGCGATCGTGATCCGTTCCTCGAACGGCCCGCACACGTGCAATGGTCGCCTTGCGAACCACTCGCCCCGTCGCATTAACTCCGCGACGGGACAGGCGGCGCCTCACGCAGGAGAAGGAAGCGACGCTTTGCCTTCGCCATAATGACCACGTCAAAAAAGGTACGCCACGTCATTCGATTTCGTATCCTTTTCCTTTTCCTCTTTCTCTCTCTTACAACAGGGACCGAGAAAGGGGGATACTCCGAAAAGGATCCTTCTCCGTGAAGGAAACAGGCCCCGAGCCTCCCTACTGATTAGAGGTTCAAAGGCTGGCCCCTCGGAGGGGTTCAACGGCCGCCTTAGAGCGCTTGGGTTCTGCGCCCACTACTGGTCAGAGGTTCGATCGCCGGCCCCTCGAAAGGGTTCAACGGCCGCCTCAGGCCACTCGGGCTCCGCGCCCACTACTGATCAGGGGTTCGTAGGCTGGCCCTCGAAGGGTTCACAATCGCCTCAGACACAGAGCGAGGGATGACCCTGGGTACGTTCGATACATAACCAAGGCACGGGCTATGCTCCCGAGGTACCCTAGGACATTTCCGAGACCAGCGGGAGCGATCTTGTAAAGGAATCCCATCAGAGGGAGGCATCAAGCCCTCGGACCCCGTAAAAAGGGGACCGGGTCCGGCAGATCACCCGCAGGTACTTTTGGAGCGTGCCTCCGGGCCTCTAGCCGACCCCTAACAAATGGGGCACGGGCGTCCACTCGGATTACCCGCCAGCAGCTCACCGGAGGCACCATGTTCGGTGCCCTCCGAGGGCAACATGGCGCTTTCCCCCCCTCCTCCTTGCGGAAAGGCGACGCAGGGGCGTATGTAAAAAAGACGAGTCTGTCCTTGACCGTCCTCTCGCCCTGTGCAGAGGCTCGGGGGCTGCTCTCGCAAACCCGGCTCCAGCCACACCGTTGACAGCGTCAACATACCAGCCCGAGAACTTGGGACCCGACCGTGCACCCGGGCTACGGCCAGCTCGCATGAGGGAACAAACAGACCAGCCGAAGTGTTGCGAAACGCACTAAGACCTCGAAGGAGTCAAACTACTCCTCTGAGGCCTCGGGGGCTACACCCGGCGGGTGCGCTCGCGCGCACCCACCGGAAAAAAATGCAACCAAAAAAGGCTGGTCCCCTTGCAAAAAAGTGCGGCAAAAGCCTCCAAGCGAGTATTAACACTCCCTTCGAGGCTCGGGGGCTACTGTCGGGGACCATAATTAGGGGTACCCTCAAGACTCCTAAATCTCAGCTGGTAACCCCCATCAGCACAAAGCTGCAAAGGCCTGATGGGTGCGATTAAGTCAAGGATCGGTTCCATTCGAGGGACGCGATCGCGCCTCGCCCGAGCCCAGCCTCGGGCAAGGGCAGCCGACCCCGGAGGATCTACGTCTCGCTCGAGGACCCCCTCCAGCAACGGATACACCTTCGGCTCGCCCGAGGCCCAGTCTTCACCAAGAAGCAACCTTGGCCAAATCGCCACGCTAACCGACCAAATCGCAGGGGCATTTAATGCAAAGGTGGCCTGACACCTTTATCCTGACGCACGCCCTCCAATCGACAGAGCCGAAGTGACCGCAGTCACTTTTCCGCTCCACTGATCGGTCTGACAAGAGGACAGCACCGCCTGCGCCGCTCCGACTGCTGAGCCACTCGACAGAGTGAGACTGACAGCAGCCAAGTCCGGCCTCAGGCGTCATAGGAAACTCCGCTCCGCTCGACCCCAGGGCTCGGACTCGGGCTCAGCCCCGGAAGATGACGAACTCCGCTCCGCCTGACCCCTAGGGCTCGGACTCGGGCTCAGCCCCGGAAGACGACGAACTCCGCTCCGCCCGACCCCAGGGCTCAGACTCGGGCTCAGCCTCGGAAGACGACGAACTCTGCCTCGCCCGACCCCAGGGCTCGGACTTGGGCTTAGCCCCGGAAGACGACGAACTCCACCTCGCCCGACCCCAGGGCTCGGACTCGGGCTCAGCCCCGGAAGATGACGAACTCCGCCTCGCCCGACCCCAGGGCTCGGACTCGGGCTCAGCCCCAAAGGACGACGAACTCCGCTTCGCCCGACCCCAGGGCTCGAACTCAGCCCTGGCCTTAGCCGACGGTCTCCGCCTTGTCCGACCCGGGGGCTCGGACTCGACCCCGACCTTGGAAGACAGACTCGACCTCGACCTCGGAGGAGCCTCCACCTCACCCAACCTAGGGCATGGACCGACCACGTCGATAGGAGGCGCCATCATTACCCTACCCCAAGCTGACTCAGGCTAAGGGGAATAAGACCGGCGTCCCATCTGGCTCGCTCCACTATACGAGTAATGATGGCGCCCCACATACCCTGTGACGACGGCGGCTCTCAACCCCCTTACGGAAGCAAGAGGACGTCAGCAAGGACTCGACAACCCCGATAGCTGTCCTTCCGCCAGGCTCCAGCGCTCCTCCGACGGCCACGACATCACGCGAACTGGGTGCTAAAACCTCTCCGGCTGCCACGATGGCATGTACTTAGGGTGCTAGCTCCCCTCCGCTAGACACAGTAGCACACTGATACACCCCCCATTGTACACCTGGATCCTCTCCTTCGCCTATAAAAGGGAGGTCCAGGGCCCTCTTACAGAAGGTTAGCCGCGCGGGGAAGGACGGGACGGCGCTCGCGCAAGGTCGCTCGCTCCCTCCCGCGTGGACGCTTGTAACCCCCTACTGCAAGCACACCCGACCTGGGCGCGGGGCTAACACGAAGGCCGCGGGTTCCACCTCCCACGCCTGTCTCCCTCCGGCTGCTTTCTCCCCCTTTCACGTTCCGCCTCGCGCCGACCCATCTGGGCTGGGGCACGCGGCGACAATTCACTCGTCGGTCCAGGGACCCCCTGGGTTTCGAAACACCGACAAAGCTATTCCACTACAACCAAAAGGGACATTTGTTGAGTACGTTGATGTGTACTCACTCTTGCTTTCACAAAACACCAGGTTGCCTTTGGTGCAATCTATGCTCAGGTAAAGAAAGTGTCGAGGCGGATCTCTAGTAGTTCCAGGACTTCGATGAGTTCGAGGATTAGGCTAGCAACCTCCCCTAGTCAGCTGCCTGTGGTGGGTTTGTTTACGTTGGCTACGTTTCGATTCTGTGTACTTGGATTTATATTATGTAAATGACTCTATTCTTTAATATTATTACTTACTCTTTATTGTTATTCGAAGCATTGTGCTATGATGAGTCATTTATGTAATCGCTGTGTACATGAATTTCTGATCCTAGCACGTAAATAGTTCACATTCGGTTTACCTTCAAAACTGGGTGTGATAGTGGGCTCTGTTCCATGGCTTACAGTATATTCAACATACACCACTTCTTCTGCCCCTCGTTTTCCCCTCGGCAGCCGAAGAGATTTCCCTTGTCTGCAAGAGGCTAGTTAGTTCCAACCTCAGAGGACTTAGCAGTGCAAATGGAAAAGGCTCAGTCATTACCTTTAAAATCTCTGAGACCTCAGCAGTAGAAGACGAAGAAGGGCTCGTAGTCTGCTTCAGCACATCTTTCATCTTTGTCTTCTCAGATGATATCTCGACAAGCTTCCATTTCTTGGGAGCCGATACTTTCGGCTCTGATACAATTTTTTGCTTCTTCAAAGCCTCTTGGTCTTCTTTAACTGACCAGATAGCCTGCCTACTTAGAATGCTGACAATCCTCTTCCTCTTGACCCCTCTGGTCCCTTCATTAAGCCTTTCGTAATCAGGATACTCAAAGTTTCAGAGCATCCATCACACGGTTCAGCCTTCGCTTTGGGCGGGTGCCGAAGGCAGCAGTCATTAATTGATCTTCTTTCTTTGTATAGTTTCCAAGAATTTCATTACACATGGTTTCTATCAATTCTAACCATTCAGTGCATGGTTTTTTAAATCTTTTCTGAAACTTGAAATGATAAGGCAAACGGACAAACTCATGATTCTTCCCCTCTTCTCTCTTCTTCAGCATTCCCCAGCCACCAAAAGTTGGGAATGTCCGGTTTGCCAGATATTCTTGTACCGAATCTCTCTTGCTGATATGCTCAGCCACGACCCTGAATTCCACTTCAGCTAGCTAGCAAGGAGACCCCAACTTTATGTTGCACAGGGGCCGAGTCATGTCGAAGTTTAATCGCAGTGGACTCATCACCATGCTCATAAGCTTTTCCCTTTTCTTCTCATCTGCCTTAACGTAAAACCATTCACTCATCCAACCAGTGGGCCACTTGGTGCGGTATCCTATCACAGGGGCCTTTGTATCCTTTCGGTATGCAAAGTTGTAGCATCCGAAGTTTTTGTGCAGGCCGTCAACCCTTGCCTTTGTCTGGTAATGAAGCTCATGTACCCGGCAGAACCCTTCGGTGTTAGCGCTCTTTCTTTGGCTTCGGAGAGCCCAGATGTAAATGGTGAGCCAAAATAGCGTTCGGGATCAGCTGATGGAGATGGATCTCAAACTTCTTTAAAACTTCACCTATCATCTCGTAAAGGGGGAACCGAAGCCCCGCCCTGAAGAAGCTCTTGAATACCACAACTTCATCTTCCTTCGGCTCTGGAATTATTTCTTCTCTAGCAAAGCGAACCAATTCATCATCTTTCTCTCCAAAATAACCTAGTTTCTTTATCACAACTAGATCCTTTGCCTTTACTGTGGATTTTCCAAATTCAACTTGGCTAGGCTTAGTTGGGCACAGAATACTATCGTTGTTGGGGATCTTCTTCTCCGCCGAAGGTCATCAAGGCAAAAACACCTTCGGCAAGACGGTACGAAGGTTTGCCGAAGCTGCCTTTAGCTCTGGAATGAACATAAAGGAAATATGGATGAAAGCCGAAGCCATGGCTGAAGGATCTTTGGCATGGTATTAAGACGAAGATGAAGTACGAAACCGACTTAAAGGAGAAAAGACTGTTTAGTCCTTGTTAATTTGTATTATAATTACAAGTAGATGTCAAGGACATGAATGTAATCTTGTCCGGGCTGTGTACTGTGCCTATAAATAGATGAACAGTACCCTCGTACTGTTCACACTAGATTGTAATCACTCTCACGTCACTCTCGCATCTTCACCTTGCGGCAAGCCGAAGGTATCAATGTAATATAAATATCATGGATGTTTATTCATGTTTATGGAATGAGAACTTACTGATATGTAATCATTATTTATGTTCTCTTGTATTTTATATACCCTTATTTATATTCATTTACTGAGATGATGAAGGTATGTCCTTCATGGCCTTCGTCTAAAGATCATTATATCCAAAAGGAGATAATGCATCGAAGGACGAAGGTCTCTAATCGTTAACAATTGTGTTACTTTGTTCTTGATGTATAGCATTCGAGAACAAGGACCAACATTCATCCTCTTCAGTTTCGTTATCACTCTTAACTTCGGCCATGGCTTGTTCAGCTACGGTATTAGAGGTACCTTCGGCAATAGCTCCTTCTTGCACAACCAATCCTGACCGCCTCATCATTTCTGAGATGGGCGCTGTATCAGTTGCTTCAGTTTCATCTCCCTCGTGGGACACCCTTGCAGTGGATCTTACTCTGACCATTTCGTTATTCAGCTTCTTTCAGACGAAGTTGAACTTAAGCAATGAAGTGCTTGTTCAAAAGTACAATGCAGAGAGTGTTGGCTTCGGTTAAAATTTTCAATAGTACAATGGTGCAATAGCAATGAATGTTGTGGTAACTTCTCACCAACCTGTCTGATTATATAGCCTTGCAGGAGAAGGAGAACCGCCAATGCGCGCATACAGGTTGAACGGTGGACCGGCAGGCGCTTGGAATATTTTAATCGTTTTTTGATACCAAGCTCAAGGAAGGTGTTTTTCGGACCTTCGACATCTCGAAGCCTTCGTGTTATTCGCAGATCAAGCTCGTTATGAAAAAACGATCTAGCACCACGAAGGGGCTACTGTTGGGGTTCTTCTTCTCTACCGAAGGTCCTCAAAACAAAGACACCATCGGCAAAGTGACCCTGAAGATTTCCTTCTTTCTACCGAAGGTCCTCAAGGCGAAGATCTCGCTTGAAAGCAACGATGGCAAGTGCCAAAGCTGCCATCAGCTTCGGTTTGGATCAAGCAAAAGATGAAAAGACCAGATAGACCCTAGTGATTTAAGTTATGATTATAAACAAATGTTGAAGGCCATGAATGTAATTTTACCCGGGCTACGTCCTATGCCTATAAATAGATGAATAGTAGCATCGTACTGTTCACGCTGAATTGTAATCTCTCTCTCGCGTCAATACCTTCGAGCAAGCCGAATGTATTAATGTAATACAAATTCTGTTAATACTTTTATAAATTTTAAAGAATGTTAATACGAATGAATAGATGATTTATATCCATTATATTTATATTTATGTATTTTAATTTATTTATAAGATGATGAAGGCATGTCCTTCATGACCTTAGTCTGATGATCATTGAATTTGAGGGGAAACAATGCTTCGGAGGTCGAAGGTCCTTTATATTTAACAATTGTGTTGCCTTGTTCTTCATTCATAGCATTTGAGAACAAGTGACCAACAAGTCCAAAAGAGCTTAAACAGGAGCCCAAATATGCTACTTGGAGTAAAATGGTAAATCTTTGAGATTTGCACCCTTAGAAATGTTTCGTAGACCTATTACAATGTTCTAGCACTTTGATTTGATGTCTAATTCAATTCTATGAGAAAAGTGCGTTTTGAGATTAGGTTGAACTAAATTTCAAATCCTAGTCAAACTATGGTGAAATGGTGAGTTTCCTACACTTTAGTCCATTTGATTATGTGCTAATAAATTTTTTCTAAGTCATAGGGAAGCTCTCAAAAAATCCCAAGTTAAACGGACTAAACCCTGGTTCAATAGGCTCTGTACCCCAGTTCAACTAGGGTCAGGCAGGTTGAACTGCCCACCTAAACTAGGATAGGCTCTAGAAATTCTCGGTTCAACTGGCCTTGTACCCCGTTTCAACTAGGGCCAATCAGTTGGGATGGTAGGTGGAACTGATCACTTGGACAGGGATTGGCTCTGGATAATCCTGGTTCAACTGGTCCTTCATCCGGTTCTATTGAATTTTGCACAAATTTGTTTTCAGATTTCGTCTCCAACGTATTTCCAATGATTGGGGCTATATAAAGGAAGGGCCCTCTAAGATTATAGATATCCCCCAAGTCACTACGGCCCGGATACATCCCGTGGGTCGTCCGAAAGGCCATTGATGGGTCACCCGAAAGGTTCTTAATGGGCCTCGGTCAAACGGGAACCGTTGGTATCAAAGGAAGGCACATCCATGGGTGCTTGAGAAGTCAGTCATGTCCTATGCGTGTAGCGCACAGAAAATCGGTGGATGACTCATTTAACCTTGGTCGTACACAAAGTGAGGCGGGACAAGCGAAATGTGGTGGTCATGCACTCGAGGTAGTTTTCTATAACCCTGATTCAGTCGGCAGTAAGGCTGAAGGAGGAACCCTACGAAAATAGAGATAGACACACTTCACTCATATTCTTCTAAGGGAAACCACCTTTAACCCAAGCAGAACTCAATAACACGCAGATAGAAACCGCAGGACATAGTGTATTACGCCTTCAAGTGGTAAAAACCTATACAATCGATTGTATCCCCGACGTGCTCTACACGTACCATCGAGTTGCGATCTTTGTCCTGTGTTGCTGGTACTCAACACTGATACCTGGAACACTAGGTAGGGGGTGCGCCATCGATTTCTGACAACTCCATGGTCATTGTATTCAACACCATCCACCGATTCGCCGCGGGAGAAGTTTTCCTTTTTGTGTCCCTCTCCTACATCGCTAACCAGAAGGGAATCCTCCACCGCATAGTATGCACGGAGGAGGAAGCTTCGATGCCCCACTTGACCAGAACAATTGAGTAGAAGCCATTGTTGCAGAAGAGGGTGATTCCATCGTCTGCCGCGGCCAGACCTCAAATGGTCATGGCCAAGACTGCACCAGTTCACCACTCGACTCCACGACATCTGTGTGCTTATCCGATGCACTGGGCTATCGCTACATCAGGTAGAGGCACATCGGAACGGTCGCTGCCGCGTCAGCCAAACACCATGGTGCCCTTGGTCCGGAGGACCCCATTGTCTACCTTGCCGACCCTGGCCTAGACTAGGATCAATTGGAGGAGGATGAAACTAGGGCCCCCATCACATCCAGGTTTGGCTACATGCAGCGAGCCACCATGGAGATCAGTTGGACCCCAAAGGTGGTGGTTGTGCCTGCAACACCGGACACCTCCCACAACTACTCCAATCTCCTACTCATCATTAAAGGAGTAGATAATGTGTAACACCCCTGGTGTTACTATAACTAAAACTTGAGCATGGCATCATAAACATTGGCATTGCATATGTTTGACACACCTAGAGTGCATCCACTAGGTAAAAATTTCAAACAAGTGTATTGTTTTTAGTATTTTGCAAATAGGACCCTGGATAGGGAACCTGACTCTAAATAAGGCTCAAAGGGGCAAAACTTAACCCAAATGAAGAAAACCTAAAAACTTTAGGGTAAAAGTCATAAAATGACCCCAAAAACAAACTTGAATCACTTTCATACCCCTGGGATACCAGAAACCCTAATTGAAACCCTGGAAAACCCTAAAACCAAACCCTAGGGGCTTATGTGCAAAATTAGTCCACTTTTGGGCTAAAGTGCAAAAAACCAAGCCAAATAAGTTTCTTAAGTCCCTTGGTTCACAAACATGTGGACTTGAAAGCCAAACCCTAAGTTTTGGACTTAAGTGCAAAAAGGACCCCCAATTGAGATTTCTCTAAGTCTGAATTTCAGATTAGTAAGCTCAACTTTGGAGCATTGGATCTTCCAAATTATTGAGAATTTGCCCTAAGTCACCACATCAAAGTTGAAGACTAAATATAGGAGAACAACTTTGTTTAAGGATTCAAGCCATGATCTTATGAGAAATTTGGAGAAAAAACCCAAGCAAAGATGGACTGTCAGACTGATTCAGTCTGAAATACAGATTAACAGTGTTGTGAGATCAACTTTGAGCTCGATTTTGAAGGGGATCCAGTGACTTTTTGTGAGTACACATTATAGCAAAGACATAGATGGATTATAGCACTACAACATTGCTATAGATCACTGGGTGTGTTGCCATTTGAAAATCAGAGAAATAGTGGCCCAAACATTGACTGTCAAGCGACTGAAACAAGTTTTAGCCATGGTACAGTGCTCTGTTGAAAATCAGACCGCCAGCGCCAAATGATCTCGCCGCCGGTGGCCCGTCGCCGTTGATTGATTGCTTGCTGCGATTCGTGCGCCGTGGCCATGGATAAGCACAAACCAGTAAACATCTCAGCATCTGGTCCATTCGAGCTCGGTCACGGCTAGGCATGCCGTACTTTTCCCCCTAGCCGTCGGTCGCTCGGATAACCCTCACCGCCGTCGTGCTGTCACCGTCGCGCACCACGTGCCTTAGCGCTGGCTCTCGTCGCGGTGAATCATGCGGTGCATGTCTGGTGATCACCGGAGTTACTGCCACGCCATAGGACACGTTACCACGCGCGCCAGGCTTCTTCCTCACCTCCGGCTGCCAGCTCGCCGTGAGCAAATTGTGAGCCACCGCCCTTGGAGCCTATAAATTAAGGACGGGGATAGTTGCGCCATGTAATCGTCAAGCTTTAGCACCCACTCCCATCTCCACTCGCTCACCGTAGCTTCGCAATTTGGGTTTTCCCCCAAACTGGTCTCCGCCACCGCGAAGAACACCTCGCCGCGGCCAGCGCAAATCAGGTCCGATACTGTCATCCTCAGTCTTGTTCTAACATTCTCATATGCCCTTGATGCTCTCCAAACCATCCAATTGAACTAGACTGCCATGAATCGACGGGAACACATTCATCTGCCCGCAAGGTCCACGGTCACTGCGGCCAGAGCAAACCTAGTAGCCATCCTTGCAATTGATTTGGGGGAAATGCTCGGGGTAGTACTGATTTTGTGTCCACTGCTCGGAGAACCCTGTCGTTGCCCCGTTCGGCCGGTACAGGTGCTCGCCGGAGCACGGTCGTGCGTGAACGGCGTCGGGGACTTTAAACTCAGAATAGATAGAAGAGGAAGGACTTTTGTGCAAACGTCAGTGACTGTGTTAAATAGTGAAAGGGCTCGTTCGCTGTTAGACAAAAACGCGAGGGTCTCTGTGCAAGTCCGCCAGCGCGCGCGGGCGCGCGCGGGCGCTTTCTCCCTCTGTGCTGGGCTACTGGGCTGAAAGCAGCCCAGTACTATTCATCAATTTATCTTTTTCTTTTATCCCCAGAGCCAAAACAATTATAGAAAATGGTAGGAAAATGATAAAATTATGAAACCAATTTTCCTAAGCTCCTTATTTTCCCTAGAATTTAGTAAAAATAAATTTGTGATTTTTAGTGGAAATAAGAAATTTTAGGGTATTTAAAGTGGTTAAAAGTAATAGTTATGGATTTTTAGAAAATAATTGGTAAGTCCAAAAATGCCCAAACTTTTTATGGGCACTTAAAACCATATTTAGAAGCCTTGAGTAGAATTTGGGTTGATTTAGACCTTGTTTGATCAATAAACCCAAAACCACCCCCCTTGCCCTATGAACCCCTTTACTGACTCCGGAAACCCTAGGTTCTCGGAGTACCGTGAAGGAAAGTTGTACTCAAGACTTATATAATAAGTTATATTACCTTTGCATCCTCATGAGCATCTCATGGCATCCATTCTTATGCATATATATGGTTATGTTAGAACACGAAGAAGAAGAAGTCACTGAAGAAGGGACACCACCATCCTCAGATCCTCAAGCAGGCAACTGCTTTTATTTCGATATTTGTGGATCCGAGCAGGACTCACCTGATAACAAAGGCAAGCCCCGGTGCATATGCCACCCTCCTTGTTGTTTTTAAAATCTTTCTCACTTGCTTGATGCATTAGGTGATAGGAGTTGATTGATAAAACAATTCCTGCATTACCTTCCTTGAATTTGATTACCTTCCTTGATCACCCGTTTTACAAAAGATTTTGATGCTTAGCCTTGCTTTAGAAAAACAAAATGTTTTGTTTTTACAAAATATGATGTGGCAAAGGTGGGTGGCTTGTTTTCAAAAATAAAACTTGATGGTGAATCCATCATGGCCATGATGGATTCAACATCGGGAAAGATGTACCTCTGCCAGGTACCAAGTTTTTGGGTTGAAAAGATTAAGCTGAGACCAGGCGGGTGACTTGCACGAGAAGAGAGTCTCGGTGTAGTGTCTCCGTCTGAGTCGATTAAGGACCTTGTCGATGTAGGCTTGATGATCGGGGACCCTTTAACTGGTCACATGCCTCGTCATGGTTAAGCCTTGCCTCGGGCAGACTAAGGCCGGAATAAGATAACACGAAATGGGCGTGGAGCGGTGGCGAGAGTAGCGTGTACCCTCCGTGGCAAGAGGCTGGACGGTGGTGTATCTGTGCTCTCAGGTTTGCGTGAACCTGATCCGGTCTTAAGAACCCCGGTGGCGGGTTGACATATGCAAGGGTTAAGTGCTACATATGTCGTGTGATTGGAGATCCTCAGCTGAGTATAATCGATTCGGATCGCCGTACCTTCGCGGTGATGAAGACTTGGTCACTGACCTACACGTAGCATTCCACTATAGATGATTGGTCTTTGTTAAGAAAATTGGCTAGTATAGGCAAAGTGATTGAACTAGGGTAGAAGGAACTCTAGTTGTAGGTAATTCAACTTAACTTGACAAATAAAATTAGATTTTTAAGGATCCACTTTAGTAAGCATTTCTGCAAAACAGAGTCTTTGATTATTGAAAAGCCTTACCTTGACTCCCTAAAGCCAGCATACCCTTGAGAGTCTTTTTTTTAGTCGGGTAAGTCTTGCTGAGTAATTCCATACTCAGGGTTTATCCCTTCGTTGTTTTTAGGTGAGGAAGTAGCAGATTTCTGCTGCTTCTGTGCCAAGGTGGTTCCCAAGGAAGAAAAACAAGACTGAAGTGTGGGAGGACTTGGTCCTCCGTATAGAACTTTTACTTAAAACTTATCGGGAGGGGTTTCTGCCTCCCTTGGTTTGTATAATATTATTACTCTGCACTCGTTTTTAGGTCTGGTCTGTAATAAAACAACTTGAGCTTGCTTTTTAATAAATGTAAGTTATGTGAATCGCTTCCGCATCTCCGATGTTCTGTAATGTCTGCAAGACTGGGTGAATCGTTCCTGGTAAGGTAAGGAAAGATACCGAACTTATCAAGTAGTTCAGGGGCACCTACAGGGTTGTCTGAAATCCGTTGGACAAGGACAACTGTAGGTGGGCCTAATTACTTGGGAGGTTCCGTCACAGCTGGTATCGGAGCGTAGCCCTTCTTTGCAGATATTATGAGGCATCTTCAAAGGGGTTTTCAAAAAGTCTTACCTAAAAACTCTTTTCTCTTCTTACCTAAGTACTCTGAAGAGTCTATCTTAAAAGACCTAGATAGGAAGAATGCAATGTATAGAAGGTTGAATCGACTAAGGTTGATTCTGTACTTATTCATGCATCATGCTAAGAATTATACTAATAAATTTTCCCCCTTAGAAAGATGCCGCCACGCACAAGGCTAATGGCACGTAAGTCAACGGGACCAATTGGAGTACCCCGGCATCAACTAGCCCCTCGACACGAAAGCAGCAGCAACGGAAGTAATGACCCCATAGGAGACCTTGAAGCCCGAGTGAGTCGACTTCAAGCAGAGCTGCAACACAGGACCGATGCTTGGATCGCAGACGGAGATAGAATCAATGAACTAAGAAGGGACATCCGTCACCTGCAGGATCAGCTTGCTGATTGGGACTTAGCACTTGACTGGGCAGTACAGTCTCATATGCTGGCATGTGCTAAGGAAGCGAGGGCTCAGGCCCGAATTAAAGAACTTAGCTCAGCTGTCGACAACCTGCAGGTCTACTTCAATACGTTGCATGAGGAAGTCCATATACTATACTCACAATTACACCCTAATGTGCCTGCACACCCTGCTGAGGCGGAAGCCGGACCCTCTCACGTTGCGGGACGCGCGCTGGGTGGGGAGTTAGACCTTTTTGAACCCCCTCCTTCTTTGAGGTTGGTTGACGTCTGGACTCCCACACCTAATGATGAGGCCGCCAAGAGTAACGGAAAGCAGGACTAATGGTGTAATAGAAGTAGAGTAGTGTATAGTAGAATGCACTGTTGTATAATAGGTTGAACTTTTGTATAATGGGTAATGTATCCTGTTATATAATATCGAGTCTGTATCATTACTTTTTATAGTAATGTAAAATGGAAGGTCTCTTTGGCATATTATGTTTGTTTTAAATGTTTTTGCCTCAGATGCCGACCAGGACTCGCGGACAAGACGCAGCCGGAACTTCTGGGGGTCGGGATGTCACCCCAAATCCACCTCCGGTTCCACCCACGCTAGCCGAGGCGATTGCCGCCTTGGTAAATGCCACCGCCGATAATACCCGCTTCCTTAGGGAAATGGCGGGTCAACAGCAGTTCCAGCAGCAGGCAGGAAGAGGTTTTCAGCAAGGTCCCCGTGAAACCACCTATCTGGACTTCTCCGAAACTCGTCCACCTCTATTCACCAAGGCAGAAGACCCGCTAGAAGCCGACGAGTGGATACGAGTTATTGAACAAAAGTTTGGTCTTCTTCGTTGTTCTGAAACGCAGAAGCCATTGTTCGCGGCACAGCAACTACTGAGGCCCTGCCAGTACTTGGTGGGGAAATTTTGTGGCTATCCAACCTGACAACCATCAAATCACTTGGGAAGAATTTAAAGCAGCCTTCCGTGAGCACTACATACCTGAAGGGGTGCTGCATATGAAACAAGAGGAATTCATGAAGCTGAAACTAGGAGAAGACACCATCAATCAGTATCTTAACAAGTTTAATCACCTGTCGCAGTATGCCATTGACAAGGTGAATACTGATTTGAAGGAAAAGAACTGTTTTATGAGAGGTCTAAATGACCGGTTGCAGAGAAAGATGGCCACATGTATTGATCTCACTTATGGAAAGGCTGTCAGTACAGCCTTATCTGTGGAAGCAAAATATGCAAGTTCTGGGAAGAATAAGGGATTCGGTGGTGAGAGGCCTACTCAGGGCCAGGCGAAGAGGCAACGGTTCGTCATCCGGCCTTCTAGCCAAAACCGTACTTTTTCCCGTCCACCAGCATTCCCTTTCAAACAGCCCATTATTATCCGCCCCAACAATACCTCCACTTCCCCAAATCAGTCGGGTGCCCCAGGCACTCGATTCCCTGCCTTGCCCAGCTCTTCAACTGGGTGTTTCAACTGCGGCAAGTCAGGACATTTTATCAAAGACTGCCCATACCCCAAGCAAAATCAATCCAATGCTCAGCAAGGAACTGGGAAGTCTACTCAGCCCAAGGGTAATGATGTGGGGAGAAATACCAAGAAAACAGGGCGTGTATACTACACTCAGGTGGCCACTACACCGGAAGGAGAGCCGGTGATGATGGGTACGTTTCCCGTGGCCAGTCACCCTGCAATTATTCTTTTTTGATTCTGGTGCTTCGCATACCTTCATTAGCAAGAAATTTGTGGAGCAACATCACATTGCATGCCATGAATCAAAAGAGGGATTTAAAATTCATTCACCTGGGGGACACATTTTTACTAGAGAAGTGGCCTATGAAGTGCCAGTAACAATGGCCGGACGGAACTTTCCTGCTAACATGATTGTTCTGAAAGGCCAGGACATAGATGTAATTTTGGGTATGAATTGGTTAACCCAACACAAGGCAATCCTCAACACTGAACTCAGAACCATCAGGTTGAGCTCTAATCAAGAAGAAATTCTTTTGTCTCTCCCCGTAACCAATCCAGCCAAAGCTTCTAGAGTATATGAAGCCATTGTACCGGAGATCAAGAACATTCCGGTAGTATGTGAGTTTCCAGATGTATTTCTGGAAGATTTGCCTGGACTGCCCCCTGAAAGAGATGTAGAATTCGTAATTGAGTTAAAGCCCGGTACGGCTCCCATCTCCCGAAGATCGTACCGTATGCCCCCTAATGAGTTGGCGGAATTAAAGATTCAATTACAAGATCTACTGAATAAGGGATTCATCCGGCCAAGCTCGTCCCCATGGGGTTGCCCCGCCATTTTTGTTAAGAAGAAGGATCAAACCTTGCGGATGTGCGTGGATTATCGACCCCTAAATGAGGTCACCATCAAGAATAAGTACCCTCTTCCAAGGATCGACATCTTATTTGATCAACTGACTGGGGAAGGGTATTTTCTAAAATTGATCTCAGGTCGGGCTATCACCAAATCCGTATTCGGCCCGAGGATATAACGAAGACCGCATTTACTATGCGGTATGGATTGTTTGAATACTTGGTAATGTCTTTCGGGCTCACAAATGCTCCTGCCCATTTCACCTATTTGATGAACTCGGTGTTTATGCCCGAGTTGGACAAGTTCGTGGTGGTCTTCATCGACGATATCTTGATATACTCTAAAAATGAAGAGGAGCATGCTCAGCATCTACGGATTGTATTGACGCGCCTGAGGGAACATCAGCTGTATGCCAAGTTCAGCAAGTGCGCATTTTGGCTGGAGGAAATTCAATTTTTGGGGCTCGTATTATCAGCTAAAGGAATTGCAGTAGATCCTAGCAAGGTCAAAGATATTCTAGGAGTGGAAACCCCCAACCACTGTTCACCAAATCCGGAGTTTTCTTGGACTAGCTGGGTATTATCGCAGATTCATACCAGATTTTTCTAAGCTTGTGAAGCCAATCACAAGTTTACTGAAGAATGACATTAAATTCAATTGGTCTTCTAAGTGTAATGAAGCCTTTGAGCAATTGAAGTCATTATTAACTACTGCTCCGGTTTTGGCTCAACCGGACATCACTAAGCCTTTTGATGTATATTGTGATGCATCTGGCAGTGGGCTCGGCTGTGTACTGATGCAAGAAGGCCGAGTAATTGCGTATGCTTCAAGGCAGTTGCGCCGGCATGAGGAGCATTATCCAACTCATGATCTGGAGCTAGCTGCAGTGGTTCATGCCCTGAAAATATGGCGTCACTATCTGCTGGGAAATATCTGTCACATATATACAGATCATAAAAGTTTGAAGTACATCTTCACCCAGTCAGAGTTAAATATGAGGCAAAGATGATGGCTTGAGCTCATTAAAGACTACGACCTGGAGATCCATTATCACCCAGGCAAAGCCAATGTGGTGGCAGATGCATTGAGTCGTAAGACTTCCTGCCACTGTCTTATGGCGAAGACCTCCGAGAACACTTTGTGTCAAGAAATGGAGAAGCTAAACCTGGGGATAATCCAACAAGGGACTCTGAATCAGCTAAAGCTTGAGTCAATCATTTTGCAAAAGATAATTGATGCTCAAAAGGATAATCTGGGTATGAAGCACATACTAGAAAAGATAAGGGCTGGAACAGCCAAATGTTTCAAGGAAGACGATCAAGGTGTGCTATGGTTTAATAACCGCATAGTAGTGCCAAAGAATGAAGAACTCCGCCAGCAAATCTTAGATGAAGCGCATCTTAGTCGCTATTCTATTCATCCGGGAAGCACTAAGATGTATCATGATCTAAAACAGCACTACTGGTGGACGAAGATGAAAATTGAAATTACACGCTATGTGGCGAAGTGTGACACTTGCAGACGTGTCAAAGCCATACACATGAAAACTGTCGGTCCATTGCAGTCATTACCAATACCAACATGGAAATGGGAAGACATAAGCATGGACTTCATTGTGGGATTGCCCAGGACCGCAAAAGGATATGACTCTATTTGGGTGATTGTTGATCGACTTACAAAGGTTGCTCACTTTCTACCGGTCAAGACATATTACCCGGTACTTACCTATGCGGAATTATATATTGCTCGTATTCTCAGTTTGCATGGTGTTCCGAAGACTATAGTGTCGGATCGTGGACCACAATTTGTATCCAAATTCTGGGAAGAACTTCATAAATCCCTGGGTACCAAGTTACTCCACAGTTCGGCCTATCATCCTCAAACCAGTGGATAGACTGAGAGAGTGAATCAAATACTTGAAGATATGCTGCGAGCATGTGTCCTGGATTTCTCACAGAAATGGGATGAATGTTTACCTTTGGCGGAGTTTTCATACAATAATAGTTATCAAGAAAGTATCAAGATGGCACCCTTTGAAGCTTTATATGGACGACGGTGTCGGGCTCCGCTAAATTGGTCGGAACCTGGTGAGAGGTGCTTCTTTAGACCTGAATCTGGTGAAAGAGGCCGAGGATAAGGTTCAGAAAATTATTCATAATCTGAAGAAAGCACAAGCTCGTCAGAAGAGTTATGCAGACAAACGGCAAATGCCTTTATACTTCTTGGAAGGAGACTACGTCTACTTAAAGGTTTCACCAATGAAGGGTGTATCGCGTTTCGGAGTAAAGGGGAAGCTTGCACCCAGGTACATTGGTCCATTCCTGGTGCTTGAGCAATGTGGACCAGTGGCATACCGACTCCAACTACCCGAAACCTTGTCTGCTGTGCATAATGTGTTCCATGTGTCACAATTGAAGAAGTGTCTTCGGGTTCCCGATCGAATCATTGAAGTGACAGATGTTGTCCTGGAACAAGATTTAACGTACTCGGAACATCCTATTCGAGTCTTGGATTAAAAGGACAGGGTTACCCGGAGAAAAACTCTCAAGTTTTATAAAATACAGTGGAACCAGCATTCTGAAGATGAGGCTACGTGGGAAACTCAAGATTTCTTGAATAAGAATTCCAGGCTTTCTAGCCTCATGTAATTTGTAAAATGTATATAGTTATTGCAATAAAGGAATAAACCCCCACACCACCCTGCCTTGTACCAGGAATAAGGAAATAAAAATGTGACACATTTCCTTTTCCATTACTCACCCTAGGACTTTAAATCTCGGGACGAGATTCTTTTATGGGGGGAAGGATGTAACACCCCTGGTGTTACTATAACTAAAACTTGAGCATGGCATCATAAACATTGGCATTGCATATGTTTGACACACCTAGAGTGCATCCACTAGGTAAAAATTTCAAACAAGTGTATTGTTTTTAGTATTTTGCAAATAGGACCCTAGATAGGGAACCTGACTCTAAATAAGGCTCAAAGGGGCAAAACTTAACCCAAATGAAGAAAACCTAAAAACTTTAGGGTAAAAGTCATAAAATGACCCCAAAAACAAACTTGAATCACTTTTATACCCCTGGGATACCAGAAACCCTAATTGAAACCCTGGAAAACCCTAAAACCAAACCCTAGGGGCTTATGTGCAAAATTAGTCCACTTTTGGGCTAAAGTGCAAAAAACCAAGCCAAATAAGTTTCTTAAGTCCCTTGGTTCACAAACATGTGGACTTGAAAGCCAAACCCTAAGTTTTGGACTTAAGTGCAAAAGGACCCCCAATTGAGATTTCTCTAAGTCTGAATTTCAGATTAGTAAGCTCAACTTTGGAGCATTGGATCTTCCAAATTATTGAGAATTTGCCCTAAGTCACCACATCAAAGTTGAAGACTAAATATAGGAGAACAACTTTGTTTAAGGATTCAAGCCATGATCTTATGAGAAATTTGGAGAAAAAACCCAAGCAAAGATGGACTGTCAGACTGATTCAGTCTGAAATACAGATTAACAGTGTTGTGAGATCAACTTTGAGCTCGATTTTGAAGGGGATCCAGTTACTTTTTGTGAGTACACATTATAGCAAAGACATAGATGGATTATAGCACTACAACTTTGCTATAGATCACTGGGTGTGTTGCCATTTGAAAATCAGAGAAATAGTGGCCCAAACATTGACTGTCAGGCGACTGAAACAAGTTTTAGCCATGGTACAGTGCTCTGTTGAAAATCAGACCGCCAGCGCCAAAAGATCTCGCCGCCGGTGGCCCGTCGCCGTTGATTGATTGCTTGCTGCGATTCGTGCGCCGTGGACATGGATAAGCACAAACCAGTAAACATCTCAGCATCTGGTCCATTCGAGCTCGGTCACGGCTAGGCATGCCGTACTTTTCCCCCTAGCCGTCGGTCGCTCGGATAACCCTCACCGCCGTCGTACTGTCATCGTCACGCACCACGTGCCTTAGCGCTGGCTCTCGTCGCGGTGAATCATGCGGTGCATGTCCGGTGATCACCGGAGTTACTGCCACGCCATAGGAGACGTTACCACGCGCGCCAGGCTTCTTCCTCACCTCCTGGCTGCCAGCTCGCCGTGAGCAAATTGTGAGCCACCGCCCTTGGAGCCTATAAATTAAGGACGGGGGTAGTTGCGCCATGTAATCAGTCAAGCTTTAGCACCCACTCCCATCTCCACTCGCTCACCGTAGCTTCGCAATTTGGGTTTTCCCCCAAACTGGTCTCCGCTACCGCGAAGAACACCTCGCCGCGGCCAGCGCAAATCAGGTCTGATACTGTCATCCTCAGTCTTGTTCTAACATTCTCATATGCCTTTGATGCTCTCCAAACCATCCAATTGAACTAGACTGCCATGAATCGACGGGAACACATTCATCTGCCCGCAAGGTCCACGGTCACTGCGGCCAGAGCAAACCTAAGTAGCCATCCTTGCAATTGATTTGGGGGAAATGCTCGGGGTAGTACTGATTTTGTGTCCACTGCTCGGAGAACCCTGCCGTTGCCCTGTTCGGCCGGTACAGGTGCTCGCCGGAGCACGGCCGTGCGTGAACGGCGTCGGGGACTTTAAACTCAGAATAGATAGAAGAGGAAGGACTTTTGTGCAAACGTCAGTGACTGTGTTAAATAGTGAAAGGGCTCGTTCGCTGTTAGACAAAAACGCGAGGGTCTCTGTGCAAGTCCGCCAGCGCGCGCGAGCGCGCGCGGGCGCTTTCTCCCTCTGTGCTGGGCTACTGGGCTGAAAGCAGCCTAGTACTATTCATCAATTTATCTTTTTCTTTTATCCCCAGAGCCAAAACAATTATAGAAAATGGTAGGAAAATGATAAAATTGTGAAACAAATTTTCCTAAGCTCCTTATTTTCCCTAGAATTTAGTAAAAATAAATTTGTGATTTTTAGTGGAAATAAGAAATTTTAGGGTATTTAAAGTGGTTAAAAGTAATAGTTATGGATTTTTAGAAAATAATTGGTAAGTCCAAAAATGCCCAAACTTTTTATGGGCACTTAAAACCATATTTAGAAGCCTTGAGTAGAATTTGGGTTGATTTAGACCTTGTTTGATCAATAAACCCAAAACCACCCCCCTGCCCTATGAACCCCTTTACTGACTCCGGAAACCCTAGGTTCTCGGAGTACCGTGAAGGAAAGTTGTACTCAAGACTTATATAATAAGTTATATTACCTTTGCATCCTCATGAGCATCTCATGGCATCCATTCTTATGCATATATATGGTTATGTTAGAACACGAAGAAGAAGAAGAAGTCACTGAAGAAGGGACACCACCATCCTCAGATCCTCAAGGAGGCAACTGCTTTTATTTCGATATTTATGGATCCGAGCAGGACTCACCTGATAACAAAGGCAAGCCCCGGTGCATATGCCACCCTCCTTGTTGTTTTTAAAATCTTTCTCACTTGCTTGATGCATTAGGTGATAGGAGTTGATTGATAAAACAATTCCTTCATTACCTTCCTTGAATTTGATTACCTTCCTTGATCACCCGTTTTACAAAAGATTTTGATGCTTAGCCTTGCTTTAGAAAAACAAAATGTTTTGTTTTTACAAAATATGATGTGGCAAAGGTGGGTGGGTTGTTTTCAAAAATAAAACTTGATGGTGAATCCATCATGGCCATGATGGATTCAACATCGGGAAAGATGTACCTCTGCCAGGTACCAAGTTTTTGGGTTGAAAAGATTAAGCTGAGACCGGGCGGGTGACTTGCACGAGAAGAGAGTCTCGGTGTAGTGTCTCCGTCTGAGTCGATTAAGGACCTTGTCGATGTAGGCTTGATGATCGGGGACCCTTTAACTGGTCACATGCCTCGTCATGGGTAAGCCTTGCCTCGGGCAGACTAAGGCCGGAATAAGATAACACGAAATGGGCGTGGAGCGGTGGCGAGAGTAGCGTGTACCCTCCGTGGCAAGAGGCTGGACTGTGGTGTATCTGTGCTCTCGGTTTGCGTGAACCTGATCCGGTCTTAAGAACCCCGGTGGCGGGTTGACATATGCAAGGGTTAAGTGCTACATATGTCGTGTGATTGGAGATCCTCAGCTGAGTATAATCGATTCGGAGCGCCGTACCTTCGCGGTGATGAAGACTTGGTCACTGACCTACACGTAGCATTCCACTAAAGATGATGGGTCTTTGTTAAGAAAATTGGCTAGTATAGGCAAAGTGATTGAACTAGGGTAGAAGGAACTCTAGTTGTAGGTAATTCAACTTAACTTGACAAATAAAATTGGATTTTTAAGGATCCACTTTAGTAAGCATTTCTGCAAAACAGAGTCTTTGATTATTGAAAAGCCTTACCTTGACTCCCTAAAGCCAGCATACCCTTGAGAGTCTTTTTGTTAGTCGGGTAAGTCTTGCTGAGTAATTCCATACTCAGGGTTTATCCCTTCATTGTTTTTAGGTGAGGAAGTAGCAGATTTCTGCTGCTTCTGTGCCAAGGTGGTTCCCAAGGAAGAAAAACAAGACTGAAGTGCGGGAGGACATTGGTCCTCCGTATAGAACTTTTACTTAAAACTTATCGGGAGGGGTTTCTGCCTCCCTTGGTTTGTATAATATTATTACTCTGCACTCGTTTTTAGGTCTGGTCTGTAATAAAACAACTTGAGCTTGCTTTTCAATAAATGTAAGTTATGTGAATCGCTTCCGCATCTCCGATGTTCTGTAATGTCTGCAAGACGGGTGAATCGTTCCTGGTAAGGTAAGGAAAGATACCGAACTTATCAAGTAGTTCAGGGGCACCTACAGGGTTGTCTGAAATCCGTTGGACAAGGACAACTGTAGGTGGGCCTAATTACTTGGGAGGTTCCGTCACATAATGGGCCCATATTTGACGATGAGCCTACTCTGCTAGGGGAGTAGCCCCCACAGTGCGAATCCTGTTGCTGATGAAACCATTGACACAACATATGACGACACCATGCCGCTGAGGAACAAGATCCAACTCAACCTGTTTCCCGAAACATGGCATTCGAGGACGACAAAACTCCTAACGAGCAAGAATTCTGTCTATAAAGGATCACTTAGTGATGTTAGCACCAAGCTACCTAGGAACATGGTCGCGAGCTACTAAGGTGTCATGCTTGGCACCCTCGTGAACATCCGCCCATCCCTCACAACTGGCATCCTGAGTTCATCTAGGCTATCCAGACCTTGAGCCAATTCGAGGGTTCATTGGCCCGCCCTGCGAATGAGCTGCCACAGATGCCTGGGGGGAGGGATATAGGCAAATCCTTACCCGAGTGCCACCTCCTCCCTCTAGCTCACCCGAAGGGAGATCTACGTCACTGCCATCGCCCTTGCCATCGTTATCGCACTAGCCCTCGTCCCTCTCCTTGCCTTCGTTGGACTCCTCCTCGTCTAACTCATCAGGGCCTTGCCAGGGAGAGCTCATCGTGTTGTCGGTATTAACTGACGACAAACTCGATGGGGAGTGAGGGGCTAAGGATCCGCTACCTGACTTGGAGTACTCCTCTGCAGAGTACTTCGAGTCACCAAAGGACAAATGTGATATCCTGGCCCTAGTGGATGGTGATATCTTGGCCCAAGGCTTAATAGATCTAATAGAGTACTCAAACCAATATGGTGCACCTTCTTTTTCGATAGCCTATCTCGAAAGAACCTCTTGGCTAAGCATGCTTGGCCTAGAGCAATTTTGGGATCGGATGACCGACCGAGGAGTTTTCCTAAGTGTGCACGAATGAGGACAAAGTGTGCTCAAAAGACTCGAGTTGGTCTGTGGGGATGATACATTTCTAAAGGGCTGCCAAGAGTAAATATCGTCGTTACAGGAGCTGGATGGGGTGTTAGAAATGGTATCAGAGCCGACCCACACGGTTTCACAACCATGTGTGGGCTAGGCACTCGAGCATATGACACATGGCACATATGGGCCCGAAGTGGTCACATGGCATGGCATATGATGACACTAAACACATAAACAAGGACAAGAGGGGGTGTTTCTAGCTTGGGGTTGACCGACGAGGACGTCGGTCTTCTAAGGGAGGTGGATTGTGATATCGTGGCCCTAGTAGATGGTGATATACTGGCCAAAGGCTTAATAGAATTAATAGAGTACTCATACCAATAAGGTGCACCTTTCTTTTTAAGAAGCCTATCTCGAAAGAACCTCTGGGTTAAGCGTGCTTGGCCTAGAGTAAACTTGGGATGGGTTACCAATGGGGAAGTTTTCCTGGGTGCGCAAGAGTGAGGACAATGTGCACAAAAAAGGCTCATGTTGGTCTGTGGGACGATATACAATCCTAGAGGGCAGCCAGTAGTAAGTACTGCTGGTCCGGGAGTGGACGAGGTGCTACATCGTACGAGGGAGTCGGCGACCTCTTTGATCTCTTGCGCTTCCCATCGTTGGCCATGGTATTTGGAGGATGGGGTTTTCTCAAGTAGAGAGAAGACAGAGTTTTCAAGAGTTCAGAAGCAGAGTAAAAGGAAACATCAAGGATGCACATATTTATAGGCAGAAGAAAGTTGTCGATTCATATCCTGTTTGCACAGTGAACAGTCAGGGGCAGTAAAGGCGCCGATTAGAGTTCCATGAGAAAGCATATTTCTGGCAAACACGGCATCAGAGGTTAGATATACACATCATAACTCATATCAAATCAAAGAGATATTGACTAGACAGGATGACACACCCATTAGGTGGGTGCACTATGTCATGCTATTTAAAAAAGGATAGGTAATCCACGTCATATTGGGTAATCTCTTTTTTTGCAAAAGGCCCTCATACTAGACAAGTCTCAGTCGATCAAGCAACATGGAGGTTCAGCCGGACGACTACTATGAAGTTCAGTTGGATAGCTACAGTACAGTTTAGTAGGACAGCCATAGTGAAGTTAAGTTCGTCATGGAGTAGTTAATTTCAGTCGATCGATCAACAATAAAGTTTCAGTCAGTCAAACCAGAGTGTGGTTCATCCATGCAATTTATAAGTAAACAAATTTCAGCTGGCCAAATCCTCAATCAACTTGGTACAAACAAAACATAGTGATCCATTGAAGAAATATTCCCTGGGACCTTCAAGTTGATTGCTTCCCAAGTTGGCTCGAAGCTCGGAGGCTACATCCCAATGGACCAGACAATGGAAGAAGACAAACATGGTGATCCATTGAAGGAAGTGTTGTCTGGGACTGTCGAGTCGATTGCTTCCCAAGTCGGCTCGAAGCTCAGTGGCTACATCCATTAGGTGCACTTACAGTGCACCCAATGGATCAGGAAATTCGGTGGAAACTGCACTCCAAGGAAGCAAGCAGCTTGCTCAACAAGAACTCGCCATCAGAGTCAAAATTTAAATTAGACAGTCTCGAGACAATTGTATTCAGAAATTGGTGTGAGCCTCAGGGGCTTGTGGGGCATATTTATCCCCTGGGTCACCATAGCCAAGATACATCCAGTGGGCCATCCGGAAGGCCCTTGATGGCCCGCTTGAAAGGTGCTCGATGGGTCTCGGTTAGATGGGAACCACTAGCATCCAAGGAAAGCACAGGCATGGATGCATGAGAAGTCAGTCGTGTCCTGTACGTGCAGTGCTCAGGAAATCAGCGGATGACACATTTGACCACGACCGAACGCAACGCGAGGCGAGACAAGTGAAACATGGAGATGGTGCACCCACAGTAATTTTTTGTAACCCCAATTTAGAAAGCAATAAAGTTGAAGGAGGGTGATGAGGACATCACTATGAGTATGACTACACCAGCAGCACCTCAACATCAAGCGCCACTTCCTTCATTAGCTGGGCCAATCACTTGGGCCCGTGCCAGAGATCTTAACTTCGTCATTGTACTAAAGAATGAGGGCCCAGAAGAATAGACGACCAGCCCAACTGCGGCCCATAGTGGACGACCTAGGGTTGGCCGCCCCTAGGGGCTGCGCCCCCTCTCTATTTAAACAGGAGCTGCGCCTCCTTTGTTCTTCGAGTTTTGTTTTACGTTAGCCTTAGCTACTCTCGAACACGCGCAAATCTGCGCTGTCTTCGTGTTTTCAGAACTCCACCCTCGAGTAATAGATTAGATTGCTCGCATCTTTTTCTTGTTCGTTCTTCGATTGCGCACAGGAAACGAACTTCGTGATCAGGCCGATCTCGCATCAGCAAGGTCGGTAACCATAGGGAGTTGGTTCAGCGATTGCATTGGCGCCTCGGGCTTGCTCGTCGTAGTCGGATCGCAAGGGTCATCTTCCGCCAAATCGGAATTATCTCTTCTCGCCGAAAGATCGGGCACCTCATCTACATCAATTGGTATCAGATTTCCAGGTTGATCGGTGAGTTTATCGAGTGTTTTTTTTCCTACAGTCCCACAAAACCACATAAAAATTCAGGTTAGACCTTATCCCAGCACCCTTTTGAGCCTCGCACTTTCTTTCAATAATCTGCATTGTTGAATTTGTGTGCTTTCGCGTCATTTGTTGCTGGTTGCATTGTGTTCTTCTACCATTCAAAACCTAGCGCCGCCACCATCTCCCGTTTGATCACGCCACAAACCGAGTCAACATCGTTTCCTTGTTTTTCTCCTTCGGTTACGTCAAAAAATAAACAGAAAAAAACAAACCGAGTCAACGGCCGTTTCCTTGTTTTTCTCCTTCGGTTACGAAAAAAATAAAATAGAAAAAAAACAAAACGAGTCAACAGTCACTTCCTTATTTTTCTCCTTCGGTTACGTCAAAAAAAAATAGAAACAAAAAAAAAGAAAACGAAGGAGAAATGATACGGTTGTTTCATTCCGGTCGTTTTAAAACATAACTTGAGGTACCTTCCGTAAAACGGGCATAACTTTTCGCTCGGGTGTCCAAAAAATCTGAAATTTTTACAGGAGCTAGTTGACACCATTCTGAGGCCGGCCATGGTCAGTTTGGGTTTTGAAAAAAGTTGTCCAAAAAATCAGGAAAATAAAGAAAAAAAATTCGTCAAAGTTCTCGCACGCTTTTTAGAGAACTTCCTGATTTTCTGTAGACCACATCTGAACTCTGTTTTAGGTGAAACTTCGTGTAGCTCCTATTTTGTTGCTTCTTATGCTAAGAAAAATATCAAAAAAATCATACAAAAAAAGAAAAACAAAATCACTTGTGATTCCTACTAGTGGCCTCACTAGTACAATATTTACAGTACTGCCATTCTGCTAGTTCCATCCGTCCTTTGCACTTGTGGCCAGCAATATAGTTTCGTGTTCTGCACTATAATTTAACTTTGCATTATTGTTTGATCGTGCTAATCCTTGACATGAGTGCAGCCTACCTAAAACTCCACATATTTCTACGACGAGAAGGTTTCTGTTTCTCCAGGCAATCGCTCATCCAATCTTTCACCGGTTCCACCTGTTGGTTGCAGTTCACCACTGTGGCTTGGTAAGAACGGATAAGAACTTGATAACAGCACTAGTGTGAGCGCCTTGTGAGCAGTACACCCCTGTTTTTGTCGTTGTTTTTTTCTCTTCTTTTGGTGTTTTAGTGTTTGCGCTAACTATGGCAGGAGCACACGACACGGTGGATGCCCAGTTGCTGGAAGTAAGGGGACAAGTTGATGGACTTGCTGCTGACATTAGGACGATGCATGAACGGCTTGATTCAACGGTCACTTTAACGACCGAGCGTTTAAACCAGCTTGACCTTGCTCAAACGGCGACTCGCACCACACTCGACACCATCCTTGATGCGTTGACCACAAAGATGGAGCAGGAATACGGCGGTGACACTGAGCTGGACGATGGAGATCGCCGTGGTCGTGCACGCCGTGTGGTTCGTCATTCCCCTAATGGCTTATTTTCTAAGATTAAATTTAAAATTCCATCTTTTAATGGTAAATATGATCCTGCTGCATATCTTGATTGGGAATTAGAGGTAGAACAGAAATTTTCGTGCCATGATATTCCTGCTAATAGCCAAGTGAAGGCTGCCATTAGTGAATTTACTGATTTTGCTTTAATTTGGTGGCGTGAGTATAAACAAAAACTTCCCATTAACAGTGTCACAACTTGGACCCAATTAAAAACTGCCATGCGCCACAGATTTGTTCCTTCCTATTATGCTCGTGATTTGCTTAACAAAATGCAGCGTTTTCAACAAGGTTCACAATCTGTTGAGGAATATTACCAGGAGTTACAAAAGGGTATGCTTCGTTGTGGTTTGGTTGAGTCGGATGACGCTGCTATGGCGCGTTTTCGAGGTGGTTTGAATAGGGAAATTCAGGATATACTTGATTATAAGGATTATTTTGATATAACCACATTGTTTGAATATGCTTGCAAAGCTGAATGTGAAGTGCAGAGACGGTGATCAAAGACATATACTAACTCTTTTGCAGGTCGGGGTCCGACACACAGCTCAACTCCTTCCAGCCCTGCACCTTCTACGCCTAGCACTACACCACGCACAGGGACGACCAAGCCAGCGGCGCCCCCTGCCAAAGGCGCCGCTTCTTCCACAGGACGTACACGGGATATTCAGTGTCATCGTTGCAGAGGGTTTGGGCACATGATTCGGGATTGCCGAAACAAGCGTACCTTGCTTATACGTGACAATGGTGAGTACTCTTCAGCCAGTGATTCTGAGGAAACTAGTCATGCTATGATTGCCACTAACCATGCAGAAAATGAGGAAGTCCACGTTGATCCCATCGACGCCGATAGGTATGAGAGTCTTGTTGTGCAGCGTGTTCTCAGCACACAGGTTTCCCAGGCCGAAAAAAATCAGCGACACACTCTATTCCATACCAAGGGCGTTGTGGACGAACGGTCGATTCGCATCATCATCGATAGTTGCAGCTGCAACAATTTGGCAAGTACAGCGTTGGTAGAGAAATTATCCTTGCCCACTCGCACACACCCACATCTGTATCACATTCAATGGCTTAATGATGGTGGTAAAATAAAGGTAACACGTTCGGTACGTGTCCCCTTTTCGCTGGGTTCTTATTCTGATTATGCTGATTGCGATGTTATTCCTATGGAAGCATGCTCTTTGTTATTGGGTCGACCTTGGCAATATGATACTGATAGTTTACATCATGGTCGTTCAAATCATTATTCTTTCATGTTTAAAGGCCAGAAAATAATTATACATCCAATGACCCCTGACCAAATTTTGAAAGATGACCTTACTAGGGCTGCTAAAACTGCACAACAAGTCAAATCGACATCAGCCGCACCTATTAAATCTGAAATCAAGTTGCACTCTCCTGTTTTACTTGCGACTCGTGTTGATTTTGATGATCTCCATGAAGCTCATATGCCCTGTTATGCACTTGTATGCTCGCGCATGCTTGTTCCGCTTGATGATGCACCGTCTTTGGATATACCCCCTGCTGTTGTTAACCTTTTGCAGGAGTATGCTGATGTTTTTCCTACGGACTTACCACCGGGTCTTCCTCCCCTTCGTGGCATTGAGCATCAGATCGATCTCATCCCCGGCACTTCTCTTCCGAACCGCGCCCCGTACCGTACAAATCCAGATGAGACGAAGGAGATCCAGCGCCAGGTGCAGACGCTGCTTGATAAAGGTTACATTCGTGAGTCTCTTAGCCCTTGCTCGGTTCCTGTTTTACTCGTTCCAAAGAAAGATGGGTCATGGCGTATGTGCGTAGATTGTCGTGCTATTAATAACATCACAGTTCGTTATCGATATCCTATTCCACGCCTTGATGATATGTTAGATGAGCTTAGTGGTGCCGTTATTTTCTCTAAGGTTGATCTGCGTAGCGATTACCATCAGATTAGAATGAAACTCGGTGATGAATGGAAAACGGCTTTTAAAATGAAATTTGGTTTATATGAATGGTTGGTTATGCCATTTGGATTGACTAATGCTCCCAGCACCTTTATGCGTTTAATGAATGAAGTTCTACGGGCCTTCATAGGTTTGTTTGTTGTTGTTTATTTCGATGATATCCTTATTTACAGCAAGTCTATAGAGGAGCATTTAGAACATTTGTGTGCTGTTTTTTATGCTTTGCGTGCTGCTCGCTTGTTTGGTAACATGGAAAAGTGCACATTTTGCACGCAACGTGTCTCGTTTCTTGGTTATGTGGTTACTCCGCAGGGCATTGAGGTGGATAGCAGCAAGATTGCTGCCATTCGGGAGTGGCCTACACTGACGACGATCACACAAATTTGGAGCTTTCTTGGACTTGCCGGTTTCAACCGCAGATTTTTTCGTGATTTTAGCTCCATTGCAGCGCCTCTACATGAGCTTACAAAGAAAGATGTACCGTTTGCTTGGAGTAATTCGCAGGAGGTAGCGTTCAGCACTTTTAAAGATAAGTTAACCCAAGCTCCCCCTCTTGCAATTGCCTGATTTTAATAAAGTTTTTGAGCTTGAATGCGATGCTAGCGGTATTAGGCTAGGTGCTGTTTTGTTACAAGAAGGAAAACCAGTTGCTTATTTTAGTGAAAAATTAAGCGGTGCTAGTCTAAAATATTCTACATATGATAAGGAGCTTTACGCTTTAGTGCGCACTTTGCATACATGGCAGCACTATCTTTGGCATCGTGAGTTCATAATTCATTCTGATCATGAGGCTTTAAAACATATTCGTACCCAAACAAATCTGAACTGTCGTCATGCTAAATGGGTCGAATTCATTGAGTCCTTTCCTTACATTATTAAACACAAGAACGGGAAGGACAATGTTATTGCTGATGCTTTGTCTCGTCGCTATACCATGCTGTCACAATTAGATTTTAAAATCTTTGGTTTGGACACTGTGAAGGATCAATATGTTGACGATGCTGATTTTAAAGATGCTTTCAGCCATTGTTTTAATGGGGTACCATGGGGTAAATTTCACATACAGGATGAGTTCCTGTTTCGCGCTAACAAGCTGTGTGTTCCAGCTAGCTCGGTTCGTCTTTTGTTGTTACAGGAAGCGCATGGAGGCGGTTTCATGGGGCATTTTGGCGTCTACAAGACGCATGAGGTGTTGGCTGCCCACATCTTTTGGCCTCGGATGTGCGCTGATGTTGAGCGCCTTGTTGCACGCTGCACTACTTGTCAGAAAGCTAAGTCACGGTTGAACAACCATGGTTTGTATATGCCTTTGCCTGTCCCTTCTTCTCCTTGGCTTGATATTTCTATGGACTTTGTTTTGGGCTTGCCTAGAACTAAGAAGGGGAGGGATAGTATTTTTGTGGTTGTTGATAGATTCTCTAAAATGGCTCACTTTATACCTTGTCATAAAACTGATGATGCTAGCATTGTTGCTGAATTGTTCTTTAGAGAAATTATTCGTTTACATGGTATTCCAAAAACAATAGTCTCTGATCGCGATGCTAAGTTTCTAAGCCATTTTTAGAGATCTCTTTGGAATAAATTGGGAACTAAATTGTTGTTTAGCACTACTTGTCACCCTCAGACTGATGGACAAACTGAGGTAGTAAATAGAACTTTATCTACCATGCTTAGGGCTGTTTTAGCCAAGAATTTGAGACGTTGGGAGGATTGTTTGCCTCATGTTGAATTTGCTTACAATCATGCCACGCATTCTTCTACAAAGATGTGCCCTTTCGAGATTGTTTATGGTTACATCCCTAGGGCACCTATTGATTTGATTTCACTTAATGCTACGAACGCCCCACATGTAGATGCTGCTGCACATGTTGAACAAATGATTACCATACATGAACAAACGAAACAGAACATTGCTGCTACTAATGCAAAAAATCAGGTTGCTGGTAGTAAAGGAAGAAAACTTGTTACTTTTGAGCCAGGTGATATGGTTTGGTTGCACTTGAGAAAGGATCGGTTTCCTACTTTGCGCCGTTCTAAATTAATGCCTCGTGCTGCTGGTCCTTTTAAGGTGCTAACAATGATTAATGATAATGCTTATATCCTTGACCTGCCTGCGGAATTTGGTGTTTCCACTAGTTTTAATGTTGCAGATTTGAAACCATATATGGCCGAGGATGAGGAGTTGCCGTCGAGGACGACTTCACTTCAAGAAGGGGAGGATGATGAGGACATCACTATGAGTACGACTACACCAGCAGCACCTCAACATCAAGCGCCACTTCCTTCATTAGCTGGGCCAATCACTCGGGCTCGTGCCAGAGATCTTAACTTCGTCATTGTACTAAAGAATGAGGGCCCAGAAGAATAGACGACCAGCCCAACTGCGGCCCATAGTGGACGACCTAGGGTTGGCCGCCCCTAGGGGCTGTGCCCCCTCTCTATTTAAACAGGAGCTGCGCCTCCTTTGTTCTTCGAGTTTTGTTTTACGTTAGCCTTAGCTACTCTCGAACACGCGCAAATCTGCGCTGTCTTCGTGTTTTCAGAACTCCACCCTCGAGTAATAGATTAGATTGCTCGCATCTTTTTCTTGTTCGTTCTTCGATTGCGCACAGGAAACGAATCTTCGTGATAAGGACGATCTCGCATCAGCAAGGTCGGTAACCATAGGGAGTTGGTTCAGCGATTGCATTGGCGCCTCGGGCTTGCTCGTCGTAGTCGGATCGCAAGGGTCATCTTCTGTCAAATCGGAATTATCTCCTCTCGCCGAAAGATCGGGCACCTCAGCTACATCAGAGGGTCCCTATGAAAACAGAGATATACACACAATGTACTCATCTTCTTCTGGGGGAGACCACCTGTAACCCAAGGAGAACTAAACAACACACAGACAAAAACCGCATGACATAGGATATTACGCCTTCGAGCGGCATGAACTAGTACAACCGCTTGTGTCCTTGATGTGCTCTACACGTACCATCGAGTTGCGATCGTATAAAGCTTAAAATTGGTATAAGGGAAAAATAATAAAATAAATAAATAAATAAAATTTATAAGTGGGTGTTTTGGGGATTCCTTGATTTTCTTTTTCTTTTTCTTTGCATACTCAACTAATGGCATTAAATTATGCAAATAACAAAATAAATAAATAAATAAATAAAATAGTAAATTCAGATAACTCAAATTAGACTTGAGTTTTGAATTTTGAAGACTGAATTTTGAAACTAAGAATTAATTTAGGAAATAAGTAATAGAAAGGGTTTCTATTCAACTAAATGATTACTCATTTCATTAAATGATACACTATAAGCGTTTATTTAAATGAGTATTGATAAATAAGGAAATATATATATATATATATATATATATATATATATATATATATATATATGTCGGGGACCATAATTAGGGGTACCCTCAAGGCCCCTAAATCTCAGCTGGTAACCCCCATCAGCACAAAGCTTCAAAGGCCTGATGGGTGCGATTAAGCCAAGGATCGGTCCATTCAAGGGACATGATCGTGCCTCGCCCGAGCCTAGCCTCGGGCAAGGGAAGCCGACCCCGGAGAACCTACGTCTCGCCCGAGGACCCCCCTCCAGCAACGGGCACACTATCGGCTCGCCCGAGGCCCAGTCTTCACCGAGAAGCAACCTTGGCCACATCGCCACGCCGACCGACCAAATCGCAGGGGCATTTAATGCGAAGGTGGCCTGACACCTTTATCCTAACGCACGCCCTCCAATCGACAGGGCTGAAGTGACCGCAGTCACTTCGCCGCTCTACTGACCGGTCTGACAAGAGGACAGCGTCGCCTGCGCCGCTTCGACTGCTGAGCCACCCGACACAGTTAGGCTGACAGCAGCCAAGGCCGGCCTCGGGCGTCATAAGAAACTCCGCCTCGCCCGACCCTAGGGCTCTGGCTCGGGCTTGGCCCCGGAAGATGGCGAACTCCGCTCCGCCCGACCCAGGGCTCGGACACGGGCTTCAGCCCTGGAAGACGGCGAACTCCGCTCCACCCGACCCAGGGCTCGGACTCGGGCTCGGCCCCGGAAGACGGCGAAACTCCTGCTCCGCCCGACCTAGGGCTCGGACTCGGGCTCAGCCCCGGAAGACGGCGAACTCCGCTCCGCCCGACCCAGGGCTCAGACTCGGGCTCAGCCCCAGAAGACGACGAACTCCGCCTCGCCCGACCCCAGGGCTCGGACTCGGGTTCAGCCCCGGAAGAAGACGGAGTCCGCTTCGCCCGACCCCAGGGCTCGGACTCAGCCCTAGCCTCAGCTGACGGTCTCCGCCTCGCCCGACCCAGGGGCTCGGACTCGACCACGGCCACAGAAGACAGACTCGACCTCGACCTCGGAGGAGCCTCCACCTCGCCCAGCCTAGGGCGCGGACCGACCACGTCGATAGGAGGCGCCATCATTACCCTACCCCGAGCTGACTCAGGCTACGGGGAACAAGACCGACGTCCCATCTGGCTCGCTCCGCCAGATAGGCAATGATGGCGCCCCGCACACTCCGTGACGACGACGGCTCTCGGCCCCCTTATGGAAGCAAGAGGACGTCAGCAAGGACTCGACAGCCCCGATAGCTGCCCCTCTCGCTAGGCTCCAGCGCTCCTCCGACGGCCACGACACCACACGAACCGGGTGCCAAAACCCCTCCGGCTGCCACGATGGCATGTACTTAGGGCACTAGCTCTCCTTCGCTAGACACGTAGCACTCTGCTACACCCCCCATTGTACACCTGGATCCTCTCCTTACGCCTATAAAAGGAAGGACCAGGGCCCTCTTACAGAGGGTTGGCCCGCGTGGGGAAGGACGGGACGGACGCTCGCTCAAGGCCTCTCGCTCCCACTCCCGCGTGGACACTTGTATCCCCCTACTGCAAGCGCACCCGACTCAGGACACTGGGCTAACACGAAGGCCGCGAGATCCACACTCTCTTACGCCTGCCTCCCTCCGGCTACCTCCTTTCCCCCCTTCGCGTTCCGCCTTGCATCGACCCATCTGGGCTAGGGCACGCGGCGACAATTCACTCGTCGGTCCAGGGACCCCCGGGTTTCGAAACACCGACAGTTGGCGCGCCAGGTAGGGGCCTGCTGCGTGTTGATGAACAGCTTCCCATCAAGCTCCTAGATGGGCAGTCTCCAGCAACCTTTCCAGCCCGGGACGGTGCTCCGTTTCGGGAATCTCGAGTTCATGTCCCTCGACGGCAGATACGACATGATACTCCTTCCCCCGCCGCGCGACAGCGACAATGGCGGTCGACAACCCGCTCGCCGGCGGGGAAATCGACGACGCCTTCCCCACGGGGTGGAAGGACGACATTCGGGCTTGTCCCATCCCCTCCCCCGCCGACGGAGGAGGAGGCGGGGCAACCAAGGCCAAGCGGGAAGCGGCACCTCGTTGGCTGTCAAGCGAGTCGACGGCGCCGGCGCCCCAACGGAGGGCGCGTCGGGCATCGATCTCGCGTCTGAGACGAAGACTAGCGCCGCCTCCCCGCAACACGCCGATCTCAAGCAAACGCACGACGCCAGCACGCTCGCGAAGGACTTGCTGGGCGTCACCCTTGTACCCGAGACAATGGTGCAGTCAGTCCTAGATGCGACCTCGTCACCGACCGTCGACCGAAAGGTACCGACCGATTCCCATCTCGTGTCTTTTGGATTCGGCCTCGACCCACAAAGCGACTCCGCTTCGGTGAGCACCTTCATAGAGGCAAGTCCAAACCCCCTGGGGTATCGTGTGCGGTCACCCTAGGACCGACTGACGGCCGACTCGACCTGCGAGTCCTTGGGGTCCGAAGAAGATGGCGAGCCCGACATCTGTTGGGATTTCTCTGGACTTGGTAACCCCAGTGCCTGTGCGGGACTTCATGACCGCATGCGACTACTGCCTTTCCGACTGTTCCGACGGAAGCCGCAGCCTCGACAATGAGGACCGCGGCTCAAGTTGTGAATGTTTCCACGTCGATCTAGGGGGTCCCGGCGAAGGCAACCATCTTGGTATGCCGGAGAACAGTGATCCCCCTAGGCCCGCGCCTCGCGTTGACATCCTTCGGGAGCTAGCTGTGGTCCCCCGTCCCGGCGGGGGGTCCTGACCCACAGCTCGAGCAAATCCGCGAGAGGCAGGCCAGGCTCGATGAGGGAGCAGGAACGCTTGTGCCGATCCGTCGGGACATCGGGCAGGAATGGGCAATCCAACCCTCGGCCGGAGAAGCGCGTCATCTCCCCCACGACATCCAGCACCGCATCGCCGACGATGTCAGGGTGAGGCCGCCGCTGGATTCCAGCGGAGTCGGCCAAAACCTGGCTGCAGCAGCAATGCTCCTCCGCGCAATGCCGGAGCCATCGACTACGGAAGGGCGACGTATCCAGGGAGAGCTCAAGAATCTCCTGGAGGACGCCGCGGTCCGACGGGCCAAAAGCTCTGCCTCCCGAAGGCAGGGTTTCCCCTCGGGACATCGCGCCGCGACTTCCCGATTTACGCGGGAAGCCTCGGTCCACTCCGGGCGCACGCGCAACACAGCGCCTGCGGCCCCAGGTCCCCTCGGCAACGAGCGTCATCATCACAACCGTCGGGCCCACCTCAACGACAGGGCGCGCCGAGGCTACCACCCCAGGCGTGGGGGACGCTACGACAGCGGGGAGGATCGGAGTCCTTCGCCCGAACCACCCGGTCCGCAGGCTTTCAGCCGCGCCATACGATGGGCACCGTTCCCGACCCGGTTCCGAACCTTGACTACTATCACAAAGTACTCGGGGGAGACGAGACCGGAACTGTGGCTCGCGGACTATCGGCTGGCCTGCCAACTGGGTGGAACGGACGATGACAACCTCATCATCCGCAACCTCCCCCTGTTCCTCTCCGACACCGCTCGAGCCTGGTTAGAGCACCTGCCTCCGGGGCAGATCTCCAATTGGGACGACCTGGTCCAAGCCTTCGCCGGCAATTTCCAGGGCACGTGCGTGCGCCCTGGGAACTCCTGGGATCTCCGAAGCTGCCGCCAGCAGCCGGGAGAGTCTCTCCGGGACTATATCCGGCGATTCTCGAAGCAGCGCACGGAGCTGCCCAACGTCACCGACTCAGATGTCATCGGCGCGTTCCTCGCCTGCACCACCTGCCACCAAGTTCGCCTCTGGCCAGGAGGCGGTTGAGGCCATTTTCTGGAAGGACAAGCAGCCCAGGGCCGCCCACCGGAAGATGCTCCCGAGGCGTCAACTCAGCGCGGCGCCAAGAAGAAGGGCAAGAAGAAGTCGCAAGTGAAACGCGACGCCACCGACGCAGATCTTGTCGCCGCCGCCGAGCACAAGAACCCTCGGAAACCTCCCGGAGGTGCCAACCTCTTCGACAAGATGCTCAAGGAGTCGTGCCCCTATCATCATGGGCCCGTCAAGCACACCCTCGAGGAGTGTGCCATGCTTCGACGACACTTCCACAAGGCCGGGCCACCCGCGGATGGTGGCAAGGCCCTCGACGACGCCAAGGAGGAAGATCACAAGGCAGGAGGGTTCCCCGAGATCCGCGACAGCTTCATGATCTACGGTGGGCAAGTGGCGAATGCCTCGGCTCGGCACCGCAAGCAAGAGCGCTGGGAGGTCTGCTCCGTAAAGGTGGCGGCGCCAGTCTACCTAGACTGGTCCGACAAGCCCATCACCTTCGACCGGGCCGACCATCCGGACTACGTGCCGAGCCCGAGGAGATACCCACTCGTTGTCGACCCCATCATCGGCGACGTCAGGCTCACCAAGGTCCTCATGGACGGAGGCAGCAGCCTCAACATCATCTACGCCGAGACCCTCGGGCTCCTGCGGATCGATCTGTCCTCGGTCCGGGCGGGCGCTACACCTTTCCACGGGATCGTCCCCGGGAAGCGCGTTCAACCCCTCGGACAACTCGACCTACCCGTCTGCTTCGGGACGCCCTCCAACTTTCGAAAGGAGACCCTCACGTTCGAAGTGGTCGGGTTTCGAGGAACCTACCACGCAGTGCTGGGGAGGCCATGCTACGCCAAGTTCATGGTCGTCCCCAATTACACCTACCTCAAGCTCAAGATGCCGGGCCCCAACGGGGTCATCACCGTCGGGCCCATGTACCGACACGCATACGAATGCGATGTGGAGTGCATGGAGTACGCCGAGGCCCTCGCCGAATCCGAGGCCTTCAACGCTGACCTGGAGAGCCTCTCTAGGGAGGCGCCCGACGTGAAGCGCCACGCCGGCAACTTCGAACCAGCGGAGACGGTCAAGTCCGTCCCTCTCGACTCCTGCAACGACGCCTCCAAGCAGATCCGGATCGGCTCCGAGCTCGACCCCAAATAGGAAGCAGTGCTCGTCGACTTTCTCCGTGCGAACGCCGACGTTTTCGCATGGAGTCCCTCGGACATGCCCGACATACCGAGGGAAGTCGCCGAGCACTCTCTGGATATTCGAGCTGGGGCCCGACCCGTGAAGCAGCCTATGCGCCGATTCGACGAAGAAAAGCGCAGATCCATAGGCGAAGAGATCCACAAGCTACTGGTGGCAGGGTTCATCAAAGAGGTATTCCATCCCGAATGGCTTGCCAACCCTGTGCTAGTAAGAAAGAAAGGGGGGAAATGGCGGATGTGTGTAGACTACACTGGTCTAAACAAAGCATGTCCGAAGGTTCCCTACCCTCTGCCTCGCATCGATCAGATCGCGGATTCCACTGCTGGGTGCGAAACCCTGTCTTTCCTCGATGCCTACTCAGGGTATCACCAGATCAAGATGAAAGAGTCCGACCAGCTCGCGACTTCATTCATCACACCCTTCGGCATGTACTGCTATGTCACAATGCTGATTGGTTTGAGGAATGCGGGGGCGACGTACCAGCAATGCATGAACCATGTGTTTGGCGAACAAATCGGTCCGAACGGTTGAGGCCTACGTCGATGACATCGTAGTCAAGACGAGGAAGGCCTCCGACCTCCTTTCTGACCTTGAAGCGACGTTTCGATGCCTCAAGGCGAAAGGCGTGAAGCTTAATCCTGAAAAGTGTGTCTTCGTGGTCCCCCGAGGCATGCTCTTGGGGTTCATCGTCTCTGAGCGGGGCATCGAAGCCAACCCGGAGAAGATTGCAGCCATCACCAGCATGGGGCCAATCAAGGACTTGAAAGGCGTACAGAGGGTTATGGGATGCCTCGCGGCTCTGAGCCGCTTCATCTCCCGCCTCGGCGAAAGAGGCCTGCCTTTGTACCGCCTCTTAAGGAAAGCTGAGTGGCTTCACTTGGACTCCCGAGGCCGAGGAAGCCCTCAGGAACCTGGAGGCGCTCCTCACGAACGTGCCCGTCTTGGTGCCCCCCGCTGCCGGAGAAGCCCTCTTGATCTACGTCGCCGCGACCACCCAGGTGGTTAGCGCCGCGATCGTGGTTGAGAGACGAGAAGAAGGGCATGCACTGCCTGTCCAGAGGCCAGTCTACTTCATCAGTGAGGTACTGTCCAAGACCAAGATCCGCTACCCACAAATCCAGAAGCTGCTGTACGCGGTGATCCTGACACGACGGAAGTTGCGACACTACTTTGAGTCTCATCCGGTGACGGTGGTGTCATCCTTCCCCCTGGGAGAGATCATCCAGTCCCAAGAGGCTTCGGGTAGGATCGCGAAGTGGGCGGTGGAGATCATGGGCGAGACGATCTCGTTCGCCCCCCGGAAGGCCATCAAGTCCCAGGTCCTGGCAGACTTCGTGGCTGAATGGGCCGACACCCAGCTCCCGACGGCTCCGATCCAACCGGAGCTTTGGACCATGTTTTTCGACGGGTCGCTGATGAAGACAGGGGCCGGCGCAGGCCTCCTCTTCGTCTCGCCCCTCGGGAAGCACCTACACTACGTGCTACGCCTCCACTTCCCAGCGTCCAACAATGTGGCGGAGTATGAGGCTCTGGTAAACGGGTTGCGAATCGCCATCGAGCTAGGGGTCCGATGCCTCGACGCTCGCGGTGACTCGCAGCTCGTCATCGACCAAGTCATGAAGAACTCCCACTGCCGCGACCCGAAGATGGAAGCCTACTGCGATGAGGTTTGGCGCCTGGAAGACAAGTTCTACGGGCTCGAGCTCAACCATATCGCCCGACGCTACAACGAGACTGCGGATGAGCTGGCTAAAATAGCCTCAGGACGAACAATAGTTCCCCCGGACGTATTCTCCCGAGACCTGCATCAACCCTCCGTCAAGACCGAGGACACGCCCGAGCCCGAGGCACCTTCGGCTCCGCCCGAGGCACCCTCGGCTCAGTCCGAGGTACCCTCGGCCCAGTCCGAGGTACCGTCGGCACGGTCCGAGGTACACTCAGCTCAGCCCGAGGTACCCTCGACCCCTGAGGATGAGGCACTGCGCGTCGAAGGGGAACCAAGCGAGGTCACGCCTAATCAAAGCTGGCAGACCCCGTACCTGCAATATCTCCACCGAGGGGAGCTGCCCCTCGACCAAGCCGAAGCTTGGCGGTTGGCGCGGCGCGCCAAGTCTTTTGTCTTGGTGGGGGATGGGAAGGAGCTGTACCACCACAGCCCCTCAGGCATCCTCCAGCGATGCATTTCTATCGCCGAAGGCTAGCAGCTCTTGCAAGAGATACACTCGGGGGCTTGCGGCCATCACGCAGCACCTCGAACCCTCGTTGGAAACGCCTTCCGACAAGGATTCTACTGGCCGACGGCGGTGGCCGACGCTACTAGATTTGTCCGCACCTGCGAAGGGTGTCAGTTCTACACGAGGCAGACCCACCTGCCCGCTCAAGCTCTGCAGACAATACCCATCACTTGGCCGTTTGCTGTGTGGGGTCTGGACCTCGTTGGCCCCTTGCAGAAGGCACCCGGGGGCTACACACACCTGTTGGTCGCCATCGACAAATTCTCCAAGTGGATCGAGGTCCGACCCCTAAACAGCATCAGGTCCGAGCAGGCGGTGGCATTCTTCACCAACATCATCCATCGCTTTGGGGTCCCAAACTCCATCATCACCGACAACGGTACCCAGTTCACCGGTAGAAAGTTTCTGGACTTCTGCGAGGATCACCACATCTGGGTGGACTGGGCTGCCGTAGCTCACCCCATGACGAATGGGCAAGTGGAGCGGGCCAACGGCATGATCCTGCAAGGACTCAAGCCTCGGATCTACAACAACCTCAACAAGTTCGGCAAGCGATGGATGCAGGAACTCCCCTCGGTGGTCTGGAGTCTGAGGGCAACGCCGAGCCGAGCCACGGGATTCACACCGTTCTTTCTAGTCTATGGGGTCGAGGCCATCTTGCCCACAGACCTAGAATACGGTTCCCCGAGGGCAAGGGCCTACACCGACCAAAGCAACCAAGCCAACCGAGAAGACTCACTGGACCAGCTGGAGGAGGCTCGGGACATGGCCTTACTACACTCGGCGCGGTACCAGCAGTCCCTGCGACGCTACCACACCCGAGGGGTTAGGTCCCGAGACCTCCAGGTGGGCGACCTGGTGCTTTGGCTGAGACAAGACGCCCGAGGGCGGCACAAGCTCACGCCTCCCTGGGAAGGGCCATTCGTCATCGCCAAGGTTCTGAAGCCCGGGACATACAAGCTGGCCAACATCCAAGGCGAGGTCTACAGCAACGCTTGGAACATCCAACAGCTACGTCGCTTCTACCCTTAAGATGTTTTCAAGTTGCTCGTATACTTCGTTCACACACCAAGTCTGGTCGTCAAGGAAGGGTCAGCCTTGCCTCGGCAAAGCCCGACCCTCCCTCGGGGGCTAGAAGGGGGCAACCCCCTTTGCGTCAAAATTTTCCTCGAAAAAAGAAAAAAAAATCTTTTCTGCTAGAATGCTTTTCGTGCTCTTCGACTACTTTAAAAGTGGATCCTAAAAACGATGGAGTACACGTAAGCAGCCAAGGCTGACCGAGCCGAGGGACTCCTACGCCTCCGGGATACGGATACCTCACTCATCACCTTCTACGATAAGTAACTCGCGCTCGGATAAGTGACTCCGCGGACCGAACAAGTCTTCATGCTCGAGAAGCTCCTCTGCCGAAATGATTTTTTGGGCCTTCTCGACTGCGTCGGTAACAGAACCCTATGGACGAGTAAGAGCACGCGTAAGCGGTAAGGCCGACCGAGCCGAGGGATTCCTACGCCTCCGGGATACGGATACCTCACTCATAACCTTCCGTGAAAAGCAACTCTCGCCCGCACAAACAATTCTGTTACCGACAAGTGAGTCCGGGTACTCGAAACAAGAGGAAAAGAAACACAGCTTTACAACACGGCGACGGTGTGTTTAGGCCTCAGCGGCCGCAGAAAACATACACACACTACAAGACGACCTGATCCTGCAGGCTCGGACGTCGACAGCCGAAGGGGGCAGCAGCACCCTCGGCATCAACTACACCTTCGGCGGGGTCGGACCTAGACTCGGACGGCGACGTGGTCAGGAGGGTCCCCACTCTGAAGGACGCCATCAGCACCACGCCCGGGCCATCGCCGCCAGGGTCTTCTTCGAGAATCCGGCCCGAGCAGGCGGCTCGGCCAGCCACCCCGAGGCCTCGGCCAGCTGACCCCCCAAGACATCAGCTCGGCTTGTGGCCTCGGCAGCTCAACTCCGGCGTCGGCTCCACCAGTGGATGACCCGGCCTAGGCTCTGGCCAACTTCACCTCCTTTTCGAAGCCAACTCTGCCTTCGTCCGTGCTGACACCGCTACCTCCGGCTTCGGCTCATCAAAGAGCAGCCGAGGGGTTCCTGTAACTAAGCAAGAGGGGCCTCGGACAGCAAGGCCGACCGAGCCGAGAGACTCCTACGCCTCTAGGATACGGATACCTCACTCGTCACCTTTGCACGAGGTAACTCACGCTCGGTGAAGCGGCTCAGATAATCAACAAGGCGAGTCTTAGTGCTCGAAATGAAGAAAAAACACGGCTCCGCGCCGAAAATACGTACATGTTCAGGCCTCGACAGCCGCAATGAACAAAACACCGGCACTCAAGGTGCCATTACAAACGGAACTCCGTTTCCACCTCCGTAGGTACGAACAACCCCACGCGACTGGGGGACCTGCGGAGTAACAGAAGACCGACGAACGGCTCGTCGTCGCCCGCCCCAGCAGCGGCGACGACGACGACTTCTGCTCCGGAGGGCCAAACAGCGGCAGCAATGACCTTAGGGCGGATGCTGCTGCCGTGAGGCCCTCACCCATGCCCCCAACTCGAGAGGCAAGGACGGGCAGAAGGCCATAGAGTTGGAGGTCGGTCCGCGGGTGGCGCCGACAAGCTCGTCGGCGGCGAAACCTCTTCCAGCTGCCGTGGCGAAAGGCGGCACCGGGAGCGGCTCCGAAGCCGCTCGGCTCAGAGAGCCGGGCACGCTGCAGCTGCCCATGCCATGAACGGCGGACACCCTTCCCCCCGATCACTGAGGGAAGGAGCGGACCACCGCCCACGCAGGGGCCGACCCCAACTCGGCACACTCCCCTCCCCAGCACTAGTGATGAAAATCCTTGAGGCTGAGGGAGGGGCAAGAGGCCGCAGCCCGGCTCGCTTTCCCCCTCCATCGAACTGGAGGTCACCGTCTTGGGTGACCGCCGGCGGAGGGGTGCAGCCGGGCTGCCTGATGAAAATCCTTGAAGCTGAACAATGGCTGAAAGGTACCAACTTCCACGAAGTTGCGTTCCTCCGACGACAAGACGGAAGGGCTCCGGGCGCCCCCCGCTCGGGGGCTCGGAAGGTGGAAAGACATGATGCATGTGGGGAGCATGAAGACATGGTTGCCCTCCAAGGGGGTCGCCCCCTTTTAAAGGCGACTCTCCCTACCTGCGCCCTCAACTGTTGCGGGTCGAATCTTCTCCAACACGCTCCAAGATTCACCCCCCCACGGCGCGGGGGCTGGGTCCCACACGTCATGCAAGCCAGTCCAGGGGAGAAGAAGCCAAACCGCCGTGCGCGCGCGGTGTATGCAACCACCCGGCGGTTACAAGCACTCCTCCACTTTCACCCAGACCAGCGGGTGAAAGGGCGGACAGCCATGCAGGCGGCATGCAACCGTGCCAAGTGGGCGCACCCCTTCGACTCCAACGAGCCCAGCATTGAGGTCCAGGCCCACGCGTCATGCAACAGGCGCACCGGTTGCTACGTGTGAACAACTGCACCGCCACTCACGCCACTACCGCGCCTCCCCGACTGCGGAGTCAATACCGCGACTCGAGGCAACCCTGCAGCACCAGCCAAGCGCGACGGTCAAACGCGGTCAAAAATGGGCCGGCAGTAATGGCGGTGATAGGCGGGTCAGCAGCAGCGGTCACGACGCCAGCCAAGCTCACGTCCCATCCAGGGGCAGCGGGGAAGCCCTCTCCCACGGCGTGAAGGCGACGCGCCCGTGATCCGTTCCTCAAACGGCTCGCGCACGCGCAACGGCCGTCCCGCGAACCGCTCGCCCCGTCGCATTAACTTCGCGGTGGGACAGGCAGCGTCTCAGGCGGGAGAAGCAAGCGACGCTTCGCCTTCGCCATAATGACCGCGTCGAAAGAGGTACGCCGCGTCATTCGATTTTGTGTCCTTTCCCTTTTCCTCTTTCTCTCTCTCACAATAGGGACTGGGAAAGGGGGATACCCCGAAAAGGACCCTTCTCCGTGAAGGAAACAGGCTCCAAGCCTCCCTACTGATCAGAGGTTCGAAGGCTGGCCCCTCGGAGGGGTTCAACAGCCTCCTCAAAGCACGTGGGCTCCACACCCACTATTGGTCAGAGGTTCGATGGCCGGCCCTTCGGAGGGTTCAACGGCCGCCTCAGGCCACTCGGGCTCCGCGCCCACTACTGATCAGGGGTTCGTAGGCTGGCCCTCGAAGGGTTCACAGTTGCCTTAGACACAGAGCGAGGGATGACCATGTGTACGTTCGATACATAACCAAGGCTCGGGCTGTGCTCCCGAGGTACCCTAGGACATTTCTGAGACCAGCGGGAACGATCTTATAACGGAATCCCATCAGAGGGAGGCATCGAGCCCTCGGACCCCATCGACAGGGGACCGGGTCCGGCAGATCACCCACAAGTACTTTTGGGCGCGCCTCTGGGCCTCTAGCCGACCCCTATCAAATGGGGCACGGACGTCCGCTCGGATTACCCGGCAGCAGCTCACCGAAGACACCATGTTCGGCGCCACCTGAGGGCAACATGGCGCTTTCCCCCCTCCTCCTTGCGGAAAGGCGACGCAGGGGCGTATGTAAAAAAGTCGAGTCTGTCCCTGACCGTCCTCTCGCCCTGTGCAGAGGCTCGGGGGCTGCTCTCGCAAACCCGGCTCCGGCCAAACCGTTGACAGCGTCAACATACCAGCCCGAGAACTTGGGACCCGACCGTGCACTCGGGCTACGGCCAGCTCGCATGAGGGAACAACTAGACCAGCCGAAGTGTTGCGAAGCGCACTAAGACCTCGAAGGAGTAAAACTACTCCTCCAAGGCCTCGGGGGCTACACCCGGCGGGTGCGCTCGCGCGCACCCACCGGAACAGAATGCAACAAAAAAAGGCTGGTCCCCTTGCAAAAAAGTGCGGCAAAAGCCTCCAAGCGAGTATTAGTACTCCCTTGGAGGCTTAGGGGCTACTGTCGGGGACCATAATTAGGGGTACCCTCAAGGCCCCTAAATATCATCTGGTAACCCCCATCAGCACAAAGCTGCAAAGGCCTGATGGGTGCGATTAAGCCAAGGATCGGTCCATTCAAGGGACATGATCGTGCCTCGCCCAAGCCTAGCCTCGGGCAAGGGAAGCCAACCCCGGAGAACCTACGTCTCGCCCGAGGACCCCCCTCCAGCAACGGGCACACTATCGGCTCGCCCGAGGCCCAGTCTTCACCGAGAAGCAACCTTGGCCACATTGCCACGCCGACCGACCAAATCGCAGGGGCATTTAATGCAAAGGTGGCCTGACACCTTTATCCTGACGCACACCCTCCAGTCGACAGGGCCGAAGTGACCGCAGTCACTTCGCCGCTCTACTGACCGGTCTGACAAGAGGACAACACCGCCTGCGCCGCTTCGACTGCTGAGCCACCCGACAGAGTTAGGCTGACAGCAGCCAAGGCCGGCCTCGGGCGTCATAAGAAACTCCGCCTCGCCCGACCCTAGGGCTCGGGCTCGGGCTCGGCCCCGGAAGACAGCAAACTCCGCTCCGCCCGACCCAGGGCTCGGACACGGGCTCAGCCCCGGAAGACGGTGAACTCCGCTCCGCCCGACCCAGGGCTCGGACTCAGGCTCGGCCCCGGAAGACAGCGAACTCCGCTCCGCCCGACCCAGTGCTCGGACTCGGGCTCAGCCCCGAAAGACAGCAAACTCCGCTCCGCCCGACCCAGGGCTCGGACTCGGGCTCAGCCCCGGAAGACGGCGAACCCCAATGCTCCAGCAAGGCAAGGTGTACCTCAACAGGCAGCAGGTAATCGTGGCCAAGCGTACAACCGTGGGAAGGTGAACCACTTGGAGGCCGAAGCGATCCAGGATGCACCAGATGTGGCAGTAGGTATGTTCTCCGTCGAATCTCATCCCGCAAAAGTGTTATTTGATACTGGTGCAACTCATTCATTTGTCACTGCCATATGGGTAGAAATGCATAACATCTCAGTAGAGGCAATGATGCCGCCCATGAGGATTAATTCGGTTGGTGGTAAGGTGCAAGCAAATAGAATGTGCTCAAATATAAGGGTGGAAATAAGGGGGATAGGGTTCCCCAGTGATCTAATAGTGATAGACACCCTTGGGGTAGATGTCATCCTAGGGATGAATTGGTTAATGAAATATGAAGCGAATGTTAGCTGTGACAAGAGGACCGTGACATTGAAGTCCCCATCCGGAGAGGAGGTAGTGGCTGAGCTAAGGATGCCCAAATCAGCGGAGGGAGATTGTCACCAGATTTCAGTTGATAGTAAGGAGGTCAAACCGCTTGAGGCTATCAAGGTTGTGTCAGACTTTCCGGAGGTGTTTCCCGAGGAGCTAACGGGTATGCCACCTGAGAGAAAGGTTGAATTTGCCATAGAGCTTATCCCTGGTACCGCCCCCATTTCCAAAAGAGCCTATCGAGTGTCTGGACCGGAATTGGTGGAACTCAAGAAGCAGATTGACGAGCTATTAGAAAAAGGTTACATCAGACCAAGTACCTCGCCTTGGGCCGCTCTAGTATTGTTTGTAGAGAAGAAAGATGGTACCAAAAGGATGTGCATAGATTACAGAGCCCTGAACGAAGTCACTATTAAGAACAAGTATCCTCTGCCAAGAATAGAAGATCTGTTTGACCAGCTCAGAGGTGCCAGCATATTTTCGAAGGTAGATCTGAGATCGGGATACCATCAACTCAGAATCCGACCCTCGGACATACCGAAGACAGCATTCATCACCAAGTATGGGTTATATGAGTATACAGTTATGTCCTTTGGTTTGACAAATGCACCAGCTTTCTTTATGTACCTGATGAACAGTGTGTTCATGGACTACCTAGACAAGTTTGTGGTAGTGTTCATCGACGATATTCTCATATATTCCAAAAGTGAGGAAGAACATGTGGAGCACTTGAAGATGGTTTTGCAAAGACTCCGAGAACATCAGTTGTATGCCAAGCTGAGCAAATGCGAGTTCTGGATTCATGAAGTCTTGTTTCTGGGTCACATCATAAATCAAGATGGGTTGGCAGTGGATCCAAAGAAAGTAGCAGATATCCTAAACTGGAAAGCACCGAAGGATGTTCGTGGGATTAAGAGCTTCATTGGAATGGCTGGGTACTATAGGCGTTTCATTGAAGGCTTTTCAAAGATTGCTAGACCAATGACAGCGTTGCTAGCGAAGAAAGTTGAGTTTAAGTGGACCCAAAAGTGTCAGGAAGCATTTGAAGAACTGAAAAATAGATTGACTACAGCTCCGGTGTTAGTCCTGCCTGATGTTCACAAGCCATTCTCAGTGTATTGCGATGCTTCTTACACTGGATTGGGATGTGTGCTAATGCAAGAAGGAAGAGTTGTAGCATACTCATCTCGACAGCTGAAGATCCATGAGAAAAATTATCCCACACATGATCTGGAGTTGGCAGCAGTAGTTCATGCTTTGAAGACCTGGAGACATTACCTGTATGGGCAGAAGTGCGACATTTACACAGATCATAAAAGTCTGAAGTACATATTCACCCAGTCAGAGTTAAACATGAGGCAGCGAAGATGGTTGGAACTGATCAAAGACTATGAGTTGGAGATACATTACCATCCAGGCAAAGCCAATGTGGTTGCAGATGCTCTGAGCAGGAAGAGTCAAATCAATATGTTGGCCATGTACCCAATGCCATATGAGTTAGCCAAGGAGTTCGACAGATTGAGTCTTGGTTTTTTGAACAGTACGCAAGGAGTAACAGTGGAATTAGAGCCCACCCTAGAGCGGGAGATCAAAGAAGGGCAGAAGGATGATGAAAGCATCAACAAGATCCGGCAGCTAATCTTAGAAGGAAGAGGCAAAGACTTTCGAGAGGATGAAGAGGGGGTAATATGGTTCAAGGATCGATTGTGTGTCCCCGACCTCAAACCTATTCGGGAGCTGATCCTGAAGGAAGCTCATGAGACAGCCTACTCCATACACCCGGGAAGTGAAAAGATGTATCAGGATTTAAAAAGGAGGTTTTGGTGGTATGGCATGAAAAGAGAGATCGCAGAATATGTTGCCATCTGTGATAGCTGTCAGAGAACCAAAGCAGAGCATCAAAGGCCCGCCGGATTGTTGCAGCCATTGCGGATTCCTCAGTGGAAGTGGGACGAGATCGGGATGGATTTTATAGTTGGCCTACCCCGTACCCGGGCCGGTTATGATTCCATCTGGGTGGTTGTGGACCGATTAACAAAGGTGGCCCATTTCATACCTGTGAAGACCACATACACCGGAGCAACATTAGCTGAGTTATACATGTCACGGATAGTTTGCCTCCATGGTGTGCCGAAGAAGATAGTGTCAGACCGAGGAACGCAGTTTACCTCTCATTTTTGGCAGCAGCTACAAGAAGCCTTGGGCACCCATTTGAACTTCAGCTCGGCTTATCATCCGCAAACAGACGGTCAGACTGAAAGAACCAACCAGATCCTAGAAGATATGCTGAGAGCCTGTGCGCTGCAAGACAAGTCAGGATGGGACAAAAGGTTACCTTATGCAGAATTCTCCTACAACAATAGTTACCAAGCCAGCTTGAAGATGTCGCCGTTTCAGGCACTCTATGGACGGAGTTGTAGGACTCCGCTGCATTGGGACCAGCCTGGTGAGAGACAGGTGTTTGGCCCCGACATTTTGCTTGAAGCCGAAGAGAATATCAAAATGGTTCGGGAGAATCTGAAGATAGCACAATCAAGGCAGCGAAGCTATGCGGACCGAAGGAGAAGAGAACTGAGTTTCGAAGTGGGAGATTACGTCTATCTGAAGGTGTCACCTATCAGGGGAGTCAGAAGGTTCGGAGTTAAAGGCAAGTTAGCACCCCGGTACGTTGGGCCATATCAGATTCAAGCAAAGCGTGGAGAAGTGGCTTATCAACTCAACCTACCAGAAAGTTTGTCAGCAGTGCACAATGTGTTCCACGTGTCACAATTGAAGAAGTGTCTGCGAGTACCAGAAGAACAGTTGCCAGTGGAGGGTTTGGAAGTCCAGGAGGATCTGACATACATAGAGAAGCCAACGCAGATTCTGGAGTTTGCAGACAGAGTCACCCGGAGGAATACCATCAGAATGTGCAAAGTCAGATGGGGTCACCACTCGGAGGAAGAAGCAACTTGGGAACGAGAAGATGATCTGAAAGCCAAATACCCCGAACTCTTTGCTGACCAACCTTGAATCTCGGGGCGAGATTCTTTTAAGGGGGATAGGTTTGTAACACCCTGAATTTGGGGGTATAAAATTTCTTTGCTCATATCCACAAATTCAGGTGTTAATCCTCTCATCTCATCTTCTCCAATCTCTTGTTTTCTCTTTTTCTATAGAAGAAGAATGGATATTTTCAAGTGTAGATGCAAGTAAAATTTAATAGGTTAAACCCTAAGGGAAACAATGGTTGTTGCATCATGTTGGAGAACATTTATTTTGTTTGTTTGTTGTTTGATGAATGGTTTGTTTGACCTTTCAATTAATCAATTGTTTGTGCATAGAGTTAAACTGAAATAAATAGAAAAGAAAAAGGAAAAAGAAAAGAAAAGGAGAAAACAGAATTCAGCCCAAACCCCTTCCTTGGCCCAGCTCGGCCGGCCCAGCCGTCCCCCCCCCTTCCCCCTCTTCCCCCCCCCCCCGCTCAGCCCACCGCGCCGGCTCTCCTTGTGGGCCCCGTCCGCGCGCGCTATGCGGCCCAGTCGGCGCCGCGTCCCCCCCCCAGCCCATCCCCGCGCAGGCAGCCGCGCGGCCCAGCGCCTCGGCGGCCCAGCCAGCGCCGCGCCCCCTCCTTCTCCCCCCGCCAGCCCACCGCGCCAATCCCCCCGCGCGGGCCCGCGAGCAGCCCAGCAGCCAGCGCTGCTAGCGCCCAGGCCGCAGCCCAGCGCGCGCCTGGTGGCCAGCGCGAGCCCTGCGCGCAGCTGCTCGCCCGCGTGGACGCCCGCCGCCGCCGCCTGCTGCGCTCGCTCGACCGCGCGTCGCCCGCGTGCATCTGTATGCGCGCCCACGTCCGCACGACTGCGCAGGAGCGGTTCCGAGCCCGTGGTCGCCTGTTCAGCTGGGCCCGCACGCCAGGGAGCAACTACTGTATGTCTTCCCCAACCGCCTGTGCGAACTTCCCGTGGAGCAATCGCGCACGCCGTTTCCAAACCCAATCGATCCCGCACCCGTCGTCCAGTTTCTTCGCCTTGACCTCGCTAGAAATCGCCTCGCCCTGCTGCGCTCGCCGAAGTCGGCTCGCTGTCCTCGCCCCGCCCTGCTGTGCCGTCCGCCGGAGCCCGCGGTCCGCGCAGCCCGCCGTTGCACAGCGCCTCCTCGCGCCGAGCAGCTCCGTGGTCGATCCCCGCTCGCCGCGCGACCGCCGTCGTCAGCCTCCGCTCGCCGACCTCGCTGCGTTCCGCCCGGAGTCGCCGCGCCGTCGAGGTGAGCTCACGTCCTCTCTCCCCTTTTCCCCCTGCACAGTGCCGTCATTAGATTAGCGCGCGCAGCGCCTCGCGATACGCCGCCGAGGCGAGCTCGCCCCATTCTCTCTCTTCCCCCGCCGTGTAGGTTCGTCGTGTCCCTGCAGTCCCTCGTCGGCGCCTAGCGCAGCGACAATCGCGGCACCTCCGACCAGCAGACCCTGCGCGCGGCTGTTTCCTTGCCGTCGCGAATCGCAGCACGCAGCAAGCCGATCCCGCGCGCCCTCGCCCTGCTCCTTCGCGCAGCCACGTCGACGTAGCAGCAGCGTCCCCTCGCCGGCGAGTCTAGCCCCTGCGTGCCGTGGCCGAGTTGCTGCGCGCAGCACGTCCAACCGTGTTTATATTTAGCGCCGTAGCGGCCGTTCACCGTCGAACCTCGCCCCTGCGTGTCGCAGCTGTGTTGCTGCGTGCTCGCCGCTGCCCAGCTCGCCCCGGTCGTTAGTCTACCGTCGTCGTGCCTCGCTGCAGTCGCCTAGCGCATCGCGTACTCGTCAGTCTCGCGTGCGCAGTTTAGCACGTGATCACGGGTATCGCGCGCGCCGTCGTCGTTGTTTGTAGTGCCCTCGCGCTATTTCGCGCGTGTCGCGCGCGCAGTTTGCGCGCAATAATTATTTACTCCATTATAATCGTCCGTATGCATTAGCCAACTAGTTCCCGTATTAGTCACCGATTAATTGATAATTCTTTTTGTTATCTAAAATATCCCACGCAAGTAGTTGCGTCAACTAAATTGAAATTAGAAATTTAATTGTCGCGTTTAAACGTAATATAGGTTGTTCGTCGTCACGTAAATAATTAGCCGCGGTTTGCTAATTATTTAATGCGTTGTGCGTCGCGCAACTAGTGCGCGCGCTCGCGTTTGCTTGCGCGCAGTGCGTCGACGGGACTCCGTCTACGTTCGCCTACCCTTCGTCTACCCCTAGACGACTTTCGTCTACCCCCGTCTACCCCCCCGTCTAACCCCGTGCGCGTTCGTGTCGTTCGCCATCGCCCGCGCGTCGCGTAATAAATCGTCGCGTGCTGTCCGCGCGCGTCGTGTGTGCTGTTCACACGTGTCGTCGTGCGTTTTACGCACACTAATGACTCATCTCACCTAGAATAGCTCGCGCTAATTAAATATATATTTAAGCAACGGTTGTTCGAACAACACTCTAATCAGGACTAAGTAGTAATTTTACTCGGCATGTGATTATTGTCTGTTAATATGATTAAGCCGAATTAAATATTATAATTCACATCCGCTTAGTATACATGTGATATCTCTCGACGTAGTATCAGTCGTCTCAGTTCCATTCTCGCATAGTCGTAGATGCGAATTCTTTGTCGCGTGCATATTTATTTGATCTATACTGTTGTATGGTGTACTGTTTTCTACCATTTCAAGAATGTTGGATGTATGTTTGCACTCGCGTAGATATCGGGCCGTTCGTGGAGTCTGAGGGAATTGCAGGAGAAGACCCTGAGCAGCAACAGCTTGGTGAAGGCAAGTGTCCTCTGACCTATTATGTCCCATTCACTTATAATTTATTGTCCCGCATTACTCAATTGAAACCTAAGGATTGACTAGCTTTCTATTTATCTTACCCTTGTTTACCTTTGGGTTATCATGGTTAGCATTCTGCTATTGCCTTAACTTAATCAATGAACATGATGAGACTATTTATGATACTGTTATCCTGATAATGTTGATGATCTTGTGATACTCTAGGGGGCTCAGGCTGTTTCCTGAGTACCTCTCCGTAAGGACCTGTTCGTTGAGAGACCACCCGGGATAACAGTGCAACCATGAGGGTGGAATGGGACGCCCTTAGCTAATTAATTGGAGGAACTAGAAGTGTAGTTGCTTCGCCGTCGTGCCGTCAATGGGGTCCAGGCACAGTGCTTGCTCTGCCGAGGCTGGGTGCCGAGGTTCTTTCGTTTTGCTTTTTAGTCGCCCTCCTGCGGGGAGAGGTACTGTGTTTATCAAACTGGAGAAACCTAACGGGCAGCTATGACTTCTAGGGAATCTTTGTAAAGGCTTCGTAGTGAATCCCTGGCCATTCACCTTGGGAGTGAATAAGGGTCTTGCAAGCCCGGGCTAGAGAGGGAATCACGGCTCATGGGTAAAGTGTGCGACCTCTGCAGAGGGTAGTGAAACTGATATATCAGCCGTGCTCACGGTTAAGAGCAGCCTTGGGATCCTCTTTGATTAGAGATACAGATGGTTCGAGATACATGGATTATGTTATGGTTTTGGTTCGAATATGATGATGTTGTTCCTCGGTGAGGAAATGGTTCATGGGTTGGTTAATGCTAAAATCTGGCTTCTACTAATGATGAATACCTGACCAACTAAAAGCAACTGCTTGAGCCTAACCCCACATAAAGCTAGTCCACTTCAGCCAAACGGGGCATTTGCTGAGTACGTTGATGTGTACTCATCCTTGCTTTACCACAAAACACCAGGTTGTCCACATTGCCACCATTGCTCAGGAGAAGACGAAGTCGTGGAAGGGGACTTCCAGGAATTTCAAGACTACGACGAATTTTAGGTGTGGGTTGGCGGCAACCCCCAGTCAGCTGCCTGTGAAGGCCTTATCTTTACTGCGTTTCGCTAGCACTTTGAGTAATCTGTTAAGTTGATGACTATGTGGATGTCTATGACTCTGTGATGTAATAAGTTAATACTCTTTTATGTTATTATTCGAGCATTGTGCGATGATGTTCATTTATGTAATCGCTGTGTACGTGAATTCTGATCCTGGCACGTACATAGTTCGCATTCGGTTTGCCTTCCAAAACCGGGTGTGACAAAAAGGCTATCTAGTCCTCGTTGGATTGTCCTTAAGTCAATAGTAAACATAAAGGGCATGAATGTAATTTTACATAGGCTGCGTCCTATGCCTATAAATAGATGAACAGTACCCCCGTACTGTTCACGCTGACTTGTATTTGCTCGTGCGTCACACTTGGACTTTTACCTTCTGTCAAGCCGAAGGTACAAATGTAATTCAATATTGTTTATGTTTATCCATGGTAATGAAAAGAAGAGATATTAATAATATCATATGATAATTCATGTTGCCTCTTATATTTCATATGCTTCTTCTTTCATCAACATATACTGTGATGATGAAGGTATGTCCTTCGTGACCTTCGTCTGAAGATCATTATATCCTAAGGAAGATAATGCTTCGAAGGACGAAGGGTATTAACCTTTAACATTTTATGTTGCCTCGTTCTTAATTCATAGTATTTGAGAACAAGTCCCCAACATTGGCACCCACCTCCGATGAACTCATTCGACCACCTTTGGCAAGCTGTGACCTTCATCATGCCGCCAAAGAAAGCTTCAGGGCTAGGGGCTGCACTGCAGCCACTAGACGTCAACAAGGACACGCTGCGTGAAGCCCGAACTCAAAAGAGGAAAGCTACAAGTCCAACCCCCCAAGAGGAGGAGCTAGACTAGGAAATAAGGGATCTCGAAGCTATCCATCAGCAAGTGAAGCTGCTGAAGAAGATGCTTCGTCTTTCTGATCTTCAGAAGAAGATCGATGAAGCTGCTGAAGAAATACGTCATCTTACTCAAGATGACCAAGACCGAAGACCTCCACAGAGAGAGCTTCGTCAAGGTAATTCCTACAATGATGATGATTGGTATGACGATTTCCATCATGGAAATTTTGCTTTTGATGATGCTTCTCCTCTATCAGCAGAACTGCAGGCTACCCCATGGCCCTTATCATACAAGTCCCCTCAGCTCCCCATGTATGATGGGCACTCAGATCCGAAGCAGTTCCTGATGAGCTACAAAGCAACTGTATCTTCGTACGGGGGCAATACTGCAGTCATGGCGAAGTCCTTCGTCATGGCAGTTCGGAGTGTGGCCCAGACATGGTATTCCTCTCTCTGGCCAGGGACAAGCATGTCATGGCACAAGCTTAAGGACATGCTGGTCACCAGTTTTCAAGGGTTTCAAATGAAGCCAGTCACTGCTCAGGCCTTGTTTCAGTGCACTCAAGACCATGAGGAGTACCTTCAGGCATATGTCCGAAGGTTCCCGCGCCTGAGAGCACAAGCGCCTACAGTGCCCAATGAAATTGTCATTGAGGCCGTGATCAAAGGTCTTCGGCCAGGACCTACATCTCAATACTTCGCTAGGAAGCCCCCCCAGACTCTGGAGAAGCTGCTTCAGAAAATGGATGAGTACATCCGGGCTGACAACGACTTCCGCTAAAGAAGGGAGGAAGATTACAGATTTTCTGAGATGACTAGGAGCTTCAGAGGAAGAATCCACCCTAGGCATGTCAGATCAATCCACAGCTCTACTTAGAATGATGACAAAGGAAGCCAGCTTCAGAGGCCACAGCACACCTCACAGTCTTTGGGAGAGCAGCAAAGCTCCTTTAGGCTACCAACTCCAAGGGGCAGAGGCGGCAGGGGCTTCGGAGGAAGATATGGGGATCAACCTAGAAAAAAATATTGTTTATTTTGTGGTGAGAACAAGGGCCACACTACAAGAACGTGCCAAATCACCATTCTGAAGCAAAAGGAGATTGCCGAAGCAAAAGCTCGGCAGAGTCAGCCGAAGCAGGTCTTACACACTGCTTCGTGCCACTCTCCTTACATGCCAGAATACGTGGGCAATCAACCTGTAGCCTCTGTTGCTTCGGCAAGCCATTCACAGGCTTCTTGGCCTCAGCTTCTACCGCCACCACCACTACAACCTACTTATTCCCGAAGCCAGCAGCCAGAAGGGCGCCAGCGCCACCAACAGCAATGTGACTTCAGGGAGGAGTCTGAAGCTCGTACAGTCAACAACACTGTACCAGAATCAAAACACATATACTAAACAATATCCTACTTCTGAAATACTTTTATTTTCTATGCCATTTTGCTTTCTATATAAGGAACAATATATGAAAACTTAGTTTTAATTCGTTGTAATAATTCTGCCTATACCAGAATGAAATATACCTTCTTCATAGATTTACGAAGCTCGAAAGTCGTTCCTAAGGGAATGCAGAGCCAAAATGGACGAAGCTATGAAAAGTCGTTCCTAAAGGAGCGCAGCGTAAGTTTCTTGGTCAAAAGTCATTCCTAAGGAAATGCAGAGCCAAAATTGACGAAGCTACAAAAAAGTCGTTCCTAAGGGAGCGCAGCATAAGTTTTCTGCTCAAAAGTCGTTCCAAAGGGAATGCAAAGCCAAATACTGCCGAAATGTAAGGCGAAGAAGTTCAAAAGTCATTCCTAAGGGGATGCAGAACTTATACCGCCGAAATAGAAGGCGAAGAAGTTCAAAAGTTGTTCCTAAGGGGATGCAGAACTAATATCACTGAAATAGAAGGTGAAGAAGCTCAAAAGTCAGTTCCTAAGGGGATGCAGGGCTTGTGTATTTCAGTGTCGGCGTGCGGGTGTGTGTCTTCGGCATCCTCATCATATTGCATCACATCATCACATCATTTTGCATAACATTACATCATACATCATATCGCATTAACAGCACAAGAATCGAATACTGAAGCCAATCTTCAGCAAATGCTTCGTCAAATTGAAAATGTGCTAAGGCACAAAGTAAGCTTCGAGAAATACAGTTTTATCAGCCTTGTCATAAGAAGGGATCTTTTTCTTTATGAAGCCAATCTTCGGCAAATGCTTCGTCAAATTGAAAATGTGCTAAGGCACAAAGTAAGCTTCGAGAAATACAGTTTTATCAACCTTGTCATAAGATGGGATCTTTTTCTTTACGAAGCATGAAAAGAAGGGAAGGTGTTTTTTCGCCGAAGGCTCAAAAACGGTATGTGTGTAAATTTCATGCATCGCAAAGAAATAAATTACAATAATTTACATATTTGTTTCAATATTACATGCTTCAAACATTACATAGTTTTGTCACCAAAGAGATCTAATCTTCCTTCATTCGTTTTACACATCAAGCTTCTCAAAATGGTTATTACAATAAAATCTATTCCTCTTTAAGGACTTTTTCGGCAATTTCGTTCAGTAATTTGTTGATGACTTCGTCAACGATGGATTCAGCCGTGCTGATGATATCCAATGATTCCTTCATCTTTGGAACAGCTAGGGGATCATATGGCTTCGATGGCGGGGATAGTTCAGCTGAAATAGGTAAACACGTTAGTTCGAAGCCTTAAAGCAAGTAACGAAGCTAGATAATCAAGATATAATACCTACACACCTTTCACGTTCTGCAGCTTCTTCGGCTCATTTTGCTTCTGCTCTGGCATCGTGGGTGTCTTTTTCACTCTTTTTTATAATCTCATGGGCCATCTCTCGGCCACCATTCACTCAGATATCATTATAAAATTTCCCGCCCATTAAGGTTGCTTCGGCTAAAGGATCCTTCATATCATCTACGGAGAAGGCAGCTTTGGCCTCGGCCATGGTTCTAACATTGTCGCATCAAGCCTTCTCCAAGATGGCTGAAATTCCCCACGCACCGGAAAACGCACAAACATCCCCGCGATCACTCAAAATTTCTTTGAAGGCTTCTGCCTCTCCACTTATCCATTCAACGACGCCCTCAGGGTCGCCTCGTATGAAGTTTTCTTCGGCAGAGTAGGCACCCACTTTGGTGAAGCTAGTTTTCAATTTCTTCACACAATTCAAGGATTTCTCAAAGCACCTCTCCTTGGATTTGCGAAGTTCTTCAACATTTTTCTCTAGATGATTTTTCCAATATTCGCTGATTTCTTGATTAGCCTGTGCGAGCGTGCAACTTTCCTTAGCTTCAACCAGTTGTCTCCAAAGGTCTTCAATTTTAGTTTTCTAGGCCTCGACCTCGGCCTAAGCCTTGAAGTTTGCTTCATCTTCCTTTACTTTGTTTACTAGTGAGATTAAGATTTTGTCTTTTTCCAGACCTTAGTTTCTCAGTTCAATCACTTCTGAACGAAGGTTATTAAGGGCCATTGTATAGCTTTCATCTTCAATATTCTTCTGCGCCCTCAGGGCATTACTAAGAATCAAGCCCTGCAAAAAGGAGGAAACAATTGGGCATGGCAAATAAAATACTCCATTCTAAAATTCGAAGTTAACTTTTATACCTTTATACTGTTGTATGCTAGGCTGTCAACAAGTTCATCCTTTGACAAAATCGAAAGGCCGTCTTCCAGCTTCGGGAATCCTATGCTCTTACCTATCTCCCGGCAAACGGATATTTCTTTGTTATCCGAGAGACAGTGCAGAAAATCTTCTTCGTGACTACAACTGAACACTAAGGCCCCCTACGGATATTTCAATCTTTGGGCGTAGTGTCTAGCTTCTAGTATTTCTTCTTGGGATAGTTTCTTTCCTGAAGCATGACGAATGATGTATTCAACGTTTTTGTTAAAAGCTTCGGGGGCAGAAGCTTCGATCTTTTCAGGTGCAATTTGTTCTGTTGTCTTTCCTCAGGCACGGCAGGCTCTGTCTCGGATGGGCACTGAAGGCCAAGCCTCGGCTTCGGCCTGAGCTTGCGTAGCTTCGATTTCTGCTTGCCCAGTTTCGGCTTTGGGTTGCGTTTTGGCAGCTTCAGCAATTTTCTTTAGTAGGAGCAAGGCTCAAGGCCTTTATAGTCTCCAGCACAAGCATCCAGCACGTTGGCCATCCTCCTCCTCTTGGGAGTTGCGGTAGAAGCCTTTTGCACCTTCGACAGTTTTGCCTCTGTTGGAGGGCTCAAAATTTTTGGCATTTTTATTATTCTTCAGCCTTTGGCTCTTCAGCTTTATCAACCTTATCTTCGACTGGCTCGACTGTATGTGTCTTCACATTAAAGTTGGTTCTTCAACGCTCTATGTAGTTGAAGCAACTTGTCTTGCTTCAGCAGTTGAAGAGGCTCCTTCGACAAAATCAGGCACCACGACCGGTTCAATATAACGCCGCCGGTGGGTCAGAACCTTCACCTTTTTGCTATCAAGCTCAGCTGGGGTGATCGAAGCGGCAGTCTTCCTCTTTTTCTCTTGCCCTCGCAGCGGGTAGCAGTAATCAGGATATACAAAGCCAATTGCATCAAATACCCTGTTTAATCTTTTCTTGCCCCGACCCCCAAAGGCTACGGACAGAGCATTATCTTCGGCCTTGGAGTATGCTCCAAGTAGCTCATCACTAGTAGCTTCGATACACTGCTGCCAGTCATCGTTTGGCTCACCAAACTTCTCCCTAAATCTATAGGTATACTTCAGCCGGACTAGACCACCCTCACTAGAATCGGCGGTGGTCTCCTTTGGCATATCCCAGCTCTCTACAAGTGGCCATACCCTGAAGGATATATGCTCTTGAATCAAATCCCTTGTTCCAATGAAGGCACACACAATGCTGAAAGCCCTCTGACATGCTTCGACATTGCTATCAATTTCCACCTTCGGCCTTCGGAGGTCGAAGCGAGACCAGATGGGTCGCTGAATGATTTCTTTGATGTCTTCCCTTGCCTTTAATTCATTTTTAATGTAAAACCATTCTCCCATCCAGGACCCAAGCCATCTTTTCCGAAATGTCGATACTGGGTGGCTTGCATTGGGGCGAGCGATAAATCCATAACAACCGAAGTTGTTGTGGTACTGTTCCTTGCCAGTAGCCTTCGTCTCATATAAAAGCTCGTACATACTGTAGAAGCACTTCGCGCTTGGCTCTAGCCCCTGACTCCTTACAGCCCAAACAAAAATCCCCATTCTAATTATAGCTTCGGGGGTAATCTGATGAAGGAAGATCTGGTATATCTTCAGCACTTCAACCACAAACTTGCTTAGTGGGAACTAGAGACCTGCTTTCAGGAAGCTTCGATAAACGACAACTTCGTTTTCCTCCGGAGCAGGTGCAGTATTGTCTCCTCCAACTCTAACAATAGTCATGTCGCGAAACTACCTCCCCCTCATGGCATCGATATGACTCTGCTTGATAGTTGATTTTCCGAAGATAGTATGGCATGGGCGCCACGGTCGATCCTCAGAATCTTAATCCCCACTTTCTACGTCATAACTATCACTGTCATCAGTATCTTCAGACAAACCTTCTAGAATCTCTTTAGTAATCTTCTCTGTGTTAGTTTTTGACATAGACTCAACAAACCCGGCGATAAATGGATCTGCAGTTTTCTTTTCTTCAAACAACTTTGTTTCCTCAATTACCTTCGTTTCCATAGTCATTTTCTTTTCCTTAGTCATCTTCTCCCCAGACATGGTGAAAACACATCCTTAAACCGAAGCTCGAAAAGCTTGAAAATCAGGCGAGAGCTAGTGAGCAAGAGCTAAGAAGTTTGAGAAAATAACGCAAATGGTGGAAATGGCGTATCAAATGCTGCCGCTGTAGTTTATATTTATACGCTTAGTGCGTTGCAACTTGGTGGGCCCCATCTGTCATTGGCTATTGCTATTCTAGCAAAGGGAAGGTGTTTTTCGAACCTTTGGCTTAAGGCCTTCGTTCATGTCACAGTCTGAATTCGTTCTTATAACAAATTAATACTGCAAGGGGCTACTGTTGGGGGCCTTCGTCTTCCGAAGGTCCTCGAAAACATGATTTAACAATGTTTCCCAAGTATAATGTATGTACAGGTACCTTTGGATTCAGAATAAAACTATACACAATATGAAAAGCTTGGTCGAGACGAAGGTTGATGCTGCTCCGAAGCTACGCGCAAAGGAGCATCAGCTCAACGGCAGGAAAAGGAATCGACTTAAAGGGGAAAGGCTATCTAGTCCTCGTTGGATTGTCCTTAAGTCAATAGTAAACATAAAGGGCATGAATGTAATTTTACACAGGCTGCGTCCTGTGCCTATAAATAGATGAACAGTACCCCCCGTACTGTTCACGCTGACTTGTATTCGCTCGTGCTTCACACTTGGACTTTTACCTTCTGTCAAGCCGAAGGTACAAATGTAATTCAATATTGTTTCTGTTTATCCATGATAATGAAAATAAGAGATATTAATAATATCATATGATTATTCATGTTGCCTCTTATATTTCATATGCTTCTTCTTTCATCAACATATACTGTGATGATGAAGGTATGTCCTTCGTGACCTTCGTCTGAAGATCATTATATCCTAAGGGAGATAATGCTTCGAAGGACGAAGGGTATTAACCTTTAACATTTTGTGTTGCCTTGTTCTTAATTCATAGTATTTGAGAACAAGTCCCCGACACAGTACATTGGATCAAGCAGTCTCATTAGCTATGAGAAGCAGACGATTCAAATCGAGTTTTAACCTTGCAAGGTTAACCTAAACACATGATGTGTATGGGTACTTTGTCCCCACACACATGAACCATCCCCATCGATTTCCATCAATAGAACAAGGCCCACCGCCTTGAGTACAATGCTCCACACAGCCGGACCCAGCCATGCAGTGACCACACTTGTACCCACCATATCCGAATGAGAGACCAATTCTCAAGTTAGGTGAGGAGAGAAGTCTGTGGGTGGGTTTAATCAGGTACTAGGCTTACCGATTACCATATTTCTTGGCATGTGCTTAATACTTTCAAACGCTTGACACAAGCATCCACACGTTAATCCTTAATCTGATTTCGTCTCATAGACGGGGCATCCCCTAGGGATCTGTGCCCACAAACAATCATAATCCTATTTTCAAAATGATTATATTCAATTCCTGACCTTGTGCGAGTCTAGAAAAATCATTCGACTTCTACCGAGATTCCTACTTAGCAAAACATCTACTCAGCCTAGCATGCTAGTATTCATTTTATAAAGGAACCTGATTTCATGCATCTAGGGTTTCAAACAACTCCTACACTTATGTGTACTAGTACAAGCCTACAATTAAATTGTAGTAAAATAGCATATATAACGGTTATGCATAAATCCAGGCTTCCTTGGAATCCAACACTAGTTAATGTTTGCTAGAGGGTACTCGCATGACGAGCATCTCATATCTCGGTGCTTGTTTTGTCCATCCTTCTTCGGGTTTGTCCATAGACTTCGTCTTGTGGTCAGCTCTACTCCACGTTCTTCATTTGTATGATCATCATCGCTCGGTCCTAAATGAGATGCATGATACATATGTATGAATATGACGGAAAATAGCACAGGACACTCCAAGCCACATGACAAAGAACTAGTTACTAAATAGTAAGACGCTGTAAACGACCATACACAAGTGCTAGTTATTTATATGTCGTGGGGCATATGAATTCGACACCACTGAGAAAGATGACGAACACTACCGATACTTAACCAACTTAACCAACGTAAGCACGACATCACAAGTATTAATGTTTATCTCATTTGTTCTAGTCTTTCTATGACATCCCAGGTGTTAATTTCGCGTTATGTCGGGAGATTTATCCAAATCTCAGGATGCTCAATGAAAATTTCTATTTCTCGATCGTGTCTATCTCTGTTTATCAGGCTTTCTCATCAAAGCTCACCGAAGTCGGAGTTATTCGATCATGAGAAACAGTCAATTTTGGAGCTTGTTAAAACTTTTATTCTCGGCGACTGTCAATTTTGCAGACTCGAAGATCATTCTCGAATTATAAATCTCATCTAAAGCTCTTTAAATCAAGCTCTCGACGACTGTTATTTGATCTGAGCCCGAGTTTGATTCCTCGAACGTTGATCTATGTATGACTATTTTAATCTGAGTCCGTACTCTCACACGGAATACTCAATATGTCGTCCTCTAATTAATTCTTACTCGACTCAGCCTAATATCTTGTGTCTGAATTGAATTAAAAACCCGCATCGACAGTGCTTTTAAAAATATCACGCTTCGCCTTCTCCGATTAAAAATCTGAAAGCCAGTCGCATCCCAAGACAATTTATTTTCGAATCATGCGTAGGGAATTATTGCTGAGCGAAGTCAAATCAAACTCTCGCCCGAATTAATCGCTCAACCTTCCATTCGTCCGAACTCTATTCGCTCTGTTCTCCGTAGAGACGAATTTCGCAAGAGCATTTGTATTTCGGGAAATAATTAGCTTTCCGATAAACCGTGTTTAATCAAAACGCCATAAAATAAAATGGAAATAAATTATCGCGGCCCAATTTAGTGTTTGGGCCAGCCCAACCCAGCCTAATAGGCCCACTAAGAAACCCTAACCCTACCTCATGCCTATAAATAGGAGCCCTCTCCCCTTGCACTTGGTCATTTTGCACTCCCACCCCTCTAAATTTTTTAGCTGTCACTCTCTTCCTCCTCGTCCCACGTGCAGCAGTAGGGCACCTTTCTTCCTCCCTGCTCCACGGTAGCAAGCATGGAGCTTGGCTCCTCTCTCCCATGGCGCCTGCTCTCCTCCAGGGTGCCGCATCCTTCCCTGGTGCACGCGCAGGGAGCAGTCCCCATGGCCGATGCCTCTGCTCGGCCAGCAGCCATGGATGCCCAGGCCCCGATGCCCCTGCGTGCGTTCCTCCATGGCGCCTAGAGTTTCCAGCAGAGGCCAACGACACCTTTCTTCCCCAAGAGCCGGGAGCACCCGCTCCCATTTGCTTGCAGCGCCTGTTCGTTTTTCCATCCAGCCGGCTCCCCTTTTTTTCCTACGGCCGAGCAGCAGCTCCACCTCCCCTCTCCCCTGCTCTCCCCTTTGGTCGCGAGCCCCTCTGCTCCTAGCGCGCAGGGCACTTCTCTGGTTTGAGCTCGCGCCGCCGTGGAGCACCTCCCTGCCATCTTCCCTCCCATGGCCGAGCACTAGCTCCATGGCCCCAGCTAGGGTCGTCGGCCAGCCTTCTTTCCCCTACAAGCGACCCCTCTGTATGGCTCCCCCTCCCAAACAGTGAGCCCCCTTCCTCGCTGTTCTCCATGGTGCCCGCCGGCTGTTCGACAAAACTGCGCAGCAAGCCACGCGCTGCAGCAGCCCCAACGTCTCCGCGCGCTGCTGGCTCGTTGCTTTGTGAAGCCAGTGGACAGCACGCCGGGATGCCCGCCGGGTGTTCGCTGTTTTGCGCAGCCCCATCCGCGATGCCATAAGTCCTCTGTGAGATTCCTCGCTGCCCTTGATGCTATTATATTTTTATTTTTGTGCTCGGTAAAACTGTTGAACAGTTGTGTGTGTCTAATCGCAGCTAGCCGTCAATGCCATCCGTTGCGCACGTGTGTTCGATACAAGACCGGTCGGGTGAACTACATGCATGCACAACTCAGATCCGATCCCGTTTAGGTTGATTGATTTATAGTTTACGATACGTATGATTTGGTTGATGTTAGGCAGTGCATGTATGTGTGGATGTGGTTGAAATGTTTCGGCGGTAGGTCGTAGTATGGTTATGTTCATGATTTCGAATTAGAGATTGGTGGTTTATGATTCGTATAAATCAGTCGATGATGTGCATGTGTGATTATATGTGTAAAAAGTGTATTTGATGGATGGTTTGCTAGGAGGATAATTTTTCAAATATCAGTTATGTTGTGAGAAATGCATCGATGGAAATTTATGTGATAAGGAAGTTTGGAAATACAAGTTATGTGAGGATTGAATTAGTACAGGTATATGTGTGAGCCGTGGTGCATTATAATAGTGGTGGCATAAGATATTTGATTGAGGTGTGCGGGTATATGCCGTAATATGGTTATACTCGCAATGAAGCAAAATGTATGTATTGTGTAACATAACGGTTAGGTTGCTGTCGTGTAACAGTGTGAAGGGCGCTCTCGATGGTCATGTGACTAAAGGGGGTTGTAGTGGCAAAGCGAGAAGTAAGTTTAATATTTTAAACGATTAGTTGATGGCACCTATCGACATCATCATGATTTTTGTTGTATGGCGGACTGATGCCTTGTCTTCGTAGTCTCAGGGAGTTTTCGGAATTGTGCTAGTGCTTTACTGATGGGGTTGAATGTACTTGGGATGTATTAGAATAACTGCGTGTCATACGAGTATCCGAAAATGGTGAAAGTTGGTGTATGTTGGTAATTAGAAAATAATCACGACGTTAGCCAATAGCCAAACTTATGCCGTAATTTAAAATATGGGCAATTTGAGTTGAAATTATGCTTATCTAGGCATGTGGATTAATAATCATAATTGGAAGAATTGTCGTTCAAATTGGTCAGTCCAATTAAGAATGATTTTGTGTGCGAGGGGAGGTGGTGACTTGCCAAAGTAGTCATCGCTTCCCTACGTTTATAAGTCGAGTCAATACCCATTAGGCGTTCATTAAATTTCACGTCGCACATAGTGTATGGTTGTATTCGTGACAAGGAGGTGTAGGTTTTACTCAATTAGAAGTTTGGTTGATGTGGCTAGGAAATTTTGCTTCGGCTTGGGTAATGAAGTGGTGACGTGACCAAGTAGTCCCTCCGGTTATGAGTCGGGTCTAGATATGTTATGCCTTCGCCGTGATACCCATCGCATGTACTAATTGGATGTATATGAAAAATGAAATAGACGCATCATATGATTTAGTGGTGCTGGTATTGTGACCTAAGTACATTATATATGTGTGATAAATGTTGGGCTTGAGGATTGTCTTTCGGGCGAGGAAGGTGTAATAGACTTATATGTGTAGAATGATTAAGCTAGTAATACAAAATGACATGGATAAAAATTAGTGAATCTACTTGTTAGTCCTCAGTTGATTATTTTAACTGTAACAAATGGTAAAGTGTTAGAATAATTCAAGTCTCTAGAGCAAGTTAATTCTTGAATTATATAGAAGCTGAAATTTATTGATTGCTGTTTTGGACTGCACACACTGTTTTCGTTGTGCTGTTTGTTTGATGAATTAAAATATGTTTTCTGTAGAAAAGCCATATAGAAAAGTTGTAGCTAACTTTATTATCTTACTTGTGTTAAAATTTGACAGCCATAAGTCTGATCGTTTAGGAGTTATGCTTTTTACAAATTCAGTAACTGAATCTGTCTAAATTCTGTACAGATTTCAGAAACTGCATTGTTTTCTTAAGTTAATTTTATAATCTGTTCCTGGTCGTTATAAGAAAGTTATAGATGCTTTTCTCGTCTTGCTTGTGTTAAAGTTTCATAACCATAGTCCTGACGGTTTAAGAGTTATGAAATTTACAAACTGGTTGTTGTGTTCTGTCAACTGACAGAACAGATTTCGAAAACTGAATTGGTTGATTCAGTTCAACATGGAATCACTTCTTGGTGATTATAAAAGTTATTTAGTGCTTTTGCTAAGCTTTCCAAAAAGTCTTGGATCACTCTTTTTGGTGGTCTAAAGATTAAGTTATGGATGTTTAAAGTGTGAAGACTGAATCTGCCCAGTTCTGGACAGCAAAGTCTTCTAGTGTCTTATATTCTCAGTTAAATGTTGAATCACCTTGAGATGTTTATAAATAATTTGTAGAACATATAATTAGCTTTCCAGAAAGTCTAAGATCACTTTGTTTGGATGTCTGAATCTCTAGTTGTGAATTTTTGAAGTTGCAAGTCTGAATCTATCCAAATCTGGACAGAGCTGTTGTGATTGCAGGTTTTGACCTTGCTATGTGTTGAAGCATGTTATGATGACAATACCAAAGTTGTAGAGCACTTTTTAAGCTTTCCAGAAAGTTCTAGTTTGCTATATTTGGATTAATATTTGAAAAGATATGATTAAAACAAGTAACTGATGTATTGCTGTTCGAAAATCTGCAAGTGCGCATTTGATTGTTTAGTTCACCTGTTGGCTAAAAATGCTTAGTTAGCACTTAGCGGACATAGACTTGTAATGTCTAAACTTAGGATAACATACGTTCCATGATTAATGTGATTGCTTGAGTAGTTGGTTGTGGATAGAAATTCCTCCTTTGTTGAACTGGTGCTTGAGATGCTTTTGTGTGATAAATAGAAGAACTAATGAAAAGCCGTAGCAAACTAAATAAATGCTCATGCTGGTGAGGTCATGTTGTATTGGTTAAGTATAGTAAGTGACGTCATCTTTCCAATGGTAGTGACTACGTATGCCCGATGACGTGTAGATAACTAAAACTAACGTGTGGTTGTCTACGGTGTCTTCCAATTTAATGTTTAGTTCGCCACTGTGTCTTTGTATATCTTGTGTTACTTTCATTATATTCATCCATATGCATCTTGCATATCATTTAGGACCGAGAGATGCTAATCTAGCAAGTGATGTGGTGCCAACCACAAGATGCAGTTGGTGGACGACCTGAAGAATGGACATAACCAGTGGATGCTCGCCAAGCGAGTACCCCCCAGCAAACACTATCTAAGTGTTAAATTAAAGGCAAGCCCCGGTTTTATGCATAACCGTTTATATATGCTATTTTACTACACTTAATGTTTGTTGGCTTGTACTGTGCACTTAAGTGTAGGAGTTGACTGAAACCTTAGTTGCATCAACTCAGGATTCCTTTTTGAGACGGATACTAGTATGCTAGGTCGAGTAGCTGCTTTACTAATTAGGGATCTCGGTAGAAGTCGAGTGAATTTTCTAGCACTCGCGCGAGGTCAGGATTTGATTGTATCCATTTTTCATATCGGAATGATGATGGTCTGTGGACTCGGATCCATGGGGATTGCGATGTCTACGAGACGAAATTGGAATAAGGATTAACGTGCGGATACCTGTGTCAAGCGTTTGAACGTACTAAACACATGTCGAGAAATATGGTAAATCGATAAGCCTAGTACCTGAGTGAACCTGCCCGCAGATTGCCCTCCTCACGCATCCTGAGACATGGTCTCCCATTCCGGTTATGGTGGGTACAAGTGCGGTCACTGCACGATGGCAGTCGGGGTCCGTGAGGCATTGTACGCCAAGGTGGTGAGCCCCTTTCTGTTGCCATGGAATCGATGGCGACGGTTGATGTGTGTAGGGATGTAGTGCCTCGCCACGTCATGTGTTTAGGTTTACCTTGCAAGGTTTAAAAACTCGATTCAAATTGTCTGCTTCTCGCAGCTAATGAGACCGCTTGATCCATTGTACTGCATTGAGTAATAAGTGGAAATGAGGTGACTGACAAAATATGTTGATTGATAAAAATGTTTGATACCATGTATGAATAGCTAGGTACACATCTAGTTTAAAAGGATCATACTAAAACTTGAAAAGCTAAAACTTGATTTTAGACTTAGCTAGTGCTTTTGGCAAACCAAACCCCTCAGCCAAACAGCTGCATGTCTAGAGGTAGAGGAGTAGACTCCTCACACCGGGTAAGTCTAGCTGAGTATTAGTATACTCAGCCTTGCTTGTGGCATAATTTTTGCAGATACTCCTTAGGATGATTGGTTGATGGTGTGACTTGGCCTCCATCCCTGCCACCGGGATAGACGGTCGAGTGGGTTACTACTTCCGCTGGAGAGGACCAGGAGGAGTAGCGTGGCCAGGCTTCGCCATGTTACTCGGTTTTCTCTGTTAGTTATTTTTTCCACTGCATTAAAATTTACGGTTATTATTTCTGAAACTCCAATAATGTAATCACTAATGATATTTCTTAAATTTGTGTTATTATGTTTTATTGTATTTCTCTGTGCCTCACCTTCGAGTGAGCTAGTGGTATTCGATCCTGGATAAGTGGCTTTATCGAACTAGATCCGAGGGACTGACGGGTTATTCTGGTTTAAGTGTGTTGCTGCCTTTAAGGGCGCGACTTGGGCACTTAAGCTGGAATAATTTCGGGCGGTTCCACCACAGCTGGTATCGGAGCGAATACCATTACACAACGGTTAGGTTGCTGTCGTGTAACAGTGTGAAGGGCGCTCTCGATGGTCATGTGACTAAAGGGGGTTGTAGTGGCAAAGCGAGAAGTAAGTTTAATATTTTAAACGATTAGTTGATAGCACCTATCGACATCGTCATGATTTTTGTTGTATGGCGGACCGATGCCTTGTCGTTGTAGTCTCGGGGAGTTTTCGGAAATGTGCTGGTGCTTTACTGATGGGGTTGAATATACTTGGGATGTATTAGAATAACTGTGTGTCGTACGAGTATCCGAAAATTGTGAAAGTTGGTGTATGTTGGTAATTAGAAAATAATCACGACGTTAGCCAATAGCCAAGCTTATGCCGAAATTTAAAATATGGGCAATTTGAGTTGAAATTATGCTTATCTAGGCGTGTGGATTAATAATCATAATTGGAAGAACAGTCGTTCAAATTGGTCAGTCCAATTAAGAATGATTTTGCGTGTGAGGGGAGGTGGTGACTTGACAATGTAGTTATCGCTTCCCTATGTTTATAAGTCAAGTCAATACCCATTAGACGTTCATTAAATTTCACGTCGCACGTAGTGTATGGTTGTATTCGTGACAAGGAGGTGTAGGTTTTACTCAATTAGAAGTTTGGTTGATGTGGCTAGGAAATTTTGCTTCGGCTTGTGTAATGAAGTGGTGACGTGACCAAGTAGTCCCTCCGGTTATGAGTCGGGTCTAGATGTGTTATGCCTTCGCCGTGATACCCATTGCATATACTAATTGGATGTATATGAAAAATGAAATAGACGCATCATATGATTTAGTGGTGCTGGTATTGTGACCTAAGTACATTATATATGTGTGATAAATGTTGGGCTTGAGGATTGTCTTTCGGGCGAGGAAGGTGTAATAGACTTATATGTGTAGAATGATTAAGCTAGTATTACAAAATGACATGGATAAAAATTAGTGAATCTACTTATTAGTCCTCAGTTGATTATCTTAACTCTAACAAATGGTAAAGTGTTAGAATAATTCAAGTCTCTAGAGCAAGGCAATTCTTGAATTATATAGAAGCTGAAATTTATTGATTGCTGTTTTGGACTACACGCACTGTTTCCGTTGTGCTGTTTGTTTGATGAATTAAATTATGTTTTCTATAGAAAAGCCATATAGAAAAGTTGTAGATAACTTTATTATCTTACTTGTGTTAAAATTTGACAGCCATAAGTCTGATCGTTTAGGAGTTATGCTTTTTACAAATTCAGTAACTGAATCTGTCTAAATTCTGTACAGATTTCAGAAACTGCATTGTTTGCTTAAGTTAATTTTACAATCTGTTTATGGTCGTTATAAGAAAGTTGTAGATGCTTTTCTCGTCTTGCTTGTGTTAAAGTTTCATAACCATAGTCCTGACGGTTTAAGAGTTATGAAATTTACAAATTGGTTGTTGTGTTCTGTCAACTGACAGAACAAATTTCGAAAACTGAATTGGTTGATTCAGTTCAACATGGAACCACTTCTTGATGATTATAAAAGTTATGTAGTGCTTTTGCTAAGCTTTCCAAAAAGTCTTGGATCACTCTTTTTGGTGGTCTAAAGATTAAGTTATAGATGTTTAAAGTGTGAAGTCTGAATCTGTCTAGTTCTGGAAAGCAAAGTCTTCTAGTGTATTTTATTCTTAGTTAAATATTGAATAACCTTGAGATGTTTATAAATAATTTGTAGAACATTTAATTAGCTTTCCAGAAAGTCTAAGATCACTTTGTTTGGATGTCTGAATCTCTAGTTGTGAATTTTTGAAGTTGCAAGTCTGAATCTATCCAAGTCTGGACAGAGCTGCTGTGATTGCACGTTTTGACCTTGCTAAGTGTTGAAGCATGTTGTGATGACAATACCAAAGTTGTATAGCACTTTTTAAGCTTTCCAGAAAGTTCTAGTTTGCTATTTTTGGATTAATAGTTGAAAAGTTATGATTAAAACAAGTAACTACTGCATTGTTGTCCGAAAATCTGCAAGTGCGCATTTGATTGTTTAGTTCACCTGTTGGCTAAAAATGCTTAGTTAGCACTTAGCGGACATAGACTTGTAATGTCTAAACTTAGGATAACATGCGTTCCATGATTAATGTGATTGCTTGAGTAGTTGGTTGTGGATAGAAATTCCTCCTCTATTGAACTGGTGCTTGGGATGCTTTTGTGTAATAAATAGAAGAACTAATGAAAAGCCGTAGCAAACTAAATAAATGCTCATGCTGGTGAGGTCATGTTGTATTGGTTAAGTATAGTAAGTGCCGTCATCTTTCCAGTGGTAGTGACTACGTATGCCCGATGACGTGTAGATAACTAAAGCTAACGTGTGGTTGTCTACGGTGTCTTCCAATTTAATGTTTAGTTCACCACTGTGTCTTTCTATGTCTTGTATTACTTTCATTATATTCATCCATATGCATCTTGCATCTCATTTAGGACCGAAAGATGCTGATCGAGCAAGTGATGTGTTGTCAACCACAAGATGCAGTTGGTGGACGACCTGAAGAATGGACATAACCAGTGGATGCTCGCCAAGCGAGTACCCCCCAGCAAACACTATCTAAGTGTTAAATTAAAGGCAAGCCCCAGTTTTATGCATAACCGTTTATATATGCTATTTTACTACACTTAATGTTTGTAGGCTTGTACTCTGCACTTAAGTGTAGGAGTTGACTGAAACCTTAGTTGCATGAACTCAGGATTCCTTTTTGAGATGGATACTAGTATGCTAGGTCGAGTAGCTACTTTACTAATTAGGGATCTCGGTAAAAGTCGAGTGATTTTTCTAGCACTCGCGCGAGGTCAGGATTTGATTGTATCCACTTTTCATATCGGAATGATGATGGTCTGTGGACTCGGGTCCATGGGGATTGCGATGTCTACGAGACGAAATTGGAATAAGGATTAACATGCGGATACCTGTGTCAAGCGTTTGAACGTACTAAACACATGTCCAGAAATATGGTAAATCGATAAGCCTAGTACCTGAGTGAACTTGCCCGCAGATTGCCCTCCTCACGCGATCTGGGACGTGGTCTCCCATTCCGGTTATGGTGGGTACAAGTGCGGTCACTGCACGACGGCAGTCGGGTCAGTGAGGCATTGAACGGCAAGGCGGTGAGCCCCTTTCTGTTGCCAGGGAATCGATGGGGATGGTTGATGTGTGTGGTGACGGAGTGCCTCGCCATGTCATGTGTTTAGGTTTAACTTGCAAAGTTTAAAAACTCGATTCGAATCGTCTGCTTCTCGCAGCTAATGAGACTGCTTGATCTATTGTACTGCATTGAGTAATAAGTGGAAATGAGGTGACTGACAAAAGATGTTGATTGATAAAAATGTTTGATACCATGTATGAATAGCTATGTAAACATCTAGTTTAAAAGGATTATACTAAAACTTGAAAAGTTAAAACTTGATTTTAGACTCATCTAGTGCTTTTGGCAAACCAAACCCCTCAGCCAAACAGTTGCATGTTTAGAGGTAGAGGAGTAGACTCCTCACATCGGGTAAGTCTAGCTGAGTATTAGTATACTCAACCTTGCTTGTGGCATAATTTTTGCAGGTACTTCTTAGGATGATTGGTTGATGGTGTGACTTGGCCTCCATCCCTGCCACCGGGATAGACGGTCCAGTGGGTTACTGCTTCCGCAGGAGAGGACCAGGAGGAGTAGCGTGGCCAGGCTTCGCCATGTTACTCGGTTTTCTGCGTTAGTTATTTTTTCCGCTGCATTAAAATTTAGGGTTATTATTTCTGAAACTCCGATAATATAATCACTAATGATATTTCTTAAATTTGTGGTATTATGTTTTATTGTATTTCTCTGTGCCTCACCTTCGAGTAAGCTAGTGGTATTCGATCCTGGATAAGTGGCTTTATCGGATTAGATCCGAGGGACTGACGGGTTATTCCGGTTTAAGTGTGTTGCTGGCTTTAAGGACGCGACTTGGGCACTTAAGCTGGAATAATTCGGGCAGTTCCGCCACACTTTCATTAATTCTTAAGTACACACACCTTTACTAAAATTTCTAAACATTATACAAATAGACTTATTAAAAATGGAATAATTGTTTCACCATGTTCTACCAATTATTTACCAGATTCTAATGTGTGCGCACTAGAGAGAATGCATAGAAGATGACTGCCGATTCAGCAGATATTTGCAATACTAATTCCAAGGACGTTAGTTATTTAACTATATATTCAGGATTAGCAACACAAGTCCTAGAAAGTGGCAATATATTATCCAGCTCGTTCTTCAACCATATTGCCACACTTGCTAAATTAATATTGATTGAAGCTAACTACTAACTAGACCTCCATCAATTAATTTACTAACTTAATAGGACGTGGACCAAAATAATGAAAACCTAACCAGACAGCACATCATACAAACAGTCCACTAATTAGATTTTCAATCGTTTGGAGCGCTAGAGCTACAGACACAACAATAGCCTACGCAACAATTATGTTTTTCCCTATTTATAGGGTTTAACTCACATGTCGAGAAAACACTAAATATTATTCAAGTCTTATATTTTGTGGCTCCACACTATACCAAAGGACCACAACCTAGACTCGTCATTACTAGACGCTAGAACTTAAGTATAAACGAAAGCGAGTTATTTAGTGTTTCTGAAATACAGTTCTCTCAAATTAATTCGTGTAGTACGCAGAACTAAATAACGGCACACTTCGACTCAATGAGTGAAAGACAGCAAAACATCAGACTTACGCACTCATACATATCTATTTTAGTTTTTCTAAACGTGACATAACTCGGCTTGTCGATGCTACTCGCTTTTAATTAATTTTAGGTAACGGCAAAATAGTTGCATATGGTATTTATCCGACTCATAAGCATAGAGAAAGTTATGACTACTCCGTGTCATTGATAGAGGGGGAGACCCGATCTTTTATGAGGTATCATAACTTGATTGGCTAGAGATCTCGACTTTGATGATCCAAAGCTCCGAGCAGACGGATCCTCGCAATTATGGCTGAACCGCTCAGATTATTCCAGCTTAATTGCTCAAGTCTCGCCTTAGAGGCAACGACACACTTAAATTGGAATAAACTGTTAGTCCGTCGGATCAAGTCTGATAAAACCACTTAATAAGGATCGAATACCACTTGCTCGCTCGAAGGTGAGGCAAAGAGAAATACAATAAAGCATAATACCACAAAATTAAGAGTTATCAATAGTGATTACAGTATTGGAGTTTCAAAAGTAGTAAGTTTTTAATGCAGTGGAAATAACTATGAAGGTAACCGAGTAACATGGCGAAGCTTGGCCATGCTACTCATCCTGGTCCTCTCCTGTAGAGGCAGCATCCCACTCGACCGTCCATCCCAGTGGCAGGGAGGAGGGCCAAGTCACACCAGCAAACAATTCATCCAAAGGAGTACCTATAAAACAAAAATTATGCCACAAGCTAGGCTGAGTATACTAATACTCAGCTAAACTTACCTGGTGTGAGGAGTCTACTCCTATATCTTTTGACCATGAAGCTACTTGGCTGAGGGGTTTGGTTTGCCAAAAGCACTAGCTAAGTCTAAAACAAGTTTTAGCTTTTCAAGTTCTAGAATAATACTTTTAGACTAGATGAGCACCTAACTATCCATACATGGTATCAAACATTATGTCAATCAACATCTTTTTGCAAGTAACCTCATTCCACTTATTACTCAATGCAATACAATGGATCAAGCAATCTCATTAGCTACAAGAAAAAGACAATTCGAATCGAGTTTTAACCTTACAAGGTAAACCTAAACACATGACATGTCAGGGCACTCCGTCCCCACACACGTCAACTATCCCCATCGATTCTCTGGCAACAAAATAGGGCCCACGACCTTTGCATACAGTGCTCTAGTGACCCTGGTCACCGCCGTGTAGTAACCGCACTTGAACCCACCATATTTAGAATGGGGGACTGTCTTAGGTCCAGTGAGGGGAAAGTCTGCGGGCAGGTTAACTCAGGTACTATTCTTATCGGTTACCATATTTCCCTACATGTGTTCAGTACGTTCAAATGCTTGACTCAAGTAGCCACACGTTAATCCTTGTTCCCATTTCATCTCGTAGATAGCACAACCCCATGGATCCGTGTCCACACACAATCATAATTCCATTATCAAAATTGATACAACCAATTCCTGACCTCGCGCGAGTGCTAGAAAAATCACTCGACTTCTACCGAGATCCTTAATTAGCATAGAAGCTACTCGACCTAGCATACTAGTATACATCTCAAAAGGAACCTGAGTTCATGCAACTAGGGTTTCAAGCAATTCCTACACTTAAGTGCATAGTACAAGCCTACAAACAATAATTTCAATAAAATAGCATATATAATGGTTATGCATAAAACCGGTGCTTGCATGGAATCCACACTAGTTAGTGTTTGCTAGATGACACTTGCTTGGTGAGCATCTCCTATCTTGGTGCTTGTCTCATCCGTCCTTCTTTGGGTTGTCCATCAACAGCATCTTGCGGTTGGCACCACTTCACTTCGCACGATGATCATCTCTCGGTCCTAAATGAGATGTACGATGCATATGAATGAACATGATGGAAAAAGAGCTCAAGATACTCCAAAGCAGACGATAGCGAACTAAACATTAACTAGTGAGACACGTAAATGACTATACACAAGTGCTAGCTATTTAAGCGTTATCGGGCACACAAAGTCAATCACCACAGGAAAACGACGAACACTTCCTATACTTAATCAACACAAACACAACATCACGAGTACAATCATTTACCACGTTTACTTTAATCATTCATTTTTTACTTATTATTAATCTAGTTAAGTACATATAAATTTGCTATGACTTCTATATAGGCAGACTTAGTTAAAAGGAATGATCACTTAATCGGGTTCTACAATCATTCACAATATTCTAATGTAGGCACCCACCCAAGGGAACACATAGGAGGATGTAGTTTACTCACAATTACATATTATACTACTTTAATGAGGTTGGTTACTTAGAGTATCTAGGACTAGCAGAAAGCTAAAGGGAGTACATTATTCATTTTGTTTCGTTAAACATATAACTGCACTTGCTAAGTGTTGATTTAAGCTAAGCTACTTATTAGACCTTAACCAAATTAGTTCACTAACTTAGTGAGACGTGTACTAGTTACTTATATATATATCATCAATTATATCAGTTACTATCATTATTACTCGTTCAATCAACACCAAAATAAGCAAGTAGTTGACTCAAGAAAAACACAATAGAGTAGATCAATCAATCACAACTAACATGTTTAGGATAGCAGCACAACATTAACTTGTTTCAGACATAACTCACAAGATATTCATCCAAAAATAGTGAACAAATAATTTTTGGAAATCTTAAGAAATTCTATACAACTTTGGTAATGTCATCTCAATGTTATTAGACACCTAGCGAGGTTAAATAGTGCTAAAACGATAGCTCTGTCTAGATTTGGACAGATTCACGCTTGCGACTTCAAAAATTCATAACTAAGACTCATGCATCCAAAACAAGAGATCCTAGACTTTATAGAAAGAAAATTGATAAGGCTGAAGCGCCCGATCTTTTGGGGAGAGTAGATAATTACGATCTGGCGGAAGATAACCCTCGCGATCCGACTACGACGAGCAAGCCCGAGGCACTAATGTAATCACTGAACCAACTCCCTGTGGTTACCGACCTTGCTGGTGCAAGATGAGCCAAATCACGAAGATCGTTTCCTGCACGCAATCGAAGAACGAACAAGAAAAAGAGGCGAGCAATCTAATCTATTACTCGTGGGTGGAGTTCTGATTACATGAAGACAGATCTAATATGCATGTGTTCGAGAATAGCTAAGGCTAGACAAAGGAGGAGTAGCTCCTGGTTAAATAGAGAGGGGGCGTAGCCCCTGATGGTGGCCAAAATGGAAAAATGCAACCCTAGGGCAGCTCATCCTAGGTCCTCCATATTGGGCCACAGTTGGGTCGGTCATCTATTCTTCTGGTCCCTCATTATTTAGTAGCGTGACGAAGTTATGATCTCTTTCACGGGCCCGAGTGATTGGCCTAGCTAATGAAGGAAGTGGCGCCTGATGTGGAGTTGGCCTAGCTGAGGAGGGAAGTGGCGCCTGAGGTGGAGGTGCTGTTGGTGTAGTCGTACTCGTGTTGCAATTGATGTCCTCATCATCCTCCCCTTCTTGAAGTGATGTCGTCCTCGACGGTAACTCGTCATCATCACCCATGTATGGTTTCAAACCTGCAACATTAAAACTAATGGAAACACCAAATTCCACAGGCAGATCAAGGATATAAGCATTATCATTAATCTTTGTTAGCACCTTGAAAGGACCAGCAGCACGAGGCATTAATTTAGAACGATGCAAAGTCAGAAACCGATCCTTTCTCAAGTGCAACCAAACCATATCACCTGGCTCAAAAGTAACAAGTTTTCTTCCTTTACTACCAGCAACTTGATTTTTTGCATTAGTAGCAGCAATGTTCTGTTTTGTTTGTTCATGTATGGTAATCATTTGTTCAACATGTGTAGCAGCATCTACATGTGGGGTGCTTGCAGCATTAAGTGAAATCAAATCAATAGTTGCCCTAGGAATGTAACCATAAACAATCTAAAAAGAGCACATCTTTGTAGAAGAATGCGTGGCATGATTATAAGCAAATTCAACATGAGGCAAGCAATACTCCCAATGTCTCAAATTCTTGTCTAAACAGTCCTAAACATTGTGGATAAAGTTCTATTTACTACCTCAGTTTGTCCATTAGTTTGAGGATGACAAGTAGTGCTAGACAGCAATTTAGTTCCCAATTTATTCCAAAGCAATCTCCAAAAATGGCTTAGAAACTTAGTATCGTGATCAGAGACAATTGTTTTCGGAATACCATGTAAACGAATAATCTCTCTAAAGAACAATTCAGCAACAATGCTAGCATCATTAGTTTTATGACAATGTATAAAGTGAGCCATTTTAGAGAATCTATCAACAACCACAAAAATGCTATCCCTCCCCTTCTTAGTTCTAGGCAATCCCAAAACAAAGTCCATAGAAATATCAAGCCAAGGGGAAGAAGGGATAGGCAAAGGCATATACAAACCATGGTTTCCCAAACGTGACTTAGCTTTCTGGCAAGTAGTACAACGTGCAACTAGACACTCAACATCACGGTGCATCCGGGACCAAAAGAAGTGTACAACCAGCACCTCATGTGTCTTGTAAACGCCAAAATGCCCCGTGAGGCCGCCTCCATGAGCTTCCTGCAGCAACAAAAGGCGGACCGAGCATGCTGGAATACACAACTTGTTAGCATGGAACAAATATCCATCTTGTACGTGAAATTTCCCCCAGGGTTTGCCATCCTTACAATTTATAATGATATCTTTAAAATCAGCATCATCGACATATTGATCTTTCACAATTTGCAAGCCAATGATTCGAAATTCTATCTGTGAAAGCATGGTATATCTACGGGACAACGCATCAGCAATGACATTTTCCTTCCCGTTCTTGTGTTTAATGATGTAAGGAAAAGACTTGATGAATTCTACCCAACTAGAATGACGACGATTCATATTTGTTTGGGTACGAATATGTTTTAAAGCCTCAAGATCAGAATGAATTATAAACTCGCGAGGCCAAAGGTAGTGCTGCCATGTTTGTAAAGTGCAAACTAAAGCATAAAGCTCCTTATCATAAGTAGATATCTCAAGCTAGAATCACTTAATTTTTTCATGGAAATAAGCTACCAGTTTTCCTTCTTGTAACAAAACAGCACCTAACCCAATACCATTAGCATCACATTCAAGATCAAACACTTTCTAAAAGTCTGGCAATTGTAAGAGTGGCGCATGGGTTAACTTATGTTTCAAAGTGTTGAATGTGTCTTCTTGTGTGGGGCCCCAAGCAAAAGACACACCTTTCTTTGTGAGTTCATGCAAAGGGGCAGCAATGGAGCTAAAATCACGCACGAACCGGCGGTAAAATCCTGCAAATCCAAGAAAACTTCGAATCTGCGTGACCGGCATTGGTGTAAGCTAGCCCTAAATGGCTTCAACATTGCTGCTATCCACCTCAATGCCCTGTGGAGTAACCACATAACCAAGAAACAAGACACATTGCATGCTAAAGGTGCATTTTCCATGTTACCAAACAAGTGAGTAGCACGCAAAGAATAAAAAACAACACATAAATGTTCTAAATGCTCTTTCATAGACTTGTTTAAATAAGGATATCATCGAAATAAACAACAACAAACAAACCTATGAAGGGCCATAGAACTTTGTTCATTAAACGCATAAAAGTGCTGGGAGCATTAGTCAAGCCAAATGGCATAACCAACCATTCATATAATCCAAATTTCGTTGTAAAAGCCGGTTTCCATTCATCACCTAGTTTCATTCTAATCTGCTAGTAACCGCTACACAAATCAACCTTAGAGAAAATAATGGCACCACTAAGCTCATCTAGCATATCATCAAGGCATGGTATATGCTATCGATAATGAACTGTGATGTTATTGATAGCACGACAATCTACACACATACTCCATGATCCATCCTTTTTTTGGAATGAGTAAAACAAGAACCGAGCATGGGCTAAGAGACTCACGAATGTATCCTTTATCAAGCAGCGTCTGCACCTGGTGCTGGATCTCCTTCGTCTCATCTGGATTTGTACGGTACAGAGCGCGGTTGGGAAGAGAAGCGCCGGGGATGAGATCGATCTGATGCTGGATGCCACAGAGCGGTGGAAGACCCGATGGTAAGTCTATGGGAAAGACATCAGCATACTACTCCAAAAGGTTAACCACAGCAGGGCGTATATCCAAATACGGTGCATCGTCAAGCAGAACAAGCATACCGAGCATACAAGTGCATAACAGGGCATATGAGCCTCATGTAAATCATCAAAATCAACACATGTAACAAGTAAAACAAGATCATTCAACTTTATTTCAGATGTAACAGGTGCGGCTGATGGAGATTTGACTTGTTGTGCAGTTTTAGCAACCCTACTAAGATCATCTTTAAGAATTTGGTCAGGGGTCATTGGATGTATAACTATTTTCTGGCCTTTAATCATGAAAGAATAATGATTCAAATGACCATGATGTAAACTATCAGTATCATATTGCCAAGGTTGACCCAATAACAAAGAGCATGCTTCCATAGGGATAACATCACAATCAACATAATCAGATTAAGACCCCAGCGAATAGGGGATACGTACCGAGCATGTTACCTTTATTTTACCACCATCATTAAGCCATTGAATGTGATACAGATGTGGGTGTGTGCGAGTGGGTAAGGATAATTTCTCTACCAAAGTTGTACTTGCCAAATTATTGCAGCTGCCACTATCGATGATGATACGAATCGACCGTTCTTTCACAACACCCTTGGTATGGAATAGAGTGTGTCGCTGATTTTTTTTTGGCTTGGGCAAGCTGTGTGCTAAGATCATGTTGCCCAACAAGACTCTTATACCTATCGGCGTCGATTGGATCAATGTGTACTTCCTCATTTTCTATATGGTAGTGGCAATCATAGCATGACTAGTTTCCTTGGAATCACTAGCTAAAGATTACTCACCATTGTCATGTCTAAGCAAGGTACGCTTGTTTGGGTAGTCCTGAATCATGTGTCCAAATCCTCGGTAACGATGGCATTGAATATCTCATGTACGTCTTGTGGAAGAAACGACGCCTTTGGTGGAAGGCGCTACAGGCTTGGTCGTCCCTGTGCACGGTGTAGTGCTGGGCGTAGGAGGCGCTGGGCTGGAGGAGTTGAGCTGTGTGTCGGACCCCGTGCTGCAATGGAGTTAGTATGTGTCCTCGACCGTCGTCCCTGCACTTCACGTTCAGCTTTGCAAGCATATTAAAACAATGTGGTGATATCAAAATAATCCTTATAATCAAGTATATCCTGGATTTCCCTATTCAAACCACCACGAAAACGTGCCATAGCAGCGTCATCCGATTCTATCAGACCACAACAAATCATCACCTTTTGTAACTCCTGGTAATATTCCTCAATAGATTGTGAACCTTGTTGAAAACGCTGCATTTTGTAAAGCAAATCATGGTCATAATAGGAAGGAAAAAAAATATGGTGCATGGCATTTTTTAATTGAGTCCAAGTAATGACACTGTCAATGGGAAGTTTTTGTTTGTACTCACGCCACCAAATTAAAGCAAAATCAGTAAATTCACTAATGGCAGCCTTAACTTGAGTATTAGTAGGAATATCATGGCATGAAAAAATTTTGTTCTACCTCCAATTCCCAATCAAGATATGCAGCAGGATCATATTTGCCATTAAAAGATGGAATTGTAAATTTAATCTTAGCAAATGAGTCATTAGGGGTATGACGAACCACACAACATGCAAGACCACGGCGATCTCCCTCGTCCTACTAAGTATCACCGCCATAATCCCTCTCCATCTTCGCGGTCAGCACATCAAGGCGTGCTAGGGATCGTGTCGAGTGTGTTTCGAGTAGCCGTTTGAGCGAGGTCAAGCTGGTTGAAGCATGTGGTTGTCGAAGTGACAGTTGAATCAAGTTGTTCATGCATTGTCCTAATGTCAGTAGCAAGTCCATCAACTTGTCCCCTTACTTCTTGCACCTTGACATCCATTGTGTCATTTGCTCCTGCCATAGTTAGCGCAAACACGAAAACACCAAAAAGCGAAAGACCAATGACAACAGGAGAATGGTGGTGATAAATCGTTCAAAGTAATCGCTCAATGTAATGTTGTTATCAAGTTCACAATGTAATGCTGTTATCAAGTTCTTATCCATTCTTACGAAGCACGCAGGGGTGAACTACAGCCAACAGGTAGAACCGATGAAAGATTGGAGGAGCAATTGCCTGGAGAAACAGAAACTTGCTCGCCGTCGAAATATGTGGAGTTCTGGGTAGGCTGCACTCAAATCAAGGATTAGCATAATCAAACAATAATTCAAAGTTGAATTATAGTGCAAAACACAAAATTTTCTGGCAACACATGCAAAGTACGGATGGGAACAAACTACTGCAACACAGAAATACCGAGGAAGTGGAGCAATAGTATGCAGAAAACTTCCCGGTGCCGGTATACTGTCTTCACAATTTTTTTTTGATTTTTTGGAGCAATCACCGGGCGCTATGCTAGGTGAACTGTATAGAATTTTTTGAGAGCTTTCTGGCAAAAAAAGAGCACTGCAATCAGAGTTCTGAGTGAAAAGTTATGGCCATTTTATTACAGGACGTCTGAATCCGCTGGAGTTTTCGAGCGAAAACGATCAAGATTAGGCAACCGCTTTGTATCCAATCCCCCTTTTTCTGTTGTTCTCTGGTTCTATCCTTTCCTTTCCTTTCCTTTTTTCTTTTCCTTTTTTTCTTTTCTCTTTCTTTTTTCTATTTTTTGTAACCGAAGGAGAAAAACAAGGACGCGGTGTTGATTCAGTGCGTGGCGTGATCAAACGAAAGATTGTGACAGCGCGCTAGGGTTTGACAAGTGGAAGAAAGAAGGAATCCGAACTAAAACACAATGTAACCAGCACCAAATGACAAGGAAGTGCGAGGCTCAAAAGGGTTCTGGGATAAGGTCTAACCTGAAATCTAATATGCTTTCGTGGAATGTAGGAGATGAAAAACACTCGATAAACTCACTGATCAACCTGACAATCTGATACCACTTGATAAGGCTGAAATGCCCGATCTTTTGGTGAGAGGAGATAATTCCGATCTGGCAGAAGATGACCCTCGAGATCCGACTATGACGGGCAAGCCCAAGGCGCCAATGCAGTCGCTGAACCAACTCCCTGTGGTTACCGACCTTGCTGGTGCAAGATCAGCCTGATCACGAAGATCGTTTCCTGCACGCAATCGAAGAACGAATAAGAAAAATATGCGAGCAATCTAATCTATTACTCATGGGTGGAGTTCTGAATACACGAAGACAGATCTAATCTGCGCGTGTTTGGTAATAGCTAAGGCTAATCTATAACAGAACTCTAGCGTCAAAGGAGGTGCAGCTCCTGGTTAAATAGAGAGCGGGGGTGCAGCCCCTGGTGGTGGCTAAAGTGGAAAATGCAACCCTAGGGGTAGCCCATCCTAGGTCCTCCACATTGGGCCACAGTTGGGCCAGACATCTATTCTTCTGGTCCCTTATTATTCAGTAGCATGACAAAGTTAAGATCTCTTGCACAGGCCCAAGTGATTGGCCCAGCTAATGAAGGAAGTGGCGCCTGAGGTGGAGTTGGCCTAGTTGAGGAGGGAAGTGGCGCCTGCGGTGCAGGTGCTGCTGGTGTAATCATACTCGTGTTGCAGTTGATGTCCTCATCAATGATTAAATTGTTTACAAAAAATTATAAACAACTAAGGGTGGTTCAATATGTATCAAGGATAAAGACACTAGAAGGATGTGCTGTCTAGAATTGGACAGATTCAGTCTTCACACTTCAAACGTCTATAACTTGATCTTTAGACCATACAATAGGGAGACCCAAGACTTTTTGAAAAGCTTAGCAAAAGTACAACATAAATTTTATAATTACCAAGTGGCTCCAATTTTAATCATCCCAAACAACACAGTTTTCGAAATCTGTTTAGGGAGTGGACAGAACACATCAATTATTTTGTAAAATTCATAACTCTCAAAATCTCAGGCCTATGGTCATGAAATTTTAACACAAGACGATAAGAAAGTTATCTACAACTTTATTATGGTCATCAAGAACTGATGATTCTAAGCTTGACTTAAGCAAACAATGCAACCTTCGAAATATGTACAGAATTTGGATAGATTTAGGTACTAGACTTGTGAGAAGCACAACTTCCAAACTATTAATCCTTAGCTCATGAAATTTTAGGATGAGCTAGAAATATAAGTTAAATAGAACTTTTATATATAACTTTTCTATAGAAAAGATAATTTTACTCACTAGTTTAATCGCATACCCAAAACTGTACATGTAGGGATTTTCAGCTTGCTAGCACAAGATCACTCAACTCAATCACCAAGCAAAATCATGGAGATATACTACCACCAATTCTTAGATCTAAATTATCATGACTTAGTTATCAACTAGTAATTGACATCAAGGCACAAATCTCACATTGTTGGGACCATGCTTCGTCGCCGAAGGTCCTACAGGAAGAAACACCTTCGGCAAATCTGTTTATACGTGATACCGAAGCTACCGCTCATGAAGCTTCGATACTATAACGTATCCAAAGACGAAGGATCGAACCGACTTAAAGATGGAATGACTTTTTAGTCCATAAGGGTCTGAGTCATAATTGTAATCTTCTGTAAGGGGCATGATTGTAATTTCTTACAGGCTGCGTCCTGTGCCTATAAATAGATGAACAGTACTCCTTTACTGTTCACACAATCTTGTAATTGCTAACGCAATACTTTGGAATTATTGTTTTCTGCCAAGGCGAAGGTATAAATGTACCTAAATATTATGTTTTAATATTTAAGTTCACATTATAAAATAAATGAATAATGTTATTTATTCTTGGTATTCTGTAACGTTTTATATTTTATATTTCATTTCGCATTGTTTTATCTTTGATCACAAAGGTGCGACCTTCGTGATATATTATTCATAACCTTCGTCCGAAGCTCATTAAATCCTTGGCGAAATAATGCTTGTTGGGACCATGCTTCGTCGCCGAAGGTCCTGAAGGAAGAAATAGTCTCGGTTGAAGCTGTCTGTACGTAATGCCGAAGGGTGTCGCCCATGAAGCTTCGGAGTTACAAACCGACTTAAAGATAGAATGACCTTTTAGTCCATAGGAGTTTGAGTCGATGTTGTAAACTTTTATGAGGGGTATGATTGTAATTGTTCACAGGTTGTGTCCTGTGTCTATAAATAGTGAACAGTATTCCTTTACTGTTCACGCATTCCTGTAATTGCGAAAGCATCATTCGGGAATTATTGCTTGTCAAGGCGAAGGTATAATTATACCTTGAACATTGTATTAAAAATAAATAGGTAGATGAATGATGTCATTTATCTCCAACATATCTATCTTTAATGTTTTACATTTTACATCGTTTTATGTTATTTTTGTCACCTTCGTAATATTATGTTTATATCCTTCGTCCGAAGTTCATTAAACCCCTGAGGAGATAATGCTTCAGCGGACGAAGGGTATTTAATATTTAACATCTTCGTGTTGCCTTGTTCTTGATTCATAGCATTTGAGAACAAGTCCCCAACATTGGACCCACCTCCGGTCAACACACTTCCATTTTTTTTGAGCTGATGGCTTCGTTCAACGATCAAGCTGGAGCTGCTTCGGCCCCAAAGCTGGTACTCCCGATAACAGGTGGTTCATGCTCAGAGCCAGCCAACAAAAAGCAGAAGAAGGAAGCACAGAGAAGGGTACAGCATGTTGGGGTGCAAGGACCCTTCATCAAGTCAAGATGGTCTCAAATTCCAATTACCTTCTCCCAAGAGGATCTTCAACTCAAGGATTACCCACACAATGATGCTATGGTTATCTCTTGTGTGATCAAAGGATTTCTGGTCCATAATGTTTTGGTTGACACAGGTAGCGCGGCTGATATCATATTTGCTAAAGCTTTCAGACAAATGCAAGAGCCCAAAGACAAGATCCATGATGCTACGCATCCTCTTTGTGGCTTCGGAGGACGGACAAATTGTAGCACTTGGGAAGATTACCATGCCAGTAACCTTCGGATTTGTTAACAATACAAGGACTGAGCAAATTGTGTTTGATATTGTTGACATGGAGTATCCTTACAATGCTATCATTGGTCGCGGTACTCTCAATGCCTTCGAAGCAATTCTTCATCCAGCTTACCTTTGCATGAAGATACCTTCGGACCAAGGGCCCATCGCTATTCATGGAAGTCAGGAAGCTGCCAGAAGAGCCGAAGGAAATTGGACAGATTCAAAAGCGATTCATAACATAGATGGAGCTGAAGCTTGTGAGCAGTACAAGTACATAAGGGAAAAAGCTGCTTCAACTGATCAGCCAAAACCCATGCTCTTATGTGAGGACATAGCAGAGTAGAAGGTGCTATTGGGATCTCAATTGTCCGAAGAACAGGAGAAAACCTTGATACGGTTTTTGTTCCACAATAAAGATGTTTTTGCTTGGTCAGCTAATGATCTTTGCGGAGTTAACAGGGATGTTATTGAGCACTCGCTCAATGTTGACCCATCCTTCAGACCCAGAAAGCAGAGACTTCGGAAGATGTCTGATGACAAGGCCGAAGGTGCTCGGAATGAAGTGAAAAGACTCCTCAGTGCTGGAGTTATTAGAGAGGTGAAATACCTAGAATGGTTGGCTAACACTGTTATGGTGAAGAAGGCCAATGGTAAATGGAGAATGTGTATTGATTTTACTGACCTCAATAAGGCTTATCCGAAGGACGACTTTCCATTGCCAAGGATAGATTCCTTAGTCGATGCAGCAAGCTTCATCAGAGCTTATGAGTTTGCTGGATTGCTATTCAGGCTATCATCAAATCTGGATGAAGAAGGAGGATGAACCAAAAACCAGCTTCATAACCCCTAGCGGGACATATTGCTACCTTCGGATGCCTGAGGGGCTTAAAAATGCTGGAGGAAGCTTCAGCAGAATGACAGCGAAGGTTCTCCATTCTCAGATAGGCAGGAATGTACTAACTTATGTTGATGACATCATTGTAAAAAGCACGAAGCAAGATAACCACATTGCTGATTTGCAGGAGACCTTCGCTAATTTTAGACAGGCTGGTTTAAAGTTGAATCCAGAAAAATGTGTCTTCGGAGTAAAGAAGGGGAAATTTCTTGGTTGCATAGTTTCAACAAAGGGAATTGAGGCTAATCCAAGTAAAATCGAAGCTATACTTTGAATGGAACCACCAAGCACAAAAAAGGGGGCTCAAAGATTGACGGGAAGGCTGGCATCTCTCAACAGATTCATATCCAGATCGGCAGAGAGAAACTTACCATTCTTCGAAGTGCTGAAGTCAACCGAAGTCTTTCAATGGGGACCAATCCAGCAGAAAGCCTTCGAGGAGTTGAAGCAATATTTGATAGATCTAACAACATTAATTCCACCAACGCCAGGGGCTCCTTTGTTATTATATGTGGCAGCTTCGCACTCAGCGGTAAGTGCAGCACTTATCCAGGAGAAGCTTGAAGGCCAAGTTAAGAGGCAGGCCCCAATATATTTCGTATCCGAGGTTCTTAGTTTGTCGAAGAAAAATTATACAGAATTGGAGAAGGTACTGTATGCTAGTTTTGATGGCCTCCAGGAAGCTTCGGCATTATTTTCAAGCTTACAATATAATTGTTCCTTCTTCACAACCTCTGAAGGATATTATGAGAAACCGAGAAGCTACTGGAAGGATTGGAAAATGGGCTGCAGAGCTCAATGAATTTTGTATTGATTATGTTCATAGATCCTCGATTCAGTCCCAGGCGTTAGCAGACTTCATTGCTGACTCGACGCCAGGGGCTCAGGAGGAAGAAACAAATAAAGATGCCGAAGCATGGACAGTGTTTTGCGATGGGTCTTGGGGAACCTTCAGAGCAGGAGCGGCTGCTGCGTTGGTTTCACCTTCCAAAGTTAAAACTTGTTATGCGGCAAGACTTGATTTTAGTTGCACAAATAATATCGCTGAATATGAAGCTCTGCTCTTGGGTCTTCGGAAGTTAAAGGCAATGGGAATCAGAAGGGCCATTCTTAAAACTAATTCTCAAGTTATTTCTGGTCATGTTGACAAGAGCTATAAAGCAAGAGACCCGAAGCTTGAAAAGTATCTAGATACAGTCCGAAGGATTGAGGCTTCCTTCGAAGGCTTCTCTGTCAAAAATATTCCTCGTGGAGAAAATGAATACGCTGATCTATTGGCCAAGTCAGCAGCACAGGGGCTGCCTATACCTTCGGAAGTATTTTTCGAAACAATAAAAGCACCTTCGGTCGAGCTTCTTGAAAGAGCAATCCTTAATATATCCCCTGTTTATAGCGAGGATTGGAGAACTGAGATCGTTTCTTTCCTTCAGGGTAATTTTCTTTCAGACGATGAAGCTTATAACAGGAGAATAGAAGCAAGAGCTCGACCATATGTCATAATAGAAGGGGAGTTATACAAGCGTGGGGTCTGTTCCCCATTGCTCAAGTGTTTATCTAGATCCGAAGGTATAGAATTAATGAAGGAAATACATGCAGGCCTGTGTGGATCTCACATTGGATCTAGGCCCTTGCTTGGGAAAGTTTTTCGCCGAGGATTTTATTGGTCAAAGGCTGCTTCGGATGCAGTGGATATGGTCCAAAAGTGCGAAGGTTGTCAGAAATGTGCAAGAGATCAAAAACAACCTTCGTCTTTAACTCAATTAATACAACCCACTTGGCCGTTGCAGAGGTGGGGCCTTGATTTGCTAGGCCCATTACCACCAACACAGGGGAACTTAAGATATGTGGTAGTGGTAGTGGAGTATTTTTCCAAATGGATTGAGGCAAAGCCCTTAGCCACAATAACTTCATTTACTATTCAAAAGTTTTTCTGGCAGAACATTGTTTGTCGCTTCGGAGTGCCGAAGGCCATTACTGTGGACAATGGGACACAGTTTGATTCTGAAGCTTTCAGAGAATTTTGTGATCAAATTGGCACGAAGATCCATTTTGCATCAGTTCGACACCCAGAGTCAAATGGACTTGTCGAAAGAGCTAATGGGATCATAATGACAGGAATAATGAAGTCAATCTTCAATCAGCCCAGGGGAAAATGGCCTGACGAGTTAATCAAAGTGGTATGGAGCCATAATACAACCATGTCAAGGTCAACAGGTTTTACGCCCTTTAAACTATTGTTCGGTGACGAAGCAATAACCCCAGAAGAGGCCAAAGCAGGATCAATAAGGGTAGTAGCTTCGGCAGAAGGCAAAGACGAAGCTGATTGCTCTGTAGAAAAAGATGCTATTGAAGGGATCAGACTTCAAGCTATGGAAAACATCAATAAATATCAAGCTGAAACAATAAAATGGCGTGACAGAAAAGTCAAGCTGAAGAACATTGAACCAGGACACTTGGTACTTTGAAGAGTAGCCAACCCTGAAATAGCAGGCAAATTACAACTGAAGTGGGAAGGCCCCTTTTTGGTAGTATCTTCGTCAAGACCCGGTTCCTACAGATTGAAAGATATGGACGGCAACGACATTCCTAGATCATGGAATGCGGATGAGCTTGGACGATATTATGTTTAGCTTGATGTAATTTTTTATATTCTTTTTCATGGCACCCTTTTTATTTCCAAAGGGGGAGAAAGGTTTTTAATGGGGCCACAACATGTAATTTTCCTTATTTCAATTTTATGAGAGTGATATCCCCCAAAAAATGTAAATGTAAATGCAAAAGGAAAAAAGAAAAGGAAACAGGGAGAAGCTCAAAAGTCGTTCCTAAGGGAATGCAGAGCTTACAGCGAAAAATAAACGCTGATTCCGCTGAAAGTAAAAGGCGAAGAAGCTCCTAAGGGAGGCTTACAGCGAAAAATAAGCGCTGATTCTGCTGAAAGTAAAAGGCGAAGAAGCTCCTAAGGGAGGCTTACAGCGAAAAGTCAACGCTGAAGGACTATGATTATGTATTTTGATATTCATTTGCACAATGCATCTCATCATGTCATTTGCATTCATAAACATGCATTTAGACATATATAGAATCATCATTGTACCGCATAAAAACACAGATGCTTCGACGATGAGGAAAAATTCGAAGGAAAATTTTTATGCTTCGTTGTGTACGAAAAGAAGGGAAGGTGTTTTTCGCCTTCGGCTCAAAAGAGAAGTTTCGTCCACAGCAAAGCAGATTGTACGCAGACAGCAGAAACAAAATATATTACAAGGTATGTACAAATTTACATAAGTTGTTCCATAACTATATTACAAAAGTTTCTCCAGAATTTTTGCAGGACAATACATTGTAAACAATTATCAAGCTTCAGGCTAGGCTTCGTCAAACTTCAACTTTGTCAAACTTCAGCTTCGTCATCCTGCGTACATCAAACAGCAAAATAAGAAAGGTGCAAATTTAAAGGAGAAGGTAAAAGTAACAAAAGTAGGTTTCTTACAGGTTTAAGGTGACTTCGAGCTTCGTCACCCGCCATCTTTCGCCCTCCACTTACCCAGATCTGGGTCATGAATCTATTCCCAATGCTTCGGGCTAGGCTTGGGATATTTATCAGATCTGATGCTGACAAGCTGAAGTTTGGTCTGTTCACATTATTTCCATGCGTGCAGCCAGCCTTCAGAAAAGCGGTGGCTGTGCCCCGAGAAGCTACCAGGGCGCAGAAGTCGGCGTGCCCACCAATAACTTCGTCAAGGGCATCAACCTCGCCTTCAATATATTCTAACGTGCTGGGCAGATTATCAGCTGAAGGTGTAAATTTTGCAGAGCTAGCTCCGACAGGATGAAACACATCCTTCAGCCGTTGCATGCATCGGCTGCCGAAGCTAAGGCATTTCTCTTGAAGTTCTTTAAAGGATTTCTACAAAATTGAATTTTTATCCACCTCAGTTTTCAGCCTTGCTTCGAGATATTTCTTTTCTTGCTCAAATTTTTCTGACTGTTGGAGCAATTCAATCTTTAAGCTGTTATTCTCAGTTTGAATTTCAGCCAAAGAACCCTCCATAGACTGAATAACAAAATCTTTCTTTTCTAATGCACCTTCGTGCTCTTTGACCATCATTTCAAGATCTTGGATGGTGAAATAATTCTTTTTCAAATCAGCTTCGTAGTTTTCAACCTTTTCAGCCAAATTTTGGATGACGGCTTTGTTCTTCTCTTCTTCGAGATCTTGTTGCATTTTTAGAACTTTACTTAACAATATGCTCTGTCGAAAAGATCTTCGTTAGAAAACGACCTAAAAGATAATAATAAAATAGCAAAAATATTTGTTACCTTGAAGTTAGCATAAAGCAAACTTCCGGCGATATGGTGCCGTTGGTAGCGGCAGAGGTCCACTTCCAGCTTCGGCAAGCCTATGTTTTTGCAGAGAGTTCTAACAATTTTAGCTTCGCTGCGGTTTCGGAGGCACCTCAGCTTTCCTTCGTTAACCCCACCAAATAGTGTAGCCCCTGGCTTATATCCGCAGGCTATGGCACATCTTTTAAGCTCTGCTTTTTCAGCGTCTGTCAGCTCTTGCCCAAGTAGATCTTGAAATTCAAAATCTTCACCCTCCAAAATGTCTTCAGCTTGTTTTCTCCCCTTTTCAGTGCCTGTGCTCGCCGCGGCCACAACAGATTCTTCCTCAGTCATTTTTAAGAGTATGTTATCAATAACTTCAAGTGTCTCGTCCAGGTTCAGATCTTTTGCGGCTTCAGTTTCAGCTCCGGCAGCTTCGGCTGCGCCAGTTTTAGCTTCGGAGGTTTCCGCTCTGGTGGTGGTTTCGGCTGTGCCGCCCTTAGCTTCGGCAGCTTCGGCAGTCTGGTCAATAGCAATTCTTGATGCCGGTGTCGGCAATGGTGTCCCATGAATTACATCTGCTATTTGAATAATCCTTCGTTTTTTCGGCAGTGCAGGACCTTCTTCTGCCGAAGCTGCCTTGTCCTTCTGAAAAAACTTCGTCAGTTCCAACGACAGCGGACTTAGCTTCATAGGCAAGGGTTCAGTCATTACCTTCATAATCTCTTCTACTTCAACAGCAGAAGGCGTTGCAGGAGTATCTTCTTCTTGAACCAACGATCTTGGTTCTGGAGATGCAGTTTTCCCCTTTCCTCCAGTGGCCACCTTCGTCTCAGGATTCAATTCTTCATGGCTAAGTTTTTCAGAATCTCCCCTTTTCTTTTTAGTTACCTTGGCGACCTCTTCGTCAGCAGTGCTAGAAATTCTTTTTCGCTTTGGGCCTCCAGTATCTCCGCCCAGGCGATCATAATCAGCATATTCAAAGCCTATGGCATCGAGCACCCTGTTCAGCCTTCGGTTTGGCCGAGTGCCGAAGGCTGCTGTCATTAGCTGGTCCTCTTTTTTGGAGTAATTTCCAAGGATTTCGTTACTCATTACTTCAATTGTATCAAGCCATTCTTGACAGGGCGTTTTAAAGTATTTCTTAAACTTATAATGATAGGGTAGTCGAACAAGCTCCCCTTCTTTTTTTTCTCCTTTAAGCTTCGGCATAGTCCACTCCTTCATGGTCGGAAATACTCTGAAGGCCAGAAATTCCTGCACTAGATCTCTAGTGCCAATGTGTTCTGCAATAATTTTGAATTCGGCCAGTGCGGCCCAAGTTGGACCTTCAGTTGTCATTCTGCAGCGGGGTATTGTTTCTCCGAAGATAAGTTCAAGAGGGCTCTGTACTAGCTTCTCTTTGTCTTCGTCAACTTTAACATAAAACCATTCTGACTTCCAACCTGCCGGCCATTTGCTTCGGTAGCTAATTACAAGAAATTTTGTGGTCTTCCGATAAGCAAAATTGTAGCAACCAAAATTTTCGTGCAACCCATCCTTTCTGGCCTTCATCTAGTAGTGCAGTTCATGCACTCGGCAGAAGCTGTCGGCAAACGGCTCCACCGCCTGGCTTCGGAGAGCCCAGATATAAACGCTAAGCCTGACGATGGCGTTGGGAGTCAACTGGTGAAAATAGATCCCAAACCTTTGCAGCACATCAGAAATCATCCTATTCAAAGGAAATCTCAACCCAGCCTTTAAAAAACTCTTGAAAATAACTATTTCATCCTTTTCTGGCTTCGAGGTAGTCTCCTCTCCCCCGAATTAAAGTAGCTTCTTCTCATCTTCTCTGAAATAGCCCGCCTTCACCATCTTGGAGAAATCCGCCTTGGAAATAGTCGACTTCCCGAAGTCCAAATGACTAGGCTTGCTCGGTACTGCGATATGGTAATCATCATCAGAACCAGCTTCCTCAATATCTCCTCGTTCTGCTTCGGCAGCAGCGTGTTCTGTTTCGGCACCAGCCTGTTCTGTTTCGGCAGTAGGGATTCTTTCCTAAGTCACCAATCCGGATCGTTGCATTGCTTCGGAGATAGGAACAGTCTCTGCACCTTCGACTTCACCTCCCTCACGCTCAACTCTAGCAGTAGAGCGCAACCTGGCCATTTAATTTTAAATTTCTTGAAAGATTTCTCGGGAACTAAAAACCTCTTCTTCTGACGAAGCTTTTCTTCTGACGAAGCAGGCACCAAATTGGAGCTTCGTCTGAATCCGAGAGTCGAGCTTCGGCTATGGTTAAAAATTTTGGCAGCAAAACAGTGCAGTAGCAATGAATGCTGTGGTAACTTTACACCTACCAGTCTGTTTATATAGTGTTGCAGGAAGGAAGATGAATCGTCGGGAATTTTTACACCAGGCAAGCGGTTGCTCGCACCCGCTGAACGGTGGACCGCAAAAGCCAGAATAGTGAACTCGCATGGTGGAATCGCTACGCGCTCGAAAGTTGCATCGTTTCTCGACAACGAGCTCGGGGAAGGTGTTTTTTTCGGACCTTCGGCTCCCTGAAGCCTGAGAGACTTTTTTCACGGATCAAGCTCGTTATGAAAAACGATCTAGCACCACGAAGGGGCTACTGTTGGGACCATGCTTCGTCGCCGAAGGTCCTGAAGGAAGAAACAGTCTCGGTTGAAGCTGTCTGTACATAATGCCGAAGGGTGTCGCCCATGAAGCTTCGGAGTTACAAACCGACTTAAAGATAGAATGACCTTTTAGTCCATAGGAGTTTGAGTCGATGTTGTAAACTTTTATGAGGGGTATGATTGTAATTGTTCTCAGGCTGTGTCCTGTGTCTATAAATAGTGAACAGTATTCCTTTACTGTTCACGCATTCCTGTAATTGCGAAAGCATCATTCGGGAATTATTACTTGTCAAGGCGAAGGTATAATTATACCTTGAACATTGTATTAAAAATAAATAGGTAGATGAATGATGTCATTTATCTCCAACATATCTATCTTTAATGTTTTAAATTTTACATCGTTTTATGTTATTTTTGTCACCTTCGTAATATTATGTTTATATCCTTCGTCCGAAGTTCATTAAACCTTTGAGGAGATAATGCTTCAGCGGACGAAGGGTATTTAATATTTAACATCTTCGTGTTGCCTTGTTCTTGATTCATAGCATTTGAGAACAAGTCCCCAACAATGCTTCAGCTGAACGAAGGGCTTTAACATCTAACATTCTATGTTGCCTTGTTCCTAATTCATAGCATTTGAGAACAAGTCCCCAACATTGGTGCCCACCTCCGGTGAACTCACTTCCACTTTTTGAGCTGATGGCTTCGTTCAAGAACCAAGCTGGAACTGCTTCGGCTTTGAAGCTGATTCTCCCGATAACAGGCGGTTCATGCTCAGAGCCGGCTAACAAGAAACAGAAGAAGGAGGCACAAAGAAGAGTACAACATGTAGGGGTACAAGGACCCTTCATCAAGTCAAGATCGTCTCACATCCCAATTACCTTCGCTCAAGAGGATCTTCAGCTCAAGGATTACCCACACAATGATGCTATGGTTATCTCTTGTGTGATCAAAGGATTTTTGGTCCATAATGTTTTGGTTGATACAGGCAGTGCAGCGGATATTATATTTGCTAAGGCCTTCAGACAAATGCAAGAGCCCGAAGACAAGATTCATGATGCTACGCACCCTCTTTGTGGCTTTGGAGGAAGACAGATTGTAGCGCTTGGTAAGATTACCATGCCAGTGACCTTCGAATTCGTCAACAATACAAGGACTGAGCAAGTTGTATTTGACATTGTCGACATGGAGTATCCTTACAATGCTATCATTGGTCGCGGAACACTCAATGCTTTCGAAGCAATTCTTCATCCAGCATATCTTTGCATGAAGATACCTTCGGATCAGGGACCTATTGATATTCATGGGAGTCAGGAAGCTGCTAGAAAGGCCAAGGGGAGTTGGACTGATTCAAAGGCAATCCACAATATAGATGAAGCCGAAGCTTGTGAGCAGTACAAGTACAGAAGGGAGAAGGCTGCTTCGGCCGATCAGCCGAAACCCATGCTTTTATGCGAAGATATTGCAGAGCAGAAGGTGCTGCTGGGATCTCAATTGTCTGAGGAACAAGAGAAAACCATGATAAGGTTCCTGTTCAACAACAAAGATGTCTTTGCATGGTCGGCTAACGATCTCTGTGGCGTCAACAGGGATGTTATTGAACACTTGCTCAATGTTGATCCATCCTTCAGACCCAGAAAGCAGAGGCTTCGGAAGATGTCTGATGACAAGGCCGAAGGTGCTCGAAATGAAGTAAAAAGACTCCTCAGCGTCGGAGTCATCAGAGAAGTGAAGTATCCAGAAAGGCTGGCTAACACTGTTATGGTAAAAAAGGCCAATGGCAAATGGAGGATGTGTATTGATTTTACTAATCTCAACAAGGCTTGTCCGAAGGATGAGTTTCCATTGCCAAGGATAGATTTCCTAGTTGATGCAGCAGCTTCATCAGAACTTATGAGTCTGTTGGATTGTTATTCAGGCTATCATCAAATTTGGATGAAGAAGGAGGATGAGCCAAAAACCAGCTTCATAACCCCTAGCGGAACATATTGTTACCTTCGGATGCCTGAGGGGCTCAAGAATGCTGGAGGAAGCTTCAGCAGAATGACAGCAAAGGTTCTTCATTCTCAGATAGGCAGAAATGTGCTAACTTATGTCGATGATATCATTGTAAAAAGCATGAAGCAAGAAAATCACATTGCTGATCTGCAGGAGACTTTCGCTAATTTTAGATAGACCGGTCTAAAACTGAATCCAGAAAAGTGTGTTTTCGGAGTAAAGGAGGGGAAATTCCTTGGTTGCCTAGTTTCAACAAAAGGGATTGAGGCTAATCCAAATAAAACCTGAAGCTATTCTTCGAATGGAACCACCAAGCACAAAGAAGGGGGCTCAACGATTGACAGGAAGACTGGCATCTCTCAACAGATTCATATCTAGATCAGCAGAGAGAAATTTACCATTCTTCGAAGTGCTGAAGTCAGCCGAAGTTTTTCAATGGGGACCAGTTCAGCAGAGAGCCTTCGAAGAGCTGAAGCAATATTTGATAGACCTAACGACGTTAACTCCACCAACGCTAGGGGCTCCTCTGTTGTTATATGTGGTAGCCTCGCACTCAGCGGTAAGTGCAGCACTTGTCCAAGAGAAGCTTGAAGGGCAAGTCAAAAAGCAAGCCCCAATATACTTTGTATCCAAAGTTCTTAGTTTATCAAAGAAAAATTATACAGAATTGGAGAAGGTGTTGTATGCTGTTTTGATGGCTTCCAGGAAGCTTCGGCACTATTTTCAAGCATACAATATAATTGTCCCTTCTTCACAACCATTGAAGGATATTATGAGAAATAGAGAAGCTACTGGAAGGGTTGGAAAATGGGCTGCGGAACTCAATGAGTTTTGCATTGATTATGTGCATAGATCTTCGATTCAGTCTCAAGTGTTAGCAGACTTCATTGCTGACTGGACGCCAGGGGCTCAGGAAGAAGAAGCGAGTAAAGATGCCGAAGCTTGGACAGTATTCTGCGATGGTTCTTAGGGAACCTTCGGGGCAGGAGCAGCCGCTGTGTTGGTCGCACCCTCCAAAGTTAAAACTTGCTACGCAGCAAGACTTGATTTCAGCTGCACAAATAACATTGCTGAGTACGAAGCTTTACTTTTGGGTCTTCGGAAGTTAAAGGCAATGGGAATTAGAAGGGCGGTTCTTAAAACTGATTCCCAGGTTATTTTTGGTCATATTGACAAGAGTTGTAAGGCAAGAGACCCGAAGCTTGAGAAATATTTAGACACGGTCCGAAGGATTGAAGCTTCCTTTGAAGGGTTTTCTGTCAAAAATATTCCTCGAGGAGAAAATGAACATGCTGATTTGCTAGCCAAGTCAGCAGCATAGGGGCTGCCCTTACCTTCGGAAGTATTTTTCGAAACAATAAAAGCACCTTCGGTTGAACTCCTTGAAAGAGCAGTCCTCAATATATCTCCTATTTATAGTGAAGACTGGAGAACTGACATCATCTCTTTCCTTCAGGGTAATTTTTTTTTCAGATGACGAAGCTTATAACAAGAGAATAGAGGCAAGAGCTCGACCATATGTTATAATAGGAGGGGAGCTGTACAAGCATGGGGTCTGTTCTCCACTACTCAAATGTTTATCCAGAGCCGAAGGTATAGAATTGATGAAGGAAATACACGCAGGCCTGTGTGGATCTCACATTGGATCTAGGCCTTTGCTGGGAAAAGTTTTTCGTCAAGGATTTTATTGGCCAAAGGCAGCTTCGGATGCAGCGGAATTAGTCCAAAAGTGCGAAGGCTGTCAGAAATGTGCAAGAGATAAAAAACAACCTTCGTCTTTAACCCAGTTAATACAACCCACTTGGCCATTGCAAAGGTGGGGCCTTGATTTGTTAGGTCCGCTACCACCAGCACAAGGGAACTTAAGATATGTTATAATGGCAGTGGAATATTTTTCTAAATGGATTGAGGCAAAGCCTTTAGCCACAATAACTTCGGTTACTATTCAAAAGTTTTTCTGGCAAAATATTGTCTCTCGCTTCGGAGTGCCGAAGGCCATCATTGTGGACAATGGAACGCAGTTTGATTCCGAAGCTTTCAGAGAATTTTGTGAACAAATTGGCACGAAGATCCATTTTGCATCAGTTCGACATCCGGAGTCAAATGGACTTGTTGAAAGGGCTAATGGCATCATAATGACAGGAATAATGATGTTAATCTTCAATCAGCCCAGGGGAAAGTGGCCAGATGAATTAATCAAAGTGGTGTGGAGCCACAACACAACAATATCAAGATCAACAGGTTTTACACCATTCAAATTGTTGTTTGGTGACGAAGCAATAACTCCGGAAGAAGCAAAAGCAGGATCAATAAGAATAGTAGCTTCGGCAGAAGACGAAGCTGAAGCTGATTATTCTGTGGAAAAAGATGCTATAGAAGGGATCAGGCTTCAAGCTGTGGAAAACATCAATAAATACCAAGCTGAAACAATAAAATGGCGTGATAGAAAGGTTTGCCTAAAGAATATTGAGCCAGGACATTTGGTGCTTCGAAGAGTAGCCAACCCAGAGATAGTAGGCAAGCTACAACTGAAGTGGGAAGGACCTTTTCTGGTAGTATCTTCGTCAAGACCCGGTTCCTACGGATTGAAGGATATGGACGACAACGACATTCCTAGATCATGGAATGCGGATGAGCTTCGGCGATATTATGTTTAGCTTGATGTAATTTTTTCTATTCTTTCTTGTGGCACCCTTTTCCTTTCCAAAGGGGGAGAAAGGTTTTTAATGGGGCCACAGCATGTAATTTTTCTTTTTATTATTTCAACTCTATAAGAGCAATATCCCCCAAAGATATAAATGTAAAAGTTGAGAACGCACCATCGAGTGCAAAGGAAAAAGAAAAGAAAACAGGGAGAAGCTCAAAAGTCGTTCCTAAGGGAATGCAGAGCCTACAGCGAAAAATAAATGCTGATTCCGCCGAAGTAAAAGGCGAAGAAGCTCCTAAGGGAGGCTTACAGCGAAAAATAAACGCTGATTCCACCGAAGTAAAAGGCGAAGAAGCTCCTAAGGGAGGTTTACAGTGAAAAGTCAGCGCTGATACACCGAAAAATAAACGGTGAAGCCGAAAAATAAGCGGCAAAAAGATTTGAGTCATTCCTAAGGGAATGAAGGCTATGATTATGGCTTCGAATATATATCCGGACATTCATTTGCACGATACATCACATCATGACATTTGCATTCATAAACTATTCATTTAGACATACATATGATCATTATCATCATATCATACAGAAAAGGCAGATGCTTCGGCTATGAGGATAAAGTTTCGGAGAAAAACAGAAAGAAGAAATTTTTATGCTTCGTTGTGTACGAAAAGAAGGGAAGGTGTTTTTCGCCTACGGCTCAAAAAGAAAATTTCGTCCACAGCAAAGCAGATTGTACACGGACAAAGGGGAAAAGATATATTACAAGGTACGCACAAATTTACATAAGTTTCTTTACAATCATATTACAAAATTTTCTCTAGAATCTTATGCAGCAAAGTCTTTCGGAACATCTGTTAAGGCTTCAGCTCGTCATTCTTTAGCTTCGTCATCCTATACATATTAAAACGGAATGAGAAAAGCGCAGAGTTCAAGGAGAAGGTAAAAGTAACAAGTATAAGTTTCTCACTGGCTTAAGGTGGCTCCGAGCTTCGCACCAGCCATGTTTCGCCCGCCGTTTATCCAAATCTGGGTCATAAACCTGTTTCCTATGCTTCGAGCTAGGCCGGGGATGTCAATCAAATCTGCTGGCGACAAACTGAAGTTTGGCCTATTAACAATTTTCCCGTGCGTGCAGCCAGCCTTCAGGAAAGCAGTAGCCGTGCCTCGAGAAGCTAACAGGGTGTAGAAATCGGCATGCCCAGCGATAACTTCATCAAGTGCATCAACTTCAGCCCTCAATGTATTCAAAGGTGCTTGGCAGGTTTTCAGCTGAAGGTGTAAACTTATCAGAGCTGGCTCCAATTGAGTAAAACACATCCTTCAGCCGCTGCACACATCGGTTGCCGAAATCTAAACATTTTTCCTGAAGCTCCTTCAATGATTTCTGCAAATTTGAATTCTTCTCAATTTCGGTCTTGAGACTTGTTTCAAGATTCTTCTTTTCTTGCTCAGATTTTTCTGATTTTATGAGTAATTCGCTGTTTAATTTGTCAATTTCGGCTTGAGCTTCAGCCAGTGAACCTTCCATAGAGTGAATGACGAAGTCCTTCTTCTCCAAGGCAGCTTCGTGATCTTTAACTTTATTTTCAAGTTCTTGAATGTCGAAGTCCTTTTTCTTCAAAGTAGCTTCGTAACTTTTGACTTTATTTTCTAGATCTTTGATGGTAGATTCGTTTTTCTCGTCTTCAAGATCTTGTTGCATCCTCAGCACTTTACTTAATAATATACTCTGGCAAAACAACCTTCGTCAGAAAACATCTTAATTCAAAAAACAATAAAAGTTGAGAGTTTTTACCTTGAAATTAGCGTAGAACAAGCTACCGGCGATATGCTGTCGCTGGTACCTGCAGAGGTCCGCTTCAATCTTCGGTAGCCCAACATTCTTTGAGAAAGTCCTAACAACTTTGGCCTCGGTTCGATTCCGAAGGCATCTTAGTTTCCCTTCATTGACTCCGCCAAACAGAAGAGCCCCTGGTTTGTACCCACAGGATACAGCATATTTCTTTAGCTCTTCTTTTTCAGTTTCTGATAACTCTGTCCTAGTATATCTTGAAAATTGAAATTTTCCTCTTCCAAAGTATCTTCAGTTTGCTCTTTTCCCTTCTCAATTGTCGTGTCCACCGCGGCCGCAGCAGCTTCTTCCTCAGCCATTTTTAGAAGTATGTTATCAATATCACCAAGTGTGGTTTCTAGATTGGGATCTTCGGTAGTCTCGGTTTCGGCTCCGGTGGCTGCTCCGGTGGCTTCATCTCCGGTGGCTTCGGCTCCGGTGGCTGCGTTTTCGGTAGTGCCAGCGCTTTCAATAAATGGTATTTTGATGCCGATGTCGGTGGCGGTGTCTGATGAATGACATCGGCCACTTGGATAATTCTCCTTTTTTTCGGCTTAGCGGGACTTTCTGTTGCCGAAGGTTTTTTTCCTTCTGAAAAAACTTCGTCAGTTCTGGCGCCAGCGGACTTAGCTTGATAGGCAAAGGTTCAGTCATTACCTTTAGAATCTCTTCCACTTCGGCAGCAGAAGGTGTCGCAGGAGCTTCCTCCTCTTGGCCCGACGTCTTTGGTTTTGGGGATGCAACTTTTCTTTTCTTTGGAGCAGCTATCTTCGACTTAGGGCTCAGTTTTCTTTTCTCAGAAATTTCTTTGTCCTTTTTAGCCAATTTGCTACCTTCTTTGTCAAGAGCACTGGCAACTCTTTTTCTTTTCTACCCTTCAGCAACTTTGCCCAACAGCCCATAGTCAGGATAATCAAAATTCAAAGCATCCATCACCCGATTCATTCTTCGCTTTGGACGAGTGCCGAAAGCCGCAGTCATTAATTTATCTTCTTTTTTAGAATAGTTGCCGAGGATCTCGTTGCACATAACCTCAATTGTATCCAACCACTCTTGGCAAGGTGTTTTAAAATGTTTTTAAACTTGAAATGATAAGGTAGTCGAACAAGCTCTTTCTTCTTCTTCTCTCCTCTCAGCTTCGGCATGTCCCATTCCTTCAAAGTTGGGAATACTTTGAATGCTAAGAATTCTTGGACCAGATCCCTGGTGCCAATGTGCTCTGCAACAACCCGAAATTCGCTCTGTGCAATCTGGCATGGGCTATCTGGATCCATGACGCATTGAGGCCTAGTTTCTCCGAAGGTTAGCCTTAAAGGGCTCTGAACCAGCTTTTCCTTCTTTTCATCCACTTTGACATAAAACCATTCACTCTTCTAGCCAGCTGGCCATTTCGTACGATAGCTAATAACTGGGTACTTGGCATCTTTCCGATATGCAAAATTGTAGCAGCCAAAATTATCATGCAGCCCCATCTTCTCTAGCTTTTGTTTGGTAATGAAGTTCGTGTGCCCGGCAAAAACCTTCGGCAAGTGGTTCTGCCTCCAGGCTTCGGAGTGCCCAGATGAAAACACTAAGCCTAACAATGGCATTAGGGGTTAACTGATGAAGGTGAATTCCAAATCTCTCTAACACATCTGCAATCATCCCATGCAGGGGAAATCTTAGCCCTGCTTTGAAGAAGCTTTTAAAAACCACCACTTCATCTTTTTCGGGCTTCGGGGTAACTTCCTCTCCCCTGAAGCGAATTAGCTCCTTCTTGTCTTCGCTGAAATAGCCTAGCTTCAATAACTTAGCCATATCACCTTTGGTAATAGTAGATTTCCCAAACTCCAAGTGGCTGGGTTTAGATGGCATTGCACCATAATCATCTTCAATCTCATCTTCTACAACGTCAGCTTGTGTTGCTTCGGCAGCAGGTGTGTCCTCTGATGAACCAGCCCAGAACGCCTCATTGCTTCGGAAATCGGAACAGTTTCAATGGCTTCGGTCTCATCTCCATCACGCTCAACCCTGGCAGTGGAGCACACTCTGGCCATTTGATTATGAATTTCTTGAAGTTTTTTGGAAATTAATAACCTTTTTTCCGAAGCCCTTCTTCTAACGAAGCAGAATCCAAAGTGGTGCTTCGTTTGAGTGCAAAAGTCAAGCTTTGGCTATGGTTAAATTTTTGGCAGCAAAACAATGCAATAGCAATGAATGTTGTGGTAACTTCACACCTACCCGTCTGTTTATATAGTGCTGCAGGTAAGAAGGTGAATCGTCAAGTCTTTTACACCGGACAAACAGTTGCTCGCACCCACTGAACGGTGGGCCACAAAACCCGAGAAGGTGAATCTGCATGGTGGGACCGCTCCGCGCTCGGAAATTGTATCGTTTCCCGGCAACGAGCTCAGGGAAGGTGTTTTTCGGACCTTTGGCTTCCCGAAGCCTAAGAGACTTTTTCACGGATCAAGCTCGTTACGAAAAACGATCTAGCGCCGAGAAGGGGCTACTGTTGGGACCATGCTTCGTCGCCGAAGGTCCTGCAGGAAGAAACACCTTCGGCAAATCTGTTTATACGTGATACCAAAGCTACCACTCATGAAGCTTCGATACTATAACGTATCCAAAGACGAAGGATCGAACCGACTTAAAGATGGAATGACTTTTTAGTCCATAAGGGTCTGAGTCATAATTGTAATCTTCTGTAAGGGGCATCATTGTAATTTCTTACAGGTTGCGTCCTGTGCCTATAAATAGATGAACAGTACTCCTTTACTGTTCACACAATCTTGTAATTGCTAACGCAATACTTTGGAATTATTGTTTTCTGCCAAGGCGAAGGTATAAATTTACCTAAATATTATGTTTTAATATTTAAGTTCACATTATAAAATAAATGAATAATGTTATTTATTCTTGGTATTCTGTAACGTTTTATATTTTATATTTCATTTCGCATTGTTTTATCTTTGATCATGAAGGTGCGACCTTCGTGATATACTATTCATAACCTTCGTCCGAAGCTCATTAAATCCTTGGGGAAATAATGCTTCAGCGGACGAAGGGCTTTAACATCTAACATTCTATGTTGCCTTGTTCCTAATTCATAGCATTTGAGAACAAGTCCCCAACACACATGCTCATGTATCTATGTTGATTAACATCAGAGGGACACCTTACTTTACAGTGTAATTTGGCATGTGAAGGTAAGTTAATTCCAAACTTTATATTGCAATACATATCCATTCTAATGTCCTCAAGCGACCATAACATCCTATGAGGATATAAGAACACTAGTCTCTAGTTTATACCTATGATTATTTTATCAATCATTTGAATCCACTTAATCAGCATCGATCGACTTAAGCCATAACTTGGCAATTTGAGCACCACAAATCACGGAAGTCTACCCAAATCTCTAGCGTCACATAGAGAGTATACTAATTAACTCACAATCCATTTGAAGTACTAGAGACACCCATGAAACAATCATTTAACTCAAGAGTGGGCTAAGGCAATATGATACTAACAAACCATTTTGGACACCGCAACTCCAAAACATGGGTAGAAGCAGATTAATTAGCTCATCTTAACCATTTCTCAACTTAATCTGGATACGCGCAAACCACACGAAACACCACATTTTCTGTGGCCTAACATGTCAAGCACCAATCCCACCATATAAGCAACTCCATCTTTACCATACTTGCCTGAACCTATCGGCTAACTCATTCGAAATGTTTTATCCACCCATCGCGTTTCTAATTACACCGCACAACCTAAATCACTTTAATACGCAATTACCACCTGAATAAACCGTCTGTGCTAATAAGAAAAAGGGTTTACCACCTGAATAAACTGTCTGTGCTAATAAGAAAAAGGGTTTACCACCTAAATCACTTTAATACGCAATTACCACCTTTAATACGCAATTACCACCTAAATCATGTTGTAATACCCAATTTGGAAATAATAAGAAAAAGGGTTTACCTCATTAGGTGTTTTGTCTTCTACCCATTATCACTTGGGAAGACACCAAAGATAATTCATGCATCATGCTGGAGTTTATGTGTTTGTGCATTTAATACTAACAATATTAGTAGAATTATATATTAAGGCCTAAAATGGGGAATTAATCTAATTTGTAAATTAGGAAATTAGAAATAGTATAGAAAAGGAAAGATAAAAATACTATACAATACAAAAATAAATTTAGTAAATAAATGGATTCATCCCATACTGGTATGTTCAAATTGCATATTTGATCTGAGTACAAATTTGCCACAAAATTTTGAATTCAAAATTGGGAATTCAAAAATAAAAAGGAAGACAAAATAGAAAATAAAAAGAAAAAAGAAAAGGAAAACAAACCGCTTATGGCTCACTACCTGTTTTCGGCACAAATCAACATTCACCACGTGGCCTTGCTTGTTGGAGAGGCTGACAGTTGGGACCGGCGCGGACAGTCGAATCCTGCGCGCGTCACGCGCCCTCGCCTTTGCCGGCTCGCTGACAATAGGGCCATGCTGTAAGAACGCCCGCGTGCACTCGCGCCACTGTGAGTGGGGACCGTTGGTCAGTCTCGGGCTTCCGCGCGTGACGTACAGGTCGCTTACGAGTGGGACTGACTTGTCAGCTTTGCCACCAACTTGTGGATGGGCGGTTGCAACCGCCTTGTGCCGTGATGCTCAGACGTCTGGGTTGGCCCCTTCGCGCGAGGGGATTAAATGCTGGGGTCATAGGGCCATCTCACGCACCTTCCCCTTGAATCTATCAGCTACAACTTTCTTCGCCGCCGACCCTCCCGGCCGTGGTGCGGTGCGAGGATCAACCCACCACTCAAAATCGACGTCCCCCCTTTCTCATCCATCTTGTGGGGATCCCTGGGCGTTTGTGGCAGCTGTCGCGGGCATTGAGAGGGGAGACTCAGTGACTACGGGCGATCTATGCGAGCGAAATTGCTTGCTAGGGTTAAGAACGCGCCGCTGGGCCACAAATTATCGGTGTTGGTTCTCTACGCCGCACAATCCTCCGGTAAGAAGACCCTGCTTAGCTCATTGGACCCTTAGCTTCGATCTGCATCACTCGGATCAATGTTTGGCGCACTAGGGCGTAGTTTTGGGTTCGGGTGACAATGGCGTCGTCGTGGGAGCTTCGCTCTGCCACCCAAATCCGACCGGAGGGAGTGAACAACTCTCCGCCATAGATCTAGTGTTAAATGGTTCGGATCTAATTGATGCACCGCTTCACCCAGACTCCATCTCGGCCGTAAATCATCGGATGAACGTTCGAGGGCAGATCGCGTAAACCTTAAACCAGAGCCGTAGATTTCACATCTTGCGCTTGTCAATGCATACCAGTTTGGTGGGCGTTTGATTTAATATACGCCGCTCATCCGGGATCGCGCGGTCATAATCCTTTCATACCCTTTCCGTCGGTGGTTTTACAAAAGAGTCCCTAACTTATTTGCATTTAACCCGCAGTACCCTCGGTTTTAACATGAGTCTCAGAACCTTTTGCGTTGTAGCCCCTATACTTTCTGGAAATCCTGCGCAGTCCAGAGACCTGTAAACAGAATAAAAAATATAGAAATGAGTTTTTATATTAAAATAATTCTTGAAACTTGTTTAAATCCTAATAAATCCATTTTAACTCCTTTTTAATCCATTCTAGTTGCAATAATTTTATGATAATATTATTTATCACTTGGTAACTCTGCTTAGCCATGAAACTTGGATTAAAATTATTCACTTGAATTATTCTATATTAGGCGCTTAATAACTTCAGAAATTCATAACGCGATAACCGTAACTCCGAATTTAGTGATTCTTGTTCCTATGATCTCATTACGACGTGTAGAATATTATCATGCATTTTGTTATGCTGTTTGGTGTGATGTTAATTTCTGCTAACCTGCGCTTGTTTGTGTTGTTGCGAGTAGACGAGCCAGCTACTGAGGATCCGGGTGTTCAGCAGGTGGAGACTGTTGAGCAGGAGCTCGTTGAAGGCAAGTTGTGCCCTTGATCACTTCTATTTACCCAATAATGTTCCTTTTAATCATTATGATCTGCATAGGTTAATTTTGATGGGAATTAATAGGTTACCCTAGTTTGGCTATCTTTGTACCTTGTTTACCACTGAATTTTTGGGTAGTACCTGTTATTGATTTATGTGGTTTTGGGTTTGGAGATACACATTACATGATCATGCTTCTATTATTAGTTTGTTATTTACTGTTCATGATAAGATCATTACGTTAATTGGAACATGGAGCGACCACCTGGGAAAATAGTGCTACCACAAGGGTGGTATGGGATGCCCTTGGCTGACTAATCAGGAAAGCTAGTGGAGGACTACCTTACCAGAAAGGAGCAAGGGCAGTAGGAGAGTGGTCAGTGTAGGGAGGTCCTTGGGTTGATTTTGCTGTGATGGCGGTCAGGCGAGGGATCCCTGCATTGGAGCTTCCTAGAAACTGTAGCGTGTTTTCTGAAGATAGTGGAACTATGTAAAGGCCTCATAGTGTTACCATGCCTCGCTTCCTTGGTAGAGGTGTATGGGAAGTCGCGATCCCTTGGCAAATGGGTAACATGACTTGTAGGTAAAGATGTGCAACCTCTGCAGAGTGTAAAACTGGTATATCAGCCGTGCTCACGGTCATGAGCGGCTCGGACCCTTACATGATTAATTTATGGAATTAAATTCAATTTATCATTTGCATCGTATTGTGGTTTATTATTAATTTGATCTATTATAACTCTGGTTTGGTATTTACTTACATTTAGTAACTGCTAGTAAAACTTGACAACTTATTAAAAGCAATGCTCAACTTTAACCATTACTTGTTGATCAGCCTTACACTTCACATGAGCTCTCACCTTTGGAGAGTTCATGCATATTATTCCCCACAACTTGTTGAGCTATGATCTTTTGTGAGCTCACTATTGCGATATATAAACCCCCCCCAGGTGAAGAGCAGGTGGTCCAAGAGGAGCCCTATAATGAGGAGTACGTGTTGATCTAGGTGGCGTCTCCCAGTCAGCTTGATGGCGCCAAGGAATAATATTTAGTTCGTTTTATTGTTATCATTTATTTTTGTAAGACTTCTGCTATGTAATAATGATACTTATGACATTTATCTCTATACACTTTGTCATTATGTGTGATGCTCTTCTTTGGCGCACATATGAGACGCACCCAGCTTTATCCCTTAAATCCAGGTGTGACAGAAGTGGTATCAGTGGCAATGTTGACTATAGGACGAAACCTAGATAGAACTGGACAAAACCCTTACCTACCTACCTTACTCTGATTCTTTCTATACTTTTCTTGATCCTGTCTCACCTTTTGTTGTTCTACTCTAATTACTCTTACCTTTTTTATTCTAAGACAAGGAGGATTTCACACCTTGGAATCCTACACCCATGACCCTCTAAAGAGATAGGAGACCTAAGACAAAAATTAAAATTATTTTCTCTACTTGAAGTAATTGGATGATTATGTTGATGACAAATGCTTGATTTGCTTCTTTGGTTGACTGAATTAGTATAGCCGGGCATTCTAGCATGTACCACCATAAGGTAATGAATTAGAAGTAGTAAGTGACACACTAATGTACTTAGCTAATAAAACCCCCAAAAGATTCTGCCTCACAATTACTCATCTTATCTACAATTCTATCTTACCATGTATTTTATCCCAGATGGCCAATACCAGGAAGTGAGGTGGAATCAATCTTCCTGCCAACCCCCACAACTGGAGGATTGTTAGACAACAGCAAGTAGAGATGAATCCTCCAAATCCTCCACCGGCTAGTACTGATCCAGTGGTTGCAGCCGAGATGCAGATGTTGCAACAAATGGCAAATACTATGACGGATATGCATGCTCAGATGCGACAGTAACATCAAGAGATGCGCCAGGAGAGGCAAGAGATGCGGGAGGAAATGAGACAAGAGCAGATGGTGCGACAACAACAATCACCAATGCCTCCACCACCACCACCAGCTCCACCATAGGACAAGCGCCGGGAGTTCATGAGTCACAAGCCACCTACCTTCGACATCTCTCCAGATCCATTACATGCTAATGATTGGTTAAAATCAGTGGAGAAGATGTTGAATATCGCCCAGTGCTCTGACCGGGTGAAGGTGCTCTATGCTTCTGGTCGTCTTACTGGACCCGCTACTGATTGGTGGGATTCTTACACTTCTGCCTATGATGCTACCAATACTATCACCTATGTAGAATTCATTACATAGTTCAGAAACTATCACATTCCTGCTAGACTGATGAAGATAAAGAAGAAGGAATTTATTTAGCTATCATGGTATGCTCTAGATGAAGTTGCAGATGATGAACGAAATTAGGAGCACTTCATGGAGGGACTTAATGGACCACTTCAGTATTCACTGGTCGCTCACACCTTTCCATCATTTTAGAGGCTCTTAGACAAGGCTCTAGCTATTGAACACAAGTGTTCAATTGGGGGAAATGAAGAGGAAGGCCATTACCCAGGGGCAAGGGAGCAGCAGCATTCGCCTTAGCTATGTTCCGCCCTAGGGTACACCATCTTGTCTTGGAGGAGGACAGCGCCCAACTCAGTATGCACCTCAGGGGACTCCACAGACACCACACACTCATCAGGCTACCCCCACTGGTACCCCAGCGAGGCCAGCAGGACAGAGTACAGGCCCCACATGCTTCAAGTGTAGTCAAGTTGGACACTATGCAAATGCTTGTTCGATGAGAAATCCGAACACACCCACTAAGAACAAGCAACAAACTCCAACATCTGGCAAGGGATTCAGCATTGCTAGTGTTAACCAAGTTAGTGTCGAGGCTACTGCAGATGGAGCTGACATCGCTATCGGTATGTTTTACATTAATTCAATGCCTGCAGCCATATTATTTGATTCTGGAGCTACGCATTCGTTTATTTCTGCTCGCTATGCCACCACAAATGAGTTCCCACTTCAAACTATGTAAAAACCACTAATAGTAATTACCCCTAAAGGGCCTGTTGAAGCAAATTATATGACACACAGATTAACAATGACAATTATGGGAAGGGAATTCTGGTCTACACCTATAGTATTAGAAGAAAGTAGTATATATCTGATACTTGGTATGTCCTGGTTAAGGAAAGTAAAGGCAAATATACACTGTGCTAGGGGAACCATAGAACTCACCAGTTCCAAAGGAGAAAGATTTGAAGTTGAGACTACCATAACCGCCTCTACTAGACCCACCATATATTTAGTAGATGGAAAATTTGTGGGTAGAAACATCCACGTGGTTAGAGACTTTCCAGATGTCTTTCCAGAGGAGTTACCCGGGATGCCACTAGATAGGGAAGTTGAATTTGTCATTGATCTCTTATCTGGTACCGCTCCCATTTCAAAAATGATGTCAGTGGAAGAATTAAAAGAGCTTAAGAAACAATTAACGGAGTTGCAAGAAGCAGAGTACATTTGTTTGAGTTCCTCACCTTGGGGAGCACCGGTTATGTTTGTACAGAAGAAGTATGGTTCGCAAAGGATGTGTGTAGATCACTTAATGATGTCACCATTAAGAACAAGTACCCTTTACCTTGTATTAAAGATTTATTTGATCAAATGAGAGGTGCCAGGGTGTTCCCTAAGACTGACCTCAGGTCGGGTTATCACCAAATGAAGATTAGGCCATCTGATATTTCCAAGACGTCTACCCGATATGGTCTATATGAATTCACAGTCATGTCATTTGGCTTAACTAATGCATCAGCCTACTTCATGAATCTGACGAACAAGGTGTTCATGGAGTATCTTGATAGATTAGTTGTGGTATTCATCGACGACATTCTTATTTATTCCAAGAATGATAGTGATCATGAGCAACATCTGCGGATGGTGCTACAAAAGCTACGAGATAACCAACTCTGTGCCAAATTTAGCAAGTGTGAGTTCTGGCTTGATGAAGTACCATTCCTTGGACATATCATCTCTAAGGGTGGTGTGGTGGAACCTGTAACACCCCTGGTGTTTATATTCCGCTCGACAACGAGTATGGATTTAAGCATGTAATATTAGTGGATAAAACAGATGCTAAATTTTAATCATCTTCGCCTATCACGATTTTAATATCACATTTGTTTAGTCCGTCGTGAGTTCAACATCATTTTTATCTATTCGGGCTCTTCCTAAATTTTCGTGATGTTCAGAACATCGTTGTTCTGAAAATCAGTGCGTCCGGTGATTATTTAAAATTTATCACTCGCGCGAATACGAATTCGGAAGCTTTACCTACTCTTACGATTTTATCCCGGGCAAATTAGTTTGAACTCAACGACTAAAATGTTCGGGGCAAAATAATTTGAATCGCGCAGTGTCTGAGAGAAATCGTGCGCGAGGTTGATAATCAAGGAATTATAATTGAGATCCGATTATCACACAAATTGCCCTTAACCATGGAATCAGATGTTCAGACCGCAGGTAAATTTATCAGATTTCGAATCGAATCAAACTGTGTCGCATGTACCGTCGACCCTTTTGTTATCACTAAAAATCTCGATCCAAAAATATCTACGATTTTCTTTAAAAAAAAGAAGAAAAGAAATTAAAAAAAACTTCAGCCGTAGCCTTATCCCCTACGTGTCATCATTCTTATCTTCTTCCTCTTCAGATTTTTCTCCAGCCGCCAGCCCCTGATCCTTATCCCGCGCGCGCCCTCTACTCTGTTGCCGTGCGCATCCGCGTTTCTTCTAGCTTCTCGGCGTTAGCGCGCGTCATTCTTATCTTCTTCCTGCCGCGCTCCTCGCTTGGCCTTGAAGCTTCCTGGCCGCCACACCTTCTCTCTCTGCTTGCTCCTCACCGGTGCCTTCTTTGTTCCTCAATCCATGGCGATTTCCCCACGTGCGACCGCAGCTCAGCCCGAAGCTCTCTCTGCTCATCCCTAAGCCGCCCCTCCTCTCTCTACTCTCTGTGCGCTTCTCTCTCTCTCGCGCGCGGACCTCTCTCCTCCCCTGCGTGCGTGCCTGCGTGTAGGTCGCGCCCATCTCCCAGTCCATGGTCGCGGTTCGCAGCTCCCTCTGCGCGCGAGTTTTTCCCTAGTACTCCTCCGTCCGCGTGCCCCTGCTCATCTTCCTCCCTCTCCTCACCATGGCTGGCGCGTCTCTCTCCCCCAGCGCATCTCTCTAATGCCCAGCGACGGCCACAACTTTTTCTGTCGAGCTCCCTCCCATGGCAGCCACTCATCTGTCTCCCTAATGCTTGTCGCGCGCTTCTCTGTTGACCGGCGTGAGCCCTTTCTCTGATGCTTTCCAGCTTGTCTGTCCGCTGCTCAGACATCATTGTTCTCAGGCCGACCGTCGGCAGCTCCCCGGTCTCCATCGTGCTCGACAGCAAGTAATTCATGTCAGAGCAGCAACTGCGATTCCTTGTGTCGTGCTCGCTAGATTGGGCCTCGCGTTGTCGATCTACGCAGTTCTTATTCGGCTATCAATTCCACCTACGTCGATCTCCTAATTGCCATGGATAGTGTTATGACGTCCCATTACAACAGCCCATCGTTTTCCTCGTCGAGTGCTTGCGTGGCCTTACCCGAACTGCGTTGTCATCGAGTCCCGATATCGATTTGGTGGTCGTCGACGTGAAGCTCTGAACAGATTTGGCCACATCTAGCGCTACCCATGTCGTTGTCGTTCACCTTCGTGCTGTGAGCGACAGCATCGTCATTTCCCTTCATGTGCTCATCCTCGATCTCCGCCTCGCCATCACCCTTGATCACAGCACTGTGTCGACGACTTGCGATCCTCACTCTGGCGCTCATGCTTCATTAAATGCCACTCCAGTACTCGTCAGAAGAAGAGCTTCAGCAGTTGATTACTGAAGAAAAGAAGACCCCTAGGTGGCGTCTACCTAGTACTCGACGGAAAGTCTGAAGTAGAATTTATCACCGTGTCCATGGAAGTGGAGCGACTTAATATTGGTAAGAGAACTCGTTACTTCGGATAGTTGGAATGGTAATTTGATTGGCTAGATTTATTAATCATAATAATCCTCGTGTTAGCACAAACGCGTTGTGGTAGTGTTAAATATGTGTGAAATACGATGGAGTTAGTAATACGAAAGGTAGATTAAATTATACGATATTCGGGCAAGCTGATGATGTAAAAGATAGGCTTAGTATTCCTATCAGCTAGTTGATAGATTTTCTAGTGTTATTTTGTCAATTTGGTTAATTGATATAGTTGGTGCCCTACTTAATTAGTTAGTTTATTCTAGGTTTGGTATTTAGTTCGATGTGATGAGGGATGTGCAAATTACCTCGTGTAATTAACAGTGAATGGCATCGACCTATCTAATTAGCATGGAATTCAAGATAATTGAGAAACACAATTCAGAAAGTTAGTTAATATGCCCCCTTACTCTAAGTTGTCGGTATTAAAAAATAGTGAATAAAAATGTGACGAGTAATTTGATATTGGGTGTTTTGACAAAAGACTTGTGCTTAGCTTATTATTACTTGATGTTTGAAGTAGATGCGATTACGCTAGAAAAGTGTAATAATTGGGCGTACTCGTATATCGGTAACTAGTGTTTCTGTATAAAATTGTACAACGCCTCACCGCTAGGTGTTTAATTCGCTATCACGTAGCACTATTTAGGTTTGTAATATTCCTATCTATATGCATTCATGTGCATAATGCATTTCATTCAGGTACGTGAATTAACCACGTGATGCGGAGAACTAGAACTGAGTCTACCACAAGATGGTGCTGATGAACGGAACTGAAGATGGATAGACAAAACAAGTATCAGAACAAAAGATGGTCGTCAAGTGATCGTCGTCTAATAAACACTAAGGTAGTGTTTAATCCAGGCAAGCCCCGGTGCATTTGCCACCTCCTTGCTGTTTTAAAATCTTTATCACCTTGTTTGATGCATTAGGTGATAGGAGTTGTGTGCTAAACTGTTGATGCATTTCCTTACTTGAAAAATTGATTACCCTTCCTTGATACCATTTTTGAAAAGAATTTTATGATGCTTAGTCTTGCTTTAGCAAACAAAAATGTTTTGTTTTGAAACAAAAGTGATGCTTCAGTGAGTGGGAATGTTTTCAAAAAGAAAATACTTATGATGGTGAATCCGTCAATGGCCTTGATGGGTTCAACATTGGAAAAGATATACCTTTGCTAGGTACCAAATTTTGGGTTCTAAATAATAAAGCTAAGACCGGACGAGTAACTTGCACGAGAACGAAGTCTCGGTGTAGTGTCTCCGTCTGAGTCGATTAAGGACCATGTCGATGTAGGCTTGCTGATTGAGGACCTTTTAACTGGTCACATACCTCGTCATGGGTAAGCTTTGCCTCAGGCAGACTAATACCAGAATAAGACAACACACAATGGGAGTGGAGAGATGGTGAGAGTAGCGTGTACCCTCCGTGGCAAGAGGCTGGACGGTGGTGTATCTGTGCTCTCGGTTGGCGTGAACCTGATCTGATCTTAAGAACCTGGTGGCGAGTTGACATATGCAAGGGTTAAGTGCTATATATGTCGTGTGATTGGAGATCCCCAACTGGGTACTAATCGATTCGGATCGCCGTTACTTCTCAAATATGAAGACTTGGTCACTTCCCTACACGTAGCAATCTAGTGAACTGAAGGGATGATAAAAGGACGACTAGTATAGGCCAAGTGCTTGAACTAGGGTAGAAAGAACTCTAGATGCACGTAACTTTACTTAAACTGACAAGTAAAAATGGATTTTTAAGGATCCACTCATAGTAAGCTTTTCTGCAAACAGAGTCCTTGATTTTGAATAAGCCATACCTTGAATCCTTTTAAATCCAGCATACCCTTGAGAGTCTTTTCTTTAGTCGGGTAAGTCTTGCTGAGTAATTGCGTACTCAGGGTTTTATTCCCTGTTGTTTTTCATGTTATAGTTTTGTGTTGCTAATGATGGTGTTAAGTGCCGGTGGGCACGACCTTCTTATAAGTCTAAGTAACCCTTCTATACTTCTTATTGAGGATGGTCACTTAAGCTAGCATATATTTCCAAACTACATATAATTTATAACAGTTCAAAGTTATTTCTTTGAATCACTTTTGTAATCACTCTGATCATGTACATCGTAAAACTTGATGTAACTTATAAAATTTGGTAATAAGATTTTCGCTGCAAAATTGTTGGTGTGTGATTTGTGTTTACTTAATCTCGCGATCTTGGTTGTAAGTGGTTTATCTGAGGTCCTTGGGGCACTCGGACAAATCCTATTGAGTTATCTGGTGCACCTACATAGCAGTCTGAGGTCTTCGAGACAAGGACAGGTGCATGTGTGCTCGATAACTTGGGAGGTTCTGCCATAGACCCGCCCAAATTATTCCAGCTTAAGTGCCCAAATCACACCCTTAATGGCAGCAACACACTTAAATCGGAATAACCCGTCAATCCCTCAGATCTAGTCTGATAAAGCCACTAACAGGATCGAGTACCACTTGCTCACTCGAAGGTGAGACACACCGAGAAATACAATAAAGCATAATACCAAAATTTAAAAAGTACTTAATGTTATTACATCATCATTGGTGTTTCAAAAGTAGTAACCATTGTTCTCGATGCAACGGAAATTAACTAACGATGATAGAAAAGTAGGATGGTGAAGCCTGGCCCATCACTCCTCATGCTCCTCTCCTGCAGAGGCAGGGTCCCACTCGACTTTCCAGCCCAGTTGCAGGGTGGATGGCCAAATCACTCCAGCAACCATGTCATCCAAGGTACCTGTAAAATTGTGCCACAAGCAAGGTTGAGTATACTAATACTCAGCTAGACTTACCCGGTTTGAGGAGTCTACTCCTCTACCTCTAGACCATGAAGTTGTTTGGCTGAGGGGTTTGGTTTGCCAAAAGCACTAGCTGAGTCTAAAATCAAGTTTTATCTTTTGAAGTTCTAGATTAATAATTTAGACTAGATGAGTACCTAGCTATTCATACATGGTATCAAACATTATATCAATCAACATCTTTTGAAAGTAACCTCATTTCACTTCTTACTCGATGCAATAGCATGGATCAAGCAGTCTTATTAGCTACGAGAAGTAGACGATTCGAATCGAGTTTTTAACCTTGAAAGGTAAACCTAAACACACGACATGTCGGGGTACTCCATCCCCACACACATCAACCATCCCCGTCGATTCCCTGGCAAAAGAACAGGGCTCACCGCCTTGGCATACAATGCCCTACTTACCCCAGCTGCCGCCATGCAGTGACAACACTTGTACCCACCATATCCAGAATGGGAGACCACGTCTCTGGACGCGTGAGGAGAGAAGTCTGCGGGTAGGTTCGCTCAGGTACTAGGCTTACCGATTTACCATATTTCTCGGCATGTGTTTAGTACGTTCAAACGCTTGACACATGGTACCACACATTATACCTTATTCCAATTTTCACCTCGTAGACAACGCATCCCCATGGATCGTTGTCCACAGATCATCATCATTCCGATATAAAAAATGGATACAACCAATTCCTGACCTCACGCAAGTGCCAGAAAAATCACTTGACTTCTACCGAGATCCCTAATTAGCAAAGCAGCTACTCGACCTAGCATGCTAGTATCCATCTCAAAAGGAATCCTGAGTTCATGCGACTAGGGTTTCAGGCAACTCCTACACTTAAGTGCACAGTACAATCCTACAAACATTAAGTGCAATAAAATAGCATATATATAACAATTATGCATAAAACTGGGGCTTGCCTTCAAAAGCTGGGATAGGGAGATCCTTGGTGGCAGGCTCTGGTGCTGGCTCCTGGACTCCCTCCTGAGCAACTCCTTGCTCCGGGATGAGAACGTACTCTCTGTCAGCGAGTTTGCAATCTATCGAGTGTAATGAATGAGATACATGTATGCTATGATATGCAAATTTAGTAACTATGATGCATGGTGAAGTAATACTAAGGTAGTTTGGTAAACTAGGGTTTCCTTGTCGTACGAAGCTCTTAGTGGTTCATACTTAGCAGTCTAGGTTTTGAGTGGATTAAGATTTAGATCATCCCTTACAGTTTTAGTGAGCACTTTGAGAGGTTTGGTTGGAGTGGTGATTGTAACATTAATTTCCTCTACCAATTTCCCTTTTCATTATCTACTTATGCTTTTAAGGTGGGTTTGAACTACCACGGTGATTTAAATTTTTCCAAAAATTCTATAAAAAGTACTGTGGGTTAATATTGGTCACTGTATTCTGTACTACAAATTTGAGGTTAAAAACAATTAGAATAAACCTTGGACAAAAATAACAAAAGTTAGGGCAGAGGGTCACTTTGCACTACAACTCTTATCTAGGTGGGGGTTCTGTACTAAGGGTTATTTTTGCTGGAATCTATGTGTAATAACATGCTTCTGTGCCAAAAATCATAGAGGGTTACTTAGTGGTTATTTAGTTGTGATTTTCTAAAATTTAATGCCAAAAAGACACATATAATTAACTTACTATTTGAAAAAAGTCAAACAACAGAACTTGTATTTTTCCTAGATTCTTATTAGCATAAGAGCAGTCATTCCTAAGGTTGGGGTGTTTTCTCATTAGGATTATTTTTCTATAACTTTTCAAAGTTCTCTCTGTTTTCATTAAATAAATGGTGGTTCAATTTCTTCTTGCTAAACTAGGATTCAACAAATTTTTCTTAGGAACTACATCATCTAGGCAGGTTAGGAAAAATGTGGTAGCTCTCAGGTTCCCATTTGTAATCCCCTTTTTCATTTTCTTAAGGTTTGGGCAAACACAAGTTTTAGTGGATAAACCTGCCTTAACATAGTATATTGGGGAGTTAATATTTTTAAACAGTGTAGCTACTGGTTAAGTATATGTCAAATTTTTCTCAGCCTTAGTCTAAAAGTCTTTCTATTTTTCCTTTTGTTATTAGGTTTTGGGTAGTTTTCTTATTTAAATCAAAACTCTAAAAAGTATTGCAGGAACCATGGTGTTTATTATTTTTGCTTGATAGTTTATAATATATAGGTCCTAGCAAAATTTGTTTGACCAAATTTGATTGAATATAACTCAAGTTATGAATTTCTCAAGTTCACTGCTCATTTGAAAAGAATAAATCTAAAAGTTTAAAGGAAAACGGCTTTGCATTGGGGTCCCTAGGCTTTTTCTTAACCGAACCGTTTAAACTGTGCCCTTGGGGAACTATTCACATGAGTCACTGACTTAGCACATAACCCCCTAGCCTCTTCCCTTCTCTAACCTGCATTCCTTCCTAGCCGAAACAGTAGCCGAGGGGAGAAAAAGTGGTGGCGTGGCTTACCGGCGATGGGAGAGGTCCGGCGAAGGGTCGAGCGAGGTCCGGGGGTCTCTGGTGGCCACGTCGAGGTGCGGGTCGTCGACGGTGGTGACCGGAGGAGGGCTTGCCACGTGCGCAGGCGGTCGGACTCGTCGGTGGCGCGTGCTCTGGCCTGCTCACGGCGGTAGAGCTCAATCAAAGTGCTCGGGGAGCTTCACAGGAAGTTAGTGGTGCCGTGGGTGCAAGGAATTTGAAAATGGCTCACCGTGCAGTTCGGTCCACGCGCGATGGTGGTCGGCTGTAGTCCGGCGATGGCAATCTGGTGCCTCCGACGATGTAGCGTTCGGTTTGAGAGCTCGGGAAGCTTTATGAGGCTCTTGGGAAGCTAGCCGAGGAGCTGGATTGGATGTAGGTGGGCCGAAGTGGCCGGTCCATGGTGGGCGGGCTCGGGCGGCCGATGGCACGCCATGCTTAGAGAGAACTCCCGCAAACTCGTGCTTGGGAGGAGCTGAGGGCGCACGGGGGAGTACGGTCGTGGACTTGGGCTGCTTTATAGGCGCGAGAGCGGGCGCGGGATTGGGCATCGCTTGGCGCGGGCGTGTGGGGCCGAGCGCCTGGGCGTGCTCTGGCGCGCTAGGACAGGTCAAACACGTGGACGTTTGTTTCTGCCCTTGTTCAAACGTCTGATGGTCGACCAAATGTGCAAATCTTGCCAAAAATCCTATGTGAAGTCTCTTCTCTGTGCCAAGGGCTATCTGTCTTGTGTGAGTTCGAAGTGAAGATATGGTCAGGTGTGGGAGATATGGTGGCGCCAAGTCAGGTCTGTCTAGACTGTTTAGCCCGAGACGAAACCCATGTCAACTCATGTCAAATGGTTTTGGTTTGAGTTCAAATTTTTCCAGAGTGTTCCTACGGTATTTTGGCGCCCTTTTGTCAATTGGACCATGTTGATTTGGCATTTGCAACTAAGTGAACACATGTGATCTTTAGAAGAGGGCTGAAATTAGACTTAGAGAAAAAGGGGGTTTTCTTTTGTGCTTCCCACATAAGTAATTATTTTGAGGATTTTGTGGGGCCTTTTTGGAAAACTTCCTTACTATTTCTTGTAGGTATTTAAATATGCTACAACTTCTACGAATGGGTCAAGTAATGATTTGGTGATTTATGTAGTTCTACGACTAATCCTTTCTTGGTGCTCCAATGGCTTAAGTAGGGTAGCCTAGGGTTTGAGCATTTGTCTCAATTGGAGGTGCATGACAAGGGCTAGGATATGCCTTCTAAGATGATCAACACTTGGTTAAGATCTTGCTCCTCAAATTTGGCGTCTCTTTCTCAAACTAAAATACATGTGATAATAGGTCACAGGTGTATGTGTTGAGCAAAGGCCCTGAGTAATACCTGGGGTGTTAGAGCCCTCCCCCTTAAAGGAATCTCATCCCAAGATTTGGGTCGAGATCCTTTAGGGGTGATGAGAAGGTGCATGCTTGTATGGTGTGGGTTTGTTTGTTAAAGTTCCTTAGTAAACTGCTCTTCGAATGTCATCCTCTTTGCAATTTCAGAAGGAAGCCCTTCTCGATTTAGTTTTACAGCTTACTCAGTTTCTGTTAAGACCATCTTCCTTATATTTGGATTCGAAGGGCGGGGGGGTTTGGGTCATAGTTACGTACCGATCTCTTTAGATAGATAATCAGGTTAGTTTGAGTGTAGAAAATCCTCAGTCTCCCAGGTAGCCCCTTCTTCTGTATGTTTGCTCCACTAGATCTTGTACATTATGATCGACTTCGCACGAGTTGATCTTTCCTTACGGTCCAGTATTTTGATAGGGTGCTCTTGGTATGACAGGTCTAGTTCTATCTCCAATTCAGGCTCTGCTAGTACTTCTGTCGGTACATGGACACACTTTTTCAACTGAGATACATGGAACACATCATGAATTGCAGACATGTGAGGTGGTAGCTTCAACTGGTATGTTACAGGTCCACAAGTTTCTTTGATCTCATAGGGCCTAATATAGCGAGGGGCTAATTTGCCTTTAATACCAAATCTCTGAACACCATTAGTGGGTGAGACCTTGAGATACACATGATCTCCTACTTCGAAATGTAGAGGCTTTCTCCTCTTATCATGATAGCTCTTTTGCCTGGCCTGAGTAGCTTCTAAGTTCTTCTTAATGACTCTGAACTTGTTCTCAGGTTCGAGTACTAGGTTGGGCCCAAAGATTTCCCTTTCTCCAGCTTGTGACCAATTGAGCGGTGTTCTACACCTTCTCCCATACAAGGCCTCGAAGGGTGCCATCTTCAGGCTGGATTGGTAGATGTTATTGTAAGGGAATTCTGCCAGTGAAAGACATTTGTCCCAATTTTTGCCATAGTGTATCACACACGCTCTCAACATGTCCTCGAGAATCTGATTTACTCTCTCCATTTGGCCATCAGTTTGAGGATGATACGCTGAGCTTCTAATCACGGTTGTTCCAAGTGACTTCTGTAGCTGTTCCTAGAAACGTGCTACGAATTGCGTTCCTCTATCTGAGATGATGGTCCTTGGTATTCCATGCAAGCGCACTATTTGGTCAATATAGATCTACGTACCTTTCTGCCCTGTGGGTGGTATGCACTGGCAAGAAATGGGTTGTATTGGTTAGCCTATCCACAATGACCCATATGGAATCGTGGTGTCGGGATGTGTTGGGCAATCCCACAATAAAGTCCATGCTAATGTCCTCCCATTTCCAAGATGGTATAGGGAGTGGCTGCAAGGTACCTACTATCTTCAAATGACTTGCTTTGATTCTTTGGCAAGTGTCGCACTCAGATACGTACTTAGCAATTTCTCTCTTCATCCTGGTCCACCAATATAAGGATCTAAGGTCATGATACATTTTGTTGCTTCCAGGATGTATGGAAAATTTGGAGAGATGAGCCTCGTCCAAAATTTTCTTTCTGAGTTCTGGATCCTTGGGAAGAACAAGTCGGTCTTCAAACCATAAAATGCCCTTGCTGTGCTGACGAAAGCATTTATACTTATCCACCTTTTGGTGGAGCATTATATTAATGATTTGAACACCTTTTTCACTGTGCTGTGCCATGATGATCTGATCTTGCAAGGTTGGCTTGATCAAGATATAATCCAGAGTACCCCGAGAAACCACTTCCATGTTCATTTTGCTCAACTCGTCGCACAGAGCGGCGACATGAGAATCTATGGTTAGACAGTTGCACTGGCTTTACGACTCAATGCATCTGCTACCACATTTGCCTTGCCCGGATGATAGTGCACTTCGAGATCATAATCCTTAATCAACTCTAACCATCTTCTCTGCCTCATATTCAGATCAGCCTGAGTGAAAATATACATGAGACTCTTGTGGTCGGTATAGATATTAGAGTGAGCTCCCATTAGATAGTGCCACCATATCTTCAGAGCATGAACTACCGCTGCTAACTTCAGATCATGTGTGGGATAATTCTGCTCATGAGGTCTGAGTGCTCTTTAAGCGTAGGCAATAACTCGGTTGTTTTGCATCAAAACACAACCTAGTCTAGTGCCCAAAGCATCACAATACACTTGGCGTTGTCACCTTGCGCTTGTATGGGTGTGGTTGTTAGATGCTGCCTCAAGGTGTGAAAGGCATCTTCATATTTCTGACCCCAATCAAACTTCACTCCCTTCTTCAACAACTCGGTCAATGACTTAGCAATTTTGGAGAAGTCTGGAATGAATCGTCGATAGTATCCTGCCAATCCTAGAAAACTTTGAATCTATCGAACGGTGGTAGGAGGCTTCCAATCCATCACCTCTTGTACTTTCTCAGGATCAACTGCTATTCCTTCCTGAGAAATTGTATGACCCAAGAACTTGATCTCCCTTAGCCAGAAATCACATTTGGAGAATTTGGCATACAGGTGATGATCCCTCAGTCGTTAGAGTACAATGTGCAAGTGCTTTGTATGCTCGTCTTCATTTTTTTGAATATTCTAGAATATCATTAATGAAGACCACCATGAATTTGTCCAATTCCGGCATAAACACTGAATTCATAAAATACATGAAATATGCCGGAGCATTGGTCAGCCCCGAATGACATCACCAAATACTCATAAAGCCCGTATCTGGTGGAAAAAGTCGTCTTCAGAATATCACTTGCCCTAATCTTGATTTGATGATAGCCAGAGCGAAGATCTATTTTGGAAAACACCTTGGCTCCAACCAATCGATCAAACAAAACATCAATGCAGGTAAAGGATACTTGTTTTTGATAGTTACCGCATTGAGAGGGTGGTAATCAACACATAATCTCAAGCTCTCACCCTTCTTCTTTACGAACAAGGCTGGACATCCCCAAGGTGAAGTACTTGGGTGGATGAACCCTTTGTCCAGCAACTCTTGCAACTGCTTCTTCAATTCTTCCAACTCTGCTGGAGGCATTCTATATGGTCTTTTAGAAATAGGTGCGGTTCTCAGTTGCAATTCTATGGTAAACTCTATATCTCTATCGGGTGGCATTCCCAGTAATTTGTCTGGGAAGACATTAGGGTACTCACAAACTACTGGATCTTTTCCATGGGTTACTCTACCATGGTGAGGGCACAGGAATGGGTACAGCCTTGGTTGGGTAGGTACAAAGTGAGTTCTCCACAACTTGGTGAGTGTATTTCAATGGCTCTTACTACGACATCAATTAAGGCATGGTGCCGTGTTAACCAGTCAGTCCCCAAGATGATGTCCATGCTCTCCAATCCCATGATAAGGAGGGTGGTTCTAAATATGCTACTACCCAATTTTATTGGCACCTGCCGGGTGAGTTGATACGTGGCAACATTGCCTCCTAGTGTTGCAATCATAATGGCCCCGCTTGTGTGATGAAAAGGTAGTTGACATTTGGTAGTAAATTTTGTGCTGATGAAACTGTGTGTTGCACCAGAATCGAAAAGAATGACTGCAGGGTAATTCAAAACATAAAAGATACCGGTCGTGATAGGTGCTCCCTCTGGAATGTCAACCAGTGTGGTGAAGTTCAGCCTGCCCTGCCTCACTCGCACCTTCTGCCTCTTGCCCTGGTTTTGATTTGCATTCTTACCCTGCTGGTTTCTAGGGCATTTCTTGGCATAGTGTCCAGTGCTGCCATAGGTGAAGCATCTGTTGTCATTCCCTTGGCGGTACTGATGCTGTTGCTGTTGCTGCTAGGGCTGGTTGTTATTCCTCTGACCTGGGGCTTGAGAGCAGTTGGGTGCCTGCTGCTTCTGGTGTGGCTGGATCACCCATCGCCCCTGTTGCTGTTGAGGTCCCATGCTCTGAGTGTTGGCATGATTTAGAAGCGTTGAGGCTATGTGGATGGTCCTGCCATGGGTGCCTTCCTCTTTTTCTCTGCCTTGTGAGCCATGATGCAATCCTCCTATGAGATGGCCAAGTTGACCAACTCATCGTAGCTATTGGCCCTGACCATGTTGAGACGGTCACAGAGCTTAGTGTTGAGGCCCCTCCTAAACCTGTCTCTCTTCTTCTTTTCCGTATCAGCATGGTAGCCTACGTATTGACATAGGTCATTGAAGGCTTGGGTGTATTGCAGCACGGTACGACTCCCCTAGGTGAGTGCTAGAAACTCGCCGAGCTTGCGGTCCATGATCCTTGCTGGTACGTGATGCCCTCTAATTGCTGCCTTGAACTCTTCCCACGTAACTACGTGGTCGGCCGGCTGCATGGCTAGGAAATGGTCCCACCATGTCCTAGCGGGTCCACGAAGCTGCTGGGCAGCGAATCAGACCTTGGCCGCATCTGAGCACTCTCTGTTAAGCAGTGGGAATTTTGATTCCACCACTCTGAGCCAGACGTCAGCATCGAGCGAATCTTCCGCCCTGGTGAACAACGACGGTTGAGTGCTGAGGAACTCTTGGTAAGTTGCTGCTGCCGGGGCACGTTGGTGGTGATCACCACCCCCATAGTGTTGGGGTGGTGGCTGATGCTGCGCGAGCTGTCACAGAATCTCATTCTGCTAAGCCATCAGCTCCTGCATGGTGGGAGGCTGCGGCGGTGGTGGAGGGATGCGCTCATTCTATCCATAGCGCGCTCTTCCTGCCATTTGAAATTTAGGAGCTTCTGTCATTATATTCATAATCCATGGTTGCGCAATGTGATGAATTGAATAAGTCACGAGATTTGCAAAGTTCCAAATCCGCCTCGCTTTTCACGACCGGTACCAAGATAAAATTTGATTCATATTCTTAAAACTTAAAGCCATTCATCTTTCATTTTTCCCAAAAGAAGTTTCTAGGGGTTACATCAAGTTTGAAGGACTCAACTCTCTAGCCTAGTACATCCGGAGTGCAAAAGCTAAGCCATTTTGAGGAGTGCTACGTCCTAACACTTTTTACCCTGACCCTGAACCTCAATGAGCAAAAGAGGCAACGCTGGACTCGGGGGAAGGTGTTCCTCCAGAGTGAGCTGAGCCGGTAGTGTCCAGGCTAGAAGCGGGCTCCGGCTCCTCCTCTCCCTCAATGCTACGTCCTCATCGGCCCCATATGCCTCCATGGCCTCAATCTCCTGATGGTGCAGGTCCAAGTGTTGGTTTGCCTCCTTAAGCTGCTGCTGGGTAGTCTGGAGCTGGACTTCCAGAACCTGGATGGTATTATCCCAGGCTTCTACTTGCTCCTCGAGCTTGCGGATGTCGTTAGCCATTTGCTCAACTTGGAGATCCTTCTCCACTAGCTCAGTAGACAAGTCTACGACAAGGTCCTCCCTGTTATCGAGGGTGATCTTTGTAGACTCCACCAGGCCCATTAGCTGGGACATCGCCTTGCCCCATAAGGCTTGCAGATGATATAGGGAACTCATGCACCGAACCGTCAAGTCTGTATGTCCAGGGTATAGTGACCACACGTCCTTGGCGTGATCAACCTGATCCTTCCACATCAGGTCATCCTCCTTCTCAGCGGGGAACAAGCCAATGGGGTGGGTCGACATTTCCAAGGGGTGAAATCCATAGAAAGTCATCAGTACGTGCATGGTTGTGGCCTCTAAAGTGTCATCGGCCCGGAAAATGTCTAGTGAATGCCACCCTGGTTGCAGGGGATGAGGCTCCAGAGTCATCCTCACCCTATAGCGAGGTACCCGGTGTTCCTCGAACAGCTGCACCGTGTACTGGGGAGGTGTAGTGTAACCTACCCCCTGCAGTACCTCCCACCAGATGAGAGGAAAACCCTCTCGTGCAAACCGTCCGTGTGGAAAGGTGCGTCCCCTCCATCAGTGAGTACATGGGAATACATCTGTGTAAGGGTAAGCGTAAACGAAAGGGAAAAAGAACTGAAATAAGAGGTGCTAGGTGCAAAAGTCTAGAAAAATTTCTAAGGGTTTGGCCTTTCTAGGTTTAAGTTGAGATCTCCCTTATTAATTTACCATTTACTAAGGGTGACTCCTTGTTTATGTAACCTCCTATTAATAAAGAAATTTTTTTCCTAAGGTGATGGTGATAATGATGCATGCATGCTCGACCTAAGCTTCCTCACAACAAGTATAGGGGTATAGAAATTCCCCACCTATATCATAGTTGCCTGTGTGGCATACTTAATTAGCCACCTAGCTACCTATCTAATTTCCTAAGGCTTGACGTCCTAGGTCTATCCTTATCATCCTAACAATCTATCCAACATTGGTTTCTAAGCAAGTTTTACTTTTAAAAAGTTGGTATTCATGACTTATTGACTTCTCTGTAATGGTATTCGCTCTATACCATGAAGTTGTTTGGCTGAGGGGTTTGGTTTGCCAAAAGAACTAGCTGAGTCTAAAATCAAATTTTATCTTTTCAAATTCTAGAATAATAATTTAGACTAGATGAGTACCTAGCTATTCATACATGGTATCAAACATTATATCAATCAACATCTTTTGAAAGTAACCTCGTTTCATTTCTTACTCGATGTAGCAGCATGGATCAAGCAGTCTCATTAGCTGCGAGAAGCAGACGATTCGAATCAAGTTTTTAACCTTGCAAGGTAAACCTAAACACACAACATGTAGGGGCACTCCATCCCCACACACATCAAACGTCCCCGTCAATTCCATGGCAACAGAACAGGACTCACCGCCTTGGCATACAATGCCCCACTGACCCTGGCTGCTGCCGTGCAGTGACCGCACTTGTACCCACCATATCCGGAATGGGATACTACATCTTAGGACATGTGAGGAGAGAAGTCTGCGGGCAGGTTCACTCAAGTACTAGGCTTACCAATTTACCATATTTCTCGGCATGTGTTTAGTATGTTCAAACGCTTGACACACAGTACCACACATTAATCCTTATTCCAATTTTCATCTCATAGACAACGCATCCCCATGGATCGTTGTCCACAGATCATCATCATTCCGATATAAAAATGGATACAACTAATTCCTGACCTCGCGCGAGTGCTAGAAAAATCACTCGACTTCTATCGAGATCCCTAATTAGCAAAGCAGCTACTTGACCTAGCATACTAGTATCCATCTCAAAAGGAATCCTGAGTTCTTGCAACTAGGGTTTCAGGCAACTCCTACACTTAAGTGCACAGTACAAGCCTACAAACATTAAGTGCAGTAAAATAGCATATATATAACGGTTATGCATAAAACCGGGGCTTGCCTTCAAAAGCTGGGGCAGGGAGATCCTCAGTGGCAGGCTCTGGTGCTGGCTCCTAGACTCCCTCCTGAGCAACTCCTTGCTCCAGGATGAGCACGTACTCTCCGTCAGCGAGGTTGCAATCTATCGAGTGCAATGAATATGATACATGCATGCTATGATATGCAAATTTAGTAACTATGATGCATGGTGAAGTAATACTAAGGTAGTTTGGTAAAGTAGGGTTTCCTTGTCGTACGAAGGTCTTAGTGGTTTATACTTAGCAGTCTAGGTTTTGAGTGGATTAAGATTTAGATCGTCCCTTAAAGTTTTAGTGGGCATTATAGAGAGGTTTGGTTGGAGTGGTGAGTGTAACATTAATTTCCTCTACCAATTTCCCTTTTCATTCTCTACTTATGCTTTTAAGGTGGGTTTGAACTACCACGGTGATTTAAAATTTTCCAAAAATTCTGTAAAAATTACAGTGGGTTAATATTAGTCACTGTAGTCTGTCATATAAATTTGAGGTTAAAAACAATTAGAATAAACCTTGGACAAAAATAACAAAAGATAGGGCAGAGGGTCACTTTGCACTATAACTCTTATCTAGGTGGGGGTTCTGTACTAATGGTTATTTTTGCTGGCATCTATGTGTAATAACATGCTTCTATGCTAGAAATAACAGAGGGTTACTTAGTGGTTATTTAGTTGTGATTTTCGAAAGTTTAATGCCAAAAAGACACTTATAACTAACTTCTATTTGAAAAATTCCAAACAACAAAACTTGTATTTTTCCTAGATTCTTATTAGCATAAGAGCAGTCATTCCTAAGGTTGGGGTGTTTTCTCCTTAGGATTATTTTTCTATGACTTTTCAAAGTTCTCTCTACTTTCATTAAATAAATGATGGTTCAAATTCTTCTTTCTGGAGTAGGGTTCAACAAAATTTTCTTATGAGCTACATCATCTAGGCAGGTTAGGAAAAATGTGGTGGCTCTCTGGTTCCATTTTTAATCCCTTTTTTATTTTCTTAAGGTTTGGGCAAACACATGATTTAGTGGATAAACCTTCCTTAACCTAGTATACCAGGGAGTTTAATATTTTAAATAGTGTAGCACTGGTTCAGAATATCTCAAATTTTTCTCAGCCTTAGTCTAAAAGTCTTTCTATTTTTCCTTTTGTTATTAGGTTTTGGGTAGTTTTCTTATTTAAATCAAAACTCTAAAAAGTACTGCAGGAACCATGGTGTTTATTATTTTTGCTTGATAGTTTATAATATATAGGTCCTAGCAAAATTTGTTTGACCAAATTTGATTGAATATAACTCAAGTTATGAATTTCTCAAGTTCACTACTCATTTGAAAAGAATAAATCTAAAAGTTTAAAGGAAAACGACTTTGCTTCGGGGTCCCTGGGCTTTTTCTTAACTGAACCGTTTAAACCGTGCCCCTAGGTAACTATTCACATGAGTCACTGACTTAGCACATAACCCCTTGGCCTTTTCCCTTCTTTAACCCGCACTCCTTCCTCGCTAGAACAGTAGCCGAGGAGAGAAAAAGCGGTGGCGTGGCTTACCGGCAATGGGAGGTCCGGCGAAGGGTTAGGCGAGGAGCGAGGGTCTCTGGTGGTCACGTCGAGGTGCGGGTCGCCGACGGTGGTGACCAGAGGAGGGCTGGCCGTGTGCGCAGGCGGTCGGGCTCTTCGGCGGCGCGTGCTCCAGCCTGCTTTCGGCGGTAGAGCTCAATCAAAGTGCACCGGGTGCTTCACGGGAAGTCAGTGGTGCCGTGGGTGCAAGGATCACCATCGTCATGAGCTGCAAGCATCTTAGGATGAAGTTCAACGACTAGGACAACAGTTATCGGCCAAGGATTTGGCCATTAAAGATCTTCGTGCTTCGAAGAAACTCGCTGCATAGGAGCTGGCAACTACTCGACTGGCTGCCAAAGCTTCAGATGACAGGTGCGCTGTTCTGAGGGCTCAGCGTGACAAGGCTATGGACAAAGCCATTCGCACGGGGCGGATCTTGATGAGGAGGCCTGGTGTAGTGGTTCCTAATGACATTATCGCCGACGTCAAGGGTGCGCCTGATGCCTCGAGTCAACCTTCTTCCTTGATTGCTCCTGCGAAAGACATTGCCAATAGAGACGTTTCGATGCAGTGACATCCTGCGAAACACTGAATGTACTTATGAATTTTATGGGCATGTGATGATTGTGTTCGAATTTTTTGTGGGAGGAGCACTAGGGTGTGTCCTGGGCATTGATAATTATAACATTTTGTTTTCCTGAAGTATTGATTGTTTTTGTTGTCAGGGTATAACAGTTATCCTGAACAATTGTGAAAGTAAATGTAGCATGCTGGTTCTAGAACTTTTCCTGACTCATGCCAATCAATTGGCTGGTAAGGCATTGTGGATGCCTTAAGACGAGTAGATGTAATCGTATCATGCTGACTTAAATCATAGCTGACTTGAGTCACTTGCCCCACCGGTAGGGTATAGTGGTTCCCCTAAGCTGAGTTAGCGTGAGCATGCAGCATTGTCTTAGGTCGTCGCCGACCTAAGCCGACTGCTCCGTTAGTATGGTATAGTGGTCACCCTAAGTCGAGTAAGCGCGAGCATGTTGCACCGTCTTAAGTCATCGCCGACCTAAGCCGATTGCTCCGTTAGTATGGTATAGTGGTCACCCTAAGTCGAGTAAGCATGAGCGTGTTGCACCGTCTTAAGTCATCGTCGACCTAAGCTGATTGCTCCATTAGTAGGGTATAGATGTCACCCTAAGTCGAGTAAGCGCGAGCATGTTGCACTGTCTTATGTCGTCGCCGACCTAAGCCGATTGCTCCGTTAGTAGGGTATAGTGGTCACCCTAAGTCGAGTAAGCGCGAGCATGTTCCACCGTCTTAAGTCGTCGCTGACCTAAGCCGATTGCTCTGTTAGTAGGGTATAGTGGTCACCCTAAGTCGAGTAAGCGCGAGCATGTTGCACCGTCTTAAGTTACCGCCGACTTAAGCTGATTGCTCCGTTAGTAGGGTATAGTGGTCACTCTAAGCCAAGTAAGCGCGAGCATGTTGGACTGTCTTAAGTCATCGCCGACTTAAGCCGATTGCTCCGTTAGTAGGGTATAGTGGTCACCCTAAGTCGAGTAAGCGCATTGATTCCATGTCCAATCAAATCAAAGTCAATTGATAGTCAACAGTCTAAATGCCTTTGAAAATGAAATCTTTATTGATGACGTATTCTCTAATACAATGTTGCTCCAATAGCTTTTGAGGTCTTGCTAAGGGTAAAACTTTCTAAGATGCTCTATATTCCATGAATTCCCCACTTCCGTTCCATCCATTTGAGTAAGCCGGTATAATCCTGGCCGAGTGACCTCTAATACAATGAATGGCCCTTCCCATAGTGGTGACAACTTGTGTCGTCCTTCCCCCATTAGAATTTTGCAAAGGACCAGGTTTCCCACTACAAAGGATCGACATCGTATGGCTTTATCGTGATAGCGCCTCAAGGTCTGCTGGTATCTGGCTGACTGAATTACTATGTTCAATCGCTCTTCCTCTAGCACATCAATATCCTCTAGCCTGGTAGCTTCAGCTTCAGCTATGCTTTCGAATACTAGCCTTGGTGCCCCAAACCTATGGTCGGCAAGTAGCACTGCCTCCGAACCATAGACCATGAAGAAAGGGGTATTTCCATGTAGAGCTCGACTAGGTTGAATTCTCAAACTCCAAACCACATAGGGCAACTCTCTAATCCACTTTCCTGCGAACTTTTCATTTTTGTCAAACACTTTCTTCCTGAGTGCTTCTAGTATCATTCCATTAGCCCTTTCCACCTGACCATTGGCTCTTGGGTGTGCTACTGATGCATACTTGATCTGGATACTCCGTTGTTCGTAAAAAATCAAAGAATTCAAAGCTAGTGAAGTTGGATCCCACATCGGTTATAATGCTATTCGATATCCCAAACCTGAATATTATGTCTTGTATGAACTCCATTGCCTTGGCTGAGGTTAAAGAAGCAATAGGCTTGTACTCTATCCATTTGGTGAATTTATCAATGGCGACCAGCACGTGGGTATAGCCTCCCTGAGCTTTTTTGAAGGGTCCAATAATGTCAAATCCCCAGCATGTGAATGGCCAGGTTATAGGTATGGTCTGCAGCTGTTGTGCTGGTAAATGTTGTTGCTTTGACAAGAATTAGCAAGCTTCACATCTCTAGACTAACTCGGCTACGTCACTCTTTGTTGTTGGCCAAAAGAAACCAGACCTAAAAACTTTCCCAACTAGAGTTCTAGATGCTACATGTATTACACATTGTCTGGCGTGGATCTCATCTAATAGCTGTTTCCCAGTAACCAAGGAAATGCACTTCATGAGGACTCCTGTCGCACGTCTTCTATACAGTGCGCCCCCTATGAGGGTGTAGTGGGCAGACTGTCTCGCGATGCATTCTACTGCAGCCTTATCATCCGGTTCTTCTTCATTCCTTATGTACCTGATGATAGGCTCTCTCCAGTCATTAGGGTCCGATTCTGGTTGGCTCAGGGTGTTGCATTCTTCCGCCTGATCTGAGGGAATACTTGGGTGTGGCACTTCCTGGACGAAGACTCCAGGTGGGACCCGTGCCCAACTGGATCCTAGCTTCGACAACGCGTCTGCTGCCGCGTTGCGGTCTCTTTCCACGTGATGGAATTCCAAACCATCAAACCTGTCTTCCAATTTTTGGATGGTTGTATAGTATTTTCCCAAGGAATCAGTCGAGCAATCCCAATCTTTATTTATCTGGCTTATGACCACTAGTGAATCTCCGTATACCATCAACCTCTTAATGCCTAGTGATATGGCGATGTTCAACCCATGGATCAGTGCCTCATATTCCGCAGCATTATTCGATGCTGGGAATAACAGGTGAAGAGCGTACTTGAGTTGTTCACCCCCGGTGGTGATGAAGAGGATCCCTGCGCCTTCTCCCTGCAGTTTCAGCAAGCCATCGAAATACATCCTCCATACTTCAGTAGCCTCCGGTTTGTCATGAACTTATTGTTCAGTCCACTCTGATACGAAGTCGACTAGTGCTTGAGTCTTTACTGCTGTGCGAGGCCGAAACTCTATGTCATGAGCTCCCAGCTCACAGGCCCACTTGGCTATTCTTCCAATGGCTTCTTTGTTGTGAAGGATATCCCCTATTGGAAACCCAATGACTACTATGACTTTGTGGTCATCAAAGTAGTGACGGAGTTTGCGAGCAGTTAGAAGTACCGCATATAGGAGTTTTTGAACTTGGGGATATTTCTTTTTAGAGGGTCCTAGAACTTCACTGATGAAGTAGACCGGATGCTATACTGGATATGTGTGTCCTTCCTCTACCCGCTCGACTACTAATGTGGTGCTTACCACGTGAGTCGTGCAGGAGATGTATAATAACAGGTCTTCTGCCAGTTGATTTGGCGTGGCTCGGCATGGCAGCTTCAGTACTGGTGGTGTGGTCAAGAACTTTTTTAATGCTTCAAGAGCTTCCTGCGCTTCTGCGGTCCACTGGAACTTGTCCCCCTTCTTGAGCAATTTATAGAATGATAAGCCTTTTTCGCCTAGCCTTGATATGAACCTACTCAAGGCTGCCATGCATCCAGTAAGCCTTTGCACTTTCTTCTATGATCGCGGCGGTTCCATTCTCATAATGGCCTCGATTTTTTCTAGGTTGGCTTCAATTCCTTGGTGGCTAACAATGAATTCGAGTTGAGCTTCCACTGGTATTGAAAGTCGCCTAGAGGGGGGAGGGTGAATAGGCGGAATCTGAAAATTATAAACTTAAGCACACACTACAAGTCGGGTTAGCGTTAGAAATAAAATCGAGTCCAAAAAGCGAGGACGAAAACAAATCACAAGCAAATGAAGAGTGTGACATGGTGATTTGTTTTACCAAGGTTCGATTCTTGCAAACCTACTCCCCGTTGAGGTGGTCACAAAGACCGAGTCTCTTTCAACCCTTTCCCTCTCTCAAACGGTCACTTAGACCGAGTGAGCTTATCTTCTCAATCAATCGGGACACTTAGTCCCCACAAGGACCACCACACAATTGGTGTCTCTTGCCTTGATTACAAATGACTAGGGAACAAGAAAGAAGGAAGAAGAAAAGCGATCCAAGCACAAGAACTCAAATAAACACAAATATCACTCTCTCACTAGTCACTATTTGATTGGAATGATCTTTGGACTTGGGAGAGGATTTGATCTCTTGTTTGTGCCTTGGAGTGAAGTCTAGAGCTCTTGTATTGAATACAATTGCTGAAAACATGGATGCCTTGAAGTGTAGTGGTTGGGGGTATTTATAGCCCCAACCACCAAAGTGGCCGTTGGGGAATTCTGCTGTCGACGGGCGCACCAGACAGTCCGGTGCGCCACCGGACACTGTCCGGTGCGCCAGCCACGTCACCCAACCGTTAGGGTTCGACCGTTGGAGCTTCTGACAACTAGGCCACCGGACAGTCCGGTGGTGCACCGGACAGGTCCTGTTCACTGTCTGGTGCGCCTTCTAGCGTCTGCTCTAACTTCTGCGCGCAGTCCGCACTGTTCACATTCACTGTTCACTTTTGCAGACGGCCGTTGGCGCGCTAGCCGTTGCTCCCGCTGGCACACCGGACAGTCCGGTGCTACACCGGACTAGTCCGGTGAATTATAGTGGGGAGCAATTTCCAGAAACCCGAAGCTAAGGAGTTCGAGTTGATCCACCTTGGTGCACCGGACAGTCCGGTGCGCTAAACCAAGGTAGCCTTCGGTTTGTTTTGCTCCTTTATATTTGAATCCTTTCTTGGACATTTTATTGGTTTGTGTTGAACCTTTGGCACCTGTAGAACTCATAATCTAGAGCAAACTAGTTAGTCCAATTGTTTGTGTTAGGCAATTCAACCACCAAAATTATATAGGAAAAGGTTTGACCCTACTTCCCTTTCAATCTCCCCCTTTTTGGTGATTGATGCCAACACAAACCAAAGCAAATATAGAAGTGCGGAATTGAACTAGTTTGCATAAGGTAAGTGTAAAGGTTGCTTGGAATGAAACCAATATAATTATTTCAATAGATATGCATGGATTGTTTTCTTCTTATTTAAAATTTTGGACCACATTTGAACCATGAGTTTTGTTTTTGCAAATTCTTTGGTAAATTCTTTTCGAAATCCTTTGTGCAAATAGTCAAAGGTGTATGAATAAGATTGAAAGAAGCATTTTCAAAATTTGAAATTTTCTCCCCCTGTTTCAAATGCTTTTCCTTTGACTTAAACAAAACTCACCCTCAATGAAATTCTCCTCTTAGTGTTCAAGAGGGTTTTACAAATTTTTGAAGATACTAGAACTTTCTCCCCCTTTTGAAAACACATTAAGATACCAATTTGAAAACTTCATTTTTAAAATTCGTTGGTGGTGCGGTCTTTTTGCTTTGGGCTAATACTTTCTCCCCCTTTGGCATGAAAATCGCCAAAAACGGATACTTGTGATTGAAATATAAGCCCTTACTTTCTCCCCAGTGGCAAACAAATAAATATGAGTGAAGATTATACCAATGTGGAGTTGAGTGGAAGCATCGTCTTTGCCGAATACTCCATTTCCCTTTCAATTCTATGACTAAGCATAAGAATACACTTGAAAACACATTAGTCATAGACATAAAAGAGATATGATCAAAGGTATATAAATGAGCTATGTGTGCAAAGTATCAATCAAAGTTCCTAGAATTAAGAATATTTAGCTCATTCCTAAGTTTGGTAAAGGTTTTCTCATCTAGTGGCTTGGTAAAGATATCGGCTAATTGTTCTTTGGTGTTAATATAGGCTATCTCGATATCCCCCCTTTGTTGGTGATCTCTCAAAAAGTGATACCGAATGGCTATGTGCTTAGTGCGGTTGTGTTCAACGGGATTATCCGCCATGCAGATTGCACTCTCATTATCACACAGGAGAGGGACTTTGCTAAATTTGTAGCCATAGTCCCTAAGGGTTTGCCTCATCCAAAGCAATTGCGCGCAACAATGGCCTACGGCAATGTACTCGGCTTCGGCGGTAGAAAGAGCTACTGAGTTTTGTTTCTTTGAAGCCCAAGACACCAGGGATCTCCCCAGAAACTGACAAGTCCTTGATGTGCTCTTCCTATCAATCTTACACCCTACCCAATCAGCATCAGAATATCCTAATAAATCAAAAGAGGATCCCTTGGGGTACCAAAGGCCAAACTTAGGTGTATGAACTAAATATCTCAATATTCTTTTCACGGCCCTAAGGTGAATTTCCTTAGGATCGGCTTGGAACCTTGCACACATGCATACGAAAAGTATAATATCTGGTCGAGATGCACATAAATAGAGTAAAGATCCTATCATCGACCGGTATACCTTTTGATCTACGGATTTACCTCCTGTGTCAAGGTCGAGATGCCTGTTGGTTCCCATGGGTGTCTTGATGGGCTTGGCATCCTTAAATCCAAACTTGGTGAGTATGTCTTGAATGTACTTCGTTTGGCTGATGAAGGTGCCCTCTTGGAGTTGCTTGACTTGAAATCCTAGAAAATACTTCAAATCCCCCATCATAGACATCTCAAATTTTTGAACCATGATCCTACTAAACTCTTCACAAGTAGATTTGTTAGTAGACCCAAATATGATATCATCAACATATAATTTGGCATACAAACAAATCTTTTACAATAGTTCTAGTAAAGAGAGTAGGATTGGCCTTGCCGACTTTGAAGCCATTAGTGATAAGGAAATCTCTTAGGCATTCATACCATGCTCTTGGGGCTTGTTTGAGCCCATAAAGCGCCTTAGGGAGTTTGTACACATGGTTAGGATACTCACTCTCCTCAAAACCGGGAGGTTGCTCAACATAGACCTCTTCCTTGATTGGTCCATTGAGGAAGGCACTCTTCACGTCCATTTGATAAACTTAAAGCCATGGTAAGTAGCATAGGTAAGTAATATATGAATTGACTCAAGCCTAGATACGGGTGCATAGGTTTCACCAAAATCCTAAACCTTCGACTTGTGAATATCCCTTGGCCACAAGTCGTGCTTTGTTCCTTGTCACAACACCATGCTCATCTTGCTTGTTGCGGAATACCCACTTGGTACCTACAACATTTTGGTTAGGACATGGAACTAAATGCCATACCTCATTCCTCGTGAAGTTGTTGAGCTCCTCTTGCATTGCCAGCACCCAATCTGAATCTTTAAGTGCATCCTCTACCCTGTGTGGCTCAATAGAGGAAACAAAAGAGTAATGTTCACAAAAATGAGCAACTCGAGATCGAGTGGTTACCCCCTTATGAATATCGCCGAGGATGGTGTTCATGGGGTGATCTCTTTGAATCGCCTGGTGGACTCTTGGGTGTGGCGGCCTTGGACCCTGATCATCTTCCTTGTCTTGATCATTGTCATCTCCCCCTTGATCATTGCTCTCTTCTTGAGGTGGCTCATCCTCTTGATCTTCATTTTCATCATCTTGAGCTTGATCCTCATCTTGGGTTGGTGGAGATGCTTGTGTGGAAGATGAAGGTTGATCTTGTGCTTGTGGAGGCTCTTCGGATTCCTTAGGACACACATCCCCTATGGACATGTTTCTTAGCGCGATGCACGGAGCCTCTTCATCATCTAGCTCATCAAGATCAACTTGCTCTACTTGAGAGCCATTAGTCTCATCAAACACAATGTCACAAGAAACTTCAACTAGTCCAGTGGACTTGTTAAAGACTCTATATGCCCTTGTGTTTGAATCATAACCAAGTAAAAAGCCTTCTACAGCCTTAGGAGCAAATTTAGATTTTCTACCTCTTTTAACAAGAACAAAAGCATTTGCTACCAAAGACTCTAAAATATGAATCATTGGGCTTTTTACTGGTGAGGAGTTCATAAGATGTCTTCTTGAGGATTCGATGAAGATATAACCAGTTGATGGAGTAGCAGGCAGTGTTAATCGCTGTTGGGGGCTTGTTCTCAAATGCTAAGAGTTAAGAACAAGGCAACACAGAAAATGTTAAATATTAAGGTCCTTCGTCCTCCATTACATTATATCCCTTCGGGATATAAAGAACTGCGGACGAAAGTTACGAAGGACGCACCTTCGTAAACATAATAACGAGGGACGAAGCATTCATATGAATCATGAGGTATAGAATAGACATTCAAATGTTAACATAGAATCATTTCTATCTTTACTAATATGAATGAATACAAATGACTTCAAATTTCAAATGTACCTTCGGTCCTGAGGAAGGCAAGAGTACAAGCGTGATGCGAAGGCAAATGACAGGTTCGCGTGAACAGTACAAAGGTACTGTTCATCTATTTATAGGCACAGGTCGCAGCCTGTGACAAATTACAATTATGCCCCTTACAAAAGTTTACAACATTGACTCAGACCTCTTATGGATAAAAAGGTCATTCTATTTCTATGTCGGTTTGTAACGCCGAAGCTCCATAAAAAGGAACCTTCGGCCATCTTTTGGAGACGACTTCAGCCGAAGTTGCTTCTTCGCGTGGGACCTTCGGCGCACCGAAGCACGACCCCAACAGTAGCCCCTTTCGCGGTGCTAGATCGTTTTTCGTAACGAGCTTGACCCGTGAAAAAAGCCTCTTCAGCTTCGGGAAGCCGAAGGTCCAAAAAACACCTTCCCTGAGCTCGTTGCGGAGAAACGATCCGGCTTCCGAGCGCGTGCCAGGCCCACCTTGCAGAGTTACTGTTTGATCTTTGCGGTCCACTGCACAGCGAGTACAAGTGATCGCCCGTCTGGTGTAAAAATCCTGCCGCTTCGCCTTCTTACCTGCAGCACTATATAAACAAACGGGTAGGTGTGAAGTTACCACAGCATTCATTGCTATTTGCACTGTTTTGCTGCCAAAATTTTCCACCATAGCCGAAGCTTGACTCCCAGAATCGAACGAAGGTCAGTCTCGACGTCTGCTTCGTCAGAAAGGAGAGCTTCGGAGAAAAGAAAAAAGAAAAAAGTTTCTGAGTTCCCCAAACTCAAAATTAAATGGCGAGAGTGCGATCTACTGCCAAAGTTGTACGTGAGGGAGACGAAGCCGAAGGTTCGGACACTGTGCCCATCTCCGAAGCGATGCAGCGTTCCGGTCTAGTGACTGCGGAAGAAATGCCTGCTGCCGAAGCAAACTCGAGAACAGCCGAAGAAGAAGAAGAAAACATTGAAGGGACTGACCCCGAAGATGACTACCACATTGCCACGCCCAGCAAGCCCAGTCACCTGGATTTTGGGAAATCAACTGTTTCAAAAGTTGATCTTTCGAAGATGGTGAAAGCAGGTTATTTCAATGAAGATCAGAAGAAGCTACTCCGCTTCGGGGGAGAAGAGACCACCCCGAAGCCAGGAAAGGATGAGATTGTTATCTTCAAGAGCTTTTTAAAGGCTGGGCTGAGATTCCCTCTTCACAATATTATTGCGGAGATACTGAAGAGGTTTGGTATCTACTTTCATCAATTGACTCCTAACGCCATCGTTAGGCTCAATGTTTATATCTGGGCCCTCCGAAGCCAAGCTGTGGAACCGTTTGCCGACAGCTTCTGCCGAGTTCACGAATTACATTATCAAACAAAGGCCAGAAAAGATGGGCTACATGATAATTTCGGTTGCTATAATTTTGCCTACCGGAAAACAACAAAGTGTCCTGTCATCAGCTACCGTAGCAAATGGCCAGCAGGCTGGAAATCTGAGTGGTTTTATGTAAAAGTTGACGAAGACAGAGAAAAATTGGTACAAAGCCCTCTGGAGTTAATCTTCGGAGAGACGAGGCCACGTTGCCGCATCGGCGATCTAAAAGGTCCTACCTGGGCTGCTCTGGGTGAATTTGAAATTATTTCAGAACATATTGGCACCAGGGATCTAGTTCAGGAGTTCTTGGCATTCAGAGTTTTCCCTACTCTAAAAGAGTGGGAAATGCCGAAGCTGGAGGGAGAGAAGAAGAAGGGGGAGCTTGTCCGGCTGCCCTACCACTTCAAGTTTAAGAAGTACTTTAAAAAACCCTGCAAAGAATGGCTAGACACAGTTGAGGTGATGTGCAACGAAATCCTGGGGAATTACTCCAAAAAAGAGGATCAACTAATGACAGCGGCCTTCGGCACCCGACCGAAGCGAAGGCTAAACCGAGTTCTTGATGCCCTGGGCTTCGAGTACCCAGACTATGAGCAGTTGAACAAGGGTGCCGAGGGCCACAAAAGAAAAAGAGTGGCCGAAACTCTGGTCAAAGATGAAGAAAGACCAGCAAAGGAGAAGAAAATTCCCAAGAAAAGAAAAATATCTACTCCGAAGCGCAAATCACCCGAAGAAGAAAGGACCCCCACACCGCCTTCTGCCAGCGACGTGGAGGAAATTTTAAAGGTAATGACTGAACCCATGCCCACGAAGCTAAGTCCATTAGGGCTCCAACTGACGAAGCTTTTTCAAAAGGTGGACGAGCCGGATCAGACGAAGATAAGCAAACCCAAGCGGCAAAGAATTATTGCGGTAACTGAAGTTATCGACAAGACGCCGCCTAGGGCGCCAACTCAGAAAACGGCAGCTGCTGAAGGCACAACAATCGTCGAAGGCGCACCTTCGGAGATCGCGGCTACCGAAGCCGCTACAGCCGAAGATACAAACTTGGAAACTACCATTGAGGACATTAACAAGATTTTGGAAGATATAGCTGCAGAAGAAGCTGGTGCTACTACTGAAAAAACCATGGCCACAGTGCCTGAGAAAGGAAAAGAAATAGCCGAAGACACTTCGGACGACGAAGCCTACTCTTTCCAGAATTTAGTTGGGCAAAAACTGACGAAGGACGAAATAGAAGAGCTCAAGGACTATGCCAAATCTTGTGGCTACAAGCCAGGATCCCTTCTATTTGGAGGCATTGACGACGAAAAATTGGGCTGCATTCGAGACCAGACTGGAGCTAAGGTAATCGGTACTCTATCAAAGAGTATCGGTTTTCCGAAGCTAGAGACAGACATCAGCCGCTACCGACGACAACACATCGTCGGCAGCTTGTTTTACTCCAACTTCAAGGTAAACAACCTTTTCTCTGGTTTTTATTGCTGTTAATAATGAAAATGTTACCAACGTAAATTTTTCTGTGCAGAGCATGCTACTGAGCAAAGCTCTGAAGATGCAGCAAGATCTCGAAGACAGAAAACACGAAGCTATAATTGAAAACTTAGAAAACAAGATAAAAGAACAATCTGCCATTATTGAAAAGAAAGACTTCGAGCTGCAATCGACCGAAGGCTTGCTGGCTGAGACTGAGGCTAAAGTAGCAGAGTTGAACTCGAAGCTTATCAGTCAATCAAAACAATTCGATCAGGAGAAGCTAGAGCTTAATTCGAAGCTTGAAGCCGAAGTCCAGACCAGCTCAGAGTTGAAGAAATCTTTAGCAAGCCTTCAAGACAAATGCTTAAAATTTAGCAACAATTGTATTGGTCGATTAAAAAAGATATTTTACTCTGTTGGAGCCAGCAGCGGGAAATTTAACCCTTCAGCGGAAAATTTACCACAGGCCTTCGATCATATTGAAGCCGAAATTGAAGAACTTGACGAAGTTATAGCCGGGCACGGCGACTTCTGTGCCTGGGTGGCTTCTCGGGGTACCGCTGCTGCATTCCTGAAGGCCGGCTGCGAACATGGAAAAATAGTCAACAGGCCCAACTTCACCCTATCTCCATCAATCCTGGATGATATACCTGACCTCGCCCGAAGCATCTCAAATAGATTTGTAAAAATGATATGGACAAAAGGCGGGCGGGAGAAGGCTGGAGACGAAGCCCGAAGTCATCTTGAACCAGTAAGAAATGATACTTCGTACTTACCTTTTCCTTTGCACTTGATTTTTACTCACGATTCCTTGATTTATGTAGGATGATGAAGGTGAAGATGATGCCTAAGATATGTCGCCGAAGCTGTCGCCGAAGCTGAAGCTTAATGAAGATCAGTAGAAGTATACTATAGAAAAACTCAGGATAATTTTGTAACAACTCTTGTAAATACAATTAGATTGTTCTCAAGGAACTTTGTATATACCTTGTAATATATTCTTACCCTTCGGTTGATGCGCTTTGATGTGGACGAAATCAGTTTTTTGAGCCGAAGGCGAAAAAACACCTTCCCTTCTTTTCGTACACAACGAAGCATAAAAGCAATTCTTCTTTTTGCCGAGCAACGAAGCTTTTCTTTTTTGTATACAACAAAGCAATCGAATCATAAAAAACCACTTCTCCGAAACTTTTCTTTTACACAACGATTCATAAAAAACCAATTCTCCCTTCTGCCGAAGCAACCACTTTGGTTCACAAATGCTATGAATGAATGCTTATGCATGCAAATGTTATGATGTAATGTAATGCGCGAATGAATGTCCGAAGCATATGTCCGAAGCCACATTGTCAGCCATTACTTCCTTAGAAATAACCACACATTAGCTCTGCATTCCCTTAGGAATGGCTTTGGAGCCTCTTCGCCTTTTACTTAGGCAGTATCAGCGTTGACTTTTCGCTGTAAGCTCTGCATCCCCTTAGGGACGTCTTTGGAGCTTCTTCGCCTTTTACTTAGACGGTATAAGCTCTGCATTCCCTTAGGAACGTCTTTGGAGCTTCTTCGCCTTTTACTTTCGGCGGAACCAGCGTTGACTTTTCGCTGTGAGCTCTGCATCCCCTTAGGGACGTCTTCGGAGCTTTTTCTCTTTTTCAGTTTCGGCACTCGATGGTGCGCTCTCAGCTTTTACATTTACATTCTTTGGGGGATTTTGCTCTTATAAAACTAAAAAGGAAAATTACATATGATGGCCCCATTAAAAACCTTTCTCCCCCTTTAGAAAGGAAAAGGGTGCCATGAAAAAGAAAAGAAAAAACATACAAAATTACATCGAGTTATACATAAAACCGCCGAAGCTCATCCGCATTCCAAGATCTTGGAATTTCATTGCCATCCATGTCCTTCAGCCTGTACGAACCAGGCCTTGACGAAGATGCTACTAAGAAAGGCCCTTCCCATTTTAATTGTAACTTGCCCACTGTATCTGGGTTGGCCACTCTCCGAAGCACCAAATGCCCTGGCTCAATATTTTTTAGCCGGACCTTTCTATCTCGCCATTTTACTGTTTCAGCCTGGTATTTATTGATATTCTCCACGGCCTGAAGCCTGATCCCTTCTAAGGCATCCTTTTCCACAAGACAAGTATCTTCGGCACTTGGTTCTGCCGAAGCTACCACTCTTATTGATCCAGCTTTAGCTTCTTCTGGAGTTATTGCTTCGTCACCAAATAACAACTTGAATGGGGTAAAGCCTATAGACCTTGATGTTGTTGTGTTATGGCTCCACACCACTTTGGTCAACTGATCTGGCCATTTTCCCCTTGGTTGATTAAAGATTAGCTTCATTATTCCTGTCATTATGATGCCATTGGCCCTTTCAACAAGCCCATTCGACTCCGGATGCCTGACTGATGCAAAATGGATCTTCAGTTCCAATTTGATCACAGAAATTTCTGAAATCTTCGGAGTCGAACTGTGTTCCATTATCTACAGTGATGGCCTTCGGTACTCCGAAGCGACAGACAATGTTCTGCCAGAAAAATTTTCGGACAGTGGCCGAAGTTATTGTGGCTAATGGCTTCGCCTCAATCCACTTGGAAAAATACTCCACAGCCACTATAACATATTTCAGATTGCCTTGAGCCGGTGGTAATGGACCCAGCAGGTCGAGGCCCCACCTTTGCAATGGCCAGATGGGTTGTATCAGCTGTGTCAAAGACGAAGGTTGCTTTTGATCTCTTGCACATTTTTGACAACCTTCGCACTTTTGAACTAACTCCGCTGCGTCCGAAGCTGCCTTCGGCCAATAAAATCCTTGGCGGAACACTTTTCCAAGTAACGGCCTGGATCCGATGTGGGATCCGCACAGGCCTGCATGTATCTCCTTCATCAACTCTATACCTTCGGCCCTGGACAAGCACTTGAGCAGCGGGGCACAAACTCCATGCTTGTATAGCTCCCCTTCTATCACGACATAGGGACAAGCTCTTGCCTCTATCCTTTTATTATAAGCTTCGTCATCTGATAGAAAGTTTCCCTGAAGGTAAGAGATTATTTCAGTTCTCCAATCTTCACTGTAGACAGGAGAAATGTTAAGGACTGCTCTTTCAAGTAGCTCCACTGAAGGTGCCCTTATTGTTTCGAAGAACACATCCGAAGGTAGCGGCAGCCCTTGTGCTGCAGACTTGGCTAACAAATCAGCATGCTCATTCTGTCCTCGAGGGATATTCTTAACAGAAAACCCTTCGAAGGAAGCTTCGATCCTTCGGACCGTGTCTAGGTACCTTTCAAGCTTCGGGTCTTTAGCCTTGCAACTTTTGTCAATATGACCCGAAACAACCTGGGAATCAGTTTTAAGAATCGCCCTTCTGATTCCCATTGCCTTTAGTTTCCGAAGACCCAGGAGCAGAGCTTCGTACTCAGTGATATTATTTGTGCAGCTGAAGTCAAGTCTTGCTGCATAGCAAGTTTTAACCTTGGACGGAGAGACCAACACAGCAGCTGCACCTGCTCCGAAGGTTCCCCAAGAGCCATCACAAAACACTGTCCATACTTCGGCATCTTTATTCGCTTCTTCGTCCTGAGCCCCTGGCGTCCAGTCGGCAATGAAATCTGCCAATGCTTGAGACTGAATTGAGGATCTGTGCACATAATCAATGTAAAATTCATTGAGCTCTGCAGCCCATTTTCCAATCCGGCCAGTAGCTTCTCTGTTTCTCATGATATCCTTCAACGGTTGCGAAGAAGGAACAATAATATTGTATGCCTGGAAATAATGCCGAAGCTTCCTGGATGCCATTAAAACGGCATACAACACCTTCTCCAGCTCTGTATAATTTTTCTTTGAGACACTGAGGACCTCAGATACAAAATATACTGGGACTTGCTTCTTGACCTGTCCATCAGACTTCTCCTGGACAAGTGCCGCACTTACTGCTGAGTGCGAAGCTGCCACATACAACAACAGAGGAGCCCCTGGCGTTGGTGGAGTTAATGTTGTGAGATCTATTAAGTATTGCTTCAGCTCTTCGAAGGCTTTTTGTTGACTTGGGCCCCATTGAAAGACTTCAGCTGACTTCAGCACCTCGAAGAATGGTAAGTTCCTTTCTGCTGATCTGGATATAAATCTGTTGAGAGATGCCAGCCTTCCTGTCAATCTTTGGGCACCCTTTCTTGTGGTTGGTGGCTCCATTCGAAGTATAGCTTCGATTTTATTTGGGTTAGCTTCGATTCCCTTTGTTGAAACCAAGCATCCAAGAAATTTACCCTTCTTCACTCCGAAGACACATTTTTCTGGATTCAGCTTCAGACCAGCTTGTCTGAAGCTGGCGAAGGTCTCCTGCAGATCAGCAATATGATTTTCTTGCTTCGTGCTTTTCACGATGATGTCGTCGACATAAGTCAACACATTTCTGCCTATCTGAGATTGGAGAACCTTCGCAGTCATTCTGCTGAAACTCCCTCCAGCATTCTTGAGCCCCTCAGGCATCCGAAGATAGCAATATGTACCACTTGGGGTTATGAAGCTAGTCTTCGGCTCATCTTCCTTCTTCATCCTAGATTTGATGATAGCCTGAGTAGCAGTCCAGGAGACTCATGAGCTCTGAAGAAGCTGCTGCATCAACTAAAGAGTCTATCCTTGGCAGCGGGAATTCATCCTTCGGACAAGCCTTGTTGAGATCTGTGAAATCAATACACATTCTCCACTTGCCATTGGCCTTCTTCACCATAACAGTGTTAGCTAGCCACTCTGGATATTTCACTTCTCTGATAACTCCTGCACTGAGGAGTCTTTTCACTTCATTGCGAGCCCCTTCGGCCTTGTCATCAGACATTTTCCGAAGCCTCTGCTTTCGGGGTCTGAAGGATGGGTCAACATTGAGCGAATGTTCAATAACATCCCGATTTACTCCACAGAGATCATTAGCTGACCATGCAAAGACATCTTTGTTGTGGAATAAAAACCTTATCAAGGTTTTCTCCTGGTCTTCAGATAATTGCGAGCCCAACAACACCTTCTGCTCTGCTACATCTTCACACAATAACATAGGCTTCGGCTGATCCGCTGAAGCTGCCTTCTCCCTCCTGAATTTGTACTGCTCACAAGCTTCAGCTCCATCTATGTTATGGATTGCCTTGGAGTCAGTCCAGCTTCCTTCGGCCCTTCTAGCAGCTTCCTGGCTTCCATGAATAGCAATAGGCCCTTGGTCCGAAGGTATCTTCATGCAGAGATAAGCTGGGTGAAGAATTGCTTCGAAGGCATTAAGAGTACCACGGCCGATGATAGCATTGTAGGGATACTCCATGTCAACAATATCAAACACAATTTGCTCAGTCCTTGTGTTGTTAACAAATCCGAAGGTTACCGGCATGGTAATCTTCCCAAGTGCCACAATCTGCCGCCCTCCGAAGCCACAAAGAGGGTGCGTAGCATCATGAATCTTGTCTTCGGGCTCTTGCATTTGTCTGAAGGCTTTAGCAAATATAATGTCAGCTGCACTGCCTGTATCAACTAGGACATTGTGGACCAGAAATCCTTTGATCACACAAGAGATAACCATGGCATCATTGTGAGGATAATCCTTAAGCTGAAGGTCTTCCTGAGAGAAAGTAATTGGAATGTGGGACCATTTTGACTTGATGAAGGGTCCCTGCACTCCAACATGCTGCACCCTTCTCTGAGCCTCCTTCTTCTGCTTCTTGTTAGCCGGCTCTGAGCAAGAGCCGCCTGTTATCAGGGAGCACCAGCTTCGAAGCCGAAGCAGCTCCAGCTTGATTGTTGAACGAAGCCATCAGCTCAGAAAAGTGGAAGTGAGTTCACCGGCGGTGGGCGCCAATGTTGGGGGCTTGTTCTCAAATGCTAAGAGTTAAGAACAAGGCAACACAGAAAATGTTAAATATTAAGGTCCTTCGTCCTCCATTACATTATATCCCTTCGGGATATAAAGAACTGCGGACGAAAGTTACGAAGGACGCACCTTCGTAAACATAATAACGAGGGACGAAGCATTCATATGAATCATGAGGTATAGAATAGACATTCAAATGTTAACATAGAATCATTTCTATCTTTACTAATATGAATGAATACAAATGACTTCAAATTTCAAATGTACCTTCGGTCCTGAGGAAGGCAAGAGTACAAGCGTGATGCGAAGGCAAATGACAGGTTCGCGTGAACAGTACAAAGGTACTGTTCATCTATTTATAGGCACAGGTCGCAGCCTGTGACAAATTACAATTATGCCCCTTACAAAAGTTTACAACATTGACTCAGACCTCTTATGGATAAAAAGGTCATTCTATTTCTATGTCGGTTTGTAACGCCGAAGCTCCATAAAAAGGAACCTTCGGCCATCTTTTGGAGACGACTTCAGCCGAAGTTGCTTCTTCGCGTGGGACCTTCGGCGCACCGAAGCACGACCCCAACAATCGCCTCGGCCCAAAACCGATCCGGTGTCTTGTACTCATCAAGCATGGTCCTCGCCATGTCAAGTAGAGTTCTATTCTTCCTCTCCACTACACCATTTTGTTGTGGCGTGTAGGGAGAAGAGAACTCATGCTTGATGCCCTCCTCCTCAAGGAAGCCTTTCAATTTGAGAGTTCTTGAACTCCGTCCCATTGTCGCTTCTAATCTTTTTGATCCTTAAGCCAAACTCATTTTGAGCCCGTCTCAAGAATACCTTTAAGGTCTCTTGGGTTTGAGATTTTTCCTGCAAAAAGAATACCCAAGTGAAGCGAGAATAGTCATCCACAATAACAAGACAATACTTACTCCCACGGATGCTTATGTAAGCGATCGGGCCAAATAGATCCATGTGGAGTAGCTCAAGCGGCCTGTCGGTCGTCATGATGTTCTTGTGTGGATGATGGGCACCAACTTGCTTCCCTGCTTGACATGCGCTACAAACCCTGTCTTTCTCAAAATAAACATTTGTTAGTCCCAAAATGTTTTCTCCCTTTAGAAGCTTGTGAAGATTCTTCATCCCAACATAGGCTAGTCGGCAATGCCAGAGCCAACCCATATTAGTCTTAGCAATTAAGCAAGTGTCAAGTTCAGCTCTATTAAAATCAACTAAGTATAGCTGACCCTCTAACACTCCCTTAAATGCTACTGAATCATCACTTCTTCTAAAGACAGTAACACCTACATCCGTAAAAAGACAATTGTAGCCCATTTTACATAATTTAGAAACTGAAAGCAAGTTATAATCTAAAGAATCTACAAGAAAAACATTGGAAATAGAATGGTCAAGTGATATAGCAATTATACCCAATCCTTTGACCAAACCTTGATTCCCCAAATGTGATAGCTCGTTGGGGATCTTAGTTTTTCTCATAGGAGGAGAACATCTTTTTCTCCCCAGTCATGTGGTTTGTGCACCCGCTATCAATGATCCAACTTGAGCCCCCGGATGCATAAACCTACAAAACAAGTTTGGGCCTTGTTCTTAGGTACCCAAACAGTCTTGGGTCCTTTCACATTAGAAACAAGCACCTTGGGTACCCAAACACAAGTTTTTGATCCCTTGTGTTTGCCCCCAACATATTTGGCAACTACTTTGCCTGATTTGTTAGTGAGCACATATGATGCATCAAAAGTCTTAAATGAAATGTTATGGTCATTTGATGCAATAGGAGATTTCTTTTTAGGCAGTTTAGCATGGGTAGAACGCCTAGAGCAAGAAGCCTCATTCTTATACATAAAAGCATGGTGAGAAACAGAATGAATATTCTTTGCATGAATTCTCCTAATCTTTCCTCTGGATAACCAGCAGGATACAAAATATAGCCCTCGTTATCCTGAGGCATGGGAGTCTTGCCCTTAACAAAGTTAGACAATCTCTTGGGGGCATTAAGCTTGACATTGTCTCCCTGTTGGGAGCCAATGCCATCCTTAATGCCAGGGCATCTACCACTATAAAGCATGCTACGAGCAAATTTAAATTTCTCATTTTCTAGTTCATGCTCTGCAATTTTAGCATCTAGTTTAGCTATATGATCATTTTGTTGTTTAATAATAGCAAGGTGATCATGAATAGCATCAACATTAATATCTCTACATCTAGTACAAATAAAAACATGATCAACTCTAGAAGTAGAGGGTTTGCAAACATTTAGTTCATCAATCTTAGCATGTAACATGACAGTTTCATTTCTAAGATTGGAAATAGCATCATTGCAAACATTTAAATCTTTAGCCTTAGCAATTAATTTTTCATTCTCAATCTTAAGGCTAGCAAGAGAGGCATTCAATTTATCAATCTTAGCAATCAAACTAGCATTATCATTTCAAAGATTGGCAATTGAATCATTACATACATTTGATTTATCAACCTTAGCAATTAATTTAGCGTTTCCATTTCTAAGGTTAGAAATAGTGTCATGGCAAATGCTAAGCTCACTAGTTAATTTTTCACATTTTTCTACTTCCTGAGCATAAGCATTTTTAACCTTAACATGCTTCTTATTTTCTTTAATTAGGAAGTCCTATTGGCTATCCAAGAGTTCATCCTTCTCATGAGTAGCACTAATCAATTCATTCAATTTTTCTTTTTGTTGCATGTTTAGGTTGGAAAAAGGGTGAGCAAGTTATCCTCATCATCACTAGAATTATCCTCATCACTAGAAGTTGCATACTTAGTGGAGGATCTAGATTTTACCTTCTTCTTGCCATCCTTTGCCATAAGACACTTGTGGCCGACGTTGGGGAAGAGAAGACCCTTGTTGACGGCGATGTTTGCGGCGTCCTCGTTGGAGGAGGAGTCGGTGGAGCTCTCGTCGGAGTCCCACTCCCGGCAAACATGGGCATTGTCGCCCTTCTTCTTGTAGTATCTCTTCTTCTCCTTCTTCTTCCCCCTCTTAGTCGTCGCCCCTGTCACTGTCACTAGAAATAGGACATTTTGCTATAAAGTGACCGGGCTTACCACACTTGTAGCAAACTTTCTTGGAGCGGGGCTTGTAGTCTTTCCCCCTCCTTTGCTTGAGGATTTGGCGGAAGCTCTTGATGATGAGCGCCATCTCCTCGTTGTCGAGCTTGGAGGCGTCGATGGGGAGTCTACTTGATGTAGACTCTTCTTTCTTCTCCTCTGTCGCCTTGAATGCGACGGGTTGTATCTCAGGGTACGGAGGAGGCGCCTTGCTCAATGATCTTCTTGGAGCCTTTGATCATCAATTCAAAGCTCACAAATTTTCCTATCACTTCCTCGGGAGACATTAGTTTATATCTAGGATCACCATGAATTAATTGAACTTGAGTAGGGTTAAGAGAAACAAGTGATCTAAGAATAACCTTGACCATTTCATGGTCATCCCATTTTATACTCCTGAGGTTGCGCACTGGATTCACCAAGGTTTTAAGCCGGTTGTACATGGCTTGTGGCTCCTCTCCTTGGTTGAGCATGAAACGACCAAGCTCCCCCTTGATTGTCTCCCTCTTGGTGATCTTGGTCACCTCATCTCCCTCGTGCGCGGTTTAGAGCACGTCCCAAATCTCCTTGGCGCTCTTCAACCCTTACACCTTATTATACTCCTCTCGACTTAGAGAGGCGAGGAGTATAGTAGTGTCTTGGGAGTTGAAGTGCCGGATTTGGGCAACCTCGTCCGAATCATAATCTTCATCCCTTAGTAATGGTACCTGCATTCCAAACTCAACAACGTCCCAAATACTAGCGTGGAGTGAGGTTAGGTGATGCCTCATTTTGTCACTCCACATGTTATAATCTTCACCCTAAAAAATGGGTGGTTTGCCTAGAGGAACGAAAAGTAAAGGAGAGCATTTTGAAATGTGAGGATAGCGTAGGGGGATCTTACTAAACTTCTTGCGCTCATGGCGCTTAGAAGTTACGGATGATGCGTCGGAGCTGGAGGTGGATGACAACGAAGAGTCGGTCTCGTAGTAGACCACTTTCTTCATCTTCTTCTTCTTGTCGCCACTCTGATGTGACTTGACGCGTGGAGGGGATTCCTCCTTGTGCTTAGTGCCGGATTTCCTTGATGGAGCCTTCACTTGGCTTGTAGCGGGCTTCTCGCCGGTCATGACCTCCTTCTTGGCGTGATCTCCCGACATCACTTCGAGTGGTTAGGCTCTAATGAAGTACCGGGCTCTGATACCAATTGAAAGTCGCCTAGAGGGGGGTGAATAGGCGGAATCTTAAAATTATAAACTTAAGCACACACTACAAGCCGGGGTTAGCGTTAGAAATAAAATCGAGTCCAAAAAGAGAGGGCGAAAACAAATCACAAGCAAATGAAGAGTGTGATACGATGATTTGTTTTACCAAGGTTCGGTTCTTGCAAACCTACTCCCCGTTGAGGTGGTCACAAAGACCGGGTCACTTTCAACCCTTTCCCTCTCTCAAACGGTCACATAGACCGAGTGAGCTTCTCTTCTCAATCAATCGGGACACTTAGTCCCCACAAGGACCACCACACAATTGGTGTCTCTTGCCTTGATTACAAATGACTTGGGAACAAGAAAGAAGGAAGAAGAAAAGTGATCCAAGCGCAAGAACTCAAATGAACACAAATATCACTCTCTCACTAGTCACTATTTGATTGGAATGATCTTTGGACTTGGGAGAGGATTTGATCTCTTGTTTGTGTCTTGGAGTGAAGTCTAGATCTCTTGTATTGAATGCAATGGCTGAAAACATGGATGCCTTGAAGTGTTGTGGCTGGGGGGTATTTATAGCCCCAACCACCAAAGTGGCCGTTGGGGCATTCTGCTGTCGACAGGCGCACCGGACAGTCCGGTGCGCCACCGGACACTGTCCGGTGCGCCAGTCACGTCACCCAACCATTAGGGTTCGACCATTGAAGCTTCTGACAACTGGGACCACCGGATAGTCCGGTGGTGCACCGGACAGGTCCTGTTCACTGTCCAGTGCGCCTTCTGGCGTCTGCTCTGACTTCTGCGCGCGCAGTCCGCACTTTTCACGTTCACTGTTCACTTTTGCAGACGACCGTTGGCGCGCTAGCCGTTGCTCCCGCTGGCACACCTGACAGTCCGGTGAATTATAGCGGAGAGCAATTATAATAGCCAATTTGTAAAGAAATAAAAGGAATTTTTTTCCTTTAGACGTGATTTCTCCATTTATCATCACATGTGAACACTTCATTTGAAAACAAATAATATATATATATATATATGTCACCAAATTATGCGTCATGCTGGATTTTATTTTGTGTGCATTATTTGTGACAACATAAGAAGAACATAAAATAAATATGTTAAAGTCCAAAATGGAATTTAATCCTAAAAGAAATTCTAGAATTTGGAAAAAAAGAAAGGGAATTCTATGTGACAAAAAAATAGAACAAAAATATATATAATAAAATATATTATTTCTACATTAATATTTGAATTTGTACATTTACTCAAAACTGAAACTCATATTCAAATTCAAATTGGATTCAAAATAATTATAAAAGAAAACAGAAAATAAAACATAAAAAGGAAAAAGGAACATTACCTGCACATGGACCAAATTCCCTGGGTGCGGCCCAAAACATCCCCCCAGCCAGCCCATCTCGCTATTTCTCCACCACAGCAATCCAATGACACACTGACATGTGGGGCGGTTTCACCAGTAGCCCGTCCCCTCTCGTGGTGGACATTGACCTCTACCACGCAGGCCCATCACACAGCCACTCCCGCATCTGCTGCGTGGCAACTCCTTCAAACACGGCATGCGGGTTCCACTGCTCATCCTCACGGGTACCTAAGATGCTGGCGCGTGGGACCACATGCACAGGATCAGTCTTCTCCGCGATGTTGGCGCGCTGACCAGAACCACAGGTCGTGTGCTTGCTCGGTCAGGTCACTGCCTGTGGGCCTTGGCACTGTACTTCACTCCCACGATCGACTGGGCGGCTACCCTCCGATCCAACTAACCACGCAACGCCCGACCGAGCCTTCCGGACTGCGCGACGACCCACCTTGGAACTCGGGCTATATGGGGGAAAGGGAGAGAGGAAGCCCTCGCTCGCGCTCGTCTCACCAGGACGCTAGACTCGTCGTCTGCCTCCGTAGTGAACGCAAACACAACAACAGACTCAACATAGATCCGCGAGGGAGCTTCACGTGCGTGGGCCACCATGGCCGACAGATGGGAGAGATCCAGAGGGAAGCCCGCTGCTGTAGTCAATCCCATGTGCATTGCCGCACCGAGAAGATATGGTCGTCGTGGTCAACTCGCGTGAACTTCACCGCGGTCGACGTTTCGTCGCAATATCGGTGAGCGCCTTCACATCAGTTAATCACGTCCTCGATTATGTTTGATGCTAGATCTCATGCGGGGCTGGGCATGCGACACTTCTAGCGTGCCTCTCCGGCGTGGGCCTCGGGTAGCGTGCAGCGGCGGTGCCGTACGCTGGAGCATCACTACCTCGCCCAAAACGCCATTAGCGCATCAGTCGAAGAAATCGAGGGTCGCCGCGAGCAGAGGGCGTTCGGCAGCGCGAAGCTTGTGGTGAAGGTTGTAACGTTCGTGGGTGCCACAGGCATGCCAAGAGTGGGAGCTTAAGACCTTGTCGACGGTGTTCTGCCGCGGCAGATTAGCCAAGGGAAGAAATAGAAGAGAGAGATAGGACTGGGGGTAGAAGAAGGGTGCCTGTCCGAGCAATCGATTGTGGACGGCTGTGATTAGGCGCGCAGTAGCATTTCGCCGTTTAATCTAGTTCCTCTATTCACGATCGAACGGTCGGTGTCCGTCCACGCGAAATAACATCCCGACTGTTGGGTTATCATCGGATGGGTAGGATTGTATACCGGTTTGGTGGTGGCTCGATCTAATCTCCACCGCAGATGGTTGATCCATCGGTCGATAATCCGCGATACCTTTTCGCCGTGCCATACTTGCGTTTGAGCCCCTGATTTATTAAATTTAAACTCGCCGTCCTGTGCGGGGGAAAACTGAGTCTTAAGAACTTTTACGAGTTAGACCCTGCTATTCTCTGTTTTTGTGCGCGAGATCCAGGGAGCAGTGAAAATAAATAAATAATTATAGAAAATGATTTCTAGTATATAAATAATTCCAGAAACTCATTTTATTCATAGAAAATTCATATGTGGTCCAAATTAAACCATTCTATTTCCTATAATTTTGTATTAATTATGTTTATCCCTTGGTAACACTGTTTTAACATGAAAGCTATATTAAAATTAATATCCTAATTAATCTGTTATCCAACACTTAAAACTTCATAAATTCATAATTGCTTCATTTTAATTCCGATTTGACTTATTCCAGTCGCGTTAGTTTCGTATAAGTATTTACAACGCAGTAACAACATTGATTATATCATGTCTCATTATTTTATAATTAGATCTTTATTTAATCTATGTTGGTTAGTCTTGTTAATCTACTTATCATTATAATCTAATAGAATAAATCTATGGTCAAGTTATAACTTAGATTAAGTTGAGGTATTTATTTATAGAATAATCTCTCATATGATTTATATTAACCATTTTATAATATAGTTTAAAATTTTAATCACATGAATCCTCTATAAAATCATAACTCCTTAACCGTCACTCCGATCCTAGTAGTTTCTGATCCCGCGATCTCGTAGCTACGCGTAGATCATTATCATTCAGTTTGTTCTTATGCTTGATGTGATGTTAATTTTTGTCTATATCCTGTTTGTTTGTATTGCTACGACTAGCAGCGAGGTTATGAGTTACTTGAAGAGCAAGTTGGTACCTGGAATCTCAAGTGCAAGGAAAGTTGTGCCCTTGATTCACTTTTGTTACCCAATAATGTTCTTTATAATCATTTACCATGCATAGGTTTAATTTTGATGGGACCCGATAGGTCACCCTAGATTGTCTATCCATTTTTACCTTGTTTACCCCTGAATCACATGGGTAGTTTTTGCTATTGCTTTATATGGTTTTGGGATAATCATTTATTATATCCATGTTCTAGTTATTATCTTATTTTATTTGTGTTCATGTCAAGATCATTATATTATTGTTAATTGGAACATGGAGCTTAACATGAGAAACATGTGCCACCACAAGGGATGAATGGGACCCCTTGGCTAACTAATTAGGAAAGCTAGTGGAAGACTACCTTACCCGAAAGGGGCAAGGGCAGTAGGGGACTTGCATGCAAGGAGGTTCTCGGGTTGATTTGCTGCGATGGCGGTCAGACGGGGGATTCTTGCAAGTGCTCTTCCCATAACTGTAGCTGGTTTTCTTTAGCTAGTGGAACTTTGTAAAGGCCTCGTAGTGGATCCCTAGCCATTCACCTTGGTAGTGTCTAAGGGCCTAGCTAACCCTGGTGACATGGGAAACACAACTTGTGGGCAAAGGGTACAACCTCTGCAGAGTGTAAAACTGGTATACTAGCCGAGCTCACGGTCATGAGCGGCTCAGGACTCTCCGATGATTAATTTATGGAACCTAAACTAAATTTGTCATTTGCATTTGCATGGGATGTGTTATTAATTTTGTTCTATTATTTTATTATGGTTTGGTATTCACTTAGACTTAGTAACTGCTAATAAAATTTTGACCAACTTATAAAAGCAATGCTCAGCTTTAACCTCTATTGTTGATCAGCCTTACACTTCATGAACTCCCATCTTTGGCGAGTTCATGTCACATTGTTCCCCACAACTTGTTGAGCGATGAACATGTGTGAGCTCACCCTTGCTGTCTCACACCACCCCACAGGAGAAGAACAGGTGGTTCAGGAGGAGCCACAAGGCGAGGAGTATGGTCTGATCTAGGTGGCGCATGGTGGATGTTGCGCTGTATTCGTGAGAGGTCTAGGTCGTCGTCTCCCAGTTGACTTGCGCCAAGGACGATCCTTAGTTCGTTTTATATTTATCTTTTATTTTGTAATAAGATTTCCGCTATGTAATATGTACTCTGATTATATTGTGACATTTATCTCTATACACCCTATTATTATATATGTTGTCATCTTTGGCGCATGTATGAGATGCACCTGGCTTTGTCCCTTAAAACCGGGTGTGACAAAAGTGGTATCAGAGGAAATGTTGACTGTAGGATGAAACCTATATAGAAATGGACAAACCCTTACTTACTTACCTTACTCTAATTCATTCTATACTTATCTTATCTTGATCCTGTCTCACCTTTTGCTGTCATACTATGATTACTCTTATCTTTTCAACTCTAAGACAAGATGGATTTCACACCTTGGAATCCTACATTTATGAACTTTTTAAGAGATAGGAGACCTAAGACAAAATTAAAATTATTTTCTCTATTAAAAAAATGTTGGATGATTGTTCTTATGATAAATGCTTGATTTGCTTCTTTGATTGATTGAAACATTATAGTTGGGCATCTTAGCATGTACCACCATAAGGTAATGTATTAGCTTTAGTGGATAACACACTAATCTACTTAGCTATTAAATCCCCCGCAGTAACATTCGTCGTAATTACTCACCTTGTCTACAATTCTTCCTTTCTTACCCTGTATTTCTAACCCAGATGGACTACCCCTATAGTGTTAGAAGAGAGCACTATAGACATGATCCTTGGTATGTCATGGTTAAGAAAGGCAAAGGCAGTATATACACTGTGCTAAGGGAACAGTAGAACTCACCAGTTCCAAAGGACAAAGCTTTGAAGTTGAAGTTGCAGTAACTACCACCATCAGACTAGCGGAATTCTTAGTAGATGGGAAGTTTGTTGGTGTCAACATCCGTGTGGTTAGATATTTTTCGGATGTCTTTCCAAAGGAGTTACCAGGGATGCCACCAAATAGGGAAGTTTAGTTTGTCATTGATCTCTTACCTGGGACTACTCCTACTCCCACATGATCATACATGATGTCCATAGAAGAGTTAAAAGAACTTAAGAAGTAGTTAATGAAATTATAGGATGTTGGGTACATTCGTCCAAGTTCCTCACCTTAGGGAGCACCAGTTCTGTTTGTATAGAAGAAAGAAGGATCGCAAGGGATGTGCGTGGATTATAGGTCCCATAACGATGTCACTGTGAAGAACAAGTGTCCATTACCCCGCATTGAGGATTTATTTAATCAGATGAGAGGTGCAAGGTTATTCTCGAAAGATTGATCTCCGATCGTGTTACCATCAGATGAGGATTAGACCATCAGATATTCCCAAGACAACATTCTTAACTCGATATAGATTATATGAGTTCACAGTTATGTCGTTTGGATTAACCAATGCACCAGCTTATTTTATGAATTTGATGAATAAGGTGTTTATGGAGTATTTGGACAGATTCGTCGTAGTATTCATCGACGATATTCTTATTTATTCCAAGAGTGATAGTGATCATGAGGAACATCTGAGATTGGTGCTACAAAAGCTACGGGATAATCAACTCTACGCCAAGTACAGTAAATGCGAGTTTTGGATTAACAAGGTGCCATTCCTTGGACATATTATTTCTAATGGAGGAATAACAGTGGATAGGCTAAAGTCAAGGAGATAGTGGTGTGGAGCATACCCACTACAGTTGATGAGGTCCGGAGTTACTTGGGACTTGCAGGATATTATTGGAGATTTATTGAAGGATTTTCTATGATCACTAAGCCTAAGACCTCGCTTCTGGAGAAGGAAAGAGAGTTCAAGTGGGATGAGAAGTGCCAAGATAGCTTTGATCAATTAAAGAAGAGGTTGATGTCGCCACCAGCGTTGGTTATGCCAGATCTATAGAAGGGATTTAATATTTATTGTGATGCATGTGGCCAAGGCTTGGGATGTGTGCTCATGCAAGAAGGACACGTGATTGCCTACGCGTCTTGTCAGTGGCGGAAACATGAATTGAACTACCCTACTCATGACTTAGAAATGGCAGCCGTTGTGCATGCGCTTAAGATTTGGAGACATTATATTATGGGAACCAAGTGCCAAGTGTACACGGATCATAAGAGTTTGAAGTATATATTCACTCAGAAGGATCTAAACCTTAGGCAACACCGTTGGTTGGAGCTTATTAAGGATTATGATTTAGAGATTCAGTATCACCTGGGCAAGGCAAATTTGGTTGCAGATGCCTTGAGTCGAAAGGAGCATGTTCATTCAGCTGTTGTTGCCCAGCTACCCGATGAGATTGTTGAGGATTTTAGGAGACTTATCCTGGGGATAGTTGCTCACACTGAAGGAGTTACTATTGATGTGGAACCTACTTTGGAGCAAGAAATCCGCAAAGGACAAATTAGTGATGCTAAAAGATAAGCGATTAAGGATCTGATTACTGAAGGACGAGGTCCAGAATTCACGAAAGATGAGCAAGGCACCATATGGTTCAAGGATAGGATATGTGTTCCTGATATTGAAAGCCTTCGTGAGACTATTTTAAAGGAAACCCATGACTCAGATTATTCTATTCATACTGGGAGTACGAAGATGTATCATGGTTTGAAGTAAAAGATACTGGTAGTATGGATTGAAGAGAGATGTGGCTGCACATGTGGCTATGTGCGAAGTGTGCCAAAGAGTTACGGGTCGAATACCAAAGACCAGTTGGACCATTATACCTACTTAAGATACCCGAGTGGAAGTGGGAAGATATTGGTATGGATTTCATTACTGGATTGCCTCGCACCCCGAAAGGATATGATTCTATATGGGTGATTGTGGATAGATTGACCAAAGTGGCTCATTTCATTCCGGTCAAGACTACTTATAAGGGATCTCAATTGGTAGAGTTATATATGGCTCGGATTGTGTCTCTACACGGTGTACCAAAGAAGATCATTTTGGATAGAGGATCACAGTTTACCCCCAGATTTTGGAAAAGTTTTCATGAGAATATGGATACAAAGTTAAATTTTAGTACAGCCTACCATCCTCAGACTGATGGACAGACTAAAAGGACTAATCAAGTATTGGAGGACATGTTGAGAGCTTGTGCCCTACAGCATGGTAGTAGTTGGGACAAGAGTCTACCTTATGCTGAGTTCTCATATAATAATAGTTACCAGGCCAGTCTGAAGATGTTACCATTCGAGACTCTATATGGCAGGAAATGCAGGACTCCTCTATACTGGGATCAGACGGGAGAAAGACAGTTCTTTGGACCTAAACTTATTCAAGAGGCAGAAGAACAAGTACATATAATTCGGGAGAATTTGAGGGTACCTCAGACCAGATAAAGGAGCTACGCAAATAATAGAAGAAGACCACTGGAATTTGAGGAAAGAGATCATGTGTACCTCAAGGTGTCACCACTTCGTGAAATGAGGAGATTCAAGGTTAAGGGCAAATTGTCCCCTCGCTATATTGGACCATTCTGAGTTTTTAGGTGAGTTGGAGAGATGGCCTATCAACTCGAGCTACCTGATAATCTATCGGACGTGCATAATGTGTTCCATGTGTCACGACTAAAGAAGTGCCTCCATGTCCCTGAGGAACAGTTACCAACAGAAGAGCTCAATGTTCAGGGTGATTTGACTTACACGGAGTATCCGATCGAGATTCTTGATACTTTGGCTAGAGTTACAAGAAATAAGGTGATAAAGATGTGCAAAGTGAAATAGAGTCACCATGGAGAGGATGAAGCAACTTGGGAAAGAGAAGAAGAGCTTCGCATATATTTTTCCCCATCTTTTCCCTCGTTCCTCCTAAATCTCGAGGACGAGATTCTTTTTAAGGCGGGTAGGATTTGTAATACCCAATTTGTAAAGAAATAAAAGGAATTTTTTTCCTTTAGATGTGATTTCTCCTATTTATCATCACATGTGAACACTTCATTTGAAAACAAATAAATAATATATATATATATATATATATATATATATATATATATATATATATATATATATATATATATATATATATATATATGCCACCAAATTATGCGTCATGCTGGATTTTATTTTGTGTGCATTATTTGTGACAATATAAAAATAACCTAAAATAAATATGTTAAAGTCCAAAATGGAATTTAATCCTAAAAGAAATTCTAGAATTTGGGAAAAAAAGAAAGGGAATACTATGTGACAAAAAAATAGAACAAAAATATATATAATAAAATATATTATTTCTACATTAAGATTTGAATTTGTACATTTACTCAAAACTGAAACTCATATTCAAATTCAAATTGGATTCAAAATAATTATAAAAGAAAACAGAAAATAAAACATAAAAAGGAAAAAGGAACATTACCTGCGCATGGACCAAATTCCCTGGGTGCGGCCCAAAACTTCACTGCAGCCAGCCCATCTCGCTATTTCTCCACCATAGCAATCCAATGGCACACTGACATGAGGGCCGTTTCACCAGTAGCCCGTCCCCTCTCGTGGTGGACATTGACCTCTACCGCGCAGGCCCATCACACAGCCACTCCCGCATCCGCTGCGTGGCAACTCCTTCAAACACCGCGTGTGTGGTCAACTGCTCATCCTCACGGGTACCTAAGATGCTGGCGCGTGGGACCACATGCACAGGATCGTCTTCTCCGTGATGTTGGCGCGCTGACCAGAACCACAGGTCATGCGCGTGCTCGGTCGAGTCACTGCCTGTGGGCCCTGGCACTGTACTTCTCTCCCACGATCGACTGGGCGGCTACCCTCCGATCCAACTAACCCCGCAACGCCCGGCCAAGCCTTCCTGACTGCGCGACGACCCGCCCTGGAATTCGGGCTATATGGGGGAAAGGGAGAGAGGAAGCCCTCGCTCGCGCTCATCTCACCAGGACGCTAGACTCGTCATCTGCCTCCGTAGTGAACGCAAACACAACAACAGACTCAGCGCAGATCCGCGAGGAAGCTTCGCGTGCGTGGGCCACCATGGCCGACAGATGGGAGAGATCCAGAGGGAAGCCCGCCGCTGTAGTCAATCCCATGTGCATTGCCGCGCCGAGAAGATATGGCCGTCGTTGTCAACTCGCGCGAACCTCACCGTGGTCGACGTTTCGTCGCAATATCAGTGAGCGCCTTCACATCAGTTAATCACGTCCTCGATTATGTTTGATGCTAGATCTCATGCGGGGCTGGGCATGCGACACTTCTAGCGTGCCTCTCCGGCGTGGGCCTCGGGTAGCGCGCAGCGGCGGTGCCGTACGCTGGAGCATCACTACCTCGCCCAAAACGCCATTAGCGCATCAGTCGAAGAAATCGAGGGCCACCGCGGGTAGAGGGCGTTCAGCGGCGCAAAGCTTGTGGTGAAGGTTGTAACGTTCGTGGGTGCCACGGGCTTGCCAAGAGTGGGAGCTTAAGACCTTGTCGATGGTGTTCTGCCGCGGTAGATTAGCGAAGGGAAGAAATAGAAGAGAGAGTGAGAGGACTGGGGGTAGAAGAAGGGCGCCTGTCCGAGCAATCGATTGTGGACGGCTGTGATTAGGTGCGCAGTAGCGTTTCGCCGTTTAATCAAGTTCCTCTATTCACGATCGAACGGTCGGTGTCCGTCCACGCGAAATAACATCCCGACCGTTGGGTTATCATCGGATGGGTAGGATTGTATACCGGTTTGGCGGTGGCTCGATCTAATCTCCACCGCAGATGGTTGATCCATCGGTCCATAATCCGCAATACCTTTTCGTCGTGCCATACTTGCGTTTGAGCCCCTGATTTATTAAATTTAAACCCGCCGTCCTGTGCGGGGGAAAACTGAGTCTTAAGAACTTTTACGAGTTAGACCCTACTATTCTCTGTTTTTGTGTGCGAGATCCAGGGAGCAGTGAAAATAAATAAATAATTATAGAAAATGATTTCTAGTATATAAATAATTCCAGAAACTCATTTTATTCATAGAAAATTCATATGTGGTCCAAATTAAACCATTCTAGTTCCTATAATTTTGTATTAGTTATGTTTATCCCTTGGTAACACTGTTTTAACATGAAAGCTATATTAAAATTAATATCATAATTAATCTGTTATCCAACACTTAAAACTTCATAAATTCATAATTCCTTTATTTTAATTCTGATTTGACTCATTCAAGTCGCGTTAGTTTCGTATAAGTATTTACTACGCAGTAACAACATTGATTATATCATGTCTCATTATTTTATAATTAGATCTTTATTTAATCTATATTGGTTAGTCTTGTTAATCTTCTTATCATTATAATATAATAGAATAAATCTATGGTCAAGTTATAACTTAGATTAAGTTGAGGTATTTATTTATAGAATAAGCTCTCATATGATTTATATTAACCAATTTATAATATAGTTTAATATTTTAATCACATGAATCCTCTATAAAATCATAACTCCTTAACCGTCACTCTGATCCTAGTAGTTTTCGATCCCGCGATCTCGTAGCTACGCGTAGATCATTATCATTCAGTTTGTTCTTATGCTTGATGTGATGTTAATTTTTGTCTATATCCTGTTTGTTTGTATTGCTACGACTAGCAGCGAGGTTATGAGTTACTTGAAGAGCAAGTTGGTACCTAGAATCTCAAGTGCCAGGCAAGTTGTGCCCTTGATTCACTTTTGTTACCCAATAATGTTCTTTATAATCATTTACCATGCATAGGTTAATTTTGATGGGACCCGATAGGTCACCCTAGATTGTCTATCCATTTTTACCATGTTTACCCCTGAATCACATGGGTAGTTTTTGCTATTGCTTTATATGGTTTTGGGATAATCATTTATTATATCCATGTTCCAGTTATTATCTTATTTTATTTGTGTTCATGTCAAGATCATTATATTATTGTTAATTGGAACATGGAGCTTAACTTGAGAAACACGTGCCACCACAAGGGAGGAATGGGACACCTTGGCTAACTAATTAGGAAAGCTAGTGGAAGACTACCTTACCCGAAAGGGGCAAGGGCAGTAGGGGAGTTGCATGCAAGGAGGTTCTCAGGTTGATTTGCTGCGATGGCGGTCAGACGGGGGATTCTTGCAAGTGCTCTTCCCATGAACTGTAGCAGGGTTTCGGAAGCTAGTGGAACTTTGTAAAGGCCTCATAGTGGATCCCTAGCCATTCACCTTGGTAGTGTCTAAGGGCCTAGCTAACCCTGGCGACATGGGAAACACGACTTGTGGGTAAAGGCTAAAACCTCTGCAGAGTGTAAAACTGGTATACTAGCCGAGCTCACGGTCATGAGCGGCTCAGGACTCTCCGATGATTAAATTATGGAACCTAAACTCAATTTGTCATTTGCATTTGCATGGGATTTGTTATTAATTTTGTTCTATTATTTTATTATGGTTTGGTATTCACTTACACTTAGTAACTGCTAATAAAATTTTGACCAACTTATAAAAGCAATGCTCAGCTTTAACCTCTATTGTTGATCAGCCTTACACTTCATGAACTCCCACCTTTGCTGAGTTCATGTCATATTATTCCCCACAACTTGTTGAGCGATGAACATGTGTGAGCTCACCCTTGCTGTTTCACACCCCCCCCACAGGAGAAGAACAGGTGGTTCAGGAGGAGCCACAAGGCGAGGAGTATGGTCTGATCTAGGTGGCACATGGTGGATGTTGCGCTGTATTCGTGAGAGGTCTAGGTCGTTGTCTCCCAGTTGACCTGCGCTAAGGACGATCCTTAGTTCGTTTTATATTTATCTTTTATTTTGTAATAAGACTTCCGGTATGTAATATGTACTCTGATTATATTGTGAAATTTATCTCTATACACCCTGTTATTATATATGTTGTCTTCTTTGGCGCATGTATGAGATGCACCTGGCTTTGTCCCTTAAAACCGGGTGTGACAACAATTTCCAGAAACCCGAAGCTTAGGAGTTCGAGTTGATCCACCCTGGTGCACCGGACACTGTCCGGTGGCTGTCCGGTGCGCCAGACCAGGGCAACCTTTGGTTTGTTTTGCTCCTTTATATTTGAACCCTTTCTTGGACTTTTTATTAGTTTGTGTTGAACCTTTGGCACCTGTAGAACTCATAATCTAGAGCAAACTAGTTAGTCCAATTGTTTGTGTTGCGCAATTCAACCACCAAAATTATACTAGGAAAAGGTTTGACCCTATTTCCCTTTCAGGTATCGCCTCAGGCTGTTGAAGACCAGCCGCAAATCTTCAATGAAGTTTTCTGAGTTTTCTGTTTTGATCACCACATCATCAACATAAGCTTCTACGCGCTTGCCCTAGTGATTGGCTAAGCACGTTTGAATAGCTCTCTGGTAAGTCGCTCTAGCATTCTTGAGGCCGAACGGCATGGAGGTATAGCAGAAAGCTCCAAACGGGGTAATGAATGCAGTTTTTTCCTCATCTTCTTTTGCTAGGCTGATCTGATGGTATCCAGAATAGAAGTCCAAGAAAGACAACATAGAACATCCGGTGGTCGAATCAACCACCTGATCTATTGTAGGGAGTCCGAAGGGATCCTTTGGACAGTGCTTGTTGAGATCTGTATAGTCGACGCACATGCACCAATCCACTTTATTCTTTTTAAGTATAAGAATAGGATTTGCTAGCCACTCAGGATGCAATACTTATCTAATGAACCCTGCTGTGACTAAGCGAGCTAGTTCGGTGCGAATAGCCTCTCTCTTGTGAGGCGTGAAAAAACGCAGTTTTTGTCGGATTGGCCTTGCTTGGGGATAGACCTTCAGTTTGTGCTCGGCCAGTTCTCTTGGGACTCCCGGCATATCCACAGGCTGCCATGCGAATACGTCTCGTTTATCTTACAGGAACTAGATGAGCACGCCTTCCTATTTGTCGTCTAGGCTAGACCTGATGATGGCAGTTTTGCGCTCATCAGCGAACCCAAGGTTAACTCTTTTCGTCTCCTTAGTCGGCCGCATAGAGGCCGCGGCTTGAGCTTCATTCGCAGGTATTGCGAGGTCTTCCACAGGCTTTGAGTTTGCCTGTGCGGAGGAAGTCGTCGGTGGTTTTGTAGTGAGGGCCGCCTGGATGGCCACTCGGAAACATTCCACGGTGCCTTGGAAGTCAGTGCACACGGTGATGATCCCTTGTGGCCCTAGCATCTTCAATATCATGTACGAATAGTGCGGAATGGCCATGAATTTCACCAATCCTGGCCTGTCGATGATGGCATTGTATCCGTAGTCGAAACTTGCCACCTCGAACCTCAGGAACTCGGTTCTGTAGTTTTCCGGAGTTCCAAAGGTAACAGGCATGTAGATGTGTCCAAGCGGGTATTCTCCTTCGATCGGCATAATGCCGAAGAAAGGAGTGTCTGACTCGTGGAGCTCTTTGAGTGCAACTCCCAAGCCTAAGAATATTTGGGGGAAGGTGACATTGATGCTGCTTTCCCCATCCACTAATATTTCTTTACCCTACTCTCATTAGACCACCGGATCGACGAGGAGCGGGTACTTGCCTGGATGATCGAAGTTGAGCCATTGATCCACCTGGGTAAAGGTGATCGGGTGCTCTGTCCACCGATAGGGGCGGGGGCACTGGTGGTTGCCACTAGTATTTGTCGATCGTTGAGCTTCTGTTGCCATTTGTTCTTTTGCGACTCGTGTCCTCTGAAGATGACGTTGACCTCTCCATCGACACGCGGGAATGCTCCACCTCCTCCCCCTTCCTGCTGCTGAGGTTGTCGAGGTTCTTTGGGCCCTCCTCGTGGTGGGGGAGGCGGTAGAGGTTGGAAGGGTTGGCCATTCCCAACGGAGTGCTTGAATTCTTTGCAGTTCCAGAGGGTGTGGCGCATGTCCTTGTGGTACAGGCACTTGGCGTCGAGGATGTCGTCCAGTGTTCGTTCGCCTCCACGGGGTGCCCCTCGGGCACGAGAGACGGGTGGTCCAGTGGCTTGGACCTCTTCATGAGGCCTCTTCTCCCAACGCTTGTCGGGTTGTTAGTTTGTGTCACGTCGCGGCGCTGGTGGTGTAGGTTTTGATCCCCCGATGAGGTCTCGGGCCTATTCGTCAGTGGTGATGTAGAGGTCCGCTTCTCGAAACAGCTGCTCGGAGGTAGTCGGCGCCTTCTGTAGTATGGCTCGGACGAAGGCCGAGTCATCAGATCCCCGGTAGAAGTCTTCGATCACTACCGCCTCGGTGACTTCGGGGATACGGTTCCTCATGGTCTGGAATCTTTTGAGGTATGATCGAAGTGTTTCATCGCCCCGGCGCCTGATGGATTTGAGGTCCCAAGGCTGCGCCGGTTTGTCGGAGAGGGATTGAAAGTTGGCGATGAAGCACCAACTGAAGTCGTTCCAATCATCAATGCAGTGTCGTGGTAGGTGTCGTAGCCACTGCAACGCATCCTACCCGAGAACGATGGGAAAGTATGAGGTCATCACGTCTTCAGTTGCTCCAGTGGCCCGGGCGTCGGTCGTATAGATGGCCAACCAACCTCCCGGGTTTTGCTTAGGCTCGTATTTGTCGACGTTGGAGACCTTGAAGTTTGGGGGCCATTGAATGGACCTGAGACGTAAAGTAAGCGCAGATACTCCACACGTGTCTTCCTGCCAACGACCGTGGTGTCGGTCCCAGGGAGGGGAGTTGCCAATGCTGTCTCAACCGTCCCTAGGTAGTGCCACCAGTTGAAGCCGTTGCTGACTCGACTCTAGTGGCCTGACTCTATGCTGGAACGCCATGATCCTGATCGTACTCCTCTCAACGCTGTATCTCATTCTCATGTCGCCGTTCACGTGAAGCATTGATGGAGCTCTGCGCGTCCCGCAGACTGTTGATGGCGTGCCGTAGATTGCTCGGGGGATGAGCGAGGGGTAGAAGATGGTTAGTCGCCCAAGTGAGCAGCTGCTGATATCCTTCAGCGTCTGGAGTCCGGGAGAGGTCGCCGGCTATCCGAGCCAATACTCCACCGACCTCGCTTGGTGTGTTCATGGCACGAGCGAAGTCAGGGTTCAGGTTTCGCGCAAAGAGAGGGTTCTCTCGGCGTAGCCTCGCATCCTGTTCAGCTTGCTCTTGAGCCTGCCGGCGATCACGTCAGCGAGAGTTCCTCCTTTCCCTGAAGACTCACTTGTTAGGAGTTTCTCCCACTTCCGAGATCTCATCTCGGGATACAGGCTGTACTGGGTCCCGTTCTCTAGCTTCGTGATGTTGTCGAACATTCCGGCGTCGGTTCCTTCATCGGCAAGCTTCTCGCTGGGGAGGTTCTTCCCAAGGCATGGTTGGCTCGTCGTCGGAGATGGGCGATGATTCCACTCTTCCCCCGATGAAGAGGACGTCGGGGTAGAAAGGAGTTGTCGTGGTAATAAGCTTTTTTCTGTCCTTCTTTGAGGGCGAAGGTGCCGGAAGAGCAGCTCGGTGGGTCTCTATCTCGCTTTCTTCTTTTTTTCCTCGTAATCCATGTCCACTCTTCTGTGGACGAGGTGGACAACGGGGTTCTTCGGGTAAATGAATTCTTGGCTCCTTTCTTGCAGGAGGTGGTCTTTGTCCGGGGCGCTGGAGGTGGCACCATTTGCTGTCTCGTTCTAGGATTTCTCGGAGATTTTTGGGGAAGGCTTCTTCTTCGGTGGATCCGCTATGCGACGTAGAATTCTTTCCTCGTCTGCAACGGACGAGATGGTCCCAAAGCAGAATATGGATCCAGGGCGGAGAGCGATCTTGCACAAGGAAGTGACAGCCATTGAGCTAGCTTGGATCAATGACACACCCCCTACCTAGCGCGCCAGCTGTCGGTGTTTGGGGCCTGACCGCGCACCCGAGGTTACCCTTGGAGGTGCTTTTGGGTAGGACGATGTTGTTGATTGTAGCTCGATGGTTCATGCTAGGCGCACGAGAGACGATAGATGATTTTCTACAGGTTTGGGCCGCTTGGAGAGGCGTAATACCCTACTTCCTGGTGTGGATCTTTATGTGGTGGGTTACAGGGGAATTCTCTAGTATGAAGGATGTTGGAGAACTTGAGTAGATGGCTAATGAGTGACCTGCCTTTTGATTGGGTGCCCCCTAGGCCTTATATAATCGACCGTGGGGCATTACATGCAGGTATGATGACGACACATCCCTAAGTTATAGTGAACCGACTGAACTTATCTTCCCATAATCTTCCCGACTTATCCTCGTTTGGTTCCGACGTCCAAGGGTGTCGCGCGGGGGGATCAGATCAAAACTATGGATAATGCTTAGATCCAACAAGCCGTTTGGCCCGAGTCTATCCATTCCCGCGTCAACCCACTCCGCTAGCAATTCCTCCCCTGGCCCACGAAGGGATGGCCTTGCGAAACGATAGGCCCATGGCCTTTCGCGAGGCCTTCTAGCCTTCTAGTGGACCCGAGGGATATCTGTCCCCCACACCATCAAAGATGAAAACTTCTTATGTAGCTAAATTAGAGTTTTAGTGTACAAATAACGTTGCAGAGTATGAAGCAGTGTTGTTAGGGCTTTAAAAGCTTCAGGCTATGGGAATTAGAAGGTCGGTTTTAAAATCTGATTCCCAAGTAATCACTGGGCATGTTGAGAAGAGCATTAGAATCAGAGATTCGAAGCTAGGAAAATATCTTGCCACATTCAAAGAATGTGTTGGGGTCTTCTTCTCCGCCGAAGGTACTCAAGATGAAGACATCAACGATGTTGGGGGCCTTCTTCCTCACCAAAAGCCCTTAAGACAAAGACATTGTCTAAAAGCAACAACGTCGAATGCCGAAGCTTTCAGCCGAAGGACGGCAGCTTCGGCTCAAGGTGGCGACGAAGGTCAAACATGATGCTGAGTCGAAGAGGAAAAGGCTAGTTAATCCTTGATGACTTATGTTACGATTATGTGTACATGTTAAGGTCATAAATGTATTTTTATTCGGGCTACATCCCCTGCCTATAAATAGTTGAACAGTACCCCCGTAGTGTTCACGCTGAATTGTAATTGCTCTCGTGTCAACACCTTCAAACAAGTCAAAGGTATCAATGTAATTTAAATTCTGTTAATACTCATGTGTATATCATGAAATAAGTATTTGAATGGATGAATGGATAACATATATCGTCCCTATAGATTCTTATTCTCATAAATGAAGTAGGTGTGTCCTTCATGACCTTCGTCCGAAGATAGTTATATCCAAAAGGAAATAATGCTTCGAAGGACGAAGGTCCTTAACCTTAACAATTGTGTTGCCTTGTTCTTGATTCACAGCATTTGAGAACAAGTGACCAACATTGGCGCGCACCATGGGCGAAGTCACTTCCACGACCACAACAATGCCTTCGCAAGGTGATCAAGTTGTTACACCTTCGGCTACGAAGCTGGTGCTCCCAATCACAGGCGACTCAAGTTCCAAACCAGCCAACAAGAAGTAGAAGAAGGAAGCATAGAGAAGGGTACAACATGTCGGAGTGCAAGGAAGCAGTGCAACAGACCTTCAGCAAATCCAAATGGTCTCATGCACCAATCACATTTTCTCAGGAAGACCTTCAGCTCAAGGATTACCCCCATAATGACACCATGGTCATATCATGTGTTATCAAAGGGTTTCTGGTTCACAATGTCCTCATAGACACGAGCAGTGCAACAGACATTGTCTTCGCAAAAGCCTTTAGGCAGATGAAAGAATAGGATGACAAAATACATGTTGCAACACACCCCTTGTGTGTCTTTGGAGCAAGATAGTTAGTGGCACATGGGAAAATAACAATGCGAATCACCTTCAGTTATGTTCACAACACAAGAACAGAACAAGTTGTTTTTGACATTGTCAACATGGACTACCCTTACAATGCAATCATTGGACGAGGGACATTGAATGCCTTCGAAGCAATACTCCATCCAACATATTTGTGCATGAAGATACAATCTGACCAAGGTCCTATTGTTGTGCATGGAAGTCAAGAGGCTGCTAGAAGGGTCGAAGGGAACTGGACAGATTCATGGGCCATCCACAACATAGATGAAGCCGAAGCTCATCAGCAGCATAAGCATATAAGAGACAAAGCTGCTTCAACGGATCAACCAAAGTCTATGCTTCTGTGCAATGACATAGCTGAGCAGAAGGTGTTGTTTGGGTCTTAATTGTCGGATGAACAAGAGAAAGCTCTGCTAAAATTTTTGTTCAATAACAAGAATGTTTTTGCTTGGTCAGCCAATGATCTTTATGGCGTCAATAAAGATATTATTTAGCACTCACTCAATGTAGACCCAGCTATCAGACCAAGGAAGCGGAAGCTTTGTGATGAGAACATCACTTCTATATATACAATGAATGGACCGATAACACGATCTCGTGCACGACAGCTAAATCTCCAGGTATGTTCTACCCTAGTCAATTGTGTTTCAGAGCTTACGCTTGGGGCCATGGATGTTTTGATGATTAGGAACCTTGGAGAGGACCAGCAAGGACTTGGTAAAGGCCTAGTTGTTGAGGAGGAGCAGCAAGGGCGCCACAACAGGAAGGAGATCAAGTCCGACTCGGCTGCGACTCCATCTCGGGTTCTAGGACTAGTCTGCACTAAAATGGACGCCCAAGATGCATCCAGACTCTGATTGTGATAGACTTGATATGGTTGGAAAGATAAGGAGATTATCTAACCAACCCAACTGGTCCACCCTAAAATTCGTCCGGAATCAACGGGAATCGTCGAAACAAGTCAGCGTTCAGATTCTGTTTTGGTGCTGCGACGCCGTCTTTTGGGCTTTTGGGCTGTGTATCTTCGTTGAGCCCATTAGGGGCGCATCCAGGGTTGGCATAACCCTAAGTCTTTATTAATAGCCGTCACATCCTTATTAGAGGCGGGTTTTGCTTAAGTTAGATCTATCGAGAACAGCCACCGTAGATCGGTTTGTGAGACCCCAACTTGTGAGCTTAATCATTCATCCACAATATTCTAGATTGTGTTCTTTCTTTTTCTTGCTTGTGTCTTTGATTCGCAGGTAAGGATTAGCTCTCGTGGCGAGGTCAATTGCGCAGCGCACGGTTGATAACCAGAGGAGAAGTGGTGCTGCGATTGCGGGGTTCTAGTCGTGATGATTGGAAGCCGGATCGTCTGTGTGACATCTCCACCAAATCGATAGTTATCTACACCTGACGGAAGATCGGGCACCACCCCGTTCCTATCAAGTGGTATTCAAAGACTCATGTATTACCGTCAGGCTTACCTTAGTTTAGTTTAGGTTTTTCATCCTATAACTCCAGATAATTGCCATACAAAAAAAATTCCGCTGTCCTAGAACCCTTGTTTAGCCTTTGCAATTTCATTTTCAGTTTGGCTTTGTTCAGTTTGTGTCCATGGTCGAGTCGTGTTGCTTGTTTAGGGTGTATCTTCATCGTAGATCAACTGCCCTCGCTAGCCGCTATCCCATCCACCATTACCCAGATCACAAGTCGATCCATCCATTAATCGACTTGCCCTCGCTAGCCATCGCCGTGCCAGCCCTAGATAGATTGCAGATACGCCGCTATTTCATCCACCATTACCCAGATCACACGTCGATCCACCCCATTAATCACTGTGATTGCAGATAGGGAATTTTTGCCCTAACTGCCGCCTTCTAGTCGTGCCTCCCAAAAACATAACTTGAGGTACCTTCCTTAAACTAGGCATAACTTTCCGCTCGGATGTCCAAAAAATCTGAAATTTTTACAGGAGCTTGGTGACGCGATTCTAAGGCCTGTTTGCTTTCGTTAAAATTGTCAAAAAAATCAGGAAAATAAAGAAAAAATTGCCAAAGCTCTTGTACGCTTTTAAGAGAACTTATTGATTTTCTGTAGACCACATCTGATCTCTGTTTTTGGTGAAACTTGGTGTAGCTCCTATTTTGTTGCTTCTTGTGCTGAGAAAAATATCAAAAAAAATCATACAAAAAAGAAAACAAAATCACCTGTGATTCCTACTAGTGCCTTTTTGGCCTCGCTAGTACAATATTTACGGTACTGCCATTCTGCTAGTTCCATTGTTCTTTGTTCCTACTTGTTGCGCTACGCCTCAGATACATCTCTTAGCCAGCAATTGTGACTTGTGCTTTGGATATTTATTGAACTTCGCTCATCTGCACTCGATTTTGTTCCATATTCACATACATATTGTGCTTGTCCTACAGCTCCACATACTATATCTTCTGATCAATACAGATTTGACCTTGCAATCGCGGTTTCACTACCTCTTGGTAAGTATCATGAACCAGCCTCCGATTGTACCATCCTTTGCTTGTATTTCGTCAGACACATATAAGAGCTTGGTAAGATACATTAGAGCGTGTTCCTGTGTTCCACCTGAGAGGAGCATGTAGTGAAATTATTAGGGATAACCATCACCATTTGTTTCCTGTTTTTGTGTTTCGATGGCAGGCGACGACGAAGAAGCAAGGATCCCTACAGACTTCGATGAATGTGTTAGTTGCCAAGATCTTGAGGAAAACAACAAGCTCCTGAAGGAGCAAATGGAGGAGATGGTCCACAAGTCAGTGCATGATGCCTTCATTAGCATGGACCTTGGCAAGACTTATGACAGGCTGGATCGATGATTGTCCGAGATCGTCGACAGACTTGCTGTGTTGGAGACGCAACAACAAGCACCGCCACCACCACCTCCTCGTCCACGTCTTCCTGATGATGCGGTGTTTGATGCAGAAGGTAATTATGATGAAGCGGCCACCAGAGATTTGCGCCTACGTCGTTGTCTTCATCAAAACACAGAAGGTATGCGACACGGCCAGCAAGGTAATAACAATCATGCTCTTGACGACCCTTATGCTAAGATTAAATTTACTATACCATCTTTTTCGGGTCATTATGATGCTGAGGGATATCTTGATTGGGAGATGACGATAGAACAAAAATTTGCTGCCCACCTTGTACCTGAACGACATCAAGTTAGACAAGCCACTAGTGAATTTAAAGATTTTGCTATTGTTTGGTGGACTGGTCTAGTTGAGGATGGTAGAGCACCTACGACTTGGGAAGATCTTAAGGTAGCTATGCACGATAGATTTGTTCCCCCATCTTATCATTGAGAATTGCGTAAGAAATTGATGCGTTTAGAACAAGGGGATAATTCTGTTCAAGATTATTATGCTGAGCTTCAGAAGGGATTGTAGCGTTGTTGGATAGTAGAGGGACATGAGGACGCTCTTTGCCGTTTTTATTCAGGTTTGCGGTGTGACATTCAGGGCATTGTGGATTACAAAGAATTTAACACTGTTAACAAGTTGTTCTAGTTTGCTATGCTTGCAGAGAAGGAATTGCAGGGACACCAACATCGACGTAGGGCTACTTTTGGCGCCTCCTCTACATCACGGACGCACACACCTGCCTCAAGTCATACTCCCTCGACACCTGCTGCACATGTTGGTAACCTTCCTTTGCAGGTACCCGCCAAGAAACAGAATTCACCAGCACCTGCAGCACCTTCCAGTGGTCGTTCTTCGGGTATTGTTTGCCACCGCTGTCATGGGATTGGTCACGTGAAGAAGGATTGCCCGAGTCAGCGAACATACATTGCTACGGATGATGGCTACATTAGTGCTTCCGACGGTGAGGGTGAGGATGATGACTCTAGTGATGTTGCTGCTAATGATGATACCATGCTTGGTGCTAATGCTACGATGAACCTTTGAAGCATCATGGTGCAGCGTGTTCTTAGTTCTCAGCCTGAATCATCAGACAAGCAGCAACGCCATATTTTGTTCCAGACTTTCTTCTCCATCGAGAATCGGCGTGCACATGTTATTGTTGATGGTGGAAGCTGCAATAATTTGGTGAGTTCAGATTTGGTCAAGAAGCTTGGCCTGACCACACGTCCACGGCCACATCCATACCACATTCAGTGCATTTCTCCATTGGTATGTATTCTGATTATGCGGATTGCGATGTAGTACCTATGGAAGCTTGTTCTCTTTTGTTGGGTAGACCTTGGGAATATGATACTGATGCAGGTCACCATGGTAGGAGTAATACATACACTTTTAGGCATAAAGATAAAAACATTACTTTGCTACCTTTGACACTTGCTGAAATTGCACAAACTGATAAAGATAGAGCTACAAGTACCCATAAGGAACCAACTAATGAGACAGAAATTCAGCAACAAATTAAATTGAAAGCTCCTATCATGATTGCTACTAAATCTGATCTTGAAACTCATGCTACTGATGCTTGTTGCTATGCCTTGGTTTGCAAAGATGCTTTCTTTTCTATTGATGATATTGCTAGCACTTTGCCTGCATCTATGACTAACCTTTTGCAGCAGTTCCGAGATGTTTTTCCCTCTGAGTTACCTCTAGGACTTCCATCCGTGGGATTGAACACCAGATTGATTTGATTCCTGGAGCGAGCTTGCCCAACCATGGTGCTGGACCATTCAAAATTTTGGAGAAGATTAACGACAATGCATATAAACTTGAGTTACCCCCCGAGTTTGGGATTAGTCCCACCTTTAATATTTCAGATTTGAAGCCATATTTGGGAAAAGAAAATGAGCTTGAGTCAAGGGCGACTCCACTTCAAGAGGGGGAGGATGATGAGTACATGGATGTGTTTCCCTCTGAGATACCCCCTAGATTACCACCTGAGTTGCCTCCAGATTTTCAGGTTAGTCCCACCTTTAACATTTTAGATTTGAAGCCATATATGGGTGACGAAGATGAGATCGAGTCGAGGATGACTCCAATTCAAGAGGTGGAGGATGATGAGGACATCACTTTATACATACAATGAATGGACCGATAACACGATCTCGTGCACGACAGCTAAATCTCCAGGTACGTTCTACCCTAGTCAATTGTGTTTCAGAGCTTACGCTTGGGGCCATGGATATTTTGATGATTAGGAACCTTGGAGAGGACCAACAAGGACATGGGAAAGGCCTAGGTGTTAAGGAGGAGCAGCAAGGGCGCCACAACAGGAAGGAGATCAAGTCCGACTCGGCTGCGACTCCATCTCGGGTTCCAGGACCAGTCTGCACTAAAATGGACGCCCAAGATGCATCCGGACTCTAATTATGATGGACTTGATATGGTTGGAAAGATAAGGAGATTATCTAACGAACCCAACTGGTTCCACCCTAAAATTCATCCGGAGTCAACGAGAATTGTCGAAACAAGTCAGCATTCAGATTCTGTTTTGGTGCTGCGACGCCGTCTTTTGGGCTTTTGGGCCGTGTATCTTCGTTGAGCCCATTAGGGGCGCGTCTAGGGTTGGCATAACCCTAAATATTTATTAATAGCCATCACATCCTTATTAGAGGCGGGTTTTGCTTAAGTTAGATCTATCGAGAACAGCCGCCGTAGATCTGTTTGTGTGACCCCAACTTGTGAACTTAATCATTCATCCGCAATATTCCAGATTGTGTTCTTTCTTGTCCTTGCTTGTGTCTTCGATTCGCAGGCAAGGATTAGCCCTCGTGGCGAGGTCAATCGCGCAGCACACGGTTGATAACCAGAGGAGAAGTGGTGCTGTTATTGCGGGGTTCTAGTCGTGTTGATTGGAAGTCGGATCGTCTGTGTGACATCTCCACCAAATCGATAGTTATCTACACCTAACGGAAGATCGGGCACCCCATTCCAATCACTTTGGAAGATATTGGATGATAAAGCCGAAGGGGCAAGAAATGAAGTTCAAAGGCTTCTCAGCGCCGGAGTGATCAGAGAAGTAACATACACAGAATGGCTAGCCAACACTGTTATGGTAAAGAAGGCCAATGGAAAGTGGAGAATGTGTATTGATTTTACAGATCTCAACAAGGCGTGCCCAAAGGATGAATTCCCCTTGCCAAGAATAGATTATTGGTAGATGCGGCAGCCACTTCGAAGCTCATGAGCTTGCTGGACTGCTATTCAGGTTATCATAAAACAAGCTTCATAACTCCCAGTGGAACTTACTGCTACCTTCGGATGCCTAAGGGGCTAAAGAATGCTGGAGGAAACTTCAGCAGGATGACTTCTAAAGTTCTCAGCTCTCAGATCGGTAGAAATGTTCTAACATATGTTCAAGATATCATAGTCAAAAGCACGAAGCAAGAAAATCACATTGCTGATTTAGAAGAAACATTTGCCAACTTTAGAAAGGCTAGCCTCAAGCTAAACCTAGAGAAATGTGTCTTTGGGGTGAAAAAGGGAAAATTTCTTGGGTGCTTAGTATCAAAAAAAGGGATTGAAGTAAACCCAAGCAAAATAGAAGCTATACTTCGGATGGAGCTACCAAGGACAAGAAAAGGTGCTCAAAGACTAATAGGAAGGCTGGCATCTTTGAATAGATTCATCTCAAGATCAACACAAAGGAATTTACCATTCTTCGAAGTGCTAAAATCAGTTGAAGTCTTCCAATGGGGACCAATTCAACAAAAGGCCTTCGAAGATCTGAAACAATATCTGATACAGCTAACAACATTAACTGCACCTTCGTCAGGAGCCCTATAGCTACTGTATCTGGCTGCTTCCCATGCTACAGTCAGTACGGTGCTGGTGTTGGAGAGACAAGATGATCAAGCAAAGAAGCAAGTCCCAGTATACTTTGTCTCCGAAGTACTAAGTCCATCAAAAAGAAATTACACAAAGCTAGAGAAGGTATTGTATGCTGTACTGATGGCCTCCAAGAAGCTTTGGCATTATTTCCAGTCACACCACATTATAGTACCTTCGTCCCAACCTCTCAAGGACATCATAAGAAACAGAGAAGTTACAGGAAGTGTTAGAAAATGGGCTGCAGAATTGAATGAATTCACTATTGATTTTGTCCACAGATCTTTGATCCAATCCCATGTATTAGCATATTTCATTGCTGATTGGACGCCAGGGGCTCATGAAGAAGGATGCACAACAGACACTGAAGCTTGGAGAGTGTTCTGTGATGGATCATGGGGAACCCTCGGTGTAGGTGCAGCAGCTATTCTAATCTCACCATCCAAAATCAAAACTTGCTATGTGGCCAGATTGGTGTTAAACTGCACAAATAACATTGCAGAGTATGAAGCTCTTCTTTTGGGCTTCGAAAGCTTAGGGCAATGGGAATAAGAAGGGAAGTTCTCAAATCTGACTCATAAGTCATCACAGGGCATGTTGATAAAAGCAGCAAAGCAAGAGACCCAAAGCTTGAAAAGTATCTTGACACAGTCTGAAGAATGGAGGCTTCCTTCGAATGTTTTTCAGTGAAAAACATTCAAGATGAGAAAACAAGTAGGCAGATTTACTAGCTAAATCAGTGGCACAGGGGCTCCCACTCCCCAAAGAAGTGTTCTTCGAAACTCTCAAAGCACCTTCAGTCGAGCTCATGGAGCGAGCAGTGCGTACAATTTCACCTGTTTACAGCGAGGATTGGAGAACTACGATTGTATCTTTCCTCTAAGGCAATTATCCTTCAGATGACGAAGCTTATATAAAAAGGATGCAAGACAGGACAAGACCATATATGATCATAGAAGGGGAATTGTTCAAACAAGGAGTTTGTTCTCCACTATTAAAATGTCTGTCAAGAGCCGAAGGTCAGGAGCTAATGAAATAGATACAAGCAGGGATATGCGGAGCTCATATCAGATCTAGCCTCTCCTTGGAAAGGTTTTCAGACAAGGATTTTATTGGCCGAAGACAGCTTCGGACGCAGCAGATCTAGTTCAAAAATGTGAAAACTGCTAGAAGTGTGCTAGAGATCAAAAGCAACCTTCATCTCTAACTCAGCTGATTCAGCCCACTTGGCCACTTCAAAGGTGGGCTTAGACTTACTAAACCTACTTCCACCAGCGCAAGGGAACTTGATATATGTTGTGGTAGCAGTGGAGTACTTTTCAAAGTGGATCGAAGCTAAAGCCCTAGCTATGATCACTTCGGCCACAGTTAAAAAGTTCTTCTGGCAGAGCATCGTTTGTCGGTTTGGTGTGCCAAAGGCTATCACGGTTGATAATGGAACCCAATTTGATGTTGAAACATTTAAAACTTTTTGTGACCAATTTGGCACAAAGAAACACTTTGCATCTGTGAGACATCTAGAATCTAATGGATTGGTAGAGCGAGCTAACGACATCATCATCACAGGAATAATTAAATCAATCTTCAATCTGCCAAAAGGAAAGTGGCCAGAGGAATTGGTAAAAGTGGTATGGAATCATAACACTGTTGTCTCAAGAACAACAGGGTTTACTCCATTCAAGCTTTTATTCGGGGATAAAGCAATAACACCGGAAGAAGCAAGAATAGGATCAATAAGGACTCTAGCTTCGGCAGAGGACGAAGATGCTTGCAAATTAACAAAAGACACTATAGAAGGGGTCAGGCTTCAGGCAATAGACCACATCAATAAATATCAAGCCGAAACGGTCAAGTGGCGAGATAGAAAAGTAAGACTAAAGAATATTAAGCTAGGACATTTAGTGCCTCAAAGATTAGCCAACCCAGACACGGTGGGGAAGCTACAACTTAAGTGGGAAGGTCCCTTCTTGGTAGTGGCTTCGTTAAGACTCGGATCATACAAGATAAAAGACATGGATGGGAATGATTTCCCAAGATCTTGGAATGCAGATGAGCTTCAAAGATATTACGTGTAAACTATATAATTTTCCTTCTTTTCCCTATGGCACCCTTTTCCTTTCAAGAGGGGAGAAAGGTTTTCAATGGGGCCATAGGTTGTAATTTTCTTTTCTTTTTCTTGCGCATCCCTATGCAATACAAGGGCCAGCTTCCCCCACATGTAAAATGTAAAGATTTGAGATTACACCATCAAGTGTAAAAAAGAATGAAAAAGCTCCAAAGTCGTCCCTAAGGGGATGTAGAGCTAAAATGTCACCTAAGTCAGAGGTGAAAAAGCTCCAAAGTCATTCCTAAGGGGATGCAGAGGTGAAAAATCTTCGAAGTCGTTCTTAAGGGGATGTAGAGCTTAGCTCCAAAGTCATTCCTAAGGGAATGCAGAGCTGAAATACCACCTAAGTAAATGTTGAAGAGACTCCAAAGTCGTTCCTAAGGGGATGCAGAGTCTGGGTGAGTATTCGCGTGAGTTTTTCATCTTCGGCATTTATTTGCATACATCATCACATCATCTTTTGCATTCATACGAACATACATTATACATCTGTTGGGGGCCTTCGGCTCCCAAAGGTCCTCAAAAACACAGTTTGACAATGTTTTCCAAGTGTAAAATGTGAACAGGCACCTTCGGAACAGGCACCTTCGGAGTCAGGTCGCGAATATATAAGGGCATGTTTAAGACGAAGCTGGAATGAAAAGCGGTCATGACGAAGGATAAGACGATCATGAAGCCATATGCAGAAAAGCTTCGGCATAACGGTAGAAAAGAGGAACCGACTTAAAGATGAAAAGCCAAATTGGACCTCGAAAAATTACTATAGAGTTATTGATAAATGTAAAGGGCTTCAATGTAATTTTACACGGGCTGCGTCCCGTGCCTATAAATAAGTGAACAGTACTCCCGCGTACTGTTCACGCTGACTGAACACACGTCTTTTTGCATCACGACTTGTACCTTTGCCTTACATCAGTCTGAAGGTACATTTGTAATTCGTTTTCATGAATTTAATAATGGAAATGTATTGATGATAATGCTGGTATTATTATTTTCGCACTTTATATATATATATATATATATGTTTATTCTGTTTACTCATTTACCAACTTAACGAAGGTCTTTTCTTTCGTAACCTTCGTTATATTATGTTTATATCCTTCGTCCGAAGTTCATTAAACCCTCGAGGAAATAATGCTTCAGCGGACCTCGAGGAAATAATGCTTCAGCGAACGAAGGGTATTTAATACTTAACATCTTCGTGTTGTCTTGTTCTTGATTTATAGCATTTGAGAACAAGCCCACAACAACATCTGTAGTTGTTGGTCACTTGTTCTCAAATGCTATGAACTAAGAACAAGGCAACACAATCGTTAAAGATTAAGGACCTTCGTCTTCCGAAGCATTATCCCCACATGGGTATAATACTCATCAGACAAAGGTCAAGAGAGAGACATATCTTGATTATTTAATAAATGAATAGGAATGCGAAAGGATAAAGATGATGACTACATCTTATTAATTCATTTATATTCGTATTCTACAAAACATAAATGAATATTTAACAGTATTAGTATTATATCAATACCTTCGGCTTTCTCGAAGGCGTGAATGCAGGAGAGTGATTACAATCCATCATGAACACTACAGTGCTACTGTTCATCTATTTATAGGCATGGGACTCAGCCCAAACAAAATTATATCCATGTCCCTGACATTTATCTATTACCATAACACAAAACATTAAGGATTGAATAGTCTTTGTCCCTTTTCAGTCATCATCATACATGGTCTTCGCCATCACACCAAAACCGAAACTCCTCGGTTCCAGCTTCGTCGTCCATTCTTATTACCTTCGAGTTTCATCTTTGCCTTGCTATGTAAAAGAAACCTTCATCCCGAGGGCGAAGCCCCATGTAATAATCCATGTCATACTGAAAACATATGGTCAGTTACGTTTTTGAGGACATTCGGAGGAAGAAGGCCCCCAATAGTAGCTTCATCGCATCGTGACATATCGCATGTTGGGGCGAAGGCGAAGACGCCACCCATCGCTCGAAGCCTTTGCCAGACTTGCTGCAACAACGGAGACAAGATGACTGGCAGACTCTACCCTTCGTCCCACACATCGGAAGACGAAGGCCTACGGCGAAGTCGTCCCGTCCCGCGACCTCGTCCAACATGGAGGCCCACGTGTGATCAGGCCCATTATAGCAGGCCCTGGGTGGCCGCTACGCATTACGGGCTTAATTTGTAAAGGCTTCCCTATAATTACAGTCTATAACCCTACTTTATGGGAATATTCCGGGGATAACCTGGGCGCCTGAGGGCACATGCGTCCTTAACCCAAGACGTTGGGCACTCAGGCACCTATAAATACCCCCATACAGTGCCCTTGAGAGGCTGAATTCAACAGAGCTATTGCCATCTCGAGTTGAAACCTTGTTTACACTGTTTTTTGCTCCCTCGTTGGATTAACTTGCCCTGGAGAGCAAGTTCCAACATTTGGCGCCCACCGTTCGTGCTACGAAAACACCACCCGCGATGGCACCCAAGAGAACCACCTCGAAGGCTGACGAGGCTGCGAAGGCAGCACTGCTGGCCGAGAAAAGGGCAAGGCCCTTGTCGACACCACCCACCAAGAGCCCTGCGAAGACGACGCAAACAGCAAGAGGCAGCGCAACGAACAACCCACTACCGAAGGCAGCCTCCGCACCTGCAGCTCTGGAGAACAACCGCAACTTCCCCCAGGCTTCGCTCCACCAGAGGGCGCGGACGCCACCGAGGACGGCGAAGTCATCGGTGTTTCGGCCGAAGAGCAGCTACAGCTGCGCGCTTTGCGCATCAAGAACCGCAACCTCCAGAAGCAAAAAGAGATCCTCGAGGCTAAGCGTCAATGTGTGTCTGCACAAGCCAAGGTGCGACAGATGATACGCGACGAAGAGCAGAAGGCTCAGGAGCTTGAACAAGAGATCGTGCTCATGCAGAGCGAAGGCCAATTCGGCCTACAACACGACCCACCCCTCCAACATCGCGCACAAATCGAAGACCCGTTCATACCTCAGCGTGGACATGCCATCCCTCACGCCACGGCATTCCAAGGCGTCAACTACCTTGACGAGCGAAGTCCCCTATCACCTCATCTGCAAGTGACACCATGGCCCGCTAACTTCAGGGCAGGGACCTATCCCAAGTACAATGGCAGCACTGACCCAGCACAGTTGTAACACCCAAATTCTGAATTGGGAATTGGTAGAAGAAATTTGAACAAAATATCATAATGTTTTGGAAACTGGGAAATAAGAAAAAGAGGGGAAAAGAATTTCTCTTTTAAAAGAAACCATTTATACATCCCATGAAATAAATAACAAGGAGAATAAAAACTTAAGTTAGTAATATTAAAATAAGTATGGTTTATATTCACCTTTGGGTTTCAATTGATACATTTGAAAAAAATCTGAAAACTAAAAATAGAAGTATAAATTTGAATTTGGAATAGAAAATAGAAAATAAAAGAGAAGGAAAGAACTAAGAAAAATATTACATAGAATAAAATAAAATCAGAATAAACATCCTTCACACTTATATTATTCAAACTGAGGACAAGTTATTCACAAAAGTTCGAATTAAAAACTTGAACTCAAATTAGATTTGAAAATGGAGAAAAGAAAATGGGAAATAAAAAGAAAAAGGAACACTATGCCTTATGGGCCGGCCAGATCCATTTCGGCCCACCTACGGAGTCTTCACCGCACAGCCCACTCCACCCACGGCGCCGACATGTGGGCCATGCCCGTCAGCCACCCGCGCGCGTGCTCACTGTGTACCCGCTCGTGCCGACAGGTGGGACCCGATGGACAGCCTCTGGCTCCGCGCGCGGGCCACTTAGCGACTGACCGTGTGGGCTCACGTTGTCAGCTCCTTTTTCCCCCTTCCTTCGTCAACGGCGCAACGAACACCGCGCGCTCCGCGTCGACCTCGCCGGGGAACTCGGGACCTCTTCGACCTCCGCGCCCACGGACATTGCGCGGACTCGGACTCGCCCCGCTCCTATATAAACCCGGCAGCGCTAGCTTCTCTATCCATCTCGACGGATATCCAGTGAACCGTAGGCGGAAGGGAAGGGTGTGTGTCGTGAGCATCGGCGTGGGTTTGGCCGGCGATTTGGTCCTTCGATTGGGGCCGGGTTGGCTCGGCGACGTTGTGGGGCAACCACACGAAGCTTTGGACAGCGCTGTGGGACTTCTCGGGGCCGGGAATTGCTCGACGTCGCCAGGAAACCACCGCGGGCCGCGCGATCCTCTGGTCAGTACCGCCACCGTTCCAAACCAAGGTATTAAGTCCACCCTTCAGTTCGCCTTTCCCGTCTCTACGTGTAGCTCGGTTCAATTCGTGTTTAGCGTCCGGAAACGGCCGATTGCAACCCTCGCCGGCGTGCTCTGCCGTGTGCCCTGGGCGGCGCCACCGTCGCTCGGCGAGGAATTGGGGGAGACACCGGGGCCGTTGATGCGGAGTCGGATGGCCAGGATTAGAAGCTGGGTACCTGTTCGATCGGGGTGATGGGCGACCGTTGGATCCAAATCGCGCGCACACGTGTAGATTGGGGCATTTAAAAATCGTGACCGTGGATCTTGCATCCGATGGCTGGGAGTGAATACCGGTTCAGGGTGATAGAAGTCTAATCTGGGTCGTCGGTTTAGATCTGACGGCTGATATCACGCGATACCCTTTCGCTCTGGCGTTTTGCTTATGAGACCCTAGGTTCCTTTGAAATAAACCCGCCGTCCAGGGACCCTGTTCCCTGTGTCTCGGGATTCTTGCGCCGAGCCCCCTGACCTTTCTTGTAATTGAGGCCCAGTCCAGAGAGTTATAAAATCAGGAAAATGGATTAGAAAATGAGTTTTTGATATAAAAATAATTCCTAGAATTTATATAATTCATAGAAAATGCATATGAACTCCAAATTGATCCATTCCACTTCCTATAATTTTGTAATATTATTGTTTATCAATTAGTGCCACTGGTTTTACATAAAAGTCACATTTAAATTGTTATCTTAACTAATCTTGTAATAAGCACATATAATCTTTGGAAATCCATAACTTAAAATCTATAACTCCAAAATTAATGATTTCTGTTCCTAGAATCTTATTTTAATGTGTAGATTATTATTATGTATTTTGTTTACTTGTTTGGTGTGATGTTAAATTTTGCCTACACTGTTTGTTTGTATTACTACGACTAGCAGTGAGGTCACGTGTCACCTGAAGATCATCCTGGTACCTGGATTCTCAAGGCCCAGGCAAGTTGTGCCCTTGATCACTTCTTTTTACCCAGCCATGTTCTGATTAATCATAATGATCTGCATAGGTTAATTTTGATGGGACCCAATAGGTTACCCTAGTTTGTCTATCTTTATACCTTGTTTACCACTGATCTTTCTGGGTAGTACTTGCTAGTGCTATATGTAGTTTTGGGTATGGAGATACATTATTCATGATTACACTTTTTGTTATCAGTTGTTATTTAATGTTCATGTTAAGATCATTATGTTAATTGGAACATGGAGCGACCACCCGGGAAAACAGTGCTACCACAAGGGTAGTATGGGATGCCCTTGGCTGATTAATTAGGAAAGCTAGTGGAAGACTACCTTACCCGAAAGGGGCAAGGGCAGTAGGGGAGAGGTCAGTGTAGGGAGGCCCTCGGGAGGATTTTGCTGCGATGGCGGTCCTGCAAGGGATTCCTGCACTGGATCTTCCTATAAACTGTAGCGGGTTTTCGGAAGCTAGTGGAACTTTGTAAAGGCCTCGTAGTGGATCCCTAGCCATTCACCTCGGAAGTGTCTAAGGGCTTTGCAAACCCTGGCGACATGGGATACACGACTTGTGGGTAAAGATGCGCAACCTCTGCAGAGTGTAAAACTGGTATACTAGCCGTGCTCACGGTCATGAGCAGCTCGGACCCTCACATGATTAAATTATGGAACTTAAACTCAATTTGTCATATGCATTGCATTGCAGGTGAAGTTGTTACTTTTGTTCTATTACTTAATTGGGATTGGTATTTACTTACACTTAGTAATTGCTAATAAAATTTTGACCAACTTTAAAAGCAATGCTCAGCTCTAACCATCTTCTTTGGTAAGCCTTACACTTCACGTGAGCTCCCACCTTTGGCGAGTTCATGCACATTATTCCCCACAACTTGTTGAGCGATGAACGTATGTGAGCTCACTCTTGCTGTCTCACATACACCACAGGTCAAGACCAGGTACTGCAGGATGATGCTCATGGAGGATGCTGTGATGAGTTCGTGAGAGGTCTAGGTCGTCGTCTCCCAGTCAACTTTGGGTTGCTGGACCGTTGTCTCCTTATAATGTAATTATTTATTTTGTATAGAACTCCTGTTATATATAAAGTTGTGACATTCGATCCTGTGCCACTATACATCATATGTATGAGACTTGGTCCCAGCATACCTGGTGTTTATGTTAACCCCGGGTTTTGGACCCCTAAAATCCGGGCGTTACAGAAGTGGTATCAGAGGAATGTTGACTGTAGGACGAAACCTAGATAGAACTGGACAACCATTACCCACTTACCTTACTCTGATTCTTTTCTAAACTTGTCTTAATCTTTTCTCATCTATTTCCGCTTTACTCTGATTTTTCTTACCTTTTCATTCTAAAGACAAATGTGGATTTCACACTTTGAAATCCTGTACCTAAAGTGACTTTTAGGAATAGGAGACCTAATCCTAGGAACAAAAACAAAACTATTTTTATAAGTGTCTATGTATTTGAATGTTTGTTCTTATGACACATGCCTGATTTGGATCTTTGATTGAGTGTGATGAGTTGTGGAGTAATGTCCACAATTGCATCTGCATATACACATAGGTATAAAAATATATTTATAAAATAACTAGATAACCTAGATTGTCCCCATTGGAATATATCTAGTTAAGAGATTTATCTTATCCTAAAGGCTCTCATTCTAACCAATTTATCTTATCTTAAAAGATTCTCCCTTATCTTAATAGATTCACCTCATCTCATGAGACTCTATCCTACACTCACAGATCAATCTTATCTCAAAAGGTCTTAACTTCTCCTAATGTATCTAGATCCATCTTATCTTAGGAGGTTCTCTCTTAATGGATTTATCTTACCTTGAAGGATTCATCTTATCCTAATAAGCATACTTATCCACCCTAGTTTAACAACCATGATCTAATGCAAATTAATTAGATCTTATATAGTCAAACAAGTCACACCAATCTGACCCAGATCTGATCAAATCTAAAGTGACTTATCAAACATGTTAGATAATACTGATGAAATAGTTTAGACTCTACCCCTATAGAACAGGTCTTAACCTAGAAGGACAGATCGACTTGGCCATATGCAACTACCTTAACCATCTGATAGTTGCATAACCTCTCAATTATAAACTAGCAAGAGACTCTATCTTATCATAACATATCTAACTAATCTCAAAACATCCTAACATATTCTACCCTGTTGGACCTATCTAACCTAAACTAGTTTAATCTAGTCATATCCAATTTAATCTAGATCTTATCTTACCTAATGTGACCTGATCCAGTGTGGTCTAATGTTATCCAACTTAATGTGGTTCACTTAAACAGATTAATGACACTAGTAGAAGAGATTAGACCCCACTAGCTATGTATTAACTTATCTTAGCACATTGGATCAATTCAACCATGAGTTAACCCAACCCATGGAATCATGATGAATGGTATAACCTTTCTATTCCCACCTAACAAAAAACAAACCTTTAACCTACATCTTGTAGTCTATCTCACCCATATATATCTCTCATCTTGACTGATTCTATCTTACCCTTGGATATTCACCTTATATGATTGGTTACCCCAATCTGGACATAAAACAAAGATTAAGCCCTACCAAAGAATCTTTAGAGTATAACCAGCTACTAGCTTATTCCTTCCGCTTATTAAATAATTTCCTTTGCAAAAACTATTACCATATGCTTCTAACTTTCATGGTCAGTACCAGGAAAGGAAAAGATTACCACATAACAACAAACAGAAAATGAATCCTCCAAATCCTCCACCTGTTGACATCAATCAAGTGGTTGCTACCCAAAGACTGGTAATACAACAGTTAACAGACCTGGTGACCGAGATGCAGAATCAGATAAGACAACAACGCGAGGAAATACGTCAGGCCCGCCAAGAGATAAGACAAGCACGGTTGGAGAGACAACAACAACAACCTCCACCACCACCACCAGCTTCACCAAGCTACATAGATATAAATTATGATGATTTGTAAGGTCTAGATGTTACTTTAGTTAGTAGATGATATGATATTATTCTAGAAGGAACAATAAGGTCTATTAACCCTATGTTTTGATAAGGAATTATGCATCATGCCGAGATCTCTTTGTTTGTGCATATGTTCCGAGTATACATCCCTTTTCTTACACATCTCGAGGACGAGATTATTTTTAAGGGGGGTAGGATTTGTAACACCCAAATTCTGAATTGGGAATTGGTAGAAGAAATTTGAACAAAATATCATAATGTTTTGGAAACTGGGAAATAAGAAAAAGAGGGGAAAAGAATTTCTCTTTTAAAAGAAACCATTTATACATCCCATGAAATAAATAACAAGGAGAATAAAAACTTAAGTTAGTAATATTAAAATAAGTATGGTTTATATTCACCTTTGGGTTTCAATTGATACATTTGAAAAAAATCTGAAAACTAAAAATAGAAGTATAAATTTGAATTTGGAATAGAAAATAGAAAATAAAAGAGAAGGAAAGAACTAAGAAAAATATTACATAGAATAAAATAAAATCAGAATAAACATCCTTCACACTTATATTATTCAAACTGAGGACAAGTTATTCACAAAAGTTCGAATTAAAAACTTGAACTCAAATTAGATTTGAAAATGGAGAAAAGAAAATGGGAAATAAAAAGAAAAAGGAACACTATGCCTTATGGGCCGGCCAGATCCATTTCGGCCCACCTACGGAGTCTTCACCGCACAGCCCACTCCACCCACGGCGCCGACATGTGGGCCATGCCCGTCAGCCACCCGCGCGCGTGCTCACTGTGTACCCGCTCGTGCCGACAGGTGGGACCCGATGGACAGCCTCTGGCTCCGCGCGCGGGCCACTTAGCGACTGACCGTGTGGGCTCACGTTGTCAGCTCCTTTTTCCCCCTTCCTTCGTCAACGGCGCAACGAACACCGCGCGCTCCGCGTCGACCTCGCCGGGGAACTCGGGACCTCTTCGACCTCCGCGCCCACGGACATTGCGCGGACTCGGACTCGCCCCGCTCCTATATAAACCCGGCAGCGCTAGCTTCTCTATCCATCTCGACGGATATCCAGTGAACCGTAGGCGGAAGGGAAGGGTGTGTGTCGTGAGCATCGGCGTGGGTTTGGCCGGCGATTTGGTCCTTCGATTGGGGCCGGGTTGGCTCGGCGACGTTGTGGGGCAACCACACGAAGCTTTGGACAGCGCTGTGGGACTTCTCGGGGCCGGGAATTGCTCGACGTCGCCAGGAAACCACCGCGGGCCGCGCGATCCTCTGGTCAGTACCGCCACCGTTCCAAACCAAGGTATTAAGTCCACCCTTCAGTTCGCCTTTCCCGTCTCTACGTGTAGCTCGGTTCAATTCGTGTTTAGCGTCCGGAAACGGCCGATTGCAACCCTCGCCGGCGTGCTCTGCCGTGTGCCCTGGGCGGCGCCACCGTCGCTCGGCGAGGAATTGGGGGAGACACCGGGGCCGTTGATGCGGAGTCGGATGGCCAGGATTAGAAGCTGGGTACCTGTTCGATCGGGGTGATGGGCGACCGTTGGATCCAAATCGCGCGCACACGTGTAGATTGGGGCATTTAAAAATCGTGACCGTGGATCTTGCATCCGATGGCTGGGAGTGAATACCGGTTCAGGGTGATAGAAGTCTAATCTGGGTCGTCGGTTTAGATCTGACGGCTGATATCACGCGATACCCTTTCGCTCTGGCGTTTTGCTTATGAGACCCTAGGTTCCTTTGAAATAAACCCGCCGTCCAGGGACCCTGTTCCCTGTGTCTCGGGATTCTTGCGCCGAGCCCCCTGACCTTTCTTGTAATTGAGGCCCAGTCCAGAGAGTTATAAAATCAGGAAAATGGATTAGAAAATGAGTTTTTGATATAAAAATAATTCCTAGAATTTATATAATTCATAGAAAATGCATATGAACTCCAAATTGATCCATTCCACTTCCTATAATTTTGTAATATTATTGTTTATCAATTAGTGCCACTGGTTTTACATAAAAGTCACATTTAAATTGTTATCTTAACTAATCTTGTAATAAGCACATATAATCTTTGGAAATCCATAACTTAAAATCTATAACTCCAAAATTAATGATTTCTGTTCCTAGAATCTTATTTTAATGTGTAGATTATTATTATGTATTTTGTTTACTTGTTTGGTGTGATGTTAAATTTTGCCTACACTGTTTGTTTGTATTACTACGACTAGCAGTGAGGTCACGTGTCACCTGAAGATCATCCTGGTACCTGGATTCTCAAGGCCCAGGCAAGTTGTGCCCTTGATCACTTCTTTTTACCCAGCCATGTTCTGATTAATCATAATGATCTGCATAGGTTAATTTTGATGGGACCCAATAGGTTACCCTAGTTTGTCTATCTTTATACCTTGTTTACCACTGATCTTTCTGGGTAGTACTTGCTAGTGCTATATGTAGTTTTGGGTATGGAGATACATTATTCATGATTACACTTTTTGTTATCAGTTGTTATTTAATGTTCATGTTAAGATCATTATGTTAATTGGAACATGGAGCGACCACCCGGGAAAACAGTGCTACCACAAGGGTAGTATGGGATGCCCTTGGCTGATTAATTAGGAAAGCTAGTGGAAGACTACCTTACCCGAAAGGGGCAAGGGCAGTAGGGGAGAGGTCAGTGTAGGGAGGCCCTCGGGAGGATTTTGCTGCGATGGCGGTCCTGCAAGGGATTCCTGCACTGGATCTTCCTATAAACTGTAGCGGGTTTTCGGAAGCTAGTGGAACTTTGTAAAGGCCTCGTAGTGGATCCCTAGCCATTCACCTCGGAAGTGTCTAAGGGCTTTGCAAACCCTGGCGACATGGGATACACGACTTGTGGGTAAAGATGCGCAACCTCTGCAGAGTGTAAAACTGGTATACTAGCCGTGCTCACGGTCATGAGCAGCTCGGACCCTCACATGATTAAATTATGGAACTTAAACTCAATTTGTCATATGCATTGCATTGCAGGTGAAGTTGTTACTTTTGTTCTATTACTTAATTGGGATTGGTATTTACTTACACTTAGTAATTGCTAATAAAATTTTGACCAACTTTAAAAGCAATGCTCAGCTCTAACCATCTTCTTTGGTAAGCCTTACACTTCACGTGAGCTCCCACCTTTGGCGAGTTCATGCACATTATTCCCCACAACTTGTTGAGCGATGAACGTATGTGAGCTCACTCTTGCTGTCTCACATACACCACAGGTCAAGACCAGGTACTGCAGGATGATGCTCATGGAGGATGCTGTGATGAGTTCGTGAGAGGTCTAGGTCGTCGTCTCCCAGTCAACTTTGGGTTGCTGGACCGTTGTCTCCTTATAATGTAATTATTTATTTTGTATAGAACTCCTGTTATATATAAAGTTGTGACATTCGATCCTGTGCCACTATACATCATATGTATGAGACTTGGTCCCAGCATACCTGGTGTTTATGTTAACCCCGGGTTTTGGACCCCTAAAATCCGGGCGTTACAACAGTACATCATGAGCTATCAAGTCGTCGTTGCATCATCCGGAGGGGACGATGCCACGATGGCCAAGTCATTCATCATTGCCCTCGAAGGCCCAGCCCTCACCTGGTACACCAGGTTGCCCCCACTGTCCATTGACTCCTGGAGAAGTCTCCGGGACAAATTCTTGCTCAACTTCCAAGGGTACCGCCCAGACACCGACGCCTTGGCTGAACTCTCACTCTGCAAGCAGCTGGAGCGAGAGACTCTGCGGGAGTATTACCGCAAGTTTCTGACCCCCAAGTCACAACTGCCTTCGGTCGATGACCAGATCGCCATCCACTACGCGATCAGTGGCCTTCGGGCCGGTGTCCTTTATAGCCACTGCATCAGGGATCCGCCTAGGAACCTCCAGGAGCTGTATCAGCTGTTTGAAAAATACGCTAGATCCGAAGTGCTCCACCAGCGCAAAGTCGAGTCTCAAAGGAAACCCAAAGACCCTCCGCAGTCCAGCCGCACATGGACAAGGCCCTCGCAGGCAGACTTCGGCCGAGACGGCCGTAATCAGCAGCAGGTGCACAACATCGCCAACTAGCACCCTGCTGGTGAGGCCCGTCGCCGCTAGGAGTATCCCCCCAGGGCCGTGGAAACAGAACTCGCGGTCGGGGCCGGGGGTGTGCGCAGCAGCCACGTAGATTTTACTGCCTGTTCCATGGCGAAGACTGTGCGCATCCTACAAGAGACTGCCCAGAGACAAAGGCTACCAGAGACAGGATGGCACGGGCGCAACCAGCCGACAACCCTAGAGTTGTCGCGCACACATATCAGCAACCCCCTCAGCCATAAAACCATGGCCCCGCTCCGCTTTCACTGCACCACGCATACCAACACCACCAGGAGGTACAAATCATACCTCCCCCGCCCCCACCTCCACACCATCAGCAGCAAAACATCCACCACCCCAACCACCCCCAAGCCCCAAAGCAAGAGGACTTCGCTGATCAGCCGTATCGTGGAGTCATTCATATGATTACTGGGGGGTCCAGCGCTGACTTCGACACAAAGCGGCAGAAGAGGGACCATTACCGCAGCATCAACCACGTCGCCGTCACCGGTCCGGTCATGCAGACGAAGTGGTCCCATGTGCCATTGACCTTCAACGCCCGAGACGTCGATCTGCGCAGCGCCCCCCACATCGATGCCATGGTCATCAACTGCAGCGTGGCAGGCTAGGACTTACACAAAGTCTTAGTCAACAATGGCAGCCAGGCGGATATCATTTTCCTCCATGCTTTCGATCGCATGGGCATAAGCCACAGCCTGCTCAAGCCATCGGACAACCCCCTGTACGGCTTCGGCGGCAAGGGCACCTTTCCCGTCGGCAAAATAGAGTTACCTCTCTCCTTCGGTGTAGCACCCAATGCCCAAAGTGAGCAAGTCACGTTCGACATCGTTGACATGGTGTACCTGTACAATGCCATAATGGGCTGGGGCTCCATCAACAAGTTTGAGGCAGCTATCCACGGACTTTACCTGTGCATGAAGATCCCAGGTCCGCAAGGCGCCATCACAGTCTACGGCAACCAGCAGGTTGCGCATAACATAGAAAGAGACTTCGTCCCCAGACAAAGAAACGTAAACTGCCTCACGGCCCAGCGCGAGGTCCCTGGGTCTGCCAGTCCAACCGCCAAAGAACATGAAAAAGCACAGGTGCAGAGCAACAACGAGACCAAGACTATCCCCCTCAACCAGGCAACGCCCAAGCAGACAGTTACCATCAGTGAAGACCTCACTTCGCACGACGAGGAGAGACTCCTCTGCTGTCTGTCCAAGAATAAAGACATCTTTGCCTGGTCCGCCCTCGACCTGGTCGGAGTCAGTCGCTCCATCATCGAGCACAGCTTAGGAATCGACCCTTCGGTGAGGCCGAAGAAACAGCGGATGCGTAAGATGTCTGACGAGAAGACGGAAGCCGCCAAGGGCGAGGTGCATCGCCTGCTCGAGGCCAAATTCATCAAGCCAATCGCCTACCCCTCATGGCTTGCCAACGTAGTGATGGTGCAGAAGAAGAGCGGCAAATGGCGGATGTGCATCGACTTCACCAGTCTTAACAAGGCCTGCCCCAAGGACAACTTCCCGCTGCCTCGGATCGACAAAATCGTCGATAGTGCGACTGGGTGCGAAGTCATGTCACTCCTTGATTGCTTCTCCGGCTACCACCAAATATATATGAAGGAGGAGGACAAGGCAAGCACCAGCTTCATAACACCCTTCAGCACGTATTGCTTCATCAGAATGCCAGAGGTACTTAAGAAAACCGGGTCCACTTTCTCCCGACTCACCAAAACGGTGCTCGAGAGCCAAGTCAGCAGAAATATATTCACATATGTGGACGACATCGTCGTCGCCAGTAGAAGCAAGGAAGACCACCTGGCTGACCTCGCCGAAACATTTGCGAACATGCGGGACGCACGACTTCTCCTGAACCCCGAAAAGTGTGTCTTCGGCGTCCGCTAGGGGAAATCTTGGGCTACCTGGTGTCACAACGCTGAATTGAGGCCAATCCAACCAAAATCCAGGCTATCGTCAATATGACGCCCCCGCAGTCAGCCAGAGAAGTACAACGACTGACAGGCAGGCTAGCCGCCCTCAACAGATTCATCTCCAAGTCCACAGAGCGAAGTCTCCCTTTCCTCAAAACATTATGCGGCGCAAAAGACTTCGCATGGGGACCAGAGCAGGCGGCGGCCTTCGCTTCATTGAAGCAGTACCTGTCGGAATTGGCGATTCTTACAAGCCCCGACCCCTCGCTACCCCTGTTGCTCTATGTCGCGGCTTCGCCACATGCGGTCAGCGCAGCACTGGTTCAAGAGCAGACCAGAGAGGGCACGATCAGGCAATATCCAATTTATTACATTTCCGAAGTCCTCACAACATCGAAATGTAATATGACGGAACTGGAAAAGATCGCCTATGCAGTCGTGATGGCCTCACGCAAATTGCGCCATTATTTCGAAGCATTCAAGGTCTGGGTCACCTCAGATAGAGGACTCGGTGAATTATTTAGAAATCCGGAGGCATCAGTACGGATTGCCAAGTGGGCAGCTGAACTCTCCGGCAACCACATCTCATTTGACCCAGGACAGCCATCAAGTCGCAAGTCCTGGCAGACTTTGTCGTCGACTGGACTGGGCCAATAACACAGCCGGACCCGTCCACAGAGAAAGTGTGGACAATCCATTGCGACGGCGCATGGTGCTATGCGGGGGCAGGCACCGCTGCGATCATTACTTCACCCACCGGGGTCAAACACAGATACGCAGCACGCCTCAGCTTTGCTTTGGAGTCTGATAGGTGCACCAACAACATAGCAGAATACGAGGCTGTCATCCTCGGCCTTCGCAAGCTAAGGGTGCTCGGTGTCACCACCTGCATCATCAGAACAGAATCTAAGGTAGTCGCCGGCCAGGTCGAGAAAGACTATGCAGCGAAGGACCCCGCACTCATGCCGTACCTCACGGCCATCCGCAGCCTCGAAAGACAATTCAAGGGTTTTACATTGCAGCACGTGGACCGAGCCAAGAATGAGGAGGCCGATGCATTGGCCAAGGCAGCCGCCAGGGGTGAAGCCCTGCCCTCCGACGTATTCTACCATGTCATCGGCACGCCAGCCGTCCGCAGCCTAGAGGGGCTCCAAATAACCAATGACAGTGAGGGTCACCGCATAGTCAACCTCATCATGACCGAAGACTGGCGGGCACCAATAACCCTGTTCCTGTAGGGGTACTATCATCCAACCGACATCAATGAGGCCAAGCGCCTCAAACACCGAAGCCGGGACTTCTCACTGATCGAAGGCCAACTTTACAAGAAGAGGGTCAGTCAACCGATGCTTAAGTGTGTCACCGAGACCGAAGGCGTCCAAATTCTGCGTGAAGTCCACAGCGGGACTTGCGGCTCTCACGCAGGGCCTAGGGCCCTAGCTGCAAAGGTGATTCGTCAAGGTTTCTACTGGCCCGCCATGATTTGCGCCGCAAATCGGGTCACAAGGTCCTGCGAAGCCTGCCATAAATTTTCTCCACGCTCGCGAAGCCCTTCGCAATTCACGAAGCTAATCGCCCACACGTGGCCTCTTCAGCGCTGGGGCCTGGACATTGTCGGGCCCCTGCCCACGGCTTAGGGGAACCTCAAGTTCACCTTCATCGCCGTTGAGTATTTTACCAAATGGATTGAGGCGAGGGCTGTATCCACGATAACAACGAAGACTGCTCAGAAATTCTTCTGGCAAAATATTGTTTGCCGCTTCGGAGTACCGTTCGAACTCACAGTCGATAATGGCAAGCAATTCGACAGCCAATACTTCAAGGATTTCTGCTTCTCCATCGGCACCAAGCTTGCCTTCGCCTCAGTGTACCACCCGCAATCCAACGGAGTCGTGGAACGCGCCAACGGTAAAATCTTCACAGCCGTCAAGAAAATGCTCCTCGATGACAAAAAAGGCAAGTGACCAGACCTGTTACCTGAAGTGGTCTGGGCGCTGAACACGACTGAGTGCAGGGCGACTGGGTTCACCCCTTTTCGCCTTCTATACGGATCGGAGGCTATGACTCCGCAAGAAATAAAACATGGGTCACCGCGGACAGTCACGTCGGCCGTCCCCGACGTAGACGAGCCTACTTCGAAGGACCTCATCGACGGAGACCGCGTCTTCGCCCTACAGGCTCTAAACAAATACCAAGCTCAAACAAAAGCATGGCGCGACCACACAGTCATCCCGAGGGAGTTCAGCGAAGGAGACCTCGTACTCGTCCGGACAGCTCGGACAGAGTTCCGGGGCAAGTTGGAGCCAAAATGGGAGGGCCCTTTCATCGTCAAGACGAAGGCGTCCCCCAGCGCGTACAGGCTCACAACGCCATCCGGCGAAGACATAGAACATTCTTGGAACATTGATAATCTTCGCAAATTTTTTGTTTAACTCCTCAGGGCCACTTCGCCGTTGTAATCCACAAAACAGTTTTATACCGGACCGCACTCTTTTCCTCCCGGGCGGTGAGGTTTTAACGAGGCGGAGCAATGTAATATACACGCGAAAAATCCCCCGCAAAAATTACGTCGAAAAAGACCGCATCAACAGTCTTCGGCATTCGACCGACACAAAAGTTACCGCGGGGGGCAGCGCTGGCTACCTTCGCGTGCGACAGTCCGCGCAAAAGTCGCCTAAGGGTGCAGCCGGACTAGCACAACTAGTGCACAAAAAACGAAGTCTTCCACAAAAGACTATCCGTGCAAAATTCGCCTAAGGGTGCAGCCAGACTAGCACAACAAGTGCACAAAAAACGAAGTCTTCCTCAAAAGACTATCCATGCAAAAGTCGCCTAAGGGTGCAGCCGGACTAGCACAACAAGTGCACAAAAAACGAAGTCTTCCTCAAAAGACTATCCGTGCAAAAGTCGCCGAAGTGTGCAGCCGGACTAGCACAACAAGTGCACAAAAAACGAAGTCTTCCTCAAAAGACTATCCGTGCAAAAGTCGCCCAAGGGTGCAGCCGGATTAGCACAACAAGTGCGCAAAATCTAAGTCTTCTCCAAAAGACTCCGTGCAAAAGTCGCCTAAGGGTGCAGCCGGACTAGCACAACGAGTGCAAATAATCGAAGGCGCATTACATCAGTGCAAAAGTCTACAGGTGCAGCCAGACCGACACAATAAACGTGCTAGACCAGGTGTGCAACGCCTTACGAACATAGCCAGATGCGCGAAGGCACACAGCCTCTTCATACAAACTATAGTTACACGCGTACAGCGAGGGCATCACACCTTACATTGGTTCAACCTTCGGAATGATCCCCATCTCCCTATAGTTAAATAGCATTATCCTCAGTTCCTCACCCTCAAAAAGACTTCGCAACTCCCCCTCACCTACACTCGCCCCAACCAGGGAGGACAACAATTCTTGCCTGGCAGCCCTGCCCACACGAAGCCGACCACCATCCAATTCACTCACTCTACGCTTCGCCACCGCCTTTCGCCGCCTACGCCTAGCACTCAGACCAGGCAAAACTTCAGCATCCGTAACACGCGGAGAAGCCTCCGCCTCAGCCATATCCAAGGCCGCAAAGTAATCCAAGCCCTCATCCGAAGACTCTTCCGTCCACACAACCGAACTCCCAGAGTCATCAAACTCAGAAAATTTAGACGTAGACTCATCTGATTCATTTCCAGCGACCACGGTCGAAGCCGCCACAAAATTAGCAGTAGTGGTTGCGTGCGCAGGCCCGAAATCCTGAACCTGCGCAACAACCAAGGTTCAGTAACACAGACAAAATTCCCTAACTACCCCACACCCACTAAGCCACCTGCGAAGACCCAGCCGCCGCCACGGGATCTTCCGCTGCTGTCTCTGTCGCCGCCTTCGGGGGATCCCCCGCCATCGGCACTGTGGCTGGCGGCGAGCCTCCACCAGATATAGTAGGCGCAGGGGCAGCGTGAGAGCCTTCACCGGTTTCCAGGGAGCGGTGCCGGGTTGACCTCAGCCTCGGCCACCACCGGGTTGACCTCCGCTTCGGGCAGCGCGATGTTCAGATGTCCGAAGTCCTCCATGTCCTCAGCACGCGCCATCTACCACACAGCACACCGATTCAGCACACCTGCGTATACCCACATTCAACAACACAAAACAAAACACAAACTTTACCTGATCCCTCGCCCGGTCAGCCTGTTCCCTAACCGCCTCCCGACCGTGGGGACCCCACATCCTGTCGAAGAGGGCCCCCGCGGCGTCCTTCACCACAGGGTCTTCGACCATAAAAATCTCGCACCCGAAGTCTTCATCGGATTGGTCGAAGCCCTCATAGTGACTGCACCCCTCGCGGGACAGTGCATTCATGGCCCCCTCGCAGGTGACGAGGGAGGCAAAGGACATGAAGCCCTCCACGATGGTCGGGAGCGCTAACAATTCCTCTTGCAGCCACTCGAGGAAGCGAAGGCCTGCCTCTCGGTCGGGCACTTCGAAGTCAATAGTCCACGCACCTAGCTCGCGGTATAAGTCCACGAGCTGTTTGCGCATCAGCTCAACTTCCGCGCAAGTAGAGGCCTCGGCCCTCTCCATGCGGGCCTACACGGCGTTGAACCGCGCCTCCCATTCCTCGGCGCGCTGGCTGGCGAGACTCCCCTCCGCCCTCGCCAATTTGGCCTCCGCCTACGCCGTCTGCGCCTTGGTGATGGCCTAGTTGGCCTCCCTCCTTTCCTCCACCAGCTAGCGCCGGATGTCCATCCTCTCGCCCTCAGGGCGGCCACCTTATCCGCCAGCCTGCGGCTTTTGCTCTTCGTAGCCGATTTTTCCCGGACGGCGTCCGCGTGCTGCGCCCGAAGTCTCTCGACTTCGGCAGCCACGTCTGCCGTAAGGGCCCCCGACGCCACGCGGTCAGCGAAGTCGGCCGCCTAACAGACACGCATGAGACCACAATTACCATGAAAGCGGCACACAACGAAGCCTACCTCAACTTACTTGATTCAGCTGCTGCGTCAGCTACAGCAACGCCTCCCACAGCCGGTGGGACACAGTGCCCGCTTCGTCCTTGACGGCAGTGGCCGCCGAGACCTCGCCGCCAGCGCTGAAAGCGCCACCCTTCACCCCAAAACCGTGGTAGACGCCGTGGTTGCCACCACAGGCGAGACGGCAACAAGTTGCCCTTCGCCCGACCCTGCAACGTATCACCGGTCAGAAAAAAAACACTTACCAACGAGATAGTCGTCCACGCTAATATTTGTGCCGAAGTCGGCAACGCGTTTCCCCGGCGAAGGCTGCTCCAGGACCTTCGCAGCCCCCTCCGGGACGGACTTGGTTCCGCCAGCGCCGGCCGCCTTCGTGCTCTCCGGCAACTTGCTAGATCCAGGCACGGCCGGCTTCGCCGCCAGCGAAGGCTGGCTACTGCTGGGGACGACAGCCTTCACACTCCCCCGCGCTCTCTTCGGCCTAGCCTTAGGGAGCCTGACGACCGCCCGGCTGCTTCTGCACAGCATCCTGGCGATCCTTGTTCATCACTGCCGACACAACAGCAGCAATATTCCGTCTGTAAGGAAACACCCTCAAGTCACGAGCCATGCGAGATGTAAAAAAGTCTTCGCCAGCCGCGCGGGGATAGGAACGTTCTTGGGCCATCGACCCCTGGTAACCTCCAGCATCCGCGTCCAAGACTCCTGGAGCTCGGGCGAAGACATCCTTCCCCCGGGGGCCGCGCATGTCCCCATCAACTCCATAGCAAAACTATCGGAGACCCCCAGGTTTCCCAACGCAGTACCTAGTTTCCTCTTCATAATGGATGGGGCGGCCTCCGGCGCGGGGTCGTCTTCGATCACTGCCGCTGGTTTTTTGCCCCGGCGGTCGACAACGTCTACCCCGGGATAACCACCATATGACAAACCATTCAACTCAAAGACCCTATTCAGGCGATCGTTGGATCCACGTATGTCCCAGCTCCGCTGGGCCTTCGTCCTCGGCACGTAGCGACCAACAATTCGCACCGCCCCATCCTCCGCCTCGCGCACAACCGCGGCAGGATCCCGCCCTCGCACATCCAAAGCAAAAAGCGGACTTCGCACTTTCCGCCCACCCAGGGAGGGCATCTCGCGAGGGCATACTTCGCCCAGCATCCATCCATGCGCCAAGGGCCACACCCCATACCCTATGAATTCCTCAACCAGATCACGCCCGCTACTCCTACGGGCAGCGATCCGAAGGGCCCTTTCATTCTCATCATCCTCCGCCACTTCAAATGGTGGGTACGCCACATAATTATGAGAACACATGATGGCAGCAGGGAGCCCAGGGTGATCTTCGACTTTAGCCTCTGAATCATAGAACTAGTAGTCCCACCAGTTGCCCCACTTATTTCGGGCATAGGGGACCAGCTCCACAACCTCCATCGAAGTCTTCCCGGACTTCGGCGTGAAAGTGCACGATCCGAATTGCGCAATCTTATGTCCAATTCTTCTCTTCTGCCAGTGCAGACAGTAGTGCTTGGCGAAGACTTCCACCGAAGGCTAACCGCCATACGACGTTGTTGCCCAGACATACTTCGCCAATGCCACCATGGCGTTCGGTGTCAGCTGATGAACCTGGACCTCGAACTTCTGCAGAACCTCCGACACGGAACGATGCGCAGGCAGACGAAGGCCGGCAATGAAAAATGCCTCAAACACAACCAATTCACCCTCGGGCTCGGGAATCTCCTCTGCCCCTGGCACACGCCCGACCCCGCCGCCAAAATACCCCAACCGTTGCATATCTTGCACGCGGCCCGACGACATCCGCGAAACACCGAATTCCACCATATCACCCGCTTGCAATTCCGCCACCGCCACACTGCCCGAGAGATCCTCGGAAGGCGTCTCGGCCGTCGGCGTGGTCGCAGCAGACGAGGAGGAACACGGCATGGCTACGTACCGTCGATGGCGGCGCGCGGTCTGCTTCACGCGGGCCAGTTCTCCGGCGATCAGGAGCAAGGAGGGCAGACGAGCAAGCGAGTAGTTTGAACAAGGGAGGTTAGGGTTTTTGTGGCGCGCAGAAAGGTAAATTTCAATCCGCGCCGCCCCCACCCCCTTTTTATACACAGGGCGCGACGCTTCAGGAAACCCGCAATCCAAAAGTGCGGTGTCAATCAACGGTCATGTCAAAAACCCCCGCGGAACCACTTCGAGCGAGGGCAGCGTCTCCACCATCTAGCGACGCCTTCGGCACCAGATGACTTAGTAGAACTGGTCCTTCGGAGGGCAAATGTTGGGGCGAAGGCGAAGACGCCACCCTTCGCTCGAAGCCTTCGCCAGACTTGCTGCAACAACGGAGACAAGACGACTGGCAGACTCTACCCTTCGTCCCACGCATCGGAAGACGAAGGCCTACGGCGAAGTCGTCCTGTCCCGTGACCTCGTCCAACATGGAGGCCCACAGGTGATTAGGCCCATTATAGCAGGCCCTGCGTGGCCGCTACGCATTACGGGCTTAATTTGTAAAGGCTTCCCTGTAATTACAGTCTGTAACCCTGCTTTATGGGAATATTCCGGGGATAACCTGGGCGCCTGAGGGCACATGCGTCCTTAACCCAAGACGCTGGGCACTCAGGCACCTATAAATACCCCAGTACAGTGCCCTTGAGAGGCTGAATTCAATAGAGCTATTGTCATCTCGAGTTGAAACCTTGTTTACACTGTTTTTGCTCCCCCGTTGGATTAACTTGCCCTAGAGAGCAAGTTCCAACATCGCACAAGGTACTAACAAAGAAGAAGAGATGGTTTCCTCCTTCAGCACAAGGATGCTTCGTTATAAATAGAGATATTTAACAGGAAAATAAAGGTTTTTGCCCTCAGCATGAAGATGCTTCGTTACATATGAAAGGATCATTCATTGATATTGATCCGAAGGTGCTTCGATGTGAACAAAAAGAATGGAAGGTGTTTTTCTCCTTTGGCTCAAAAAGCTGGGAGCATCGGTTTCGTCCACAACAAAGCAAACAACAGTGGGATAAAAGGTAAGGCAACATTACAAGTAAAGCAACATTACAAAATTTCTTTTACATTCAATTATAGTTACTTGCAGAATAGTACATTTTTTGTACAAAGAAACTTTAGAAGAGTTTTTGCAGACACTAGCAGAAGAAAGAAAAGCTTCTGAAGCTTCCTTTACAGCTTCAGAGTGAGCTTCGGCTCATTAGTATTCGCCAACAACACCCTAAAAACAACAAGGCAAAGGTATTGAGAAATGTAATAAGGAAAAACCTTAAATAAAAACATGAAAGAAAAGAAAATTGCCATACCTTGCCAAGCAAAGCTCGAGCTTCGTCTCCGGCAGCCTCTCGACCACCCTTACCCAGATTTGAGTAATAAACCTATTATCTATACTTCTGGCTTTCAGCTAAAATATTAGCTAAGTCAGCTAGAGAAATAGCGAAGGTGGGTTTGTTGACATCACTTAAGTGTTTGCATCCAGCTTTTGCGAAGATATTAGCTATTCCTCGGGCGGCCACCAATGTGCAGAAGTCCCCATGCCCTTCCATCACTTCGTCAAATTCATTAATTTCTTTCTCCATGAAATCGAGGGCCTTTGGAATGTCTTCGGCAGAGTAATTCATTTCTCCTGATATTGCCCCAACTAGGGATGTTCCTAAAACATCCGAATTGTATCACAAATTTAATATTTTAGCATAGATATACATAGAATTAAAAGTTAATTTTCGGCAATGTTATTAATAATATTATAAAGTATTTAAATAATTTTTTGTATATTTTTTTATGTACATTATTTTCTCCCTACAACAAAAAAGGTGAAAAAACATCCGAATCCGTATTCGGATAGACATCCGAATTTTATATGAATTATTTAAAAAGATATAAAATGAATTTAATGTTTATTTTTTGTGAAGATTAATAGTCTCAATGCTAAAAACAAGAATATAAATTTATATAACAAATTCTATATGTTAGTTGTTCACAATCGACTAAAAAAGACCAAAAAAATGACATCCGAATAAATATCCGGATCCATCCCTAGCCCCAACTGAGCTGAAAATTTTGCACAAGCGGGTGGAGCATCGAGCTACGAAGCCTAAGCATGTCTCCCGAAGCAACATTAGAGCTTCAAATAAATTAGAACTTTTTTCCTGCTTCGGCATTGATCTTATCTTTCATGCTTTTGACTTCGTGCTCATAACGATTTTTAGCTTCCTTTAACTTTGAATGTACTTTTTAAGCTGTTTATCTTCATCACAAATGCGAGCAGCCTGATCCTTGATCCGAAGATGAGCTTCGGCCAAGTCTATGTCAACATTTTTAATCTTCGAATCCTTCTCTGCTAGAGAACTTTCAAGTTCTTTCACTCTTTTCTCCATGTTATTGACAACAAGTTCATTCTTTCTATCTTCATCTTCTTGTAGAAGTTTCAAAGCTTTACTCAGCAGTAAGCTCTATCAAAAAACAAAAGTTAGCCATAAAATTTAGAAATTTAAAAACTAAAAAGTCAAAGAGGCAGACATAAGAGTTTATACCTTAAAATTCAAGTAGAATAAGCGCCCAGTAATGTGTTGCCTTCTATAGTTACTAAGCTCCCGCTCAAGCTTCAGAAATCCAATAGTCTTTGATAAAGTATTAACAATTTTTGCTCCAGCGCGGTCAGGGATGCACCCCAAAATCTCTTCGTTGACGCCACCAAAAAGCATAGATCTGGACTTGTATCCACTAGCAATGGTGAATTCTTTCAATTCAAAAATATCTTCATCGGAGAGTCCTTGGCCGCCCAGGTGCCATAGGTCCAATTCTGTGTCCTCCGAAGAAGCCTTTTTCAACTCTTTCATTTTTAAAGCCGAAGCCTTATCATTGGATACTTCAGCTATGTCCTTCTCGGGAGCTACATAAGATATAAGTCTGTTAACCTCTCACATTGTGGTCCCAAGGTTCTCAATTTCAGGCGTGGCCTCATAAGCTTTAGCATCGGTATTACCTTTGGCATTAGCAGGCACAACAATTTTTTCCGTCGAGGTTGGGGGCGGGGTCTTTTGGATGGCTTGATTACGTTCATCATTCATCGTTTCTTTTGACCCCCGGCATTTCACCCGGTAGCCAAAGCAGTCTCCTTTCCTCCTGAGTTTTGTTCAATTCCCTTCTCCTTTGACTGCAATAGGCTAGTCAGATCTGACCTCAGGGGACTTAGCATGGCAAACGGGAAGGGTTCAGTCATTACCTTTAATATTTCTGAAACATCAACAGAGGAAGACGGAGAAGTACCGACAGTCTTTTCTGGTAAATCTTGTACCTTCGTCTCGGTAGGGGCCATCTTGGCAGACTTTCGTTTCTTGGGAGCCGAATCCTTTGGCTCCGCTAGAACTTTTTGTTTTTTTACCAGCCCTCTGATCTTCTTTGATGGACCGAATGGCTTGCCTTTTCAAAATACTCACAACCCTCTTTTTCTTTGCTCCCTCGGCCCCTTCGTCAAGCCTTTCGTAATCTGGATATTCAAAGTTAAGAGCATCCATCACTCGATTCAGCCTTCATTATTCCCATGTACTGAAGGCAGCTGCCATCAACTGATCTTCTTTCTTCATGTAATTGCCAAGAATTTCATTACACATTGTTTCTATTAATTCCAACCATTTGGTGCAGGGCTTTCTGAAGCTTTTTTGAAATTTAAACCGATAGGGAAGCCGTACAAGCTCATATTTATTCCCTTCTTCCTTTTTCTTCGTCATTCCCCATCCACCAGAACATGGAAATGTTATGTTTACCAAATATTCTTACACCAAGTCCCGAGTGTTAATATGCTCCTCCACGACTCTAAATTCCATTTCGGCCAGTTGGAGGGGGACCCGAGCTGCATGTTGCACAAGGGTCGTGTCATGCCAAAGCTCAATCTTAAGGGACTCATCACCATACACATAAGCTTCTCCCTCCTCTTATCTTCAGCTTTCACGTAGAACCATTCATTTGTCCAGCCAGTCAGCCACTTGGTGCGATATCCAATCATAGGAGCCTTGGTATCTTTTCGGTATGCAAAGTTGTAGCATCCAAAGTTTTTGTGCAGCCCATCATATCTAGCCTTCGTCTGATAGTGGAGTTCGTGCACTCGGCAAAACCCTTTAGCGTTGGCACTCTTTCCTTGGCTTTGGAGAGTCCATATATACACACTCAGTCTAACTATGGCATTGGTGGTCAATTGATGCAGGTAAATCTTGAACTTCTTCAAAACCTCACCAATCATCTCATATAGGGGGAACCAAAGTCCTGCAATGAAGAAACTTTTGAAGACTACGACTTCGTCATCTTTTGTTCTGGAATAACCTCTTCCCCAGCAAACCGAACTAGTCCATCATCATTCTCTCCAAAATATCCTAGTTTTTTCATTAAAACCAGATCGTCTGCTTTAACTGTGGATTTCCCAAACTCAATATGGCTGGTTTGCTCGGGCTTAAAATGCCATCATCATCTTTGTTTTCACTATCAGCATCGGTGGTGGTTAGTTCAGCTTCAACATCAACAACTTCTTCTATTGGAACTGGTCCTTCCACTTCTTGTACAACCAACCCAGAACACTTCATCATTTCTGAGATGGGGGCCATTTTAGAAGTCCCAGCCTCTTCTCCTTTGCGTGCCACTCTAGCAGTAGACCTCACTCTAGCCATTTCAGTTTTCAGTTTTTGACAGACGAAGCTACAATTAAACGATTGAACGTTTGTCTGAAGCTTATACAACAAGTTCGTAGAAAGAAGCAAGCTTCGGCTTCAGTAAAAATATTCAGCAGCACAATGATGCAATAGCAATGAATGTTGTGGTAACTTCTCACCAACTCGTTTGTTTATATAGCCCCGCAGGTGAAGAAGGCAAACTACCGAGACACGTGTACTAGCTGATTGGTGGACCAGTAAGTGTTGTTCACTTGTTCTCGAATGTTGTAGATCAAGAACAAGGCAACACAATTGTTAATTATTACGGACCTTCGTCTTCAGAAATATTATCTCCATATGGGTATAATGTTCATCAGACGAAGGTCAAGAAAGACATACCTTCATCATTTTATATGTGAATAGGAATGCAAAAGAATTAAAGACAGTGACTGCATTTCATTAATTATTACATATTTGTATTTCATAAAACATGTATGAATATTAACAATATCAACATTACAATGATACCTTCGCCTATTTATAGTACCGCCTGAACAGTATGATGTCACCGTATCAACATTACAATGATACCTTCGCCTATTCATAAAAGATGCGAGAGAATGATTACAATACCGCCTAAATAGTATGATGTTACTGTTCATCTATTTATAGGCACAGAACACAGTCCAAGTAAAATTACATTCATGTCCCTTAACATTTGTTTACATGTGACCTTGGTTATCAAAGGTTTAACTGGTCTTTTCCTCTTCTGCTTGAGCCAAACTGAAGCTGATGGTAGCTTCTGCATTCTGCGTTGTTGCTTCTACGCAGAGTCTTCGCCTTAAGAAGCTGAACCAAAGTTGATGACAGCTTTGGCGGGCCTCTGTATCATTTTGTCGAAGACATTCTTGTCTTGAGGACCTTCGGCAGAGAAGAAGACCCCCAATAGTAGCCCCTTCGCGGTGCTAGATTGTTTTTTCGTAACGAGCTCAACCCGTGAAAAACACAGTCTTTGGAATGCCGAAGGTTCAAAAAACACCTTTCCTGAGCTTGTTATCAAAAAACGATTAAAATATTTCGAGCGTCGGTCGGTCCACCGTTCAGCTAGTGTACACGTTCTGGCAGTTCGCCTTCTTCTCCTGCAACGCTATATAAACAGACAGGTTGTTGAGGAGTTACCACAGCAATCATTGTCATTGCCCTGTTGTGATGTTAAAAATTTTAACCAAAGCCGAAGCTTTCTGCATTGTGCTTTCGAACAAACCCTTCATCACTCGAGATCAGCTTCGTCTTAAGGAAACTGAACACTAAAATGGCCAGAGTAAGATCCACTGCTAGGGTATCCTGTGAAGGAGACGAAGCTGAAGTAACTAAAATAGCACCGATATCAGAGGTGATGAGACGATCAGGTTTGGTTGTGCCGAAAGGAGCTACTGCCGAAGGTGCTACTACCGAAAATTGTACTGCCGAAGGTGCTACTGCCGAAATTGAACAGGTTGTGGCCGAAGACGGAAGTGACAGCAAAAGTGAGGAAGACAATAGCATTCTGAGCCCAATGAAGCCTAGTCATATTGAGTTTGGAAGATCCACCATAACAGTAGGGGATTTGGTTGTGATGAAGAAGCTAGGCTATTTTGGGGAAAATGATGATGAACTAATCCATTTTGCTAAAGAAGAAGTAGTTTAAGAGCTAAAGGAAGATGAGGTTGTTCTGTTTAAAAGCTTCTTTAGGGCCGGGCATCGGTTCCCCCTATATGATATGATAGGGGAGGTTTTGAAAAGATTTGAAATATATCTCCATCAGCTGACACCAAATGCCATTGTTAGGCTCAGTATTTACATATGGGCTCTCCGAAGCCAAGGTAAAAGTGCGAATGTCGAAGGGTTCTGCCAAGTGCACGAACTGCACTATCGAACGAAGGCCAGAGCCGATGGTCTACATAAGAACTTCAGGTGCTATAATTTTGCATACCGGAAGGATACCAAGGCCCCGGTGATTGGCTACCGTACTAAATGGACAACCTGGTGGACTAGTGAATGGTTTTACGTGAAGACTAACGAGAAGAAGAGGGAGAAGCTCATGACTATGGCAATGAGTCATCTGAGATTAAGCTTCAGTATGACGAGGCCATTATGCCACATGCAACTCGGCTCCCCATGCCAACTGACCGAAGTAGAATTCAGGGTGGTAGCTGGTCATATTAGCACTAGGGACTTAGTGCAGGAATAACTAGCAAACATAACTTTCCCAACCTCCAGCGGATGGGGGATGCCAAAGAGGAAGGAAGGAGGGAAAACTATGAACTTGTTTGACTTCCCTACCTTTTCAAATTTCAGGAGAAATTTAAAGAACCATGTTCTGAATGGTTAGAAATGATAGAAACTAGGTGCAATGAGATCCTCAGAAATTATACGAAGAAAGAAGACCAGCTAATGACTGCTGCCTTCGGCACCAGGCCAAAACGAAGGTTGAATCGGGTGATGGATGCTCTAAATTTTGAATACCCAGATTACGACAGACTTGACGAAGGGGCCAGGGCGAAAAGAAAGAGGGTTGTGAGTATTCTGGCCAAGCAAGCTGTCTGGTCCGTTATAGAAGACCAGAGAGTTGTTAAGAAGCAAAAAACTCTAGCGAAGCCAATGAATTTGACTCCCAAAAAACGAAGACTTGTTATGATGACTGTTGCAGAGATGAAGGTACAAGATGTACCAGAAAAGACTGTGGGCCCTTCTCCATCCTCCTCTATCGATGTTTCAGAGATACTAAAGGTAATGACTAAACCCTTCCCGTTTGCAATGTTGAGTCCCCTAGGGTCGGATCTGACTGCCTATTGCAGTCGAAGGAAAAGGGTGTTGAACGAAGCTTGGAAGCAAAGGAGACTGCTTCGACTAGTGAAGAGAATGTCGGGTCCCAAAAAAGCGGCGAATGATGAACATAATGCAAGCCATTGAAAAGACCCCGCCCTCGGCTTTGGCAGAAAAAGTTATTGTGCCTACCGATGCCGAAGGTACTGCTGAAGCTAAAGCTACTGAAGCCAGGCCTATCGAAGCTACTAAAGCCGAAAACCTCAGGACCACAATGTCAGAGATTAACAAACTTATATCTGATATGAACCTTGAGATAGGTGAAATATCCACTGATAAAGCTTTGGAGGACACAAATTTGGACCTACGACACCTGGGCGGTCAGGAACTGTCTGACGAAGACGTTTCCGAGCTGAAGGAATTCGCTCTTGTTGGCAGATACAATCCTGGTTCTGTACTATTTGGTGGTGTAGACGAAGAAATCTTGGGATGTATCCCTGACCAGGCTAGGGCAAAAATTGTCAGCACTCCATCAAGAACTATTGGATTTATGAAGCTTGAGCGAGACCTTAGTAATTATAGGAGACAACACATTATTGGAAGTTTATTCTACTCAAATTTTAACGTATAAACTCTTATGCCTGTCCCTGTGAATTTTTTAAGTTTTAAACTTATAGATTTTGCGGCTAACTTTTTTCCTGGCAGAGTTTATTGCTAAGTAAGGCCTTGAAGCTTCAGCAAGAAGTTGAGGACCAAAAGAATGAACTTGTTGTCAGCGACTTAGAGAAAAGAGTAAAAGAGCTAGAAAATTCTTTGGCAGAGAAAGATCTGAATGTTAAAATTGCTGAAACCAAGTTGACTGAAGCTGAGCTTCGCAACACAGATCAAGCTATTCTCATCTGTGATCAAGATAAAGAGCTTAAAATAGCACATTCAAATTGAAAGAAGTTACAGATCATTATGAAGACGAGGTTAGAATTTTGAGAAACAAGGTCAAAGTCGAAGTAAAAGAGAGCTCCAAATTATCTAAATCTTTGATGCTGCTTTGGGAAACATGCTCGAGCTTCGTGGAACAAAGCTTCGCCCGCGTACGCAAAATTTTTAAATTAGTTGGGGCAGTGTCGAGGTAAAAGGATTATTCTATTGAAGACATTCCGAAGGCCCTCAACTTCGTAGAGAAAGAAATTAATGAAGTTGACGAAATAATGGAAGCGCATGGAGACTTCTATGCTCTGGTGGCCTCTCATGGCACAACTGTCGCCTTCATGAAAGCTAGGTGAAACCACGCAAAGGCCGTTAATAGGATGAATTTTAGCCTTGCACCAGCTAACCTCATTGATATTCCGGCCGAAGCCCAGAGCAAAGGCAACAAATTTATTACCCAAATCTGGGCGAAGGTTGGCCGAGAACTACCTGGAGACGAAGCTCGAAGCCTGCTTAACAAGGTATGTAAGGTCTCTTTACCGTTAGGCATTTTTCATTTTTCCTTTGTTCCTTTGCTCCTCATTATCCTTGCCTTCCTCATCCTTCAGGGTGATGATCCGGGAGCTGATGAGCCAAAGCTAATTCTGAGGTGTTAAAGAAGACTGTAGAAACTCCTTTTGCCAACATCTGTAGAAATACTTTTGAAGGTTCTTTGTACAAAAAAGTGTACTATTTAACAAAAAATTGTAACCGAATGTGAACAAGTTCTTGTAAATATTTGTAAATGCTTCATAATGCTATTTTACCTTTCATTCGTGTGTCATCTACTTTACAGTGGATGAAACCCATGCTTGTAGCTTTTTGAGTTGAAGGCGAAAAACACCTTCCTTCTTTTCTTTCACATCAAAGCATATTTCATATACCACGAAGTTTTGTTTGAGACGAAGCATCTTCGTATATACGAAGCATTTTCTCATTAAAAATGGGCATCTCCGCTTTTCCTGTTAATGCCTTATGATTTATGTCATGATGATGATCCTATGAATGTCTAATGTATGTTTGTATGAATGCAAAAGATGATGTGATGAAGTATGAAAATGTATGCCGAAGGTAAAAAACTCAGACGAATACACATAGACTCTGCATCCCCTTAGGAATGACTTTGGAGTCTCTTCACCTTTTACTTAGGTGGTATTTTAGCTCTGCATTCCCTTAGGAACAACTCTGGAGCTAAGCTCTGCATCCCCTTAGGAACAACTTCGGAGCTTCTTCACCTTTGACTTAGGTGGCATTTAAGCTCTGCATTCCCTTAGGAATGACTTTAGAGCTTCTTCACCTTTTACTTAGGTGGTATCTTAGCTCTGCATCCCCTTAGGGACGACTTTGGAGCTTCTTCATACTTTTTTACACTCGATGGTGTATCCCAGATTTTACATTTTACATGTGGGGGAATTTGGCCCTTGTATTGCATAGGGCTGCACAAAAAAATGAAAATTACAACCTATGGCCCCATTAAAGACCTTTCTCTTCTCCTAAAAGGAAAAGGGTGCCATAGGGAAGAAATAAGAAAATTACATAGTTTACGCATAATATCTCCGAAGCTCATTCGCATTCCAAGTCCTTGGAATGTCATTGCCGTCTAAGTCTTTCAACCTGTATGATCCAGGTCTTGACGAAGATATCACCAAGGGACCTTCCCACTTAAGCTAAAGCTTCCCCACTGTATTCGGGTTGGCCACCCTCTGAAGCACTAGGTGCCCTGGCCTGATGTTTTTCAGTTTTACCTTCCGATCACGCCACTTTAATTGTTTCGGCCTGATACTTACTGATGTGGTCTACTTCTTGGAGCATGGTCCCTTCTATGGTGTCTTTTGTTATTTTGCAATTATCTTCATCTTCTGCTGAAGCTAAGGTCCTTATTGAGCCCCTTCTTTCTTCTTCCGATGTTATTGCTTCGTCACTAAACAGAAGCTTGAACGGGGTAAAACCCGTTGACCTTGAGACAACAGTGTTGTGGTTCCACATCACCTTTATTAATTCGTTCGGTCATTTTCCTTTAGGCTGGTTGAAGGTTGACTTCATTATCCCTATTATTATAATTCTATTTGCTCTTTCTACCAATCCATTTGACTCCAGATGTCTCACTGATGCAAAGTGTATTTTTGTATCGATCTGGCCACAAAAGTCTTTGAACGTTTCGACATCAAATTGAGTTCCGATATCAACTGTGGCAGAACCTCCCAAGTTATTGGGCCCACATGCACCTGTCCTTGTCTCAAAGACCTCAGACTGCTATGCATGTGCACTAGATAACTTAACAGGATCCGTCTGATTGCCCCAAGGACATCGGATAAACCACTTACAACCAGAACCGCGGGATTAAGTAACACAAATCAAACACACCAATATTTTTGCAGCGGAAAATCTTATTACCAAATTTTACAAGTTACAAAATTTTTATATTATTTTATCGGAGTGATTACAAAAGTATAGGTTTGAAATATATGCTAGCTCAAGTGACCATCCTCAAAAAGGAGTATAAGGGAGTTACTTAGACTTATAAGAAGGCCGAGCCCACCGGCACTTAATACCATCATCAGCAGTACAAAGCTATAACCTGAAAACAATAGGGAATAAAACCCTGAGTACGGAATTACTCAGCAAGACTTACCCGACTAAAGAAAAGACTCCCAAGGGTATGCTGGATTTGGGAATCAAGGAAAAGTTTTAGCAAGAATCAAATTAGATACTTTTGCAGAAATAGCTTACTAAAGAGAGTCCTTACTTTCAATATTTTAACGCCAGATTAAATATTAATAGACTCTGTTTGCATCTGGTCTAATTTCACCATCTCATCAATACAACATCATTTTTATTCATGAGGTTCACATCCTGACTTAGGTTGTAGGGCAGTGACCAAGTCTTCATAACCGCGAAGGTACCGCGATCCGAATCGATTATACTCAGCTGAGGATCTCCGATCACACGACATATGTAGCACTTAACCCTTGCATATGTCAACCCGCCACCGGGGTTCTTAAGACTAGATCAGGTTCACGTCAACCGAGAGCACAGATACACAACCGTCCAGCCTCTTGCCACGGAGGGTACACGCTACTCTCGCCACCGCTCCACTCCCATTGCGTGTTATCTTATTCTGGCCTTAGTCTGCCCGAGGCAAAGCTTACCCATGACGAGGCATGTGACCAGTTAAAGGGTCCTCGATCATCAAGCCTACATACGCATCCAATCCTTAATCAACCTAGGTAGAACATCACCTGTTCCTAGCCCAAGTTTCGATTTAATTACTTCCATCCTTAGGATTGTTTGTGTTCCTTAAGATGAAAAGAGCATCACAGGGAACTTTGCAGTAAGATCCCACCATGCTCCCAATGAAAATATATTCTTGTAGGTAGAAGCCATCCTTCCTCAGGATAACCCCTGAGCTAGGCAGTATTACAAAAGACAACCTCTATCGACAAGATCGAAGCAGGGCTAAGCATTTTTGTAAATCATATTTTTGATACTTCATCAGAAATATCTATAAAGGTATGGATATCAAGGAAGGCAATGCATCAAAGGGTTCCAAGCAACTCCTATAAACCTAATGCACATTTCACTAGACTTAAAGTGTGCAAAAATTATTTAAAAACACAAGGAAGGGATTGCATGCACCGGAGCTTGCCTAGGTAACACTAGATTAGTGTTGTTAGGTGAAGTCCACTTGACGACCATCCTTTGTCCTAGCACTTGATCCAGCGGGTTCATCTATCAGCATTATCATGCGGAGTAGCCCGCGCTTGGGGTCGACTTGGGTCATCTTTCGCATCGTGCGATTAATTAACGTACCTGAATGAAATGCATTATGCATATGAATGCATATAGACAGGAATATCAAAAACCCTAAATAGTGCTACGCGATAGCGAATTTAAACATCTAGTGGCGAGGCGTTGTACAATTTTGTACGGAATCACTAGTTATTAATATACGGCTACACGCAATAATTACGCTTCTCTAAATTAAACGAACCTAACACAAACATCGCAAACAAATCATACACTTTAAACATAATTAGCTTAAACACAACTCATCAGCTAATTAGTTAAATGCTAAATTTATCCCTCACTTTATAAATTATACCACTTTGCTTTCCAAGAACTAATTTAATTTTATTTTGCATCACACATTTATTTAATCTATCTAACAATTTGGTTAACAACTTGCACGCCAATAATAAATTTAGCTCAGGTTCACTACATTGATTAACGAATACGAATCAGGGTTTTTCGTTGATTACACGTTTACCGCACTAATTTTAAATTCACTCGAAACTAATAACCCAAGCAAATCACATAGAATTAATAACTACTGTATAGGAAATATTTCTACAATACCTTATATAACACATAAAAGAAATGAGAAAGGTATTCTTCACAGAGCATCGCCATAATATAACTAACCAATCCAGTTAACCGTAAAAACAAATCGGCTTACCATAACCGAATCGGCTTGGCAGATGAGAGACCACGATGATCTTCGGTTCATTTATTTTACTGAACAGGGAGCTCTAAGGGTGTACGACCAACGAGTACGGTGAAGCGATGACAACGGGGATTGAGTTTACGATAGGAGGTGATGATAGCGCGGCACGACATCCCTGGACGCGAGCTAAAGTAGAGCGAGCGGTCTACCGGGGAAGATGCAAGGGAGGCGAGGAGCCGAGCAATCACTTAAATATGGTCTACGGCGAGGTCTGCCGGTAAAGAATATTGGCAAACATCGCGATACGACGAATGCGTAGAGCTTCAAAACCACGCACGCGAGAACCAACTACTGCGCGATTACGCATTAGAAATAAGCGCACGCGGTAGCGAACATGGTTAACGAGCCTAACGACATAGGACCAAACGGCGAACGCATTTGGTGAGGTCGACGACGCGACGGGAATTAAAGTCGAGCGAGCCGAGAGGGCGCGCTGACGAGCAGAAAACAGGACGTGACTGTGGGCAGAGGAGAACTTGACACGACGAGGGACAACGAAACGCTGCGCGCACGACGAGGAGGTAGAAGGCCACAACAAGGGAGCTCGGCGCGCCGACTGCGACTACGGCGAGGAAGGAGCAGACACTGCTATGTGCACAAGAAAGTGGAATCCGAGCGCAGGGCGAGCTCGGCGAGCGACGCGCACGGCGCGCAGAGGCTTTACGGCATAGTGGATCAAGGGACCAATCCGAGCTGGAGCTGGGACGGCAAGGAATCTCCACGGCGGGATCGCGGCGCTGGCGAGGAAGCTTGGAGAACCGCGACCATGGCTGGTGAGGGGCTCGGCACAGGAGAGGAGCAACCACCAGGGGAAGGCGCGCGTAGAACTCCACGGCGAGCAGAGGGAAGGAGACAACCTCAGGCGCCATGGAAGAAATCTTGAGGAATCTGCGCGCGGGGAGAAAGGAAACGCCAGGAGCCTGGGCACGCCATGGCTGGGAGCTACAGCCGGCGGCCATGGAAGAGAGCCGGAGATGGGCGCGGGCTTGGGGAGAGGACGGCTAGGCGCTGCCGGGCTGGACGAGCTCCGGCGTGCAGGGAGCCGTGCGACGAAATCCGAGTAGAGGCCAGGGGCGCGCGTGCACGGCACCAGGGACTCACGACCTGCAAGCTGAGGGAGGGAGCCTTGCGAGAGGCGGTAGAAAGGAAGCACAGGCTGGGCACGAGCAGGCACAGGATGCGTGGCAAGGAAGGAGGAGCCGGGGCAGAGGGTGCTCGGCGAGGGAGAAGATGGAACGGCTGGAATCAGAGACTGAGCGCTTGCAGGGGAGGAGGCTGGAGGCCGGGGAGAGAAAAGCTACGCGCGGCAGAGAAGAAGGAGCAACGCGCACGCTGGGTAGAAGCAGCTGCTGATTTTTCTTAGTGCTTAAGCAATGTGTGCAGGATTACGATAAGGAAGCCGCGGTGGATATTTTTTTTCAGGGATTAAGCGGCAACAAGAAAAGAAAAAACCTATGACAAGTGGGATAAGGACGGGAAAAATCCACCACATGAGCGGCATCCAGATGTTTCTTTTCTTTTTATTGCATTAGGAGATAAATATCCAGTGCTGAAGGTTCCTAGAAAATACGAGAATAGGACTAAAAAGTGACGTGAAGGAAATGGTGTCCCATGATCAGAGGATACGTGAGAGGATAAGTGATATTTTCTTTCTTTTAATCAAAGAATACACCACTAACCAAGTTTATGAGTTAAACATGACTAAAATGCATCAAATTAAGTGATATTTTGATTTTAGAACCAAGATTTGAGGGTCTGACGAATGTATAAAAAGTCGGGCCGAATATGAGATCGACAATAATATTTAAATAGGATTTGATTTGGTTATCTTACAGAGTGTGCTGAAGAACAAATTGGATCGTAACCTTGCGCACGATTTCGTGCAATTCGAATTATTTTGTCCAGAACATTTTAGTCGTCAAGTTCAAACTAATTTGCTCGGGATAAAAATCACTCGAGTGAGTCGGGCTTCCGAATTCGTATTCGCGCGAGCGATGAATTTTAAATAACCATCGAACGCACCGATTTTCGGAACAGCTACGTTCCGAACATCACAAAAATTTAGGAAGAGTCTGGATTAATAAAAACGATGTCGAACTCGTGACAGATGAAACAGATGCGATATTAAAATTACGATAGGCGAAGAGAATTAGAATTTAGTATCTGTTTTATCCACTGATTACGTGTTTAAATCCGTACTCGTTGTCGAGCGGAATATAAGCACCAGGGATGTTACATCAACCGCGATAGCCTTCGTCACATCGAATCGACAAACAATACTCTGCCAGAAGAACTTCTGGACTGTGGCTGAAGTTATTGTAGCTAGGGGCATAGCTTCGATCCACTTCGAGAAGTACTCCACTGCTACCACAACATATTTCAAGTTTCCTTGTGTTGGTGGAAGTGAGCATAGCAAATCTAGGGCCCACCTTTGCAGTGGCCAGGTGGGCTAGATTAATTGGGTTAAAGACGAAGGTTGTTTCTAGTCTCTGGCACACTTTTGGCAGTTTTCACATTTTTGAACCAAATCCGCTGCATCCGAAGCTGCCTTCGGCCAATAAAATCCTTGTCTAAAAACCTTCCCCAGCAAAGGCCTAGACCCAATATGGGCTCCACACAGTCCTGCATGTATCTCCTTCATGAGCTCTTAACCTTCAGTTCTAGACAAACATTTTAATAATGGAGAGCAGACTCTTTGTTTGTACAATTCTCCCTCTATGATTACATAGGGTCTTGTTCTTGCTTCCATTATTTTGTTGTAAGCTTCGTCATCTGAAAGACAATTGCCTTGGAGGAAAGATACAATCTCAGTCCTCCAATCTTTGCTGTGCATTAGCGAGTTTGTAAGCACTATTCTCTCCATGAGCTCGACTAAAGGTGCTTTTATTGTTTCGAAAAATACCTCGAAGGTAATGGAAGCTCCTGTGCCACTGACTTAGCTAATAAGTCTGCATGTTCATTTTCTCCTCTTGGGATGTTTTTTACAGAGAATCCTTCGAAAGAGGCTTCCATCCTTCGGATTGTGTCCAGATACTTCTCGAGCTTTGGGTCCCTTGCTTTACTACTTTTGTCAACATGACCCAAAATGACTTGTGAGTTAGATTTGAGGATTGCCCTTCTTATTCCCATTGCCTTAAGTTTCTGAAGCCCCAAGAGAAGGGCCTCGTACTCTGCAATGTTATTTGTGCAGTTGAAGTCCAACCTTGTTGCATAGCAGGTTTTGATTTTAGATGGTGAAATTAAAACAGCAGCTACTCCTGCGCCGAAGGTTCCCCATGACTGATCACAAAATATTGTCCAAGCTTTGGCATCATTTGTTCTTGCCTCATCCTAAGCCCCTGGCGTCTAATCAGTAATGAAGTCTGCTAACGCTTGGGATGGGATCGAAGATATATGAACATAATCAATAGTGAATTCATTTAACTCTACAGCCCACTTTCTAACTCTTCCTGTGGCTTCTCTGTTTCTCATTATATCCTTGAGAGGTTGTGAAGAAGGTACTATAATATGGTACATCTAGAAGTAATGCTGAAGCTTTCTGGAAGCCATCAGTACAGCATATAGTACCTTCTCCAACTCTGTATAATTTTTCTGTGATGGGCTAAGTACTTCGGAGAAGAAGTACACAGGCACTTGCTTCTTTGCCTGGCCATCCTGCTTTTCTTGCACCAGCACCGCACTAACCGCAGCGTGGGAAGCAACTACATACAACAGCAATGGAGTTCCTCACGAAGGTGGGGTTAAGGTTGTTAATTCTATCAAATACTGCTTTAGTTTTTCGAAGGATTTTTGCTGAGTTAGTCCCCATTGGAAGACTTGGGCTGACTTCAGCACTTCGAAGAATGGCAAGTTTCTCTCTGCGGATCTTGAAATAAATCTATTCAATGATGCCAGCCTTTCTGTCAGCCTTTGAGCACCTTTTCATGACTTCGGTGGCTCCATCCGAAGTATAGCTTCTATCTTACTCGGATTGGCTTCGATCCCCTTTGTTGATACTAGGCAACCAAGAAATTTTCCATTCTTCACTCCGAAAACACATTTTTTGGATTTAGCTTGAGACCAGCTCTTCTAAAATTAGCAAATGTTTCTTGCAAATCAACAATGTGACTTTCTTGCTTCATGCTTTTGACTATGATATCTTCAACATATGTCAGCACATTCTTGCCAATTTGGGAGTGGAGGACTTTAGTAGTCATTCTATTGAGGCTTCCTCCAGCATTCTTGAGCCCCTTGGGCATTCGAAGGTAGCAGTATGTTCCACTGGGGGTTATGAAGCTTGTCTTGGGTTCGTCTTCTTTTTTCATCCAAATTTGATGGTAGCCTGAATAACAATCCAATAGGCTCATTAGCTTCGAAGTAGCTGCTCCATCCACTAGAGAGTCTATTCTGGGTAAAGGAAACTCATCCTTCAGACACGCTTTATTAAGATCTGTGAAATCAATGCACATTCTCCACTTTCCATTAGCCTTCTTCACCATTACATTATTGGACAACCACTTTGGATATGTTACCTCTCTGATTACTTCGGCACTCAGAAGCCTTCTGATTCATTTCATGCACCTTCGACTTTGTCTTCGGACATCTTTCGAAGTTTCTGCCTTCTTGGCCTAATAGCCGGATCTACATTAAGTGAATGCTCGATGACGTCTCTATTGACACCACAGAGATCATTGGCTGACCAGGCAAAGACATCCTTGTTGTTGAATAAAAACTACAACAGGGTTTTTCTTGTTCATCAGACAGTTGTGACCCCAGCAACACCTTCTGCTCGGCTATGTCTGTAACACCACAGGTGTTACTCAGGCTTTTTCCCTCCACACCTGCATTTGTGAACATTGTCACCTGTAAATGTAATTGAGCAAAAGGCACCAAATTGAAAAGCAAAGGCACAAACATGTGATTTTCATCTCAAGAAACATACCATAAACTCATCATGCACCTCAAGGGAGAAAATGTTCAAAACCCTAGTACTACCCTAAGTAAGTCATTTGAACACAAAAAGGAAAATTAGTGAGAAGACTATGAAAAACATAAAATCATGATGAGGACCAAATAACAAAGTTATAGTACACTAAATAAGCTACAAAATATAGTAAGGAAGATTGATCAAAGGGGTTTTTCAAAATTCCCAAAATGACCCCTCAAGTGAAAACTCAATGGGAAATTTAGAAAATTCAGAAATCTGAATTTTGACCTCTTCATAAAGTTCAGCCGTGTTCTCTAAATTCCAAAACTCAAACCCACACGATCCAAATATAAAAGTGGCGTCAAATTACCTTGAACACACTCTGGCAAAGCTTGAAATAAAACCAAAATTGTTTGGCACTGATTTGGCTTGACATTGGTCTCGGATTCCAGCTGGGCGACAGACCCAACTTCGCCCCCTCTTACCTCACAATTCTGAGATCTAATCCACTCAAGTGCTATAAGAGAAACAAAGAGTAAATGACAAAGAAGAAATTGTGTGTAGGGATTTCGGAGAGTTACGACAGGATCACGAGCCAATTAGCGTTTGAAAGTGACCAGACCGAGCACTACCACACTTGATGGCTTGCCTGACTGGCCGAGCGCGGACTGGCCGCGGCAGCGCGTGCCCCGCGCACCTGTGTCTCACCCCCGCCTATAAGTGCCCCAAGGGCCTTAGCCGCCTTTACTTGTGCACCCAAAGCCCCGCCCGAGCTAGTGATCACCGGGGTTCACCGTGAAAGGCAAGCGCCACCGCCCGCCACCACTGCCCGAGCTCGGCCGCCGTGGCCAGCCTTTCCCATTGGCCCCTAGCCTTGCCCGAGCCCTTGGACGGCTTCCCCGAGAGGCTGTGAAGCTTTCCCAAGCTTGAGCCGAGACCCTGCCTCACCAGAGAAACGAGCGCAACCTCGCCGGACTTCGGCCACCCGCCACCGCATGTAGACCAGGCTACCAGGTAAACCATTTTCCAATTATTTGTGCCTACAACCACCCTGACCTCCCGTGAAGCTCCCCAACACACTAGATTGTGCTATCCCGCTGTGGTTAGGCCGAATCACTCGCCGCCGATGAGCTCCCCTGCCTGCACGCGAAGACCGACCAACTCCGGCCATCTCTGACACCGACCCGCACACCGACGTGACCGCCGTGACCTCCACGACGTCGTTGACCACTTCACCGGAGCTAAATCGCTACCGGTAAGTCTTGCCACCGTAATCCTTGCCCTGGCCACAGTTTCGAGAGCCCAGGGACCGCGGGTTAGATTTAGGATAACCCTAGGGGGTTTTCAGCTTTGTCAGTGACTTGATTGAATCGTGACCCGAGGACTAGTCTGTAAGGAAAAAGGGAAATGTACGCTAGGGACCCGAGTGCAAGATGTATTTTTCTTTTCCCTTTTCAAATATTAAGTTAATTAAATCTACTGTAAACTTGATAAATGTATAACTTGAAAAATTTTCATCCAAATTTGGTCAAACAAATTTTGCTGGATTCTGTAAAATAAGAGCTATCAAACAAAAATATTGAACCCCATATTTTCTGTATGAATTTTTAGAGTTTTGAATTAAATTAGAAAACTGCCCAAACCTTAATAATATAGAGAAAAATAGAAATACTTCTATACTGGACTTGAGAAAAATTGTGGAGATACTCACCCAGTATATACACTGTTTAAAAATAATGAACACCCCAGTATACAAGAATAAACTAGAGATGTCCATTAAAGACTAACTCTGCCCAAACTTTAGAAAAATGAAAAAGATGATGGAAAATAGAAACCAGAGAGTGACCATATTTTTCCTAGTATGCCTAAGCGATATAGATCATAGGAAAAATATATGGAACCCTGGTCTAGTGTAATCTAAGATTATAAGTTTATTTAGGCATTATGAAGTCAACAAAAGCCATAGTTAAAAATATTTGGGCACATGCAATAATGGCAAGAAAAATTCAATAGACCTCTAACCACTAGTATACCACTGCAAAAATGATAAACACCCCAAACCATCATAGTAAGTGAGTTAAACAATTAGAACTTGAATTTGGCCAATACTTTAAATAAATCAGAAGAAAGATTAAAAATGTGAAACAGTGAGCAACCCAATTTTTACCTAAAGACTTATGATGTAAACTACCAGAGAAAATTATGAAACTAAGATAAAAATATGATGTAATACACCTCACTCCCTACCCCATGAAAAAGACCATATATTCCAAGAAATTTACCACCCCTTCCCTATGAGCAAAATTAACCAACTTCAAGAATGATTGCTCTTGCACAATGAAGGAGATAGGAAAATTAGGAAATTTGTTATTTGACATTTTTCAAATATAGTAGTAGTAGAAAGCATAGCTAAGCCCTAAAACTTTGAAAATCCCCATAAAATAACGACGAGGTATCTTTAGCTAAATTTTGGCACAAAGTCATATTATTGCACCTAAATACGATCAAAAATAAACCTTAGGAAAAAGACCACTCCTAGAGGAGAGTTGTAGTTCAAGACACCCTCTCTGCCCTAAAATTTAGTATTTTTGTGTAGAGAAAACTAGTCCCATTCTAGGCATCAATTTTTGAGACTGAAAAATATACACCAGTGAGAAGCCACTGTAATTTTTATAGAAGTTTTGTAAATTTTTAAATCAGTGTTGTCGTTCAAACCTACTCTAAAAGCATAAATGGAAAAAGGAAAAAAAGAGTGGATTAGTAAAAGTGTTAAATCTTACCCATAATGATTTTAGCAAGGATCTTGATAAACTTTTCACTAAGACACTAAAATTCAGTGGAATACCAAAATAATCTGACCACCTAAACTTAACCATACCTGATTCTAAAATGGCTAAGTATACCACAAAAACCTCCAATAGAAGGATTTGGTTTTATATCACTAACTTAATCATTTCACATTGCATTATCATTACTAAATTACATATCATGGCATATATACATATCTCTTATTCATTGCATTCATTTAGATTGCAACCTCGCTAGCGGAGAGTACGTGCTCATCCCCGAGCAAGGAGTTGCCCAAGAGAAAGTTTAGGAGACAGCTCAAGAGCCTGCCACCGAGGATCTCCCCGCAGCCCCAGCTTTTGAAGGCAAGCCCCAGGTTTATGCATAACCGTTTATATATGCTACTTTACTACACTTCATGTTTGTAGGTTTGTAATGTGCACTTAAGTGTAGGAGTTGCTTGAAACCCTTAGATGCATGAACTCAAGATTCCTTTTGAGATGGATACTAGTATGCTAGGTCGAGTAGCTGCTTTGCTAATTAGGGATCTCGGTAGAAGTCGAGTGATTTTTCTAGCACTCGCACGAGGTCAGGCATTGATTGTAATCATCTTGATAACAGGATCTATGATGATCTATGGACATGGATCCAAGGTGGATTCCTTGTCTATGAGAAGGAAATGGAATTAAGGATTAATGTGTGGATACCTGAGTCAAGCGTTTAAACATAGTAGACACATGTCCGTAAATACGGTAACCAATAAACCTAGTACCTGAGTGGACTTGCCCGCAAACTTTACTCCTCACTAGACCTGAGACGGGTTCTCCCATGCTAGCTTTGGTGGGTACAAGTGCGGCCGTTGCACGGCGGCAGCCGGGGACAATTGGAGCATTGTATGCCAAGGTCGTGAGCCTTGTGTGATGGAACCTCCCAAGGTATTAGGCCCACCTACAGATGTCCTTGTCCTTAGGACCTCGGACAACCATGTAGATGCACATAATCACTTGACAAGTTCAGTCTTCTGTATCATCATCATGTCGCCCAAGAGCACTTCACCCATCACATAGACATTACACACATAATCGGAGGAAAGAATAAGCGGAAGCAGATTATAATAACTTACATTACATTCGTAAAATATGGAGAGAGTGTTTATTACAATACCGGGTGTTATGAGTGCATAAGATATTATTACAAAATAGGGAGGTAAAGCATCCTCCCACACAAAAGCTTAGTGTTTTAAACTGGGAAAACTTCCCCAAATAGTTTACTGATTGGCCTCCTCTTTTGGCACCACCTTCGAGCAGAAACAGCAAAACTTCGCTATTTCATCACCTACAACAACATGGGTTCGGAAACCCTGAGTACGGAGTGTACTTTCGCAAGTCTTACCCGACAAAGGAAAAGACTCTCAAGGACATGCTGGCTTGTGGGATTCAAGGTAAAGCTGATCAAGAATCAAAGACTCGGTTTGCAGAAATGCTTACTAACAGTGGATCCTTAAAAATCCAGTTTTATTATCACGTTAAGTCATTACCAATATCCAGAGTTCTTTCTATCCTAGTTCAAGCACTTGGCCTATGCTCGCCGTCTTTTATCAACCCTTGACTTTACTGGATTGCTACGTGTAGGGCAGTGACCAAGTCTTCATGTCCAAGAAGTAACGGCGATCCGAATCGATTAATACCCAGTTGGGGATCTCCAACCACACGACATATGTAGCACTTAACCCTTGCATATATCAACTCGCCACCGGGTTTCTCAAAACCAGACCGGGTTCACGCTAACCGAGAGCACAGATACACCATCGTCCAGCCTCTTGCCACGGAGGGTACACGCTACTCTCACCATCTCTCCACTCCCATTGCGTGGTAGCCTTTCTGGTATTGGTCCAACCGAGGCAAAGCTTACCCATGACGAGGCATGTGGCCAGTTAAAAGGTCCTTAAGCATCAAGCCTACATCGACACGGTCCTTAATCGACTCAGACGGAGACACTACACCGAGACTTCCTTCTCGTGCAAGTCACCCGCCCGGTCTCGTCTTTATCATTTACAACCCAAAGTTCGGTACCTGTGAGAGGTATATCTTTTCTGATGTTGAACCCATCATGGCCATGATGGATTCACCATCAAGTGTTTTCTTTGAAAACTTCCCATCCCATATGAAGCATCATCTTCGTTTAAAACAAAGTATTTTATTTTCTAAGGCAAAACTAAGCATCAGAAAACTTTTAAGTAAAACAGGTATCAAGGAATGGTAATCAGTTTCAAGGAAGGAAATGCAGCAATTGTTTATCACTCAACTCCTATCACCTAATGCATCATTTCAAGTGATAAAGAGTTTGAAATAACAAGGAAAGGGTAAATGCACTAGGACTTGCCTTGTGTTCTAGGAGGCTCAGGGTCTGTCCCACAGACATCAAAGTAGAAGTTGCTCTCGATAGGGGGAATTTCAGCTTACGGTGCAACTTCTTCTTTGTTTTCTATACATAACAATACATATACATGAATGCTTATGTGATGCTATGGATATGCAGTTATAATAAAAACACATTAAGTTGTATCTTGAATACAACTTTCCTTCACGGTGCCCACTAGTCACTAGAGTTTCCTAGTTTAGTGTTCTATTAGGGTTAGGTATTTAAATCCTAGAAAGCTAGTTTCTTGGGTTTGGGAGCAAACAATGTCCAAAGCATGCCAAACTTTACCCAAGAGTTTTAATCATCATATCAAGCTCACCCAAAAAGTTTTACTATTTTTCGAGCTACCAATTTAATTTTAAAATTCTAGAAGGCTAGGTTTAGGCATCTTTAAATACTAAATAAATCTAGGTTTGAACTAAAAATTGTGGAACTATTTTTATTAAATACTGGATGAATTTAGGAGTCTAGAAAATTTGGCCCCAATAATTTTACTATTTTTCTAGAATTTCTTATAAATTTCTAAGTCTGGTAAAAAAGAAAAAGGAAAAGAATGAAAAGTACTGGGCTGAAACCAGCCCAAATCGGCCCATCCACAGGGGAAACCCGTGCCTGCACACGCCTACGCCGGTGGTTTTGCGCAGATGTGACGGAACCTCTCAAGTCATTAGGCCCACCTACAGTTGTCCTTATCCAGCGGACCTTAGACAACCCTGTAGATGCTTCTAATCACTTGACAAGTTCGGTATCTGTATCCTTTCTTTTCCCCAAGAGCATTTCACCCGTCACGCAGATATTACAACACATCGGAGGAACAATTAAGCGGAAGCAATTACAGTAACTTAATTTACATTAAAATATAGAAGAGTGTTATTATTACAGACCAGTCATATAGGAGTGCAGAAGTAATATATTACAAACCCGGAAGGCAAAAACCCCTCCCTCCTAACAGTAAAGTGTTTAAAGGAGGACACTTCCTCTCGAGGCTTCAATCCTGATTTTCTTCCTTTGGCACCACCTTGGAGCAAAAGCAACAAAAATTTGCTGCTTCCTCACCTACAACAACATGGGTTCGAAAACCCTGAGTACGAAGTGTACTTTCGCAAGTCTTACCCATCAAAATAAAAGACTCTCAAGGATATGTTGGCTTGAGGGGATCAAGGTAAGGCTTAATCAAGAATCAAGACTCTGTTTGCAAAAATGCTTACTAATCGTGGATCCTTAAAAAATCCAGTTTTATCAGCAAGTTAAGTTATTACCTGAATCTAGAGTTCGTTCTACCCTAGTTCAAGCACTTGGCCTATACTAGCCATCCTTTTATCAACCCTTCTTGTTCACTGGAATGCTACATGTAGGGCAGTGACCAAGTCTTCATGTCTGAGAAGTAACGGCAATCCAAATCGATTAATACCCAGCTGGGGATCTCCAATCACATGACATATGTAGCACTTAACCCTTGCATGTGTCAACTCACCACCGAGGTTCTTAAGACCAGATCAGGTTCACGCCAACCGAGAGCACAGATACACCACCGTCCAGCCTCTTGCCACGGAGGGTACACACTACTCTCGCCATCTCTCCACTCCCATTGTGTGTTGTCTTATTCTGGTATTAGTCTGCCCGAGGCAAAGCATACCCATGATGAGGCATGTGACCAGTTAAAAGGTCCTCGATCAGCAAGCCTACATCGACACGGTCCTTAATCGACACAGATAGAGACACTACACCGAGACTCTCTTCTCGTGCAAGTCACCCGCCCGGTCTCGGCTTTATCATTTCAACCCAAAGTTTGGTACCTAGAAGAGGTACATCTTTTCTGATGTTGAACCCATCACGGCCGTGATGGATGCACCATCAAGTTTTATTTTTGAAAACATCCCATCCCACTTGAAGTATCATTCTTTTGTCAAAACAAAACATTTTGTTTTTCTAGAGCAAGACTAAGCATCAGAAAATCCTTTTCATAAAATAGTTGATCAAGGAAAGGTAACCAAACTTCCAAGGAAGGAAAATGCATCAATTTGTTTAGCACACAACTCCTATCACCTAATGCATCAAGCAAGTGAGAAAGATTTTAAAATAGCAAGGAGGTGGCAAATGCACCGGGGCTTGCCTTGTGTTATAGGAGAGTTAGGCTCTGCTGCACAAATATTGAAGTAAAAGCAGTTCCCGGCAGGTGGGTCTTCAGGTGGTGGTGGTGCAACTCCTTCTTCAACTACTATTTCTTCTTTGTTTTCTATATAGAACCATATATAATCATGAATGCTCATGTAATGCTAATGAAAATGCAATGATAATAAAAGTACATCATATTAAGTCTTGAATACAATTTTCCTTCACGGTACTCCAGAAAACTAGGGTTTGTGGAGTCAATATTTTAGTTCATAGGGCAGGCACTACTTAGAAGTTCAGGGTTTTGGGGTTTAGGTACCAAACATTGTCCAAATCATGCCAAACTTTACCCAAGGTTTCTAAATATGATTTTAAGCTTATCCAAAAAGTTTAGGGATTTTTGGAGTTATTAATTAATTTCTTAAATTCTAGAGGTATAGGTTTAAGCTCTTTTAAATATTACATAATTCCTGGTTTGACTAAAAATCTTAAAACTATTTTTGTTAAATTCTATGGAAATTTAGAAGTCCAACAAAATTGGTCTCATATTTTTAGCATTTTCTTAGAATTTTCTATGAATTTCCTTAGTCCAGTAGAAAAAGAAAAAGGAAAAGGACCAACAGTGCTGGGCTAAATCTGGCCCGGGACGGCCCATGACGAGCGAAAACACGCCCACGCGCTGCCCGCGCTGACGACTTGCGCAAAGGCCCCTGTTGTTTTAAATAACCTGAACCGAGTTCTCAGCACTATTTCCATGAGTCACTGACAATTACACCGGGAACCTCGTACTTCTATGTCTTCACAGCCCACGGTCCTCAACGACGAATGGCGATGGGCCGAGCTCCGGCAAGCTTGTACTTGCAAGGATAAGCAACGGCTAGGCTTCTCCTTTGCTTGACACTTAATTCAACCCTCCGCAACACTAATCCCTCAACTAATTTCACTAACCCGGACCGGAGCACGTCTGCCCACGACGACAGCGGAAACCGAGGATAATCCAAGGTGTTCTAGGCGATCTAAGGCGGTCTATTCAATCGAATGGGTCGGTGAGCTACAGGGAACATGGGGAAGGCTAGAACACCACTTAAGGAAGCTTGAACTGACCTGTAGAGGACTGGCCACGGCGAGATCAATTCGCGCGGTGTTTTGGACCGATTTGGGGGAAATCTCGAATTGGCGAGCTCTGGTGGATGATTTGAGGCACGAGTTGGTGGATTAGGTGCTTGACTACCTAGCAGAGCCGACGACACACTCAATTTGTAGGACCCCTGAGCGGTGGCCCGTGAATTTGAGATGGCACGGTGATGGCCAGAGAGAAGGGGGGTGCACTAGCGCAAGCAATTGGTGGCTTTCACTGTGGCGAGCTCACCAGGTGATCACCGGACGTGTGTAATACAAGCTACTGCGACGTGGTAAGACACCAAGGCACGTGGCGCATGATCATTGAGCGGCTAACACCGACGAGGATGATCCCGACTAGCCGTGGTTCAAGTGGGTACAACGGGCACAATGGTGAGCGAGCCCGAGCTAATCCAAGCGCCAAGGTTTTTACCCCTCTCCGTTATCCATCTACGCTGGGCATGAATCGCCGTGGCTGGCACGAATCCGGGCGCACAGCTCACCAGCGGCGAGGTTCTCTGAACCTAGGATATTTGCATAGCGCTGTACCATGGGAAACTTGTTCAGAGCGCCTGGCAAACAGATTTGCAGTGCCCAGATCTTGGATTTTTGTGTAAGAACTTGTTAATTCATCTGTAACAAACTTGTAGCTCTATATACCAGCTACAATATTGTTATAGGGATCTTACCCATTTGCTTATCTCCTTGCATAAGAATCGAGCCCAAAGTTCCTCAGAACTCGCTGTCAGACAGTGTTCAGTCTCAGGGTGGTCTAACAGCCAGACTTTAGGGCTAATTATCTCCACTTTTTGTATGTCAACAATGCTTAATTACTTAAGCAAAGTTGTACTCCTACAGTATCTCTACAAGTTTGATGTGTCGACCCTAAGCAAATTCCTTGTATTTTTGAAAATACAAAGCTCCAAAGTCAACCCTATTTACTGGTTTTGGGACTTAGGCATATGAGAGGTGTATAGTGGCTTTTTTGCGAATAAGCCCAAATCTCATCTTTAGACTTGGAAATCCTCAAATGTGTGAACCATATGATTTGAGGTGCCCTAATACCTTGGTTTTTTGCACTTGGGTCCAAAAGTGTGCAAAATTTACACATAACCCCCTAGGGTTTCAACTCACGGTTTTCCAGGGGTCATTTCAGAATTTTGGCACTTTTAGGGTTTGAATGCTACTCAAGTACATTAAATGTGATATCTTATGATCATTTCTAATGAGTTTTGAAGTTTTCTCATGCTTGGGCTTCATTGCCACTCCTAAGCCTAGTTTAGGGTTAACCTACCGTAGGGTTTCACCACACATCAAGTCATATCAGTCCAACATTTTTGAACTTTTTACCTAGTGAATGCACTCTAAGTGTAACAAACACATGATATGCTAATGTTCATGATGTTGTGCTCAAGTTTTAGTGACAGTAACACCAGGGGTGTTACATCCTTCCCCCCATAAAAGAATCTCGTCCCAAGATTTAAAAGTCCTATGGCTAGTAATGGAAAAGGAAACGCGTCATATTTTTATTTCCTTATTTCTTATACAAGGCAGGGGGTGGTATGGGGTCTACTCCTCTTTTACAACAATTGTATATATCTCACAATTTACATGAAGCTAAAAAGCCTGGGAAATTCTTTTCTAAAATGTCTTGGGTTTTCCATGTAGCTTCATCCTCAGTGTGTTGGTTCCATTGTATCCTATAAAATTTGAGAGTTCTTCTTCAGGTAACCCTGTCCTTTTGATCTAGGACTTGAATAGGATGTTCTGAATATGTTAAATCTGGTTCCAAGGTAACATCCGTTACTTCAATGGTCCGATCTGGAACCCGAAGACACTTCTTCAACTTAGACACATGGAACACATTGTATACTGCAGACAATGTTTCGGGTAATTGGAGTCGGTATGCCACTGGTCCACATTGTTCAAGAATGAGGAATGGACCAATGTATCGAGGTGCAAGCTTTCCTTTTACCCTGAAACGAGATACACCCTTCATTGGTGATATTTTCAGGTAGACGTAATCTTCAACTTGGAAGTACAGGGGTTGTCGTCGTTTGTCTGATAACTCTTTTGTCGAGCTTGTGCTTCTTTCAAATTATGTACAATTCATTGAACTTTTTCTTCCATTTCTTTAACCATATCAGGCCTGAAAAACCATCTTTCCCCTGGTTTGGACCAATTCAATGGAGTACGACACCGTCGTCCATATAAAGCTTCAAAAGGTGCCATCTTGATGCTTTCTTGACAACTGTTGTTGTATGAGAATTCTGCCAACGGTAAACATTTATCCCATTTCTGTAGGAATTCCAGAACACACGCTCGTAACATGTCCTCGAGTATTTGATTTACTCTTTCAGTCTGCCCACTAGTTTGAGGATGATAGGCCGAACTATGGAGCAACTTAGTACCCAGAGATTTGTGGAGTTCTTCCCAGAATTTGGATACAAATTGTGGGCCATGATCCGACACTATTGTCTTCGGAACACCATGCAAACTGAGAATATGAGCAATATTGTCGGCGTTTCGACCCCGGGGGGTCCCTGGACCGACGAGTAAATTGTCGCCGCGTGCCCCAGCCCAGATGGGTCAGCGTGAGGCAGAACGCGAAGGGGGGAAAAGCAGCCGGAGGGAGACAGGCGTGGGTGGTGGAACCCGCGGCCTTCGTGTTAGCCCCGCGCCCAAGTCGGGTGCGCTTGCAGTAGGGGGTTACAAGCGTCCACGCGGGAGGGAGCGAGCGGCCTTGCGCGAGCGTCGTACCGTCCTTCCCCGCACGGCCAACCCTCTGTAAGAGGGCCCTGGACCTCCCTTTTATAGGCGAAGGAGAGGATCCAGGTGTACAATGGGGGGTGTAGCTGTGTGCTAACATGTCTAGCGGAGGAGAGCTAGCGCCCTAAGTACATGCCATCGTGGCAGCCGGAGAGGTTTTGGCACCCAGTTCGTGTGATGTCGTGGCCGTCGGAGGAGTGCTAGAGCCTGGCGGAACGACAGCTGTGGGGGCTGTCGAGTCCTTGCTGACGTCCTCTTGCTTCCGTAAGGGGGCTGAGAGCCGCCATCGTCACAGGGCATGCGGGGCGCCATCATTACTCGTATAGTGGAGCGAGCCAGATGGGACGCTGGTCTTGTTCCCCGTAGCCTAAGTCAGCTCGGGGTAGGGTAATGATGGCGCCTCCTGTCGACGTGGTCGGTCCGTGCCCTAGGCTGGGCGAGGTGGAGGCTCCTCCGAGGTCGAGGTCGAGTCTGTCTTCCAAGGTCGAGGTCGAGTTTGAGCCCCCGGGTCGGACAAGGCGGAAACCATCGTCTGAGGCCAGGGCTGAGTTCGAGCCCTGGGGTCGGGCGAAGCGGAGTTCGTCGTCCTTCGAGGCTGAGCCCGAAGTCCGAGCCCTGGGGTCGGGCGAAGCGGAGTTCATTGTCTTCCGGGGCTGAGCCTGAGTCTGAGCCCTAGGGTCGGGCGGAGCGGAGTTCGTCGTCTTCCGGGGCTGAGCCCGAGTCGGAGCCCTGGGGTCGGGCAAAGCGGAGTTCGTCGTCTTCCGAGGCTGAGCCCGAGTCTGAGCCCTGGGGTCGGGCGGAGTGGAGTTCGTCGTCTTCCGGGGCTGAGCCCGATTCCGAGCCCTGGGGTCGGGCGAAGCGGAGTTCGTCGTCTTCCGGGGCTGAGCCCGAGTCTGAGCCCTGGGGTCGGGTGGAGCGGAGTTCGTCGTCTTCTGGGGCTAAGCCCGAGTCCGAGCCCTGGGGTCAGGGCGAAGCGGAGTTCGTCGTCTTCCGGGGCTGAGCCCGAGTCTGAGCCCTGGGGTCGAGCGGAGCGGAGTTCGTCGTCTTCTGGGGCTGAGCCCGAGTCCGAGCCCTGGGGTCGGGCGAAAGCGGAGTTCGTCGTCTTCCGGGGCTGAGCCCGAGTTCGAGCCCTGGGGTCGGGCGAAGCGGAGTTTCCTATGACAGTCTGAGGCTGGACTTGGCTGTTGTCAGCCTCACTCTGTCGAGTGGCCCAGTAGTCGGAGTGGCGCAGGCGGCGCTGTCCTCTTGTCAGACCGGTCAGTGGAGCGGCGAAGTGACTGCGGTCACTTTGGCTTTGTCGACTGGAGGGCGTGCGTCAGGATAAAGGTGTCAGGCCACCTTTGCATTAAATGCCCCTGCGATTCGGTCGGATTGGCGTGGCGATTTGGCCAAGGTTGCTTCTTGGTGAAGACTGGGCCTCGGGCGAGCCGAAGGTGTGTCTGTTGCTGGAGGGGGTCCTCGGGCGAGACATTGATCCTCCGGGGTCGGCTGCCCTTGCCCGAGGCTGGGCTCGAGCGAGGCGTGATTGCGTCCCTCGAATGGACCGATCCTTGACTTAATCACACCCATCAGGCCTTTGCAGCTTTGTGCTGATGGGGGTTACCAGCTGAGATTTAGGAGTCTTGAGGGTACCCCTAATTATGGTCCCCGACAGTAGCCCCCGAGCCTCGAAGGGAGTGTTTATACTCGCTTGGAGGCTTTTGCCGCACTTTTTTGCAAGGGGACCAGCCTTTTTTGGTTGCATTTTGTTCCGGTGGGTGCGCGCGAGCGCACCCGCCGGGTGTAGCCCCCGAGGCCTCGGAGGAGTAGTTTGACTCCTTCGAGGTCTTAGTGCGTTTCTCAACACTTCGGCTGGTCTGGTTGTTCCCTCATGCGAACTGGCCATAGCCCGGGTGCACGGTCGGGTCCCAAGTTCTCGGGCTGGTATGTTGACGCTGTCAACGGTTTGGCCGAAGTCGGGTTTGCGAGAGCAGCCCCCGAGCCTCTGCACAGGGCGAGAGGACGGTCAAGGATAGACTCGACTTTTTTACATACGCCCCTGCGTCGCCTTTCCGCAAGGAGGAGGGGGGAAAGCGCCATGCTGCCCTCGGAGGGCGCCGAACATGGTGCCTCCGGTGAGCTGCTGGCGGGTAATCCGAGTGGACGCCCGTGCCCCATTTGTTAGGGGTCGGCTAGAGGCCCGGAGGCGCGCTCCAAAAGTACCTGCGGGTGATCTGCCGGACCCAGTCCCCTTTTGACGGGGTCCGAGGGCTCGATGCCTCCCTATGATGGGATTCCATTACAAGATCGTTGCTGCTGGTCTCGGAAATGTCCTAGGGTACCTCGGCAGCGTAGCCCGAGCCTTGGTTATGTATCGAACATACCCAGGGTCATCCCTTGCTCTGTGTCTGAGGCGACTGTGAACCCTTCGAGGGCCAGCCTACGAACCCCTGATCAGTAGTGGGCGCGGAGCCCGAGTGGCCTGAGGCGGCCATTGAACCCTTCCGAGGGGCCGGCCATCGAACCTCTCACCAGTAGTGGGCGCAGAACCCAAGCACTCTAAGGCGGTCCGTTGAACCCCTCCGAGGGGCCAGCCTTTGAACCTCTGATCAGTAGGGAGGCTCGGGGCCTGTTTCCTTCACGGAGAAGGATCTTTTTCGGGGTATCCCCCTTTCCCGGTCCCTGTTGTAAGAGAGAGAAAGAGGAAAAGGAAAAGGATATGAAATCGAATGACGTGGCGTACCTTTTTCGACGCGGTCATTATGGCGAAGGCGAAGCGTCGCTTGCTTCTCCTGCCTGAGGCACCGCCTGTCCCACCGCGGAGTTAATGCGACAGGGCGAGTGGTTCGCGAGGCGGTCGTTGCGCGTGTGCGAGCTGTTCGAGGAACGGAACACGGGCGCGCCATCTTCATGCTGTGAGATAGGGTTCTCTCGCTGCCCCTGGATGGGACGTAAGCTTGGCTGACGACGTGACCGCTGCTCCTGCCCGCCTGCCACCGCCATTACTGCCGGCCTATTTGTGGCCGCATTGACCGTCGTGCCTGGCTGGCACTGCTGGGTCACATGCAGGGTTGCCTCGAGTCGCGGTACTGGTTCCGCAGTCGAGGAGGCGCGGTAGTGGTGCGAGTGGCGGTGCAGTTGCTCGCACGTGGCAACCGGCGCGCCGGTTGCATGACGTGTGGGCCTGGGCCTCCATGCTAGGCGCATTGGAGTCGAAGGGGCACGCCCATTTGGCGCGGTTGCATGCCGCCTGCATGGTTGTCCACCCTTTCACCCGCTGGTCTGGGCGAAAGTGGAGGAATGCTTGTAACCGCCGGGCAGTTGCATGCACCGCGCGCGGCGGTTTGGCTCCTTCTGCCCTGGACCGGCTTGCATGACGCGTGGGACCCAGCCCCCGCACCGTAGGGGGAGGACCTTGGAGCGTGTTGGAGAAGACTCAGCCTACAACGGCTGAGGATGCAAGTGGGGAGAGTTGCCTTTAAAAGGAGGGTGACCCCCTTGAAAGACGACCATGTCTTCGCGCTCCCTTATGCACCGTGTCTTTCCACCTTCCGAGCCCCCGGATGGGGGACGCCCGCAATCCTTCCGTCTTGTCGTTGGAGGGACGCAACTTCGAGGTTAGTTGGTACCATTGTTCGGCTTCAAGGATTTTCATCAGGCAGCCCGGCCGCATCCCCTCACCGGCGGTCACCCAAGACGGTGACCTCCAGTTCGATGGTGGGGAGAAGCGAACCGGGCCGTGATCTTGGTCCCACCCTCAGCTTCAAGGATGTTCATCATCCTGGCTGGGGCGGGGGCCGGGCTGAGCCGGAGCTCTTCCCCCCGTGCGGGCCGGCTGGTCACCTCCTCTTCCAGCTTCTGGTGGTGGAAACCATCCTCCGGCCCTGCGGAGGAGGCGTCCTCCAGCCATGCCGGGGAAGGCAAACTATTGCTGTCCAGCTAGGATGCAACATTCCGTCCTTCTCCTCGCTTTCGTGGCGAGGATGAGAGTGAGGACCTGCCGGTGCGCCTTGCCGACTGTCGGCGTTGGTGGAGAGGCGGACGCCGCCGTCTGTGCTGACGTGGTGGCAGCTGGAGGAAGCTTCACCCTCGTCGAGGCCGTCGGCGCCACCGACGGACCGGCCCCTGGCTCTTTGGCTTTAATGTCTGGTTCACGTCCCTTGAGTGGGGACGCGAACGAGAGCCTTCCGATGGCCGCGTCCGTCCTGGGGCCATAGCTGCTGCTGTGGGGACGGAACCGGAGTTCCGTTTGCATTGGCACCTTGAATGCCGGTGTTTTGTTCATTGTGGCTGTCGGGGCCTGAACATGTATGTATTTTCGGCACAGAGCCGTGTTTTTTCCTCACTCCGAGCACCAAGACTCGCCTGTCGACTATCTGAACCGCTTCACCAAGCGTGAGTCGCCTCGTGCGAAGGTGACGAGTGAGGTATCCATATCCCGGAGGTGTAGGAGTCCCTCGGCTCGGTTGGCCTTGCTGTCTGAGGCTTCTCTTGCTTAGTTAAAGGAACCCCTCGGCCGCCCTTCGATGAGCCGAAGCCAGAGGTAGCGGTGTCAGCACGGACAGAGGCAGAGTTGGCTCGAAAAGAAGATTTGGTCGGCCGGAGCCTGGTCGGGTCGTCCACTGGCGGGACCGACGCCGGAGTTGAGCTGCAGAGGCCACAAGCCGGGCTGATGTCTTCGGGGGACAGCTGGCCGAGGCCTCGGGGTGGCCGGCCGAGCCGTCTTCTCGAGCCGGATTCCTGGAGAAGACCCTGGCGACGATGGACCGGGTGTGGTGCTGATGTCGTCCTTCGGGGTGGAGATCCTCCAACCGCGTCGCCGTCCGAGGCTAGGTCAGACCCCACCGAAGGTGTAGTTGACGCCGAGGGTGCTACTGCCCCCTTCAACTGTCGACGTCTGAGCCTGCAGGATTGGGTTGTCTTGTAGCGTGTGTATGTTTTCAGCGGCCGCCGAGGCCCAAACACACTGTCGTCGTGTTGTAAAGCTGCGTCCCTTTTCCTCTTGTTTCGAGTATCCGGACTTATTTGTCGGTAACAGAATTGTTTGTGCGGGTGAGAGTTGCTTTTCACGGAAGGTGATGAGTGAGGTATCCGTATCCCGGAGGCATAGGAATCCCTCGGCTTGGTCGGCCTTGCCGCTTACGTGCACTCTTACTCGTCCATAGGGTTCTGTCACCGACGCAGTCGAGAAGGCCCAAAAAATCGTTCCGGCAGAGGAGCTTTCGAGCGTGAAGACTTGTTCGGTCCGCCGAATCACTTATCCGAGCGCGAGTTACTTATCGCAGAAGGTGATGAGTGAGGTATCCGTATCCCGGAGGCGTAGGAGTCCCTTGGCTCGGTTGGCCTTGGCTGCTTACGTGTACTCCATCGTTTTCAGGATCCACTTTCGAAGTAGTCGAAAAGCATGAAAGGCATTCTGGCAGAAAAGATTTTTTTCTTTTTTCGAGGAAAATTTCGACGCAGAGGGGGTTCCCCCCTTCTAGCCCCCGAGGGAGGGTCGGGCTTTGCCGAGGCAAGGCTGACCCTTCCTTGACGACCAGACTTTGTGTGTGAACGGGGTGTACGAATAACTTGGAAGCATGTTAAGGGTAGAAGCGACGTAGCTGTTGGATGTTCCAAGCGTTGCTGTAGACCTCGCCTTGACTGTTGGCCAACTTGTATGTTCCGGGCTTCAGAATTTTGGCGATGACGAACGGCCCTTCCCAGGGAGGCGTGAGTTTGTGCCGCCCTCGGGCGTCTTGTCGCAGCCGAAGCACCAGGTCGCCCACCTGGAGGTCTCGGGACCGAACCCCTCGGGCGTGGTAGCGTCGCAGGGACTGCTGGTACCACGCCGAGTGTAGTAAGGCCATGTCCCGAGCCTCTTCCAGCTGGTCCAGTGAGTCTTCTCGATTAGCTTGATTGCTTTGGTCGGCGTAGGCCCTCATCCTCGGGGAACCGTATTCTATGTCTGTGGGCAAGATGGCCTCGGCCCCATAGACTAGAAAGAACGGTGTGAAGCCCGTGGCTCAGCTCGGCATTGTCCTCAGACTCCAGACCACCGAGGGGAGCTCCTTCATCCACCGCTTGCCGAACTTGTTGAGGTCGTTGTAGATCCGAGGCTTGAGTCCTTGCAGAATCAAGCCATTGGCACGTTCTACCTGCCCATTTGTCATGGGGTGGGCCACGGCGGCCCAGTCCACCCGGATGTGGTGATCCTCGCAGAAGTCCAGGAACTTTTTGCCGGTGAACTGGGTGCCATTGTCGGTGATGATGGAGTTCGGGACCCCAAAGCGATGGATGATGTTGGTGAAGAACGCCACCGCCTGTTCGGACCTGATGCTGTTTAGGGGTCGGACCTCGATCCACTTGGAGAATTTGTCGATGGCGACCAGCAGGTGCGTGTAGCCCCCGGGTGCCTTCTGCAAGGGGCCGACGAGGTCTAGACCCCACACAGCAAACGGCCAGGTGATGGGTATGGTCTGCAGAGCCTGAGCGGGCAGGTGGGTCTGCCATGCGTAGAACTGACACCCTTCGCAGGTGCGGACAATTCTAGTGGCGTCGGCCACCGCCGTCGGCCAGTAGAAACCTTGTCGAAAAGGCGTTTCCGACAAGGGCTCGAGGTGCTGCATGATGGCCGCAAGCCCCCAAGTGTATCTCTTGTAGGAGCTCCTGGCCTTTGGCGATGGAAATGCATCGCTGGAGGATGCCCGAGGGGCTGTGGTGGTAGAGCTCCTTCCCATCTCCCAGCAAGACGAAAGACTTAGCGCGCCGCGCCAACCGCCGAGCTTCGGCTTGGTCGAAGGGTAGCTCTTCTCGGTGGAGATATTGCAGGTACGGGGTCTGCCAGTTTTGATTAGGCGTGACCTCACTCCGCTCCCCCTCGACGCGCAGTGCCTCACCCTCGGGGGCCGAGGGTACCTCGGACTGTGCCGAGGGTACCTCAGAATGTGCCGAGGGTACCTCGGACTGAGCCGAGGGTGCCTCGGGCTGGGTCGAGGCCTTCTCGGGCTCGGGCGTGTCGTCGGCCTTGACGGAGGGTTGATGCAGGTCTCAGGAGAATACGTCCGGGGGAACAGTTGTTCGCCCCGAGGCTATTTTAGCCAGCTTGTCCGCAGTATCGTTGTAGCGTCGGGCGATGTGGTTGAGCTCGAGCCCGTAGAACTTGTCTTCTAGGCGCCGAACCTTATCGCAGTAGGCTTCCATCTTCGGGTCGCGGCGGTGGGAGTTCTTCATGACTTGGTCGATGACGAGCTGTGAGTCACCGCGAGCATCGAAGCGTCGGACCCCTAGCTCGATGGCGATTCGCAGCCCGTTTACTAGAGCCTCGTACTCAGCCACGTTGTTGGACGCCGGGAAATGGAGGCGTAGCACGTAGCGTAGGTGCTTCCCGAGGGGCAAGATGAAGAGCAGGCCCGCGCCGGCCCCCGTCTTCATCAGCGACCCGTCAAAAAACATGGTCCAGAGCTCCGGTTGGATCGGAGATGTTGGGAGCTGGGTGTCGACCCATTCAGCCACGAAGTCCGCCAAGACCTGGGACTTGATGGCCTTCCGAGGGGCAAACGAGATCGTCTCGCCCATGATCTCCACCGCCCACTTTGCAATTCTACCCGAGGCCTCTCGGGACTAGATGATCTTCCCCAGGGGGAAGGATGACACCACAGTTACCGGATGAGACTCGAAGTAGTGTCGCAGCTTCCGCCGCGTCAGGATCACCGCGTACAGCAGCTTCTGAATTTGTGGGTAGCGGATCTTGGTCTCGGACAGTACCTCATTGATGAAGTAGACTGGCCTCTGGACGGGTAATGCATGCCCCTCTTCTCGTCTCTCAACCACAATCGTGGCGCTAACCACCTGAGTGGTCGTGGCGACGTAGATCAAGAGGGCTTCTCCGGCAGCGGGGGGCACCAAGATGGGCGCGTTCGTGAGGAGCGCCTTCAGGTTCCCGAGGGCTTCCTCGGCCTTAGGGGTCCAAGCGAAACACTCGGCCTTCCTTAAGAGGCGGTACAGAGGCAGGCCTCTTTCGCCGAGGCGCGAGATGAAACGGCTCAGAGCCGCGAGGCATCCCATGACCCTCTGTATGCCTTTCAAGTCCTTGATGGGCCCCATGCTGGTGATGGCTGCGATCTTCTCCGGGTTGGCCTCGATGCCCCGCTCGGAGACGATGAACCCCAGGAGCATTCCTCGGGGGACCCCGAAGACACACTTTTCGGGATTGAGCTTCACGCCTTTCGCCTTGAGACATCGGAATGTCACTTCAAGGTCGGAAAGGAGGTTGGAGGCTTTCCTCGTCTTGACTACGATGTCTTCGACGTAGGCCTCGATCGTTCGGCCGATGTGTTCGCCGAACACATGGTTCATGCATCGCTGGTACGTTGCACCCGCATTCCTCAAACCAAACGACATGGTAACATAGCAGTACATGCCGAAGGGTGTGATGAAAGAAGTCGTGAGCTGGTCGGACTCTTTCATCCTGATCTGGTGATACCCTGAGTAGGCATCGAGGAAAGACAGGGTTTCGCACCCAGCAGTGGAATCCATGATTTGATCGATGCGAGGCAGAGGGTAGGGAACTTTCGGACATGCTTTGTTTAGACCAGTGTAGTCTACACACATCCGCCATTTCCCCCCTTTCTTTCTCACAAGCACAGGGTTGGCAAGCCATTCGGGATGGAATACCTCTTTGATGAACCCTGCCACCATTATCTTGTGGATCTCCTTGCCTATGGCCCTGCGCTTTTCTTCGTCGAATCGGCGCAGAGGCTGCTTCACGGGTCGGGCTCCATCTCGGACATCCAGCGAGTGCTCGGCGACTTCCCTCGGTATGCTGGGCATGTCTGAGGGACTCCATGCGAAAACATCGGCGTTTGCATGGAGAAAGTAGACGAGCACAGCTTCCTATTTGGGGTCGAGCTCGGAGCCGATCCGGATCTGCTTGGGGGCATCGTTGCAGGGGTCGAGAGGGACGGACTTAACCGTCTCCGCTGGCTCGAAGTTGCCGGCGTGGCGCTTCACATCTGGCGCCTCCCTAGAGAGGCTCTCCAGGTCGGTGATGAGGGCCTCGGACTCGGCGAGGGCCTCGGCGTACTCCATGCACTCCACGTCGCATTCGTACGCGTGTCGGTACGTGGGCCCGACGGTGATGACCCCGTTGGGGCCCGGCATCTTGAGCTTGAGGTAGGTGTAGTTGGGGACGGCCATGAACTTGGCGTAGCGTGGCCTCCCCAGCACTGCATGGTAGGTTCCTCGAAACCCGACCACTTCGAACGTGAGGGTCTCCCTTCGAAAGTTGAGGGTGTCCCAAAGCAGACGGGTAGATCGGGTTGTCTGAGGGGTTGGACGCACTTCCCGGGGATGATCCCGTGGAAAGGCGCAGCGCCCATCCGGACCGAGGACAGATCGATCCGCAGGAGCCTGAGGGTCTCGGCGTAGATGATGTTGAGGCTGCTACCTCCGTCCATGAGGACCTTGGTGAGCCTGACGTTGCCAATGATGGGGTCGACAACGAGCGGGTATTTCCCCGGGCTCAGCACATGGTCGGGATGATCGGCCTGGTCGAAGGTGATGGGCTTGTTGAACCAGTCTAGGTAGACTGGTGCCGCCACCTTTACCGAGTAGACCTCCCGACGCTCTTGCTTGCGGTGCCGAGCCGAGGCGTTTGCCACTTGCCCACCGTAGATCATGAAGCAATCGCGGACCTCGGGGAACTCTCCTACCTTGTGATCTTCCTTCTTAGCGTCGTCGAGAGCCTTGCCACCCTCTGCGGGTGGCCCGGCCTTGTGAAAGTGGTGTCGAAGCATGGCGCACTCCTCAAGGGTGTGCTTGACGGGCCCCTGATGATAGGGGCACGGCTCCTTGAGCATCTTGTCGAAGAGGTTGGCACCTCCGGGAGGTTTCCGAGGGTTCTTGTACTCGGCGGCGGCGACAAGGTCCGTGTCGGCGGCGTCGCGTTTCGCTTGCGACTTCTTCTTGCCCTTCTTCTTGGTGTCGCGCTGAGTTGACGCCTCGGGAACATCTTCCGGTGGGCGGCCCTGGGGCTGCTTGTCCTTCCGGAAGATGGCCTCAACCGCCTCCTGGCCAGAGGCGAACTTGGTGGCGATGTCCATCAGCTCGCTCGCCCTGGTGGGGGTCTTGCGACCCAGCTTGCTCACCAGGTCGCGGCAAGTGGTGCCGGCGAGGAACGCGCCGAATGACATCCGAATCGGTGACGTTGGGCAGTTCGGTGCGCTGCTTCGAGAATCGCCGGATGTAGTCCCGGAGAGACTCTCCCGGCTGCTGGCGGCAGCTTCGGAGATCCTAGGAGTTTCCAGGGCGCACGTACGTGCCTTGGAAATTGCCGGCGAAGGCTTGGACCAGGTCGTCCCAGTTGGAGATCTGCCCCGGAGGCAGGTGCTCCAGCCAGGCTCGAGCGGTGTCGGAGAGGAACAGGGGGAGGTTGCAGATGATGAGATTATCATCGTCCGTTCCACCCAGTTGGCAGGCCAGCCAATAGTCCGTGAGCCATAGTTCCGGTCTCGTCTCCCCCGAGTACTTTGTGATAGTAGTTGGGGTTCGGAACCGGGTCGGGAACGGTGCCCGTCGTATGGCGCGGCTGAAAGCCTGCGGACCGGGTGGTTCGGGCGAAGGACTCCGATCCTCCCCGCTGTCGTAGCGTCCCCCACGCCTGGGGTGGTAGCCTCGGCGTACCCTCTCGTCGAGGTGGGCCCGACGGCTGTGGTGATGGTGCTCATTGCCAAGGCGACCCGGGGCCGCAGGCGCTGTGTTGCACGTGTGCCCGGTGTGGACCGAGGCTTCCCGCATGAATCGGGATGTCGTGGCGCGATGTTCCGAGGGGTACCCCTGCCTTCGGGAGGCGGAGCTTTCGGCCCGTCTGACCGTGGCGTCCTCCCTGGATACGCCGCCCCTTGGTGGTTGTAGGCTCCGGCATCGTGCGGAGAAGCATTGCCGCTGCAGCCAGGTTCTGGCCGACTCCACTGGAAACCGGTGGCGGCCTTACCCTGACATCGTCGGCGATGCGGTGCTGGATGCCCTGGGGGAGATGACGCGCTTCTCCGGCCAGAGGTTGGCCCGCCCGTTCCTGCCCGATGTCCCGGCGGATCGGCTCAAGTGTTCCTGCTCCCTCGTCGAGCCTGGCCTGCATCTCGCGGATTTGCTCGAGCTGTGGGTCATGACCCCCGCCGGGATGGGGACCACAACTAACTCCCGAAGGATGTCGACGCGAGGCACGGGCCTAGGGGGATCACCGTTCTCTGCTATACCAAGATGGTTGCCTTCGCCGGGACCCCCTAGATCGACGTGGAAACATTCACGACTTGGGCCGCAGTCCTCGTCGCCGAGGCTGCAGCTACCATCGGAACAGTCGGAAAGGCAGTAGTCGCATGCGGTCATGAAGTCCCGCACGACACTGGGGTTACCAAGTCCGGAGAAATCCCAACAGAAGTCGGGCTCGCCATCTTCCTCGGACCCCGAGGGCCCGTAGGTCGAGACGGCCGTCAGCCGGTCCCAGGGTGACCGCACATGATACCCTAGAGGGTTTGGACTCGCCTCTATGAGAGTGTCCATCGAAGCGGAGTTGCTTGGCGGGTCGAGGCCGAATCCAAAAGGCGCGAGATGGGAATCGGTCGGTACCTTTTGGTCGACGGGCGGTGACGAAGTCACGTCAGGGACTGACTGCACCAGTCGTCTCAGGTATGAGGGTGACGCCCAGCAAGTCCTTCGCGAGCGTGCTGGCGTCGTCCGTTTGCTTGAGGTTGGTGTGTTGCGGGGAGACGGCGCTTGTCTTCGTCTCAGACGCGAGGCCGATGCCCGACGCGCTCTCCGTTGGGGCGCCGGCGCCGTCGACTCGCTCGACAGCCAACGAGGTGCCGCCCCCTGCTCGGCCTTGGTTGCCCCGCCTCCTCCTCCGTCGGCGGGGGAGGGGACGGGACAAGCCCGAATGTTGTCCTTCCACCACGTGGGGAAGGCGTCGTCGATTTCCCCGCCGGCGGGCGGGTTGTCGACCGCCATTGTCGCTGTCACGCAGCGGGGGAAGGAGTATCATGTCGTAGCTGCCGTCGAGGGACATGAACTCAAGACTCCCAAAATGGAGCACCTGTCCCGGGTTGGAGAGGTTGCTGGAGACTACCCATCTAGAGCTTGACGGGAAGCTGTTTGTCAACACGCAGCAGGCCCTACCTGGCGCGCCAATTGTCGGTGTTTCAACCCCGGGGGGTCCCTGGACCGACGAGTAAATTGTCGCCGCGTGCCCCAGCCCAGATGGGTCGGCGCGAGGCGGAACGCGAAGGGGGGAAAAGCAGCCGGAGGGAGACAGGCGTGGGAGGTGGAACCCGCGGCCTTCGTGTTAGCCCCGCGCCCAGGTCGGGTGCGCTTGTAGTAGGGGGTTACAAGCGTCCACGCGGGAGGGAGCGAGCAGCCTTGCGTGAGCGCCGTCCCGTCCTTCCCCGCGCGGCCAACCCTCTGTAAGAGGGCCCTGGACCTCCCTTTTATAGGCAAAGGAGAGGATCCAGGTGTACAATGGGGGGTGTAGCAGTGTGCTAACGTGTCTAGCGGAGGAGAGCTAGCGCCCTAAGTACATGCCATCGTGTCTGCCGGAGAGGTTTTGGCACCCAGTTCGTGTGATGTCGTGGCCGTCGGAGGAGCGCTGGAGCCTGGCGGAACGACAGCTGTGGGGGCTGTCGAGTCCTTGCTGACGTCCTCTTGCTTCCGTAAGGGGGCTGAGAGCCACCGTCGTCACAGGGCATGCGGGGGCGCCATCATTACTCGTATAGTGGAGCGAGCCAGATGGGACGCCGGTCTTGTTCCCCGTAGCCTGAGTCAGCTCGGGGTAGGGTAATGATGGCGCCTCCTGTCGATGTGGTCGGTCCGTGCCCTAGGATGGGCGAGGTGGAGGCTCCTCCGAGGTCGAGGTCGAGTCCGAGCCCCCGGGTCGGACAAGGCGGAAACCGTCGGCTGAGGCCAAGGCTGAGTCCGAGCCCTGGGGTCGGGCGAAGCAGGAGTTCGTCGTCCTTCGGGGCTGAGCCCGAGTCCGAGCCCTGGGGTCGGGCGGAGCGGAGTTCGTTGTCTTCTGGGGCTGAGCCCAGAGTCCGAGCCCTGGGGTCGGGCGAAGCGGAGTTCGTCGTCTTCCGGGGCTGAGCCCGAGTCCGAGCCCTAGGGTCGGGCGGAGCGGAGTTCGTCGTCTTCTGGGGCTGAGCCAGAGTCCGAGCCCTGGGGTCGGGCGAAGCGGAGTTCGTCGTCTTCTGGGGCTGAGCCCGAGTCCGAGCCCTGGGGTCGAGCGAAGAGGAGTTTCCTATGACGCCTGAGGCCGGACTTGGCTGCTGTCAGCCTCACTCTGTCGAGTGGCCCAGCAGTCGGAGCGGCGCAGGCAGCGCTGTCCTCTTGTCAGACCGGTCAGTGGAGCGGCGAAGTGACTGCGGTCACTTCGGCTCTGTCGACTGGAGGGCGTGCGTCAGATAAAGGTGTCAGGCCACCTTTGCATTAAATGCCCCTGCGATTCGGTCGGTTGGCGTGGCGATTTGGCCAAGGTTGCTTCTTGGTGAAGGCTAGGCCTCGGGCGAGCCGAAGGTGTGTCTGTTGCTGGAGGGGGTCCTCGGGCGAGACGTAGATCCTCCGGGGTCGGCTGTCCTTGCCCGAGGCTGGGCTCGGGCGAGGCGTGATCGCGTCTCTCAAATGGACCGATCCTTGACTTAATCGCACCCATCAGGCCTTTGCAGCTTTGTGCTGATGGGGGTTACCAGCTGAGATTTAGGAGTCTTGAGGGTACCCCTAATTATGGTCCCCGACAAATATATAGTTCCGCATATGTGGCCACTATATACTTTACCTTGACTGGGAGAAAGTGGGCTGATCTTTGTAAGTCGATCAATGATAACCCAGATGGAATCAAACCCTTTTGCTGTCCTGGGTAATCCCACAATGAAGTCCATACTAATGTCCTCCCATTTCCAAGTCGGAATAGGCAAAGATTGCAGTGGACCAGTAGTCTTCATGTGTATGGCCTTGACACGTCTACAAGTGTCGCATCTCGCCACATAGCGTGCAATTTCGATCTTCATTTTTGTCCACCAATAATGTTACTTTAATTCATGATACATCTTAGTGCTTCCAAGATGAATGGAATAGCAACTAAGATGAGCTTCATCCAGAATTTGCTAGGCGGACCTCATCATTCTTAGGCACAACTATGCGGTTGTTAAACCATACTATGCCTTGATCATCCTTTCTGAAACAGTTTGCTTTACCGGCCTTCATTTTCTCATGAATGTGTTTCATACCCTCATCACTTCTTTGTGCATCAATTATCTTTTGCAGAAGAACCGACTCAAGCTTCAATTGATTTAATGTTCCATGTTGAATCATTCCCAGGTTTAACTTCTCCATTTCTTGGCATAATGTGATGTCAGAAGTCTTCATCATAAGACAATGACAGGACGCCTTGCGACTTAGTGCATCTGCCACCACGTTGGCCTTGCCTGGGTGATAGTGAATTTCTAAGTCATAATCCTTAATCAGCTCAAGCCATCTCCTCTGCCTCATATTTAGTTCTGACTGGGTAAAAATGTACTTCAAACTTTTGTGATCTGTATATATATGATAGGCATTTCCCAGCAGATAATGACGCCATATTTTAAGGGCATGAACCACAGTAGCTAATTCTAAGTCATGAGTTGGATAATGTTCCTCATGCCGACGCAATTGTCTTGAAGCATAGGCTATAACTCGGCCCTCTTGCATTAAAACACATCCGAGGCCACTGCCTGATGCGTCACAATACACATCAAAAGGCTTTTCAATGTCCGATTGAGCTAATACCGGAGCAGTGGTCAATAACACCTTCAACTGCTCGAAAGCTTTGTCGCATCTTAAGGACCAGTTAAACTTCGTATCATTCTTTTATAGACTTGTGATTGGCTTCACAAGCTTAGAGAAATCCAGGATAAATCGGTGGTAATAACCAGCTAGTCCAAGAAACTTTGAATTGATGTACAGTGGTTGGTGGTTTCCACTCTAAAATGTTGTTGACTTTGTCGGGATCAACCACAATCCCCTTGGCAGACAATACATGTCCCAGAAATTGGATTTCCTCCAGCCAAAACGCGCACTTACTGAACTTAGCATATAATTGATGTTCCCTTAAGCGCGTTAGCACGATCCTGAGATGCCGAGCATGCTCCTCTTCATTCTTGGAATATATCAAGATATCATCAATGAAGACCACCACAAATTTATCCAACTCAGGCATAAATACCGAGTTCATTAGATATGTGAAGTGGGCAGGAGCATTTGTTAATCCGAAAGACATAACCAAATATTTGAATAATCCGTACCACGTAGTAAATGCGGTCTTGGGTATATCTTCGGGTCGGATACGGATCTGATGATAGCCCGACCTGAGGTCAATTTTGGAAAATACCCGAGCTCCGATAAGCTAATCAAACAAGATATCAATCCAGGAAGGGGGTACTTATTCTTGATTGTGACCTCATTAAGGTGTCTGTAGTCCATGCACATTCGAAGCGTTTTATCCTTCTTTTTGACAAAGATTGCTCGACATCCCTAAGGTGACGAACTAGGCCGGATGAATCCCTTCTCCAGTAGATCTTGTAATTGAGTCTTGAGCTCTGCCAACTCATTTGGAGGCATTTGGTATGACCTTCTTGAAATAGGAGCCGTACCGGGCTTTAATTCAATCACAAATTCTACATCTCTCTCTTGAGGTAATCCAGGCAGATCTTCCAGAAAGACGTCCGGGAATTCACATACTATCAAAATATCTTGGATTTCTGGTATGATAGCTTCATAGACTCTGCCAAATGGTTTAGCTGGAATAGCTACAGGGATGGACAAGAGAACCTCTTCATGGCCATAGCTCAACCTAATAGTTGTCAGATCACTGTTGAGGATAGCTTTGTGCTGGGCTAACCAATTCATTCCCAGAATTACATCTATATCTTGGCCTTTCAGAACAATCATGTTTGTGGAAAGTCCCATTCAGCCAATGTTATGGGCACATGGAAAGCAACTTCTTTAGTGAATATTTATCCCCTAGGCGAACGAATAATAAACCCTTCCCTTGATTCAATGCAAGGAGTGCAATATTTCTCCACAAATTTCTTGCTTATGAATGTGTGCGAAGCACCAGAATCAAAGAGAATGACTGTAGGGTGATTGGCCACAAGAAACGTACCCATCATAACCGGCTCTCCCACCTATGTAGTGGCCACTTGTGTGTAGTATATTCGCCCAGTCTTCTTTATATTTTTGCCCGCTGCATTATTTGCTGTGTTTCCCTTGCTTTGATTTGAACTCCTTGAGTTTAGTTGATTATTGAACTTATTCTGCTTTGGGTATGGGTAGTCTTTGATAAAATGACCAGACTTCCCACAGTTGAAGAAGCCAGTTGCGGAACTAGGGAGGGCGGGGAAATGAGTACCAGGGGAACTCGGCTAACTTGTTGAAATGGGGGCAGTGGCATGGCAGATGAAGACAGGCTGTTTAAATGGGTAGGAGGGTGGACGAGGTGAAGAACGGTTTTGATTGAAAGGTTGGATTACCAACCTTTGTTGCTTTTTAGGCCCTTGATTAGACCTGTCACTTCCAATTCCCTTCGATTTTCCTAGGCCTGTATGCTTAGCTTCTACTACCAGCGCTGTGCTGACAGCCCTGCTGTAGGAGAGATCAAGGCAGGTGGCCATCTTTCTTTGAAGCCGGTTGTTGAGGCCTCTCATAAAGCAATTCTTCTTTTTTAGGTTAGTATTCACCGGATCAATTGCATACTAGGACAAATGATTGAATTTGTTGAGATACTTGTCAAAGGCACATGAATTCCTCTTGTTTCATGTGCAGCACTCCTTCTAGAATATAGTGCTCACGAAACGCCAATTTAAGTTCGCCCCATTTGATCTGATGTCCGGCAGGCTAAATGGCCACATAATTTCCCCACCAAGTACTGGCAAGGCCTCTTAGCTGTTGAGCTACGAACAACGGCTTTTGGGTCTCAGTGCAGCGGATGAGTCCAAATTTCTGCTCTATAACCCATATCCATTTGTCGGCTTCGAGAGGGTCTTCGGCTTAGACGAAAAGTGGGGGACGGGTTTCCGAGAAGTCTAGGTACGAAGTTTCACGGGGTCCCTGCGGATAAGCCCTTCCGCCTTATTGCTGAAATTGATTTCTCGCCATTTCACGTAGAAAGCGGGTGTTGTCGGCAGGTCGCATTGACCAAGGCAGCGATAGCCTCGGCCAATGTTGGCGGTACCGGCGGTGGATTGGGCGTGTCTTCCCGACCACGGGAAGTACCGGCACTATCATGTGCATGAGTCCTTGATGGCATCTGAAGCAAAGAAATGTTTGGGAAAAATATAACATGCTGACATATACCATCATTTTACATTACCAAGATGTAATGATACAGACTCAATGTACAACATGACTTCATTACCTATTTTACATTAGTATTATAGCTAAACTATACTACTCTAGTATTTATCGTCTTTGGTTGCTTCACTATCTGTTGTAGGGGACCGTTTGTCAGCCAGGTTCATAGAAGGAGGGGGCTTGAAAAGGCCCAATTCCCCACCAAGTGCTTCACTTGCTGTTCTAGAAGGTCCGACTTCCATTCCAACAGGGTCGGCAGGTACGTCTGGGTGCAGTCACGAATACATTTCATGAACTTCCTCATGTAATGTATTCCAATACACCTGCAAGTTGTCAACGGCCGTGCTAAGCTCCTCCACATGGGCTCGAGCTTTGGCTTCCCATCCCAAGCAATTGAACATGAATTGACAGCCCAATCGATTGCCAAATCCTGTTCAGCAAGCTTGTCTTGCAGATGTTTGACGTCAGCTCTTAACTCATTTATACGCTGACCATCTTCTACCCACACCCTATTTCTATGACGTAGCTCCGTTCGAAGCTGCTCCACTTAGGCTTCTTGGTCTCCGATAGGGTCATTACTGCCGCTGCTGCTCTCTTCATGTCTCGAAGCCAGCTGGTGCCGAGCTACGCCAATAGGTCCAGTGGACTTACGTGCAGTTTTCCTCGTACGTGGCGGCATATCTCCATAAGGGGGAAAACTTTATTAGTATAGTTTTTAACATGATGCATGCATAATTACATAATCAATTTTTGTTGATTCACAACCTCCTATACATTGCACTCTGCTACCTGGTCTTATAAGATGAGTACTTCAGAAAGTAGTAAGATAAGAAGGAGAGCAATTTTCTTTAGATAAGTCTTTAAACATTCTTTTTGAAATGTCTCATAATATCTGAAGAGATGGGCTTCGCTCTGATACCAGTTGTGACAGGAACCTCCCAAGTCATTAGGCCCACCTACAGTTGTCTTTGTCCAGCGGACCTCGGGCAACCCTGTAGATGCTTCTAATCACTTGACATGTTTGGTATCTGTATCCTTTCTTTTCCCCAAGAGCGTTTCACCCGTCACGCAGATATTACAACACATCGGAGGAACGATTAAGCAGAAGCAATTACAGTAACTTAATTTACATTAAAATATAGAAGAGTGTTATTATTACAGACTAGTCATATAGGAGTGCAGAAGTAATATTATTACAAACCCAGGAGGCAAAAACCCATCCCGCTTAACAGTAAACTGTTTAAAGGAGGACACTTCCTCCCGAGGCTTCAATCCTGATTTTCTTCCTTTGGCACCACCTTGGAGCAAAAGCAACAAAAACTTGCTGCTTCCTCACCTACAACAACATGGGTTCGAAAACCCTGAGTATGAAGTGTACTTTCGTAAGTCTTACCCGTCAAAATAAAAGACTCTCAAGGGTATGCTGGCTTGAGGGGATCAAGGTAAGGCTTAATCAAGAATCAAGACTCTGTTTGCAAAAATGCTTACTAATCGTGGATCCTTAAAAATCCAGTTTTTATTAGCAAGGTAAGTTATTACCGGAATCTAGAGTTCGTTCTACCCTAGTTCAAGTACATGGCCTGTACTAGCCATCCTTTTATCAACCCTTCTTGTTCACTGGAATGCTACGTGTAGGGTAGTGACCAAGTCTTCATGTCCGAGAAGTAACAACGATCCGAATTGATTAATACCCAGCTGGGGATCTCCAATCACACTGACATATTTGTAGCACTTAACCCTTGCATATGTCAACTCGCCACCGGGGTTCTTAAGACCAGATCAGGTTCATGCCAACCAAGAGCATAGATACACCACCGTCCAGCCTCTTGCCACGGAGGGTACATGCTACTCCCGCCATCTCTCTACTCCCATTGCGTGTTGTCTTGTTCTGGTATTAGTCTGCCCGAGGCAAAGCTTACCAATGATGATGCATGTGACCAGTTAAAAGTTCCTCGATCAGCAAGCCTACATCGACACGGTCCTTAATCGACAGAGACGGAGACACTACACTGAGACTCTCTTCTCATGCAAGTCACCCGCCCGGTCTCGGCTTTATCATTTCAACCCAAAGTTTGGTACCTAGCAGAGGTACATCTTTTCTGATGTTGAACCCATCGCCGTGATGGATCCACCATCAAGTTTTATTTTTGAAAACATCCCATCCCACTTGAAGTATCATTCTTTTGTCAAAACAAAATATTTTGTTTTTCTAGAGCAAGACTAAACATCAGAAAACCTTTTCATAAAACAGGTGATCAAGGAATGGTAATCAAACATCCAAGGAAGGAAAATGCATCTATTTGTTTAGCACACAACTCCTATCACCTAATGCATCAAGCAAGTGAGAAAGATTTTAAATAGCAAGGAGGTGGCAAATGCACCGGGGCTTGCCTTGTGTTATAGGAGAGTCGGGCTCTGCTCCGCAAATATTGAAGTAAAAGCAGTTCCCGGTAGGTGGGTCTTCAGGTGGTGGTGGTGCAACTCCTTCTTCTTCAACTACTATTTCTTCTTCGTTTTCTATATAGAACCATATATAATCATGAATGCTCATGTAATGCTGATGAAAATGCAATGATAATAAAAGTACATCATATTAAGTCTTGAATACAATTTTCCTTCACGGTACTCCAAAAAACTAGGGTTTGTGGAGTCAGTATTTTAGTTCATAGGGCACGCACTACTTAGAAGTTTAGGGTTTTGGGGTTTAGGTACGAAACATTGTCCAAATCATGCCAAAATTTACCCAAGGTTTCTAAATATCATTTTAAGCTTATCCAAAAAGTTTAGGGATTTTTGGAGTTATTAGTTAATTTCTAAAATTCTAGAGGTATAGGTTTAAGCTCTTTTAAATATTACATAATTCCTGGTTTGGACTAAAAATCTTAAAACTATTTTTGTTAAATTCTATGAAAATTTAGAAGTCCAACAAAATTGGTCTCATATTTTTAGCATTTTCTTAGAACTTTATTTGAATTTCCTAAGTCCAGTAGAAAAAGAAAATGGAAAAGGACCAACAGTGCTGGGCTAAATCTGGCCCGGGACGGCCCATGACGGGAGAAAACGCGCCCACACGCGCCCGCGCTGACAACTTTACGCAAAGGCCCATGTTGTTTTAAATAACCTGAATCGAGTTCATAGCACTATTTCCATGAGTCACTGACAATTACTTGACAATTACACCAGGGCCCTCGTACTTCTATTTCTTCACAGCCCGCGGTCCTCGACAACGAACAGCGACGGGCCGAGCTCCGACGAGCTTGTACTGGCCAGAATAAGCAACATCTATGCTTCTCCTTTGCTTGAGACTTAATTCAATCCCTCCACAACACTAATCCCTCAACTAATTTCACTAACCCGGACCGGAGCATGTCTGCCCACAACGACGGCGGAAACCAAGGATAATCCAAGGTGTTCTAGGCGGTCTAAGGCGGTCTAGTTCAATCGAATGGGTCGGTGAGCTACATGGAACATGGGGAATTGGCGAGCTCTGGTGGATGATTTGAGGCACGAGTTGGTGGATTAGGTGCTTGACTACCTAGCGGAGCCGATGGCACACTCAATTTATAGGACCCCTGAGCGGTGGCCCGTGAATTTGAGATGGCGCGGTGGCGACCGGAGAGAAGGGGGTGCACTGGTGCAAGCAATTGGTGGCTTTCACCGTGGCGAGCTCACTGACAATCACCAGACGTGTGTAATACAAGCTACTGCGACGTGGTAAGACACCAAGGCATGTGGCGCACGATCGTTGAGCGGCTAATCATAGGCGAGGATGATCCCGACCAGCCGTGGTTCAAGTGGGTACGGCCGGCACAACGGTGAGCGAGCCCGAGCTAATCCGAGCGCCAAGATTTTTACCCCTCTCCGTTATCCATCTACGCTGGGCATGAATCGCCGCTGCTGGCGCGAATCCGGGAGCATGGCTCACGGCGGCGAGGTTCTCTGAACCTAGGATATTTGCATAGCACTGTACCATGGGAAACTTGTTCAGAGCGCTTGACAGACAGATTTGCAGTGCCTAGATCTCGGATTTTTGTGTAAGAACTTGTTAATTTGTCTGTAACAAACTTGTAGCTCTATATACCAGATACAATTTTGTTATAGGGACCTTACCCATTTGCTTATCTCCTTTCACAAGAATCAAGCCCAAAGTTCCTCAGAACTCACTGTCAGTCAGTGTTCAGTCTTAAGGTGGTCTGATAGCTAGACTTTAGGGCTAATTATCTCCACTTTTTGTATGTCAACAATGCTTAATTACTTAAGCAAAGTTTTGCTCCTACAGTAGCTCTACAAGTTTGATGTGTTGACCCTAAGCAAATTCCTTGTATTTTTGAAAATACAAAGCTCCCAAATCAGCCCAGTTTACTGGTTTTGGGACTTAGGCATATGAGAGGTATAGAGTGGCTTTTTTGCAAATAAGCCCAAATCTCACCTTTAGACTTGGAAATCCTCAAATGTGTGAACCATATGATTTGAGGTGCCCTAATACCTTGGTTTTTTGCACTTGGGTCCAAAAGTGTGCAAAATTTACACATAAACCCCTAGGGTTTCAACTCAGGGTTTTCTAGGGGTCTTTTCAGGATTTTGGCACTTTTAGGGTATGAATGCTACTCAAGTACAATAAACGTGATATCTTATGATCATTTATAATGAGTTTTGAAGTTTTCTCATGCTTGGAATTGATTGCCACTCCTAAGCCTAGTTTAGGGTTAAGTACCCTACCCTAGGGTTTCACCACACATCAAGTCATATCAGTCCAACATTTTTGAACTTTTTACCTAGTGAATGCACTCTAAGTGTAACAAACACATGATATGCTAATGTTCATGATGTTATGCTCAAGTTTTAGTGACAGTAACACCAGGGGTGTTACAGTAGAGACCCCTGGCGATTTGAAAAACTCGTAAAGAAGATGTGGCACTATTCGCGTGTCTCACTGACATTCACACTTAAACCCTTAAACTTCTTTCTCCTCACAACTCCAAGTCCCTGACGGTGAACGGTGGCGTGCGTGCTCTGGCAAACCTATACCGGCCGGAATACGCAACGACCAGTGTCCTTACTTGGTCTACTCCTAATTCCATCCCTAGCGATCCTAATCCATCCCTCAATTGCACGAGTCTGACCTCGAGTTCTTCTGCCCACGATGACGGTGAGACCCGAGGGAAAACCGTGGCGTTCTTGATGATTCAGCGTGGTCTAGTTCAATCAATTGGGTCTACGAGTATCACAAGCATGCTAGAGTGCTGAAACATGAACTAGGAGGGCGAGAGCGGACCTGTAGACGGCTGACCATGACGAGGTCACTCGCGGTGGTGCGGAGAGTGAATTTGGGGGGGAAAACAAAATTAGGGCGCTACGGTGGATGATCAGAGGCGAGGGCTAGTGCTCTGAGTTCGTAACAAGTTGACTGGAATAGGTCGAGGCATCAATTTATAGAGGACGACTATGAGGAGGGAAATTTTGGACGGGGAAGAACTCGCGGTTAGAAGGGGATGTGACAGAACCTCCCAAGTCATTAGGCCCACCTACAATTGTCCTTGTCCAACGGACCTCAAACAACTCTGCAGGTGCCCCTGATCACTTCACAAGTTTGGTATCCATATTCCTTACCTTGCCCAAGAGTGTTTCACCCGTCACGCAGACATTACAACACATCGAAGGTACGGGAATGCGGAAGCAGTTACAATAATTTACTTTATTTTAAAGTAAGAAAGAGTAGAATTATTACAGACCAGTACAAATATAAGAGTGCTGAGTATTATTATTACATAACCTGGGAGGCAAAAACCCCTCCTGATAAACAGTAAAATGTTTTTCTTAATGGAGGACCTTTCCTCCCGCAGCTTCAGTCTTCATTTTCTTCTTTCGGTACCACCTTGGAACAGAAGCAACAAAAGTTTGCTGCTTCTTCACCTAAACAACATGGGACAAAGCCCTAAGTATGAAGTGTACTTTCACAAGTCTTACCCGTCAAAATAAAAGACTCTCAAGGATATGCTGGCCTTTGGGAATCAAGGTATGGCTTATCAATAATCAAAGACTTTGTTTGCAGAAATGCTTACTAGTAGTGGATCCTTAAAAGTCCAGTTTTATTAGCAAGTTAAGTCATTACCTGAATTCTAGAGTTCTTTCTACCCTAGTTCAAGCACTTGACCTATACTAGCCAATTTCTTTCAACCCTTCTTGTTTACTGGAATGCTACGTGTAAGTCAGTGACCAAGTCTTCATGTCCGTAAAGTTACGGCGATCCGAATCGATTATACTCAGCTAAGGATCTCCAATCACACGACATATGTAGCACTTAACAATTGCATATGTCAACTCACCACCAGGGTTCTTAAGACCCGATCAGGTTCACGCTAACCGAGAGCACAGATACACCACCGTCGAGCCTCTTGCCACGGAGGGTACATGCTACTCTCGCCATCTCTCCACTCCCATTGTGTGTTATCTTATTCTGGTATTAGTCTGCTTGAGGCAAAGCTTACCCATGATGAGGCATGTGACCAGTTAAAGGGTCCTCGGTCAGTAGGCCTACATCGAGAAGGTCCTAAATAGACTCAGATGGAGACACTACACCGAGACTCTCTTCTCGTGCAAGTCACCCGCCTGGTCTCAGCTTTATCATTTCAACCCAAAGATCGGTACCTGGCAGAGGTATATCTTTTTCTGATGTTGAACCCATCACGGCCATGATGGATCCACCATCAAGATTTATTTTTGAAAACATCTCACCCACTTTGAAGCATCATCTTTTGTGAAAACAAAACATTTTGTTTTCTAGAGCAAAGCTAAGCATAAGAAAGACTTTTTTGTAAATCAGGGATTAAGGAGAAGTAATCAAATCCAAGGAAGGAAATGCAGCAACTGGTTTAGCACACAACTCCTATCACCTAATGCATCAAGTAAGTGAGAAATATTTCAAAATAACAAGGGGGTGGCAAATGCACCGGGGCTTGCCTTGTGTGATAGGTGAATCAGGCTCTGCTCCACAGATATCAAAGTAAAAGCAGTTTCCTGCGTGAGGTTCTTTAGGTGGTGGTGTAGTGCTCGCTTCTTCAACCTCTATTTCCTCCTCGTTCTCTAGATATAGCCATATATAATCATGAATGCTCATGAGAATGCAACGATAATAAAAGTTTTTTATCTAATGTCTTGAATATAACTTTCCTTCATGGATCTCCGGGAAATTAGGGTTTTTGGAGTCTATAGTGAAGTTCATAGGGCAGGGGGGCTAGGGTTTTGGGTTCTAAGTACCAAACATGGTCCAAAGCATAACAAGTTTTACCCAAGACTTCTAAATAATATTTAAAGCTTACCTAAAAAGTTTGGTGAATTTTGGAATTATTAATTACTCTCAAAAATTCTAGAAGTATGGATTTTGGCTATTTTAAATGCCCCAAAATTCCTTATTAGAATTAAAAATCATGAAACTATTTGTACTAAATGCTATAGAAAATTAGAAGTCTAGCAAAATTGGTCTAGTATTTTTAGCATTTTTCTACAATTTTCTAGAAATTCTTTAACTCTGATAGGAAAAGAAAAAGGAAAAAGCATGAATAGTTCTGGACCGGAACTGGCCCAAGTCGGCCCATCAACAGGCGGAAGCACGTCCACGTGCGCCTGCGCTGCTGGTTTTGCAGAAATGCCCCCCATGGTTTGAATACTGGAAAAGAAGTCATGGCACTATTCTTATGTCTCACTGACATTTGCAAGAACACCCCCGCGTTTCTAATCCTTCACAGCCCGAAGTCCACGACGGGGAGCGGTGGGGAACCGAGCTCCGACGAGCTTGTACCGACCGGATCCCGCAACAACCGGTGCTCCCGTGTGGCAGACACCAAATCGGACCTCTCTTAATCATTTCCCCTCACTCAATTTCACCAATGAGGCTCGAAAACGCTCTATCCACGGTGACAGCGGGCACGACGGACATTCAAACGCGTTCCCGGTGATCTAGCACCGCCTAGCTAAATTGAATGGGTCAGCGAGTATCAGGAGCAAGTAAGGGTGCTGAGACAAGAGGATAGTGGGCATGAATGGACCTGAGACGAGCTGGCCATGGCGAGGTCACACCGCTCGGTGTTCTTAGGTGATTTGGGGGAAATCCCAAACTGGGGAGCTCTAGTGGATGATTCGAGGCACGGGTTGCTCTACTGGGTGCACAATTACATAGCGGAGCAGACGGGGTCGGTAATTTATAGACTCCCACAGCGGTGGCGTCCAATTTCGCGAAGATGTGCTGGCAGGCCGGAGAGGAAGAAGGTTACTGGTGCTCGGGATTAGTAGCTTTCACCGTGGCAGCTCCACCGGCGACGAGCTAGGAACATGGGGCGGTTTATGGTGACTCACCGCGATGTAGTAAAGCGTTGAGGCATGCAGCCCGGCCGGATAACGGTGAACGCCGGTGATGCCAACGTGATTGACCACGGCGGGACACGACGGCACTGAGAACACTGGCCGAAAGTTTATCTCCAGCGCGATATTTCTTACTGAGGAGCGCTTATCTGGGTTCGGTCGGGTGTGAATCGCGACGCCGGCATGGATCTAGTCGCAAGATCACTGGCGGCGAGGAGGGGATGAATCTGCAATCTGTTACAGTTACTGTACCATCATATCCCTCTTCAGTCAATCTGACAGTCAATGTTTAGGGCGAATTTTCTCTCAATTTTTCATGGCAACTAGACCAATGCTCTGCAGCAAAGTTGTAGCCTAATAGACTAGCTCCAATTTTGCTACATTGTGCACCCACAAAAAATCATAGGATCTTGCTTAGAATTGAGCCCTATGTTCATCCAATCCCAGTGTCAGTCTGAATTCAGACTTGAAGGCAGTCTGACAGCCCATCTTTGGGCCTAATTATCTCAAAACATTTCATGGCACCAAGGCATAATCCCTATAGCAAAGTTGTCCTCCTTTTATAGCTCTAAAAACTTGATGTGTTGACCTAGGGCAAAATCTTCATAATTTGGATGATATAGGGCTTCAAAGTTGAGCCTATTCTCTGAAATTCAGACATAGCCAATGGAGCACAAATATGGTCTTTTTGCAAAAAAAGCCCATAACTTATGGTTTCATTTGCAAATCTCCAAATATGTGAACCATATGACTTAAGATAACCTATTCCCATGATTTTTGCACTTAGGTCCAAAATGTGCAGATAACCCCCTAGGGTTTCAGTCTAGGGTTTTTCAGGGGCCTATTTAGGGTTTTTGGCACTTCTAGGTTTGGGATGTTACTTAAGTCCATTCATGGCGATATTTTATGATTATTACTACTAAGTTTTGAAGCTTTCTCTTATTAGGCTTTGTTTACTCCCTTAAGCCCAGTCTAGGGTTAAGCACTGTATCTTAGGGTTTCACCCATGAAATGTCACATCAATACAACTTTGTTTGAAATTTTTGCCTAGTGAATGCATTCTAGGTGTGACAAACACATGATATGCCAATGATTATGATGTCATGCTCAAGGTTTAGTGGCAGTAACACCAGGGGTGTTACATCCTTCCCCCCATAAAAGAATCTCGTCCCGAGATTAAAAATCCTTGAGCAAGTAATGGAAAAGGAAATGTGTCATACTTTTATTTCCTTAATTTTGGTACAGGTTAGGGGTGGTATGGGGTTCATTCCTCTATTACAACAAGTGTACATATCTTTACAATTTACACGAAGCTAAAAAGCCTGGGAAATTCTTGTCTAAAAAGTCTTGAGTTTCCCAAGTAGCTTCATCTTCTGTGTGTTGGTTCCACTGTATCTTGTAAAACTTGAGAGTTTTCCTTTGGGTAATTCGGTCCTTTTGATCCAAAACTTGAATAGGATGTTCATAATATGTCAAGTCTGGTTCTAATGCAACATCCATTACTTCAATGGTTCGATCGGGAACCCGAAGACACTTCTTCAATTGAGACACGTGGAACACATTATGTACAACAGACAATGTTTCGGGTAACTGGAGTCAATATGCCACTGGTCCATATTTTTCAAGGATAGGAAAAGGACCAATGTACAGGGGTGCAAGCTTCCCCTTGACCCCGAAACGTGATACACCCTTCATTGGTGAAACTTTCAGGTAGACATAATCTTCAACTTGAATGTGCAAGGGTTGTCGTCGCTTGTCTGCATCTCTTTTAGCGAGATTGAACTTCTTCCAAATTATGAATTATTCGTCGAACCTTTTCTTCTGTTTCCTTAACCATATCAGGCCTAAAGAAACTTCTTTCACCCTGGTTCAGACCAGTTTAACGGAGTACGACACCGTCACCCGTACAAAGCTTCAAAGGGTGTCATTTTCATGCTTTCTTGATAGCTATTATTGTACGAGAACTCCGCTAATGGTAAACAGTCATCCCATTTTTGTGGGAATTCCAGAACACATGCTCGCAACATATCTTCAAGTATCTAGTTCACCCTCTCAGTCTGCCCACTGGTTTGGGGATGATAGGCCGAACTGTGAAGCAACTTGGTACCCAGGGATTTATGAAGTGCTTCCCAAAACTTGGCTACAAATTGCGGTCCACAATCTGACACTATAGTCTTTGGAACCCCATGCAGACTAAGAATACGAGCAATGTATAATTAGGCATAGACAGCAACCAGATGATCTGTTTTGACTGGCAGAAAATGGGCTATCTTGGTAAGTCGATCAACTATAACCCAAATAGAATCATACCCTTTTGCTGTCCTGGGCAATCCTACAATAAAGTCCATGCTTATATCCTCCCATTTCCATGTAGGGATAGGTAAAGATTGCAATGGACCAGCAGTCTTCATATGCATGGCCTTGACACGTCTGCAAGTGTCACATCTTGCCACATAGCGTGCAATTTCAATCTTCATCTTTGTCCACCAATAATGCTATTTTAGATCATGATACATATTAGTGCTTCCGAGATGAATAAAATAGCGACTAAGATGTGCTTCATCTAAAATTTGCTGGCGGATCTCATCATTCTTAGGCACAACTATGCGGTTGTTAAACCATACAATACCTTGATCATCTCTTCTGAAGCAGTTGGCTTTACCGGCCTCTATTTTCTCATGAATGTGTTTCATTCCCTCATCATTTCTTTGTGCGTCAATTATTCTTTGTAGGAGGACTGACTCAAGCTTCAAGTGATTTGAAGTTCCATGTTGAATCATTCCCAGGTTCAACTTCTCCATTTCTTGGCATAACATAATGTCAGAAGTCTTCATCGTTAGACAATGGCAGGAAGCCTTGCGACTTAATGCATCTGCCACTACATTAGCCTTGCCTGGGTGATAATGAATCTCCAATTCATAATCTTTAATCAGCCCGAGCCATCTCCTTTGTCTCATATTCAGTTCTGACTGGGTAAAGATGTACTTCAAGATTTTATGATCTGTATAAATATGACAGATATTCCCTAGCAGATAATGACGCCATATTTTTAGGGCATGAACCACAGCATCTAATTCCAGGTCATGAGTTGGATAATGCTCCTCATGTCGGCGCAACTGCCTTGAAGCATAAGCTATCACTCGGCCTTCTTGCATTAGAACACAGCCTAGACCACTGCCTGATGTGTTACAATACACATCAAAGGGCTTCTCAATGTCCGGTTGAGCTAATACCAGAGCAGTGGTCAATAATACTTTCAGCTGTTCAAAGGCTTCATTACATTTTGAATACCAATTAAATTTAGTATCATTCTTAAATAAACTTGTGATTGGTTTCACAAGCTTGGAAAAATCTGGAATGAATCGGTGGTAATAACCAGCCAGTCCAAGCAAACTTCGGACTTGATGTACAGTGGTTGAGGGTTTCCACTCCAAAATATCCTTGACTTTGCTGGGATCCACCTCAACCCCCTTGGCATATAATACATGTCCCAGAAATTGGATCTCCTCCAGCCAGAATGCGCACTTACTGAACTTAGCATATAATTGGTGCTCCATTAAGCGCGTTAATACGATCCGCAAATGCCAAGCATGCTCCTCTTCATTCTTGGAATATATCATGATATAATCAATGAATACCACCACGAATTTATCCAACTTGGGCATGAATACCGAGTTCATAAGATGTGTGAAGTGGGCAGGAGCATTTGTTAGTCTGAAAGACATAACCAGATATTCAAATAATCCATACCGCGTAGTGAATGCGGTCTTGGGTATATCTTCAGGTCAGATACGGATCTAATGATAACCCGACCTGAGGTCAATTTTGGAAAATACCCGGTGTTGGGGACTTGTTCTCAAATGCTATGAATTAAGAACCAAAAATGTTAAGTATAAATGCCCTTCGTCCGCTGAAGCATTATCTCCCCAAGGATTTAATGAGCTTCGGACGAAGGTCAAGAGTAAAATATTACGAAGATTTCACCTTCGTGATCATACTTGTAAAACAACAAGCAATGAGAAATGAAATATAAAGTATAAAATATATTCACATATTTTATTATATGGATATATAAGTATTAAAACATAATATTTGGGCACATTTATACCTTCGCCTTGGCGGAAAGCAATAATTCAAGCGTAATGTGCCAGTGATTACAGGATCGCGTGAACAGTGCCGGGGTAATGTTCACCTATTTATAGGCACAGGGTGCAACCTGCGTAAAATTACATTTAAGCCCTTTACAATTGATTACAATAATGACACAAACATCATGGGTCTTTGAGTCAATCCATCTTTAAGTCGGTTCGGCCCTTCGTCTTAAGATCTATCATTGTGCCGAAGCTCTCTAACTTTTAGCTTCGACGCTTGCTCCTGAGAGTGTCTGCCGAAGGTGTTCTCTTTCTTTAGGATCTTTGGCTACGAAGCATACCCCCAACACCCGGGCTCCAGTAAGTTGAACAAATAGGATGTCAATCCGGGGAAGAGGGTACTTATTCTTGATTGTGACCTCATTAAGGGGTCTATAATCCACGCACATCCGAAGTGTTTGGTCCTTCTTCTTGACAAAGATGGCTGGACAACCCCAAGATGATGAGCTTGGTCGGATGAATCCTTTTTCTAGTAGATCTTGTAATTGGGTCTTGAGTTCTGCCAATTCATTCGGAGGCATTCGGTACGACCTTCTAGAAATAGGAGCCGTACCAGGCTTCAACTCAATCACAAATTCTACATCTCTCTCTAGAGGCAATCCACGCAGATCTTCCAGAAAAACGTCCAGGAATTCACATACTACCGGAATATCTTGGATCTCCGGTATAATGACTTCATATACTCTGCCAGTTGGTTTAGCTGGAATAGCTACAGGGATGGACAAGAGAACTTCTTCTTGGCCATAACTCAACCTGATGGTTCTCAGATCAGTGTTGAGGATAGCTTTATGTTGGGCTAACCAATTTATGCCCAGAACTACATCTATATCTTAGCCTTTTAAAACAATCATGTTTGTGGGAATGTCCCGTTCAGCTAATGTTACGGGCACATGGAAAGCCACTTCCTTAGTGAATATTTGTCCCCCAGGCGAATGAATTTTTAACCCTTCCCTTGATTCATTGTATGGAATGCAATGTTGCTCCACAAACTTCTTGCTTATGAATGTATGTGAAGCGCCAGAATAAAAAAGAATAACTACAGGGTGATTGGCCACGAGAAACGTACCCACCATAACCGATTCTCCTTCCGATGTCGTGGCCACTTGCGTATAATAAATCCGCCCAGTTTTCTTCATATTTTTGCCTGCTGTATTATTCGTCACATTTCCTTTGCCTTGAGCAGAACTCCCTGAACTCCGCTGATTATTTAATCTGTTCTGCTTCGGGTATGGACAATCCTTGATAAAATGTCCGGACTTTCCACAATTAAAGCAGCCTATTGAGGAGCTTGGGAGGGCAGGGAAACGAGTACCAGGGGCACTCGGTTGATTTGTTGAGGTGGGGGCAGTGGTAGGACGGATAAAAATCAGTTGTTTGAAGGGGTAGGAGGGTGGACGTGGTGAAGAACAATTCTGATTAAAAGGTCGGATCATCAACCTTTGTCTTTTCTTAGGCCCCTGGTTGGGCCTGTCGCCTCCATAGCCCTTTGATTTTCCTGGGCCTGCGTATTTGGCTTCAACTGCCAGTGCCGTGCTGACAGCCCTGCTGTAAGTGAGGTCGAGGCAAGTGGCCATTTTCCGCTGCAACCGGTCATTGAGGCCTCTCATAAAACAATTTTTCTTCTTCAGATCAGTGTTGACCTAATCGATGGCATACTGGGACAAGTGGTTGAACTTATTGAGATACTGGGTAACAGTATCTCCACCTTGTTTGAGCTTTATAAATTGTTCCTGTTTCATATGGAGCACTCCTTCAGGAATATAGTGCTCCCGAAAAGCCAGTTTGAATTCATCCCAGGTAATTTGATGACCAGCAGGTTGGATAGCCACATAATTTCCCCGCCAGGTGCTGGCAGGGCCTCGCAACTGTTGCGCTGCAAATAAGGGCTTTTGAGTCTCCGTGCATCGGAGAAGTGAGAACACCTAGAGGGGGGTGCATAGGTGATCCTGTAAAATTCAACAATAATAGCCACAAAACTTTGTTATGTAAGTTAGAACGGCTAAGTAGCTTGAAGCGAGTCCTTGTGACCACAGATAATCAAAGGTAAAGCACACAAGAGACACGGGATTTTTATCCCGTGGTTCGGCCAAGTAATACTTGCCTACTTCCATGTTGTGGTGTCCCAATGGACGAGGGTTGCACTCAACCCCTTTCAAGTGATCCAATGATCAACTTGAATACCACGGTTTTTCCTTCCTTTGTCTTTCTCCTGTTTGCGAGGAATCTCCACAACTTGGAGCCTCTCGCCCATACAATGATGATCACAAAAGAAGCACAGAAGTAAGGGAGGGGAGAGGAACGCACACAAGACTCAAACCACAGCACAATCACGCACACAAGTCACAACTTGAGCTCAAAACGCAACCCACGGAGTTCACAACTCAAATGGAGCTCAAGTCACTATCTCAAAGAATCAAATGCGCGGAGTTGGAGTCTAGAAGTCTTAGAATGTTTTCTTGAATGCTTGGGTGACTCCTCCATGCGCCTAGGGGTCCCTTTTATAGCCCCAAGGCAGCTAGGAGCCGTTGGAGGCCAACAAGGAAGACTATCCTTGCCTTCTGTCGGGTGGCGCACCGGACAGTCCGGTGCGCCACTGGACAATCACTGTAGACGGTCCAGTGCTGATCTCCTTCCTATTCAGGCGCAGACGACCATCGCATATTCGTGGCAGTTGGCGCATCGGACACTGTCCGATGCACACCGGATAGTCCGGTGCCCGTGCTGACCGTTGACGTGGGCCACGCGTCGCCCACAGATTGCGCGGCCGACCGTTGCGCTGGCGACCATTGGTTCACCGAACAGTACGGTGCATCACCGGATAGTCCGGTGAATTATAGCCGTACGCCACCAATCTTTTCCCAAGAGTGGCCTATTCACCGGAGCTCAGGTTGGCGCACCGGACACTGTTCGGTGCACCACCGGACAGTCCGGTGTGCCAGACCAAGCTGGACTTGGCTGCACACAGCCAAGTCTTTTGCATTTCTTTTCTTCTCTTCTCTTTTCTGTTTCTAGCACTTAGACAACATATGTTAGTACTCAAAACAATGTACTAAGTCTAGAAACATACCTTGTTACATGATTTGCACTTCTTGCTTGTTTGGCACATAATCAACTCACTTAATATGTGTTGGACACTTAATCACCAAAACATTATAGAAATGGCCCAAATGCACATTTCCCTTTCAATCTCCCCCTTTTTGGTGATTTATGCCAACACATCAAAAAGCAACACAAATAGGTGCAACATCGATGCAAACAAGGACCAAATTGTTTTTGACTCTAATTTGGCATATTTGGATCATTCTTTGCCACCACTTGGTTTGTTTTTGTGAATCAAATACATTTTCCTATCTCTAGGTCAAACTCACTTGTTTGGGTACAAAGGGAGATATTCCAATGGAAAAATTTATCAAGTGGCAAAAACTCCCCCTTTTTCCGATAATCATAAATTCTCCCCCACAAGACACCAAATTTTGCAATAAGAGTATTTTGGACAAATCAAAAATTCTAACTCTACTATTTTCAAAATTCTCAAGTGGTAGCTGATCCATTTGCTTTGGCCTTAATTTCTCCCCCTTTGGCATTAAGCACCAAAACGGGATCATTCTTGGCCCTTTAACCCCATTGCCTCACCAAAAATTGTCAATTAAGAGCAAAAGACAATAAGAGCATAAGAATGAACTTGGAGGTGAATACACTAATACCGGAGTGCAGTGGAAGTATTTGCATGGTCCAAGTTCACCTTTCCCTTTCAATGCACCTTTGAGACTACATCAAGTAACTCAACCACAAGGATTAGTCTCAAACGGTCAAGTTGTAGCACTTCTCCCCCTAAATATGTGCATCATTCACACATGGACTTGTGAGGTCCGGGGATCCCTTGCACAACTTGAGCACCATAAATAAGCAACAAATTGCATAAATGTATAAGTAACATGATCAAAGGCATAAAACACATGTATGTTATAGATCAATCCAAGTTACGTGAATCTAAGACATTTAGCTCACTACGCAGCCTGCAAAAGGTTTTCTCATCTAACGGCTTGGTAAAGATATCGGCTAGCTGGTTCTCGGTGCTAATATGGAACACCTCGATATCTCCCTTTTGCTGGTGGTCTCTCAGAAAGTGATGCCGGATGTCTATGTGCTTAGTGTGGTTGTGTTCAACAGGATTATCCGCCATGCGGATTGCACTCTCATTGTCACATAGGAGTGGGACTTTGCTCAGATTGTAGACAAAGTCCCGGAGGGTTTGCCTCGTCCAAAGTAGTTGCACGCAACACTGTCCTGCGACAACATACTCTCCCTTAGTGGCAGATAGGGCAACGGAGGTTCGTTTCTTTGAACTCCAAGACACCAGGGACCTTCCTAGGAATTGGCACGTCCCTGATGTACTCTTCCTATCAACCTTGCATCCAGCATAATCGGAGTCTGAATATCCAATTAAGTCAAAGGTAGACCCCTTTGGATACCAGATCCCGAAGCAAGGCGTAGCAACTAAATATCTAAGAATCCGCTTAACGGCCACAAGGTGACATTCCCTTGGGTAGGATTGAAATCTAGCACACATGCATACGCTAAGCATAATATCTGGTCGACTAGCTCATAAATAAAGTAATGACCCTATCATAGACCGGTATGCCTTTTGATCAACGGACTTACCTCCTTTGTTGAGGTCGACATGTCCGTCGGTTCCCATTGGTGTCTTCATGGGCTTGGCGTCCTTCATCCCAAACCGCTTGAGAAGATCTTGAGTGTACTTTGTTTGGGAGATGAAGGTGCCGTCCTTGAGTTGCTTCACTTGGAACCTAAGGAAGTAGTTCAACTCACCCATCATCGACATCTCAAACTTTTGAGTCATCACCCTGCTAAACTCCTCACAAGACTTTTGGTTAGTAGAACCAAATATTATGTCATCGACATAAATTTGGCACACAAAAAGATCACCATCACAAGTCTTAGTGAAAAGAGTAGGATCGGCTTTCCCAACCTTGAAGGCATTAGCAATTAAGAAATCTCTAAGGCATTCATACCATGCTCTTGGGGCTTGCTTAAGTCCATAGAGCGCCTTAGAGAGCTTAAAGACGTGGTTGGGATACCTGTCATCCTCAAAGTCAGGGGGTTGTTCCACGTATACCTCCTCCTTGATTGGCCCGTTGAGGAAAGCGCTCTTCACATCCATTTGAAATAACGTGAAAGAGTGGTGAGCGGCATAGGCTAACAATATTCGAATAGACTCTAGCCTAGCCACAGGAGCAAAAGTCTCTTCGAAATCCAAACCTGTGACTTGGGCATAACCTTTTGCCACGAGTCGAGCCTTGTTCCTTTTCACCACCCCAGTGCTCATCTTGTTTGTTGCGGAACACCCACTTGGTTCCCACAACATTTTGTTTTGGATGTGGCACCAGGCTCCAAACTTCATTCCTCTTGAAGTTGTTGAGCTCTTCCTACATGGCCAACACCTAGTCCGGATCTAGCAAGGCCTCTTCTACCTGAAAGGCTCAATAGAAGAGACAAACGAGTAATGCTCACAAAAGTTAGCTAATCTTGAGCGAGTAGTTACTCCCTTGCTTATGTCTCCCAGAATCTGGTCAACGGTGTGATTCCTTTGAATTGTCGCTCAGACTTGAGTTGGAGGGGCCAGTGGTGCTTCTTCCTCCATAACTTGTTCTTCTTGTGCTCCCCCTTGATCATTCGCCTCTTCTTGAGGGACCTGTTCATCATCTTGAGTTAGGGGATGCACCATTGTTGAGGAAGAAGGTTGATCTTTCTCTTGTTGTTCCTGTGGTCGCACATCTCCAATCGCCATGGTGCATATTGCGGCAGTTGGAACATCATCTTCATCTACATCATCAAGATCAACTTGCTCTCTTGGAGAGCCATTAGTCTCATCAAATACAACATCGCTAGAGACTTCAACCAAACCTGATGATTTATTGAAGACTCTATACGCCCTTGTATTTGAGTCATACCCTAGTAAAAACCCTTCTACTGCCTTGGGAGCAAATTTTGAATTTCTACCTTTCTTCACTAGAATGTAACATTTACTCCCAAATACACGAAAGTATGAGACGTTGGGTTTGTTACCGGTAAGAAGTTCATACGAGGTCTTCTTGAGGAGGCGATGTAAGTAGAGCCGGTTTATGGCGTGGCAAGCTGTGTTCACACCTTTCGACCAAAACCGCTCGGGCATCTTGAATTCTCCAAGCATCGTCCTTGCCATGTCGATAAGTGTCATGTTCTTCCTCTCTACCACACCGTTTTGCTGCGGTGTGTAGGGAGCAGAGAACTCGTGCTTAACGCCTTCTTCCTCAAGGTACTCCTCCACTTGCATATTCTTGAACTCGGACCCGTTGTCGCTTCTTATCTTTTTCACTTTGACCACAAATTCGTTTTGAGCCCTCCTTAGAAAGCCCTTTAGGGTCCCTTGGGTTTCTGTTTTATCCTGCAAAAAGAACACCCATGTGAAGCGAGAAAAATCATCAACGATTACTAGACCATACTTACTTCCCCCGATGCTAAGGTAGGCAACGGGTCCTAAGAGGTCCATATGTAATAGCTCCAGTGGTCTTGATGTTGTCATCACATTCTTGTTGTGATGAGTGCTCCCCACTTGTTTCCCTGCCTGACAAGCTGCACAAGGTCTATCTTTTTCGAAGTAGACATTCGTTAGTCCTAACACATGTTCTCCCTTTAGAAGTTTATGAAGGTTCTTCATCCCAACATGTGCTAGACGACGATGCCACAGCTAGCCCATGCTAGTCTTAGCTATTAAGCATGCATCTAGATCGGCCTCCTCTTTTGAAAAATCAACTAAGTAGAGTTTGCCGTCTAATACACCCTTAAACACTAATGAACCATCACTCCTTCTAAAGATAGAAACATCAACAATTGTAAACAAACAATTGTAGCCCATGTGGCACAATTGACTTACAGACAGGAGATTATACCCTAATGACTCTACTAAAAATACATTTGAAATAGAGTGCTCGCTTGTGATGGCTATCTTTCCCAAACCTTTCACCTTGCCCTGGTTCCCATCTCCAGAAATAATCATATCCTGGGAATCCTTGTTCTTGACGTAGGAGGTGAACATCTTCTTCTCCCCCGTCATGTGGTTTGTGCATCCGCTATCGATAATCCAGCTTGAGCCCCCGGATGCATAAACCTGCAAGGCAATTTACACTTGGGTTTTAGGTACCCAACTCTTGTTGGGTCCTACAAGGTTAGTCACAATAGCCTTTGGAACCCAAATACAAGTCTTGTCTCCCTTGCATTTGGATCCCAACTTTCTAGCCACTACTTTTTCATTTTTACATACGATTGCAAAAGAAGTATTACAAGCATGGTAAATAGTAGAAGGTTCATTACATACTCTTCTAGGCACATGATGCACAACATGATTTCTCCTAGGCTTACTTCTACCATGCACAAAAGTAGAGCTAGAAGCAAACATAGCATGTGAATTAAACGCATCATAACACCTATTATAATGAGCATTTCTAGAAAATGTTCTATCATTATAAATGAAAGCATGATTCCTTTGAGTGCTATTAGCCATAGGGGCCTTTCCTTTCTCCTTGTTGGGAATGGGAGCCCTTTGGCTTGTTAAGTTCTTGGCTTCCTTTCGAAAGCCAAGTCCATCCTTAATTGAGGGGTGTCTACCAACGTTGTAGGCATCCCTAGCAAATTTTAACTTATCAAAATCAACCTTGCAAGTCTTAAGTTGAGCATTAAGACTTGCCACCTCATCATTTAATTTGGTAATAGACGCAAGATGTTTATCACAAGCATCAATATCAACATCCTTGCATCTATTGCAAATTACAACATGTTCTACACATGAACTAGATTTATTAGCTACCTCTAGCTTTGCATTTAAATCATCATTCAAAATCTTTAAACTAGAGATTGATTCATGGCACACAGACAATTCAGAGGATAACATTTCATTTCTTTTAGTTTCTAAAGCAAGAGACTTTTGTACACTAACAAATTTGTCATGTTCTTTAGATAAAATGTCTTCTTGCTTCTCTAGCAATCTATCTTTTTCATTTAGAGCATCAATTAACTCATTAATTTTATCTACTTTTGCTCTATCTAAACCCTTAAATAAATCAGTATAATCTACTTCATCATCACTAGAATCATCATCGCTTGAAGTAGTATACTTAGGGGTTTCTCGAACACTTACCTTCTTTTCCTTGACCATGAGGCAAGTGTGGTGTTCGTTGGGGAAGAGAGAAGACTTGTTGAAGGCCGAGGCTGCCAGTCCTTCATCGTCAGAGTCGGATGAAGAGCAGTCCGAATCCCATTCTTTGCCAAGGTGAGCATCGCCTTTTGCCTTCCTATAGCTTTTCTTCTCCTCCTTCTTCCCATGCCTTTCTTCCCCCTGGTCATTTTCATTATCGGAACATTGAGCAATAAAATGACTAGTCTTACCTCATTTAAAACAGGAGTGTTTTCCCTTTGCTTTGTTCTTGTTGGGGTGCTCCTTTCGTGCTTTTAGCGCTGGTCTTGAAGCGTTTGATGATTAGTGCCATCTCATCTTCGTTTAGCCCTACAGCTTCAACTTGTGCCACCTTGCTTGGTAGCACCTTCCTGCTGCTTGTTGCTTGGAGAGCAATGGGTTGTGGCTCGTAGACGGGTAGTGGACCATTAAGCGCGTCATCTACGTACCGTGCTTCTTTCACCATCATGCGCCCGCTCACGAACTTGCCGAGTATCTCCTCAGGCGTCATTTTGGTGTACCTGGGATTTTCACGAATGAGATTTACAAGATGGGGGTCAATTACCATGAATGACCTTAGCATAAGTAGGACGACGTCGTGGTCCGTCCATCTTGTACTTCCATAGCTCCTAATCTTGTTGACCAGGGTCTTGAGCCTGTTGTATGTTTGTGTTGGCTCCTCTCCCCTGATCATCGCGAACCTTCCCAGCTCGCCTTCCACCAACTCCATTTTGGTGATCATGGTGGCGTCGTTTCCCTCATGCGATATCTTGAGGGTATCCCAAATTTGCTTGGCGTTGTCCAAGCCGCTCACCTTGTTGTATTCGTCCCTGCACAAGGATGCTAGCAACACAGTGGTAGCTTGGGCATTCTTATGAATTTGCTCATTTATGAAAACGGGGTTGTCAGTATTATCAAAATGCTTTCCGTTTTCAACAATCTCCCAAATACTAGGATGGAGAGAAAATAGGTGACTATGCATTTTGTGACTCCAAAATGAGTAGTCTTCTCCATCAAAGTGCGGAGGTTTCCCAAGTGGAATTGAAAGCAAATGAGCATTCGAATTATCAAATGAAAAGCTTTGATTAACCGGTTTCTTCTTAGACGAGTCGTCGTCGTCTCTTGGTGAAGAACAAGATTCATCGCTGTCGTAGTAGATGATCTTCTTGATGCGCCTCTTCTTCTTCCCGTCCTTCTTCTTGTGACTCGAGCCAGAGTCAGTGGGCTTGTCATCTCTTGGCTCGTTGAAGATGGACTCCTTCTCCTTGTCGTTGACCACCATCCCCTTTCCCTTAGGATCCATCTCTTCGGGCGATTAGTCCCTTATGTGAAGAGAACGGCTCTGATACCAATTGAGAGCACCTAGAGGGGGGGTGAATAGGTGATCCTGTAAAATTCAACACTAATAGCCACAAAACTTTGTTATTTAAGTTAGAACGGCTAAGTAGCTTGAAGTGAGTCCTTGTGACCATAGATAATCAAAGGTAAAGCACACAAGAGACACGCGATTTTTATCCCATGGCTCAGCCAAGTAATACTTGCCTACTTCCACGGTGTGGCGTCCCAATGGTCGAGGGTTGCACTCAACCTCTTTCAAGTGTTCCAATGATCAACTTGAATACCACAGTTTTTCCTTTCTTTGTCTTTCTCCCGTTTGCGAGGAATCTCCACAACTTGGAGCCTCTCGCCCTTATAATGATGATAACAAAAGAAGCACAAAAGTAAGGGAGGGGAGAGCAACGCACACAAGACTCAAACCACAGCACAATCACGCACACAAGTCACAACTTGAGCTCAAAACGTAACCCACGGAGTTCACAACTCAAATGGAGCTCAAGTCACTATCTCAAAGAATCAAATGCGCGAAGTTGGAGTCAGTCTTAGAATGTTTCTTGAATGCTTGGGTGACTCCTCCATGCGCCTAGGGGTCCCTTTTATAGCCCCAAGGCAGCTAGGAGCCGTTGGAGGCCAACAAGGAAGGCTATCCTTGCCTTCTGTCGGGTGGCGCACTGGATAGTCCGGTGCGCCACCGGACAGTCACTGTAGACGGTCCGGTGCCGATCTCCTTCCTATTCTGGTGCAGTCGACCGTTGCAGATTCGTGGTAGTTGGCGCATCGAACACTGTCCGATGCACACCGGACAGTACGGTGCCCCCTGCCGACCGTTGACGCGGGCCACGCGTCGCTCGCGGATTGCACGGCCGACCGTCGCGCTAGCGACCGTTGGCTCACCGGACAGTCCGGTGCACCACCGGACAGTCCGGTGCACCACCAGACAGTCCGGTGAATTATAGCCATACGCCGCCAAACTTTTCCCGAGAGCGGCCTGTTCACCGGAGCTCAGCCTGGCGCACCGGACAGTCCGGTGTGCCAGACCGAGCTGGACTTGGCTACACACAGCCAAGTCTTTTGCATTTCTTTTCTTCTCTTCTCTTTTCTGTTTCTAGCACTTTAGACAACATATGTTAGTACTCAAAACAATGTACTAATTCTAGAAACATACCTTGTTACATGATTTGCACTTCTTGCTTGTTTGGCACATAATCAACTCACTTAATATGTGTTGGACACTTAATCACCAAAAAATTATAGAAATGGCCCAAAGGCACATTTCCCTTTCAAGAAGCCCAAACTTTTGCTCGATAACCCGGATCCATTCATCCGCTTCAAGAGGATCTTCAGCCTTGACAAATAGCGGGGGACGTGTTTCAGAGAAATTCAAATATAAAGTTTTGTGGGGTCCTTGCGGATAGGCTCACCCGCCTTGCTGTTGCATTTGTTGTCCCACCATTTCCTGAAGAAAGCGGGTGTTATTGGCTGTTGCATTGACTAAGGCAGCGACAGCCTCAGCCAAGGTTGGGGGTACTGGTGGCGGGTTAGGAGTAGTCTCCCTCCCACAGGAGGTTCCCGCACCATCCTGTCCATGAGTCCTGGACGGCATCTGAGGTAAAGAACATTTGGAAAATATAATATGCCAAAGCAAACGATCCAGTTTACATTACTTTAAAAGATAATGATACAGACTCGAGTTTACAACAGGACACAATACCTATTATACATTAACATTATTTCTATACTACATTACTCTAGCTTCTTATCACTTTTGGTAGCTTCGCTATCGGGTGTAGGAGACCATTCGTCAACCAGATTCATTGAAGGAGGGGGCCTGAAAAGGTCCAGTTGCCCACCAAGGGCTTCACCCGCTGCTCTAGAGGGTCCGACTCCCATCCTGACAGGATCCACAGGTACGTTATGGTGTAGTTGTGAATACAATACATGAACCTCCTCATGTAGTGTATTACAGTAAACCTGCAAGTTGTCCACGGCTGTGCTAAGCTCCTCCATGCGGGCTCGAGCTTTGGCTTCCTTGGCCCAAGCAAGTGAACGTGAGTTAACAGCCCAATCGAGCGCTAGATCTAGTTCAGCAAGTTGGTCTTGAAGGTGGCGGATGTCAGTTCTTAACTCGTTTATTCGCTGACCATCCACGACCCATATCTCGTTCCTGTGACAGAGCTCCGTTCAAAGCTGTTCTAGTTGAGCTTCCAGATCTCCGATAGGATCATTGCTACCACTACTACTATCCTCATGCCTTGGAGCTAGTTGATGGCGAGGTACGCCAATTGGTCCGGTAGACTTGCGCACGGTTTTTCTTGTGCGCGGCGGCATATCTCCATGAGGGGGAAAATCTTATTAGTATAGTTTTTAGTATGATGCATGCATAATTACAGAATCAACCTTAGTTGATTCACAACCTTCTATACATTGCACTCTACTATCTGGTGTTTAAAATAAGTACTTCAGAAGGTGGATAGATAAGAAGGAAAGAAATTTTCTAGATAAGTCTTTGAAAATTCTTTTTCAAAATGTCTCATAACATCTGCAGAGATGGGCTTCGCTTCGATACCAGCTGTGACAGAACCTCCCAAGTCATTAGGCCCACCTATAGTTGTCCTTGTCCAACGGACCTCAAACAACCCTGCAGGTGCCCCTGATCACTTGACAAGTTTGGTATCTATATTCCTTACCTTGCCCAAGAGCGTTTCACCCGTCATGCAGACATTACGACACATCGGATGTACGAGAATGCGGAAGCAGTTACAATAATTTACTTTATTTTAAAGTAAGAAAGAGTAGAATTATTACAGACCAGAACAAATATAAGAGTGCAAAGTATTATTATTACATAACCTGGGAGGCAAAAACCCCTCCCGATAAAACAGTAAAAAGTTTTTCATAGCGGAGGAACTTTCCTCCCGCAGCTTCAGTCTTGATTTTCTTCTTTCGGTACCACCTTGGAACAGAAGCAACAAAAGTTTGCTGGTTCTTCACCTAAACAACATGGGACAAAGCCCTGCGTATGAAGTGTACTTTCGCAAATCTTACCCGTCGAAATAAAAGACTCTCAAGGATATGCTGGCCTTTGGGAATCAAGGTATGGCTTATCAATAATCAAAGACTTTGTTTGCAGAAATGCTTACTAGTAGTGGATCCTTAAAAGTCCAGTTTTATTAGCAAGTTAAGTCATTACCTAAATTCTAGAGTTCTTTCTACCCTAGTTCAAGCACTTGACCTATACTAGCCGATTTCTTTCAACCCTTCTTGTTTACTGGAATGCTACGTGTAAGTCAGTGACCAAGTCTTCATGTCCGCGAAGTAACGGCGATCCGAATTGATTATACTCAGCTAAGGATCTCCAATCACATGACATATGTAGCACTTAACCCTTGCATATGTCAACTCGCCATCGGGGTTCTTAAGACCAGATCAGGTTCACGCCAACCGAGAGCACAGATACACCACTGTCCAGCCTCTTTCCACGGAGGGTACACGCTACTCTCGCGATCTCTCCACTCCCATTACGTGTTATCTTATTCTGGTATTAGTCTGCCCGAGGCAAAGCTTACCCATGATGAGGCATGTGACCAGTTAAAGGGTCCTTGGTCAGCAGGCCTACATCGAGAAGGTCCTTAATCGACTCAGACGGAGACACTACACCGAGACTCTCTTCTCGTGCAAGTCACCCGCCCGGTGTTAGCTTTATCATTTCAACCCAAAGTTCAATACCTGGTAGAGGTACATCTTTTTCCGATGTTGAACCCATCATGGCCATGATGGATCCACCATCAAGTTTTATTTTTGAAGACATCCCACCCACTTTGAAGCATCATCTTTTGTGAAAACAAAACATTTTTGTTTTCTAGAGCAAAGCTAAGCATAAGAAAGACCTTTTTGTAAACCAGGGATTAAGGAGAAGTAATCAAATCCAAGGAAGGAAATGCAGCAACTGGTTTAGCACACAACTCCTATCACCTAATGCATCAAGTAAGTGAGAAAGATTTCAAAATAACAAGGGGGTGGCAAATGCACCGGGGCTTGCCTTGTGTGATAGGTGAATCAGGCTCTGCTCCACAGATATCAAAGTAAAAGTAGTTTCCTGCCTGAGGTTCTTCAGGTGGTGGTGGTGTAGTCCTCGCTTCTTCAACCTCTATTTCCTCCTCGTTCTCTAGATATAGCCATATATAATCATGAATGCTCATGTAATGCTCATGAGAATGCCATGATAATAAAATTTTATTATGTAATGTCTTGAATATAACTTTCCTTCACGGATCTCCGGGAAATTAGGGTTTTCGGAGTCTATAGTGAAGTTCATAGGGCAGGGGGCTAGGGTTTTGGGTTCTAAGTACCAAACATGGTCCAAAGCATACCAAATTTTTCCCAAGGCTTCTAAATAATATTTAAAGCTTACCTAAAAAGTTTGGTGAATTTTAAATTATTAATTACTCCCAAAAATTCTAGAAGTATGGATTTTGGCTAATTTAAATGCCCAAAAATTCCTTATTAGAATTAAAAATCATGAAACTATTTGTACTAAATGCTATAGAAAATTAGAAGTCTAGCAAATTTGGTCTGGTATTTTTAGCATTTTTTTACAATTTTCTAGAAATTATTTAACTCTGATTGAAAAAGAGAAAGGAAAAAGCATGAATAGTTCTGGACCGGAACTGGCCCAAGTCGGCCCATCAACAGGCGGAAGCGCGTCCGCGCGCGCCTGCACTGCTGGTTTTGCAGAAATGGCCCCCACGGTTTGAATACTGGAAAAGAAGTCATAGTACTATTCTCATGTCTCACTGACATTTGCAAGAACACCCCCGCATTTCTAATCCTTCACAGCCCAAACTACACGACGGGGAGTGGCGGGGAACCGAGCTCCGGCGAACTTGTATCGGCCGAATCCCGCAACGACCGGTGCTCCCATGTGGCAGACACCAAATCGGAAACGCTCTGTCCACGGTGACAGCGGGCACGACGGACATTCAAACGCGATCCTGGTGGATCTAGCACTGCCTAGCTAAATTGAATGGATCAGTGAGTATCAGGAGCAAGTAAGGGTGCTAAGACAAGAGGACAGTGGGCATGAACGGACCTGATACGAGCTGGCCACGGCGAGGTCACACCGCTCGGTGTTCTTTGGTGATTTGGGGGAAATCTCAAATTGGGGAGCTCTAGTGGATGATTCGAGGCACGGGTTGCTCTACTGGGTGCAAAATTACATAGTGGAGAAGGCGGGGTCGGTAATTTATAGGCTCCCACAGTAGTGGCATCCAATTTCGCGAAGATGTGCTGGCGGCCAGAGAGGAAGAAGGTTACTTGCGCTCGGGATTAGTGGCTTTCACCGTGGCAGCTCCATTGGCGACGAGCCAGGACCATGGGGCAGTTTATGGTGACTCACCGCGATGTAGTAAAGCGTTGAGGCATGTAGCCCGGCCGGATAACGGTGAATGCCGGTGATGCCAACACGATTGACCATGGCAGGACACGACGGTGGTGAGAACAGTGGCCGGAGTTTATCTCTAGCGCGATATTTCTTACCGAGGAGCGCTTATCTAGGTTCGATCGGGTGTGAATCGCGACGCTGGCGTGGATCTGGGCACAAGATCACCGGCGGTGAGGGGGGATGAATCTGCAATCTGTTTCAGTTACTGTACCATCAGATCCCTCTTCAGTCAGTCTGACAGTCAATGTTTAGGGCGAATTTTCTCTCAATTTTTCATGGCAACTAGACCAATGCTCTGTAGCAAAGTTGTAGCCTAATAGACCAGCTCCAATTTTGCTACATTGTGCACCCACAAAAAGTCACAGGATCTTGCTTATAATTGAGCCCTAAGTTCATCCAATCCCACTGTCAGTCTGAATTCAGACTTTAAGGCAGTCTGACAGCCCATCTTTGGGCCTAATTATCTCAAAACATTTCATGGCACCAAGGCATAATCCCTATAGCAAAGTTGTCCTCCTTTTATAGCTCTACAAACTTGATGTGTTGACCTAGGGCAAAATCATCATAATTTGGAAGATATAGGGCTTCAAAGTTGAGCCTATTCTCTAAAATTCAGACATAGCCAATGGAGCACAAATATGGTCTTTTTGCAAATAAGCCCATAACTTATGGTTTCATTTGCAAATCTCCAAATATGTGAACCATATGACTTAAGATAACCTATTCCCATGATTTTTGCACTTAGGTCCAAAATGTGCACACTTTTACAGATAACCCCCTAGGGTTTCAGTCTAGGGTTTTTTAGGGGCCTATTTAGGGTTTTTGGCACTTCTAGGGTTGGGATGTTACTTAAGTCCATTCATGGTGATATTTTATGATTATTACTACTAAGTTTTGAAGCTTTCTCTTATTAGGCTTTGTTTACTCCCTTAAGCTCAGTCTGGGGTTAAGCACTGTATCTTAGGGTTTTACCCATGAAATGTCACATCAATACAACTTTGTTTGAAATTTTTGCCTAGTGAATGCATTCTAGGTGTGACAAGCACATGATATGCCAATGCTTATGATGTCATGCTCAAGTTTTAGTGGCAGTAACACCAGGGGTGTTACAGGGGAGGAGTCACCGGAGGCTGCTAACGTGGCACTCACAGGCTAACTTACTACGGCGGTCACTACTGAGTCCTAGTAGCTTGCGACAACATAGTGAATTGACTATGACGTGGCGTAATCGCGGTGAACGGCGATCTCCATGGCGATGATCGTCCGGCCACGTCACAACGCAAGTGGGTACGGCGACAGGGCGGCCACAGTACCCCGACTTCATCCCTTGCGCGAGATCTTTTACTCTAAGCCATTATCCGCACGCCATTGGGCACGAATCACAGCGCCGAGGATCGCGGCGCCAATTCACCGGTGGTGAGATACACTGAGCCTGATCTTGTTCAGTCGTTGTACCATCGAAATCATTCATCACAGTGCCTGACATAGCAACTTGCAATGCTTTGTTCTCTAATTTTTATGTGGCAACTCCCTAATCAGTCTGTAACAAATTTAATCTCCTATATAACAGCTCCAATTCGATTATAGGAACCTTGGTCATTTGCTCACCCGATCAAGCTTGAATCGACTCCAAAGTTCATCAGGACTCACTGTCAGCTAAGTTTCAGTCTTCAGTGGTAACTGATAGTCCAACTTCAGGCTCATTTTTCTCCAATTTTTGTACAACACCTGTTGGGGGTATGCTTCGTCGCCAAAGATCCTGAAAGAGGTGATACCTTCGGCAGATCCTCTCAAAAGCAGCGTCGAAGCCACCATCCATGAAGCTTCGACACAGTAACATGTCTCAAGACGAAGGATCGCACCGACTTAAAGACAAAATGACCAATTAGTCCATGGGAGCCTGTGTCATAGTTGTAATCTTTTGTAAAGGACATGAATGTAAAATCTCACAAGCTGCGCCCTGTGCCTATAAATAGATGAACAGTACCTCTGTACTGTTCACGCTGATTTTGTATTTGCTCGCACGTCACACTTGGATCTTTGCCTTCTGTCAAGCCAAAGGTATAAATGTAATTCGATATTGTTCATGTCTATTCATAATAACATGATTTGAGGATATTAATGATGCATACGATTATTTATAATATTTCTCATGTTTCATATGCTTCTTCCTTCATTAATATGTGTTAAAATATCGAAGGTATGTCCTTCATGCCCTTCGTCTGAAGATCTTTATATCCTAAGAGATATAATGCTTCGAAGGACGAAGGGTTCTAATTGTTAACCCTTTTATGTTGCCTTGTTCTTAATTCATAGCATTTGAGAACAAGTCCCCAACATTGGCGCCCACCTCCTGTGAACTCACTTCCACTGATTGAGCTGATGGCTTCGTCCAACAAGCAAGCTGAAGCTGCTTCGGCTACAAAGCTAGTGCTCCCGATAACAGGAGGTTCATGCTCAGAGCCAGCCAACAAGAAGCAGAAGAAGGAAGCTCAGAGAAGAGTACAACATGTTGGGGTGCAGGGACCCTTCATCAAGACAAAATGGTCCCACATCCCAATCACCTTCTCCCAAGAGGACCTTCAGCTCAAGGATTACCCTCATAATGATGCTATGGTCATATCTTGTGTTATCAAGGGATTTTTGGTCCACAATGTTTTGGTTGATACAGGCAGTGCAGCTGACATCATATTTGCTAAGGCCTTCAGTCAGATGCAAGAGCCAGAGGACAAGATTCATGATGCTACATACCCTCTTTGTGGCTTCGGAGGAATGCAGATTGTAGCACTTGGAAAGATCACAATGCTAGTGACCTTCGGATTTATCCACAAGACATGGACTGAGCAGGTTGTGTTTGATATTGTTGACATGGAATATCCCTACAATGCAATCATTGGTCGAGGGACACTTAATGCTTTCGAAGAAATTCTTCATCCAGCATACCTATGCATGAAGATACCTTCGGAGCAAGGGTCTATTGCTATTCATGGAAGTCAGGAAGCTGCCAGAAAGGTAGAGGGAAATTGGATAGACTCAAAAGCCATCCACAATATAGATGGAGCTGAAGCTTGTGAGCAGTACAAATACAGAAGAGAGAAGGCTGCTTCGGCTGATCAGCTGAAGCCCATGCTTCTGTGTGAGGACATAGCTGAGCAGAAGGTATTGCTGGGGTCCCAATTATCTGAAGAGTAGGAGAAATCTTTGATAAGGTTTTTATTCAACAACAAAGATGTTTTTGCATGGTCAGCTAACGATATCTGTGGTGTCAACAGAGATGTCATTGAACATTCACTCAATGTCGATCCATCCTTCAGGCCCAGAAAGCAAAGGCTTCGGAAGATAAAGCCAAAGGAGCTCGGAATGAAGTAAAAAGACTTCTCAGTGCTGGTGTTATCAGAGAAGTAAAATATCCAGAGTGGCTAGCCAATACTGTTATGGTGAAGAAGGTCAATGGAAAATGGAGAATGTGTATTGATTTCACGGATCTCAATAAGGCCTGTCCGAAGGACAAATTCCCATTACCAAGGATAGACTCTCTTGTGGATGCAGCAGCTTCGTCAGAACTTATGAGTCTTCTGGATTGCTACTCAGGATATCATCAAATATGGATGGAGAAGGAGGATGAGCCAAAGACCAGCTTCATAACTCCCAGTGGAACCTATTGCTATATTCGGATGCCTGAGAGGCTCAAAAATGCTGGAGGCAGTTTCAGCAGAATGATGGCCAAAGTCCTTCATTCTCAAATAGGCAGAAATGTGCTAACATATGTCAATGATATCATAGTAAAAAGCACGAAGCAAGAAAATCATATCACTGATCTGCAAGAAACATTTGCTAATTTTAGACAAGCTGGCCTGAAATTAAATCCTGAAAAGTGTGTCTTTGGAGTGAAGAAAGGCAAGTTCTTTGGTTGTCTGGTTTCAACGAAGGGGATTGAAGCTAACCCAAGCAAGATTGAAGCTATCCTTCGAATGGAACCACCAAGCACAAAGAAGGTGGCTCAACGGTTGGTAGGAAGATTGGCTTCATTGAATAGATTTATATCTAGGTCAGCAGAAAGAAACTTGCCATTCTTTGAAATACTAAAGTCAGCTGAAGTCTTTCAATGGGTCCCAGCTCAACAGAAAGCCTTTGAAGAGCTGAAGCAATACTTGATTGATATCACAACATTAACTCCACCTGCGCCAGGGGCTCCATTACTATTGTATGTGGCAGCTTCACACTCTGCAGTACGTGCGGCGCTTGTGCAGGAAAAATTCGATGGACAAATCAAAAAGCAAGCGCCAGTATACTTTGTCTCCGAAGTTCTAAGTTTATCAAAGAAAAATTATACAGAATCGGAGAAGGTGTTGTATGCTGTCTTAATGGCCTCCAGGAAGCTTCGGCATTATTTTCAAGCATTCCATATAATTGTTCCTTCGTCACAGCCTCTGAAGGACATCATGAGGACTAGAGAAGCCACTGGAAGGATTGGACAGTGGGCTGCGGAACTCAACGAATTCAGCATTGATTATGTGCATCGATCCTCGATTCAGTCCCAGGCGCTAGCAGACTTCATTGCTGACTGGACGCCAGGGGCTGAAGAAGAAGAAGCAAATAAAGATGCCGAAGCTTGGACGGTGTTCTGCGACGGTTCTTGGGGAACCTTCGGGGCAGGTGCGACTGCTGTTTTAGTTGCACCTTCCAAAGTTAGAATATGCTATGCAGTAAAGCTTGACTTTAACTGCACAAATAATATTGCTGAATACAAAGCTTTGCTTTTGGGGCTTCGGAAGTTAAGGGCAATGGGGATAAGAAGGGCGGTCCTTAGAACCGACTCTCAAGTTATTTCTGGACATGTCGACAAGAGTTGCAAAGCAACAGATCCGAAGCTTGAGAAATACCTAGATACAGTTCGAAGGCTTGAGGCTTCATTTGAAGGGTTTTCTGTTAAGAATATTCTGCGAGGAGAAAACGAGCACGCTGATCTGTTAGCCAAGTCAGCGGCACAGGGGCTACCTCTACCTTCGGAAGTGTTTTTTGAAACAATAAGAGCACCTTCGGTGGAACTCCTCGAAAGAGCAGTGCTCACTATATCTCCTATTCATAGTGAAGATTGGAGGACTGAGATTATATCTTTCCTCCAAGGTAATTGCCTTTCAGACGACGAAGCTTATAATAAGAGAATGGAGGCAAGAACAAGACCATATGTAATAATAGGAGGGGAGTTATACAGGCATGGAGTCTACTCTCCACTTCTTAAGTGTTTATCTAGAGCTGAAGGTATAGAGCTGATGAAGGAGATACATGCAGGATTGTGTGAATCTCACATTGGGTCTAGGCCTTTGCTTGGAAAAGTTTTTGGACAAGCATTTTACTGGCCGAAGGCAGCTTCGGATGCAGCAGAGTTAGTCCAAAAGTGTGAAGGCTGTCAAATTTGTGCCAGAGACCAGAGGCAACCTTCATCTCTTACTCAATTAATATAGCCCACTTGGCCATTGCAAAGTTGGGGTCTTGATTTGCTAGGCCCACTTCCACCAGCACAAGGCAATTTAAAATATGTTGTGGTGGCGGTAGAATATTTTTCTAAGTGGATCGAGGTGAAATCGTTGGCCACAATAACTTCGGTCACAGTTCAGAAGTTTTTCTAGCAAAATATTGTCTGTCGTTTCGGTGTGCCGAGGGCTATCACAGTAGACAATGGAACATAGTTTGATGCCAAAGCTTTCAGGGAATTCTGTGATCGGATTGGCACCAAGATCCATTTTGCATCGGTTAGACATCCAGAGTCAAACGGACTTGTCGAAAAGGCAAATGGTATCATAATGATGGGAATAATGATGTTAATCTTCAATTAGCCCAGAGGAAAATGGCCAGATGAGTTGATTAAAGTGGTCTGGAGCCACAACACAACAATATCAAGGTCAACAGGTTTTACGCCATTCAAGTTATTGTTTGGTGATGAAGCAATAACTCCGGAAGAAGCTAAGGCAGGGTCAATTAGAACAGCAGCTTCGGCAGAGGACGAAGCTGATTATTCTGTCGCAAAAGATGCTATAGAAGGGACTAGGCTTCAGGCTGTGGAGAATATTAATAAATATCAAGCCGAAACAATAAAATGGCGTGATAGAAAGGTTCGGCTAAAAAATATTAAGCCAGGTCATCTGGTACTTCGGAGAGTGGCCAATCCAGACACAGTAGGCAAGTTACAGCTGAAGTGGGAAGGACCCTTTCTCGTGGTATCTTCGTCAAGACCCGGTTCTTACAGATTTAAAGGATATGGACGGCAACGACATTCCTAGATCTTAGAATGCGGGCGAGCTTCAGCGATACTATGTGTAATTTGATGTAATCTTTTTCATTTTTCCTATGGTACCCTTTTCCATTCCAAAGGGGGAGAAAGGTTTTTAATGGGGCCATAATTTGTAATCCTTCTTTTTCTTATTTAGCTCCATGAGAGCAAAATCCCCCAATTATGTAAATGTAAAATCTGGGCATGCACCTTCGAGTGCAGAGAAAAAAAAGGAAAAAGCAGAGAGAAGCTCGAAAGTCATCCCCTAAGGGGATGCAGAGCATGACGAAGCTACAAAAAGCCATTCCTAAGGGAGCGTAGCATAAGTTTTCTGCTCAAAAGTCATTCCTAAGGGAATGCAGAGCTAAATACCGCCAAAATATAAGGCGAAGCGTGAAAAGTCAACGCGAATACCGCCAAAATATAAGGCGAAGCACAAAAAGTCAACGCGAATACCGCCGAAATAGAAGGCGAAGAAGTTCAAAAGACGTTCCTAAGGGGATGCAGAACTTACACCGAAAAATAAGCGGTGCAGCCGAAAAATAAACGGCAAAGAGATTTCAGTTATTCCTAAGGGAATGAAGGTTGTGGTTGAAGCTTCGGATATGTGTGTTTGGGCATTCATTTGCACGAAACATTACATCATACATTGCATTCATAAACATTCATTTAGACATACATAGGATCATCATCATCATATCATACAGATACAGACAGTTGCTTCGGGTCTAAGCATACAACTTCAAGAAGCAGATTCGTGCTTTGTAGTGTACCAAAAGAAGGGAAGGTGTTTTTTCGCCTTCGGCTAAAAAATACAGGTTTCGACCACATCAAAGCATTTCATACATCGATGGAAAGGTAAAAATATATTACAAGGTATGGATAAATTTACAGAGTACAATCTGATTCTTATATTCTTTACAAGGGTTAATACAAAAGTTTCCTTAGAATTTTTCCACATCTAGGTACTCTAGCTTCGTCTTCATTTGCTGAAGCTTCAGATTACTAGCTAGGCTTCGGCTCTGTGTTCTTCGGCTTTGTCATCCTTTACATATCAAAGCATTATAAGGAAAATTCAAGTTTCAAGGAAAAGTTAATCACAAGGTATGATTTTACCGGCTTGAGATGACTCCGGGCTTCGTCACCAGCTAGGCTCCGCCCACCCTTCGAGCTAGACTGGGGATATCAATATTTGCTTTATAAATCTGTTCCCTATGCTTCGAGCTGGACAGGGGATATCAATCAGATCTGCTGGTGATAAGCTGAAATTTGGTCTATTAACAATTTTTCCATGCATGCAACCAGACTTCATGAAGGCAACAGCTGTGCCCCGAAAAGCTAGCAGGGCACAGAAATCACCGTGACCTGCTATAACTTCATCAAGAGCATCAACTTCACATTCAATGTGTTCGAAGGTTCCCGATAGGTTTTCAACCGAAGGATTAAATTCTTTAGAGCTAGCTCCAACTGAGTTGAAGATCTGCCTTAGCTGCTGCACGCATCGATTGCTGAACTCCAGACATTTATCTTGAAGCTCTTTCAATGATTTTTGCAAATTTGAACTTTTTTGGCCTCAGCCGCAAGCTTTTTATCAAATTTCTTTTTTTCTTGTTCGAAACTCTCTAATTTTGAGAGAAGCTCTTTATCCAACTTTGCAATTTTGGCCTCAGCTTCAGCCAGTAAACCTTCCATTGTCTGAAGTTCAAAATCTTTCTTTTCAAGAGTAGTTGTTTGATCTTTTATTTTGTTCTCTAATCCTTCAATTATAACTTCATGTTTTTATCCTCAAGATCCTGTTTCATCCTCAAAGCTTTGCTTAATAACATACTCTGTATAGAAGCAACCTTCGTTAGAAAAGACCTTTGATGTTAAAAACAATGCAAACTCAGAGAAAAGTTTTTACCTTGATGTTAGAATAGAATAAACTACCGACGATATGCTGTCATCGGTAGCGGCTAATATCGGTCTCAAGCTTCAGGAAGCCAATACTCTTCGACAGAGTACCGATAACTTTTGCTCCGGTCCGGTCTCGGAGGCAAACCAGGCTTTCGTCGTCAATACCACCGAAGAGTAGTGCTCCTGGCTGGTACCCGCAGGAGATGGCGTAGTCTTTCAATTCTTCTTTCTCCGACTTTGTTAATTCTTGACCAATTAAGCTTTGAAAGTTGAAACTTTCTCCTTCTGAAGTATCTTCGGTTATTTCCCTCTCTTTCCCAGGCACTGTGGCCATGGTTTCTTCGGCGGATGTGCCAGCCTCTTCTGCGACTATGTCCGAGAAGTATTTTATCAATATCAGAAAGTGTAGTTTCTAAGTTTGCACCTTCGGAAGTTGTAGCTTCACTAGGTTCAGCTTCAGTAGCTGCAGTGCTCTCAACAGCTGGTGTTTTTGGTGCCGAAGCTGGTGGTGGTGTTTCTTCAATGGCCTCTGTCACAATAATAATTCTTCGTTTTTTCGGCCTAGCAAACTTCTTCATTGCCGAAGGCTCCTCCTTCTTCTGTAAAAGCTTCGTCAGATGTGGCCCCAATGGACTTAGCTTGATGGGCAAGGATTCAGTCATTACCTTTAGAATTTCTTCTACGTCGGCAGCAGAAGGTGTTGAGGCAGTCTCTTCTTCCTTATCAGCTTCCTTTTGCTTCGGGACTGTAGCTTTCATCTTCTTTGGGACGATTGCCTTCGGCTCAGGGCTCAGTCTTCTCCTCTTTAGTTTTTCTTCATCTTGTTTTACCATTCTAGCGGCCTGCCTGCTCACAACACTGACAAATCTTTTTCTTTTTTGTCGTTCGGCGCCCTTACTCAATCGCTCGAAGTCTGGATATTCAAAATTCAGAGCATCCATTACCCGATTTAATCTTCGATTCGGTCGGGTGCCGAAGGCTGCAGTCATCAACTGATCTTCTTTTCTCGTGTAATTGCCCAAAATCTCGTTGCACATAACCTCAATTGTCTCCAACCACTCTTGGCAAGGTTCTTTGAAGTGTTTCTTGAACTTGAAATGATATGGTAGCTGAACAAGTTCTTTCTTTTTCTTTTCCCCTTTGAGCTTTGGCATGTCCCATTCTTTCAAAGTTGGGAATACTCTATAAGCTAAGAATTCTTGTACCAAATCCTTAGTAACAATATGCTCCAAAAGAACTCAAAATTCGCCCAAAGCAATTTGACATGGTCCCCCCGGTGTCATGTCACACTAGGGCCTAGTTTCTCCGAAGATTAAGTCTAATGGGCTCTGAACCAGCTTCTCTTTTTTCTCATCAACCTTAACATAAAACCACTCAGCCTTCTAGCCAGTTGGCCATTTGGTACGGTAGCTAATAACTGGAGACTTTGCATCTTTGCGATAAGCAAAATTGTAGCACCCGAAGTTTTCATGCAGCCCATCTTCTCTAGCTTTTGTCTGATAGTGAAGCTCATGTGCCCGGCAGAAGCCTTCGACAAGTGGTTCCGCCCCCTGACTTCGGAGAGCCCAAATATAGACGCTAAGCCTAACGATGGCATTAGGAGTCAACTGATGAAGATAAATCCCGAAGTTCTCCAAAACATCCGCAATCATTTCATGCAAAGGAAATCTCAATCCTGCTTTAAAGAAGCTTTTAAAAACTACCACCTCATCCTTTTTTGGCTTTGGGGTGATCTCATCTCTACCAAAACGAATCATCTTCTTCTTGGCTTCACTGAAATAGCCTAGCTTTAACAATTTTGGCATATCATCCTCGGTAACAGTAGATTTTCAAAACTCCAGGTGGCTGGGTTTAGATGGCAGGGCACTGTATTCTTCTTCACTTTCACCTTCTTCAACATCAACTTGCTCAGCTTTGGCAGCAGGTGCACCTTCGTCAGAAACGTCCTCCGGCACTACCAGCCCTGACTGTCTCATTACTTCGGAAATCGGAGCAGTTTCAGCAGCTTCGGCTTCTTCTCCGTCATGTGTAACCCTGGCGGTGGAACGCACCCTTGCCATTTGATGGTGAATTTCTTACAATTTTTGATGAAATCGTTAACCTTTTTTGATTTTGCCGAAGCTCCCTCTTGAAACGAAGCAAAAGTAAAAGCGATGCTTCGATTGAGTGCAATAAACAAGCTTCGGCTATGGTTAAATTTTTGGCAGCAAAACAGTGCAATAGCAATGAATGCTATGGTAACTTCACACCTACCCGTCTGTTTATATAGTGCCGCAGGCGGGAAGGTGAATCGCCAAGTCTTCCGCACCGGATGAACAGTCGCCCGCACTCACTGAATGGTGGGCCGCAGATCTTGAGAAGGTGAATCGCCAGGACGCGTATGCTCGACGCATGGTGGGACCATTTCGCACTTGGAATATTTTAATCGTTTCTCGGCAACGAGCTCAGAGAAGGTGTTTTTCGGATCTTCGGCTTTCCGAAGCCTAGGATACTTTTTCATGGATCAAGCTCGTTATGAAAAATAATCTAGCACCATGAAGGGGTTACTATTGGGGGTATGCTTCGTCGCCGAAGATCCTTAAAGAGGAGATACCTTTGGTAGATCCTCTCAAAAGCAGCGCCGAAGCTACCATCCATGAAGCTTCGGCACAGTAACATGTCTCAAGACGAAGGATCGCACCGACTTAAAGACAAAATGACCAATTAGTCCATGAGAGCCTGTGTCATAGTTGTAATCTTTTGTAAAGGACATGAATGTAAAATCTCACAGGCTGCGCCCTGTGCCTATAAATAGATGAACAGTACCCCCGTACTGTTCACGCTGACTTTGTATTTGCTCGCACGTCACACTTGGATCTTTGCCTTCTGTCGAGCTGAAGGTATAAATGTAATTCGATATTGTTCATGTCTAATTCATAATAACATGATTTGAGGATATTAATGATGCCATACGATTATTTATAATATTTCTCATGTTTCATATGCTTCTTCCTTCATTAATATGTGTTAAAATGTCGAAGGTATGTCCTTCATGCCCTTCGTGTGAAGATCTTTATATCCTAAGAGATATAATGCTTCGAAGGACGAAGGGTTCTAATTGTTAACCCTTTTATGTTGCCTTGTTCTTAATTCATAGCATTTGAGAACAAGTCCCCAACAGCACCAATGCTTAGTCAGTTAATCAAAGTTCTACTCCTATCATAGCTCTACAAATTTGATGTATTGACCTAGGGCAAAATCCTCATGAATTATGAAATACAAAGCTCCAAAGTTAGCTTAATTTCGCTGAAATTCAGGGTTAGCCATATAGGGGTTCTTGGGACTTTTTGTAATTATGTCCAAATTACTCCACACTACTTGAAAATCCTGCAATGTAAAAGTTGCTTGGTTTTTTATGTTCTATCACTTTGATATTTACATTTTGGTCCAAAAGTATATAGAATTTGAAATCACCCCTAGGGTACAAATGAGGGTTTTCTAGGGTTTCTTTTAGGGTTTTGAGCACTCTAGGGTTTTTGTGCCACTCAAATCCATCAAACTTGATATCTTATGAATATTTCCAACGAATTTTAAGGTATTACTCATTTTGGCTTCCCATTACCCACATGCCTCGATCCCAGGGTTGAATACCCTACCCTAGGGTTAAGAATATTTCAAATCATCCCATCACATTTGTTTTGATGTTTTACCTAGTGGATGCATTCTAGGTATAACAAACAAAATGAAATGTCAATGCATATGATGTCATGCTCAAGTTTTAGTGCCAGTAACTCCAGGGGTGTTACACCCTGTTCTGTTGCCAGGGAATCGATGGGGACGGTTGATGTGTGGGGGGACGGAGTGCCCCTACATGTCGTCTGTTTAAGTTTACCTTGCAAGGTTAAAAATCGATTCGAATTGTCTGCTTCTCGCAGCTAATGAGACTACTTGACCCCTTGTACTCCATTGAGTAAAAAGTGAAATGAGGTTTTACTTGAGATAACATGTTGATTGTATTAAATGATTGCTACCATGGATGCTTAGAAAGGAGCAAACCTTGCTAAATTAAATATGCTAGAACTAGAAAAGCTAAAATTGTTTTTAGACTCAGCTAGTGCTTTTGGCAAATCAAACCCCTCAGCCAAACAACTGCATGGTCTAGAGGTAGAGGAGTAGACTCCTCACACCGGGTAAGTCTAGCTGAGTATTAGTAAACTCCACCTTGCTTGTGGCATATTTTTTAGGTACGCTACAGGATATGGTTGATGGTGTGACTTGGCCTTCCACCCTGCCACCGGGTTGGGCGGTCTAGTGGGATGCTGCCTCGACAGGAGAGGACCAGGAGAAGTAGTGGGCTAGGCCTTGCCCTATTCCTCAGTATTCGACGTTATCGACTATTCGCTGCATTTTTATTATGAACCTGTGATTTTTTTAAAACTCCGATCTATGTAATAACTCTAGTACTTTAATTTGTGGTTTCCTGATTATTGTATCTTCTCTGTGCCTCACCTTCGTGTGAGCTAGTGGTATTCAATCCTTGGTAATTGGCTTTATCAAGCTAGATCTGAGGGACTGATGAGTTATTCCGATTTAAGTGTGTCGCGACCTCTATGGCATGACTAGGACACTTAAGCTGGAATAATTCAGGCAGTTATGCCATAGCTGGTATCGGAGCGAGTACCACTACAAAGAAATCAATAAGTCTTGAATGCCAACTTTTCAAAAGTAAAATAGGTGGCTATATAAGTAGGCCATATAGGCCAATCTTAGAATAGTAGGGATGCCCTAGAAGCACCCCTCTGATCGGTGAGAAGACACCTTTCCAGCATGCATGCATTATAAAACATGAAGAATTTAGAAACTAAAGAAAAATGCATCTAAGTATGAATGTAACAATAGGGTTAATAATGAATAACAAAATGAGTAGATGAATCAAATTTAACCCAACTCCATTTAACAAGCCGGGCACATATTTTTCCTTTCCACTACCATGAGACTTACATCTAACCCTCTTTCACAGATGACTTCACCCACCCCCATCAATGGAGGAGACACTCGTTTTAGTTTTGACTACCTTCCCCACGAGGGTTTTCCCTCCATCTTGTGGGACGTGCTTTGCTCTGTCGGTTAACCTACACCCCCTCTGTATACGGTGCAGCTATATGAGGAGCATCGGGTGCCACGTTGCAGGGTTTGGCTGACCCTGGAGTCTCACCCTCTGCAGCCGGGTTGGCGTTCCCTTGACTTTGAGACTGTCGGGTTCAGGGCAGACGACACCACTAAGGCCGCAGCGCTAAAAGCCCTGACAACCTTCTGCGAGTATCATCCCTTGGAGATGATGATGCGCCCACTAGGACTCTTCCTCGCCGAGAAGAGGGATGACCCCATGTGGTGCAACAGAGTGAGCCACGTGAAGGACGTGTGGGCCATGCATCCTGACCAAGTTCTGAGGATCACTGTTCAATGTATGAGCGCACTGTATCGCCTACAGGCACTACAGAGCGACGCCATGGCACACCTCACTGATCTTGCTCAGACTACTAAGATCACTCTTCACAGTCGAGAGGACTTCGTGGTCGACTTGTCTTTGGAATTGGTGGAGAAAGACCTACCGGTGGAATAGTTAAGCCATTGCATCATGACCTTAGAGCAGCAGTGGAAATCTGAGATAACACCATCGATATCCTAGAGATCCAGCTCCATGATGTGCAGGAGTAACTTGAGGAAGCCAATGACCACCTAGAGATGCACAACTAGGACATGGAGGCAAATGAGGCAGGCAACGAGGGGGAGGAGGTTCCCGAGGAATTAGAGCCAGCTCTAGGTCCGAATGCGACTCCCTCCGGAATGCCCCCTTCACCCGCATCTAGCGTTGCCTCTACCACACAGGGTTGACGTGTTAGTTTGACATATTAGGAGGACATGAACCCACACGAGCTTAGTTGGTATCATCTTTTGGACTAGGCTTATGGGTGAATTCCCATAAAAATGTTGTAACCCAGGGAAAAATTTTATGAGCAATGAAATGAACGCAGTCATGTTATCCTCATTTGGTTCAACATTATGTTATGTCATTTTCTCCATATGATATAAAGAATATTGCTCGGAATCATGAATCGAGGTAACAATAGCAAAAAAAAGTTCTATTTTCAGATGGCAGCTAGGCAGCGTCACGGGCTGAACGAGCAGATTCCCTCCCCACCACCTCTAGCTCCCACGATGCAGGAGCTAATGGCTCAGTAGAATGAGATTCTGCGACAGCTGGTGCAGCGGCAGCCCCACCCTCAGCAGTATGGTGGAGGCCAGCAGCAACGTACTCCAGTAGCGGCGATGTACTAGGAGTTCTTGAGCACGCAACCACCCTTGTTCACCAAGGCAGAGGACCCACTGGATGCCGATGTGTGGCTAAGGGTTGTGGAGTCCAAGTTCCCACTCCTCACGGGAGATTGCCCTGACGACGCAAAGACCCACTTTGCCGCACAGCAGCTTCGAGGACTTGCTAGGACATGGTGGGACCATTTCCACGCCATGTTGACTACTGACCATGTGGTGACATGGGAAGAGTTCAAGACGACTTTCAAGGGACACTATATTCCAGAAGGGATTCTGGATCGCAAGCTCAATGAGTTCTTGGCATTGACTCAGGGGACCCGCACTGTGTTGCAGTATACCCAAGCCTTCAATGACCTGTGTCAGTATGCGGGTTATCATGCAGATTTAGGTGAGAAGAAGAGAGACCGTTTCCGCAGAGGATTTAACACCAAGCTTCGTGAGTGCCTCAACACTGTTCATGATGACAGCTTCAATGAACTGGTCAACCTTGCCATATCACAGGAAGACTGTATTGCGCAGAGAAGAAGAGGAAGGCACCAATGTCAACAACTTTAGCTCCACCCTAGAGGTTCTGGATTGTCTCAAACAATCAGAGCAGGGGATTCCAGCAGCAGGCAGGAAGATGGGTCATCAGGCCGCCGCAGCAGCAGCAAGCACCCAACCGTTTCCCCGCTCCCGCTCCAAGGAACAATCAACCTCAGCAGTAGCAGCAGTTCCGCCAAGGGAATGGAAACAAGTGCTTCACGTGTGGTAATACAGGCCATTATGCCAAGAATTGCCCATGGAATCAGCCAAGGCAGATGCCAGCACCCAACCAAGAAAGAGGAAGGAAGCAGAATGTTCAAGTCAGGTAAGGGAAGCTCAACTTCACTACTCTGTAGGAGCTACCTGAAGGAGCGCCCGTCATGACTGGTACTTTTTTCAGTTTTTAGTCAACCTGCATTGATTCTGTTTGACTCTGGTGCATCGCATAGCTTCATTAGCCAGAAGTTCAGTGTCAATTGTCAATTGCCCTTCTATCATACCCAAGGGTCCTTCATGATCGCAACGCCGGGAGCCAAGATAGTGACCAACCAATTAAATCGAAATGTGCCTATTCAGTTGGGAAGCAAAATTGTCAAAACCACCCTCCTCATTCTGGGGATGGATAATGTGGATATTATTTTGGGAGCCAACTAGATGACCTAGCACCAAGTGGTGCTAGATGTCGCCAAACGCATCGTTGAAGTCCATTCCCCCACCTGTGGAAAGTTCACCTTATATCTACCCAGCTAAGAAGCCACTAGGTCATGTGCTTTTTCTATGATAGAGCTACCCTTGAAGAAAATTCAATGGTCTATGATTATGCAGATGTTTTTCTTGGTGAGTTGCTGGGAATGCCGCCAGATCGGGATATTGAATTTGCTATCAAGCTGCAACCAGGAACGGCACATATTTCCAAGAGGCCCTACCAGATGCCACCCGCCGAGCTGGCAAAATTGAAGAACAGCTGCAAGAACTGTTAGACAAGGGTTTCATTCGCCCAAGTACTTCACCTTGGGGATGCCCGGCCTTGTTCGTGAAGAAGAAGGATGAAAGTTTGAGATTATACATAGATTACCGCCCACTCAATGCGGTGACTATCAAAAACAAGTATCCTTTGCCTCGTATTGATGTTCTTTTCGACCAATTGGTCGGAGCTAAAGTGTTTTCCAAAATAGACCTTCGCTCCGGCTATCATCAGATCAAGATACGAGCAAGTGATATTCCAAAGACTGCCTTCTCAACCAGATATGGGCTGTATGAATATCTGGTAATGTCTTTTGGGATAACAAATGCGCCAGCATACTTCATGTACCTGATGAATTCAGTCTTCATGCCTGAATTGGACAAATTTGTGGTGGTCTTCATTAATGATACTCTGGTGTACTCGAAGAATGAAGCAGAGCACGCTAAACACTTGCGCACAGTACTCCAACGTATGAGGGAGCACCGTCTTTATGCCAAGTTGTCCAAGTGTGATTTTTGGCTAAAGGAGATTAAATTCTTGGGTCACACTATCTCTAAGAGAGGAATAGTTGTTGATCTAGATAAGGTACAAGAGGTGATGAATTGGAAGCCGCCAACAACTGTTCGTCACATTCGGAGTTTTTTGGGATTGGCTGGGTATTACCGATGATTCATTCTAGATTTCTTTCGAATCGCTAAGCCCATGACAGAATTGTTGAAGAAGGGAGCAAAATTTGAATGGGGTCAGAAATGTGAAGACGCCTTCCACACTTTGAGGCAACATTTGACCACAGCACCTGCGTTAGTGCAGCCTGAACAACAACAAGTCGTTTGATGTGTATTGTGATGCTTCTGGCACTGGACTAGGTTGTGTTTTGATGCAAGACAACCAAGTCATTGCCTACGCATCAAGAGCACTCAGGCCTCATGAGCAAAATTATCCTACTCATGACTTAGAGTTGGCAGCCGTGGTTCATGCATTGAAAATGTGGAGGCACTACTTGATGGGAACCCACTGCAACATCTATACAGATCACAAGAGCCTCAAGTACATCTTTACTCAGGCTGATCTCAACATGAGGCAGAGAAGATGGCTAGAATTGATCAAGGACTACGACTTGGAAGTACACTACCACCCAGGGAAGGCCAATGTGGTAGCAGATGCCCTAAGTCGAAAGTCACAATCAATTGTATGGTGATGGATTCTCGCATCAAAACCCTGCGTGATGAGTTGAGTAAGATGAGGATCGAGGTGATTCCTTCTGGCACCTTGTCTCACATCTCCATCGAGCCAACCTTGTTAGACCAAATTATTAAGGTCCAAATAGGTGACAAGGGAGTGCAAATCATCAAAAAGAATCTTAATCAAAAAGTGGAGAAGTATGAGTGCTTTCGCCAGCACAGCAAGGGGATATTGTGGTTTGAAGATAGATTGGTGGTTCCTAAAAATAGAGACCTCAAGAAGAGAATCTTGGATGAGGCTCATCTCTCCAAATTCTCTATGCACCCAGGAAAGCACCAAGATGTACCATGATCTGAAGCCCCTGTATTGGTGGACTAGGATGAAAAGGGAGATAGCCCAATATGTATCAGAATGTGACATATGTCGGAGGGTAAAGGCAAGCCACTTAAAATTAGCTGGTGTCTTGCAACCCCTATCGATACCTTCATGGAAATGGGATGACATCAGCATGGATTTCTTTGTGGGTCCGCCCAACACCTCTCAACATCATGATTCAATTTGGGTCATTGTGGACTGATTGACGAAAGTGGCACATTTTCTTCCCGTGCACACCACCGATAAGGCTCATAAGTATGCAGAGTTGTACATTGACCGAATTGTTTGTTTGCATGGATTACCCCAGACAATTGTCTCTGACCGAGAAGCCCAATTCGTAGCCAGATTTTGGCAGCAATTGCAGGAGTCTTCAGGAACCAAGCTGATAAGAAGTTCAGCTTACCACCCCAGACTGATGGTCAGACCGAAAGGGTAAATCAGATTCTTGAAGATATGCTAAGGGCTTGTGCAGTCGATTGTGGCAAGAATGGGGATAAGTGCCTCTCTTTGGCAGAGTTTGCTTATAACAATAGTTATCAAACCAGCTTGAAAAATGGCACCTTTTGAAGCCTTATATGGAAGGAGGTGTCGAACACCCCTCAACTGGTCACAGCCCAGCGAAAGAGAAATCTTTGGGCCCGGCCTGGTGTTGGAAGCCAAAAGAAAAGTTAAAATGATCAGGAAGAACCTAGAAGCTGCTCAGGCCAGGCAAAAGAGTTACCATGACAAGAGAAGGAAACCCCTCCAGTTTGAAGTGGGAGATTTCGTATATCTAAAAGTATCGCCCACAAAAGGAGTGCAAAGGTTTGGGATCAATGGCAAGTTAGCCCTTCGCTACATTGGACCTTATGAAATCATAGAAGCATGTGGACCTGTGACACACAAATTGAAGCTACCTCCAAAAATGTCTACCATCCACAATGTGTTCCATGTATCCCAATTGAAGAAATGTGTTCGGTTACCAACAGAGGTCATAGCAGAACCAGAGGTGGAGATAGAGCTAGATCTATCATACCAAGAGCACCCCTCCATGGTTCTAGATTGCATGGAAAGATCAACTCGTGCGAGGTCGATCAAAATGTATAAGATCCAATGGAGCAACCATTCGGAGGAAGAGGCTACCTGGGAGACTGAGGAATTTCTGCGCTCGAACTACCACGATTGTCTACCTAAGGAAATTTGTACGTAACCATGCCCTAGCCCCCCTGCCCTTTGAATCCAAATATAAGAAAGATGATCTTAATATAAACCAAGTTAAGCTATAAAATTAGAACAAAAAGGACTTCCTTCTGAAGTTGCAAAGAGGATGACATTTGAAGAGCAGGTTTTTTTCGCCCATGGAGGACCCGACCTAAGGAAGACCAAGTTAAGCTATAAACCATGAAAGCAAGCTGTAACTTTCTCCTCACCCCTAGGAGGACCCCGACCCGAATCTCGGGGCGAGATTCTTTTAAGGGGGAGGGCTGTAACACCCCAGTGTTACTCAGGCTTTTTCTCTCCACACCCACATTTGTGAACATTATCACTTGTAAATGTAATTGAGCAAAAGGCACCAAATTGAAAAGCAAAGGCACAAACATGTGATTTTCATCTCAAGAAATATACCATAAACTCATCATGCACGTCAAGGGAGAAAATGTTCAAAACCCTAGTACTACCCTAAGTAAGTCATTTGAACACAAAAAGGGAAATTAGTGAGAAGACTATGAAAAACATAAAATCATGATGAGGACCAAATAACAAAGTTATAGTACACTAAATAAGTTACAAAATATAGTAAGGAATATTGATCAAAGGGGTTTTTCAAAATTCCCAAAATGACCCCTCAAGTGAAAACTCAATGGGAAATTCAGAAAATTCAGAAATCTGAATTTTGACTTCTTCATAAAGTTCAGTTATGTTCTCTAAATTCCAAAACTCAAACCCACATGATCCAAATATAAAAGTGGCATCAAATTACCTTGAACACACTCTAGCAAAGTTTCAAATCAAACCAAAATCGTTTGACAGGATTTGGCTTGACCTTGGTCTCGGATTCCAGCTCGGCGACAGACCCAACTTCGCCCCCTTGTATCTCGCAATTCCGAGATCTAATCCACTCAAGTGCTGTAAGAGAAACAAAGAGTAAACGACAAAGAAGAAATCGTGTGCAGGGATTTGGGAGAGTTATGAGAGGATCGCGAGCCAATTAGCGTTTGAAAGTGACCAGACCGAGCGCTGCCACACGCTCGATGGCTTGCCTGACCGGTCGAGCGCGGACTGACCACAGCAGCGTGCGTCCCCGCGCATGGTCGCCTGTGTCTCGCCCCCTCCTACAAGTGCCCCCAAGGGCCTTAGCCGCCTTCACTTGTGCGCCCAAAGCCCTGCCCGAGCCAGTGATCACTGGGGTTCGTCGTGAAAGGCAAGCGCCACCGCCCGCCACCACTGCCCGAGCACGGCCGCCGTGGCCAGCCTTTCTCGTCGACCCCAGCCTCGCCTGAGCCCTTGGACGGCTTCCCCGAGAGGCTATGAAGCTTTCCCAAGCTTGAGCCGAGACCCTGCCTCGCCGGAGAAGCGAGCGCAACCTCGCCGGATTTCGGCCGCCCGCCACCGCACGTAGACCGGGCTACCAGGTAACCCATTTTCCAATTACTTGCTTCTACAACCTCCCTGACCTCCCATGAAGCTCCCCAACTCATTGGATTGAGCTATCTCGCCGTGGTTAGGTCGAATCACTCGCTGCCGACGAGCTCCCCTACCTGCGCGCGAAGACCAACCAACTCCGGCCATCTCCGACACCGACCCGCACACCGACATAACTGTTGTGACCTCCCCGACGTCGTCGAACACTTTACCAGAGCTAAATCACCGCTGGTAAGTCTCGCCGCCGTAATCTTTGCCCCGGCCACTGTTCCAAGAGCCTAGGGACCGCGGGTTAGATTTAAGTTAACCCTAGGGGGTTTTCTGCTTTGTCAGTGCCTTGATTGAATAGTGACCCGAGGACTAGTCTGTAAGGAAAAAGGGTAATATACGCCTGGGACCCGAGTGCAAGATGTATTTTCCTTTCCCTTTTCGAATATTAAGTTAATTAAATCTACTGTAAACTTGATAATTGTATAACTTGAAAAATATTCATCCAAATTTGGTCAAACAAATTTTGTTGGATTCTGTAAAATAAAAGCTGTCAAACAAAAATATTGAACCCCATATTTTTCTATGAATTTTAGAGTTTTGAATTAAATTAGAAAACTGCCCAAATCTTAATAATACAGAGAAAAATAGAAATACTTCTATACTGGACTTGAGAAAAATTGTGGAGATACTCACCTAGTATATACACTATTTAAAAATAATGAACACCCCAGTATACAAGAATAAACCACAGATATCCATTAAAGACTATTTCTGCCCAAACTTTAGAAAAATGAAAAAAGGGATAGAAAATAGAAACCAGAGAGTGACCTTTTACTAGTATGCCTAAGCGATTTAGATCATAGGAAAAATATATGGAACCCTGGTCTAGTGTAATCTAAGATTATAATTTTATTTAGGCATTATGAAGTCAACAAAAGCCATAGTTAAAAATATTTGGGCACATGCAATAATGGCAAGAAAAATTCAGTAGACCCCTAATCACTAGTATACCACTGCAAAAATGATAAACACCCCAAACCTTCACAGTAAGTGAGTTAAACAATTAGAACTTTAATTTGGCCAATACTTCAAATAAATCAGAAGAAAGATTAAAAATGTGAAACAGTGAGCAACCCAATTTTTACCTAAAGACATATGATGTAAATTACTAGAGAAAAATATGAAACTAAGATAAAAATATGATGTAATACACCTCACTCCCTACCCTATGAAAAAGACCATATATTCCAAGAAATTTTACCACCCCTTCCCTATGAGCAAAATTAACCAACTTCAAGAATGATTGCTCTTGCACAAAGAAGGAGATAGAAAAATTAGGAAATCTGTTGTTTAACATTTTTCAAATATAGTAGTAGTAGAAAGCACCACTAAGCCCTAAAACTTTGAAAATCCCCATAAAATAACCATGAGGTATCTTTAGCTAAATTTTGGCACAAAGTCATATTATTGCACCTAAATACTAGCAAAAATAAACCTTAGGAAAATGCCAATCCTAGAGGAGAGTTGTAGTTCAAAACACCCTCTTTGCCCTGAAATTTAGTATTTTTGTGTAGAGAAAACCAGTCCCATTCTAGGCCTAAATTTTTACAGAATTTTTGTAAATTTGTAAATCAGTATTGTAGTTCAAACATTCTCTAAAAGCATAAATGGAAAAAGGAAAAAAGGAGAGGATTAGTAAAAGTGTTAAATCTTACCCATAATGATTTCAGCAAGGATCTTGATAAACTTTTCACTAAGACACTAAAAGTCAGTGGAATACCAAAATAATTTGACCACCTAAACTTAACCATACCTAATTCTAAAATGGCTAAGTATACCACAAAAACCTCCAATAGAAGGAATTGGTTTTATATCACTAACTTAATCATTTCACCTTGCATTATCATTACTAATTACATATCATGGCATATATACATATCTCTTATTCATTGCATTCATTTAGATTGCAACCTCGCTGACGGAGAGTACGTGCTCATCCCCGAGCAAGGAGTTGCCCAAGAGGATGTTCAGGAGCCAACTCAAGAACCTGCCACAGAGGATCTCCCCACAGCCCCAGCTTTTGAAGGCAAGCCCCAATTTTATGCATGATCGTTTATATATGCTACTTTACTACACTTAATGTTTGTAGGTTTATAATGTGCACTTAAGTGTAGGAGTTGCTTGAAACCCTTAGTTGCATGAACTCAAGATTCCTTTTGAGATGGATACTAGTATGCTAGGTCGAGTAGCTTCTTTGCTAATTAGGGATCTCGGGAGAAGTCGAGTGATTTTTCTAGCACTCGCACGAGGTTAGGCATTGATTGTAATCATCTAGATAACGAGATCTATGGACTTGGATCTAGGGTGGATGCTTTGTCTATGAGACGGAAATGGAATTAAGGATTAATGTGTGGATACCTAAGTCAAGCGTTTGAACGTACTAGACACATGTCAGGAAATATGGTAACCGATAAACCTAGTACCTGAATGAACCTACCCGTAGACTTTACTCCTCACTAGACCTAAGACAGGTTCTCCCATGCTAGCTATGGTGGGTACAAGTGTGGCCGTTGCACGACGGCAGCAGGGGACAATTGGAGCATTGTACGCTAAGGCCGTGAGCCCTGTTCTGCTGCCAAGGAATCGATGGGGACGGTTGATGTGTGTGGGGACAGAGTGCCCCTACATGTCGTGTGTTTTAGGTTTACCTTGCAAGGTTAAAACTCGATTCGAATCGTCTGCTTCTCGCAGCTAATGAGACTGCTTGACCCCTTATACTGCATCGAGTAAAAAGTGAAATGAGGTTTTACTAGAGATAACATGTTGATTGTATTAAATGATTGCTACCATGGATTCTTAGAAAGGAGAAAACCTAGCTAAATTAAATATGCTCGAACTGGAAAAGCTAAAATTGTTTTTAGACTTAGCTAGTGCTTTTGGCAAATCAAACCCCTCAGCCAAACAGCTACATGGTCTTGATGTAGAGGAGTAGACTCCTCACACCGGGTAAGTCTATTTGAGTATTAGTATACTCAACCTTGCTTGTGGCATATTTTTTTTCAGGTACGCTACACGATATGGTTGATGGTGTGACTTGGCCTTGCACCCTGCCACTGAGTTGGACGGTCGAGTGGGATGCTGCCTCGACAGGAGAGGACCAGGAGTAGTGGGCTAGGCCTTGCCCTATTCCTCAGTATTCGACGTTATTCGACCTATGATTTTTTGTTAAAACTTCGATCTATGTAATAACTCCAATACTTTAATTTGTGGTTCCATTATTATTGTATCTTCTCTATGCCTCACCTTCGTGTGAGCTAGTGGTATTCGATCCTTGGTAAGTGGCATTATCAGACTAGATCTGAGAGACTGAAGAGTTATTCCGATTTAAGTGTGTCGACCTCTAAGGCGTGACTCGGGCACTTAAGCTAGAATAATTCAGGCGGTTCTGCCACAATGTCCTCGCATAAAAGCATAGGCTTCGGCTAGTCTGCTGAGGCAGCCTTATCTCTTTTATGTTTGTACTGTTGATGAGCTTTGGCTTCATCTATGTTATGGATAGCCTTTAATTCTATCCAATTCCCTTCGGCCTTTCTAGCAGCCTCTTGACTCCCATACACAGCTATGGGCCTTGGTCTGATGGTATCTTCATGCACAGATATGTTGGATGAAGTATTGCTTCGAAGGCGTTTAATGTTCATCGCCCAATGATTGCATTGTAGGGATACTCCATATCAACAATGTCAAAGACAACCTATTCTGTCCTTGTGTTGTGAACAAAGCCGAAGGTGATCGGCATAGTTATCTTGCCGAGTGCCACTATCTGCCTTCCTCTGAAGCCACATGTTGTCATCCTGTATCGTGTCATCCTGTTTTTGCATTTTCCTAAAACCTTTCACAAAGATAATGTCTGCTACACTATCTGTGTCTACAAGGACATTCTAAACCAGGAACCCCTTGATGAAACAAGAAATAACCATTGCATCATTGTGAGGATAATCCTTGAGCTGAAGGTCTTCCTGGGAGAAGGTGATTGGTATGTGAGACCACTTGGACTTGATGAAGGTTCCTTGCACTCCAACATGTTGTACCCTTCTCTGTGCATCCTTCCTCTGCTTCTTATTGGCTGGTTCAGAACTTGAGCCGCCTGTGATTGGGAGCACTAGCTTCGTAGCCGAAGGTGCCACAGCTTAGTTGCCTTGCGAAGCCATTGTCGCAGTCGTGGAAGTGAGTTTACTGGAGGTGGGCGCCAATGTTGTTCACTTGTTCTCGAATGCTGTAGATAAGAACAAGGCAACACAATTGTTAATTATTACGGACCTTTGTCTTCGAAAACATTATCTCCACATGGGTATAATGTTCATCAGACGAAGGTCAAGAAAGACAAACCTTCATCTTTTATATGTGAATAGGAATGCAAAAGGATTAAAGATAGTGACTGCATTTCATTAATTCATAAATATTTGTATTTCACAAAACATGTATGAATATTAACAGTATCAACATTACAATGATACCTTCAGCTTGCTCGAAGGTGAAGACGCAAGAGAATGATTATAGTACCGCCTGAACAGTACGATCTTACTGTTCATCTATTTATAGGCACAGAACACAGCTCGGGTAAAATTACATTCATGTCCCTTAACATTTGTTTACAGATGACCTTGGTTATCAAAGGTTTAACTGGTCTTTTCCTCTTCTGCTTGAGCCGATCCGAAGCTGATGGTAGCTTTGGCATTCTGCATTGTTGCTTCTACGCAGGGTCTTCGCCTTAAGAAGCTGAACCGAAGCTAATGACAGCTTCGACGGGCCTCTGTATCATTTTGCCGAAGGCGTTCTTGTCTTGACGACCTTCGGCAGAGAAGAAGACCCCCAACAGTAAGCGTCATGAATTTTATATTTGTTTTTTAATAACAAACTTAGGGAAGGTGTTTTTGGACCTTCAACATCTAGAAGCCTTTGTATTTTTCACGTATCGAGCTCATTATGAAAAACGACCCAGCACCACAAAGGGGCTACTATTGGGGGTCTTATTCTCCGCCGAAGGTCCTCAAGATGAATACATTAGCGATGTTGGGGTCTTCTTCCCCGTCGATAGCCCTTAAGAAGAAGACATTGTCTGAAAGCAACAACATCGAATGCTGAAGCTTTCAGGCGAAGGATGATAGCTCCGGCTCATGGTGACGACGAAGGTCAAACATGATGCTGAGTCGAAGAGGAAAAGACTAGTTAATCTCTGATGGTTTATGTTACGATTATGTGTACATGTTAAGGTCATAAATGTATTTTTACTCGGGCTACGTCCTGTGCCTATAAATAGGTGAATAGTACCCCTGTACTGTTCACGCTGAATTGTAATTGCTCTCGCGTCAACACCTTCAAACAAGCCGAAGGTATCAATATAATTTCAATTCTATTAATACTCATGTGTATATCATGAAATAAATATATGAATGGATGAATGGATAACATATATCGTCCCTATAGATTCTTATTCTCATAAATGAAGAAGGTGAGTCCTTCATGACCTTCGTCCAAAGATTGTTATATCCGAAAGGAGATAATACTTCAGAGGACAAAGGTCCTTAATCTTTAGCAATTGTGTTTCCTTCTTCTTGATTGACAACATTTGAGAACAAGTGACCAACAGAATGGAAGATTCTTTTAATGATTTTTCAGTAAAGAATATTGCAATAGGAGGTAATGAACAAGCAGACCTGCTAGCCAAGTTAGTGGCTCAAGGGTTGTCTCTTCCACCAGAGGTGTGTTTTGAAATCCTTAAAGCACCTTCGGTAGACCTCATAAGAAAGAGTTGTGCTCACAATATCACTAGCATACAATGAAGATTGGAGAACAAAGATTATATCCTTCTTCCAGGGCAATCATGCATCAGATGACGAAGCTTAAATCAAAAGAATGCAAGATAGAACAATACAATATATGACGATAGAAGGGGAATTGTTCAAGCACGGAGTCCGTTCACCTCTACTAAAATGTTTATGCAGAGCAAAAGGTTAGGAATTGATGAAGGAAATACACTCAGGCATATGTGGTGCCCACATGGGATCCATACCACTATTATGGAAAGTTTTCAGGCAAGGATTTTATTGGCCAAAACCTGCTTCGGATGCAGCAGAATTGGTACAGAAATGTGATAATTTCCAGAGATGTGCCAAGGATCAAAAGCAACCTTCATCTTTAACCTAATTAATTCAGCCCACTTGACCATTACAAAAGTGAGGAATGGATCTGTTGGGACCTTTACCAATGGCTCAGGGGAACCTAAGATATGTTGTAGTAGCTGTCGAATATTTCTCCAAATGGATCAAAGCTAAACCATTAGCCACAATAACTTTTGCTACAGTCTAGAAATTCTATTAGCAAAACATCATCTGTCGCTTCGGAGTGCCAAAAGCCATCACAGTAGACAATAGAACGCAATTTGATTCTAAAGCCTTCAAGACCTTTTGTGATCAAATTGGTACAAATATACACTTTGCATCAGTAAGGCATCCAGGATCCAATGGTCTAGTAGAATGAGCAAACGACACCATTCTACAGGAATAATGAGAATAATTTTCAATTTGCCAAAAGGCAAGTGGTTAGATGAATTGGTAAAAGTAGTTTGGAATCACAATACATCAGTATCAAGGTCAATAGGTTTCACCCCATTCAAACTCTTGTACGGAGATGAAGCTATAACCCTAGAAGAAGCAAAGACAGGTTCATACGAACTATGGCTTTGGTAGATGACGAAGATAGTTGCAAAATCTTGAAAGATGCAATAGAAGGGGTCAGGCTTTAGGTAGTTGATCATATCGACAAGTATCAAGTAGAAAAAGTTAAATGGAGAAATAGGAAAGTTAAACTAAAAAATATCAAGCTAGGCCACCTCATGCTTCATAGGGTACCCAACCAAGAAATAGTGGGAAAATTGCAGCACAAGTGGGAAGGACCATACTTGGTTGTATCTTTGGGAAGACCAGTTTCGTACAGAATGAAGGGCTTGGATGGAAATGATATTTCAAGGTCTTGGAATGCGGATGAGTTTCATAGATACTACGTATAACAATCATGTAATTTTTCGCTGCCTATGGCGCCCTTTTTCCATTCAAAAGGGGGAAAGGATTTTAATGGGGCCATATTTTGTAATTTCTAGCTTTCAACCCATCAAATATAAGGGAAAGTTTCCCCCATGTAAAATGTAAACCTGAGATTACACCATAAAGTTAAAGAGAAGTCAGAAAAAAAAGAAAAGAGAAACACCTAGTAAAGGTGTCGAAGACTCAAAAGACGTCCCTAAGGGGATGCAGAGTCAAAAGAATCAGCTAGTAAAGGTGAAAAGACTCAAAAAACATCCCTAATGGGATGCAAAGTCAAAAGAATCACCTAGTGAAAAGACTCCAAAGTCTTTCCTAAAGGGATGCAGAGTCTATTGTCAATTATTTTCAGCTTTGTCATAGAATCTTCGGCAAAAAGCATACATTATTGCTTGGCATACATCTTTGCATCATGACTTGCATTCACATAAGCATCCAACATAGACATTACAGCTTCATTGCATCATCATATTGCACATCGAAGGATCTTTGACAGTAATTATCCAATTGAGAAATAAAGCTTATAATACTTCGTCATGAACGAAAAGAAGGGAAGGTGTTCTTTACCTTTCAGCTGAAAAGCAAAGTTTTATTAGTTTCATTCATAACAAAGCAATGCGTACAAGAAAAACGTAAAATCACAAGTTGTTTCCATACATTTACAAAAGTATTATACATCATGATTCCTCATTGTCATAAATTTTACATCAAACGAAGCTTCTCAAGTATATTTTCAGGACTACGTCTTAAGTTGTAACTTTGTTCACCTCATCATCATCAGCCTGCAAGCAACCACAAAAGAGCACATTAGTATGTAATACTAAGCAAAATATAGAAAGGAGTACAAACCAACACGAGTTCAACATACTTCATTTAGCAGCGCTCTTGCTTCATCACCTATGACCTTTCTGCCACCTTTAGCCTAGGTCTAAGTGACAAACATGTTCCCTACACTTACTGTTTTGATGGATATCTCAGTCAAATCAACTGGAGAAATATTGAAATTGGGTTTATTGACAGATTTCAAGTGGGTGCACCTAGCCTTCTCAAAGGTGGGAGCAGTCCCTCGTGATGCAACAAGAGCACAAAAGTCGCCTTGCCCTTCCATCACTTTGCCAAATACATCAACTTCTCCTTCTACCTAGCCCAATGCTCTAGGTAAATCATTGGGTACATACTTTATTTCTTTCGAAGCTGCTCCAACAGAATGGAATTTTTCACGCAATTGTGTGGAACATCGAGCAACGAAGCCGAAGCATGAATCCCGAAGGTTCTTTATTACTTCAGTCAATTTTGAATTCTTTTCACTTTTAGCTTTAATTTTAAGTTTCAAGTCTTTGACCTCAAGGCCAAGCCGATTTATGTTATCTTTATAATTTGACTTTGTTGTCTCGATCTCATGGCACGGCTGTTGGATTTTTTTATCCTGATCTTCAATATGTACATACTTTTCCTTATTTAGAGTTCGAGCTTCGGCTAAACTTGCTTCAGTTGATTGAATCATGACTTCTTTTTTCTTTAATAATCCCAAAGATTTTCAACCTTGCTCTCTAACTCGGTAATAATAAAGTCATTTTGTCGGTCTTCTGTCTCTTGTTGTAACCTCAGTGCCTTGCTTAACAGAAAACATTACCATAATGTCGAAGGATGTATAATACTTCGCATGTGTTACCCTTAATATCAGAAAAATAATAGGTAATATGTTGTTTTCGATAATTACTCAGTTCACTCTTCATCTTTGGGAATCCAATAGTCTTTGTCAGATTATTGACCACCTTTGACCCAACACGATCAGGGATACATCCCAGGATCTCTTCATCTATGCCACTAGAGTATAGAGCCAGACTGGTAGCCATCTGCTATGACAAACTCCCTTAACTCAGATATGTCTTCTTCACTCAGCTCCTGACCACCCAAATGCCTCAAGACGAAGGTCTTCTCTTCCATAGAAGTCTCCTCAATTTTCTTCGTCTTCGAAGCCAAATCCTTAGATGTAACATCCTTTTGCTTTCAGACCTTAGCAGCAGTTGCATCTTCAGCTTTTTCCCAAGTGCAATTCTATCAATTTTAGACATAATGGTCCCATAAGTTGTTTCGGCAGTTTTATCTACTGCAACGAGTTTCTCTCTGGTTATAATCTTCTTCCTTGTTTCTGTTGGAGAAGTTTTACACACAACCTTCAACACTGTCATAATACGTCGTTTCTTTTGAGGAGCTTGCTCATCATGTGTTTTGGTCATCTCCTCTACAACCACCTTCGAAGGACCGCTACTTGTCTCTTCTTTGGCATTTTTGTTCTTCGTTGTCTGTAATAAGCTAGTTAGATTTTGACCCGAGCAGGCTTAGCATAGCAAAAGGAAAAGGATGAGTCATTACCTCTAGAATTTCTGTAACACCAGTAGATGACGCTAAAGGGGTCTCTATGGCCTGCTTCGAAAGTTTAGATGACTTCTTACCAGCACGGTCCGGCTTCGATGATTTCCTCTTCATTGGAGCAGGGGATTTTGGCCCCGGCCGCGAAGATTCACCTTCATCAACTCCTTTTCATTTTTTCGAAGCCATTTTCTTCTTCTTATCTTCCTTCACTAATCTCTCAGCCTGTCTTTTGATAATACTGATAGTCCTCTTCCTTTTTACACCAGCATCTTCTCCTTTGAACTTTGGGTAGTCTGGATAAATAAATCCTAGTGCGTCCATGACCCGATTGAACCTTCGCTTCTCCCGATTACCAAAAGCAGCAGTCATTAGTTGGTCTTCTTTCTTCGTATAATTACCTAGTGTTTCATTACACATCACCTCAATAATTTCTAGCCACTTGGTGTAGGGACCATTGAAGGTATCTTGAAACTTAAATCAATAAGGTAATCTTACAAGTTCGAATTTATTCATGCCACCTTTGAACTTTGGCATCCCCCAACCGCTCAGTGTTCAGAACACCTTATTAGCAAGGAACTCTTAAACTAACTCCCGCATAACAATTTCATTAGCAACAACCCTAAAAGTATCTTCATGCACTTGAGACAGAGAACCTATTTTCATATTGTAGAGTGACCTTGTCATTCCAGAGCTCAATCTCATTGAGCTCATCACAATGTTTATTAACTTTATCCATGCACTTGCTATCAGCTTTCATGTAGAACCATTCATTAGTCCAACCAGTCGGCCACTTTGTACCATATATATTGGTCACTTGTTTTCAATTGCTTCGGCTCCTGATAATGGGATGCACGAAGGTTCTTTGAAGGCTAAGAACTACAAAATCGAGGCTCTTGAAAAAGGTACTTTATGTAGGGTACAGTTCATCTATTTATAGGGGAGACGAACTGACTTTGTACAAATTTACAGTGATGCCCATCAATGCTTTCATACACTATTTACAGATGATATAAGGATAATATTGTATTTCCCGCCTTCGTCTTTGCGGGTATCAGCCTTTTGTTGTTCATTGACGTCATTTTTGACTCGCGCTCGAAGCCATCTCCTTTATTTGCCGTTTTTGTCGCTTGTGCATAGACGAAGCATCTTTGATTACTGCTTTAGTCGAAGGTCAGCTTCATCTGTAAGAAGAAATGTTCCTGAAACATTTACTCATGGCCGAAGTTATGTGTTAGGTAGCTGATTGTTTCTTCGTTAATAAGTGGTCTTCGGCATGGCTTTTAGTTGTGTCCTTAAGGCAATCATGTAATACAACTAATCAAAGGACCTTCGATAGTGTAGGCCCCCAACTGTAGCCCCTTGCGGGATGAGTTCGTTGTTTCATAACGAGCTTATATTGCAAAAAATTATAATTGGGATGCCTTGCGCCAAAGATCCAAAAAACACCTTCTCGAAGCTCGTTATAAAATAACAGTACAGCATAGTGGCACCTAGTGGTCATTTAGTGTTATAGTTAACGTCAAACAGTTGCACGTATAAAAGGGGGCGGTACATAGTGTTATAGGGCATGACTCTTGCTGTTTGTATTCAATGATGTTAGTACATGCTCCACCTTCAAAGCTAGCTTCGAACATTGTCTGCCTATTTTAGAACCAACCTTAGCTAGTTTAGATATCACTTGCTTTTCTCCTATGGTGTGTTTGGATGGAGGGACGAGGAAGGATGAAGAGGGATGGGATCATTCTAACTTGACCCACGTTTGGTTTGGAGGTCCAGAGTCAGGGTCAAGGAATATTCTTCCAAAATGGTGGATGAGGCCATCCCTCAAAAAATAAGGGACGGGGTCAGCCTAGGGTTGATCCCGTCCCATCCCTCGTTGACACCGAACCAAACACTACCTTAGGGTGCTACAAAGATGTCGCTGACACCTTCGACAAATGTGCTAGAGGCACAGGCTGAGTAATTTGTTTCAACGGCGGAAGCCACTACTTCTTAGGCCGAAGCCGGCTCCACTGATAGTGGAGGACAACACGATTATATGCCCCATAAAGCCTAGCCATGAGGACTTCGGCAAGTCCAAGATCAAACAAGGACACATTGAGGTACTTAATCATTTTGGCTACATTGACAATGTTGAGTGGGTGCGGTTAGGAGGTGATGAATTAGTGTCGAGTCCATGGGAGGACGAAGTTGTTGTGTTTCGGTGCTATCTAAAGGCTGGACTTAGATTCCCTTTACATATGACAATAGACATAGTGCTAAAGATTTTAAACTTTTATCTTCATTAGCTTACCCTAAATGCTATAGTGCGTTTAGGAATTTTTATTTGGGTTGTTTGAAGTCAAGGAATCGAACTTGATCCTAAAGCTTTCTGTGAGGCTTTCAATCATATTCATGAACTGCATTTCCAGACGAAGGTGACAAGGGACCTGCATAATAACTTTGGTTGCTATAGCTTTGTGTATAGAAGAGGTTCAATGTTCTCGGCTCTTGCTTATCGAAGCAAGTGGTCGAATGAGTGGGCGAAAGAATGGTTTTACATGAAGAACAACTTGACCGCATGAGCTGATATATCAAGCATTATTCAGTCTCCTATTGTCATAAATTTTGGTTTTAAAAAGCCAACGTGCTATGTCAACTTCAAAGCCCAGGCTATCATAGTTGTCTTCAATGCTGCTAGCACCCATATTGGAACGAGGGATCTTGTTCAGGAGTTCCTAGATTTTAAAACATGGCAACTAGCGGCTGAGTGGGACACACTAAAGATGTCTGAAGGGGATGCTTCGGACACTAAGCCTGGGCTAGTTAAGCTTTATTATAAGTATAGGTTCAAAGATGAGTTTAGAGAACCTAGTGATGGATGGCTAGATTATGTTGTAGCGAGGTGCAATGAAATTCTTGGTAATTATAGCAAGTCCGAGGCCGAGGCTCTGCAACAGGCCTTCGGAACTCGAAAGAGGCGTCGGTTGAATCGTGCCTTTGATGCCATCGGGTTCTTTTAACCTGACTACCTCATCATGGTTTAGGATCCAAAGAAGAGAAAGAAGAAAGTGACTATGAGGCAAAGCAAAACTTTGAAGGTGCACGCCGGATCAACTCCTCAAGCCTCAAAGGAAATTCTGGTAAATAGGCTTTTTTATTTTTGCATATTTTTGGCATATCTATTATAAATTTATTTTATTATTTTTCTTCTTTGAATTCCTTAGACTGCCTGTTGGGGCCATGCTTCGGTGCGCCGAAGGTCTTACACGAAGAAGCAGCTTCGGCTGAAGTCGTCCCCAGGAGATGGCCGAAGGTTCCTTTTCATGGAGCTTCGGCGTTACAAACCGACATAGAGATAGAATGACCTTTTTATCCATAGAGGTCTGAGTCAATGTTGTAAACTTTTGTAAGGGGCATAATTGTAATTTGTCACAGGCTGTGACCTGTGTCTATAAATAGATGAACAGTACCTCTGTACTGTTCACGCGAACCTGTCATTTGCCTTCGCATCACACTTGTATTCTCGCCTTCCTCAGGACCGAAGGTACATTTGTAATTTGAAATCATTTATATTCATTCATGTTAGTAAAAATTGAAATGATTCTATGATAACATTTAAATGTTTATTTTATACCTCATGATTTATATGAATACTTCGTCCCTCGTTATTATGTTTACGAAGGTACGCCCTTCGTAACCTTCGTCCGAAATTCTTTATATCCCGAAAGGATATAATGTGGTGGAGGACGAAGGACTTTAACACTTAACATTTTCTGTGTTGCCTTGTTCTTAACTCTTAGCATTTGAGAACAAGCCCCCAACATTGGCGCCCACCTCCGGTGAACTCACTTCCACTTTTCTGAGCTGATGGCTTCGTTCAACAATCAAGCTGGAGCTGCTTCAGCTTCGAAGCTGGTGCTCCCGATAACAGGCGGTTCTTGCTCAGAGCCGGCTAACAAGAAGCAGAAGAAGGAGGCTCAGAGAAGGGTGCAGCATGTTGGAGTACAGGGCCCCTTCATCAAGTCAAAATGGTCCCACATTCCAATTACTTTCTCTCAGGAAGACCTTCAGCTTAAGGATTATCCTCACAATGATGCCATGGTTATCTCTTGCGTGATCAAAGGATTTCTGGTCCACAATGTCCTAGTTGATACAGGCAGTGCAGCTGACATTATATTTGCTAAAGCCTTCAGACAAATGCAAGAGCCTGAAGACAAGATTCATGATGCTACGCACCCTCTTTGTGGCTTCGGAGGGCGGCAGATTGTAGCACTCGGGAAGATTACCATGCCGGTAACCTTCGGATTTGTTAACAACACAAGGACTGAGCAAATTGTGTTTGATATTGTTGACATGGAGTATCCTTACAATGCTATCATTGGCCGTGGTACTCTTAATGCCTTCGAAGCAATTCTTCACCCAGCTTATCTCTGCATGAAGATACCTTCGGACCAAGGGCCTATTGCTATTCATGGAAGCCAGGAAGCTGCTAGAAGGGCTGAAGGAAGCTGGACTGACTCCAAGGCAATCCATAACATAGATGGAGCTGAAGCTTGTGAACAGTACAAATTCAGGAGGGAGAAGGCAGCTTCAGCGGATCAGCCGAAGCCCATGTTATTGTGTGAAGACATAGCAGAGCAGAAGGTGCTGTTGGGCTCGCAACTATCTGAAGACCAGGAGACAACCTTGATAAGGTTTTTATTCAACAACAAAGATGTTTTTGCATGGTCAGCCAATGATCTTTGTGGAGTAAATCGGGATGTTATTGAACATTCGCTCAATGTTGACCCATCCTTCAGACCCTGAAAGCAGAGGCTTCGGAAAATGTCTGATGACAAGGCCGAAGGGGCTCGCAATGAAGTAAAAAGACTCCTCAGTGCAGGAGTTATCAGAGAAGTGAAGTATCCAGAGTGGCTAGCTAACACTGTTATGGTGAAGAAGGCCAATGGCAAGTGGAGAATGTGTATCGATTTCACAGATCTCAACAAGGCTTGTCCGAAGGATGAATTCCCGCTGCCAAGGATAGACTCTTTAGTTGATGCAGCAGCTTCTTCAGAGCTCATGAGTCTCCTGGACTGCTACTCAGGCTATCATCAAATCTGGATGAAAAAGGAAGATGAGCCGAAGACTAGCTTCATAACCCCAAGTGGCACATATTGCTATCTTCGGATGCCTGAGGGGCTCAAAAATGCTGGAGGAAGTTTCAGCCGAATGACAGCGAAGGTTCTCCAGTCTCAGATAGGCAGAAATGTGTTGACTTATGTCGATGACATCATTGTAAAAAGCACGAAGCAAGAAAATCATATTGCTGATCTGCAGGAGACCTTCGCCAGCTTCAGACAAGCTGGTCTGAAGCTGAATCCAGAAAAATGCGTCTTCGGAGTAAAGAAGGGGAAATTCCTTGGATGCTTGGTTTCAACAAAGGGAATCGAAGCTAATCCAAATAAAATCGAAGCTATACTTCGAATGGAGCCACCAACCACAAGAAAGGGAGCCCAAAGATTGACAGGAAGGCTGGCATCTCTCAACAGATTTATATCCAGATCAGCAGAAAGAAACTTACCATTTTTCGAGGTGCTGAAGTCAGCTGAAGTCTTTCAATGGGGCCCAAGTCAACAAAAAGCCTTCGAAGAGCTGAAGCAATACTTGATAGATCTAACAACATTAACTCCACCAACGCCAGGGGCTCCTCTGCTGTTATATGTGGCAGCTTCGCACTCAGCAGTAAGTGCGGCACTTGTTCAGGAGAAGCTTGATGGCCAAGCCAAGAAACAAGTTCCAGTGTATTTTGTATCTGAGGTCCTTAGTGTCTCAAAGAAAAATTATACAGAGCTGGAGAAGGTATTATATGCCGTTTTAATGGCATCCAGGAAGCTTCGGCATTATTTTCAGGCATACAACATTATTGTTCCTTCTTCGCAGCCGTTGAAGGATATCATGAGAAATAGAGAAGCTACTGGACGGATTGGAAAATGGGCTGCAGAACTCAATGAATTTTACATTGATTATGTGCATAGGTCCTCGATCCAGTCTCAAGCATTAGCAGATTTCATTGCCGATTGGACGCCAGGGGCTCAGGATGAAGAAGCAAATAAAGATGCCGAAGTGTGGACAGTGTTTTGTGATGGCTCTTGGGGAACCTTCGGAGCAGGTGCAGCTGCTGTGTTGGTCTCACCATCCAAGGTTAAAACTTGTTATGCAGCAAGACTTGACTTCAGCTGCACAAATAATATTACTGAGTACGAAGCCCTGCTCCTGGGCCTTCGGAAACTAAAGGCAATGGGAATCAGAAGGGCGATTCTTAAAACTGATTCCCAGGTTGTTTCGGGTCATATTGACAAAAGTTGCAAGGCTAAAGATCTGAAGCTTGAAAAATACCTAGACACGGTCCGAAGGATCGAGGCCTCCTTCGAAGGATTTTCTGTCAAGAATATTCCTCGAGGACAAAATGAGCATGCTGATTTACTAGCCAAGTCTGCAGCACAGGGGCTGCCGTTACCTTCGGATGTATTCTTCGAAACAATAAAGGCACCTTCAGTGGAGCTCCTTGAAAGAGCAGTCCTCAACATTTCTCCTGTTTACAGCGAAGATTGGAGAACTGAAATAATCTCTTACCTTCAGGGTAACTTCCTATCAGATGACGAAGCTTATAATAAAAGGATAGAGGCAAGAGCTCGTCCGTATGTCATCATAGAAGGGGAGTTATACAAGCATGGAGTTTGTGCCCCGCTGCTCAAGTGCTTGTCTAGGACCGAAGGTATAGAGCTAATGAAAGAAATACATGCAGGCCTGTGTGGATCCCACATCGGATCTAGGCCGTTACTTGGAAAAGTTTTCCGCCAAGGGTTTTATTGGCCGAAGGCAGCTTCGGATGCAGCGGAGTTAGTTCAAAAGTGCGAAGGTTGTCAAAAATGTGCAAGAGATCAAAAGCAACCTTTGTCTTTGACACAGCTGATACAACCCATCTGGCCATTGCAAAGGTGGGGCCTTGACTTGTTGGGTCCATTACCACCGGCCCAAGGGAATCTAAAATATGTTATAGTAGCTGTGGAGTATTTTTCCAAGTGGATTGAGGCGAAGCCATTAGCCACAATAACTTCGGCCACTGTCCAAAAGTTTTTCTGGCAGAATATTGTCTGTCGCTTTGGGGTACTGAAGGCCATCACTGTAGATAACGGAACAGCAGTTCGACTCCGAAGCTTTCAGAAATTTCTGTGATCAAATTGGAACGAAGATCCATTTTGCATCGGTCAGGCATCCGGAGTCGAATGGGCTTGTTGAAAGGGCCAACGGCATCATAATGACAGGGATAATGAAGTTAATCTTCAATCAACCAAGGGGAAAGTGGCCTAGATCAGTTGACCAAAGTGGTGTGGAGCCACAATACAACAACATCAAGGTCTACAGGCTTTACCCCATTCAAATTATTATTCGGTGACGAAGCAATAACTCCGGAAGAAGCTAAAGCTGGGTCAATAAGGGTAGTAGCTTCGACAGAATCAAGTCCTGAAGATGATTGTCTTGTGGAAAAAGATGCTTTAGAAGGAATCAGACTTCAAGCCGTGGAAAACATCAATAAATACCAGGCTGAAACAGTTAAATGGCGAGATAGAAAGGTCCGGCTAAAAAATATTGAGCCGGGACACTTGGTGCTTCGGAGAGTGGCCAACCCAGATACAGTCGGCAAGTTACAATTGAAATGGGAAGGGCCTTTCTTAGTAGCATCTTCGTCAAGGCCTGGTTCCTACAGATTGAAGGACATGGATGGCAACGAAATTCCAAGGTCTTGGAATGCGGACGAGCTTCGACGATTTTATGTATAACTTGATGTAACTTTTTATGTTTTTTCTTTTCTTTTTCATGGCACCCTTTTCCTTTCTAAAGGGGGAGAAAGGTTTTTAATGGGGCCATCATCTGTAATTTCCTTTTTAGTTTCATAAGAGCAAAATCCCCCAAAGAATGTAAATGTAAAAGCTGAGAACGCACCATCGAGTGCCGAAACTGAAAAAAAAAAGAGAAGAAGCTCCAAAGACGTCCCTAAGGGGATGCAGAGCTCTGATTCCGCCGAAAGTAAAAGGCGAAGAAGCTCCAAAGACGTCCCTAAGGGGATGCAGAGCTTACAGCGAAAAGTCAACGCTGATACCGCCTAAGTAAAAAGGCGAAGAAGCTCCAAAGACGTTCCTAAGGGAATGCAGAGCTTATACCGCCTAAGTAAAAGGCGAAGAAGCTCCAAAGTCGTTCCTAAGGGAATGCAGAGCTAATGTGTGGTTGGTTCTAAAGAAATAATGGCTGAGAGTGTGGCTTCGGACATATGTTTTGGACATTTATTCGCACATTACATCACATCATGGCATTTGCATGCATAAGCATTCATTCATAGCATTTATGTACCAAAGTGGTTGCTTCGGCAAAAAGGAGAAGTGGTTTTTTATGATTCGTTATGAAAAAGAAAAGCTTCGGCAAAAAGGAGAAGTGGTTTTTTATGATTCGTTATGAAAAAGAAAAGCTTCGGCAAAAAGGAGAAGTGGTTTTTTATGATTCGTTATGAAAAAGAAAAGCTTCGGCAAAAAGAAGAAGTGGTATTCTATGCTTCGTTGTGTACGAAAAGAAGGGAAGGTGTTTTTTCGCCTTCGGCTCAAAATACTGATTTCGTCCACATCAAAGCACCTCAGTAGAAGGGTAAGAATATATTACAAGGTATGTACAAAGTTCCTTGAGAACAGTTTAATTGTATCTACAAAAGTTGTTACAAAAGTATCCTGAGTTTTTTCCTATAGTATATTTCTACTAATCTTCATTAAGCTTCAGCTTCGGCGACAGCTTCGGCGTCATATCTTAAGCATCATCTTCACCTTCGTCATCCTACATGAATCAAGGTATCGCGAGTAAAAATCAAGCGTGAAGGAGAAGGCAAGTACAAAGTATGATTTCTTACTGGATCAAGATGACTTCGAGCTTCGTCTCCAGCCTTCTCTCGCCCGCCTTTTGTCCATATCATTTTTATAAATCTATTTGAGATGCTTCGGGCAAGGTCAGGAATATCGTCCAGGATTGATGGAGACAAGGTGAAGTTGGGCCTGTTGACGATTTTTCCGTGCTCGCAGCCGGCCTTCAGAAACGCTGCAGCGGTACCCCGAGAAGCTACCCAGGCACAGAAGTCACCGTGCCCGGCTATAACTTCGTCAAGTTCTTCGATTTCAGCTTCAATATGATCGAAGGCTTGTGGTAAATTTTCCGCTGAAGGGTTAAACTTCCCGCTGCTGGCTCCAACAGAGTAAAATATCTTTTTTAATCGTTCAATACAATTATTGCTAAATTTCAAGCATTTGTCTTGAAGGCTTGTTAATGATTTTTTCAAGTCTGAGTTGGCCTGGACTTCGGCTTCAAGTTTCGAATTAAGCTCTAGCTTCTCCTGATCAAATTGTTTTGATTGACTGATAAGCTTCGAATTCAATTCTGATACTTTAGCTTCAGTCTCAGCCAGCAAGCCTTCGGTCGATTGGAGCTCGAAGTCTTTCTTTTCAATGATAGATGATTGTTCTTTTATCTTGCTCTCTAAATTTTCAATTATAGCTTCGTGTTTTTTGTCCTCCAAATCTTGTTGCATCTTCAGAGCTTTGCTCAGTAGCATGCTCTGCACAGAAACAACTTTTGTTAGTAACATTTTTATTATTAACAACAATAAAAACCAGAGAAAAGATTGTTTACCTTGAAGTTGGAATAAAATAAGCTGCCGACGATATGTTGTCGTCGGTAGCGGCTGATATCTGTCTCTAGCTTCGGAAAACCGATACTCTTTGATAGAGTACCGATGACCTTAGCTCCAGTTTGGTCTCGAATGCAGCCCAATTTTTCGTCATCAATGCCTCCAAATAGAAGGGCTCCTGGCTTGTAGCCGCAAGATTTGGCATAGTCCTTAAGTTCTTCCATTTCGGCCTTCGACAGTTTTTGCCCAATTAAATTTTGAAATGTGTAGGCTTCGTCGTCCTGAAGTGTCTTCGGCTATTTCTTTCCCCTTCCCAGGCACTGTGGCCATGGTTTTTTCAACAGTAGTGGCAGCTTCTTCTGCAGCCATGTCTTCCAAAATTTTGTCAATGTCCTCAATAGTAGTTTCTAAGTTCACATCTTCGGCTGTAGCGGCTTCGGTTGCCGCGACCTCCGAAGGTGCGACTTCGACGATTGTTGTGTCTTCAGCAGCTGCCGTTTTCTGAATTGACGCTCTCGGCGGCGTCTTATTGTAACACCCAAATTCTGGATTGGGAATTGGTAGGAGAAATTTGAACAAAATATCATAATGTTTTGGAAATTGGGAAATAAGAAAATGATGGGAAAAGAATTTTTCTTTTAAAAAGAAACTATTTATACAACCCATGAAATAAATAACAAGGAGAATAAAGCTTAACTTAGTAATAATAAAATAGTATGGTTTATATTCACCATTGAGTTTCAATTGATACATTTGAAAAATCTGAAAAACAAAAAAATAGAAGTATAAATTTGAATTGGGAATAGAAAATAGAAAATAAATGGGAAAGGGAGAAAAGAGAAGAGATATGAAAATATACATAAAATATATAACCAAATATCTTCAGGTTTAGCATTTTTAATTTCAAAAAGATGAGTTTATAAATGAAGATCCACACAAAGTTTGAATTTGAACTTAAACTCAAATTGGATTTGAAAATGGAGAAAAGAAAAAGAAAATAAAAAGAAAAAGATTAAAAAACCTTACTTGGGCTGAGATTCTGCTTTTTGGCCCATCTCCACTTATCCCCTGCGCGGCCCACTCGCGCTCGCCCGCGACCTGGCGCCGACATGTGGGCCCCTTCCGTCAGTCGTTCCCCCCCCCCCCCGCGCCTGCGTGTTCTTCTCTCGCTGACATCGCGGGGCCCCCTGCCCGGTCTCTCGCCCCGCGCTCGCCTGCGCTCGGACTCACTGCTCCGCGGGGCCCGCATGTCAGCTCGTTCTCTCGCAACGGAAACGCGCTGCGATCCCGCCATGGTCGTCGCCGGGAATCTCGTTCCTTGCTCGGACTCCGCTTTCCATGGCTTTGGGGTATAAAGCCGAAGCTCCGCGACCCCCCTTCCCATCCTCACCGGTAGTCGCAACCCCTCGCCAGCCACCCAACCGCCGTCGTGATTTCCTCGGGCCAAGTTCGCCGCCGTGACCAAAACGCGTGGTCGTCGGCGTCGGGTCCCCGGTGATCGGCCTTGGAGCGTCTCCAAGTCCATTCGAAGGGTGTCGAGTCGTTCGCGGGCGAAGTAGGCCACTGAGCACAGCGCAATTCCTCGTCGAACTTCGACTCGCCGCCGCGGATCCGCCTTCGTCGTCGCCGGACCCTCTGCGCGCCAAGACCGCCGGTAAGATCTACTCCAGTGAGTTCGCCGTCCCCTAAGCACCATGTAGCAGCCTTTAATTGAGCGCTAGGACCACTGGATCATGTGATTGGGTTTCTCCGGCGATGGTCCGCCGTATGGCTTGGGCGGCGCCGCCGTCCCGAGCTGGGGGATTGGGGGAAAGCGCGGTGGCCGTCGATCTCCCAGTGAACGGCTCAGATTAGAAGCAGGCGATACCCCTTCGGGATATTAAATCGGGACCGTGGGTCTTCGATCGGACGAATAGGATTAGATTTAGAATCCTCGCCGTCGATCTCTGATCCAAGGATCAGGACTGCGTACCGCTTCGGCGCACTCCAGGATTTAATCTGGGCCCTCGGTGTTTAATCCAACGGCCGAGATCAGCACCGTACCCCTTCGCGGGTCGATTTTGTTAAAGAACCCCTCGGGTTTCACTAAATCAACCCGCCGTCCATATGTTACTGTGCGCTGTGTCTCGGGCAATCTTGCCCCGAGCCCCCTGGGTTTCTCTGGAATTGAGGCCCAGTCCAGCACAGTCATAAATTGATTAAATGATTAGGAAATTGAATTTTTAATACAAAAATAATTGCTAGAACTTTATAAATTCATAGAAAATTCATTTTTGCTCCAAATTGAGTCATTCCAATTCCTAAAATTTTGTAATAATATTCTCTACCATTTAGAATCACTGTTTTGACATGAACTCTGTCAGAAAATTTATTTATCATTTAATCATATTTTAATCACATTAAACCTTAGGAAAATCATAACTTGAATTCTACAACTCCAAAATTAATAATTCTTGTTCCTGTGATCATATTTCATCATGTAGATTATTAATATGTATTTTGCATATATGTTTGGTGTAATGTTAATTGTGCCTATACACTGTTTGTTTGTATTGCTACGACTAGCAGTGAGGTCACGAGTCATCTGAAGATCATCCTGGTACCTGGATTCTCAAGGCCCAGGCAAGTTGTGCCCTTGATCACTTCTTTTTACCCACCCATGTTCTGATTAATCATAATGATCTGCATAGGTTAATTTTGATGGGACCCAATAGGTTACCCTAGTTTGATTATCTTTATACCTTGTTTACCACTGAACCTTGTTGGGTAGTACTTGCTAGTGCTTTATGTGGTTTTGGGTATGAAGATTACACTATTCATGATTATACTTTTGTTATCAGTTGTTATTTATGGTTCATGTTAAGATCATTATGTTAATTGGAACATGGAGCGACCACCCGGGAAAACAGTGCTACCACAAGGGTGGAATGGGACGCTCTTGGCTGATTAATTAGGAAAGCTAGTGGAAGACTACCTTACCCGAAAGGGGCAAGGGCAGTAGGGGAGAGGTCAGTGTAGGGAGGCCCTCGGGAGGATTTTGCTGCGATGGCGGTCCTGCAAGGGATTCCTGCACTGGATCTTCCTATAAACTGTAGCGGGTTTTCGGAAGCTAGTGGAACTTTGTAAAGGCCTCGTAGTGTTACCCTGCCTCGCTTCCTTGGTAGAGGTGTATGGGATTCATGACCCCTTGGCAGATGGGTAACACGGCTTGTGGGTAAAGATGTGCAACCTCTGCAGAGTGTAAAACTGGTATACTAGCCGTGCTCACGGTCATGAGCAGCTCGGACCCTCACATGATTAAATTATGGAACTTAAACTCAATTTGTCATATGCATTGCATCGCAGGTGAAGTTGTTACTTTTGTTCTACTACTTAATTGGGTTGGTATTTACTTATACTTAGTAACTGCTAATAAAATTTTGACCAACTTTAAAAGCAATGCTCAGCTCTAACCATCTTCTTTGGTAAGCCTTACACTTCATATGAGCTTCCATCTTTGGCAAGTTCATACACATTATTCCCCACAACTTGTTGAGCGATGAACGTATGTGAGCTCACTCTTGCTGTCTCACATACACCACAGGTCAGGAACAGGTACTGCAGGATGATGCTCATGGAGGATGCTGCGATGAGTTCGTGAGAGGTCTAGGTCGTCGTCTCCCAGTCAACTTTGGGTTGCTGGACCGTTGTCTCCTTATAATGTAATCATTTATTTTGTATAGAACTCCTGTTATATATAAAGATGTGACATTCGATCCTGTGCCACTATACATCATATGTATGAGACTTGGTCCCAGCATACCTGGTGTTTATGTTAACCCCGGGTTTTGGACCCCTAAAATCCGGGTGTTACAGAAGTGGTATCAGAGGCAATGTTGACTGTAGGACGAAACCTAGATAGAACTGGACAACCTTCATTTACTTACCTTTGCTACTCTGATTCTTTTCTAAACTTATCTCAATCTTTTCTTATCTATTTCCGCTTTACTCTGATTATTCTTACCTTTTCTTTCTAAAGACAAACTTGGATTTCACACTTTGAAATCCTGTACCTAAAGTGACTTTAGGAATAGGAGACCTATTCTTAGGAACAAAAACAAAACTATTTTTATAGATATCTATGGACTTGAATGTTTGTTCTTATGATACTTGTTTGATTTGGATCTTTGATTGAGTGTGATGGGTTGTGGAGTAATGTCCACAATTACATCTGCATATACATCTAGGTATAAAGGATAGCATTTGTAAGATAACTAGACAAACTAGATTATCCCCTTAGAAAATATAGGTAGTATTCCGTATCTATCTCATCTTAACATATTCTATCTTACCTTTGGACATTCACCTCGTACAACTAATTACCCTAGTCTTGACATAGAATATCTGGCCCAGCCCTGCCAAAGAAGTTTCAGTACATAACCAACTATTAGCTTATTCATTCTGTCTACTAAATGATTCCCTTGCAAAGCTATCTTACCATATGCTTCTAACTTAGATGGTCAATACCAGGCGGGGTGGTAGAATTGATTTACCTGCTAATCGACAACCTCAACCACAGTCAGCAGGGATGAATCCTCCTAATCCTCCACAAGGCGGAGTTGATCCACTCGTCGCAGCTCAAATGAGAATGATGCAGCAAATGGCAGACACTATGGCAGATATGCGCACCCAAATGCAGCAAGAACGCCAAGAAATGCACCAGGAAAGAGAGGATGCACGTCGGGAAATGCGCCAAGAACGGGAAGAGATACGCCAGGAGAGGAGGGTACAACAACAGCAGCTGCAGCAACAACTTCAACAACAGCAGCAACAACAACAAATGCCATTGCCTCCACCTCCACCACCTGTTCCACCCCGGGACAAGCACCGGGAATTCATGAGCCACAAACCACCAACCTTCTCCAACTCCGCAGATCCACTGCAAGCTGATGACTGGTTAAAGTCCATAGAGAAGATGCTCAACATAGCTCAGTGCTCAGATAGAGAGAAAGTACTCTATGCATCGGGTCGTCTTGCTGGTCCCGCTGCGGATTGGTGGGATGCGTACTGTGCAGCTCATGCTGCTGCCGATACAATTACCTGGGAAGAATTCTCCACACAATTCAGGAATTACCATATTCCTGCTGGACTCATGAAGATTAAGAGGAAGGAGTTTCTATCCCTCAAGCAAGGAAGTATGTCCGTAAGTGAATATAGAGACAAATTCATCCAGTTATCTCGATATGCTCCCAGAGATGTTGAGGATGATGAGCAAAAGCAGGAGCTCTTTCTGGATGGTTTGATTGGACCTTTGCAATATCAACTGGTATCGCACACATTCCCATCTTTCCAAAGGCTACTTGATAAAGCTATTGCTGTAGAGAACAAGAGGAGTATATTTGGAGAGAAAAGGAAGGCTGTCAACCAAGGGCAGGCTGGAAGTAGTTCCCGTCCTCGCTATACTACCACTCCCAATACACCAGCTAGTGGCAGTTCTGGACAACAAACCCAGCAGACACCAACTGCTCCTCCAAAGGCAAGCACTCCAGTAGGACCCGCTGCTCCCAACACAACCGCCATCAGGACATGCTTCAAGTGTGGACAACCGGGACACTACGCCAACTACTGTCCCAACAGAGCTGCCTACACTACACCAGCTCCGATGAAGCAAGGACAAGCCTCGGCAGGAAAGAGTCAGCCCCTATCCATCAACCGGGGATATGCCCATCATACAGAAGTAGAAGCTGAACCCAGTGAACTTGAAATTCAAGAAGAAGAGCCGGTTGAAGATGAAGTAGTCGGGGAAGAAGTCAACGAGCAACAAGAATAGAGAGATAAACATAAATATAAATACATATATATATATTTTACTATTTGTAAGACCTAAATATTAGCTTAGCTATTAGTAGTATTTTCCTATTTTAGTAATAATAGTATGGTTCATTGGACCCTGTGTTTTGCTAATAAGATATGCATCATGCCGAGATTTTGTTTATGCATATGTGTTGAAACCATATGAACATACATCCTTTTCTTACAAATCTCGAGGACGAGATTATTTTTAAGGGGGGTAGGATTTGTAACACCCAAATTCTGGATTGGGAATTGGTAGGAGAAATTTGAACAAAATATCATAATGTTTTGGAAATTGGGAAATAAGAAAATGATGGGAAAAGAATTTTTCTTTTAAAAAGAAACTATTTATACAACCCATGAAATAAATAACAAGGAGAATAAAGCTTAACTTAGTAATAATAAAATAGTATGGTTTATATTCACCATTGAGTTTCAATTGATACATTTGAAAAATCTGAAAAACAAAAAAATAGAAGTATAAATTTGAATTGGGAATAGAAAATAGAAAATAAATGGGAAAGGGAGAAAAGAGAAGAGATATGAAAATATACATAAAATATATAACCAAATATCTTCAGGTTTAGCATTTTTAATTTCAAAAAGATGAGTTTATAAATGAAGATCCACACAAAGTTTGAATTTGAACTTAAACTCAAATTGGATTTGAAAATGGAGAAAAGAAAAAGAAAATAAAAAGAAAAAGATTAAAAAACCTTACTTGGGCTGAGATTCTGCTTTTTGGCCCATCTCCACTTATCCCCTGCGCGGCCCACTCGCGCTCGCCCGCGACCTGGCGCCGACATGTGGGCCCCTTCCGTCAGTCGTTCCCCCCCCCCCCGCGCCTGCGTGTTCTTCTCTCGCTGACATCGCGGGGCCCCCTGCCCGGTCTCTCGCCCCGCGCTCGCCTGCGCTCGGACTCACTGCTCCGCGGGGCCCGCATGTCAGCTCGTTCTCTCGCAACGGAAACGCGCGCGATCCCGCCATGGTCGTCGCCGGGAATCTCGTTCCTTGCTCGGACTCCGCTTTCCATGGCTTTGGGGTATAAAGCCGAAGCTCCGCGACCCCCCTTCCCATCCTCACCGGTAGTCGCAACCCCTCGCCAGCCACCCAACCGCCGTCGTGATTTCCTCGGGCCAAGTTCGCCGCCATGACCAAAACGCGTGGTCGTCGGCGTCGGGTCCCCGGTGATCGGCCTTGGAGCGTCTCCAAGTCCATTCGAAGGGTGTCGAGTCGTTCGTGGGCGAAGTAGGCCACTGAGCACAGCGCAATTCCTCGTCGAACTTCGACTCGCCGCCGCGGATCCGCCTTCGTCGTCGCCGGACCCTCTGCGCGCCAAGACCGCCGGTAAGATCTACTCCAGTGAGTTCGCCGTCCCCTAAGCACCATGTAGCAGCCTTTAATTGAGCGCTAGGACCACTGGATCATGTGATTGGGTTTCTCCGGCGATGGTCCGCCGTATGGCTTGGGCGGCGCCGCCGTCCCGAGCTGGGGGATTGGGGGAAAGCGCGGTGGCCGTCGATCTCCCAGTGAACGGCTCAGATTAGAAGCAGGCGATACCCCTTCGGGATATTAAATCGGGACCGTGGGTCTTCGATCGGACGAATAGGATTAGATTTAGAATCCTCGCCGTCGATCTCTGATCCAAGGATCAGGACTGCGTACCGCTTCGGCGCACTCCGGATTTAATCTGGGCCCTCGGTGTTTAATCCAACGGCCGAGATCGCACCGTACCCCTTCGCGGGTCGATTTTGTTAAAGAACCCCTCGGGTTTCACTAAATCAACCCGCCGTCCATATGTTACTTTGCGCTGTGTCTCGGGCAACTTGCCCCGAGCCCCCTGGGTTTCTCTGGAATTGAGGCCCAGTCCAGCACAGTCATAAATTGATTAAATGATTAGGAAATTGAATTTTTAATACAAAAATAATTGCTAGAACTTTATAAATTCATAGAAAATTCATTTTTGCTCCAAATTGAGTCATTCCAATTCCTAAAATTTTGTAATAATATTCTCTACCATTTAGAATCACTGTTTTGACATGAACTCTGTCAGAAAATTTATTTATCATTTAATCATATTTTAATCACATTAAACCTTAGGAAAATCATAACTTGAATTCTATAACTCCAAAATTAATAATTCTTGTTCCTGTGATCATATTTCATCATGTAGATTATTAATATGTATTTTGCATATATGTTTGGTGTAATGTTAATTGTGCCTATACACTGTTTGTTTGTATTGCTACGACTAGCAGTGAGGTCACGAGTCATCTGAAGATCATCCTGGTACCTGGATTCTCAAGGCCCAGGCAAGTTGTGCCCTTGATCACTTCTTTTTACCCACCCATGTTCTGATTAATCATAATGATCTGCATAGGTTAATTTTGATGGGACCCAATAGGTTACCCTAGTTTGATTATCTTTATACCTTGTTTACCACTGAACCTTGTTGGGTAGTACTTGCTAGTGCTTTATGTGGTTTTGGGTATGAAGATTACACTATTCATGATTATACTTTTGTTATCAGTTGTTATTTATGGTTCATGTTAAGATCATTATGTTAATTGGAACATGGAGCGACCACCCGGGAAAACAGTGCTACCACAAGGGTGGAATGGGACGCCCTTGGCTGATTAATTAGGAAAGCTAGTGGAAGACTACCTTACCCGAAAGGGGCAAGGGCAGTAGGGTAGAGGTCAGTGTAGGGAGGCCCTCGGGAGGATTTTGCTGCGATGGCGGTCCTGCAAGGGATTCCTGCACTGGATCTTCCTATAAACTGTAGCGGGTTTTCGGAAGCTAGTGGAACTTTGTAAAGGCCTCGTAGTGTTACCCTGCCTCGCTTCCTTGGTAGAGGTGTATGGGATTCATGACCCCTTGGCAGATGGGTAACACGGCTTGTGGGTAAAGATGTGCAACCTCTGCAGAGTGTAAAACTGGTATACTAGCCGTGCTCACGGTCATGAGCAGCTCGGACCCTCACATGATTAAATTATGGAACTTAAACTCAATTTGTCATATGCATTGCATCGCAGGTGAAGTTGTTACTTTTGTTCTACTACTTAATTGGGTTGGTATTTACTTATACTTAGTAACTGCTAATAAAATTTTTACCAACTTTAAAAGCAATGCTCAGCTCTAACCATCTTCTTTGGTAAGCCTTACACTTCATATGAGCTTCCATCTTTGGCAAGTTCATACACATTATTCCCCACAACTTGTTGAGCGATGAACGTATGTGAGCTCACTCTTGCTGTCTCACATACACCACAGGTCAGGATCAGGTACTGCAGGATGATGCTCATGGAGGATGCTGCGATGAGTTCGTGAGAGGTCTAGGTCGTCGTCTCCCAGTCAACTTTGGGTTGCTGGACCGTTGTCTCCTTATAATGTAATCATTTATTTTGTATAGAACTCCTGTTATATATAAAGATGTGACATTCGATCCTGTGCCACTATACATCATATGTATGAGACTTGGTCCCAGCATACCTGGTGTTTATGTTAACCCCGGGTTTTGGACCCCTAAAATCCGGGTGTTACACTTATCGATAACTTCGGTCACTGCAATAATTCTTTGCCGCTTTGGCTTGGTTATCTTCGTTTGTTCCGGCTCTTCCACCTTTCGAAAAAGCTTCGTCAGTTGAGGCCCTAGTGGACTTAGCTTCGTGGGCACGGGTTCAGTCATTACCTTTAAAATTTCCTCCACGTCGCTGGTAGAAGGTGGTGTGGGGGTCCCCTCTTCTTCAGATAATTTTCGCTTCGGCGTTGATATTTTTCTTTTCTTGGGAATTTTCTTCTCTTTTGCTGGTCTTTCTTCGTCCTTGTTCAGAGTTTCGACCACTCTTTTTCTTTTTTGGCCCTCAGCACCCTTGCTCAACTGCTCATAGTCAGGGTACTCGAAGCCCAGGGCATCAAGCACTCGGTTCAGCCTTCGCTTCGGACGGGTGCCGAAGGCTGCTGTCATTAGTTGATCTTCTTTTTTGGAATAATTCCCCAGAATTTCATTACACATCACCTCGACTGTGTCCAGCCACTCTTGGCAGGGCTTCTTAAAGTATTGCTTGAATTTGAAGTGATATGGAAGCCGGACAAGTTCCCCCTCCTTCTTCTCCCCCTTCAACTTTGGCATTTCCCATTCTTTCAGAGTAGGGAAGACTCTGAATGCCAAGAATTCTTGAACCAGATCCCTGGTACTGATATGTTCTGCAATAATTCCGAATTCATCCATTGCCTGTTGTGTTTGACCCTCTGGTGTCATGTTGCAGCGGGGTCGGGTTTCTCCGAAGATCAGCTCGAGTGGACTTTGCACAAGCTTCTCTTTGTCGTCATCAACCTTGACATAGAACCATTCTGATTTCCAGCCTGCTGGCCATTTGCTTCGGTAGCTGATCACAGGAAACTTTGCGGTTTTCCGGTAGGCAAAATTGTAGCAACCGAAGTTTTCATGTAGCCCATCTTTTCTGGCCTTTGTTTGATAATGTAACTCATGAACTCGGCAGAAACTGTCGGCAAATGGCTCCACCGCTTGGCTTCGGAGGGCCCAAATATAAACGCTAAGCCTAACGATAGCGTTAGGAGTTAACTGGTGAAGGTAGATACCAAACCTCTTCGGTATCTCCGCAATAATCTCGTGAAGAGGGAATCTCAGCCCAGCCTTTAAAAAGCTCTTGAAGATGACAATCTCGTCCTTCTCTGGCTTCGGGGTGGTTTCTTCTCCCCCGAAGCGAAGTAGCTTCTTCTGATTTTCATTGAAATAACCTGCTTTCACCATCTTGGAAAGATCCGCCTTTGAAACAGTTGATTTCCCGAAGTCCAAGTGACTGGGTTTGCTGGGCATGGCAATACGGTAGTCATCTTCGGGATCAGTCCCTTCAATGTTTTCTTCTTCTCCTTCGGCAGTTGTTGGGTTTGCTTCGGCAGCAGGCATTTCTTCCGCAATCACCAGTCCGGAACGCTGCATCGCTTCGGAAATGGGCACAGTATTCGAACCTTCGGCTTCGTCTCCCTCACGTGCAACTTTGGCAGTAGATCGCACTCTCGCCATTTGATTCTGAGTTTGGGGAAGTTAGATACTTTTTTCTTTTTTCTTTTCTCCCGAAGCCTTTCTTTCTGACGAAGCAGACGTCGAGGTGGACCTTCGTTCGATTCTGAGAGTCAAGCTTCGGCTATGGTTAAAAATTTTGGCAGCAAAACAGTGCAAATAGCAATGAATGCTGTGGTAACTTCACACCTACCCGTCTGTTTATATAGTGCTGCAGGTAAGAAGGCGAAGCGGCAGGATTTTTACACCAAGCGAGCAGTCACTTGTACTCGCTGTGCAGTGGACCGCAAAGATCAAACAGTAACTCTACAAGGTGGGCCTGGCACGCGCTCGGAAGCCGGATCGTCTCTCCGCAACGAGCTCAGGGAAGGTGTTTTTGGATCTTCGGCTTCCCGAAGCTGAAGAGGCTTTTTTCACGGGTCAAGCTCGTTACGAAAAACGATCTAGCACCGCGAAAGGGGCTACTGTTGGGGCCATGCTTCGGTGCGCCGAAGGTCTTACACGAAGAAGCAGCTTCGGCTGAAGTCGTCCCCAGGAGATGGCCGAAGGTTCCTTTTCATGGAGCTTCGGCGTTACAAACCGACATAGAGATAGAATGACCTTTTTATCCATAGAGGTCTGAGTCAATGTTGTAAACTTTTGTAAGGGGCATAATTGTAATTTGTCACAGGCTGTGACCTGTGTCTATAAATAGATGAACAGTACCTCTGTACTGTTCACGCGAACCTGTCATTTGCCTTCGCATCACACTTGTATTCTCGCCTTCCTCAGGACCGAAGGTACATTTGTAATTTGAAATCATTTATATTCATTCATGTTAGTAAAAATGGAAATGATTCTATGATAACATTTAAATGTTTATTTTATACCTCATGATTTATATGAATACTTCATCCCTCGTTATTATGTTTACGAAGGTACGCCCTTCGTAACCTTCGTCCGAAATTCTTTATATCCCGAAAGGATATAATGTGGTGGAGGACGAAGGACTTTAACACTTAACATTTTCTGTGTTGCCTTGTTCTTAACTCTTAGCATTTGAGAACAAGCCCCCAACACTGCCCCAAGCCAATATAGGACTTGAGATCAAAGAACTCCCACCTATGGGGGCTGAAGAAACGAAGATTGGAGAAGCTATCGCCTTGATAGCACAAAAAGTTAAGCCTTTGGAGACACTTCTAGAGAGTGATGAAGAAGATGATGGGGAGCGGATAGCTCTAGTAATGAGTTCATTCTTTGATACTTTTGAATAAGAAGTTGAGAAGGATACTACCGACATGACACTGGCACCGAAGGACTCCAAGCTAGCTACTGAAGAAAGGAACTAGTCCAAATAGTGTAGAATTTGACCGGACTACTACAGTGGTGAGTCCTTCGGTAATTATAGCATCCAAAACAAGGGTTCCTCCAAACCTACCCTGGCAGAGGAGAAAGGAAAATGGCCTACTGAACTCGAAGAGACTAAAAAAGCTATCAAAGATGACACCCCTTGGTGAAGGGCCCTTCGACCAAGTCATGGGTGGTCGAAGGTATCGGGTTCATAATGCCGCGGGGAAGATAATGGGCGCAAGGCATCTAGCCAAAGCCGTTGGTTTTGCGGAACAACTGGGGTACCCTTTGGGGTCTAGCATTTTTGGGGGCAGGCAAGATGATTATTTGTACAACTGCCATGACAACATGGAGACATAGGTGTGTCATTATATGGCGGGCATTGTTGGCTTTCCAAAGTTGGAAACGATTCTTTGAACTATGTCTAATGAAGAATTTTCTAATTATCTGGCTTATACACATCATAAGGTAATTTGTATTAGATTTTGTTTTTTAGCTTCAGGTTGCTTTGATGAAACGACTTATCCTATGTATCTTTGCAGGGCCTATTCCTAGGCAAAGCCTTGAAGAACAAGAGAAATGTCGAGAGTGAAGCTGCTCGGGAAGAAATAATGAAGCTTTGATATGAAATGTCAAGACTTTGGTTTGATTGTGAAGAAAAGGAAAGATCTTTCAAGATACTAGAAAAAGATTGTATCGTTAGTCGGGCCGAAGTCCAGACTATGCACGAGGAGAAAGGTGGACTCAAAACTTTGAATGTTGAACAGAACAAGCACATTGCATCCCTCAAAGCTGAGCTAGGGCAGATGAGAAAGGAGTACGAAATTGAAATGACGAAGCTAAGGCAGTCATCTGCCAAAGTGGCTGTCAATCTTAACAGTGCTCAAGTAAAGATTGATGACATGAGGGTGAAATAAGTCATGTGAGAGGGATCAATGAAAGTTACCGAATCTTGCTTGCCAACTGCCATACCCTTGGCAACAGATGCCACCATGAGCTAAAGAAAACCTTCTCTGCTGCCAGAGCTCTATCCAAAGAGAATTTTTTTAGATGGCAACTTTGAGGGATTGATGAGGCGGGTACTTAGCGAGATCCGTGCTTTCAAGGGTGCCCTCTCGGCTCGAGAGAACTATTGGGCTTGGATAGGCACCCGAAGCACTACTTCGGTTCTGCTAAAAGCCAAGTGCAATCACATGAGGGCTTGCACGGACCCTGACTTCATAGTATTTGCTGACCATGTTCGAAGGTCACCTATCAAAGCTTCAGAGTGGTCCAAGAAATTCTTATCTGAGATTTGGAAGAGAGGTGGAAAAGAGTTGAGTATTCAGGAATCCATAAAGAATAGAGATAAGGTACATGCTTTGTTACCTTCGTCTTTTACCTTCGCAGGGCATGGTCATGGTAACTGGAAAATTTCTATAGGCAAGGCTAGCAGCCGAAAAGGTTGTGGATATTAGAAAAAAAGCTTCAAAACAAGTAATCCGAAGGTATTTGACTTTTCGCTTTTACTAAAACTTAATGAAAATTTTCAAATGGTTGCTTTACTAACCCTTGTTGAAAAGTTTCCACATCACAAGTAATGATTGAAGTTAAACATATCGAGGCCGAAGCTAAGGATGCCGCTGCCGAAGCTGAGGCATCTCTACCAAGGCTTTGAAGAAAGCTGAAGATGATGCTATCTTGAAGATGTGCAAACAGATTTATGACGAAGCAATACAGAGTGACCTAGGAAATTGATTGTGTAAAAAACAATGTTGCTTTATTATAATAATTCAAAGTGCCTAAAACTCCTTCCGAATTTATTCGGCTTTCTTGTAATATATTTGCAATTACATTTCACTTTTTGTTCCTTTTCTTTTGAGATGTGTGAAATTTTAATTCAGTCACGCATTTTTGAGACAAACGAGAAAAACACCTTCCCTTCTTTTCACATATTTGAAAAGAAAATGTATGTATACATTTTTTGATATAATGATTCACGACTCTGGACCCCCTTTGGGACGATTTCAGATTTTTTTCCTCATTATTACTTTGGATGAATCAAAGTATAGCTCTGGATTCCCTTGAGAACAACTTCGGAGCTTTTTCTCATTAATTTAGAGGATAGCTCTACATTATCTTAGGAATGACTTTGGAGCTTTTTCAACATTACTTAGGTGAAACAGAACATAGCTCTGCATTCCCTTACGAACGACTTCATAGCTTTTTCACCATTACTTAGGCAAAATAAGTCATAGCTCTACATTCCCTTTGGAACGACTTCGGAGCTTTTTCACCATTACTTAGGTGAAATAAATCATAGCTCTGCATTCCCTTAGGAATGACTTAGGAGCTTTTTCACCATTACTTAGGTGAAATAAATCAGAGCTTTGCATTCCCTTAGGAACGACTTTAGTGCTTTTTCACCATTACTTAGCTGAAATAAATCATAGCTCTGCATTCCCTTAGGAACCACTTCGGACCTTTTCCACCATTACTTAGGTAAAATAAATCATAGCTCTGTATTACATTAGGAACGACTTCGAAGCTTTTTCCCCATTACTTAGGTGAAATAAAAAATAGCTATGTGACATTCTCATTATTGGACTCGAAGATACTAGATCATTATGTATTGATTTGTATGATAATGAAAAGACTTGCAAATGTATATGTGAAGATACAATATAGGCTTGTTGATAGCTTCAGGCTCACATAACCGGCCCCTTAGGGTGCCCAGTACATATGCTTCGTCTCTGGGACCATGTGTTGACAGGATAGGTTTTAGATCCCTCCCTTCTATCCCGTTGTTGTAGGTCTTGCCTCGGGAGCTTGGGTTGATCAACGAGGACTTGATCATAAGGAGGCGGTCCTTAGACGAAGGAGGCAGTTGGTGACCATGTACTCATCACTGGGTTGCTTAAGCCCGAAGGCAGACCTGGCCTTGGCTCTTATGACCGAGTTTGAACATATTGCGGGATTTAGGGTGAACAGTATGAAGATGTACTGAACACCTCTTTTAGTTGTGAAGGTTGAGTAGCTATCGAAGCAAGCTCTTTCTCCTTGTTGATGGTATGATGGCATGTTCTTGTAGTGTGGCCCTTGTCCTCACCACAAAACAAGCATAATGGTTTAATTGGGGGGCACACTAAATCTATTACCAAAGCTTCGGCCTCCCCTTCCTCTTGGAGCAGGTGGCCTGAATGTGCTATGCGAAGGTTGCGGCTGAGAGCTTGCCTATTGCCTTGATTGACCCTATGACGGGGTCGTCCTTTCCTCACCCTGTGATGGGTTATGGATGCTTCGGACATGTCTTGGATGGAACCTTCCTCCGAAGCCCCTAGCAACTTTGGTGTATCTATGGAACTCTTGCCTTCTTTGGCAGAAATCATTATCATCCCTTATGTACTCGTCCATTTTCTATAGTAAATTTTCAATGGAGTGAGTAGGCTTTCTTGGAAAATACTAGGCAGTTGGTCCTGGTCTGAGCCCCTTGACCACAGCTTCTATGACGATTTCATCCTGGACTATCGGAGCCTGAGCCCAAAGCCTGAGAAACCTTTGGACAAATGATTGAAGGTATTTATCTGGCTCCTAGGTGCATTGAAACAAAGCTTGTATAGTGATAGGCTTGGACTAAAAAACCCTAGAAGCTAGTAGCATTTCTTTAAGCTTCATCCATGAATTAATAGTCCTTGGTCAGAGTGACGAGTACCAAGTCTGGGGCACACTTTGGACCGTCATGACGAAGGACTTCACCATGACTGCCGAGTTACCACCATATGATGATATGGTAGCCTCGTAGCTCATGAGGAACTTCTTTGGGTTTGTTAGGCCCTCGTAGATCGGTAGTGTAGGAGGCCTGTACAATGGTGGCCATGGTGTGGCTTGCAGTTCTGGTGTCAATGGGGAGCTTCATCATAGAGGAAATTTTTGGCGTTGTACACTTCATGAAGAAGATTATCATGATCCCGTCCATCGTAATCTTGATCCCAAAAGTTGCTCAGGTTTTCAAGCTCTTCAATATTGTGTCTCTTTAGTTGCTTCATCAATCTTCCTTTGGAGCTCTAAAAGATGAAGCATTTTTCCTAGCACTTCTCAACTTGCTTGTGGATGAGTTCAAGGTTGTTGATTTCCTCATCAAGCTCTTCTTCACAGGGGGAAGCAGGGAACTAATGACCTTCTTCTTCTGGTTCCTTGCTTCTCTAATGAGAGCTTCGTTCGCTTGATTAGAGCCAGTTGTTGTTGCTTCCTTTGGCGGCATGTGGTCGTGAAATCACCGAAGGTGGGCGCTAATGTTGGTCACTTGTTTTCAATTGCTTTGGCTCCTGAACAATGGGATGCACGATGGTTCTTCGAAGGCTAAGCACTATGAAATCGAGGCTCTTGAAAAAGTGTCACATCCGGATTTAAGGGTCAAACCCGGGTGCGTCTCATATGTGCGCCAAAGAAGAGCAACGCATACAATGACTCAGTGTATTGAGATAAATGCCACAAACATTTTTACATAGCGGAAATGTCTTACAAAATAACTGATAATAAATTAATCGAACTAATATTATTTCCTCCGGCGCCATCCAGCTCACTAGGAGACAACACCTTGACCTCATCAAGCTTATCATTGTATTCATCCTCTGGGGCCACCTGCTATTCACCTTTGAGGGGGGTGTATCGCAAGAGTGAGCTCACAAAAGTTCATCACTCAACAAGTGCGGGGAATAATGTGCATGAGCTCACTTACGGTGGGGGCTAATGGGTAGTGTAAGACTGATCAACAAATAATGGTTAAAGCTGAGCATTGCTTTTAATAAGTTGATCAAATTTTATTAGCCATTACTAAGTATAAGTATATAACATCCCAATAAAATAAGAGACCATTAGATATAATAATACCCACAATGAAATGCATATGACAAATTAAGTTTACTTTCATAAGTTAATCATGTGAGTGTCCTAGCCACTCATGACCGTGAGCACTACTGATATACCAGTTTTACATTCTGCAGAGGTTGCATATCTTTACCCACAAGCCATGTTACCCATTTTCCAAGGGGTCTAGAAGTCCCATTCATCTCTATCGAGGAGACGAGGCAGGGTAGCACTACGAGGCCTTTCCAAAGTTCCACTAGTTCGAGAAAACCCGCTATGGATTCAGGAAGAAGGAAGCATAGGAATCCCTCGTCCGGAAAGCTTAATAGACAATCTGACACGAGAACCTCCCTATACTTATTAGGAACGCCTCCCCACCTGCCCCTTTTAGGTAAGGTAATCTCCGCCCAGCTTTCCTAATTACTTGGCCAAGGGTGTCCCATTCCACCCTTGTGGTAGCACTATTTTCCTGGGTGGTTCTCCATGTTCCACTTAACTCAATAATCTTATCATGAATAGTAATTATTTCAACAATAGTAAATAAGCATGATCATGTGTCACATTTATCTTAACACCCAAAACCACATAGAGCAATAGCAAATACTACCGAAAAAAAGTTCAGTGGTAAACAAGGTATGGAGTAAAACAAACTAGGATAACCTGTTAGGTCCCATCAAATTTAACGTGGACATGCCACAGTGGTTATAGAGAACATTATTGCGTAAAGAAGAGTGGTCAAGGGCACAACTTGCCTTCAACGAGCTCCTGCTTAGTTTCTTCAACCTGCTCAGCTCCGGGCTCCTTGATCACTTGCACATGTATTCACAACAATACAAACAAACATTGTAGATATGAAATTAACATCACACCAAACATGAGGATACACTGCATAGTAATGTTCTACGTGTCGTAACGAGATCATAGATTTGAGAACCACTAAAATCGGAGTTACGGTTATAAAGATATGATTTTCCGAAGCTTTATGTGATTAAATGAGTAAAATATATCCTATATTATTTAATATAATTCATGTGAGACAAGATTATAAAATAGATAATTCAACCTTAAATTTAGTTATAACTTGGTCAAAGGTCATCTTTTAGACAAGCCTAATGATGGGTGGAAAGCATTGTATTTATTTTTAATTAGAAAAGTAAATCTAATGAGCACGTGTTAAACTTACCATTTAATCATCTCTGAAAACATGACAAAACAATATCCTTTAATGCGTAGCCAATATTAATATGGAGCTAACGCAACTGGAATGAGTCAAGTCAGAGTTGAAATGTACGAGTTATGGAGTTTAGTAATTCTGATGTATTTGTTCAATACTTATTTTATCCTAAAACAGTTTCTAGGGGCTATTTCAATAGTCCAGGGACCTATATGTAATTTTGAACGTTAATCTTAGGGACTTGGCTGTAAAAGAAGGACGACGAGTTTATAATGTAATTCTCTAGGGACACATATGTAAAAGTTGCACAGCCCAAGGCATCCCTTAATCGCAGCCACCCGATCACCCGCCAACGACTCGGATTAGACTCGACCCCAACCGAACTGGTATGCATTGCCAGCCCTCAGATCACCCATCAACTCTCAGGATTTAAAGTAACCGAGATAGAAGCTAACGCGTTCGATCTCCATCCAACGACAATGATCCAAACTGCCCCAATCGGTACGCAATCCTAATCTCAGCCGTCCCATGATCATCCAACAGATGACACATTCTCTTCTCTCTTTTCCTCAACAAGAAGATCCCAAGCGGCAGCGCACGTCGACGTGCGGCGGTGCCATGGCCGGAAATCTCAGTCTAGCGCCCAGGTCCCTATTTCTCCCCCCACTAGATGATTCATGGCGAGGGAACGATGGTGAACCCCATCGGCTAAGTCTTACCATGAGTGCTAACATAGGGAGATCTGCCCCTGATGGCTGGCGGCATTCTGCCCCCGGCGCATGTCGACGCGGTGGTCGCTGCAACATCAATACTGCATACAAAGGCCATTGAGCGCTATACGGTCCCTAGATGACGGTGAAACAAGTAGAGGCCCTTACCGAGAGTCTGTTAGCGGCACTCAATCTCGAAGATGAACTCACACTCAATTCACTCCCTTATAGGCAAATGGAGCCCTAGAGGGTGTTATGGCAAAAAGTCTATGTAAATCACATTGTCATGACTTGGACCAATTATAAAAGTTGTAGTACACTTAATACCCTATAAAACATAGAAAGAGAGTGACCCCAAAAAGAATTCAGAAGAACCCCAAAAAGGTCACCAAAGAGTTAAGCATAAAAGAAAAATCAGGATTTGCTCAAGTTCAAAAACTGACCCTCTTTCAAATATCAAACATGTTCACCTTGATCCCATCCTCAAAACCTTATGGCCCAATTAACAAAATGGCGCCCAAAGACCCCTAGAATACCCTGGAAAAGTTTGAACCCAACCCTAAGCCATTTGACACGACTTGGCATGGATTTTTTCTCGGTATGGACAACTCTGATAGAGCCGACTTCTCACCCCCATATCTCTCTAACCAGACCATATCTTTGCTTGGAACTCACATAAAAAGGTAGGATTTGGTGCAGGGAAGAGACCGTACATGGGGGTTTTGCTAAGATCTGCATGCTAAGTCGACCAAATCGGTCGTTGAACCTTGGTAGAAGTAAACCCCCACGTGTTCGACGTGGGCTGACTACTCGGGGCGCGCTCAGACCACACCCGCACGCGAACCCCATGCGCCCGCTCCCGCCCCGTGACCACGCCCGTGCTGTGGCTATAAAGCCCACCCCGGTGCCCGGCCACCATCCTCATTGCCCCCTCTGTACCGCGCCTAACTCCCCGGAGCTCGCCCATAGCTCCAGCGACCTACCGACGACCCGCCAGAGCCGCCCGAGGGCAACCACCGTGGCCAACCCCTTTCCCGCCCTCCTCCGCTCGATCCAATCCCTCAGGTAGCTCCCCGTGGAGAATGTGAAGCTTGCCCAAGCTTGAACCAAGGACCCGCGCCACTGGAATAGTGCAATCGTGCTCGCCGGAGTTCAGAACCCCGCCGGAGCACGTGGACTGGGTAAACCTCTGCACCTTTTCTCAATTCGTTGCACGCATGGCCTCTACATCACCCCGTGGAGCTCCTCATGCACTTTAATTGAACCCTATCGCTGTGGTTTGGCCAGAGCAGGAGCCGCCGCCGACCTCCGCCGCCTGCGCTCATGGCCAGGGCAGCTCCGACCACCCCAGACACAGACCCGCACACCGACGTGACCGTCGTGACCTCCTCAACGTCACTGACCACCCTGCCGGAGCTCTACTGCCATCGGTAAGCCTCGCCGCCGTAATCTTTACCGCGAGTACTGTTTAAGCTAGCCAGGGAGCGCGGGTTAGATTTCGGCTAAGACTAGGGGGTTTTGTGCAATGTCAGCGACTCATGCAAATAGTAGACCGAGGACTGTTTTGTGAGAGAAAAGGGAGAGAAAATTCAGGGGTTTCAGCGCAAACCTGTATTTCTTTTCCATTTCGAATTTATTCTTCTTTTAAATATTACAGAGAACTAAATAAATGCATAACTTGGAGAATAATCATCCAAAATTTGTCAAACCAATTTTGCTAGACTTTGTGAAATATAAACTATCAGACAAAAATAATAAACCCCATAGTTCCTGTATTATTTTCTAGAGTTTTGAATTATATAAGAAAACTGCCGAAAACTTAATATTAGAAGGAAAAACAGAAATATTGTGAGACCAGGGTTAAGAAAAATAATGGAGACACTAACCTAGTAGTTACACTGTTTAAAATTTATAAACACCCCAGTATACAAGGTTAAGGAGGGTTTCTTCACTAAAGCTTGTTTATGCTCAAACTTAGGAAAATTTAAAAAAGGGATTAAAAATGCAAACCAAGGGGCAACCATATTTTTCCTAGCATGCCTAAGTTATATAGTTCACAAGAAAAATCTTTTGAACCATAGTCCAGTGAAAGGAAATTGCACTCACAATTATTCATGAAAATTAGAGAAAGTTTTGAAAAGTCATAAGAAAATAATCCTAAGGAGAAAACACCCCTACCTTAGGAATAACTATTCTTGTGCTAAGAAGAACCTAGGAAAAATACAAGTTTTGTTGTTTGATATTTTTCAAATAGCAAGTTAGTTATAAGTGTATTTTTGGCATTAGACTTTAGAAAATCATAACTGAATAATAACTAAGTAACTCTTTATGATTTTTGGCACAAAAGCATGTTATTACCCATAGATACCAGCAAAAATAACCCTTAGTACAGAACCCACACCTAGATGAGGGTTCTAGTGCAAAGTAACCCCTCTGCCCCAACTTTTGTTATTTTTGTCCAGGGCATAATTTATTTATTTTTGACCTAAATTTTATAGGACAGACTACAGTGACCAATATTAACCCACTGTAATTTTTACAGAATTTTTATAAAATTTGATATCACTGTTGTAGTTAAACCCACCTTAAGAGCCTAAAAAGACAATAAAAAGAGAAATTAGTAGTGGAAATTAATGTTGCCCTAACCAAAACAACAAAACCCTTGAGTACCTACTCAAACCTTCAACAGACAATCCAAGTCTCAATCCACTATGTTGCCTCTAAGCAAAACCTCAAACCTAAAAATTCTAAGCATAAACCACTGAGAGTTACTTATAATGAGGAAACCCTAAGTTATCGACTAACTTAGCTTTTTCTTCGCTATGCATAATAGTTACTAAACTCTGTATATCATAGCATACATATATCTTATTCATTGCATTCGATAGATTGCAACCTCGTGGACGGAGAGTACATCCTCGTGCCGAAGCAAGGACTTGCTCAGGAGGTAGCCCAGGATCCAGCACCAGAACCTGCCATCGAGGATCTGCCTACCCCAGCTTTGGAAGGCAAGCCCCAGTTTTATGCATAACCGTTTATATATGCTATTTTACTACACTTAATGTTTGTAGGCTTGTACTGTGCACTTAAGTGTAGGAGTTGTTTGAAAACCTTAGTTGCATGAACTCAGGATTCCGCTTGAGATGGATACTAGTATGCTAGGTCGAGTAGCTGCTTTGCTAATTAGGGATCTCGGTAGAAGTCGAGTGATTTTTCTAGCACTCGCGCGAGGTCAGGAAATTGGTTGTATCTACTTTCACATCATACTGATGATGGTCTGTGGACACGGATCCATGGGGATGCATGGGCTACGAGATGAAATTTGAATAAGGATTAACATGCGGATACCTGTGTCAAGCGTTTGAACGTACTAAGCACATGCCGAGAAATATGGTAAATCGGTAAGCCTAGTACCTGAGTGAACCTGGCAGCAGACTTTATCCCTCACGCGACCTGAGACGTGGTCTCCCATTCCGGTTATGGTGGGTTCAAGTGCGGTCACTGCACGACGGCAGTCGGGGTCAGTGAGGCATTGTACGCCAAGGCGGTGAGCCCTGATCTGTTGATAGGGAACCGATGGGGACGGTTGATGTGTGTGGGGACGGAGTGCCTCGCCACGTCGTGTGTTTAGGTTTACCTTGCAAGGATAAAAACTCGATTCGAATCGTCTGCTTTTCGTAGCTAATGAGACTGCTTGATCCATTGTACTGCATTGAGTAACATGTGAAAATGTGATGATTTGGCAAAAGATGTTGAATGCTAAATTGCTTGATACCATGAATGAGTAGATAGTACACCTTTATTCTTAAGAGAGTCACACTAAAACATGAAAAAGCTAAAACTTGATTTTTAGACTTAGCTAGTGCTTTTGGCAACCAAACCCCTCAGCCAAACAGCTGCATGTCTAGAGATAGAGGAATAGACTCCTCACACTGGGTAAGTCTAGCTGAGTATTAGTATACTCAGCCTTTCTTGTGGCATAATTTTTTACAGGTTCTCTGGAGGACATGGTTGCTGGAGTGAATTGGCCGTCCATCTTGCCACCAGGGTTGGACAGTCGAGTGGGACCCTACCTTGGCTAAGGAGGAGCATGAGGAGTGATGGGATAGGCTTCCCCATCCCTCCATTTATCGATAGTGTTATTCCGTTGCATTTCGAACAATGATCACTACTTTTGATAAAACTCCGATGATGATGTAATAAATTTAATACTCCTTAATGTATGGTTTTTTGCTTTATTGTATTTGCTCTGTCCCTCACCATCGAGTGAGTACGTGGTACTTGATCCTGTTAGTGGCCTCGTCGGACTAGATCCGAGGGACTGACGTGTTATTCCCATTTAAGTGTGGTCTAGCCTCCAAGGCAGGACTTAGGCACTTAAGTTGGAATAACTCGGGCGGTTCCGCCACAGTTTCGGCAGCTGGTCTCATCTTTGATGCTGGGGCCGGCGGTGGCATTTCCTCAATAGCTTGCATAACAGTAATAATTCTTCACTTTTTAGGCCCAACTGCCTTTTTTGTTGCCAAAGGCTCGTCCTTCTTCTGTAAAAGCTTCGTCAGATGCGGTCCCAGAGGACTTAGCAGCTTGATAGGTAAGGATTCAGTCATTACCTTTAAAATTTCTTCTACTTCGGCAGCAGAAGGCGTTGAAGGAGTTTCCTCTTCCATCTTAGCCACCTTCGGCACTGGTGCGCAGCTCTTCTCTTCTTCGAAGTCGCCGCTTTCGGCTTGGGACTAGATTTTCTCTTCTTCAGAGTTTTTTCATCCTCTTTCACCATTCTAGCAGCATACCTGCTCAGAACGCTGACAAACCTTTTTCTCTTTGTCCCTTCGGCACCCTTGCTGAGTCGCTCATAATCAGGGTATTCAAAATTTAAAGCGTCCATTACTCGGTTCAACCTTCGTTTTGGTCGGGTGCCGAAGGCTGCAATCATTAATAGATCTTCTTTTTTGGTGTAGTTTCCCAAAATATCATTGCACATTGTCTCATTCATTTCTAGCCACTCTTGGTAGGTCTCCTTGAACTGCTTCTCAAACTTAAAGCGATAAGGTAATCGCACAAGCTCAAGTGTCTTCTTCGTTCCCTTTAGCTTCGGCATGCTAAATTCACTTAACGTCGGAGACGTCCTGTTAGCCATGTATTCTTGAACTAGATCTCTAGTACTGATTTGTTCAGCCACCACCCTAAATTCTGATACAGACAGTTGGCATGCTGACCCTAGCTTCATGTTGCACAAAGGCCTGGTCATTCCGAAGATTAATGACAGCGGGCTCATCACCATCGTCATCAGTTTCCCTCTTTTCTTCTCATTGTCCTTAGTATAAAACCACTCACTCTTCTAGCCGGTTGGCCACTTGGTTCGATAGCTGAGGACCGGAACCTTCGTATCCTTGCAATACGCGAAGTTATAACAACCAAAATTTTCTTGTAGCCCATCTTCTCTGGCCTTTGTTTGGTAATGCAACTCATGAACTCGGCAGAAAGCTTCAGCATTTGGGTCCATCCCTTGGCTTCGAAGGGCCCAGATGAAGATGTTGAGCCTAACGATAGCGTTAGGGGTCAGCTGATGAAGGTAAATTTCAAAATTATCCAAAACTTCTCCTATCATCTCATTCAGAGGAAACCGTAATCCTACTCTGAAAAAGATTTCGAAAACCACTACTTCATCATCCTTCGGCGTTGGAGTGGTTTCTTCTCAAGCAAAACAAATAAGCTTCTTTTCAGCTTCTCCGAAGTAGCCCAGATTCATCATCATGGGCACGTCAGCTTCAGATACAGTAAATTTCTCAAAATCATGGTGGTTGGGTTTTGATGGGATCAAAATGCTATAATCCTCCTCTTCTTCATCAGCATTTTCTTCCTTAATATCAGCTTGTTCAGCTTCAGTAGCAGGTGCACCTTCGGCAATGGCTCCCTCTGTTACAACTAAACCCGATTATCTCATGACTTCGGAAATCGGAGCTGTTTCGGTGGCCTCAGTCTCCTCTCCTTCACGAGTCACCCTCACAGTCGAGCGTACTCTAGCCATCTAATGGACAACTTTCCTTTGACTTTAAATCTTCTCATACCCCGAATCGGTGACACCTTTAGGTATACGTGATCACCTTCCTCAAACTCAAGTTGTCTCCTTTAGATATCCACATAGCTTTTCTACCTCAACTATGTTGTCCTCAAGTTCTCCCTGGTCATTCGAACATGTTCTTCTGCTTCTTGAATAATTTCTGGTCCGAAGAACTAGTCTGATTAAGTCTTTACTACTATTCCACCAATCATAAATGCACTTTAAAACACAGCCCTAATTAAGTCTTTACTACTATTCCACCAATCATAAAGGCACTAATAGTTTCCTCAATATTATATTTGGGGTTTACAAAAAGGTACTTTATGCAGGATACTGTTCATCTATTTATAGGGGAGACGAACCCACTTTGTACAAATTTATAGTGATGCCCATCAATGCTTTCATACACTGTTTACAAATGATATAAGGATAATATCGTATTTTCCCGCCTTCATCTTTGCGGGTCTCAGCCTTTCGTTGTTCATTGACTTCCTTTTTGACTCGCGCTCAAAGCCATCACCTTTGTTTGTCATTTTTTTCGCTTGCACATAGATGAAGCGTGTTTGATTACTACTTTAGTCGAAGGTCAGCTTTATCTATAAGAAGAAACATTCCTGAAGCACATTTACTCATGGCCAAAGTTATGTGTTAGGCAGCTGATTGTTTCTTCGTCAACAAGTGGTCTTCAGCATGGCTTTTACTTGTGTCCTTAAGGCAATCATGTAATACAACTAAACAAAGGACCCTCTGTAGTGTAGGCCCCCAATAGTATCCGAGTACAGGGGCCTTAGTACCTTTTCTATATGCAAAATTATAGTTGTTGGTCACATGTTTTCAATTGCTGTATGGAACCAAAAACAAGGCAACACGGTACTAAATGATACTAGTCAAGTGCCCATGATTTGCAACGGCAAACAAAATATTCGACTAAATATTAGTGCACAATGATTACATAAACAAATATCACATATTATCGATCTCAATCTTAGAAAACAACCAATACAGAATTTCAGGGGAGGTCACGGGGAGGCGTCATGGGAGGGAGGTTAGGGACGAAGATGGTGTGGGCCCAAAGAGAGGCAGGGACAGAGAAGTGCGTAGGACAGCATGTTGATTCATAAATTTTTAGGGTATTTGTAAAGCTAATCCATATTATTGGCAGCGTTGGTTATATCAACAACTATCCAAATTATCACTTTTGTTTATTTGAACATTTTAGTAATCTAAAATGATGAATACATTCGTAGCAAATACATGTTAGCAACATAAAATATTTTGTGGTTCACATAGGAGCAGGAGATAACCTCAACCAAAATGCCATGTGTTTCTATTTTCTAACTAGCAGGTGCTTTGTACATCACAAAAAAATATTGCATAAATGAATTTCTATCAACATGATAAGGGGTATCATTAAGTCTATGCAACAAATAGCATCATGTGTTAAATTCACCACTTACTGAAACTTTTCTATCGAAGAAGTAATTGAGAATAGCATCAAGCCACAGACAATCGTAGTAAAAAAATTCATGCTCCTTCCAAAAATTGAATCAAGAAAAACAGAAGGGAAAAACAAAAATATCTGGATAGCAATAAGCAAAAAATATCTATACATATGTAGCTTCACCAGATCGATGTACAACCATAATTAGCATGGTGCTAGAACCAATTTCATTTCAAAATAGAAGGTGCCACAATCGTGTTTAGGTTAGTTGGAGACTCACCAGACAATATGCTATGAGGCGGAGGGGCTCAAGACGGTATGTTGTGAGGCGCAGGGTCTCAAGAACAGGATGTTGGAAGTGCTGCTGCTCCAGCTCATGGCTACCGTGGGACGAGGTGCATAAGGCTGGCAGGACGACGGTTGGAAACGCAGGAGAGTGAGGATGGCGGGTGTGATAAGGTTAGTGCATGCGTCGAACGCGGGCTGGCGTGGGTGGATGGCGCGATAAGGCCATTGGTGAACGCAAAATGCATAGACAGCGGGTGGGCAAGGATGGCGGTCGAGGCATGCACAGACACGGTTGGAGTAGACACGGCAAAAATGGAGCATAACGTGGATTTTGGGATGCCGCGGTTGGAGCGCCTATGGGCGAGGATGGCAGTCGCGGTTGGAGTTCCTGTGGTTACGGGTGGGTTCATGGCTAGTGGAGGGGTTGCGATATTTCTACGGTGCTCCGGCCAGTTGCAAGCTCCACTGTAATGGAGGCATGGCGGAGGCGGCGTGGGGACGAAGGTCGTGGAGAGGCAACGGACGAAGCAGCGAAGTGGGAGGGAGGTCGCGGGGATAGCTGAACGAGTGGAGGCGTGGCGGAGGCAGTGTGGGGAGGTGGTGTGGGGAGGGAGGTCGCGCCGAGGGCGTCAGGAGGCGGCGTGGGAGGGAGGTTGGGACAAAGATGGTGTGGGTATAGAGGAAGGTGGGACAGAGAAGTGTGTAGGTCAACGGGTTCATTCGTAGAATTTCAGGGAGGGTATTTGTAAAAAATGACAAAGGACGACCATTGAAACTAGTGCTTTAATATAGGAGAAAAAGGCCTTTGTCCTTGGACACAAGGACGAAGGCGATGATGGATGTTTGTTTTTAAATCTTTCAGGATATAAAAAGAGATGAATAGTACGTTGCTTATTTCTTCCTTCATCTAACAGTTCCCCGAAGGTCATATGTAGAAAGGGGTTTTCAAACAAAGAGTGAACATATGCATATTTATAAGCGTAACGAGCAAACAAAAAAGAACAAATCCTTTACTTGTTTACATACTCATCTTAGATTTCACTTCTGATAATTTAATAAACAATTACATTTATACCTTCAACTCTATATGAATGAAGGTTCGAAGGTAGCTTCAGAAGATGAATGATTGAGAGTGTGCTCCCTTCTTCCCTAGAAAGAGATGAACAGGACTAGGTACTGTTCCTCTATTTATAGACCCGGGGCACAGCTCAAGTAAATTTGCAGTTGTACCCTTGAATCCTATACATTCATTCTAATATACATATTGGGGGTAATGTTGTCCTTCTACTCCTATTGACTTAGTTTGTTGTCTCCCATGGACCTTCAGAATTAGATTGGTCCAAAGCATGCTCACATCGAAGCCTTGGCACGTTCCTTGCTCAATACCTACCTTTAGTTCTCTCCCTTCGGCATTTAGTCCTATAGCACATTTGTCCACAAAGCAGAATAGTTACTGTTTCTTAAGGACCTTTGGGAGAGGAAGACCCTAACATTAGCCCCTTCGCAGTTCTAGATCGTTTTTTATAACGAGCTTGTGTGAATCATCTAGGCCCCTTTGGTAATGTTTTGGTAATTAATGACAACTGCTTGTGGACTAACGATTCTTGTAGAAATAAGAATGCAGGGTTGGACCACATTGAACAGGAAATGTTGAAGAATCAAACGCATTGGTTGTGGATCAGATGAAGGGAAAGGTATTATATAGGTTTCATTTTTGCCGGTCTTAAGGAGTTTAGAGAAGATACCTGACCGGATTAGTAGGCTAGATAGCCGTACTATTAAGAGGGGTCAATGACTTAGATCTGTGTAAAACTTAGTGCCTCATAGAGCATCAAGTAGTTGCATTTGCATGAGGACTAACAACGCTTCTCATTTCGCGAGTCACAAGCTCTTTCAAAGCTTGTTTGAAATTGCGAAGTCATGGATGCGCGGACGGTCCGGGCCTTAGGGGCGGACCGTCCGTGATCCACCAGAGGGGTCCGAAGTCTGACCATTTGTTTTGGCACTGTGTTCTATTGCACTGCGGACCGTCCGGGCCTTAGGGCCGGACCGTCCGCAGTCATGTCCAGAGGAGGGTGTCTTCGGGCCAGTCCCTGAATTATAGGCGGACGGTCCGCCAGTGAGGGGCGGACGGTCCGCAAGTGTCAAATTCGTTTTTGGACAGGGACTGTGTGTTTTTATAGATTTGTACTACGGACTGTCCGGGGGACCAGTCCGGACAGTACTGTCTCAGGTCGCGGACCGTCCGGGATTTATAGCCGGACGGTCCTGCACGTGTTAACTTCTTTTGATCCGAGGCTCGGGTATTTCATTCTGCCAGGTCGCGGACGGTCCGGCCTTGAGGGGCGGACTGTCCGGACCCACCTTTTGAGTCAGCTCTGACATGTTTTCAAATGGTCTTTATAGCCGTTATATGTACGGCGGACCGTCCGGCCCTAGGGCGCGGACGGTCCGCGTGTGCGCAGAACTGCTACCTTTTGCACATAACGGTTGGATTTTGATGGGGGACTATAAATAGAAGGGTAGCTCGTGTAAGAGAGGTCTCTTGGCCATTCCTTGCACACATTGAGCTCATTTGTGATCCTCCAACTCACTCTCTCACACTCTTTGCTTGAGATTGCATTCTAGTGAGAGGTTGAGGGTTCCTAGTGCATTTGCATCATTTGGTGATTCTTGAGGCACTAGGTGGTACACCGAGCAAGCGTCGTTGGCTTGTTACTCTTGGAGGTTGCCGCCTCCTAGACGGCTCGGGTGATTGTCTCCGTCGAGCTCTCCAAGAAGATTGTGGAGAAGCCGCGGTGTGGATTGTGAGGGGTTCGCGCCTACCTCGCCGGAGCGGCAAAGGTGACATTAGTGGAATCGAGGTATTGAGTGATTTCTTGTCCACTTGGCTCAAAGATCAAGTCAGTGTCTTGATAGAGGAGCAAGTGAGAGCTTGAAGTCCACCTCAATGTGGATTAGGGGTGATCGGCAAATCACCGATACCACGGGATAAATTTTCGGTGTCCTATTCTTTCTAGCATTACTTATTGCCTTGCAATTGATTAGTGTTTTGCTTATTGTTCTTCAAGTATTTAATCTCCGTAGTTGTTTTTCATACATTGTTTACTTATTGACACTAGATAATTTATTTCTCTTGTTGCATTGATTAAATTTATTTAGTATTGTTGATTTTAGTCAAAACCGTCTATTCACCCCCCCTCTAGCCGGTGTCCTAGATCCTACAGCTTGGTCCGCGAAACATATGAAGGCCTCTCTATGCCAAAGGTCCGAAAACACCTTCTCTAAGCTTGTTATTAAAAACGAATAAAAACATGAGCTTAGCTGGTCCACCGATCAGTTGGTCGAGGTTATACGATTGTTCACATTCACCGCTTACAGGCCTACATAAACAGATTGGTTGGCTTTAGGTTTTCACGGCATTCGTTGCAATTGCATCATTGTGGCACTGAAATTTTTACTGCAACCAAAGGTACTTTCATACTTTCAAGTTTTTGATCAAGCTTCAACTTGCCTTGCAATGGCTAGGATTCAGACAAATGCTAGATTGGTAAATGAGCGTGAGGAGGCAGATATGACTGAGACAGCTCCAATTTCAGAAGTGAGGAAGGATTCTGGCACTGTCGCGCCAAGGGAAGAAATGTGTGCTTCGGAAAAAGTAATTCTGAAGCCAAGGGCGAGACTGAAGATGAAGACGTTGAAGGATATGCCAATGTCCTTTGCCCGAGTAAACCTAGTCATATTGAATTTGGAAAAACTAATGCGAAAGTTGAAGATTTGGACTTGATGAAGAAACTTGGGTACATTGGGAAGAATGATGACGATTAAATTAGATTTGTTGGTGATGAAATCATTCTGGAGCCGAAGGATGATGAAGTTGTGGTGTTCAAAAGCTTCTTCTGCTCTAGGCTTCGGTTCCCGATTTATGAGATGATTGCTGAGGTGCTAAAAAAGTTTGACATATTTCTTCATTAGCTGACACCAAATGCAATAGTTAGGCTTAGTGTCTACATATGGTGTAACACCCGGATTTAAGGGATAATGCCAGGTGCGTCTCATATGTCAGCCAAAGAAGAACAACACATATAATAACAGAGTGTATAGAGATAAATGTCACAATATCATAAAAAGTAATTATTACATAGTGGAAGTCTTACAAAATAAAAGATAAATATAAAGCGAACTAATGTCCCTGTTTGGCGCCATAAAGTCGACTGGGAGACGCCACCTAGATCATCATACTCCTCGTTGTGCGGCTCCTCCTGGGCCACCTGTTCTTCTCCTGTGGGGGAGGGTTTATATATCGCAAGTGTGAGCTCACAAAAGATCATAGCTCAACAAGTTATGGGGAATAATGTGCATGAACTCACCAAAGGCGGAAGTTCACATGAAGTGTAAGGCTGATCAATAATAGGGGTTAAAGCCAAGCTATAACTTTTAGTAGTTGGTCAAATTTTATTAGCAATTACTAGATGTAAGTAAATACCAAACTAGAATAAAAATAGATCAAAATTAATAATAAATCCCATGCAATGCAAATGACAAATTGAATTTAATTCCATAATTCAATCATGCGAGAGTCCTGAGCTACTCATGACCGTGAACATGGCTAGTATACCAGTTTTACACTCTGTAGAGGTTGTACCCTGTACCCACAAGTCATGTTACCCATCTACCATGGAGTTGTACGGGCCCCACACACCTCTACCAAGGAAGCGAGGCAGGGTAACACTACAAGGCCTTTACAAAGTTCCACTACCTTCAAAAAACCTACTACAGTTTCTAGGAAGAGCAATGCAGTAATCCCAGTCTGACTACCATTGCAGCAAAATCAACCCGGGAACCTCCTTACACGCCTACTCCCCTACTTCCCTTGCCCCTATCGGGTAAGTTAGTCCTCCACTAGCTTTCCTAGTTAGTCAACCAAGGGCGTCCCATTCCACCCTTGTGGTGGCACGTGTTTCTCAAGTTAAGCTCTATGTTCCAATTAAAAATAATGATCTTGAAATGTACAATAAATAAAATAACAGTATAATTGGAACATGAACATAATGTAATATTAAACCCAAAACCATATGGAGCAATAACAAAAACTACCCAAATAGTTCAGGGGTAAACAAGGTAACAAGATAACCAAACTAGGGTGACCTATTGGGTCCCATCAAAATTAAGCCTATGCATGAATAAGTGGTAATAAGGAACATTATTGGGTAATAAAAGTGGTCAACGGCACAACTTGCCTTCAATGAGCTCCTGCTCTGCAACTTCTACCTGCTAAACACCCGATCCTCGGCCACTGGCTCTTCTACTCACCACAATACAAACAAGCATGGAACAAGGAAGTAATTAATATCACACCAAACATATATACAACATACATAATAATAATTTACGCATTAAAACGAGATCATAGGAAAAAGAATCACTAAATTCAGAGTTATAGATTTAGAGATATGGTTTACTGAAGTATTTATGTGTTTGGTACAAGATTAATTGTGTGATCAATTCTAACGTGGCTTTCATGTTAAAACAGTGGCACTAAATGATAAAAAATAATATTACAAAATTATATAAACTAGAATGGATCAATTTGGATTTAATGTGAATTTTCTAGGGATTAAATAAATTTTTGCAATTGTTTTATATATATATAAATCAATTTCTTTACTCTTTCCTTTGATTTACCTGCTAACTGGATTGTGCGCGCAAATACTGAGTAGCTCAGGGTCCCCGCGCAAGAATTTCCAAGACTCAAAGCGCTCCTGCACAGACCGCAGGTTGATTCCCTAAAAACTAAGGGGCCTAATTGCAAACCCGACCGGTCGAAGGGGTATCGGTCCACGTGAGTCGTTCGATCAAAATCTGATGGTATGGATTAATCTGGAGCACATTTAACCCACGAGTGACCCTGGCCGTCCGATCAGAGACCAAGCGCTAGGATCACATCCCACTCATCACGAACCGGTACGCTGTATGGGCTTTTGGATCTAGATCCAACAGCCATGACCACATCGGACGAAGGGGTATACTAGATTCAATCATGGCCGCATGATTTGAATCGAACGTGCGGCACGCCCGCCAACCATTGGATCTCTATCCTATGGCCCAAACGCTATCTTCAACCCACAGCTCCCAATCACGATGGTGGATTGGGACTCACGGCAGCGCATCGCCGCCGAGTGCGGTCACCACGATTTAGTGTCCCACAACTTCACTTGAAAAGTACTACGCGCAAAGGAGAATGGAACAGAGATTATGGAGGTGTTCTTACCTCGGATCCTGACAGTAATGGCTCTGCCCTCAGGATTGCGCGGTCCACGGTAAACCTTTACCGACAGCGAGCAAATCCTGCTTGTGAGGAGCCCTTTCACGCACGCTGACACCTCGATGAGCTACCCCGCAACCCAGAGTCTCACCTCGGCGGCACACCAAAGCCCTGCGATGCCACACCGGTCACAACCGCGGTGGCACCCCCAAGCGCACGGCAATGGCGGCTCCCCCCTCCTCGCGATAGTGGTTTGGCTTGGTCATCTACGCGATTGAGTCGATCACCCGGAACGCGGCGCGATAGACTTTTATACGCACGACGAGGTCCCTGGACTAGGGGGTCATGCAGAGTATCCCGCGCCGCACATCAGTCATTCGAGGAGTGCGGCCGATTCGGTTGGAGAAAGATTCGACCTCACAGCCCCATGTGTCAGCCACAATGCGGAGGAAGCGGATCTGCTACGCGGTCCCACTCGCCAGTGAAGCCAAACAGTGCGCCGCGCGACACCTAGGCCCACAGAAAAGCGAGTATACCCCATCTCTCACTGATTCACGGGACGCTGACCTATCAGGCCCACCAACCCGTGACTCATCAAAGCACAGTGCACCCGCCTAGGCCGTGCGGGGCGAGAGTGGAACTGGGCCAAATATGTGACAGCTGGCCCAATATGCACACAGTTGTGTTTTTCTTTTTCTTTTCTCCTCTATTTCCTTTTATTTTGATTTGAAACATTAAATTTGAATTCAAATGCTATTGTGGATTTATTGTTCTTAATTAAATACATAATTTGAGCATACTAGTATTACTTTTATTTATAATATTTATTTTGTATTATTATATTTTTTATAGTATCTCCTTCTCCACATTTCAAAGTTTTTATTTCAAATTAGGGTTTAAATTCTATTGGTCCATTAATATTTTGTTTTTGACACTATTATTTTTTATTATTCATACATGCACAATCAAATAAACACCATCATGATGCATATGTTGTTCATATGCCTTTTGTAATTTATTTATCTTTTAGGAGTGGGTGTTCTCATATGATAACATGTAGAGACAACATACACAAGAGAGTTATGTGACACCCATTTTGCAAAAAAGAGAAGTTGGAGTTTATTCTTTCTTTGTTTTTCTCTTTCGGGTGCCGCGCTAGTGGGGATTGGAATATTGGGGGTAAACCTCAGTAAAACAGTAGAATTTATGTTGGTTTTGTGCGCAGGGGACGGGAGCTCAGGCATGAGTGTGGGTTTAGGCCGTTGATCTCAATCCGGCGGTGGGGCACCCCTATTTCTTTTCCCTAACGCTAGCCGACCACTTCTATTCTTTCCTCCCCCTTGTGTGGCCACCACCCCCCTCCCTCTTGCCTTGGCCGCCGCCCCCCTCTCTCTCCCTCTACACCCAAGTGATTGCAGCCACACCACCAAACCCTAGCCGCCCTCATCTCCTCCTCTCCAAGGTGCCATTCCTTTCCCGCTTGGATCTACGTCATGTTGGTGCAAGTCTCCAATTGGATTTTGGTGGAGGGAAGAAGAAGGGAGGAAAGGGGGAGAATTCAAGGTGATTTCGAGATTATCTCTTGTTTAATTGTGCTTCAATCCAATTGATTATATGTTTACCTATGCGAATCGGTAGAGGTGTTGTCCAGAAATTTTGTGGGTGGGCGAACAGCAGTAGTTCTAGTGATTTTTGGGAATTTTTCGTGGGTAATTAGTGGGGATCAGTGGGAGAATCATGTAGAGCTTTATAATACCTTTCCAATGAGTACTTATGCGCTCGATTCGGAGTTATATTTTAGGAGATATCGTTGTTTGAATCCGGGTATGTTGCTGTCCAAAAACAGATTGCAGGGTTCATCTTGTGGACTGTTTTGGGCTAATTAGGGGTTGGAATTTAATTATCATTTGTATACAAAACTTGTGGGGAATTTGATGTAGAGGCTTCTGAAGTCTTTGTTTGTTACCATTGCTGTCATAATTTTAAAGATATGAAATTGACAAGCAGCGCCACTGCAGTTGGTGGGTGATGGGGATGATAAGACGCTTGCGACGGGTTTGGAATCGTGCGTAGGTGCGGCGTCATTTATGAGCGTTTGTTATGTGAATTTGTGCACTAAGTGGTGTGTCAAAAACAGGTGGTGGACTTCCGGATCGCACTTAGGGCTTTGTCCAAGTTCCTCGGTAAATGCAAGTAAAATAGTGATGGTTATACCGTCGGTCGATTAATGTGTCTTATACTTGATTATATTTATGTTATTTGTGTTCGTACTCATATTCCTGGTTGGGTACCATCATTTGAAGATATCCATGTTCTATTGATTACATATGTTGAGGGTGTGGTTTGATCATGTTATCCATGTTGTTCATTATTTGGAATGGGTAGAAGTATATGCTTAACACATTTTATTTGGGGAGGACCCATGTTGTTGACATGCATAGTGCATTCATCATCCTTTGCATGGAAGTTTCGTCACAATCTTATGGTCCGACCGTACCGGTACAATAAGCATCATACGTTGCCTGAGGAGGGGTATGATGCAGCTTCATATCCTTAGAGGTATGAAGGCAGAAGTCATTACTGCATCTGTAGCCATGTACATTCATGGGTGAAGTGTGGAACCTGTTATGGTGGTGTGGATAGTGTGGATCTTTACTTTGTGATTCATTTTGGAACTGAGTATTTGGTTACTTGTTTACTTGCTGGAATTTAATATTCAAGAGGGAAATTGTGAACTACGTGGTTGTTTAAGCACAGCCTATTTACATTGTACAGTCGTTGTTGATCTTTTTACTTGTTGAGATGTGTCATCTCACTCTTGCATTGTTTGATGCAGGCACTTGATCCTTGCTTTTGGGCAAAGGAGGGAAGTAGCAGCGCGGCCACTACACACTTAAATAAATGTACCACTGCTTAGTAACGTGGTTAAACAGGGGTTCAAGTCTTGGGGATTAATATATTCTAGTCTTCATGATAATCGAAATTGCTTTTGGGTTGGATGGATTCCCTTTCTTTTTATTTGGTCATGAATATTCATTACTATCTCTGCATTCTGTTAATACTATGTGGATTATCTTTTTTACATTATGTATAAACTTTATGTTCCTCTCGTTATGCTACTTTCAAGGGAGGTGCTGCAGGATTTTGCTTTACTTTCTATCTCTATTTCTTTTCTTATGTTGTTTAAGATTTGTGGGAAGGGTATTTGGTAACATTCTTTGTGTGGGAGCAATGGGGTGTTACAGTTGATATCAGAGGGATAGGTTGTAGGTCCTAGCAAGTGGAATAATAATAAATTGACACACTGCACATGTAGGATGGGTTTCCTGCTTTACTATTGATATATTATGTTTTTGTCTGTGCTGGTTTGACATTATCTGATGAGGTGCTATGCCAATCTTATTTACTTATTTTCTCACCCCTGTGGCTGCAGCTATGCCGCCTCGTAGGGCTCGTGGCAGCCCGCAAGTTCCTAGTGGGGACTCGATGAGTCCGGCGGCAATGTTAGCCGCGATGCAGGCCATGCAGCAGGAGTTGGCCATTCTGAGGCAAGCTTTTCCTGTTGCCCCTGCGGATGCTGCTCCAGGTGCTGGTGGTGGAGGAGTGCCCGGTGGCGCTGTCCCTGCGGGTGCTGCTCCAGGTGGCGGGGCTGAGGTGCCTCTTCTCGTCAGTGGTCTTTCTCTGATGCAATGGATGGGCTTGAAGTTGGACACTTTTGATGGCAGTGGTACTCCGGTCGAGGCGGCGGATTGGCTAACTTACTGTGGAGGATAAGATGAATGTCTTTGAGATTATGTATGGAGATCATGTTCGCTTTGGCACACAGCTGCTGAAGGGAGAGGCTCAAATTTGGTGGAGAGGCGTGGAGGCAGCTCACTCCTCTTCACCAGGAGTCATGTCCTGGGATGTTTTCATCAGGCAGTTTGAGAGGAGGTTCTACCCGGTCACCTTCCTGGAGAAAATGAAGATTGATTTGTAGTCCTACAAGCAAGAGAAGAAGTCTGTTACAGAGTATGAATTGGGCTTTAACAAGATGGTCCGCTTTGTTCCTCATGTGGCTTAAAATGAGATGGAGAAGGCGAGCCAGTTCCGTCAGGGCCTGAAACCTTCTATCAGGCATGCCTTGGGAGCCTTTCCGTTGGTGGATTTCCGTACTACAGTGGAGCAGGCATTGAGTGTGGAGATGCAACACCAGTACACCATGGAGTCACAGAAGTCTTCGGGTGTTGATCAACCTTGTGGCCAGGACACGAGGAGGGCAACACTGGGGGTCCAGCCCATAAGAGGGGCAAGTCTCAGCACCTGCGCCACCACCCGTACCGTGGCAAATCCTCTGAATCGGGTACTTCAGGAGGAAGTACTCAGAGGTATCGGGCTAGTTCCTAAGCCCGGGCTAGGGCTGGTGTGTTTCCGTTGTGGTGATGCGCGTCATTGTGCTGAGTGTCAGTGGAGTGGCAGGTGTTCTATCTGCAGTCAGGACCACAAGGATGTGGTGTGTAGGAGGAATCCCAATGGGAAGCTCAAATGGGAGCCAGTGACTTCCTCCTCTTCGTAGGACACTATCAACATGATGTCAAGCGCTGAGCAACAATTTTCAGTTCCACTCCCTCTGCAGCAGTTCTATGTGCCTGGGGTTTCTCAGTTCGTGCCGATGTAGGGTTTTTCTTAGTATCTGGCTACGCCTACTCCTGCACCGACTACTCCTATGCCATCTCAGTTTGGAGCTCCGCGTCTGCCTCACTCGACGACTCAGTGGGGTTTTTTTTGTTAACTTCACTCCGGGAGCTTCCTCTTCTGCGGGTATTTCTAGAGCTTATGTGCTACCCTCTGCGGATGGCAAAGAGCAAGGAGACATGGTGACAAGTACGATGTCAGTTGATTCGTTTGTGGCCTATGCTCTTTTTGACTCTGGCGCTAGCTATTCATTTGTTTCGGAGAATTTTGTGTCACAGACTAGTCTTTCGGTGCAGAGGTTGGGTCACCCAATTTTGGTTAGTTCTGCTAATGGCTCCATTAGTAGCTGTTCAGTTTGTCGAGGGTGTTCCGTCATTCTTGCTGATGAAGTCTTTTCGGCCAATCTTGTTGCGATTTCCTTAGGGGCATTCGATGTTATCTTGGGTATGGATTGGTTATCTCAGTATCGGGCAGTTATATCCTGTTTTTGGAAGATAGTGTTATTGCAGGCACTATCAGGTAGGGAGGTGATATTCTTGGGAAGTTCTCCAATGTTCATGTTATCCTTGTTGTCGTAATTGCTTCTGGATCGTCGGTCAAGGAAGTCGGGAATTCTTTACTCCATGGTGGCAGAGGGTGTGGCTGCCTTGCGGGTGCAGGACATCCTTGTGGTGTGTGACTTTGCCGATGTGTTTCCAGCAGAGCTTCCGGGCATTCCTCTAGAGTGTGATGCAGCTTTTGAAATCAAGCAAATTCCAAGTACGCAGCCTATTCATAAGGACCCGTATCGGATGGCTCCAAAGGAGCAGGTTGAATTGAAGCGGCAATTGGATGATCTACTGGCTAAGGGTTTCATTAGGCCTAGCAGGTCGCCATGGGCTTCCCCAGTATTGTTTGTTGAGAAGAAGGATAAAAGCAAGAGACTATGTGTGGATTATTGTGCTCTGAATCAAGTGACAATCAAGAATAAATATAGACTACCCCGTATTGAGGTTCTCTTTGAACAGTTGAGGGGTGCCCAGGTGTTCTCCAAAATTGATTTGAACTCTGGTTATCATCAATTGAGGATTCGTGAGGAGGATATTGAGAAGACAGCCTTTTGCACCAGGTATGGGCATTACGAGTTCATAGTCATGTCTTTTGGCTTAACTAATGCCCCTGCTGTTTTTATGGAAGCAATGAATAGGATGTTACATGAGTTCTTGGACGACTTTGTGGTCGTGTTCCTAGATGATATTTTGATTTATTCAAAGACCGAGGAAGAGCATGAGCGGCATCTCCGTCTCGTTCTGAGTGCTCTTAGGAAGAATCAGTTTTATGGCAAATTGAAGAAGTGTGCCTTTTGGCTGTCCGAAGTGGCTTTCCTGGGTCATGTGATTAATCAGCAGGGCATTGCGGTTGATCCCAAGAATGTCGCGGCTTTGGTGGAGTGGAAGAGACCCTCTAATGTCTCTGAAATCCGAAGTTTCTTGGGGCTCGCCGGATATTATCGACGCTTCATACCAAATTTTTCCAGCATTGCTAAGCCTTTGACTAGACTCTTGGAGAAGGGTGTTCTTTTCATCTGGTCCAGCGATTGTGAGGTTAGCTATCAAACATTGAAGAACAAGTTGGTGAATGCCCCTATCCTAGCTTTGCCTGAGAGTGGTAAACATTTCATAGTTTTTACGGATGCTTCTCGAATTGGTCTTGGATGTGTGTTGATGCAAGAAGGCAGAGTGATCGCTTATGGCTCAAGGCAGTTGAGGAAGCATGAGGGGAATTATCCAACTCATGATCTTGAATTGGCCGCGGTGGTCTTTGCTCTAAAATCATGGAGGCATTATCTTTATGGCGAGTCTTGTGACATTTACATCGATCATAAAAGTCTCAAGTATATTTTCACTAAGAAGGAGCTGAATTTGAGGCAGCGACGGTGGCTCAAATTGATTAAGGATTATGATTTGTCCAATCATTATCACCCAGGGAAGCCAAATGTGGTGGCTGATGCCCTTAGCAGGTCCGGGGTTCCAAAAGTGGCCTTATCTTTGATCGCTGATCTAGACTGTTTGGGGGTCGCTTTGTGCTATGTTGGCGCCGCTAGTGAGGAGACTCAGATGCTTATTCAATCCTCCCTCATGGAGAGAGTGCGTGCGGCTCAGCAGTAGGATCGTTTATTGGAGGAAGCTCGAAAGAGGGTTGGTGATGGTAAACCCTGGGAGTTCACCATTGATGAGAATGATTTGGTTCGTTTTAGGGGCCGTCTTTGTGTGCCCCATAAATCAGAGGTGAAGATGGTTATCTTGAGAGAAGCTCATAAAACGCCTTACACCGTTCACCCTGGCGAAACCAAAATGTACAGAGATTTGAAGCAAAACTTCTGGTGGAAGCGGATGAAGGTTGACGTTTCTAAGTATGTGGCCACCTGTGAAGTATGTCAACGCGTGAAGGCCGAGCATAAGCGGCCTGCAGGTTTACTAAAGCCATTAGAAATTCTGGAGTAGAAATGGGAGCATATCAACATGGATTTTGTGGTGGGCCTACCTCGTTCTCCTCAGGGTAGGGATTCTATATGGGTGGTAGTGGATCGCTTGACTAAGTCTACGCACTTTATTCCCATGAAGACCACAAATTCAGCTTCAGAATTGGTTCCCTTATATATGAAGGAAGTAGTCAGGCTTCATGGTGTTCCTAAGTCCGTTGTTTCTGATCGAGACTCCAAATTTGTATCCAAATTTTGGGAGAGTCTTCACAGTGCATTGGGTACCAAGCTCTCACTTAGTGTCGCTTCTCACCCTCAGACTGATGGTCAGTCGAAGTGAACGATCCAAACCTTGGAAGATATGTTGCGTGCTTGTGTTATGTCATGGAAGGGTAGCTAGGAGGATCATCTCGCGTTGGCCGAGTTTGGTTATAAAAACAGCTACCAGGCTAGCATCAAGATGGCACCATTTGAGGCTTTATATGGCAGGCGGTGTATCTCCCCTCTGTGCTGGGAGACTTTGGGAGAGAGATCCCTGGTTGGTCCTGATTGGGTTCAGCAGACATCGAAGAAGGTCGGGAAATTTGACAGAATATTTTGGTCGCTCAGAGCCGTTAGAAGAGTTATGCTGATGTGAGGAGGCATGACTTGGAATTTGCAGTGGGTGACCAAGTCCTTCTCAGGGTATCACCTACTAAAGGAGTTGTTCGGTTCGGCGTCTCCGGAAAGCTTAGCCCAAGATTCATTGGACCATTCCCTATCCTGGCTCGGGTGGGCAGCTTGGCTTATCGCTTACAACTATCGGATTCCATGGCAGGGGTGCACCCAGTATTTCTTGTCTCTATATTGAGGAAGTTTTTGTGGGATCCAGACCATCAGATCGAGATGGAACCAATTGCGGTGCAGTAGGATCTGACTCTGGAGTGTCGTCCGGTGTGTATCTTGGAGTCCTTGGAGCATGTGTTGAGAAGGAGATCAATTAAGTATGTTAAGGTCTTGTGGACTAATCAGTCTGAGCGCAAGGCTACTTAGGAACTTGAGGAGCTAATGTGGCAGAAATATCCCAAACTTTTCGTTATGGGTGAGTGTTGTTGATTCATTAATCTTTCTTTTGTTGTTCCGATAGAAGCGTCGGAATTCGAGGTCGAATTCTTTTAAGTGGGGTAGAGTGTGATACCCATTTTGCAAAAAAGAGAAGTTGGAGTTTTTCTTTCTTTGTTTTTCTCTTTCGGGTGCCGCGCTAGTGGGGATTGGAATTTTGGGAGGTAAACCTCAGTAAAACAGTATATTTATGTTGGTTTTGTGCGCAGGGGACGGGAGCTCAGGCATGAGTGTGGGTTTGGGCCGTTGATCTCAATCCAGTGGTGGCCGCCACTTCTATTCTTTCCTCTCCCTTGTGTGGCTGCCACCCCCCTCCCTCTAGCCTTGGCCACCGCCCCCCTCTCTCCCTCTCCTCCTAAGTGATTGCAGCCAAACCACCTAACCCTAGCCGCCCCCCATCTCCTCCTCCCCAAGGTGCCATTCCTTTCCCGCTTGGATCTACGTCGCGTTGGTGCAAGTCTTCAATTGGATTTTGGTGGAGGGAAGAAGAAGGGAGGAAAGGGGGAGAATTCAAGGTGATTTTGAGATTATCTCTTGTTTAATTGTGCTGCAATCCAGTTGATTATATGTTTACCTATGCGAATCGGTAGAGGTGCTGTCCATAAATTTTGTGGGTGGGCAAACAGTAGTAGTTCTAGTGATTTCTATGAATTTTTCGTGGGTAATTAGTGGGGATCAGTGGGAGAATCATGTAGAGCTTTGTTATACCTTTCCAAGGAGTACTTATGCGCTCGATTCAGGAGTTATATTTTAGGAGATATTGTTGTTTGAATTCGGGTATGTTGCTGTCCAAAAACAGATTGCAGGGTTCATCTTGTGGACTGTTCTGGGCTAATTAGGGGTTGGAATTTAATTATCATTTTTATACAAAACTTAGTGGGGAATTTTATGTAGAGGCTACTAAAGTTTTGTTTGTTACCACTGCTGTCATAATTTTAAAGATATGAAATTGACAAGCACCGCCACTGCAGTTGGTGGGTGATGGGGGGTGATAAGTCGCTTGCGACGGGTTTGGAATCGTGCGTAGGTGCGACGTCATTTATGAGCGTTTATTATGTGAATTTGTGCACTAAGTGGTGTGTCAAAAACATGTGGTGGACTTCCGAATCGCACTTAGGGCTTTGTCCAAGTTCCCCGGTAAAGGCAAGTAAAATAGTGATGGTTATTCCGTCGGTCGATTAATGTGTCTTATACTTGATTATATTTATGCTATTTGTGTTCGTACTCATATTCCTGGTTGGGTACCATCGTTCGAAGATACCCATGTTCTATTGATTACATATGTTGAGGGTGTGGTTTGATCATGTTATCCATATTGTTTATTATTTGGAATGGGTGGAAGTATATGTTTAACACATTTAATTTGGGGAGGACCCATGTTGTTGACATGCATAGTGCATTCATCATCCTTTGCATGGAAGTTTCGTCATGATCTTATGGTCCGACCGTACCAGGTACAATAAGCATCATACGTTGCCCAAGGAGGGGTATGATGCAGCTTCATATCCTTAGAGGTATGAAGGTAGAAGTCATTACTGCATCTGTATAGCCATGTACATTCATGGGTGAAGTGTGGAACCTGTTATGGTGGTGTGGATAGTGTGGATCTTTACTTTGTGATTCATTTTGGAACCGAGGATTTGGTTACTTGTTTACTTGCTGCAATTTAATATTCAAGAGGGAAATTGTGAACTACGTGGTTGTTTAAGCATGACCTATTTACATTGTCCAGTCGTTGTTGATCTTTTTACTTGCTGAGATGTGTCATCTCACTCTTGCATTGTTTGATGCAGGCACTTCATCCTTGCTTTTGGGAAAGGAGGGAATTAGTAGCACGACCACTCCACACTTAAATAAATGTACCACTGCTTAGTAATGTGGTTAAACAGGGGTTCAAGTCTAGGGGATTAATATGTTCTAGTCTTCATGATAGTCGAAATTGCTTTTGGGTTGGCTGGATTCCTTTTTCTTTTTATTTGGTCATGAATATTCATTACTATCTCTGCATTCTGTTTATACTATGTAGATTATGTTTCTTTTACATTATGTATAAACTTTATGTTCCTCTCGTTATGCTACTTTCAAGTGAGGTGCTGCTAGATTTTGCTTTACTTTCTGTCTCTATTTCTTTTCTTATGTTGTTTAAGATTTGTGGGAAGGGTATTTGGTAACATTCTTTGTGTGGGAGCATTGGGGTGTTACAAGTTATCCATGTTTCTATAGTTTACAACATTCTTCGAGATTTAGGAAGAACTAGGGAAACAATGGGGAAATTCTATTCGAAGCTCTTCTCTCTCCCAAGTAGCTTCATCTTCTCCATGGTGACTCCATTGCACTTTGCACATATTTATCACTTTATTCCTTATAACTTGAGTCAAAGTGTCAAGAATCTTAATAGGATACTCTGTGTGTTGGTCCTTGTTCCCGGATGCTATACACCAAGAACAAAGCAACACAATCGTTAATGATTAGGGACCTTCGTCCTTCAAAGCATTATCTCCCTTGGGATATAATGATCTTCAGACGAAGGTCATGAAGGGCATACCTTCATCATTTTAGTGAATAAAGATGTAAATAAAGATATATGAAATACAGAAAGAGTATAAACAACCAACCCAAATCATTAGATTATTTATATTCTCATTTTTATGAACATGAATAAACATCTATAATATTTACATTACATTTGTACCTTCGACTTGACAGAATGTGGAAAAGCGATAGTAACGCAAGAGTGATTACAATCCAGCATGAACAGTACTGGGCACGGGGCACAACACGGACAAAATTACATCCATGTACCTAATAACTAGTTATAAATACAATACAAATTATCAGGGGCTATACAGTCTTTTCCTCTTTAAGTCGGTAACGTCCTTCGTCTTTAGCACGTCACCATGCCGAAGCTCCATCAGTAGTAGCTTCGGCTTACATCTTCATGTCACACCTGCTAGTGTATCGTCCTGCTGATGGTGTTTTTGCTTAGAGGACCTTCAGCAGAGAAGAAGGCCCCCATTTCAGTTGTAGCTTGCTAACTATGTTTGGGTTGGTATCCTCCGAAGCACGAAATAGCCTAGCTTCATATTTTTCAATCGAACTTTCCTATCACGCCATTTTATTATTTCGGCCTGATACTTATTGATGTGCTCTATGGCATGATGTCTGGTCCCTTCTATGGTGTCTTTTGTTATTTGAGAATTAGTTTCGTTCTCCGTTGAAGCTATGGTTCTTATTGATCCTGTTCTTGCTTCTTCTGGTGTTATTGCTTCGTCACTGAACAAGAGCTTGAAGGGGGTAAAACTTGTTGATCTTGAGACAGTAGTGTTGTGGCTCCACACCACTTTGATCAACTCATATGGCCACTTTCCTCTAGGCTGATTAAAGATTAACTTCATTATTCCTGTCATTATGATTCCATTTGCTCTCTCTACTAACCCATTTGATTTTGGATGCCTTATTGATGCAAAATGTATTCTTGTACCAATTCGGTCATAGAAATCCTTGAACGTTTTGGCATCGAATTGAGTTCCATTATTGACTGTAATAGCCTTCGGCACACCAAAGCGACAAACAATATTTTGCCAGAAAAACTTCTTGACAGTGGCCGAAGTTATGGTAGCTAGAGGTTTAGCTTCGATCCACTTCGAGAAATATTTCACCGCTACCACAACATATTTTAAATTTCCTTGTGCTGGTGGAAGCGGGCCTAGCAAATCGAGGCCCCATCTTTGCAATGGCCAAGGAGGTTGGATTAATTGTGTTAAAGATGAAGGTTGTTTCTAGTCTCTAGCACACTTTTGACAATTTTCACATTTCTGGACCAAGTCCGCTGCATCCGAAGCTGCCTTCGGCCAATAAAAACCTTGTCTAAAGACTTTCCCAGTAGAGGCCTGAATCCGACGTGGGCTCCGCACAGTCTTGCATGTATTTCCTTCAGTAATTCCTGTCCTTCATTCCTGGAGAGGCATTTAAGTAATGGGGAACAAACTCCATGCTTGTATAACTCCCCCTTAATTATTACATACGGTCTTGTTCTTGCCTCCATTATTTTACTGTAAGCTTCGTCATCTGAAAGGCGGTTACCTTGGAGGAAAGATATTATTTCGGTCCTCCAATCTTCACTATGTACAGGTGATATTGTGAGCACTGCTCTCTCCATGAGTTCGACTGAGGGCGCTTTTATTGTTTCAAAAAATACTTCCAAATGCAAAGGGAGCCCCTGTTCCGCTGACTTAGCTAGCAAATCCGCATGCTCATTTTCCCCCCTTGGGATATTTTTTACAAAAAATCCTTCAAGGGAAGCTTCCAATCTTCGGACAGCATCCAAATATTTTTCAAGCTTCGGATCCCATTGTCTTGCTACTTTTATCCACGTCGCCAGAAATAACCTGTGAATCAGTTTTGAGGATTGCCCTTCTTATTCCCATTGCCTTTAGTTTCCGAAGCCCTAAAAGAAGAGCTTCATACTCAACAATGTTATTTGTGCAACTAAAGTCTGACTTTATTGCATAACATGTTCTGACTTTAGAGGGTGCTACTAGAATAGCAGCTGCTCCTGCACCGAAGGTTCCCCAAGATCTGTCACAGAATACCGTCCAAGCTTCGGCATCTTTTGTTGCTTCTTCTCCCTGAGCCCCTGGCGTCCAATCAACAATGAAGTCTGCTAACGCCTGAGATTGAATTGAGGATCTATGTACATAATCAATGGTGAATTCATTAAGTTCTGCAGCCCATTTTTCGATTCTTCCTGTAGCTTCTCTATTCCTTATTATGTCTTTCAGGGGTTGTGATGAAGGCACTATTATATGATATGCTTGAAAGTAGTGCCGAAGCTTCCTGCAGGCCATCAACACAGCATATAGTACCTTCTCCAATTCTATGTAGTTTTTCTTTGATAGACTAAGTACTTCGGAGACGAAGTATACCAGTGCTTGTCTTTTTACTTTGCTATCTTGCTTCTCCTGTATAGGTGCCGCACTAACCGCAGCATGAGAAGCAGCCACATACAGAAGCAGCAGAGTTCTTGATGAAGGTGGAGTCAGAGTTGTCAAATCTACCAAATATTGTTTTAACTCTTCGAAGGCTTTCTATTGGGCCGGACCCCACTGAAAGACTTCGGCTGACTTTAGCATTTCAAAGAATGGTAAATTCCTCTCTGCCGATCTTGATATAAATCTATTCAACGATGCCAGCCTTCCTGCAAACCGTTGAGCTCCCTTTTTTGAATTTGGTGGCTCCATCTGAAGGATACCTTTGATCTTGCTTGGATTAGCTTCGATACCCTTTGTTGATACAAGGCAGCCAAGAAACTTGCCCTTCTTCACACCGAAAACACATTTTTCTGGGTTCAACTTAAGAACAGCTTGTCTGAAATTGGCGAACGTTTCTTGTAAATTGGCCACATGATTTTATTGTTTTGTGCTTTTCACTATGATGTCATCGACATAAGTCAGCACATTCCTGCCTATTTGAGAGTGAAGAACCTTGGCAGCCATCCTGCTGAAGCTTCCTCCAGCATTTTTGAGCCCCTCGGGCATCCGAAGATAGCAATAGGTACCACTAGGAGTTATGAAGCTTGTCTTTGGCTCATCCTCTTTTTTCATCCAAATTTGGTGATAGCCCGAGTAGCAGTCCAATAGGCTCATGAGTTTTGAAGAAGCTGCTGCGTCTACAAGGGAGTCTATTCTTGGTAGGGGGAACTCATCCTTTGGACATGCCTTGTTGAGATCTGTGAAATCAATGCACATTCTCCATTTCCCATTAGCTTTCTTCACCATAACAGTGTTAGCTAGCCATTCTGGATATGTTACTTCTCTAATGACATCGGCACTAAGAAGTCCCTTTACTTCATTTCGTGCACCTTTGGCTTTATCATCAGACATTTTTTGAGGCCTCTGCTTTCTTGGTCTGAAGGATGGGTCCACATTAAGTGAATGCTCAATGACATCTCTATTGACACCACAAAGATCATTAGCTGTCCAAGCAAAGATATCTTTGTTGTTGAACAAGAATCTTAGTAGAGTCTTTTCCTGTTCACCAGATAGCTGAGATCCCAGCAACACCTTTTGGTCTGCTATGTCTTCACACAAGAGCATAGGCTTCGGCTGATCTGCTGAAGCGGCCTTCTCTCTTTTGTGCTTATACTGCTGATAAGCTTTGGCTTCATCTATATTATGGATAGCCTTTGAATCCGTCCAACTCCCTTCAGCCCTCCTGGCAGCTCCTTGGCTCCCGTGAATAGCAATGGGCCCTTGTTCTGAAGGTATCTTCATGCATAAATATGCTGGATGAAGTATTGCTTCGAAGGCATTAAGCGTCCCTCGACCAAGGATTGCATTGTATGGATACTCCATATCAACAATGTCAAAGACAACCTGTTCAGTTCTTGTGTTATGGACATAGCCGAAGGTAACTGGCATTGTTATCTTGCCAAGTACCACAATCCGTCTTCCTCCAAAGCCACAAAGAGGTTGTGTTGCATCGTGTATCTTATCTTCTAGCTCTGGCATTTGCCTGAAAGCCTTTGCAAAGATGATGTCCGCTGCGCTGCTTGTGTCAACCAGAACATTGTGGACCAAAATCCCTTGATAACACAAGATATAACCATGGCATCATTGTGAGGATAATCTTTGAGCTGAAGATCTTCCTAGGAAAAAGTAATTGGAATGTGAGACCACTTGGATTTGATGAAGGGTCCTTGCACCCCAACATGCTGTACTCTTCTTTGTGCTTCCTTCTTTTGCTTCTTGTTGGCTGGTTCAGAGCTTGAACCACCTGTGATTGGGAGCACCGGCTTCGTTGCTGAAGGTGCTATAGCTTGGTTGTTGTACAAAGCCATCATCACAAATGTGGAAGTGAGTTCACCGAAGGTGGGCGCCAATGTTGGTCCTTGTTCCCGGATGCTATACACCAAGAATAAAGCAACACAATTGTTAATGATTAGAGACCTTCGTCCTTCGAAGCATTATCTCCCTTGAGATATAATGATCGTCAAACGAAGGTCATGAAGGGCATACCTTCATCATTTCAGTGAATAAAGATGTAAATAAAGATATATGAAATACAGAAAGAGTATAAACAACCATCCCAAATCATTAGATTATTTATATTCTCATTTTATGAACAGGAATAAACATCAATAATATTTCCATTACATTTGTACCTTCGGCTTGACAGAAGGTGGAAAAGCGGGATTAATGCAAGAGTGATTACAATCCAGCGTGAACAGTACAGGGGTACTGTTCATCTATTTATAGGCACGGGGCACAACCCAGACAAAATTACATCCATATTCCTAATAACTAGTTACAAATACAATACAAATTATTAGGGGCTATATAGTCTTTTCCTCTTTAAGATGGTAACATCCTTCGTCTTTAGCACGTCACCATGCCGAAGTTCCTTCAATAGTAGCTTCAGCTTACGTCTTCATGTCACACCTGCTAATGTATCATCCTGCCAAAGGTGTTTTTGCTTAGAGGACCTTCGGCGGAGAAGAAGGCCCCCAACACTGTGTAAGTCAAATCACCCTAAACACTGAGCTCTTCCATTGGTAGCTGTTCCTTAGGAACACGGAGACTCTTCTTGAGTTGAGACACATGGAATACATCATGCACATCAGATAGATGATCAAGTAGCTCGAGTTGATAGGCCATCTCCCCAACTCGCCTAAAGATTCTGAAGGGTCCAATAAAGTGAGGGGATAATTTGCCCTTAACTTTGAATCTCTTCATTCCACAAAGTGGTGACACCTTGAGGTACACATGATCACCTTCCTCAAACTCCAGTGGTCTTCTTCGATTATGAGCATAGCTCTTTTGTCTAGTCTGTGCTACCCTCAGGTTCTCCCAGATTATACAGACTTGTTGTTCTGCCTCTTGAATAAGTTCAGGCCCAAATAACTGTCTTTCTCCAGTCTGATCCCAATATAGAGGAGTCCTACACTTCCTGACATATAAAGCTTCAAATGGTGACATCTTCAGACTGGCCTGGTAACTATTATTATAAGAGAACTTATCATACAGTACTCTTGTCCCAACTGTGACGGAACCTTCCAAGTCATTCGGCCCACCTACAGTTGTCCTTGTCCAACGGACCTCAAACAACCCTGTAGGTGCCCCTAAATCACTTGACAAGTTCGGTATCTGCTTTCCTTACCTTTCCCAAGAGCGTTTCACCCGTAACACAGACATTACAAGCATCGGAGATACGAATATGCGGAAGCAGTTACATTAACTTACTTTTATTGAAAAGTAAGACAGAGTTATAATATTACAAACCAGAAATATAATATATGAGTGCTCAGTATTATTATTACAAACCATGGGAGGCAAAAACCCCTCCCGATAAGCATTAAACAAAAGTTTTATGGAGGATCCTTTCCTCCCGCAGCTTTACTCCTGGTGCTCTTCCTTTGGTACCACCTTAGAACAGAAGCAACAAAAGTTGGTTGCTTCCACACCTAAAAACAACAAGGGACAAAGCCCTGAGTATGGAATTACTCAGCAAGTCTTGCCCGACTAAAGAAAAGACTCCCAAGGGTATGCTGGCTTCAAGGGAGTCAAGGTAAGTCTTATCAATAATCAATGACTCTGTTTGCAGAAATGCTTACTAATAGTGGATCCTTAAAAATCCAATTTTATTTGTCAGGTTAAGTAAGATTACCTGCATCTAGAGTTCTTTCTATCCTAGTTCAATCACTTGACCTGCACTAGCCAATTTCTTTATCAACCCTTCATCTTTACTAGATTTCTACGTATAGGGCAGTGACCAAGTCTTCATAACCGCGAAGGTATGGCAATCCGAATCGATTATACTCAGCTGAGGATCTCCAATCACACGACATATGTAGCCCTTAACCCTTGCATATGTCAACTCACCACCAGGGTTCTTAAGACCAGATCAGGTTCACGCCAACCGAGAGTACAGATACACAACCGTCCAGCCTCTTGCAACGGAGGGTACATGCTACTCTCGCCATCTCTCCACTCCCATTGCGTGGTATCTTATTCTGGTATTAGTCTGCCCGAGGCAAATCTTACCCATGATGAGGCATGTGACCAGTTAAAGGGTCCTCAGTCAACGAGCCTACATCGAGACGGTCCTTAATTGACTCAGACGGAGACACTACACCGAGACTCTCTCTTCTCATGCAAGTCACCCACCCGATCTCAGCTTTATCATTTCAATTCCCCAAAGTTTGGTACCTAGCAGTGGTACATCTTTTCCGATGTTGAACCCATCATGGCCATGATGGATCCACCATCAAGTTTTATTTTCAAAAACATCCCACCCACTTTGCTCATCATTTTTGAGAAAACAAAACATTTTGCTTTTCTAAAGCAAAGCTAAGCATAAGAAAACCTTTTGTAAAACAGGGCTTAGGAAATAATCCAAGGAAGGAGATGCAGCAATAGTTTAGCACACAACTCCTATCACCTAATGCATCAAGTAAGTGAGAAAGATTTTAAAAGGAACTAGGGGTGGCAAATGCACCGGGGCTTGCCTTGTGTTATTGGTGAATCAGGCTTAGTTCCGCAGATATCGAAATAAAAACAATTGCCTGCCTGATGTTCCTTAGGTGGTGGTGGTGGAGTCTTCTCTTCTTTGACTTCTACTTCTTCTTTTTTTTTCTAAATATAACCAGACATAATGTTGAATGCCCATGTAATGCTCATGAGAGTGCAAAGATAATAAAAGTTTATTATCTAAAGTCTTGAATACAATTTTCCTTCACGGTTCTCCGAGAACGTAGGGTTTCCGGAGTCAACAGTGAAGTTCATAGGGCAGGGGGTAGGGTTTTGGGTTCTAGGTATCAAACATGGCCCAAATCATACCAAACTTCACCCAAGGCTTCTAAATATTATTTAAAGTTTATCGTAAAAATTTTGTGAATTTTGGATTTATTATTTGTTTTCTAAAAATCCAGAAGCATAGTCTTAGGCTGTTTTAAATACTCTATAATTTCCCTTTTTGGACTAAAAATCAAGTAACAATTTTAATTAAATACTATTGGAAATTAGAGACCTAGCAAAATTGGTTTGGTATTTTTAGGATTTTTCTACAATTTTCTAGAATTGTTTTAGCTCTGGTAGAAAAAGAAAAAGAAAAACTGTGAATAGTATTGGACCTCATTCAGCCCAGTCGGCCCAGTCTGCACAGGAAACAGGGACGCACCCACGCGCGTGCATGCCTGCGTTGGTAGATTTGCACCGAGGCCCCTACTGTTTTGAATATCCGTTAAGAACCCTTAGTTACTATTCAACGTCTCACTGACATTCGCAGAAAAGCCCCTATACTTCTAATTCTTCACCGCGCCAGGACCACGATGTCGCATGGCGGAGCTTTGAACACCGGCAAGGCTAGACTGGCCGGATGACGCAAAGACTGGTGCTCCCTAGCGGTAGACACCGGATTGGACTTCTCCCACGCATTTCCCCTCAATCAATTTTACCAATGGGGCTTTGAATCAACCGGTTCATGGCGATAGTGCGGATGGTCAAATGGATCAATGTGTTCCGGATAACCGAAGGCATGGCTGACCAAATTGAAGCTTGGGTAAGCTTCACGGGTTCACGAGGGTTTACGTACACGCTAGAATTTGGGCTAGGCAAGAGTAGAAAAGCAGGTCGACAGAGAGGGCGTCGCGACGGCGTTCTATAGAGCAGAGGGGTGTTCCGGTGATGAGACTCAGGTAAACTCTAATTGGCTGGCTCCAAGAGCATCAGGGGGCTAAAAACAAGCAAGAACACAAATCAATTGTGTATGCACTAGCCCGAGGAGTGCTGGCCACGGAAGAGTTCTTCACGTCCGCGAAGAGCTGGGCGGAATGGTTTTACGGGCGGTGGGAGTTCTTCTGGTGCAATTGAGTCAATTGCTCAAGAGCTTGTGTGCATTATGCAGTGAAGAAGTAAGATCCGAGCTCAATTTATAGGCTGCTGGCCGGAGATGGATGAGATTCACCGAGCTGTGACCGCGCTGGCGAGCTCACCCGCGCGGTAGAGCCACGACGAAAGTACGGTGGCCGCCGATTAACCGGGTAATGCCACCTCCCCGCTGTGACGTCGCGGAAGTCCTTCACCCTGGCCGCCGACCCATCCCCGACCACGGTGGCGTTCTTATCGCCGGCGAGATCTTTTCTGATGAACAGTGCCCAGATTCAGTTAAAATTCACCTGACAGCCCATCTTCAGATCAAAATTTCTCCAAATTTCACATGGTACCAAGCCCAAACACCTATAGCAAAGTTGTTCCTCTACAATGGCTCTGCAACTTTGCTATATCGACCTAGGGCAAATTCTTTGAATTTCTCGATCTGCAGAGCTCCAAAGTTTGCTTCGATCAACGGTTTCAGACTTAACTATATGGTCACAAAAGTGGTGTTTTTTGCAAATAGGCCCAAAACCTATGGTTTAAGTTGCAAATCCACATATTTGTGAACCATATAACTTAAGACACCTTACTTTTATAGTTTTTGCACTTTAGTCCAAAAGTGTACTAATTTTGCACTTAGCCCCCTAGGGTTTAGTTTTACGGCTTTCTAGGGTCCTTTTTAGGGTTTTTTGACATTTCAGGGGTCTGGATGTAACTTAGGTCCATTCTCAGTAGCATTTTATGATTATTTCAATTAAGCTTTAGAGTTTTCTCTATTTGGATTTTGTTTTACCCTTCTGATCCCCTATTTAGGGTTAAGTATCCTATTCTAGGGTTTTATCCACAAAATGTCATACCAATACAACTTGTTTAAAATTTTTGCCTAGTGAATGCATTCTAGGTGTGAAAAACACATGATATGCTATGCTTATGATGTTATGCTCAAGCTTTAGTAATAGTAACACCAGGGGTGTTACATCCTTCCCCCATAAAAGAATCTCGTCCCGAGATTAAAATCCTATGGTAAGTAATGGAAAAGGAAATGCTTCACATTTTTATTTCCTTATTTCTGGTACAAGGCAGGGGTGGTTTGGGGCTCACTCCTTTATTACAATAATTGTATACATTTTACAAATTACATGAGGCTAAAAAGCCTGGGAAATTCTTTTCTAAAAAGTCTTGAGTTTCCCATGTAGCCTCATCTTCTGAATGTTGGTTCCACTGTATCTTGTAAAATTTGAGAGTTTTTCTTCGGGTAATTCTGTCCTTTTGATCCAAGACTCAAATAGGATGTTCTGAATATGTTAAGTCTAGTTCTAGGACAACATCCGTCACTTCAATGGTTCGATCGGGAACCCGAAGACACTTCTTCAACTAAGACACGTGGAACACATTATGTACAACATACAACATTTCGGGTAGCTGAAGTCGGTATGCCACTGGTCCATACCTTTCAAGAATTGGAAAAGGACCAATGTACCAGGGTGCAAGCTTCCCTTTAATCCCGAAACGTGATATACCCTTCATTGGTGAAACTTTTAGATAGACATAATCCCCAACCAAAAAGTATAAGGGTTGTTGTCGCTCGTCTACATAACTTTTCTGACGGGCTTGGGCTTTCTTCAAGTTTTGAATTATTCGTAGAACTTTTGCTTCGGTCTCTTTTACCATATCTGGCCTGAAGAAACTCCTTTCCCCTGGTTCAGACCAGTTTAACGGAGTACGACACTGTCGCCCATACAAAGCTTCAAAGGGTGCCATCTTGGTACTTTCTTGATAGCTATTATTGTATGAGAACTCTGCTAACAGTAAACAATCATCCTAGTTCTGTGGGAATTCCAAAGCACACGCCCGTAGCATGTCTTCAAGTATTTGGTTCACCCTCTCAGTCTGCCCACTGGTTTGAGTATGATAGGCCAAACTATGGAGCAACTTAGTACCCAAAGCCTTGTGAAGTTCTTCCCAGAATTTGGATACAAATTGAGGTCCACGATCCGACACTATCGTCTTCGAAACACCATGCAAACTAAGAATACGGGCAATATATAATTCTGCATATGTGGCCACTGTATACTTCACCCTAACTGGAAGGAAGTGGGCAATCTTTGTAAGTCGATCAATAATAACCCAGATTGAATCATATCCTTTTGCTGTCCTGGGCAATCCCACAATAAAGTCTATACTTATGTCCTCCCATTTCCATGTAGGAACAGGTAAAGATTGTAATGGACCAGTAGTCTTCATATGTATGGCCTTGACATGTCTGCAAGTGTCACATCTTGCCACATAGCATGCAATCTCGATCTTCATCTTGGTCCACCAATAATGTTGTTTTAGATCGTGATACATCTTAGTGCTTCCGGGATGAATAGAATAGCGACTAAGATGTGCTTCATCCAAAATTTGTTGGCGGATTTCTTCATTCTTTGGCACAACTATGCGGTTGTTGAACCATACAATGCCTTGATCGTCTTTTCGGAAACACTTGGCTTTTTCGGCCTCTATCTTCTCAACGATGTGCTTCATACCCTCATTATCCTTTTGAGCATCCATTATCCGTTGTAAAAGGACTGACTCAAGCTGTAGTTGATTTAAGGTTCCATGTTGGATCATTCCCAGGTTTAACTTCTCCATCTCCTAGCATAGAGTAATGTCAGAGATCTTCATGGTAAGACAGTGACAGGAAACCTTGCGGCTGAGTGCATCTGCCACTACATTGGCCTTGCCTGGGTGATAATGAATTTCCAATTCATAGTCCTTAATAAGCTCGAGCCATCGCCTCTGTCTCATGTTCAACTCTGACTGCGTGAAGATATACTTCAAGCTCTTATGATCCGTATAGATGTGACAGATATTCCCCAACAGATAATGACGCCAGATTGTTAGGGCATGAACCACTGTAGCTAACTCCAGATCATGAGTGGGATAGTTTTCCTCATGTCAGCACAACTGCCTTGAAGCATAAGCTATTACTTCGGCCTTCTTGCATTAAAACACAGCCGAGACCACTGCCTGATGCGTCACAATACACATCAAAGGGCTTCTCAATATCCGGTTGAGCCAATACCGGAGCAATGGTTAATAATACCTTTAATTGTTCGAAGGCTTCATTACACTTTGAAGACCAAATAAACTTAGTATCATTCTTCAATAAACTTGTGATTGGTTTCACAAGCTTAGAAAAATCTGGTATGAATCGGCGGTAATAGCCAGCTAGTCCAAGGAAACTTTGGACTTGATATACAGTGGTTGGGGGTTTCCACTCCAAAATATCCTTGACTTTGCTGGGATCCACCACAATCCCCTTGGCAGATAATACATGTCCTAGGAATTAGATTTCTTCCAGCCAGAATGCACACTTACTAAACTTAGCACACAATTGGTGCTCTCTTATGTGTGTCAACATGATCTGTAAATGCCGCGCATGCTCCTCTTCATTCTTGGAATATATCAAGATATCGTCAATGAATACCACCACAAACTTATCTAGCTCGGGCATAAATACCGAGTTCATATGATATGTGAAATGGGCAGGAGCATTTGTTAGTCTGAAAGACATAATCAGATATTCAAACAAACCATACCGTGTGGTGAATGCGGTCTTTGGTATATCTTCGGGCCGGATACGGATCTGATGATAGCCCGATCTGAGGTCGATCTTGGAGAAGACCCTCGCTCCAGTCAGTTGATCAAATAAAATGTCAATCCATGGTAGAGGGTACTTATTTTTGATAGTAACCTCATTAAGGGGTCGATAATCCACGCACATCTGTAGTGTTTGATCCTTCTTCTTAACGAAGATGGCTGGACAGCCCCATGGTGACGAGCTTGGCTAGATGAATCCCTTCTCCAGTAGATCTTGTAACTGGGTCTTGAGCTCTGCTAGTTCATTTGGAGGCATTCGGTACGATCTTCTAGAAATGGGAGCCGTACAGGGCTTCAACTCAATTACAAATTCTACATCTCTTTCTGGAGGCAATTCGGGCAACTCTTCTGGAAAAACATCTGGGAACTCATATACCACAGGAATATCTTTGATCTCCAGTATGATGGCTTCATATACTCTGCCAAATGGTTTAGCTGGAATGGCTAGGGGGATAGTCAAGAGAACCTCTTCTTGGTCATAACTCAATTTGATAGTTCTCAATTCAGTATTGAGAATAGCTTTATGTTGGGCTAACCAATTCATGCCCATAATTATATCTATATCTTGGCCTTTCAGAACAATCATATTAGTAGGAAAGTCCCGTCCAGCCAATGTTATGGGCAATTGGAAAGCCACTTCTTTAGTAAATATTTGTCCCCCAAGCGAATGAATTTTATACCCTTCCCTTGATTCATGGTATGGAATGCAATGTTGCTCCACAAACTTCTTACTTATGAACGTATGCGAAGCACCAGAATCAAAAAGAATAATTGCAGGGTGATTGGCCACTAGAAACGTACCCATCATAACCGGTTCGCCGTTCAGTGTTGTGGCCACTTGAGTATAATAAATTTGTCCCCGTTTTCCTTGTATTTTTGCCCGCGGTATTGTTTGCCGCATTTCCCTTCCCTTGAGCGGAATTCCCAAAACTTTGCTGATTACTTGAGCGATTTTGCTTCTGATATGGACCGTCCTTGACAAAGTGTCCGGACTTTCCACAGTTGAAACAACTAGTTGAAGAGCTGGGGAGGGCAGGGAAATGAGTGCCAGGGGCACCCGGCTGACTTGTTGGAATGGGGGGCAGTGGCGGGGCGAATAAAGACCGGTTGCTTAAAAGGGTAGGAGGGTGGATGTGGGGAAGAGCGATTTGGATTGAAAGGTCGGATTACCAACCTTTGCCTTTTCTCATACCCCTAACTGGGTCTGTCGCTTTCATAACCCTTGGATTTTCTGGATCCTGCATATTTAGCCTCAACTGCCAGCGCTGTGTTGACACCCTTCCGTAAGTAAGGTCGATGCAGGTGGCCATCTTTCTTTGCATTCGATCATTCAAGCCTCTCATAAAACAATTCCTCTTTTTTATATCCGTGTTGAATTGATCGATTGCATATTGGGATAAGTGATTAAATTTATTGAGATACTAGGGTAACAGTATCCCCACCTTATTTCAACTTCATGAACTCTTCCTACTTCATGTGGAGGACTCCTTCAGGTATATAGTGCTCGTGGAAAGCCAACTTGAACTCATCCCAAGTTACTTGATGACCAGCCAGTTGAATGGCTACAAAATTTCCCCACCAAGTGCTAGCAGGGCCACGTAATTGTTGGGCTGCGAATAGGGGCTTTTGAACCTCTGAACACCGGAGGAGCCCGAACTTCTGTTCAATGACACAGATCCATTCATCCGCTTCTAGAGGGTCCTCAGCTTTGACAAACAATGGAGGGCGCGTCTCGGAGAAATCCAAATAAGATGTTTCATGGGGGCCTTGCGGATATGCCCGCCCACCTTGTTGTTGTAACTGTTGACTCGCCATCTCCCGCAGGAAGCGGGTATTGTCGACCGTGGCGTTAACCAAGGCAGCGATGGCCTCGGCTAACATGGGAGGTACTGGAGGTGGGTTTGGTGTTGCTTCCCTCCCACGGAAAGTCTCTGCTCCATCCTGTGAATGAGTCTTGGAAGGCATCTGAGGCAACAAACATTGAGAAGAATATAATATGCCAAAGAAAACCATCCATTATACATTACTGAAAAGGGTAATGTTACAGACTCGAATTTTACAACAGGATTGTTACTACTTCTATACTATACTATTCTTGCTTCTTGTCACTTTTAGTAGCCTCGCTGTCCGGAAGTAGGAGACCATTCATCCACCAACTTCATAGAAGGAGGAGGCCTGAAAAGGTCTAGTTCACCACCAAAGGCTTCTCCCGCAGCCCCAGAAGGTCCGGCTTCTATCCCGACAGGATCCATAGGTACATTGGGGTGCAGTTGGGAATACAATACATGAACTTCTTCATGTAGAGTATTACAATAAACCTGCAAGTTATCTACGGCTGAGCTAAGCTCCTCCACGCGGGCTCGAGCTTTTGCCTCCTTAGCCAAGGCAAGCGAACGAGAGTTAACCGCCCAATCGAGCACTAGATCTCATTCCGCGAGCGGATCTTGCAGGTAGTGGATGTCTGCTCTTAATTCGTTTATTCTTTCACCATCCGCAACCCATATGTCATTCCTGTGACTGAGTTCTGTTCAAAGCTGATCAACTTGGGCTTCCAGATCCTCGATTGGATCGTTGCTACCACTACTGCTATCTTCATGCCGTGGGGCAAGCTGATGACGGGGTACACCGATTGGCCCGGTAGATTTGCGTGCGGTCTTTCTTGTGCGCGGCGGCATTTCTTAAGGGGGAAAATCTTATTAGCATAGTTTTTAACATGATGCATGTGTAATTACAGAATCAACCTTAGTCGATTCACACCTTCTATACATTGCACTCTATATCTGGTCTTTCAAATAAGTTCATCAGAAAGAAGCTAGATAAGAAAGAAAGAAATTTTCTAGATAAGTCTTAGAAAATTCTTTTTAAAAATGCCTCATAACATCTGCAGAGATGGGCTTAGCTCCGTTACCAGTTGTGACAGGAACCTTCCAAGTCATTAGGCCCACCTACAGTTGTCCTTGTCCAACGCCCCTCAGACAACCCTGTAGGTGCCCCTAAATCACTTGACAAGTTTGGTATCTGCTTTTCCTTACCTTTCCTAAGAGCGTTTCACCCGTCACGCAGACATTACAAGCATCGGAGATACGAATATGCGGAAGCAGTTACATTAACTTACTTTTATTGAAAAGTAAGACAAAGTTATAATATTACAGACCAGAAATATAATATATGAGTGCTGAGTATTATTATTACAAACCATGGGAGGCAAAAACCCCTCCCGATAATCATTAAACAAAAGTTTTGTGGAGGATCCTTTCCTCCCGCAGCTTTACTCCTAGTGCTCTTCCTTTGGTACCACCTTAGAACAGAAGCAACAAAAGTTGGTTGCTTCCTCACCTAAAAACAACATGGGACAAAGCCCTGAGTATGGAATTACTCAGCAAGTCTTACCCGACTAAAGAAAAGACTCTCAAGGGTATGCTGGCTTCAAGGGAGTGAAGGTAAGGCTTATCAATAATCAATGACTCTGTTTGCAGAAATGCTTACTAATAGTGGATCTTTAAAAATCCAATTTTATTTGTCAGGGTATGTAAGATTACCTGCATCTAGAGTTCTTTCTACCCTAGTTCAATCACTTGACCTACACTAGCCAGTTTCTTTATCAACCCTTCATCTTTACTGGATTTCTACGTATAGGGCAGTGACCAAGTCTTCATAACCGCGAAGGTACGGTGATCCGAATCGATTATACTCAGCTGAGGATCTCCAATCACACGACATAGGTAGCACTTAACCCTTGCATATGTCAACTCACCACCGGGGTTCTTAAGACCAGATCAGGTTCACGCCAACCGAGAGTACAGATACACCACCGTCCAGCCTCTTGCTACGGAGGGTACACGCTACTCTCACCATCTCTCCACTCCCATTGCGTGGTATCTTATTCTAGTATTAGTCTGCCTGAGGCAAAGCTTACCCATGACGAGGCATGTGACCAGTTAAAGGGTCCTCGGTCAGCAAGCCTACATCTTTTCTGATTAGGTGGTCCTTAATCGACTCAGACGGAGACACTACACCGAGACTCTCTCTTCTCGTGCAAGTCACCCACTCGGTCTCAGCTTTATCATTTCAATTCCCCAAAGTTTGGTACCTGGCAGAGGTACATCTTTTCCGATGTTGAACCCATCATGGCCATGATGGATCCACCATCAAGTTTTATTTTCAAAAACATCCACCCACTTTGCTCATCATTTTTGAGAAAACAAAACATTTTGTTTTTCTAAAGCAAAGCTAAGCATAAGAAAACCTTTTGTAAAACAGGGCTTAGGAAATAATCCAAGGAAGGAGATGCAGCAATAGTTTAGCACACAACTCCTATCACCTAATGCATCAAGTAAGTGAGAAAGATTTTAAAAGGAACAAGGGGTGGCAAATGCACCGGGGCTTGCCTTGTGTTATTGGTGAATTAGGCTCAGTTCCGTAGATATCAAAATAAAAACAATTGCCTGCCTGATGTTCCTCAGGTGGTGGTGGTGGAGTCTTCTCTTCTTTGACTTCTACTTCTTCTTCGTTTTCTAAATATAACCAGACATAATGATGAATGCCCATGTAATGCTCATGAGAGTGCAAAGATAATAAAAGTTTATTATCTAAATTCTTGAATACAATTTTCCTTCACTGTTCTCCGAGAACTTAGGGTTTCCGGAGTCAACAGTGATGTTCACAGGGCAGGGGGTAGGGTTTTGGGTTCTAGGTATCAAACATGGCCCAAACCATACCAAACTTCACCCAAGGCTTCTAAATATTACTTAAAGTTTATCCTAAAAATTTTGTGAATTTTGGATTTATTATTTATTTTATAAAAATCCAGAAGCATAGTCTTAGGCTGTTTTAAATACTCTATAATTTCCCTTTTTGGACTAAAAATCAAGTAACGATTTTATTTAAATACTATTGGAAATTAGAGACCTAGCAAAATTGGTTTGGTATTTTTAGGATTTTTCTACAATTTTCTAGAATTGTTTTAGCTCTGGTAGAAAAAGAAAAAGAAAAACTGTGAATAGTATTGGACCTCATTCAGCCCAGTCGGCCCAGTCTGCACAGGAAACAGGGACGCACCCACGCGCGCGCATGCCTGCGTTGGTAGATTTGCACCGAGGCCCCTGCTGTTTTGAATATCCGTAAAGAACCCTTAGTTACTATTCAACGTCTCACTGACATTCGCAGAAAAGCCCCTATACTTCTAATTCTTCACCGCGCCAGGACCACGATGTCGCATGGCGGAGCTTTGAACACCGGCAAGGCTAGACTGGCCGGATGACGCAAAGACTGGTGCTCCCTAGCGGTAGACACCGGATTGGACTTCTCCCACGCATTTCCCCTCAATCAATTTTACCAATGGGGCTTTGAATCAACCGGTTCATGGCGACAGTGCGGATGGTCAAATGGATCAATGCGTACCAGATAACCGAAGGCATGGCTAACCAACTTTAAGCTTGGGTAAGCTTCACGGGTTCACCAGGGTTTACGTACACGCTAGAATTTGGGCTAGGCAAGAGTAGAAAAGCGGGTCGACAGAGAGGGCGTCGCGGCGGCGTTCTATAGAGCAGAGGGGTGTTTCGGTGATGAGACTTAGGTAAACTCCAATTGGCCGGCTCCGAGAGCAACATGGGGCTAAAAACAAGCAAGAACACGAATCAATTGGGTATGCACTAACCCGAGGAGTGCTGGCCACGGAAGAGTTCTTCACGGCCACGAAGAGCTGGGCGGAATGGTTTTGCGGGCGGTGGGAGTTCTTCTAGTGCAATTGAGTCAATTGCTCAAGAGCTTGTGTGCGTGATGCAGTGAAGAAGTAAGATCCGGGCTTAATTTATAGGCTGCTGGCCGGAGATGGATGAGATTCACCGAGCTATGACTGCGCTGGCGAGCTCACCCGCGCGGCAGAGCCACGGCGAAAGTATGGTGGCCACCGATTAACCGGGTAACGCCACCTCCCCGCTTTAACGCCACATCGCGGAAGTCCTTCACCGTGGCCGCCGACCCATCTCCGACCGTGGTGGCATTGTTATCACCGGCGAGATCTTTTCTGATGATTAGTGCCCAGATTCAGTTAAAATTCGCCTAACAGCCCATCTTCGGATCAAATTTTCTCCAAATTTCACATGGTACCAAGCCCAAACACCTATAGCAAAGTTGTTCCTCTACAATGGCTCGGCAACTTTGTTATATCGACCTAGGGCAAATTCTTTGAATTTCTTGATCTGCAGAGCTCCAAAGTTTGCTTCGATCAACGGTTTTCAGACTTAACTATATGGTCACAAAAGTGGAGTTTTTTGCAAATAGGCCCAAAACCTAGGGTTTAAGTTGCAAATCCACATATTTGTGAACCATATAACTTAAGACACCTTACTTCTATAGTTTTTGCACTTTAGTCCAAAAGTGTACTAATTTTGCACTTAGCCCCCTAGGGTTTAGGTTTAGGGCTTTCCAGGGTCCTTTTTAGGGGTTTTTGACATTTCAGGGGTCTCGATGTAACTTAGGTCCATTCTCAGTAGCATTTTATGACTATTTCAATTAATCTTTAGAGTTTTCTCTATTTGGACTTTGTTTTACCCTTCTGATCCCCATTTAGGGTTAAGTACCCTATTCTAGGGTTTTATCCACAAAATGTCATACCAATACAACTTGTTTGAAATTTTTGCCTAGTGAATGCATTCTAGGTGTGACAAACACATGATATGCTATGCTTATGATGTTATGCTCAAGTTTTAGTAATAGTAACACCAGGGGTGTTACACCAACTGCCTCCTTGCTGAAGGGCACAAGACTACTTATAAAGGATGATAGGCTGAGCTAAAACTCAACTTTGTATCCATATTCGCATGAAAGCTTTTCCAAAATCTGGAGGTAAACTATGAGCCTGTATCAGAAATGATCTTCTTTGTTACACCGTGTAAACACACAATCCGAGCCATGTATAACCCTGCCAACTGAGAACCTTTATAAGTAGTCTTGACCGGAATGAAGTGAGCTACTTTGGTTAGCCTGTCCGCGATCACCCATATAGAATCATAACCCTTTGAGGTGCGAGGCAACCTGACAATGAAATCCATACCGATTTCTTCCCACTTCGATTCGGGTATCTTTAACGGGTGCAATAGTCCAGCTGGTCTTTGGTGTTCAGCTTTGACTCTTTGACACACATCACACATAGCCATGTGTGCAGCCACATCTCTTTTCAGCCCATACCACTAGTACTTCTGCTTCAAATCCTGATACATCTTAGTGCTACTAGGATGGATAGAGTAATCAGAATCATGGGCTTCCTTCAATATAGTCTCACGAAGGCTGTCAATCTTAGGAACACATATATGGTTCTTGAACCATACCTCTACCTTCAGTAATCAGACCTTTGATTTCTTGTATTTTAGCATCCCCAATCTGACCCTTGCGGATTTCTTGTTCCAAGGTAGGTTTCACTTCAATAGTGACTCCTTCAGTGTGTGCAACTATTCCTAGATTGAGTATTCTAAACTCCTCAACTAGCTCATCGGTTAACTAGGCAACAATAGTTGCATGGACGTGCTCCTTTCGACTCAAGGCATCTGCAACCAGATTCGCCTTGCCCAGATGATAATGAATCTCCAAGTCATATTCCTTGATGAGCTCCAACCAATGTTGTTGCCTAAGGTTGAGATCCTTCTAAGTGAATGTGTACTTCAAACTCTTGTGATCGGTGTACACTTGGCACTTGGTTCCCATAATATAATGTCTCCATATATTGAGCGCATGCAATAAGGCTACCAGTTCTAAGCCATGAGTGGGATAGTTCAACTCATGTTTCCACAACTGACGAGATGCGTAGGCAATCACATGTCCTTCTTGCATAAGAACACATCCCAAGCCTTGGCCGCATGCATCACAATAGATATCAAATCCCTTTTGCAGATCCAGCATAATCAATACTGGGGGTGACATCAATCTCAACTTCAGTTGATTAAAACTATCTTGGCACTTCCAGTCCTAATTAAATCCTTTTCCTTTCTCTAGCAATGAGGTCATAGGCTTAGCAATCTTGGAGAACCCTTTAATAAATCGCCGATAATAGCCTGTAAGTCCCAAGAAACTCCGGACCTCAGTAGCTGTGCTGGGTATGCTCAACACCACTATCTCCCTGACTTTGGTAGGATCCACTGAGATTCCACCATTAGAAATTGAAAGAAACATGTGATGCCTAAGAGGGGGGTGGATTAGGACTTCTAAAACTTTTACTAAACTAGGCCACAAATAGATCCCTAGAGCAAAACCTATGCAAATAATCAAATTAGAATGTGCAAACTAGGTTTTGTCTAAGTGTTGCTATCTCTACCGCAATGTCTAAGTTTCAATCTACACTGTATAAGCATAATGACAAGATTGAAACTTAAATGTTTAATATAAATGTGGAAGTTAAAGAGCGAGGTAGAGATGCAAACTCTCGTGGATGACGCTTGTATTTTTACCGAGGTATCCAGAACTGCGCAAGGTCCCGACTAATCCTCGTTGGTGCCCCTACACAAAGGGAATCCCACGCGAGGGCCAAGCACCTCGGTCGAGTAACTCCGTAGAGAGCTGCGGGCCTTCTCCACACAGAAGTGGTGCTCCACTTCTGGCTCCTCTCGGACGCTCCCTGCCGTCTCCACTATCAAGCTTCCAGCTGAAATGCCGTGGGCCTCGTTCCCTCCGGTACACGGTGGCAGCTGTGACACAAACGCGGTTGTCACCGGCTCACAAGACTCTCGCCCCACTTGGTACAATTACAACGGCTCGCACAAGAGTCGAGGGGTTGTGTGGTTTGTCTAAACTCACTCAACTAACTAGGATTCACCTAGAGCAAGCGCTAATGCGGTATAACTAACCAAAGCACTTCGCAAAGCACCTACGCTAATCACCGAGTGATTCTATTAAGCACTTGGGTGTTTGAGCACTTGGAAATTTCTACAATATGCCTTGGTATGTTGCTTGGGCTCCCACATCTTGAAATGGCCGGTTGGGGGTGTATTTATAGCCCCCAACACAAATCTAGCCATTGGATAAAAGCTGGTGCTCTCTGCGGCACACCGGACAGTCCGGTGGTGCATCGTACAGTGCACTGTTCACTATCTGGTGCGCCTAACTGTTGCTCTGACACCACAGATGACTGTTGGCGCGCAAGCTTTTCACACCGGACACTTTGGATGTCACACCGGACAGTCCGGTGGTCTCTTCTCCAAAGTGCCACCTGGAACTAGCCTTTAGGGCTACTGTTCCTGGTGCATCAGACAGTCCGGCGTGTGGCACCGGACAGTCTGGTGCTCCTCGCACAGACAGTCCACATGCAACACTCCTTTCTTCTCTTGGACTTCACTTGATCTTCATAATGTCTTCTTTTGAGGTGTTGCTTTCCTCAATGTCTTGGTCCAAGTTACTTTAGCATCCTGTGAACTACAAACACAAACACTAGCAAATACATTAGTTCATAGGTTGTGTTAATCATCAAACACCAAAACTCATTTAGCCAAATGGCCCGGGCTCCATTTTCCTTACAGAAATGATATGTCCAAGGAATGGTACTTCATTAATCTAGAACTCGCATTTGTTGTACTTGGCGTAGATTCAATTATCCCATAGCTTTTGTAGCACCAATCGCAGATGTTCCTCATGATCACTATCACTCTTGGAATAAATAAGAATATCGATGACGAATACCATGACGAATCTCTCAAGATATTCCATGAACACCTTATTCACCAGATTCATAAAATAGGCTGGTGCATTAGTTAGTCCAAATGACATAACTGTGAATTCATATAAACCATATCGGGTCGAGAAAGCCGCCTTGGGAATATCAGATGGCCTAATCTTCATTTGGTGATAACCCGATCAGAGATCAATCTTAGAAAATACCCTGGTGCCTCTCATCTGATCAAATAAGTCTTCAATACGGGGTAGAGGATACTTGTTCTTCACAGTAACATCATTAAGAGATCAATAATCCACACACATCCTTTGCGGACCATCCTTCTTCTGTACAAACAGAACATGTGCTCCCCAAGGTGAGGAACTCAGACGAATATACCCAGCCTCCTGTAACTCCGTTAATTGTTTCTTAAGTTCTTTTAGTTCTTCTACGGACATCCTGTATGACCTTTTTGAAATAGGAGCAGTTCGAGGTAAGAGATCTATGACAAACTCAACTTCCCTATCTGGTGGCATCTCGGGTAATTCCTCTAGAAAGACATCGAGGAAATCCCTAACCACATGGATGTTGCTGCCTACAAACTTCCTATCTACTAGAAATACGGTGGGTCTGGTAGAGGCAGTTACTGTAATTTCAACTCAAATCTTTCTCCTTCAGAGCTGGTGAGTTCTACAGTGCCCCTAGCACAGTGTATAACTGCTTTGGCCTTCCTTAACCATGACATACAAAGGATCAGATCTATACTGCTTTCCTCTAATACTATAGGGGTAGCCCAAAATTCTCTTTCCATAATTGTCAAAGTTAATCTATGTGTCATATAGTTTGCTTCAATAGGCCATTTAGGTGTAATAACTACCATTGGTGTTTTCATATTTTGTAACGCTAACTCATTTATGTTGGCATTTTGAGTAGAAATAAATGAATGTGTAGCGCCAGAATTGAAAAATATTGTTGTAGGAATTGCATTAATATAAAACATACCAATTGCGATGTCAGCTCCTTCAGCAGTAGGATCAGCACTGACTTGATTAACCCTGGCAATAGTGAATCCCTTGCCAAATCCTGGAGTCTGCTGCTTGTTCTGAACGGGGGTACTAGCAATCCTCTGCGGATAAACATTAGCATAATGCCCAGTCTTACCACACTTGTAGCATGTGGTGCCTGCACTCTGTCCTAAGAACTTCGTCGGGGTGCTAGTAGGGGCAACCTAACGAGTCGGTGGAGTCCCCTGTGGTGTGAACTTTGATGGGCGCTGGCCTCCACTAGTGCGAGCCGGTGTACCCTGGGGTGGAACATAGCGAGGACGAACGCTGTTGCTCCCCTGACCCTGGGTGATCACCTTCCTCTTCATATCCCCCAGCTGAACACGCTTGTGTTCAATAGCTAGGGCCTTGTCAAGCAGCCTCTGGAATGACAGAAAGATATGAGCCACTAGAGCATACTGCAGTGGTCCATTAAGTCCCTCAATGAAGTATTCCTGCTTCCTCTCATCCTCAGCCACTTCATCTGGTGCATATCTTGAGAGCTGAATGAATCTGTCGTGGTACTCGCTGACTGACATGCTTCCCTGCTTCAGCGACAGAAATTCCTTCTTCTTGATCTTCATCAGTCCAGTAGGAATATGATAGTTTCTGAACTGAGTAGCAAATTCCGCCCAGGTGATAGTATTAGCAGCATCATGGGCAGCGGTGTAAGAATCCCACCAATCAGCAACAGGACCAGTAAGTCGACCAGAAGCATAGAGAACCTTCTTTCGGTCAGAACACTTTGCAATAATCAACATCTTCTCCACTGACTTTAGCCAATCATCCGCATGCAGAGGATCTGGAGAACTGGCTAACGTCGGTGGCTTATGGCTCATGAACTCTCAGGTGCTTGTCATAGGGTCGAACTGGTGGTGGTGGAGGCAATGGTGCTTGCTGCTGTCGCACCATTCGCTCTTGGCGCATCTCCTCCCTCATCTCTTGTCTCTCCTGTGCATCTCCTGACACTCCTGTCGCATCTGTGCCTACATATATTGCATCGTGTTCACCATATGTTGTAGCATCTGCATCTGAGCTGCAACCACTAGATCAGTCCCAGCTGGTGGAGGATTCAGAGGATTTGGAGGATCCATTTCTGCTTATTGTTATCTATGCACCCTCCGGTTGAACGGGTTGGTAGGTAGATCAATTCTGCCTCCCTTCCTGGTATTGACCATCTGAGTTAGAAACAAATGGTAAGAAAGAATTGTAGACAAGGCGAGTAATTACGAGGCATGTTACTTTGGGGGTTTTATTAGCTAAGTAGATTAGTGTGCTACCTACTAAAGCTAATACATTACCTTATGGTGGTACATGCTAAGATGCCCAACTAACTATTTCACTCAATCAAAGAAGCAAATCAGGCATTTATCATCAGAACAATCAACCAACATTTATAAATAGAGAAAATATTTTTTTAATTTTGTCTTAGGTCTCCTATATCTTTAAAAAAGTCATAACTATAGGATTCCAACGTGTGAAATCCATCTTGTCTTAGAGTAGAAAAGATAAAGAGTAATCAGAGTAAAACAGCAAAAGGTGAGATAGGATCAAGATAAGTATAGAAAGAATTAGAGTTAGGTAAGTAGGTAACGCTTTTGTCCATTTCTAACTAGGTTTGGTCCTACAGTCAACATTTCCTCTGATACCACTTCTGTAACACTCTGGTTTAAGGGGTAAAGCCGGGTGCGTCTCATATGTGCGCCAAAGAAGAACAACACATATAATAACAGAGTGTATAGAGATAAATGTCACAATATCATAAAAAGTAATTATTACATTGCGGAAGTCTTACAAAATAAAAGATAAATATAAAGCAAACTAATGTCCATCCTTGGCGCCATAAAGTCGACTGGGAGACGCCACCTAGATCAAGTTGTACTCCTCGTTGTGCGGCTCCTCCTGGGCCACCTGTTCTTCTCCTGTGGGGGGGTTATATATCGCAAGTGTGAGCTCACAAAAGATCATAGCTCAACAAGTTGTGGGGAATAATGTGCATGAACTCACCAAAGGTGGAAGTTCATGTGAAGTGTAAGGATGATCAATAATAGAGGTTAAAGTCGAGCATTGCTTTTATTAGTTGGTCAAATTTTATTAGCAATTACTAGATGTAAGTTAATACCAAACTAGAATAATAATAGATCAAAATTAATAATAAATCCCGTGCAATGCAAATGACAAATTGAATTTAATTCTATAATTTAATCATGCGAGAGTCTTGAGCTTCTCATGACCGCGAGCATGACTAGTATATGTGGCGGAACTGCCCGAATTATTCCAACTTAAGTGCCTAAGTCCAACCTTAGAGGCTAGACCACACTTAAATGGGAATAACCCGTCAATCCCTCGGATCTAGTCCGACACGGCCACTGACAGGATCAAGTACCACAGTCTCACTCGATGGTGAGTCACAGAGCAAATACAATAAAGCATAAAACCATGCATGGAAGAGTATTAAATTATTACATCACCATGGTCATCATCGGAGTTTTCGCAAAAGTAACCATCATTGTTTTTGGAGTGCAGCGGAAATAAACTAACGATAAATAAATGGGGAGATGGGGAAGCCTATCCCATCACTCCTCATGCTCCTCCTCAGCCGAGGCAGGGTCCCACTCGACAGTCCAACCCGGTGGCAGGGTGGATGGCCAAGTCACTCCAGCAACCATGTCCTCCAGAGAACCTGTAAAATTATGCCACAAGCAAGGCTGAGTATACTAATACTCAGCTAGACTTACCCGGTGTGAGGAGTCTATACTCCTCTACCTCTAGACATGCAGCTATTTGGCTGTGGGGTTTGGTTGCCAAAAGCACTAGCTGAGTTTCTAAATCAAGATTTTAACTTAATCAAAATTAAGTGTGACTCTCTTAAGGCTAAAAGTGTACTATCTATTCATACATAGTAGCAAGCATTATTAGCAATCAATAGTTTGTATCATCTCAACCAGTTCCACTTGTTACTCAATGTAGCAGCATGGATCAAGCAGTCTCATTAACTGCGAGAAGCAGACGATTCGAATCGAGTTTTTATCCTTGCAAGGTAAACCTAAACACACGACATGCAGGGGCACTCCGTCCCCACACACATCAACCGTCCCCATCGATTCCCCGTCAGCAGATCAGGTCTCACCGCCTTGGCGTACAATGCCTCACTGACCCCGACTGGCCAGTCGTGCAGTGACCGCACTTGTACCCACCATAACCGGAATGGGAGACTACGTCTCAGGTCGCGTGAGGGGGTATGTCCACTGCCAGGTTCAATCAGGTACTAGGCTTACCGATTTACCATATTTCTCGGCATATGTTTAGTACGTTCAAACGCTTGACTCACGGTACCACACCTTAATCCTTAATCAACTTTTTACCCCGTGAACAACCAATCCCCATGGATTGTTGCCCACAACCAACATCAATATGATAGGAAAGTGGATACAGCCAATTCCTGACCTCGCGCGAGTGCTAGAAAAACCACTCGACTTCTACCGAGATTCTAATTAATAAAGCAGCTACTCGACCTAGCATACTAGTGTTCATCTCAATAGGATTCCTGAGATCATGCAACTAGGGTTTCAAACAATTCCTACACCTAAGTGCACAATCAATCCTACAATCATTAAGTGAAGTAAAATAGCATAAATAACAGGTTATGCATAAAACCGGGGCTTGCCTTCCAAAGCAGTGGCAGGCAGGTCCTCTGGTGCAGGCTCTGGTGCTGGGTCTGGGGCAACCTCCTGGGCAGCTCCTTGCTCCGGCACGAGGATGTACTCTCCGTCAGCAAGATTACAGTCTATCGAAATGTAATGAACATGTATGTCATGATTATGCAAGATTTAAGAACATTAAGCCACTAAAATTAGGTCAAGAATTTAACTTAGGGTTCCTTGGCTACGTGGGTCTTTTAGTGGTATTTATAGACTTATTACCCTTTTAGGTTTAGGTTTTCTTTTGGAAATAACATATTGGATTTGCATTGCCTGTATAGATTTTAGTGGATAATTATAAAGGTCTTAAGAGGACATTAAATTCCATCATCCATTTTCCTTTCTTAATTTTCCATCTAGGGTTTCTAGTATGGGTTTGAACTATAACAGTAGTTTAAAAATTTCCAAAAATTTTGTAAAAATTACAGTGGGTTGTCACTGGCTATTCTAGCTTGTTTTAATAATTTGAGGCTTAAGGTACAAAAGCTAGGCTTCAAACAAAAATAACAATAGTTATGCAAAATGGGCCACTTTACACTACAAGTCCTTTATTAAAATGGTTTCTGACCTAATGGTTATTTTTGCTGGCCTCTAGTAGTGATAAAAAGCTCTTGTACCAAAAATGGCAGAGAGCAACATGATGGTTAATTAATGGTGAATTTCTAATCTTTGGTGCAAAAGGGTGATTAGAACTAACTTGTTATTTGAAAAATATCAAACAACAGATTTCAGATTTTTCTTAAGTTCTTATTATCAACACATTAGTTGTCCTAAGGTTTGGGGAGGTTTCACCTTAGGGGTATTTTTGTAGGGTTTTTCTAAGTTATCCCTATTTTTTCCATTTAAAAGGTATCTTGCTTATCTTACACTACAACAGGGTATGATACATTTTTCCAGTGAACTACATTAACTAAGTATCTCAACAAAAATAGGTGTGCTCTCTGGTTCATCATTTATATCACTTTTTCTATTTTTCTTAAACTTAAGCATATTATAGAATAAGGGGTTAAAACTATCTTAATGTAATGGACAGAGAGGTTTAACATTTTTAACTAGGTTAGTGGGTAGATATAAGCTTCTCCAAATTTTTCTAACCCTAGTTAAATAGTGCAACCATTTTTCTTGCTATTATTAAGCTTTTGGCCAAAACTGAAAATAAATCAGAACCTTATATTTTTCTCTAGTTCATATGGGGTTTTATATTTTTCTTAGACAGGTTACATTATTTAGAGTCTGGCAAAATTGGTTTGACTAAATTTGGATAAACCAAACAGAAGTTATGGGTTTTTAAAGTTTCTGTTTGAATTTAAAACAGATTTTATTAAAGCTCTATTGGAAAAACAGTTTGCGCCGAGACCCCTAGGGTTAAACTGATTCAACTCTCGCAGATCTACCCTCGGACCACTATTCATGTGAGTCTTGGGCTTTACACTTAACCCCCCAGGGTTCTCTCCCTCACACCCGCGGTCCCTCCCCTAAACAGAACAGTAGCCGCAGGAAAGAAAGGACGGCGCGGCTTACCGGCGGCGAGTGAGGTCCGGCGAAGGGTGGGGTCGGCTCGAGGAGGCTCTGGCGGTCACGTCGAGGTACGGCTCGTCGTCGGAGATGGCCGGAATCGCCCGGTCCACGCGTGCAGGCGGGTATCCTCGTCGGCGGCGAGTATACCGGCCAAACCACGGCGATCTGGTTCAATCCGACGGCACGGTGAGCATCACGGGGTCACGTAGCGATAGTGTGCACAAGGAATCGAAGGGTGGTGGAGTGGTTTACCCGGTCCACGTACTCCGGCGGGGTCGAAAGCTCCGGCGAGTGTGGACTGGCTTCTCCGGCGAAGGAAACTTCGATTCCTTGCTCGGGGAGTCTCACGGAGGTGTGCACAAGCTTCTCCGAGGGCTGGACGGGGCTGGAAATGGCTGGGCGGGCCGGTCTACGGTGGCAGGGGGACTGGGTGGCCGCGGACAAGCTGCGCACGGGCCAACGACGGCGAACCAAGCTCCGGCGAGGGTCGGGTGGGTGCGGAAGGGTATGGTCGAAGCTTGGGAGGGTTTTATAGGCGCGGGCGCGTACCAGGGCGCTGGCTTGGCCGTTTGGCGCGACGCGGGCACGCGGGGCGCGCGCGGGCGTGCTCTGGCGAGCTCAGAGCGCGTCGAACACGTGGCGCGTTGCTTCTGCCCGTGTTCTTCGCTCTGCTGAGCGACCAAGCGTACGAATCTTGCCATGTCGCCTGTGGGAGATCTCTTCCCTGCACCTAGAGCTACCTAGTTCATGTGAGTTCCAAGGGAGGATACGCCCTAGGTTAGGAGATAGACCGGCGCCAAGTTTGGTTTGTCTCACTGCCCACACCGCGACAAAACCGATGTCAAGTGCTGTCAAACGTCTGAGTCTCGGTCTCAAATTTTTCCAGGGGGTGCCTTAAGTGGTATAGCACATTTTTGGTATAGAACTCAAGTGGTTTTGGCGCCATTTTCAAAGTGAACACGGCTGGTCTTTGAATTAGGGCTAAAATGTGACTTAGAGGGAAAATAGAGAGCTCTAGCTCTCTCTCCATTTGGAGATTTGAATTGGGGTTTCTCCAGGGGCCTTTTTGCAATATTTCCCTCTCCTAATTGATGGTTATAATGTTGCTTAGGGTTTGGGTAAAAGTTACACATGCTTTACCCACTTGATCACTCTCTTTCCCCCCCCCCTTACTTAGGGTTTTGGAAGGTAGGGCTTTGGAGAGATCTAGGGTTCTTCTCCCCCTATTGCCCAAGGTAGTAAGTGTGCAAGGATTTAGGGTAAAGTTTCTTATGTCATGGGCAACTTGATTAGCACATGAGCCCCAAAGTTCTTATGTGCTGTCCTAAGCCTTTATCTTTTGTGATCACAGCTTCTAGTGCCAAAGTGGCTCTATCCAGGGTAACACCTGGGTGTTACAGCCCTCCCCCCTTAAAGGAATCTCGTCCCGAGATTTAGGTAGAGTCCCTTGGAGGGGTGCTTGAAGGTGTGCTGGTACCACTCTCCCCTTAAACTCAAGCTCCACTTTCTTAACTGTTCTTCGAATGTCATCCTCTTTGCAACTTCAGAAGGAAGCCCTTCTTAAGTTAAGTCCATAACTTAGACTATCCTTATTATCTAAGTTTTTCTTATAATTGTATTCAGAGGGCAGGTGGGGGTGGGTTTCGGGGTTACGTACCGGCTTCTTTGGGTAGAAAGTCGGGGAAGCGAGAGCGTAGAAAATCCTCCGTCTCCCATGTAGCTTCTTCTGCTGAATGATGACTCCACTGAACCTTATACATTTTGATTGACCTTGCCCGAGTTGATCTTTCCTTTCTGATCCAATACCTTGACGGGGTACTCTTGGTAGGACAAGTCTGGTTCTATCTCAATGTCTGGTTCTGGTAGCACTTCAGTGGGTAGACGAACACATTTCCGCAGCTGAGATACATGGAACACATTGTGAACTGCTGACATATGGGGTGGTAATTCCAATTGGTAGGCTACGGGTCCACAACTTTCCTTGATCTTATAAGGTCCAATGTAGCGAGGGGCCAACTTGCCCTTGATCCCAAATCTCTGGATACCCTTGGTTGGTGATACCTTAAGATAAACATGATCTCCCACCTCAAACTGCAGTGGCTTCCGTCTCTGGTCATGATAACTCTTTTGCCTGGCCTGAGCAGCTTCCAGGTTCCTCCTGATGACTCTGACCCTTTCCTCTGCTTCAATTACCAAATCTGGCCCAAATATCTCCCTCTCTCCTGCTTGAGACCAATTCAGCGGGGTTCTGCATCTTCTCCCATACAAGGCCTCAAAAGGTGCCATTTTCAGACTGGACTGATAGCTGTTATTGTAAGAGAACTCCGCCAAGGAGAGACACTTGTCCCAGTCCTTTCCATAGTGCAGTGCACAAGCTCTCAACATGTCTTCCAAGACCTGATTTACCCTTTCTGTTTGACCATCTGTTTGAGGGTGATATGCTGAGCTTCGGATTACATGGGTCCCAAGTGATTCCTGTAATTGCTCCCAAAATCGTGCCACAAAAGGTGCTCCTCGGTCAGAAACTATGGTCCTTGGTATCCCATGCAGACGAACTATCTGGTCGATGTAAATTTCTGCATACTTCTCCGTCCGGTGGGTGGTGTGCACTGGCAAGAAATGAGCCGTCTTGGTCAATCTGTCCACAATAACCCATATGGAATCATGGTGCCGGGAGGTATTGGGTAATCCCACTATGAAGTCCATGCAAATGTCCTCCCATTTCCAAGATGGTATGGGAAGGGGTTGCAAAGGGCCTGCTGCTTTCAGATGACTAGCTTTTACCCTCTGACAAGTGTCACATTCTGAAACGTATTTGGCAATTTCCCTCTTCATCCTGGTCCACCAATAAAGAGGTCTGAGATCATGGTACATCTTGTTGCTACCAGGGTGCATGGAGAACTTAGAAAGGTGAGCTTCATCTAATATCTTCTTTCTGAGCTCTGGATTCTTGGGAACAACCAATCGATCTTCAAACCATAAGATTCCCTTGCTGTCCTGACGGAAACACTTGTATTTTTCGGCCTTTTGCTTGATCATATCCTTGATGATCTGAACACCCTTATCCCCAAACTGTGCCTGAGCTATTTGTTCTTGCAATGTGGGCTCCACTGCAATATATCCCAATTCACCGGAAGGAACAACTTCCAGGTTCAGTTTGCACAACTCATCACACAAGGTGGTGATTCTTGCATCCATGTTCATGCAATTACATTGGGCCTTTCTGCTCAAGGCATCTGCCACAACATTGGCCTTGCCCGGGTGGTAATGCACTTCCAAATCATAGTCCTTGATTAATTCCAACCACCTTCTCTGCCTCATGTTGAGATCTGCCTGAGTGAAAATGTACTTGAGGCTCTTGTGATCAGTGTAAATGTTACAGTGAGCTCCCATCAAGTAGTGTCTCCATATCTTGAGGGCATGAACTACTGCTGCCAACTCCAAATCATGTGTCGGGTAATTCTGCTCATGGGGTCGGAGGGCTCGGGAAGCATACGCAATGACCCGGTTATCTTGCATCAAGACACAACCCAATCCTGTACCAGAAGCATCACAATAAACTTCAAATGGCTTGGTGTTGTCGGGTTGGGCTAGCACTGGAGCTGTTGTCAATTGTTGCCTCAAGGTATGAAAAGCTTCTTCACACTTTTGGCTCCACTCAAATTTGACCCCTTTCTTTAACAGTTCAGTCATTGGCTTGGCAATTCTAGAGAAATCCGGAATAAATCGTCGGTAGTATCCTGCTAATCCCAGAAAACTCCTAATCTGCTTCACTGTAGTCGGGGGTTTCCAGTCCATCACTTCTTGCACCTTCTCAGGGTCAACTGATATCCCCTCCTGAGAGATCGTATGACCCAAGAATTTTATCTCCTTTAACCAGAATTCACACTTAGACAATTTAGCGTAGAGACGATGATCGCGCAGTCGCTGAAGCACGACATGCAAGTGCTCAGTGTGTTCATCTTCATTCTTGGAGTACACCAGAATGTCATCGATGAAAACGACCACGAACTTGTCTAGCTCTGGCATGAATACCGAGTTCATCAAGTACATGAAATAAGCCGGGGCATTGGTTAGCCCAAAAGACATCACCAAAAACTCATAGAGCCCATATCTGGTAGAGAAAGCCGTCTTGGGAATATCACTGGTTCGAATCTTGATCTGATGGTAGCCTGAGCGAAGGTCTATCTTGGAGAATACCTTGGCTCCTACCAACTGATCAAACAGAACATCAATGCGGGGTAACTGGGTACTTGTTCTTGATAGTCACCGCATTGAGAGGGCAGGTAATCAACACACATCCTCAAACTCTCATCCTTCTTCTTCACGAACAAGGCGGGACATCCCCATGGTGAAGTACTTGGACGAATAAATCCCTTGTCCAACAATTCTTGCAGTTGCTTCTTCAATTCCGCCAACTCTGCGGGAGGCATCCTATAAGGTCTCTTGGAGATAGGAGCAGTCCCGGGTTGCAATTCAATGGCGAACTCAATATCTCTGTCAGGTGGCATTCCTGGCAATTCCTCCGGAAAGACATCGGGGTAGTCGCGGACTACTGGGATCTGCCGTACTGGGGATTCTGCCATAACAAAGGCACAAGACCGGGTACCACCCGGGTTGGGTAAATACAAAACAGTCTCGCCATAAATAGGGGAATGAATTTCAATGGCTCTGGCTGCAATGTCCAATATTGCCTGATGTTTGGTCAACCAATCAGTCCCCAAGATGATATCCACACTATCCAGTCCCAAAATAAGAAGGTCAGTTTTAATTATCAAACTACCAAACTTTAGAGGTACCTTCATGCTGATTTGGTTAGTGGCAATCCTGCCTCCTGGGGTGGAAATGGTAATAGCCCCGTGGGTGTGGCAAAAAGGCAACTGGCACTTGACACTAAATTTGGCACTGACAAAACTATGCGATGCACCAGAATCAAAAAGAACAGTAGCAGGAAAATTTAAAACTGTAAAGATACCAGTCATGACGGGTGCTCCCTCTGGAATGTCAGCCTATTGTAGTGAAGTTCAGCTTGCCCTGCCTCACTTGCACTTTCTGCCTCTTTCCCTGGTTCTGGTTAACATTCTGCCCCTGCCTCTGCTGATTCTTGGGGCAATTCTTGGCATAATGCCCAGTGCTGCCACAAGTGAAACACCTGTTATCATTGGCCTGGCGGTACTGCTGCTGCTGATTGTTCCTCTGAGCCGGAAACTGGGCACGGTTGGGTGCCAGCTGCTGCTGCTGCTGTGGTGGCCTGATCACCCACCTTCCTTGCTGCTGCTGAGGTCCCCTGCTCTGTGAGTCAGACACAATCCTGAAGCGCTGTGGCTGGGACGAGGGTCCTGCCACAGGGGTCTTCCTCTTCTTCTCCGCCTGTCGAGCCAAGATGCAGTCTTCCTGGGAGATAGCCATGTTGACCAACTCATTGTAACTGTTGGCCCTGACGGTGTTGAGACGGTCACGGAGCTTGGTGCTGAGCCCCCTCCTGAACCTGTCTCGCTTCTTCTCATCCGTATCTGCATGGTATCCGGCATACTGACACAAATCGTTGAAGGCCTGGGCATATTGCAACACTATCCTGCTGCCCTGAGTGAGTGCCAGAAACTCATTGAGCTTCCGGTCCATGATGCCAGCGGGAATATGATGCCCTCTGAAAGCGGCTTTGAACTCCCTCCACTCCACCTCTCTACCATCTGGCTGCATAGCAAGAAAATGGTCCCACCAAGTCCGTGCGGGTCCGCGAAGCTGCTGGGTGGCGAACCTGACCTTGGTGACCTCCGAGCAAGCCCCATGGAGCAGTGGGAACTTGGATTCTACCACCCTCAACCACACATCTGCATCCAGTGGGTCCTCCGACCTGGTAAACAATGGTGGCTGGGTGCTGAGAAACTCCTGGTAAGTAGCAGCGACGGGGTGACGCTGATGGTCTCCACCATAATGCTGAGGTGGTGGCTGACGCTGAGCTAGCTGCCTCAGAATCTCATTCTGCTGGGCCATGAGCTCCTGCAGAGTGGGAGGCGGTGGCGGTGGAGGAACGTGCTCATTCTGACCACGGCGCGCTCTCCCAGCCATCTGAAAAAGTCACATGGTTGCTTAATAACACATCTCCAAGCTTAAGGTTCGAACATGGTAGGGGAGTCAAAGTAATTTGGTAGATTCCAAATAAAACAAACGAAAACATGATCTTTCCATCCAAATTTAAATTACCATTAATCATCCCTAAACATCTAAAAGAGTTTTAACACTGGTTACATCAAGGATCAAAAGACTCAACTCTACCTAGCCTAGTACCCTAAGGGTGCAAAAGCTAAGCTAGCGGCGAGGAGTCCAACTATCACCAACTTCTAGTACTAGTCTGGCATCTATTGAGCGAACGAGGCGACGCTAGACTCGGGGGAAGGTGGTCTCCCTGAGCCAGCGGTGTCTACACTGGAGGCAGACTCGTCTCCTCCCTCGATGTCAACGTCCTCGTCAGCCTCCGCATCATGGATTTCTTGGTGATGCATGTCCAGATGCGCATTAGCCTCTGCTAGCTGCTGCTGGGTGTTGAGGAGCTGATCCTCGAGGACCTCAATGGTATTCTCCCTGGTGCCCACCAGCTCTTCCAACTCATGAATCTCGTCAGTCAGCTGCTCCACCTGTAAATCTTTCTCCACCAGCTCCTGGGATAAATCCACCACGAGCTCCTCCCTGTTATCCAGGGTGATCTTGGTGGCCTCCAGTAATGCCATCAGGTGGGACATGGCCTCCCCACGCATCACTTGCAGACGATACAGAGCGTTCATGCATCGCACAGACAAGTGAGCGGTGTGGCCTGGGTAGAGAGCCCAGATGTCCTTGGCATGCTCCACCCGGTCCTTCCACATCGGGTCGTCCTCCTTTTCCGCAGGGAACAACCCAATGGGGTGAGTAGCCAACTCCAAGGGGTGAAATCCACAGAAGGTGGTCAGTCCATGTAGAGCGATAGCCTCAATAGTGTCCTCAGCCCGGTATCCATAGGACTCAGAGTCCAGTGAACGCCAGCCTGGCTGCAAGGGATGAGGCTCCAAAGTCATCCTCACCCGACAGCGAGGTACCCGGTGCTTCTCGAACTGCTGCACCGCGTACTGAGGGGGTGTCAAATATCCTGCCCCCTGAAGCACTTCCCACAAGATGCGGGGAAAACCCTCTCGTGCAAGTCCGTCAGTATGGGTCAGTGCATCTCCATCCTCGGAGGATCCGTGGGAAGTCATCTGTGCACGGTTAAGCGTAAGTAAAGAAAAAGAATTACAAAAGAACAAAGAAAATAAAACTCAGCCTGCCTCTAACTAAAAGAAAAAGGCACTGGGGACCTAGCTGGCTGCTATCTCATTTTTAAGCCCCTTTCACTTAGTTATTCATTTACTTAATTAAGAATGCATGCATGCACGTCCTAAACGACCTCACAAGAAAATAAAAGGAATAGGGAAGAACTCCCATCCTGTAAAAGTGGCCTGTAGGGCCTAGTCACTTAGCCACCTAGCTACCCTTCTATTATCCTAAGGCTTCACGTCCTAGGTCTATCCTGCTCGCCCTACTATCTATCCAACATTGTTTCTATCCAGTTTTACTTTTAGAAAAGGGATGGTATTCATGTTTTATTGATTCCTCTGTGGTGGTACAAGCTCCGATACCAGCTGTGGCGGAACTGCCCGAATTATTCCAACTTAAGTGCCTAAGTCCAACCTTAGAGGCTAGACCACACTTAAATGGGAATAACCCGTCAATCCCTCGGATCTAGTCCGACACGGCCACTGACAGGATCAAGTACCACAGTCTCACTCGATCGGTGAGTCACAGAGCAAATACAATAAAGCATAAAACCATGCATGGAAGAGTATTAAATTATTACATCACCATGGTCATCATCGGAGTTTTCGCAAAAGTAACCATCATTGTTTTTGGAGTGCAGCGGAAATAAACTAACGATAAATAAATGGGGAGATGGGAAGCCTATCCCATCACTCCTCATGCTCCTCCTCAGCCGAGGCAGGGTCCCACTCGACAGTCCAACCCAGTGGCAGGGTGGATGGCCAAGTCACTCCAGCAACCATGTCCTCCAGAGAACCTGTAAAATTATGCCACAAGCAAGGCTGAGTATACTAATACTCAGCTAGACTTACCCGGTGTGAGGAGTCTATACTCCTCTACCTCTAGACATGCAGCTATTTGGCTGTGGGGTTTGGTTGCCAAAAGCACTAGCTGAGTTTCTAAATCAAGATTTTAACTTAATCAAAATTAAGTGTGACTCTCTTAAGGCTAAAAGTGTACTATCTATTCATACATAGTAGCAAGCATTATTAGCAATCAACAGTTTGTATCATCTCAACCAGTTCCACTTGTTACTCAATGTAGCAGCATGGATCAAGCAGTCTCATTAACTGCGAGAAGCAGACGATTCGAATCGAGTTTTTATCCTTGCAAGGTAAACCTAAACACACGACATGCAGGGGCACTCGGTCCCCACACACATCAACCGTCCCCATCGATTCCCCGTCAGCAGATCAGGTCTCACCGCCTTGGCGTACAATGCCTCACTGACCCCGACTGGCCGTCGTGCAGTGACCGCACTTGTACCCACCATAACCGGAATGGGAGACTACGTCTCAGGTCGCGTGAGGGGGTATGTCCACTGCCAGGTTCAATCAGGTACTAGGCTTACCGATTTACCATATTTCTCGGCATATGTTTAGTACGTTCAAACGCTTGACTCACGGTACCACACCTTAATCCTTAATCAACTTTTTACCCCGTGAACAACCAATCCCCATGGATTGTTGCCCACAACCAACATCAATATGATAGGAAAGTGGATACAGCCAATTCCTGACCTCGCGCGAGTGCTAGAAAAACCACTCGACTTCTACCGAGATTCTAATTAATAAAGCAGCTACTCGACCTAGCATACTAGTGTTCATCTCAATAGGATTCCTGAGATCATGCAACTAGGGTTTCAAACAATTCCTACACCTAAGTGCACAATCAATCCTACAATCATTAAGTGAAGTAAAATAGCATAAATAACAGGTTATGCATAAAACCGGGGCTTGCCTTCCAAAGCAGTGGCAGGCAGGTCCTCTGGTGCAGGCTCTGGTGCTGGGTCTGAGGCAACCTCCTGGGCAGCTCCTTGCTCCGGCACGAGGATGTACTCTCCGTCAGCAAGATTACAGTCTATCGAAATGCAATGAACATGTATGTCATGATTATGCAAGATTTAAGAACATTAAGCCACTAAAATTAGGTCAAGAATTTAACTTAGGGTTCCTTTGGCTACGTGGGTCTTTTAGTGGTATTTATAGACTTATTACCCTTTTAGGTTTAGGTTTTCTTTTGGAAATAACATATTGGATTTGCATTGCCTGTATAGATTTTAGTGGATAATTATAAAGATCTTAAGAGGACATTAAATTCCATCATCCATTTTCCTTTCTTAATTTTCCATCTAGGGTTTCTAGTATGGGTTTGAACTATAACAGTAGTTTAAAAATTTCCAAAAATTTTGTAAAAATTACAGTGGGTTGTCACTGGCTATTCTAGCTTGTTTTAATAATTTGAGGCTTAAGGTACAAAAGCTAGGCTTCAAAAAAAATAACAATAGTTATGCAAAATGGGTCACTTTACACTACAAGTCCTTTATTAAAATGGTTTCTGACCTAATGGTTATTTTTGCTGGCCTCTAGTAGTGATAAAAAGCTCTTGTACCAAAAATGGCAGAGAGCAACATGATGGTTAATTAATGGTGAATTTCTAATCTTTGGTGCAAAAGGGTGATTAGAACTAACTTGTTATTTGAAAAATATCAAACAACAGATTTCAGATTTTTCTTAAGTTCTTATTATCAACACATTAGTTGTCCTAAGGTTTGGGGAGGTTTCACCTTAGGGGTATTTTTGTAGGGTTTTTCCTAAGTTATCCCTATTTTTTCCATTTAAAAGGTATCTTGCTTATCTTACACTACAACAGGGTATGATACATTTTTCCAGTGAACTACATTAACTAAGTATCTCAACAAAAATAGGTGTGCTCTCTGGTTCATCATTTATATCACTTTTTCTATTTTTCTTAAACTTAAGCATATTATAGAATAAGGGGTTAAAACTATCTTAATGTAATGGACAGAGAGGTTTAACATTTTTAACTAGGTTAGTGGGTAGATATAAGCTTCTCCAAATTTTTCTAACCCTAGTTAAATAGTGCAACCATTTTTCTTGCTATTATTAAGCTTTTGGCTAAAACTGAAAATAAATCAGAACCTTATATTTTTCTCTAGTTCATATGGGGTTTTATATTTTTCTTAGACAGGTTACATTATTTAGAGTCCTGGCAAAATTGGTTTGACTAAATTTGGATAAACCAAACAGAAGTTATGGGTTTTTAAAGTTTCTGTTTGAATTTAAAACAGATTTTATTAAAGCTCTATTGGAAAAACAGTTTGCGCCGAGACCCCTAGGGTTAAACTGATTCAACTCTCGCAGATCTACCCTCGGACCACTATTCATGTGAGTCTTGGGCTTTACACTTAACCCCCCAGGGTTCTCTCCCTCACACCCGCGGTCCCTCCCCTAAACAGAACAGTAGCCGCAGGAAAGAAAGGACGGCGCGGCTTACCGGCGGCGAGTGAGGTCCGGCGAAGGGTGGGGTCGGCTCGGGGAGGCTCTGGCGGTCACGTCGAGGTACGGCTCGTCGTCAGAGATGGCCGGAATCGCCCGGTCCACGCGTGCAGGCGGGTATCCTCGTCGGCGGCGAGTATACCGGCCAAACCACGGCGATCTGGTTCAATCCGACGGCACGGTGAGCATCACGGGGTCACGTAGCGATAGTGTGCACAAGGAATCGAAGGGTGGTGGAGTGGTTTACCCGGTCCACGTACTTCGGCGGGGTCGAAAGCTCCGGCGAGTGTGGACTGGCTTCTCCGGCGAAGGAAACTTCGATTCCTTGCTCGGGGAGTCTCACGGAGGTGTGCACAAGCTTCTCCGAGGGCTGGACGGGGCTGGAAATGGCTGGGCGGGCCGGTCTACGGTGGCAGGGGGACTGGGTGGCCGCGGACAAGCTGCGCACAGGGCCAACGACGGCGAACCAAGCTCCGGCGAGGGTCGGGTGGGTGCGGAAAGGTATGGTCGAAGCTTGGGAGGGTTTTATAGGCGCGGGCGCGTACCAGGGCGCTGACTTGGCCGTTTGGCGCGACGCGGGCACGCGGGGCGCGCGCGGGCGTGCTCTGGCGAGCTCAGAGCGCGTCGAACACGTGGCGCGTTGCTTCTGCCCGTGTTCTTCGCTCTGCTGAGCGACCAAGCGTACGAATCTTGCCATGTCGCCTGTGGGAGATCTCTTCCCTGCACCTAGAGCTACCTAGTTCATGTGAGTTCCAAGGGAGGATACGCCCTAGGTTAGGAGATAGACCGGCGCCAAGTTTGGTTTGTCTCACTGCCCACACCGCGACAAAACCGATGTCAAGTGCTGTCAAACGTCTGAGTCTCGGTCTCAAATTTTTCCAGGGGGTGCCTTAAGTGGTATAGCACATTTTTGGTATAGAACTCAAGTGGTTTTGGCGCCATTTTCAAAGTGAACACGGCTGGTCTTTGAATTAGGGCTAAAATGTGACTTAGAGGGAAAATAGAGAGCTCTAGCTCTCTCTCCATTTGGAGATTTGAATTGGGGTTTCTCCAGGGGCCTTTTTGCAATATTTCCCTCTCCTAATTGATGGTTATAATGTTGCTTAGGGTTTGGGTAAAAGTTACACATGCTTTACCCACTTGATCACTCTCTTTCCCCCCCCCCTTACTTAGGGTTTTGGAAGGTAGGGCTTTGGAGAGATCTAGGGTTCTTCTCCCCCTATTGCCCAAGGTAGTAAGTGTGCAAGGATTTAGGGTAAAGTTTCTTATGTCATGGGCAACTTGATTAGCACATGAGCCCCAAAGTTCTTATGTGCTGCCCTAAGCCTTTATCTTTTGTGATCACAGCTTCTAGTGCCAAAGTGGCTCTATCCAGGGTAACACCTGGGTGTTACAGTATACTAGTTTTACACTCTGCAGAGGTTGTACCCTATACCCACAGGTCATGTTACCCATCTACCACGGGGTTGTATGGGCCCCATACACCTCTACCAAGGAAGTGAGGCATGGTAACACTATGAGGCCTTTACAAAGTTCCACTAACTTCAGAAAACCCGCTACAGTTCTAGGAAGAGCAATGCAGGAATCCCCTATCTGACCGCCATCGCTAGCAAAATCAACCCGGTAACCTCCCTACATGCCTACTCCACTACTGGCCTTGCCCCTATCGAGTAAGGTAGTCCTCCACTAGCTTTCCTAGTTAGTCAGCCAAGGGCGTCCCATTCCACCCTTGTGGTGGCACGTGTTTCTCAAGTTAAGCTCCATGCTCAAATTAAAAATAATGATCTTGACATGAACAATAAATAAAATAATAGTATAATTAGAACATGAACATAATGTAATATTAAACCCAAAACCATATGGAGCAATAGCAAAAACTACCCAAATAGTTCAGGGGTAAACAAGGTAACAAGATAACCAAACTAGGGTGACCTATTGGGTCCCATCAAAATTAAGCCTATGCATGAATAAGTGGTAATAAGGAACATTATTGGGTAATAAAAGTGGTCAAGGGCACAACTTGCCTTCAACGAGCTCCTGCTCAGCAACTTCTACCTACTGAACACCCGGATCCTTGGCCAGTGGCTCTTCTACTCGCCACAATACAAACAAGCATGGTACAAGGAAGTAATTAACATCACACCAAATATGTATACAACATACAATAATAATCTACACATTAAAATGAGATCATAGGAAAAAGAATCACTAAATTCAGAGTTGCAGATTTAGAGATATGGTTTTTTGAAGTATTTATGTGTTTGGTACAAGATTAATTTTGTGATCAATTCTAATGTGGTTGTTGTGGTACCCGGTTTGCAAAGAAGAGAAGTTGGAGGTTATTCTTTTTTTGTTCTTTTCTCATTCGGTTGATGCGTTTTGGGGATTTGGAATTTGTGGAAAACATTCACCAGTAGGGCAGTAGAATTTCTTTGATTAGGCGCTTGCGACGGGGTCGGGAGCTGTCGCGTGGGCGAGTTGGGCCGCGAATATTGATTTGGCCCACTAACATCCCCTAACCCTAGCCGCCCTCCCTCTAACCCCCCTTCCTTTGTGCAGCCCCCCCCATTCCCTAACCTTTGGCCGCCGCCCCCTCCCATCTCCTCCTCCCTCAAACCCTTGCAGCCACACCACCTAACCTTAGACGCCCCCCCATCTCCTCCTCCCAAGGTGCCATTCCTTGCCGCTCGGATCTACGTCGCGTGGTGCAAATCTCCAATTGTTTTCGGTGGAGGGAAGAAGGGAGGAAGGAAAGGGGGAGAATCCAAGGTGATTTTTGTGTTTATCTCTTGTTCATTTATGCTGCAATCCAATTGATTAGATGTTGCGTATGCGATTGGGTAGAGGGGCTGTCCAAAATTTTAGGTGGTGGACGAACAGCAGTAGTTCTAGCAGTTTCTGGGCATTTTTCATGGGCAATTAATGGGAATAAGTTTGGGAATCATGTAGAACTTTGGCATACCTTTCCAACGAGTATTTATGCGTTCAATTCGGAGTTATAAATTAAAAGATATCGCCGTTTGAATCCGGGTATGTGGCTGTCCAAAAAAACAGATTTTCAGGTGGACGAACAGCAGCAGTATTAGCAGTTTCTGGGGATTTTTCGTGAGTAACTAGTGTTAATCAGTATGAGAATCTTGTAGAGCTTTGTCTTACCTTTCCAACAAGTACTTATGCGCTCGATTCGGAATTATATTTTAAAAGTTATCGCTGTTTGAATCCGGGTATGTCGCTGCCCAAAAGAGAAAAAAACAGATTGCAGGGTTTATCTTGTGGACCGTTTAGGGGTAATTAGATGTTGAAATTTAATCATAAATTGTATACAAAACTTGTGGGGAATTTTATGTAGTTGTCTCTGGAGTTTTTGTTTGTCACCACTGCTGTCTTAATTTTAAAGTTATGGAATTGTTAAGCAGCGTCGCTGCAGTTTGGTGGGTGTGGGGAGAATTGTTACCCGCGACGGGGTTTGAGACTGCGCGTAGGTGCGGTGTTGTTTTTGAGGCTTATTATGTGAAATTGGTGCACTAAGTTGGGTGTCAAAAATAGGTGGTGGACTTTCAGATCGTACTTAGGGATTTGCCCAATCTTCCGGTGAAGGCAAGTAAAACGGTGATGGTTATTCTGTCTGTCGAATGAAGAGTCTTATACTTGATTATGTTGTGCTGTTGTGTTCGTATTCATATTTTTAATTGAGTACCATCGTTTGAAGATATTCATGTTTTATTGATTACATATGATGAGTTTGTGGTTTGATCATGTTACTCAAGTGGTTATTATGTGGAATGGGTGGAAGTATATGTCTAGCACATTTTATTTAGGAAGAACTCATGTTGTTGTCATGCATAATGCATTCATTATTCATTGCATGGAAGTTCGTCGTGATCTTATGGTCCGACCGTACTGGTACATTGAGCATCACATGTTGCCCGAGAAGGGGTATGATGCAGCTTCATATCCTTAGAGATATGAAGGACCGAAGTCATTACTGCATCTGTAGCCATGTGCATTCATGGGAGAGGTGTGGAATCTATTATGTGGATGTGGATAGTGTGGATTTTTACATTGTGATTCTTCTTGGCGTTAAGTAACTAGTTACTTGCTTACTTGCTGCAAATTAATATTCAAGAAGGAAGTTTTGAACTACGTGGTTGTTTAAGCACAGTTGGTTTACAAGGTCCAATTGTTGTTTGCTCTGTTTACTTGCTGAGATGTGTCATCTCACTCTTGCATTGTTTGATGCAGGCACCTGATTTCTGCTTTGGGAAAAGAGGAATGTAGCAGCACGGCCACTACACCTTTAATAAAGGAACCACTGCTTAATAATGTTGTTAATCAAGGAGGGTCAAGTCTAGGGAATTATTATGTTCTAGCTTTTCATGGTGGTTGAGCTGTTTTTGGGGCAGGCTGAGTTACCTATCCTTTTATTTGGTCATGAATGTGTTTTAACACTTTTGCATTTAGATTCTACTACGTGAATTATCTGCCTTTTATATCCTGTATGAACTCCATGTCCCCCCCCCCTTGTTATGCTTCTTTCAAGGGAGGTGCTGCTGGATTTTGCAATACTTTCTCTCTTTATTACATTTCTTGTGTTGCATAAGTTTAGTGGGAAGGGTATTTGGTAACATCCAATGTGTGGGACCAGTCGGGGTGTTACAGCTATCATGTCAAAACAGTGGCACTAAATAATAAACAATAATATTACAAAATTATAGAAACTAGAATGGATCAATTTGGACTTAATATGAATTTTCTAGGAATTAAATAAGTTTCTGTAATTGTTTATATATATAAAAATAATTTTCCTTACTCTTTCCTCTGATTTACCTGCTAATAGGATTGTGCGCGCAAATACTGAGTAGCTCGGGGGTCCCTGCGCAAGAATTCCCAAGACTCAGTGTGCCCCTGCACAGACCGCAGGTTGATTCCCTAAAAACCGAGGGGCCTAATTGCAAACCCAACCGGCCGAAGGGGTATCGGTACCCATGAGCCGTTCGATCAAAATCCGATGGTACGGATTAGATCTGGTGCACATTTAACCCACAAGTGACCCTAGCCATCCGATCAGAGACCAAGCGCTAGGATCACATCCCACTCATCACGAACCTGTACGCTATATGGGCTTTTGTATCCAGATCCAACGACCCCGACCACATCGAACGAAGGGGTATACTGGATTTAATTGTGGCTGCACGATTTGAATCGAATGCGTGGCACGCCCGCCAACCGTTGGATCTCTATCCTACGGCCCAAACGCTATCTTCAACCCTCAGCTCCCAATCACAACGGTGGAGTGGGACTCACGGTGGCGCATCGCCGTCGAGTGCGGTCACCATGATTTAGTGTCCCACAACTTCACCCGAAAGGTACTTCACGCAGAGGATAATGGAACGGAGATTATGGAGGTGTTCTTACCTCAGATCCTAACGGTAATGACTCCGCCCTCGGGATTGCATGGTCCACTGCGAACCTTTAGCGACAGCGAGCAATTCCCGCCTGCGAGGAGTCCTTTCGCGCACGCTTACACCTCGATGAGCTACCCCGCAACCCTGAGTCTCACCTCGGTGGCACACCAAAGCCCTGTGACGCCACACCGGTCACTACCGCGGTGGCACCCCCAAGCGCATGGCAATGGCGGCCCCCCTCCTCGCGATAGTGGTTTGGCTTGGTCATCTACGCGATTGAGTCGATCACCCGGAACACGGCGTGATAGACTTTTATACGCACGACGAGGTCCCTGGACTAGGGGGGTCATGTCGAGTATCCCGCGCAGCACGTCAGTCGTCCAAGGAGTGTGTCTGATTCGGTTGGAGAAAGATCCGACCTCATGGCCCCACGTGTCAGCCACAACGCGGAGGAAGCGGATCTGCTACGCGGTCCCACTCGCCAGTGAAGCCAGATAGTGCGCCGCGTGACACCTGGGCCCACAGAATAGCGAGTATACCCCATCCCTCACTGATTCGTGGGACGCCGACCTCTTGGGCCCACCAACCCGTGACTCATCCAAGCACGGTGCACCCCCCTGGGCCGCGCCGGCCGAGAGTGGAATTGGGCCGAATAGGTGACAGCTGGCCCAATATGCGCACACTTCTGTTTTTCTTTTTCTTTTCTCCTCTATTTCCTTTTATTTTGATTTGAAATTTTAATTTTGAATTCAAATGTTGTTGTGGATTTATCGTTCTTAATTAAATACATAATTTGAACATACTTGTGTTACTTTTATTTATAATATTTATTTTGTATTATTATATTTTTTATAGTATCCCCTTCTCCACATTTCAAAGTTTTGATTTCAAATTAGGGTTTAGTTCTATTGGTCCATTAATATATTGTTATTGACACTATTATTTTTATTATTCATACATGCACAATCAAATAAACTCCATCATGATGCATATGCTGTTCATGTGCCTTTTGTTATTTATTTATCTTTTAGGAGTGGGTGTTCTCATATGATAACATGTAGAGACAACATACACAAGAGAGTTATCCCTGTTTCTATAGTTTACAGCTTTGGGTATTACATATGGGCCCTTCAAAGCCATGGTATGGTTGCGAATTTCGAAGGTTTCTGCAGGGTTCACGGGTTACATTACCAGACGAAGGTAATACCGGATGGTCTTCACAAGAACTTTGGGTGCTATAATTTTGCATATAGAAAAGATACAAAGGCCCCCATGTATGGATACCATACGAAGTGGTCGACTAGTTAGACCAATGAATGGTTTTACATGAAAGCTGATAGCAAAGGCAGGGAGAAAGTTAAAAACATAGTGATGAGCCCAATGAGATTAAACATCGGCATAACAAGGCCTCTGTGCTACATGAAAATAGGCTCTCCGTCTCAAATGGCCGTAGTCCATTTCAGGGTTGTCGTTAAACAAATTAGTACATGGGACTTAGTCCAAGAGTACCTTGCAAATAAAGTCTTCCCAACATTAAGCAGCTAGGGAATGCCAAAGTTTAAAGGTGATGCGAATAAGTTCGAACTTGTAAGATTACCTTATCATTCAAATTTTAGGATACCTTCGAATGTCCTTGTACCGAGTGGTTGGAGATAATTGAGGCGATGTGTAATGAAATATTGGGTAATTACACGAAGAAAGAGGATCAATTAATGACTGCTGCATTCGACAATCGGGAGAAATGAAGGTTGAATCGAGTCATGGGCACACTAGGATTTGATTATTCAGATTATGAAAAGTTTGAAGACGAAGTTGGTGGGGTAAAAAGGAAAAGAATTGTGAGTATTATAAAGATATAGGCTATGAGGTCAGTATAAAAAGAAAAGATACCTTCGAAAAAACGAAAAAATATTGACGAAGGTGAGTCTTCACAATCGGGGCCAAAGTCCCCTGCCCCTAAGAAGCGAAAACCATCAAAGACTAGTCATGCTGACAAGAAAACACCTGAACTTTCAAAGCAGGCCCCTGAGACCTCTTTGGCATCGTCTATTGGCATTACAAAAATTCTGGAGGTAATGAATCATCCTTTGCCTTTCACTATGCAAAGCCCACTAGAATCAAATCTGACTAGTTTATTACAGACAAAGAACAAAAATGCCGAAGAATAAACATGGAGGGGTCCTTCGACGGCTGCCATGGAATAGACAGTAAATATGTGTGAGGATCAGGCTCTTCGAAAGAAATGGCGTATTTAGACTATTGTCAAGGTTGTATGCAAGACTCCTCCAGGAGAGGCAAAGAAGAAGATTGCAATTTCTAAGGCAGATAAACATGTTGATGCATCCCAAGGAACTGAAGATAGTGGAGGTCCGCTTGGGACTACCCTATCTGAAATTGATAGACTTATTGCAGATGTAATTCCTAGGAAAGAAGTTGATGATACAACCGCTTCTAAGATTTTGGTTTCGAAAATGAAGAAAACAGGGGAGATTTCTATAGATGAAAAGACCTTCGACTTGAGGCATTTATGTGGTCGGGAGCTAACTGAAGAAGACATATCTGAATTGAGGGATTTTGCCATAGCAAGCGGTTATCAGCCTGGCTCTATATTTTTAGTGGTGTAGACGAAGAAATACTACGATGTATTCCTGATTGTGTCGGAGCAAAGGTGGTCAATAATTTGACAAAAACCATTAGATTTCTGAAGCTAGAGAGTGATCTAAGTAATTATCAAAAACAACATATTACCAGTAGCCTAGTGTATTCAAATTTTTAGGTATGGACTTACTCTTTTGCCTAGTTTGCTATTGTTTTATAATTTGAAGTGTGCAAAATCTTATGTATCTTCGGCACGATGGCAGAGTTTTTTTTGCTAAGGCACTGAGGATACAACAAGAAGGGGAAGACTGAAAGAATGATTTTATTATTACTGGTCTAGAAAAGAATGTTGAAAAAAATCTCGAGAACTTGCTGAAGGAAAAAGATGTCAAGATTCAATCAACCGAAGCGAGCTTAGCTGAAGCCCGATCACTGAATGAGGAAAAAGATGCTCAGATTGTAGAGCAAAATAGGAGAATTGAACAGTTGAACAATGAGTTTGAAATGATAAAGTTGAATTTTAAAGATAACCTAAATCGCCTTGGCCTTAAAGCTGAGGATTTAAAAGTTAAATTAAGACCGAACGTGTAAAGAATTTGAAATTAACTAAAGCATAAAGAGCCTTCGCAATACATGTTTTGGCTTCGTAGATTGATGCTCCTCACGATTGCGTGAAATATTCCATTCTGTTGGGGAGGCTTTGGAAGAAGTTAAATATGCATCTGATGATCTTCCCGGAGCATTAGGTTGAGTAGAGAAAGAAATTGATGCTTTTAACGAAGTAATGGAACGGCAAGGTGATTTTTGCGCACTTGTTGCATCACGAGGGACCGATGCTGTCTTCAAGAAGGCTGGGTGCACTCTCTTGAAGTCTGTCAATAAACCCACCTTCGACATTTCTTCAGCTGACTTGGCCAGGATGTCAACCGAAGCAATAAGGATAGGGAACCGATTGTCACTCAAATCTTGACTAAAGGTGGAAGAGAGGTTGCGGGTGACGAAGCAAGAGCACTACTTAATGAAGTATGCTGAACTTCCATTCATTTATTCTCTTTTTTGCTTGTTTAGTGTCGGGCACTAATATGGTGTTGTTTGCAAGCTGATGATGATGACGAGGATGAAGACGAAGCTGCAGTTTAAGGCGCAGTCCTGAAAAGATGTTTGAGAAGCCTCGTCTTGTAGAATATTGAACTTAATGAGAGATGACGATGTGTAATAATTTGTAAATATATGGAAACAACTTGTAATATTACCTTTTTTGCGTCCATTTGCTTTGTTGTGGATGAAACCGAAAAACTTCTTTTGAGCCGAAAGGCGAAAAACACCTTTCCTTCTTTTCGTACATGACGAAGCATTATAAAGTTTACGTCTCATCTAGGTAATTCGTGTCAAAGTTTTTATGCGTAATGCGATGATGTGATGTAACTTAATTTTCTATGATGGATGCTTATATGAATGCAAATTATGATGCAAGTATGTGTTATGCAAGAATGTATGTCTTTTGCTAAAGATAAAAAGAAACAACAGACTCTACATCCCCTTAGGAACGACTTCGGGGTCTCTTCACCTTTACTAGGTGATTCTTTGAGCACCACATCCCCTTAGGAACTACTTTGGAGCTTTTACATCTTTACTAGGTGATTTCATTGAGCTCTGCATTCCCTTAGGAACAACTTCAGTGCTTTTACACCTTTACTATGTGTTTTTCATTGAGCTTTGCAATCCCTTAGAAACGACTTTAGAGCTTTTTATACCTTTACTAGGTGTTTTCATTGAGCTTTGCATTCCCTTAGGAACGACTTTGGAGCTTTTACACCTTTACTAGGTGTTTTTCCTCTCTTTTCTTCTTCCTTACACTCGATGGTGTAAGCTCAAATTTACATTTTACATGTGAGGGAATTTGCCCTTATATTAAATGGGCTGAAAGATGAAAAATTATAAAATATGGCCCCATTAAAAACCTTCCCCCCGTTTGAAAGGAAAAAAGGGAACCATATAAGGAAAAATTACATAATTGTTATATATAGTATCTAAGAAACTCGTCTACGTTCCAAGACCTTGAAATGTCAATTCCATCCATGTCTTTTAGAATGTACGACCCTGGTCTGCCCAAAGGTACAACCAAGTAATGTCCTTCCCATTTGAGCTATAACTTTCCTACTATTTCTAGGTTGGCTACCCTCCGAAGCACGAAATGACCTGGCTTGATATTTTTAGCCAGACCTTCCTGTATTGCCACTTAATTGTTTTTGTCAATCGCTAGTCTGATCCCTTCTATTGCAGCTTTCGATATTTTGTAACTATCTTCTTCATCTATCGAAGCCATGATATGTATCGAACCTGTCTTTGCTTCCTTTAGGGTTACAACTTCATCTCCATACAAGAGCTTGATTGGAGTTGTTGGGGACTTGTTCTCAAATGCTATGAATTAAGAACAAGGCAACACATATGTTAATGGTTAAAGACCTTCATTCTTTGAAGCATTATGTCCCTTAGGATATAATGATCTTCAGACGAAGGTCATCAAGGACATACCTTCATCATCTCGATATGTAAGAATAAAAATAAGTACATATGAGGCATAGAAAGAACATGAACAATTATATTAAATCATTAGATTATCATTACTCTCATTATATAATCATGAACAAATATTAATGATATCAAATTACATTTGTACCTTCAACTTAACAGAAGGCAATAAGTCCAAGAGTGACGTGCGAGCGATTACAAGTCAGCGGGAACAGTTTGGGGTTATTGTTCACCTATTTATAGGCACGGGATGTAGCCCGGTCGAAATTACATTTATGTCCTTGATAACAAATTATAAACATCACACAAATCATCAGGGACTGTACGGTCCTTTCCTCTTTAAGTCGGTATCGCCCTTTGTGTCAAGGCGTGTCATCATGCCGAAGCTCCCAGGGTTGTAGCTTCGGCATATATCTTCGTGTTACGTCTGTCTACATATCGTCCTATCGAATGTGTTTTTGCATAGAGGACCTTCGGTGAAGAAGAAGGCCCCCAATAGTAGCCCCTTCGCGGTGCAAGATCGTTTTTTGTAACGAGCTCGATCCGCGAAAAATCTCGAAGGCTTCGGAATGCCGAAGATCCGAAAAACACCTTCCCTGAGCTTGTTGCCGAGAAACGATTAAAATACTCCAGGCATCGGGTGGTCCACTGTTCAGCGAATACAGGCGATTTGATGGTTCACCTTCCGAGCGCCGAGTGGTCCACCGTTCAGCGGGTGTAAGTGGTCTGGCGGTTTACCTTCCCCCCTGCAGCACTATATAAACAGACGGGTTGGTGCAGAGTTACCACAGCATTCATTGCCATTGCATTGTTATGCTGTTAAAAAATTTAACCGTAGCCGAAGCTTTTTCACTGTGCTCTCAAGCAAACCCTTCACCATTTAGAGTTAACTTTGTCAAAAGAGTGAGCTTCGTCAAAACTGCAAAAAGAAACATCAACTTTGTTAAAACCACAAAGAGTCCATCAGATGGCCAGAGTGCGCTCAACTGCAAGGGTGACTCGTGAAGGAGAAGAGACCGAGGTCACCGAGACGGCACCAATTTCCGAAGTCATGAAACAATCAGGTCTAGTTGTGACAGAAGGAACTGCTGACAAAGGTACCCTTGCTACCGAAGCTGAACAGACCATTGCTGAAGAAGAAGATATTGAAGAGGATGAAGAAGATTATAGTATTTTGATCCCAACCAAACCTAGCCATCTAGATTTTGGGAAATCTATTGTACCTGAAGTTGATATGCCCATGATGATGAAGCTGGGCTACTTTGGGGAGGCTGAAAGGAAACTTGTCCGTTTTGCCGGAGAAGAAACCACCCCAGCGCCAAAGGATGATGAAGTAGTGGCTTTCAAGAGTTTTTTCAAAGCAGGACTACGACTTGCTCTGAATGAGATGATAGGGGAAGTCTTGAAAAATTTCAAGATATATCTTCATCAGCTGACCCCTAAGCCAAGGGATGAGCCCAGATGCCAAAGCATTCTGCCGAGTGCATGAGTTGCACTACCCGACGAAGGCCAGGGCAGATGGTCTGCATGAAAATTTTGCTGCTACAATTTTGCGTATCGCAAGGATACGAAGGCTCCAGTTCTCAGTTATCGCACCAAATGGCCAACCGGCTGGAAAGGTAAATGGTTTTATATCAAGGCTGATGAGAAGAAGAGGGGGAAACTAATGACGATGGTCATGTTCCCGTTGACCTTGAACTTCGGAATGACCAGGCTCCTGTGCAACATGCAGCTAGGGTCAGCATGCCAGTTGGCTGAGGTGGAATTCAGGGAGGTGGCTGAGCAAATCGGCACCAGGGACTTGGTGTCGGAATACCTAGCCAACCGAACGTACCCAACGTTAAGTGACTGGGTGATGCCGAAGATGAAGGGAACAAAGAAAAAATATGAACTTGTTCAATTACCTTATCGTTTTAAATTTGAGAAATAGTTCAAGGAGACTTGCCAACAATGGCTATAAATGATTGAAACTATGTGTAATGAAATTTTGGGGAACTATACCAAAAAAGAAGACCAATTAATGACAGCAGCTTTCGGCACCCAGCCAAAACGAAAGGTTAAACCGAGTAATGGACACTCTAAAATTTGAATACCCTTATAATGAGCAACTCAACAAGGGTGTCGAAGGGCAAAAAGGAAAAGGTTTGTTAGCGTTCTAAACAGACAAGCTGCCAGAATGGTGAAGGAGGATGAGAATATTTTAAAGTAAAGAAAATCCATTCCAGAACCGAAGGTGGCTACTATGAAGAAAAGAAAAGCTGCAACTCCTGAGCCGAAGGTGACTGAGGTAGAAGAGGAGACTCCCTCGACACCTCCTATTGCCGAAGTGGCAGAAATTTTAAAGGTAATGACTGAATCTCTACCTATCAAGCTGCTAAGTCCTCTGGGACCGGAACTAACAAAGCTTTTACAGAAGAAAGAGGAGCATTCGGCTGCAAAAAAGGTGGATGGGCAGAAAAAGAAAAGGATTGGTACCATAATGGAAGCCATTGAACGGACGCCGCCATCGGCCTCGGCATCTAAGATAGCACCTACTGCAAGCGCTGAGGCCGCTGCCGAAGCAAACATATCTACCGAAGCTGCAACTGCTGCTGAAGCTACCAACTTGGAGAGCACACTATCTGGAATTGATAAATTACTATTGAGTATGGCTGCGGAAGAAGCAGCTGTGGCTACAAAGGTCATGGCCCCAGAGCCTGACAAAGGGAAGAAGATTGCCGATGCTACTTTGGAGGAAAAATGCTTCGACATTCGGGACCTAGTCGGGCAAGAATTATTCGAGGGCAAGAAGAAGGAGCTACATGGATATGGCATTTCTTGTGGCTACCATCCAGGAGCCATGCTCTTTGGTGGGATTGATGAAGGGGCCTTAGGATGCATTCACGACCACACCGGGGCAAAAATAATCGGCACTCTATCGAAGTGTGTCGGTTTTCCAAAGCTCGAAGCTGATATTAGCAGCTACCGACGACAACATATCATTGGTAGTTTGTTTCATTCCAACTTTAAGGTAAAATTCTTATGATGAAGCAAATTTTTTCTTTTTCATTTTTGTGATGAAATAAATTTGCTGATAAAAGTTTATTTCTATAGAGTATGCTGCTAAGCAAAGCACTGCAAATCCAGCAAGACCTCGAAGATAAAAAGAACAAAATTATAATCGAGGGTTTAGAAAACAAAATTAAAGAGTACGAAGCTTCTCTTGATAAGAAAGATTTCCTGCTTCAGGCAATGGAGGGTTCCCTTGCAGAAGCGCAAGCCGAAAATACTAGATTAAATGGGGAACTCCTCCAAAAATCAAAGAGCTTCGAACAAGAGAGAAAAAACTTGCAAACAAAATATGAAGCTGAAGCTATCGACAATACGAAGCTACAACAATCTTTGAAAGAGCTTCGGAACATGTGTTTGGGTTTTGGCAGCCGCTGCGTACAGCGATTAAAATAGTTTTTCAACTCAATTGGTGCCAGTGCTGAAAAATTTACCCCTTCGGCCGAAAATATATCAAGCACCTTCGAACACATTGAAGGCGAAGTTGAGGCACTTGATGAAGTGATAGCGGGGCACGGTGACTTTTGTGCCCTACTAGCTTCTCTCGGCACAACCGCAGCGTTTCTAAAAGCTGGCTGTACGCACGCGAAGATTGTGAATAGACTAACCTTCAGCCTATCTTCAATAGATTTGGTTGATATTCCCAGCGAAGACCGAAGCATAGGGAGCATATTTATAACACAAATTTGGGTGAAGGGTGGTCGGGATTTGGCTGGTGACGAGGCCCGAAGCTTGCTTAAGCCAGTATGAAACTTATACCTGTTGCTTACCTTTTCTTGTAATTACTTTTTACCTTATACGGCTTTGTTGTGTGTAGGATGATGATGCCGAAGATTAAGAATCCAAAGCACATTCCGAAGGCCTACCTGCATAGATCTTACAAGCATTTTGTTGGAACTTGTGCTCCTGTGCAAGTTGGTCCAACGGGGGAGTGAGATAGATGTAAACACGGTTTAACTCGAGACGGCAATTGCTCTGTTAATCCAGCCTCTCAAGGGCACTGTAGGGGGTATTTATAGGTGGCTGAGCGCCCAATGTCTTGATGTAAGGACGCATGTGCCCTGTTGAGGGCTTGTTCTCAAATGCTAAGAGTTAAGAACAAGGCAACACAGAAAATGTTAAGTGTTAAAGTCCTTCGTCCTCCACCACATTATATCCTTTCGGGATATAAAGAATTTCGGACGAAGGTTACGAAGGGCGTACCTTCGTAAACATAATAACGAGGGACGAAGTATTCATATAAATCATGAGGTATAAAATAAACATTTAAATGTTATCATAGAATCATTTCCATTTTTACTAACATGAATGAATATAAATGATTTCAAATTACAAATGTACCTTCGGTCCTGGACAAGCACTTGAGCAGCGGGGCACAAACTCCATGCTTGTATAACTCCCCTTCTATGATGACATACGGACGAGCTCTTGCCTCTATCCTTTTATTATAAGCTTCGTCATCTGATAGGAAGTTACCTTGAAGGTAAGAGATTATTTCAGTTCTCCAATCTTCGCTGTAAACAGGAGAAATGTTGAGGACTGCTCTTTCAAGGAGCTCCACTGAAGGTGCCTTTATTGTTTCGAAGAAGACATTCGAAGGTAACGGCAGCCCCTGTGCTGCAGACTTGGCTAGTAAATCAGCATGCTCATTTTGTCCTCGAGGAATATTCTTGACAGAAAATCCTTCGAAGGAGGCCTCGATCCTTCGGACCGTGTCTAGGTATTTTTCAAGCTTCGGATCTTTAGCCTTGCAACTTTTGTTAATATGACCCGAAACAACCTGGGAATCAGTTTTAAGAATCGCCCTTCTGATTCCCATTGCCTTTAGTTTCCGAAGGCCCAGGAGCAGGGCTTCGTACTCAGTAATATTATTTGTGCAGCTAAAGTCAAGTCTTGCTGCATAACAAGTTTTAACCTTGGATGGTGAGACCAACACAGCAGCTGCACCTGCTCCGAAGGTTCCCCAAGAGCCATCACAAAACACTGTCCACACTTCGGCATCTTTATTTGCTTCTTCATCCTGAGCCCCTGGCGTCCAATCGGCAATGAAATCTGCCAATGCTTGAGACTGGATCGAGGACCTATGCACATAATCAATGTAAAATTCATTGAGTTCTGCAGCCCATTTTCCAATCCGTCCAGTAGCTTCTCTATTTTTCATGATATCCTTCAACGGCTGCGAAGAAGGAACAATAATGTTGTATGCCTGAAAATAATGCCGAAGCTTCCTGGATGCCATTAAAACGGCATATAATACCTTCTCCAGCTCTGTATAATTTTTCTTTGAGACACTAAGGACCTCAGATACAAAATACACTGGAACTTGTTTCTTGGCTTGGCCATCAAGCTTCTCCTGAACAAGTGCCGCACTTACTGCTGAGTGCGAAGCTGCCACATATAACAGCAGAGGAGCCCCTGGCGTTGGTGGAGTTAATGTTGTTAGATCTATCAAGTATTGCTTCAGCTCTTCGAAGGCTTTTTGTTGACTTGGGCCCCATTGAAAGACTTCAGCTGACTTCAGCACCTCGAAAAATGGTAAGTTTCTTTCTGCTGATCTGGATATAAATCTGTTGAGAGATGCCAGCCTTCCTGTCAATCTTTGGGCTCCCTTTCTTGTGGTTGGTGGCTCCATTCGAAGTATAGCTTCGATTTTATTTGGATTAGCTTCGATTCCCTTTGTTGAAACCAAGCATCCAAGGAATTTCCCCTTCTTTACTCCGAAGACGCATTTTTCTGGATTCAGCTTCAGACCAGCTTGTCTGAAGCTGGCGAAGGTCTCCTGCAGATCAGCAATATGATTTTCTTGCTTCGTGCTTTTTACAATGATGTCATCGACATAAGTCAACACATTTCTGCCTATCTGAGACTGGAGAACCTTCGCTGTCATTCGGCTGAAACTTCCTCCAGCATTTTTGAGCCCCTCAGGCATCCGAAGATAGCAATATGTGCCACTTGGGGTTATGAAGCTAGTCTTCGGCTCATCTTCCTTTTTCATCCAGATTTGATGATAGCCTGAGTAGCAGTCCAGGAGACTCATGAGCTCTGAAGAAGCTGCTGCATCAACTAAAGAGTCTATCCTTGGCAGCGGGAATTCATCCTTCGGACAAGCCTTGTTGAGATCTGTGAAATCGATACACATTCTCCACTTGCCATTGGCCTTCTTCACCATAACAGTGTTAGCTAGCCACTCTGGATACTTCACTTCTCTGATAACTCCTGCACTGAGGAGTCTTTTTACTTCATTGCGAGCCCCTTCGGCCTTGTCATCAGACATTTTCCGAAGCCTCTGCTTTCGGGGTCTGAAGGATGGGTCAACATTGAGCGAATGTTCAATAACATCCCGATTTACTCCACAAAGATCATTGGCTGACCATGCAAAAACATCTTTGTTGTTGAATAAAAACCTTATCAAGGTTTTCTCCTGGTCTTCAGATAGTTGCGAGCCCAACAGCACCTTCTGCTCTGCTATGTCTTCACACAATAACATGGGCTTCGGCTGATCCGCTGAAGCTGCCTTCTCCCTCCTGAATTTGTACTGTTCACAAGCTTCAGCTCCATCTATGTTATGGATTGCCTTGGAGTCAGTCCAGCTTCCTTCGGCCCTTCTAGCAGCTTCCTGGCTTCCATGAATAGCAATAGGCCCTTGGTCCGAAGGTATCTTCATGTAGAGATAAGCTGGGTGAAGAATTACTTCGAAGGCATTAAGAGTACCACGGCCAATGATAGCATTGTAAGGATACTCCATGTCAACAATATCAAACACAATTTGCTTAGTCCTTGTGTTGTTAACAAATCCGAAGGTTACCGGCATGGTAATCTTCCCGAGTGCTACAATCTGCCGCCCTCCGAAGCCACAAAGAGGGTGCGTAGCATCATGAATCTTGTCTTCAGGCTCTTGCATTTGTCTGAAGGCTTTAGCAAATATAATGTCAGCTGCACTGCCTGTATCAACTAGGACATTGTGGACCAGAAATCCTTTGATCACGCAAGAGATAACCATGGCATCATTGTGAGGATAATCCTTAAGCTGAAGGTCTTCCTGAGAGAAAGTAATTGGAATGTGGGACCATTTTGACTTGATGAAGGGTCCCTGTACTCCAACATGCTGCACCCTTCTCTGAGCCTCCTTCTTCTGCTTCTTGTTAGCCGGCTCTGAGCAAGAACCGCCTGTTATCGGGAGCACCAGCTTCGAAGCTGAAGCAGCTCCAGCTTGATTGTTGAACGAAGCCATCAGCTCAGAAAAGTGGAAGTGAGTTCACCGGAGGTGGGCGCCAATGTTGAGGGCTTATTCTCAAATGCTTCGGTCCTGAGGAAGGCGAGAATACAAGTGTGATGCGAAGGCAAATGACAGGTTCGCGTGAACAGTACAGAGGTACTGTTCATCTATTTATAGACACAGGTCACAGCCTGTGACAAATTACAATTATGCCCCTTACAAAAGTTTACAACATTGACTCAGACCTCTATGGATAAAAAGGTCATTCTATCTCTATGTCGGTTTGTAACGCCGAAGCTCCATGAAAAGGAACCTTCGGCCATCTCTTGGGGACGACTTCAGCCGAAGCTGCTTCTTCGTGTAAGACCTTCGGCGCACCGAAGCATGGCCCCAACATGCCCTTAGACACCTAGACTATCCCCGGAATATTCCCATAAGGGAGGGTTACAGACTGTCATTACAGAAAAGCCATTACAAATCAGGCCCGTAACACACTCCTCCGCGCGGGGCCTGTTAAAATAGGCCGAATCCCACGTGGGCCTCCAGGTCGGGTGAGGACGAAGGAGGGGGCGACTCCGTCATAGGCCTTCATCTTGCGGTGTAGGGGACGAAGGGTGGACCTCGCCGGTGGACCTTGCCGGTCGTTTTGCTTCCATTGGTGCAGCGAGGTTGACGAAAGCTTGGAGCGAAGGGTAGCGTCTTCGCCTTCGCCCCAACATTTGCCCTACGAGGGACCAGTTCGATTGAGTCATCTGGTGTCGAAGACGTTGCTAGATGGTGGAGACGCTGCCCTCACTCGAAGTGGTTCCGCGGGGGTTTTTGATATGACCGTTGACGGACGCATTACTGTTGGACTGCGGGTTTCCCGAAGCGTCGCATCCTGCGTATAAAAAGGGGGGCGGCGCGGGTCAGGTTCTCTTACTTTTGTGTGCATCGCAAAACCCTAGCCTCCTTTTTGAAACCGTTCGCATGCTCGCCTGCCCTCCTTGTTCCTGTTTGTCGGAGATCTGGCCCACGTCAAGCAGACTGCTCGCCGCCGCCAACGGTACATAGTCATGCCGTCTTCTTCCTCGTCTGCTGCAAACATGCCCCCGGCCGATGCAACGTCCGAGGATATCTTGAGCAACGTGGCGGCGATGGAACTACATCTGGGTGATACGATGGAGTTCGGCATTTCGCGGATTTCCTCGGTTCGCGTGCAGGATATGCAGCAGCTGGGGTATTTTGGCAGCAGAGTTGGGCGTGTCCCGAGGGCGGAGGAGGTTCCTGAGCCTGAGGGCGAATTGATCGTGTTTGAGGCGTTTTTCACCGCTGGCCTTTGTCTGCCTGCACATCACTTTGTGGCGGAGGTCCTGCAGAGATTCGAGGTCTAGGTCCATCAGCTGACACATAACGCCATGGTGGCCCTAGCGAAGTATGTCTGGGCAGCGACTTCGTATGGCGGTAAACCTTCTGTGGAGGTCTTTGCCAAACATTACTGTCTGCATTGGCAAAAAAGAAAAATTGGACACAATATTGCACAGTTTGGATCGTGCACATTTACGACGAGGACCGAAAAGACTTCGATGGAAGTCGTGGAGTTAGTTCCCTGTGCCCGCAATAAGTGGGGCCACTGGTGGGATTTCTAGTTTTATGTTTCTGAGGGCGAAGTCGAAGACCACCCAGGGCTCCCCGTGGCCGTGATGTGCTCCCATTATTATGTGGCATTCCCGCAATTTGAGGTGGCAGAGGATGATGAAAATGAAGGAGCCCTTCGATGCGCTGCCCGCACGAGTAGCGGGCGCGGTTTAGTTGAGGAATTCATTGGGTATGGGGTATGGCCCTTGGCACATGGCTAGGCACTGGGCGAAGTATGCCCTCGCGAGATGCCCTCCCTGGGTGGGCAGCGAGTGCGAAGTCCGGCCTTCTCGTTGGATCTACATGTCTAGGATCCCACCGCGTTCGTGCGTGAAGTGGAAGATGGGGCTGCGCATATTGTGGGGCGTTATGTGCCTAGGACAGAGGCCCTGCGGAGTTGGGATATCTGTGGATCCAACGTCCGCCTGAATAGGGTCTTCGAGCTCAATCGCTTGCCATACGGCGGCTATCCCGGAGATGACGCTGTCGACCGCCGCAGGAAGAGTGTAAGACCCAAAATTAGTAGGAAAAAAAAATATAAACAAAGTATCATAATGCTTTGGAAATTAGGAAATAAGAAAATGATGAGAAAAGGATTTTTCTTTTTAAGGAAACCATTTATACATCCCATGAAATAAATAACAAGGAGAATAAAACTTAAATTAGTAATATTAAAATAGTATGGTTTATATTCACCTCTGAGTTTCAATTGATACATTTGAAAAATCTGAAAACTAAAATAGAAGTATAAATTTGAATTTGGAATAGAAAATAGAAAATAAATGGGAAGGGAAGAAAAGAGAAGTAATATGAAAACATGAGTAATATATTTGAATAAATATTCTCAAACCAAATACTTTTAATTGCACCAAAATGAACCAGTTACAAGTTTGAATTGAATTGGTATTTTGAATTTGAATTTGAGTTTGAATTCAAATTTAACTTGAAAATGGAGAAAAGAAAATAGAAAATAAAAAGAAAAAGAATGAAAACCTTACCTGGGCTCGCTGCACCATTTTCGGCCCACTTAGGGAATCATCACCGCGCGGCCCAACTTCACCCCCCGCCGCACCGCACTCACTCGCTGACGCGTGGGCCCCGCCCGTAAGTCTCTCTGCGCGCGCATAAGCCAAATACCTCACTGGATCGTGGACCCGCATCGTCAGGCCTGTCTTCCCCGTAAGCCGTCCCGAAAACAAACTCCGCGCGTCGCGCGCTCCGTTGCCCCGACCACCTCGCCGAAGGACCCGCGGCCGTGTGATACTCGCCTGCACGGACTCCGCTTGCACCTGTGTATAAAGCCGACCCCTTCCTCCGTGCATCCATCCCGTCTGTCGCCATTACCGCCGAATCCCCTTCCGCCTATCGAAATACCTCGAGAAGCCATCGTTGGGCCATCCTTTAGATCCTAGGTGCTTCGGCTCGGTTTGCTGTTGAAGTCCTCCAAGTTGTCGGGCGGGATTGGCGACTGGTGGCGCGCCGATTCGTCACCGGTGGATCGATCTCCGCCGCTCGCCGTGGCCAAGACCTTCTACACCGTATCGCGGGGTAAGTCCATGTCCATCGCATTCAGTGTACTTAGGGCATCGTGTAGCAGTCTTTAATTGAGTTTTCGTGCACTGTATCGCCAAATCGAACTTCGCCGGCGATGGCGCCGCCATGGTCCGGCCGGTTCGCCGCCGTCCCGAGCTGGGGATTGGGGAGAAAGGCTCCTGACCGTTGGATCTCGTTGTGCGGTCGGGATTAGTTAGTTGCATACCCCTTCGCCATGTGCGATCTGGGCCGTAGGATTGGATCGTGCGGTCACTGTTTAATCTCGCCCACTTAAAATCTTACCCGTAGATCCGGGATCGTGCGGTCATCAACATATACCGGTTCGCATAGTGCGCCGATCTAATCATGTCCCTTGAAAACAGATCGGACGGCCGAGATCTGAGAATTCCCCTTCGCCGTGGCACTTTTGTTAAAGAGCCCCTGCCTTTAGTTGAAATAGAACCCGCCGTCCATGGGCACTGTTGACTGAGTCTGGGATGACTTACACCGAGCCCCCTGCGTTTTCCATTAATTGAGGCCCAGTCCAGTGATCGATTAAATTGAATAAATAAAATAGAAAACAGATTTTTAATATGAAAATAATTGCTAGAACTTAGATAATTCATAGAAAATTTATTTTAGCTCCAAATTGAACCATTCCAGTTTCTAAAATTTTGTAATAATATTCTTCATCATTTTGTGCCTCTGTTTTGGCATGAAAGGCTCAATTAAATTTATCTAATACTTAATCTTGTATTAAACACATAAAACATTAAGAAAATCCATAACTTAAAATCTATAACTCCAAAATTAATGATTCCTGTTCCTAGAATCTTATTTTAATGTGTAGATTATTATTATGTATTTTGTTTACTTGTTTGGTGTGATGTTAAATTTTGCCTACACTGTTTGTTTGTATTACTACGACTAGCAGTGAGGTCACGAGTCACCTGAAGATCATCCTGGTACCTGGATTCTCAAGGCCCAGGCAAGTTGTGCCCTTGATCACTTCTTTTTACCCACTCATGTTCTAATTAATCATAATGATCTGCATAGGTTAATTTTTGATGGGACCCAATAGGTTACCCTAGTTTGTCTATCTTTATACCTTGTTTACCACTCAACTTTTTGGGTAGTACTTGCTAGTGCTTTATGTGGTTTTGGGTATGAAGGTACATTATTCATGATCACACTTTTATTATATGTTTATTATTACTGTTCATGATAAGATCATTATGTTAATTGGAACATGGAGCGACTACCCGGGAAAACAGTGCTACCACAAGGGAGGAATGGGACCCCTTGGCTGATTAATTAGGAAAGCTAGTGGAAGACTACCTTACCCGAAAGGGGCAAGGGCAGTAGGGGAGTGGTCAGTGTAGGGAGGCCCTCGGGAGGATTTTGCTGCGATGGCGGTCCTGCAAGGGATTCCTGCATTGGAACTTCCTATAAACTGTAGCGGGTTTTCTGAAGCTAGTGGAACTTTGTAAAGGCCTCGTAGTGTTACCCTGCCTCGCTTCCTCGGTAGAGGTGTATGGGAAGTCGCGATCCCTTGGCAGATGGGTAACATGACTTGTGGGTAAAGATGCGCAACCTCTGCAGAGTGTAAAACTGGTATACTAGCCGTGCTCACGGTCATGAGCAGCTCGGACCCTCACATGATTAAATTATGGAACTTAAACTCAATTTGTCATATGCATTGCATCGCAGGTGAAGTTGTTACTTTTGTTCTACTATTTTAATTGGGTTGGTATTTACTTATACTTAGTAACTGCTAATAAAATTTTGACCAACTTTAAAAGCAATGCTCAGCTCTAACCATCTTCTTTGGTAAGCCTTACACTTCACGTGAGCTCCCACCTTTGGCGAGTTCATGCACATTATTCCCCACAACTTGTTGAGCGATGAACGTATGTGAGCTCACTCTTGCTGTCTCACACCCCCCCCCCACAGGTCAAGAACAGGTATCGCAGGATGAGGCGCTTGGAGGATGCTGCGATGAGTTCGTGAGAGGTCTAGGTCGTCGTCTCCAAGTCAACTTTGGGTTGCTGGACCGTTGTCTCCTTATAATGTAATTATTTATTTTGTATAGAACTCCTGTTATATATAAAGTTGTGACATTCGATCCTGTGCCACTATTCATCATATGTGTGAGACTTGGTCCCAGCACACCAGGTGATTATGTTTACGCTCGGGTTTTGGACCCCTAAAATCCGGGTGTTACAGAAGTGGTATCAGAGGAATGTTGACTGTAGGACGAAACCTAGATAGAACTGGACAACCATTGTCTACTTACCTTACTCTGATCCTTTCTAAACTTTTCTTAATCTTTTCTCATCTAATTCCGCTTTACTCTGATTATTCTTACCTTTTTTCCTTCTAAAGACAAATGTGGATTTCACACTCTGAAATCCTGTGCCTAAAGTGACCTTTAGGAATAGGAGACCTACTCTCAGGAACAAAAACAAAACTATTTTTATGGTTATCTATGCACCTGAATGTTTGTTCTTATGATATTTTGTCTGATTTGGATTTTTGATTGAGTGTGATGGGTTGTGGAGTGATGCCCACAATTACATCTACAAAAACGTATAGGCATAAATAGAATCCATAAGAAAACTAAACCACTTAGATTATCCTCCATTAAAATGTATCTATCTCATAGAGATCCCTCTAATCTTAAAAGACTCTCCCATATCTTAATAGATTCATCGTATCTTATAAGATTCTATCTTGTCTTACTAGATCCACCTCATCTTAAAAGATTCTTCTTACCTTAATAAATTCACCTTATCTTGAAGAGATTCTAACCTACCTACATCATATAATCCATCCTATCCCAAAAGATTCTAACATGTATCCTACCCTAGTAGATCTATCTGACCTAAACTAGTCTAACCTAGTCATATCCAACCTAATCTAGATTTTATCTAATCTATTATGATCTAATCTAGAGTAAAGTTACTTAATGCTGGTACACAAGATGTGGCCATACTCCTAAATCACTTAAGCCTAATTTGGAGACTTATATCAACTTGGCCATACACAACAACTCGACCTATATAACAAGTTACATAACTTACCCAATTAATAGAGTCTTAATGGATTGCATAATCTATCAACCACCACCTGACATCAAACCAGATTTTGGCCTACATCATGTAGTTTATCTCACCCATATATATCTAATCGTGACAAAATTCTATCCTACCTTTGGATATTCACCTTATACGACTGGTTACCTTAACCTGAACATAAAACAAATATTAAGCCCTACTAAAGAATCTTCAGATTATAACCAGCTACTAGCTTATTTATTCCGCTTATTGAATAATTTCCTTTGCAAAACTATTACCATATGCTTCTAACTTTCATGGTCAATACCAGGAAAGGAAAGATTATCACGCAACAGCAAACAGAAATGAATTCTCTAAATCCTCCACCTATTGAAACCGAACAAGTGGTTGCTGCCCAAAGACTGGTAATACAACAATTAACAGACCTGGTGACCGAGATGCAAAACCAGATAAGACAACAACGCGAGGAAATACGTCAGGTCCGCCAAGAAATAAGGCAAGCACGGTTGGAGAGACAACAACAACAACAACCTCCACCACCACCACCAGCTCCACCAAGCTACATAGATATAAATTATGATGATTTGTAAGATCTAGATGTTACTTTAGTTAGTAGACGATATGATATTATTTTAGAAGGAACAATAAGGTCTATTGACCCTATGTTTTGTTAAAGAATTATACCTCATGCTGAGATTTCTTTGTTTGTGCATATGTTCCGAGAACAATATGAGTATACATCCATTTTCTTACAAATCTCGAGGACGAGATTTTTGTTAAGGGGGGTAGGATTTGTAAGACCCAAAATTAGTAGGAAAAAAAATATAAACAAAGTATCATAATGCTTTGGAAATTAGGAAATAAGAAAATGATGAGAAAAGGATTTTTCTTTTAAAGGAAACCATTTATACATCCCATGAAATAAATAACAAGGAGAATAAAACTTAAATTAGTAATATTAAAATAGTATGGTTTATATTCACCTCTGAGTTTCAATTGATACATTTGAAAAATCTGAAAACTAAAATAGAAGTATAAATTTGAATTTGGAATAGAAAATAGAAAATAAATGGGAAGGGAAGAAAAGAGAAGTAATATGAAAACATGAGTAATATATTTGAATAAATATTCTCAAACCAAATACTTTTAATTGCACCAAAATGAACCAGTTACAAGTTTGAATTGAATTGGTATTTTGAATTTGAATTTGAGTTTGAATTCAAATTTAACTTGAAAATGGAGAAAAGAAAATAGAAAATAAAAAGAAAAAGAATGAAAACCTTACCTGGGCTCGCTGCACCATTTTCGGCCCACTTAGGGAATCATCACCGCGCGGCCCAACTTCACCCCCCGCCGCGCCGCACTCACTCGCTGACGCGTGGGCCCCGCCCGTAAGTCTCTCTGCGCGCGCATAAGCCAAATACCTCACTGGATCGTGGACCCGCCTCGTCAGGCCTGTCTTCCCCGTAAGCCGTCCCGAAAACAAACTCCGCGCGTCGCGCGCTCCGTTGCCCCGACCACCTCGCCGAAGGACCCGCGGTCGTGTGATACTCGCCTGCACGGACTCCGCTTGCACCTGTGTATAAAGCCGACCCCCTTCCTCCGTGCATCCATCCCGTCTGTCGCCATTACCGCCGAATCCCCTTCCGCCTATCGAAATACCTCGAGAAGCCATCGTTGGGCCATCCTTTAGATCCTAGGTGCTTCGGCTCGGTTTGCTGTTGAAGTCCTCCAAGTTGTCGGGCGGGATTGGCGACTGGTGGCGCGCCGATTCGTCACCGGTGGATCGATCTCCGCCGCTCGCCGTGGCCAAGACCTTCTACACCGTATCGCGGGGTAAGTCCATGTCCATCGCATTCAGTGTACTTAGGGCATCGTGTAGCAGTCTTTAATTGAGTTTTCGTGCACTGTATCGCCAAATCGAACTTCGCCGGCGATGGCGCCGCCATGGTCCGGCCGGTTCGCCGCCGTCCCGAGCTGGGGATTGGGGAGAAAGGCTCCTGACCGTTGGATCTCGTTGTGCGGTCGGGATTAGTTAGTTGCATACCCCTTCGCCATGTGCGATCTGGGCCGTAGGATTGGATCGTGCGGTCACTGTTTAATCTCGCCCACTTAAAATCTTACCCGTAGATCCGGGATCGTGCGGTCATCAACATATACCGGTTCGCATAGTGCGCCGATCTAATCATGTCCCTTGAAAACAGATCGGACGGCCGAGATCTGAGAATTCCCCTTCGCCGTGGCACTTTTGTTAAAGAGCCCCTGCCTTTAGTTGAAATAGAACCCGCCGTCCATGGGCACTGTTGACTGAGTCTGGGATGACTTACACCGAGCCCCCTGCGTTTTCCATTAATTGAGGCCCAGTCCAGTGATCGATTAAATTGAATAAATAAAATAGAAAACAGATTTTTAATATGAAAATAATTGCTAGAACTTAGATAATTCATAGAAAATTTATTTTAGCTCCAAATTGAACCATTCCAGTTTCTAAAATTTTGTAATAATATTCTTCATCATTTTGTGCCTCTGTTTTGGCATGAAAGGCTCAATTAAATTTATCTAATACTTAATCTTGTATTAAACACATAAAACATTAAGAAAATCCATAACTTAAAATCTATAACTCCAAAATTAATGATTCCTGTTCCTAGAATCTTATTTTAATGTGTAGATTATTATTATGTATTTTGTTTACTTGTTTGGTGTGATGTTAAATTTTGCCTACACTGTTTGTTTGTATTACTACGACTAGCAGTGAGGTCACGAGTCACCTGAAGATCATCCTGGTACCTGGATTCTCAAGGCCCAGGCAAGTTGTGCCCTTGATCACTTCTTTTTACCCACTCATGTTCTAATTAATCATAATGATCTGCATAGGTTAATTTTTGATGGGACCCAATAGGTTACCCTAGTTTGTCTATCTTTATACCTTGTTTACCACTCAACTTTTTGGGTAGTACTTGCTAGTGCTTTATGTGGTTTTGGGTATGAAGGTACATTATTCATGATCACACTTTTATTATATGTTTATTATTACTGTTCATGATAAGATCATTATGTTAATTGGAACATGGAGCGACCACCCGGGAAAACAGTGCTACCACAAGGGAGGAATGGGACCCCTTGGCTGATTAATTAGGAAAGCTAGTGGAAGACTACCTTACCCGAAAGGGGCAAGGGCAGTAGGGGAGTGGTCAGTGTAGGGAGGCCCTCGGGAGGATTTTGCTGCGATGGCGGTCCTGCAAGGGATTCCTGCATTGGAACTTCCTATAAACTGTAGCGGGTTTTCTGAAGCTAGTGGAACTTTGTAAAGGCCTCGTAGTGTTACCCTGCCTCGCTTCCTCGGTAGAGGTGTATGGGAAGTCGCGATCCCTTGGCAGATGGGTAACATGACTTGTGGGTAAAGATGCGCAACCTCTGCAGAGTGTAAAACTGGTATACTAGCCGTGCTCACGGTCATGAGCAGCTCGGACCCTCACATGATTAAATTATGGAACTTAAACTCAATTTGTCATATGCATTGCATCGCAGGTGAAGTTGTTACTTTTGTTCTACTATTTTAATTGGGTTGGTATTTACTTATACTTAGTAACTGCTAATAAAATTTTGACCAACTTTAAAAGCAATGCTCAGCTCTAACCATCTTCTTTTGTAAGCCTTACACTTCACGTGAGCTCCCACCTTTGGCGAGTTCATGCACATTATTCCCCACAACTTGTTGAGCGATGAACGTATGTGAGCTCACTCTTGCTGTCTCACACCCCCCCCCACATGTCAAGAACAGGTATCGCAGGATGAGGCGCTTGGAGGATTCTGCGATGAGTTCGTGAGAGGTCTAGGTCGTCGTCTCCCAGTCAACTTTGGGTTGCTGGACCGTTGTCTCCTTATAATGTAATTATTTATTTTGTATAGAACTCCTGTTATATATAAAGTTGTGACATTCGATCCTGTGCCACTATTCATCATATGTGTGAGACTTGGTCCCAGCACACCTGGTGATTATGTTTACGCTCGGGTTTTGGACCCCTAAAATCCGGGTGTTACAAAGAGGCCAGTGGCCGTGACTGAGGGCCCTTCGCGGGAGGCCGCCCTAGCCACTAAGAAGAGAAACTAGGTACTACAGTGGGGGACTGGGAGTCTCTGATAGTTTTGCTGTGGAGTTGATGGGGACGTGCGCAGCCCCCAGGGGAAGGATGTCTTCGCCCGAGCTCTGGGAGTCTTCGGCGCGAATGCTGGAGGTTACCGAGGGTCGATGGCCCAAGAATGTTCCGATCCCTAGCGCGGCTGACGAAGACTTCTTTACGTCTCGCATGGTTCGTGACTTGAAGGTTTTTCCTTACGGACGGAATATTGCTGTTGTTGTATCGGCAGTGATGGAGAGGGACTATCAAGACGATGTGCAGAAACGCCGGGCGGTCGTCAGGATCGTGGACCCTATGCGTGAGGCGAAGAAGGCGAGGGGGAGCGCGAAGGCTGCTGCCTCTGGCAATAGCAAACCAGTGCCGACTGTGAAACCGTCCGCCGCCGGGCACAGCACCGCCTGGCACAGCAAGGCGCCGGCGAGTGCGAAGGCTGCTGCCTCTGGCGGGAGTAAGCCGCCCCTGTGCGGACCCGTGAAGGAACGAAGGCTGCCTTCGCCAGCGCGGCGTGTTGCCGACTTCGGCACGGACATTAGTGTCGATGATTATTTTGTTGGTAAGAAATTTTTTTTTCGACTAGGCCTTTAACCAGTATCATGGTGCAGGATCGGGTGAGGGGCAACTGGCTGTTGTCCCACCTCTGGTGGCAACCACTTCGCCGACGGCGGTGTTGGGGTGAAGGGTGCCGCGCGGGACCAGTGGGCCACTTTCTGCGTGAGCGGCGAGATTCTATCGGCCGCCGCCTCTAAGGACGTGGTGAGCTCCATGTCACAGCGACTGAGGGAAGAGTCGCAGCAGCTGTCACAGCAGCTGAAGCGAGTAAGTTGTGTTGGACTTCGATGTTTGTTGTTTTTATGAGGATTCGGGTCTCATGGGTTGATGTCAGGCTGCTGACTTTGCTGACCACGTCGCGTCGGGTGCCTTGACTGCGGACGTTGCTGCCGAGGTCAAGAGTCTCCAGGCACAGCATGCGGACGCTGTGCGAGAGAAGTCGGCTGCGAAGAGCAAAAACCGTAGGCTATCGGAGAAGGTGGTTGCCTTGGAGGCCAAAAAGATGGATCTCTGGTGCCAGCTGGCGGAGGAGAGGTGGGAGGCAAATAAGGCCATCGCTGATGCGCAGGCTACGCAGGCCGAGGCCAAAGTGGCGCGGGCGGAGGGCAGTCTCGCCCGCCAACACGTCGAGGAGCTGGAGGCGGAGTTCAACGCCCTGTGCAGCCGCGTGGACAAGGCCGAGGCCTCGACGCGCGTGGAGGTCGAGCGGACGCATGTGTAGTTCGTGGACGCGTACCGGGAGCTGGGTGCGCGGACTGCTGACTTCGAAGTGCCTGGCCAAGAAGCGGGCCTTCACTTCCTTGAATGGATGCAGGAGGAGCTGCTGGTGCTCCCGACCATTGTGACGGGTTTTATGTCCTTCGCCTCCCTCGTCATCTGCGAGGGGGCCGTGAATGCCTTGTCCCGTGAGGGGTGCAGGCATTACGAGGTCTTCGACCAAGTGGACAAAAATTTTGAACGTGAGATCTTCAAGGTCGAAGACCCTGTGCTAAAGCAGTCGGCGGGGGCGCTATTCGATAGGATGTGGGGTCCACATGGCCGAGAGGCGGTCAGGGAGCGGTCCGACCGGGCGATAGAGCAGGTAAATGCTGTTTTTTGTGTAGTTATGTGTGCAGGTATGTGTGGTTTTGCTGAATGAGTGCTGTTGCTGCAGATGGCGCATGCCGAAGAAGTCGAGGACCTTGGTGGTTTGGACAGCGCGCTGCCTGAGGCCGCGGAGGTCAATCCGGTGCTGCCATCTGTTGCCGGTGAAGGCCCCTCGGCGACCCCTGCGCCGACTGTGGCCGGCAAAGACCCCGCACAGGCCCCTGCGCCGACGGGCGAAGACGCCTTGAAGGTGGTGGCCGAGCCAGCGGCCGAAGACCCCACAGCTGCGGCCGGGTCTTCGTAGGTGGCTGAATAGGTGTTGAGGAGTTTGAAAATTTTGTGTGTGTGATACTGAACCTTGGTTGTTGCGCAGGTTCCGGGGTTTGGGCCTGTGCACGCAACCACTACTGACAATGTTATTTTTGTGGCGGCTTCGACCGTGGCTGCTGATGGTGATTCATTTGGCTCTGTGTCTAAGTGTTTTGAGTCCGATGTTTCTGGGAGTTCGATTGCATGGACAGAGGAGTCTTCAGACCAGGACTTGGATTATTTTGCAGCGTTAGATGTGGCTGCAGTGGAGCCTTCGCTGCGTGCGGAGGGTTCGGAGGAGCTCCCAGGCACGAGTACTAGGTATAGGCGGCGAAGGGCGGTGGCGAAATGGAGAGTGAGTGGATTGTCGCGAAGCGATAGTCGTCATCGTAGTGAGATGGATAGTGGTCGTCTTCGCGTGGACGGGATTGGTAAGCAAGAATTGTTGTCCTCGCCGATTGGGGTGAGTGTAGGTGAGGGGGAGCTGCGAAATCTTTTTGAGGGTGAGGATTAAGGATAATGCTGTTCAACTATAGGGAGATGGGTATCATCCCGAAGGTTGAGCCAATGTGATGTATGATGCCCTCGCTGTGTATGTAACCGTGATTTATATGATAGGCTGCGCGCCTTCGTTGATCCGGTCACGCTCGTAGGCGACTTCTGCATAGATTCTTTTGGGAACGACTTCGAACTTTGCGTACTTGTGTTGTTCAGGCCGCGCCTGTAAGCAACTTTTGCACGAAGAGTGTTTTGGAAAAGACTTTGATTTTGCGCGCCCATTACTCCAGCTGCACCCTTAAGGCGACTTCTGCACGGGGAGTCTTTTGGAAAAGACGTCGATTTTGCGCACTTGTTGTGCTATTCCGGCTGCACCCTTAGGCGACTTTTGCACGGGGAGTCTGGCTGCACCCTTGGGCGACTTTTGCACGGAGAGTCTTTAGGAAAAGACTTCGATTTTGCGCACTTGTTGTGCTATTCTGGCTACACCTTTAGGCGACTTTTGCACGGAGAGTCTTTTGGAAAAGACTTCGATTTTGCGCACTTGTTGTGCTATTTCGGCTGCACCCTTAGGCGACTTTTGCACGGAGAGTCTTTTGGAAAAGACTTCGATTTTGCGCACTTGTTGTGCTGGTCCGGCTTCACCCTTAGGCGACTTTTGCGTGGAGTGTCGCACGCGAGGGTAGTCAGCGCTGTCCCTCGCGGTGACTTCGATTTGGTCGAATGCCAAAGACCATCGATGCGGTCTTTATCAACATGTTCTGCCTTAATTTTTGCGGGGGATTTTTGCGGGTATATTACATGGCTCCGCCTCATTAAAAACCTCACCCCCGGGAGGAAAAGAGTGCGGGCTGGAATGATACTGTTTGGTGAATTACAAGGGCGTGTTGGCCCTAAGGATTCAAACAAAAAATTTACGGAGATTATCGATATTCCAAGAATGCTCTAGGTCTTCGCCAGATGGCATTGATAGCCTGTACGCGCTGGGGCACGCCTTCGTCTTGATGATGAAAGGACCCTCCCATTTCGGCTCCAGCTTGCCTCATGACTCTGTCCGAGTTGTCCGGACGAGTACGAGGTCCCCTTCGTCAAATTCTCTTGGGACGACTGTGTGGTCGCGCCAGGCCTTCGTTTGAGCTTGGTATTTGTTGAGAGCCTGCAGGGCAAAGACACGGTCTCCGTCGATGAGGTCTTTGGAGGTTGGTTCGTCTACGTCGGGGGCGGCTGAAGCGCTTGTCCGTGGTGACCCATGTTTGATTTCTTATGGAGTCATGGCCTCTGATCCTTATAGCAATCGAAAAGGAGTGAATCCAGTTGCCCGGCATTCGGTCGTGTTCAGCGCCCAGACTGCTTCAGGTAGCAGATCGGCCCATTTACCCTTTTTGTCGTCGAGAAGCATTTTCTTGATGGCAGTGAAAATCTTGCCATTGGCGCGCTCCACGACGTCGTTAGATTGTGGGTGTTATACTGAGGCGAAGGCAAGCTTGGTGCCAATGGAGAAGCAAAAATCCCTGAAGTCCTGGCTGTCAAAATTGTTTGCCATTGTCGACTGTGAGCTCAGACGGGACTCCGAATCGGCAGATAATGTTTTGCCAGAAAATTTTCTGGGCAGTCTTCGACGTTATTGTGGATGCTGCCCTTGCCTCGATCCACTTGGTAAAATACTCGACGGCGACGAGGTGAACTTGAGGTTCCCTTGGGCCGTGGGTAATGGCCTGACAATGTCTAGCCCCCAGCGTTGAAGTGGCCATGTGTGGGCGATCAGCTTTGTGAATTGCAAGGGTTTGCCCGAACGAGGAGAGAACTTCTGGCAGGCTTCGCACGACCTCGTGACTCGATTTGTGGTGCAGATTATAGCAGGCCAGTAGAAACCTTGACGGATCACCTTGCCAGTGAGGGCCCTGAGCCCCGAGTGGGAGCCATAAGTGCCGTTGTGGACTTCGCGCAGGATCTGGAGGCCTTCGGTCTGTGTGACACATTTGAGCATGGATTGACTGATCCCTTTATTGTATAGCTGGCCCTCAATAAGTGTGAAGTCCCAGCTTCGGTGTTTGAGGCGCTTGGCCTCGTTGACATCACTTGGATGGTAATATCCTTGCAAGAACAGGGTTATTGGGGCCCGCCAGTCTTTGGCTATGATGAGGTTGACGATGCGATGGCCCTCGGCGTTGGTGGTTATTTGCAGACCCTCTGGGTTGCGGACGGCTGGTGTGCCAATGACATGGTAGAACACGTCGGAGGGTAGGGCTTCGCCTCTCGCTGCTGCTTTGGCTAACGCATCGGCTTCATCATTCCTGGCGCGGTCCACATGCTGCAGGGTGAAACCCTTGAATTGTTTCTCAAGACTGCGAACGGCCGAAAGGTACTACAGAAGTGCAGGGTCTTTTGCTGAATAGTCTTTTTCGATCTGGCCAGCAACGACTTTGGAGTCTGTCTTGATTATGCAGGTGGTCACGCCGAGTGCTTTCAGCTTGCGAAGGCCCAGGATAACGGCTTCGTATTCTGCTATGTTATTTGTGCACCTGTCAGATTCCAGAGCGAAGCTGAGGTGTGCTGCGTATCTGTGCTTGACGCCGGTGGGTGATGTGATAATTGCAGCCGCGCCTGCCCCCGCATGGCACCATGCGCCGTCACAGTGGATGGTCCACACCTTCTCTGAGGGCTCTTCTTGCTGCCGTGCTGGCCCTGTCCAGTCGACAATGAAATCTGCGAGGACTTGCGACTTGATTGCTGTCCTAGGCGTGAAGGTGATGTGGTATTCAGAGAGTTCGGCTGCCCATTTGGCGATGCGAATGGACGCCTCCGGATTTCTAAATAGTTTGCCGAGTCCCCTGTCCGTGGTGACCCACACCTTGAACGCTTCGAAGTAGTGGCGCAATTTGCGCGATGCCATGACGACGGCATAGGCAATTTTTTCCAACTCCGTCATGTTGCATTTGGAGGTCGTGAGGACTTCGGAGACGTAATAAACTGGACACTGCCGAGTTGTGCCCTCTCTGTCCTGCTCTTGGACCAATGCTGCACTGACTGCATGTGGCGAAGCGGCAACGTAGAGCAATAGAGGTAGCGAGGGGTTGGGGCTTGTAAGGGTTGCCAGTTCTGATAGGTGCTGTTTGAGTGATGCGAAGGCTGCCGCTTGCTCTGGTCCCCATGCAAAGTCTTTCGCGCCGCGTAGCGTCTTGAGGAAGGGTAGGCTTCGCTCTACGGATCTGGAAATGAATCTGTTGAGGGCGGCCAATCTGCCTGTCAGGCGTTGGACGTCTCTGGTTGACTGTGGAGGCGTCATGCTAATGATAGCCTGGATCTTGGTTGGATTGGCCTCGATCCCGCGATGCGACACTAGGTAGCCCAGTATCTTCCCCTGGCGAACTCCGAAGACACACTTTTCGGGGTTTAGGCGAAGTCATGCTTCTCGCATGTTCACGAATGTTTCTGCGAGGTCGGCTAGATGATCCTCTTTGCTTTTGCTGGCGACGACGATGTCGTCCACATACATGAAAATGTTCCGGTCTACATGGCTCTCGAGCACCGTCTTGGTGAGGTGAGAGAAGGTGGACCCAGCGTTCTTTAGTCCCTCCGGCATTTTGACGAAGCAATACGTGCCGAAGGGTGTGATGAAGCTGGTACTGGCCTTATCTTCCTCCTTCATATATATTTGGTGATAGCCAGAGAAGCAGTCGAGGAGTGACATGACTTCGCATCCGGCCGCACTATCGACGATCTTGTCGATCCAGGGCAGTGGGAAATTATCCTTGGGGCAGGCCTTATTGAGGCTGGTGAAATCGATGCACATCTGCCATTTGCCACTCTTCTTTTGCACCATGACGACGTAAGCGAGCCACGTAGGGTAGGCGACTGGCTCGATGAAATTGGCCTCCAGCAGGCGGTGGACTTCGGCTTTAGAGGCTTCTATTTTTTCATCAGACATTTTGCGCAGCCTCTGCTTCTTCGGCCGCACCGAGGGGTTGATGCCCATACTATGTTCGATGATAGTGCGACTGACTCCGACCAGGTCGAGGGCAGACTAGGTGAAGACGTCCTTATTTCTATAAGATAGGAGATGAGTCTCTCCTCGTCTTGCGAAGTCAGGTCTTCGCTTATAATGACTGTTTGCTTGGGCGTCGCCGGGACGAGGGGAACTGTCTTCGTTCCATTGTTGCTTTGCAGCAGTGCCTTTTCATGCTCGTTGGCGGTTGGGCGGGTAGCCTCGGGGGCTTCGTGCTGTGTCGTAAGACAGTGTACGTTCCGTTGCCCTGGAACGAAGTCTCTTTCAATGTTGCGCGCGGTCTGCTGGTTGCCATAGACTGTGATCACACCGTGCGGACCCGGAATTTTCATGCACAAGTAAAGTCCATGAATGGCCACTTCAAACTTGTTGATGGAGCCTCGACCCATTATGGCGTTGTACGGGTATACCATGTCGACAATGTCGAAGGTGACCTGCTCACTTCGTGCATTGGGCGCTACACCGAAGGACAAGGGTAGCTCTATTTTGCCCACAGGAAAGGTGCCCTTGCCGCCGAAGCCATATAGGGGGTTGTCTGAAGGCTTAAGCAAACTGTGGCTGATGCCCATGCGGTCGAAGGCGTGGAGGAAAATGATGTCCGCCTGGCTGCCGTTGTCAACTAAAACTTTGTGTAGGTCCCAGCCTGCCACGCTGCAGTTGATTACCTTGGCGTCAATGTGGGGTGCGCTACACAGGTCGACATCTCTAGCGTCGAAGGTCAACAGCACGTGGGACCACTTCGTTTGCACGACTGGGCCAGTGATGGCGACGTGGTTGATGCTTCAGTAGTGGTCCCTCTTCTGTCGCTTCGTGTCAAAGTTGACGCTGGACCCCCCAGTGATCATGTGAATGACTCCGCGATACGGCTGATCAGCGAAGTCTTCTTATTTTGGTGGTTGGGGGTGATTTGGGTGGTGGATGTTTGGCTGGTGCGGGTTCGGAGGCAGTAGTGGAGGTGGTACGACTTGTACCTCCTCGTGGTGTTGGTATGCGTGGTTATGTGGATGCTGAGTGGGGCCATGGTTGTATGATTGTGGGAGGTGGTGTTGATATGTGTGCGCGACAACTCTTGGGTTGTCGGCTAGTTGTGTCCGGGACATCCTATCCCTGGTGGCCTTCGTTTCCGGGCAGTCCCTCGGTGGGTGCGCGCAGTCTTCGTCGTGAAACAGGCAGTAAAATCTACGTGGTTTCTGCGCCCGTCCTTGGCCCCGTCCACGGGTGCCGTTGCCGCGTCCCTGGGGGGTTGATCTTGACGGCGAGGGGCCTCACCGGCGGGGTGCTGGTTGGCAATGTTATGCACCAGCTGCTGACTGCGGCTGTCCCGACCGGAGTCTGACTGCGAAGGTCTTGTCCAAGTTCGGCTGGACTGTGGAGGGTCCTTCGGTTTCCTCTGGGACTCGACCTTGCGCTGGTGGAGGTCTTCGGATCTGGCATATTTTTCAAACAGCTGATAGAGCTCTTGGAGGTTCTTGGGTGGGTCCCTGATGCAGTGACTATAAAGGATGCCAGCCCGAAGGCCACTGATGGCGTAGTGAATGGCAATTTGGTCGTCGACCGAAGGCAGTTGTGACTTAAGAGTCAGGAACTTGCGGTAGTACTCCCGCAGGGTTTCTTTCTCCAGCTGCTTGCAGAGTGACAGTTCAGCCAGGGCATCGGTGTCTGGGCAGTACCCTTGGAAGTTGAGCAGAAATTTGTCCCGGAGACTTCTCTAGGAGTCGATGGACAACGGGGGCAACCTGGTGTACCAGGTTAGGGCTGGACCCTCGAGGGCGATGATGAAGGACTTGGCCATCGTGGCGTCGTCCCCTCCGGATGACGCGATAGCGACTTGATAGCTCATGATGTACTGTGCTGGGTCAGTGCTGCCGTTGTATTTGGGGTAGGTCCGTGCCCTGAAGTTGGCAGGCCATGGTGACACCTGCAATTGCGAAGCTAGGGGGCTCCGCTCATCAAGGTAATTGATGCCTTGGAAAGCTGCGGCGTGCGGGATGAAGGGTCCGCGCTATGGAACGAATAGGTCTCCTACTGGCGCACGCTATTGGAGGGGCGGGCCGTGCTGCAGATCATGTTGGCCTTCGCGCTGCATGAGCGCAATCTCCTGCTCAAGCTCTTGAGCCCTCTGCTCCTCATCTCGTATCATTTGGCGCACCTTGGCCTACGCAGAGACACGTTGGCGCTTGGCCTCGACGATTTCTTTCTGCTTCTGGAGGTTGCGGTTTCTGAGGCGCAGGGCCTGTAGCTGTAGCTGTTCTTCTGCGGAGACGCCGAGGACCTCGCCGTCCTCTGCTGCGTCCTCGCCCTCTGGTGGAGCGAAGCCTAGGGGTGGCACTTGTGGCTGCCCTTCGGAGCTGTAGGTGCGGAGGGTGCCTTCTAGAGTGTGTTGATCGTTGCGCTGTCTCTTACTGTGTGCTTCGTCTTCGCCAGCTCCTTGGTGGGTGTTGTCGGCGAGGGCCTTGCCCTTTTTCTCAGCTTGCAGTGCTGCCTTCACTGCCTCGTCGACGGATGGGGCTGCCTTCGAATTAGCTCTTTTGGGTGCCATCACGGGTGGTTTGCTCGTAGCACGAATGGTGGGCGCCAATGTTGGAACTTGCGCTCCTATGCAAGTTGGTCCAACGGGGGAGTGAGATCGATGTAAACACGATTTAACTCGAGACAGCAATTGCTCTGTTAATCCAGCCTCTCAAGGGCACTGTAGGGGGTATTTATAGGTGGCTAAGCGCCCAACGTCTTGATGTAAGGACACATGTACCCTCAGACACCTAGACTATCCCCGAAATATTCCCGTAAGGGAGGGTTACAGACTGTCATTACAGAAAAGCCATTACAAATCAGGCCTGTAACACACTCCTCCGCACGGGGCCTATTAAAATAGGCCGAATCCCACGTGGGCCTCCAGGTCGGGTGAGGACGAGGGAGGGGGCGACTCCGACGTAGGCCTTCGTCTTGCGGTGTAGGGGACGAAGGGTGGACCTCGCCGATCGTTTTGTTTCCATTGTTGCAGCGAGGTTGACGAAAGCTTGGAGCGAAGGGTAGCGTCTTCGCCTTCGCCCCAACACATTTTATTATCTTTGCAAATGATATTGTAATCGAGAATTAAACATTACTCTGTATATTTGTCCATACCTTGTAATATATTTTTACCTTTCCATCCATGTATAAATTGCTTTGTTGTGGATGAAACTTGTATATTTTGAGCCGAAGGTGAAAACACCTTCCCTTCTTTTCGTACACAATGAAGCATATGCTTGCTTCTTCGTGCTCATCAAAGCATTGTTACCAAAGCTGAAGTATCTGTTTGTGCTTCATGTCATGAAGATGATGATCCTATGAATGTCTATATGAATGTATATGAATGCAATGAATGATGTAATGTAATGTGCAATTGAATGTCCGGAACACACACACGAAGCCACACCCAGACTCTACATCCCCTTAGGAACGACTTTTGAGTCTTTTAAGCTCTGCATCCCCTTATAAATGACTTTTGAGCTTCTTCACCTTCTATTTCGGTGGCATTTAAGTTTTGCATCCCCTTAGGAACGACTTTGAACTTCTTCATCTTATATTTCGGTGGTATTTTGCTCTGCATTCCCTTTGGAACGACTTTTGAGCAGAAAACTTATGTTGCGCTCCCTTAGGAACGACTTTTGTAGCTTCGTCAAATTTTTGGCTTTGCATTCCCTTAGGAACGACTTTTGAGTAGAAAACTTATGATGCGCTCCCTTAGGAACGACTTTTTGCAGCTTCATCATGCTCTGCATCCCCTTGGGAATGACTTTCGAGCTTCTCCCTGTTTTTATTTTTTGCACTCGATGGTGCGGGCTCAGATTTTACATATTACATTTTTTGGGGGGATTTGGCCCACGTAGGACTAAATGATAATGAAAAAATTACAAGCTATGGCCCCATTAAAAACCTTTCTCCCCTCTTAAAAGGAAAAGGGTACCATAGAAAAAATGAAAAAATATCAGAAAAAATGAAAAGAGATTACATCAAATTACACATAGTACCGCCGAAGCTCATCCGAATTCCAAGATCTTGGTATGTCGTTGCCGTCCATATCCTTCAATCCATAAGAACTGGGTCTTGATGAAGATATTACCAGAAAAGGACATTCCCACTTCAGTTGCAACTTGCCACTGTATCTGGGTTGGCAACTCTCCAAAGGACCAGATGTCCTAGCTTAATGTTTTTCAATTGAACTTTTCTATCACGCCACCTTATTGTTTCAGCCTGATATTTATTGATGTGCTCTATAGCCTGAAGTCTGGTCCCTTCTATAGTATCTTTTGTTATTTGATAATCAGCTTCATCTTCTGCCGAAGCTGTTGTTCTTATTGACCCTATCTTTGCTTCTTATGGAGTTATTGCTTCGTCACCAAATAGGAGCTTGAAGGGTGTAAATCCTGTTGACCTTGACACAGTTGTGTTGTGGCTCCACACCACTTTAATCAACTCATCTGTCCACTTTCCTCTGGGCTGGTTGAAGATTAGCTTCATTATTCCTGTCATTATAATGTCATTTGCTCTTTCTACCAGCCCATTTGATTCTGTATGCCTAACTGATTCAAAATGAATCTTCGTACCAATTCGGTCACAAAAATCTTTGAATGTTTCGGCATCAAATTGTGTTCTATTGTCCACAGTTATTGCCTTTGGCACACCGATGCGACAAACAATATTCTGCCAGAAGAATTTTTAGACCGTGGCCGAAGTTATTGTAGCCAAGGGCTTCGCTTCAATCCACTTAGAAAAATATTCTACTGCCACTACAACATACTTCAAGTTGCCTTGTGATGGCGGGAGTGGACCTAACAAATCCAAGCCCCATCTTTGCAATGGCCAGGTTGGCTGTATTAACTGAGTTAGCGACGAAGGTTGTTTCTGGTCTCTTGCACATTTTTGACAATTTTCGCACTTTTGAACCAGATCGGCTGCATCCGAAGCTGCCTTTAGCCAATAAAATCCTTGTCTGAAAACCTTCCCCAGCAAAGGTCTAGACCCAATGTGAGATCCACACAGAGCTGCATGTATTTCCTTCATCAGCTCTACACCTTCGGTTCTGGATAAACACTTTAGCAGTGGAATATGGTCTTGTCCTTGCTTCCATTCTTTTATTATAAACTTCGTCATCTGAAAAACAGTTACCTTGGAGGAAAGATATGATTTTAGTCCTCCAATCTTCACTATGTACGGGCGATATTATAAGCACTACTCTTTCCATAAGTTCGACCGAAAGTGCTTTTATTATCTCAAAAAATACTTCCGAAGGTAGAGGGAGCCCATGTGCTGCTGACTTAGCTAGCAAATCTGCATGCTCATTTTCCCCTCTTGGGATATTTTTTACAGAAAAACCTTTGAAAGAAGCCTCCAACCTTCGGACTGTGTCCAAATATTTTTCAAGCTTCGGGTCCCTTGCCTTGCTGCTTTTGTCTACATGGCCAGAGATGACTTGGGAGTTAGTTTTAAGAATTGCCCTTCTTATTCCCATTGCCTTTAGCTTCTGAAGCCCTAATAGAAGGGCTTCGTACTCAGCAATGTTATTTGTACAACTGAAATCTAGTCTTGTTGCATAGCATGTTCTGACTTTAGAGTGTGCTACTAGAACAGCAGTCGCTCCTGCACCGAAGGTTCCCCAAGAACCATCACAGAAGACTGTCCAGGCTTTAGAATCTTTTGTTACTTCTCCTCCCTGAGCCCCTCGCGTCCAATCGGCAATGAAGTCAGCCAACGCATGGGACTGGATTGAGGATCTATGTACATAATCAATAGTGAATTCATTGAGCTCTGTAGCCCATTTTCCAATTCTTCCAGTAGCTTCTCTATTCCTCATTATGTCCTTGAGAGGTTGTGATGAAGAAACAATTATATGATATGCTTGAAAATAATGGCGAAGCTTCCTGGAGGCCATCAACACAGCATATAATACCTTCTCTAATTCTGTATAATTTTTCTTTGATAAACTTAGAACTTCGGAGACAAAGTATATTGGTGCTTGTCTTTTGCCTTGGCCATCTTGCTTCTCCTGTACAAGTGCCGCACTGACTGCAGAGTGAGATACCGTCATATACAGGAGTAACGGAGCCCCTTGCGAAGGTGGAGTTAGAGTTGTCAAGTCTATCAAGTATTGCTTTAATTCTTCAAAAGCCTTTTGTTGAGTCGGACCCCATTGGAAAACTTTGGCTGACTTTAATATTTCAAAGAATGGTAGATTCCTTTCTGTTGATCTTGATATAAATCTATTTAATGATGCCAACCTTCCTGCCAATCGCTGAGCCCCCTTCTTTGAATTTGGCGGCTCCATCCGAAGGATAGCTTCGATCTTATTTGGATTGGCTATGATTCCCTTTGTTGATACCAGACAGCCAAGGAACTTGCCCTGCTTTACTCCAAAAACACATTTTTCTGGATTCAATTTAAGACCACCTTGCCTAAAATTGGCAAATGTCTCTTGCAAGTCGACAATATGATTCTCTTGCTTTATACTTTTTACTATGATATCATCAACATAAGTCAACACATTCCTGCCTATTTGAGAGTGAAGGACCTTGGCTGTCATTCTGCTGAAGCTTCCTCCAGCATTCTTGAGCCTCTCAGGCATCTGGAGGTAGCAATAAGTACCACTGGGAGTTATGAAGCTAGTCTTTGGCTCATCTTCTTTTTTCATCCAAATCTGATGATAGCCTGAGTAGCAGTCTAATAAACTCATGAGCTCCGAAGAAGCTGTTGCATCTACAAGGGAGTCTATTCTTGGTAATGGGAACTCGACCTTTGGACATGCTTTGTTGAGATCTATGAAATCAATACACATTCTCCATTTGCCATTAGCCTTCTTCACCATAACAGTGTTGGCTAGCCATTCTAGATATGTTACTTCTCTGATAACACCAGCACTGAGAAGTTTCTTTACTTCGTTTCGAGCATCTTCAGCTTTATCCTCAGACATCTTCTGAAGTCTTTGCTTCCTTGGCCTGAAAGATGGATCCACATTAAGTGAATGTTCAATGACATCTCTGTTGACACCACAAAGATCATTAGCTGTCCAAGCGAAGACATCTTTGTTGTCAATAAAAATCTTAGCAGAGTCTTTTCCTGCTCATTAGATAGCTGAGATCCCATCAGTACTCTTTGATCTGCTATATCTTCACATAGAAGCATAGGCTTCGGCTGATCTGCCGAAGCAGCCTTCTCTCTTTTGTGCTTATATTGCTGGCAAGCTTCGGCTTCATCTATGTTATGGATTGCCTTTGAATCTGTCCAACTCCCTTCAGCCCTTCTGGCAGCTTCTTGACTTCCATGGATAGCAATGGGCTCTTGCTTCGAAGGTATCTTCATGCATAAGTATGCTAAATGGAGTATAGCTTCGAAGGCATTAAGTGGCCCTCGACCAATGATTGCATTGTATGGGTACTCCATGTCGACAATGTCTAAAACAACTTGCTCAGTTCTTGTTTTGTGGACATAGCCGAAGGTAACTGACATTGTGATTTTGCCAAGTGCCACAATTTGTCTTCCTCCGAAACCACAAAGACGGTGTGTAGCATCATGAATCTTTTCCTCTGGTTCTTGCATCTGCCTAAAAGCCTTTGCAAATATAATGTTCGCTGCACTGCCTGTGTCAACCAGAACATTGTGGACCAGAAATCCCTTGATGACACAAGATATAACCATAGCATCATTGTGAGGATAGTCTTTTAGCTAAAGATCCTCCTGGGAGAAGGTGATTGGGATGTGGGACCACTTGGACCTGACGAAGGGTCCTTGAACCCCAACATGCTACACTCTTCTCTACGCTTCCTTCTTCTGCTTCTTGTTGACTGGCTCTAAACTTGAACCGCCCGTAATTGGGAGCACCAGCTTCGTGATCGAAGGTGCTATAGCTTGGTTATTGAACGAAGCCATCGTCTCAACATTGGAAGTGAGTTCACCGGAGGTGGGTGCCAATGTTGGGGACTTGTTCTCAAATGCTATGAATTAAGAACAAGGCAACACAAATGTTAATGGTTAAATACCTTCGTCCTTCGAAGCATTATGTCCCTTAGGATATAATGATCTTCAGATGAAGGTCATGAAGGACATACCTTCATCATCTCGATATGTAAGAATAAAAATAAGTACATATGAGGCATAGAAAGAACATGAACAATTATATTAAATCATTAGATTATCATTACTCTCATTATATAATCATGAACAAATATTAATGATATCAAATTACATTTGTACCTTCGGCTTGACATGGCAATAAGTCCAAGAGTGACGTATGAGCGATTACAAGTCAGCGTGAACAGTTCGAGGTTACTGTTCACCTATTTATAGGCACGGGACACAGCCCGGTCAAAATTACATTTATGTCCTTGATAACAAATTATAAACATCACACAAATCATCAGGGACTGTACGGTCTTTTCCTCTTTAAGTCAGTATCGCCCTTTGTCTCAAGGCGTGTCGTCATGCTGAAGCTCCTTATGTTGTAGCTTCGGCATACATCTTCGTGTTACGTCTGTCTGCATATCGTCCTGTCGAAGGTGTTTTTGCATAGAGGACCTTCGGTGAAGAAGAAGGCTCCCAACAGGAGTAAAACCGGTTGAACTTGATACCAAAGTATTATGATTTCATACTACTTTTATTAATTCATTTGGTCACTTGCCCTTCGGTAGATTAAATATGGATCTCATTATTTCGGTAAGAATGATGTCGTTTGCTCGCTCGACTAGGCCGTTGGATTCTGGGTGCCTTACTGACGCAAAGTGTATGTTTGTACCAATTTTATCACAGAAGGTTTTGGTGGCTTCAGAATCTAACTGCGTTCCATTGTCCACTATGATTGCTTTGGGTACTCCAAAGCGACAATTTATATTTTGCCAGTAGAATTTTTGCACTCTGGCCAAAGTTATTGTGGCTAGTGGTTTAGCTTTGATCCATTTAGAAAAGTTTTCAACTGCTATAACAACATATCGTAGATTCCCTTGAGCTGGTGGTAGAGGCCCTAACAGATCCATTCCCCATCTTTGTAACAGCCAGGTGGGTTGAATTAATTGAGTTAGCGATGAAGGTTGTTTTTTGGTCTTTAGCACATCTCTAGCAATTATCACATTTATGTACCAAATCTGTTGCATCCAAAGCAGCTTTTGGCCAATAAAATCCTTGTCTGAAGACCTTTCCTAAAAGTGTTCTGGATCCGATGTGTGCACCACATATGCCCGAGTGGATTTCCTTCATCAATTCTTGACCTTCGGTTCTGGATAAACATTTTAAAAGGGGTGAACAAACTCCTTGCTTGAATAGTTCCCCTTCTATGATTATATATGATCTTGTTCTAGCTTGCATTCTTCTGATGTAAGCTTTGTCATCTGATGGGTGGTTGCCCTGGAGGAAAGATATGATTTCTGTTCTCCAATCTTCTCTGTATGATGATGATATCGTGAGTACAACTCTTTCTATGAAATCTATCGAAGGTGCTTTCAAGATTTTCAAGAACACTTCTGGTGGAAGAGGCAGCCCTTGGGCCACTGATTTGGCTAACAAATCTGCTACTCGTTATCACCTCTTGGAATATTTTTTTATCGAAAACCCTTCGAAGGAGGCCTCCATTCTTTGAACCATGTCAAGATACTTTTCCAACTTCGGATCCATTGCTTTACTGCTCTTATCAACGTGACCCGTGATCACTTGGGAATCAGACTTTAATACTGCCCTTCTTATTCCCATAACCTTGAGCTTTTGAAGTCCTAATAGCACTACTTCGTATTCTGCGATGTTGTTTGTACATTGAAATTCTAACTTGGTTGCATAAGAATTCTTCATTTTTATGGTGAAATCAAGATTGCAGCAGCGCCTACACCGAAGGTGCCCCAAGATCCATCACAGAAGACAGTCCATACTTCTTCATTTGGTATATGTGTTTCATCCTAAGCCCCTGGCGTCCAATCGGCAATGAAGACTGCTAATGCCTGGGATTGTATTGATGATCGATGTACGAAGTCAATGATAAACTCATTGAGCTCCACGGCCCACTTTCCAATTCTTCATGTTGCTTCCCTATTTCTTATTATGTCTTTCAAAGGTTGGGACAAAGGGACAATTATGTGGTGTGATTGAAAGTTATGCTGAAGCTTACTGGAAGCCATGAGTACTGCATATAATACTTTTTCTACGTGTAATTTTTCTTGGATGAACTTAGTACTTCTTACACAAAATAAACTGGTACTTGCTTCTTCATTTGGCCTTCTAACTTTTCTTGGACCAATGCTGCACTATCAGCAAAATGAGAGGCAGATATGTATAGAAGAAGTGTAGCCCCTAGCAAAGGTGGAGACAGAGTTGTCAAATGTATAAGATATTGTTTCAGATCCTCGAAGGCCTTTCGCTGAGCTGGTCCCCATTGAAATACTTCGGCTGACTTTAATACTTCAAAAATGGCAGATTTCTTTTTGCGGACCAACCTCTGGGCACCCTTTCTGGACTTCTGCGATTCCATCCAAAGTATTGCTTCTATCTTTCTTGGGTTAGCATTGATTCCATTAGTTGACACAAGGCAGCCAAGTAATTTTCCCTTCTTCACTCCAAAGATGCATTTTTCTGGATTTAACTTAAGACCTGCTTTTCTAAAGTTAGCAAATGTTTCTTGTAGGTCTGCGATGTGGTCTTCTTGCTTTGTACTTTTGACTATAATGTCATCAACATAGGTCAGAACATTCTTGCCAATTTGGGTACTCAACACTTTTGATGTCATTTTACTGAAGCTTGCTCTAGCATTTTTTACCCCTCAGGCATCCGGAGATAACAGTAGGTACCACTCGAGGTAATGAAGCTTGTTTTAGGCTCATCTTCTTCATCCATATATGGTGATATCCTGAATAGTTGTCTAGTAGACTCATGAGTTCCAAAGTAGCAGTTGCATCTATGAGGGAATCTATCCTTGGCAAGGGAAATTCATCCTTCGGACATTCCTTGTTGAGATCTGTGAAGTCAATGCACATTCTCCATTTTCCATTTGCTTTCTTCACCATTACAGTGTTGGCAATCCATTCTGGTTAAGTGACTTCCCTAATTACTCCAACACGAAGGAGTCTTTTGACTTCATTTCTTGCACCTTCGGCTTTGTGTTCTGACATTTTTTGAAGCTTTTGTTTTATTGGTCTAATGGTGGGATCCACATTGAGAGAGTGTTCAATGATACATCTGTTGACTCCACATAAATCATTGGCTGACCAAGCAAAGACATCATTATTGTTGAACAAAAACTTTTTTAGATTCCTTTCTTGCTCTTTGGTTAATTGCGATCCAAAAAACACTTTTTGACTAGCTATGTCTTCACAGAGGAGTATGGCTTTGGCTGATCTACTGAAGTTGCTTTGTCCCTTATGTGCTTTTGTTGTTAGTGAACTTCAACTTCATCTATGTTGTGAATGGCCTTGGAGTTATCCAATTTCCTTCAGCTCTTCTTGCAACTTCTTCACTTCGAGGCATTATCTCTCTGAGATAATAACCCATGGACGAAGGCGATGGTGGACGTTTGTTTTTAAATCTTTCGTGAAATAAAAAAGAGATGAACAATATGTTGCTTATTTCTTCCTTCATCTAACCGTTCCCCGAAGGTCATATGAAGGAATGGGTTTTCAAACAAAGAGTGAACATATGTAAGCGTAAGGAGCAAACAAGAAAGAACAAATCCTTTATCTTGTTTACATATTCATCTCAGATTTCACTTCTGATAATTTAATAAACAATTACATTTATACATTCGACTCTATACGAATGAAGGTTCGAAGGTAGCTTCAGAAGATGAATGATTGAGAGTGTGTTCCCTTCTTCCCTGAAAAGAGATGAACAGTACTGGGCACTATTCCTCTATTTATAGACCTAGGGCACAGCTCAAGTAAATTTACAATTGTACCCTTGATTCCTATACATTCATTCTAATGTACACATCGAGGGTAAAGTTGTCCTTCTACTCCTTTTGACTTAGTTTGTTGTCCCGCAAAGGACATTCGCAATATTATTGAAGCCTTGGCGCTTTCCTTGCTCGATACCTACCTTCGGTTCTCTCCCTTCGACATTAGTTCAGTAGTTCATTTGTCAACAAAGCAGAATAGTTACTATGGGTCTGTTTGGTTGGGCTGTGGCTGTGAAAAAAGTTGTTGTGGGCTGTGAGCTGTGGAAAAAGCTGCTGTAGGCTATAAGCTATTAAAAAACTAAAAATCGTTTGGTGGAAACCACTAAAAGTCGTTAAAAATTTTTCGATATATATTTTCACAGTTCCATCCGAAAAGCCACTAAAAGCAGGTCCAGGGGTGCTTTCAGATTTACACTACGAGAGAGTCGGCTTTTAGAAAAAGCTGCTTCCTGGATCCAGCCCTTTGGTTGGCTTTTGGCTTTTAGGGGGGCAAAAGCCAAAGCCAAAAGTCAAACCAAACACACCCTATGTCTTGAGGACCTTGGGAGAAGGAGACCCCTAACAGTAGCATCCAAAATTCTTGTGAAGGCCTTCCGACCTTGCTTTCGTTTGGTAATGCAACTCGTAAACTCTGTAGAAACCTTCGAAATTTACACTCATACCTTGACTTTGAAGGGCTCATATATAAATCTAAGTCCAACAATTGCATTCGGTTTTAGCTGATGCAGATATATTTCGAACTTCTTCAACACCTCAGTAATCATTTCGTACATCAGAAACCGAAGCCCAACGCGGAAGAAGCTTTTGAACACCACAACTTCATCATCCTTCGGCTCCGGGATGATTTCATCACCAGCGAATCTAATTAAATCATCATCCTTCTTACCATTATATCCAAGTTTTTTCATCACATCTAAATCTGAAGCCTTCACAGTAGATTTCCCAAACTCAATGTAGCTAGGCTTACTCGAACAAAGAATATTTGGATCATCTTCATCACCATCAACTTTGGCTTCACCTTCGGCTTCATAATCACTTTTCCGAAAAATACACTTCTTCCCTAGTACTCGGCTCAGCATTGTTGGACTCCCTCCTCGCTTCTGAAATCAGGGTTGTCTGAGTCATGTCTGCAACCTCACCCTCATTGACCAATCTAGCGATCATGTGAATCCTAGCCATTGCGAGACAAGCCAAAGTTTTGTTGAAAGCTTGATAGTGTGAAAATACCTTTGGAGGCAGTAAAAATTTCAGCAGAAAAAAGCACGAAAACAATAAATGTTGTAAAAACCTGCAGCCAGCCAGTCTGTTTATATAGCTCAATAAGCGGTGAATACGAATGGTCAATGGCGCTCAAGTTTTTCCTTGTTTTTTAACAACAAGCTCAAGGAAGGTGTTTTTTGGACCTTCAGCATAAAAAGCCTTTGTATGTTTCGTGGATCGAGCTCGTTATGAAAAAACGATCTAGCACCACAAAGGGGCTACTGTTGGGGTCTTTTTCTCCCGAAGGTCCTGAAAACATTCACTAAGTGACCGTTCCTTCTGTTTTGTCATGTGTATACTGCTGGGTTAATATTGAAGTACTAATGACAAAGGATAATGCCGAAGGTAGGTTCCAAGCAGAACAAGCATGAAGGCTTCAGATGACCATTGTGTACATGCTTCAAACGAAGCTAATTCCGGAATACCTTTGAAGGCTGATGAACTAAGCTGAAAGAAGGAGAAGGATGACTTTACCCCTGGCATGTATATTAGTCTGAATGTATAGGGATCAAGGATATAATTGTAAATTTACATAAGCCATGTCCGGTCTATAAATAGCGAAACAGTGCCCTGCACTGTTCATCTTTTTCCCTGGGTGGAAGGTGAAACTCATTCTTCTTTCCATACGAAGCTGTAATTCTTATTTCCCTCCCATTGTAATTTTTACGAAGCCGAAGGTACTTATCCAAACTTATAATTCATATGATAGAAGAAAATGATTTCATCATATTCTATCTTTCATATGAAGTATACTCCAAATTATCTAGTTTCTTGTAATTACAGTACCATGCCATTATATATATTTGAATGGTTTATTTGCATAAACTAATTTTTACCTTTGTCCCTTCCTCTTATCTCCTCTCCGAGAGTGATAAGATGAAGGGATGAAGATGACGTTTAATCCATTTGTGTTGTCTTGATTTTTGATACCTTCAGGGGATTGAAATCAAGTCCCAACATCTTCTTTGTCACAAGGAAAAATAAGATAATCCTCTTGTAACATAGGCAACTCAAATTTATCTGAAGGCATGAGATCAGTAGAATTACATAAATTATTTTTTGTATCATCCATAGAAACAAATTGTTCTCTCATAAGTCCTTTCACATTAGTCCAAGTTTGTGGTTTCTCATAGTCATGCAAAATTTTCCACCAAACTAATGCATCATTCGTTAAAGTACTAGCCACAATTTTAATTTTTTGCCTATCACATATACAACATCGTGCAAAACTCTTACCCATCGATACTTCACATTCATTTTTACTCATTTCCAATATTTTCATTAAAAAAAGAGAAGGATGGATATATTGAACCTGAGGGAGACGAATCCACATCAATGGTGTGGCTCTCAAAAGCTTTAGTCAATGCGCGCATCATTGCCTTCAATTCCAAATGGGGACACACTCACCATCAATAGGCTTAGGGCCCTTATCCTTTTCCATTTGGTTCTTTGGTCCTATCGTTATTAGTACAAAGCAGAAACAAAGGCAACAAACAAACAGTATAAACCCTACAACTACTCTCAGGGGAGGTGGTGGAACACAAGTTATGAAGCATCTTACCTCGCTCTTATATGGTTCTTACCACCACTCCAGGTGACAAACGGTGGCTGGTGTGACAACACTTAGAGTGTGGGTGTGATTGCAAAGGAGTACATGTTCTGCTCGAGAGAAAAGTGAAGCTTTGGAAAGGCCCACTAAAATAAATATATAAATATATATATTTGGCACACAAGTCAGTAACAGATAGCAATATTGAATAAGTATTTCAAGTATTCGTCCTAGTTGCTAGCCTAAAGAATGTATTAGAACAGTTGAACTAAGGCACAAAAGAGGTGACAAGGACCTATGAACAAGGGACAAGTTGGAATGAAAAACAATCACACAGGTGCACAAATCAATGATGTTCCTCCTTATGCACACTCTTTTTATCTTTTTTTCTCTAATTTTTCTTCTTATTGTTATCTTTGTTTTGTGTGCCTTTCTTTTCACTTGTCTTTTTATATTCTCTTTTTTCAAAAGAGTGCTGCAAAAACAAGATATAACACATGAGTATATATAACACATGAGTATAAAAAATATTCGTGTCTTTCTGTCACAAATTTTATGCTCTAACTTGAACAGATAGTTTGTCAAATTTAAGGACCTAAAACGAAAAAACTCACAACATGAAAGTTGTAGCTATAGTATTTCTCTTTATTTAAGATATATCGATTGCCTATATTGGATATAAGAAGTGGGAGATATTGACCCCGAAATATATACTAGTCCGAAATTTCAGGATCACAAACATATTTTCTTCCAATACCAAGAACTCCTTGATGCTGACGTTTTCTAGAAATCTTGTAAATACGAAAGTTGTGGATAATTTTCTAATCTTTCTAAAAAGTACAAAAACACTAAATTCCGAGTTCGTATGCGAGATTTATGCTCAAAATAACAAACTTGGCAGAAACTAATCTGATAAGGATGAGATGAAAAATGATGGGATCGGTTTTTGAAATTGAATTTGTGGAATTGTAGTGGATAAAAAGGGTCAAACTAAACCAAAAACAAATCTAAACCAGCATCAAGATCTAGGACACAAACTCTATACGGCGGAACCTAAAACCAAATTGTGTAAAGGCTAAGGCGAAGTCTGTAGGTCATGATACACTAATGGTTTTTAAAGATATGATCTAACGTTAGGACTCTTTTCACTTTATCTTTTTTGTGGGTTATTGGACGAACAAAACCAATCTAAAGGTAGGGTTATACCTCACGGGTAACCTGAATCTTGATACCACTTTTTAGAGGGGGAGACCCGATCTTCCGTGAGGTATGATAACTTGATTGGGTGGAGGCCTCGACATTGATGATCCAAGGCTCCGAGCAAATGGATCCTCAAAATCACTACATCACTGCTCCATTACTAATCACCCGTGACACATGAGTGACCTTGCTACGAAGGCTTATCCCTGCAAGCGTAATCAAGAGCACAAGCAAGAATAGGATAATGCAACCAAAACCGTGTTGATTACATGTTGGGGTCTCACAAACTGATGAACGACGACACTGTTCGATGACAGATATGATCTAAGCAAAACCTAAACCCTAATGTGGTTGTGGATGTTGATAAAATAGAGGTTAGGTGTATGCGTGACCCTTGGTCACACCCCTAATGGGCTCCAACACGATACACAGCCCAACAGACGGTGTCGCAGTACCAAAACAAAATCTGAACAATGACTTGTTTTGACGATTCACGTTGACTCCAGATGAATTTTAATGTGGTTCCAATTGGGTTAGAAAGATTATCTCCTTAGCTTTCTATCGATATAAAGCCCAACTTAACCGGAGTTCGGATGCATCCTGGGCGTCTGTTTTAATGCAGACTGATCCTGGACTCCAAGGTGGAGTCGAAGTTGAGTAAGACTTGGCTTTCTCTTGTTGTAATCATCATAGCTTCTTCTCCTTGACATCTTAGCTTTTCCCAAGTCCTTACTGATCCTCTCCAAAGTTTCTAGTCATCAAAACATCCATGGCAACAAGTGTAAACTCTAAAACAATAGTGACTAGGTAAGAACAAACCTGGAGATTTAGCTATCATGCACGTGCTCGTGTTGTCGATCCATACATTATTTGTATGGGAGTGATGTCCTCATCAGTCATCACCTCATCTCATATGCAAAACCACTTTTAACCATACTAACCTAATTAGTCGACTAATTTCCAATTACTAACATATATCATCTTTCGCCTTTTGAGATTACTTGCTTAACATCCAACTACTTAGTATATCACAGGTTTAATTCACATAACCGGCAAAGTACCAACATATTTTATAAAAATTTCTTGAGGCAACTACGACAAGATATTGACATCACCACATACACAAAAATCATCACAGGCAATCTAACGGAACTTATGGGCTAACTCCTTAGAAACACTACACCCGTCTATCACTCAACTCTTCACCTAACCAATTCACCACCTTTGTATGCATATAACTCATCTAAACACATCTGACAAAAACATCCACTGAGATACTTTTCACATGGCCTATATCTCGATCTACGGTATACTAGACGATGCGGCAGTTACGGTAAAGCATCATTTTACCACGAAAGCAAAAATACTAGGCCAATTCCACGCATCGCCACTACACCATCCTGCGTCTCTCAAAATTTATCGCACAAAAAATAATTTATTCTAACTCGCCAGGGACACCGACAACACATACTATATCTCCTCGTCGCATCACTAGAACAACCATGCACCGCAAACACGTACATCACAACATTCTCCACATAACTCGCAATCCGCATACAACATATTTGCACACACCTATGGTCCTCAAACTTATGCACATGACATCGACCAAATTCGCTATTAGAATAAACCACACGGGATCAACCCAGACAAGTCGAGACTAGATGCGCATGATGTCCACATGGCTCGGTATTTCGTTGAACACTATGGACGCGAAAACAGTGAGGATGGCGGGGAGTCTCACTGAGGGTCAATGATGTCGTGGACGGGGCTGTCCACAACACACTGCTTGGTTTGGGTATTTTGTCGAACACCTATGAACGTCGACAGCGAGGCGCAGGGAATGCTTGATGACGATGTTGCGGATGGGAATGTGAGTGCCAAGGTTAGCGCGGCAAAACAACAAGAACGATGGCTTCGTGGATGCAGCTTGAGCACGGCGTGAGGGGTTGCGCTCTTGGGTGCCCAGACAGGGGAAGGTCAGAGAGCAGCAGCGCCGTTGACGAGAACTGTGACCCCACTACGCAAATCGTCGAACACCTGGTGAATGTTGATGGCGCCCGGCATGGGGAACCTCGCTGCTGCAGGCCCTCGACCATGGAGAGGAACAGGGGCGAGCTGGAGAGGTGCTCGACGCACTGTAAACTTGGCTGCGCATTCCATCGAATGGGGAAGGCACAAGGCCAGGGCGCTGCAGGGAGGGAGAAGACCTGGGGCATGCAGCGGCTGATGGGAAGTTGGACGTTGAAGAGGCATCCGTGGAGAAGGGGAGGAGTGCTCCCTGCGCGATCAGAGGGAGAGGGTTGCCGTGGATGGAACCTGCACTTGGGGAGGGCACCGGCATGGAAGTGCAGTAGAGAGTGACGACGCCATGGGGAGAGGAGACTCTTTGCGTTGTCTCGGAAGGAAGGGTGCTAGCCTTCATGGGAGAGCTTCTGCTCAAGCCAAACAGATGAAGGGGGCATCCATGGGGCGTGCTGGGGAGATGGTGTGGAGGAGGAAGATGAAGTGGAGAAGGGGGTCTGCGATTCCATAGGAGGAGAGGGTGCCGAGCAGGCGAGGCGCGGACTTGAGCCCAGGAGCAGGGAACTCGTCCTGTCGCCCCCGACGAGGCTGGCCAGGGTGGCATGGACAGGAAGCTGCCGAGCTCGTGCAGAGGAGGGCGAGCACTGGCCATGGGAATGAGTAGTGCTGGGAATTGGGCCGGACCAGCCTGGCTTAAGCATATCGTGCTTCGTGCCAAGCGGGTTCAGACCAGAAAAGCCTAAATAATTTTTGGGTCGTGCCGTGCTAGCCCGAATGAGTTCGAGGCGCCTGTGAATGGAGCAAAGGGGATGCGACCCAGGAGGACGGCACCTGCTCGCTGCTCCCTAGGCCCGTGGATAGATAGGAGGGAGGGATGGCGTGAGGGGAAATAAAGGCTGGTGGCTATGATTTTAAAGAGAAAGGGGCTAGTTTGTTTGCTTAGAGAAATAGTGAGGTTGCTTCGAGGCTAATGAATTCAAAATAAAATAAGGGTGCTATCGTGGGATTGGTTCGATTGAGCGGCGATGTTTTATTGGTAGGACTGGTGCTCGTCTATTGGCTGGTTTGGGCATCGTTCGTCAGTTGGTCGAGACGGGCGTGGCAAATGAAGAAACCGGTGTTCATACAAATAGGAGATCGAAAAATTTACTAGACCGAGAATTTGATTTTGGCATCGCTCAGGAATTTTTTGTCGAGCACTATTTTGAAAATAAGTTTTTAACTCAAGGTTTTGACCGGCTTTCAAATTTACTGTCGGAAAAAAGGCGAGTTCACTGCACCAAAACAGTTAATCTCTTTAAAAAGTTAGTCCTAAACTCTAGTAATTCGCGAAATCCTTGAAAGTAAAGCTATTCCGTTCGAAGTTTGACTTTCGAAATTTTTTTGTCATAAGTTAGCTTCCTAGAACCCTCTAACTTATTTTTTGTCGGAAGCTAGTAGGTTCACGTCGTTAAGTTATGTAGCGTCTTCGGCCAGCTAACTTTCTACGGCTTACTGTAGCCCTAGAAAGCCGTAGAAAGTTACTTCCTAGAGGCTGAGTAAGCCTCTAGAAAGTTAATTTGACCAGCATTATAAATGCTATTTATTTTCATTTTACATCACATTAACTGAATATGGTTGGTTTGCAAGTAAAGCTTAGGTTAGTAAACACAATGCTCCATTTTCGAGCAAGGCTTCGCCCTTGCTCTGAATTCAATGCTTATAATGCTCGATAAAATGCTTAAAATGCTCTGAATTCAGTTACCACTAATCTGTATGGCGAATACAATGCTTACAGTGCTCCATAAAATCAGTTCATATGGCTAGTAGTGTTGTTTTCAAGCATGACATGTTCCCCTTCCATCTCTCTCTCTTTTTTGTTACAAGACAACATAAAAATATCGCACATTTCAGTGCAAAGCCTGTTGCAAACACAATGCCATCTTGCTGGCAGTCTAAAGCTGCCAACTCCTAGACGCTCAAGCTGTACCGATCCAGAGCCGACGAGTTTTAACGAGTAGGAGCGGTAACTTTGGGGTAGCCAGAGTCCGACTATTGCCTCCCACTCCATCCAGGACTCGCCCTAGACTGGCACATCACGCTTTCCAATCCTGTACGGCCCCTGTAACTAAAGAGAGATGTTACCAGGGATCGCTCTGCTAGCGCCTGGTAGTAAAGTCCAAGATGAACTGGGAAGGTTTCGAACCAGAGCGAGTATGCATGCAATCACGCCGGATCCACAGGTGACGACGATGGGTCGGTCCAAGGAGATTCCTGAAGAAGCACCAAACGCACCATATTGTAGTTACTTGGAAAAAAAAAATTCGGAACTTACGTAAATGTATACTACATCCCTAAGAAGTACTCAGTATCTAAAAGACCTAAAATGGTAAAAAAAACTGTTAGAATTCTCGCTCTGCTTTCTCATATTTGTTTGAGTTCTTTCTTGCCAACCGTTGAGTTTGTGATCTAAATTTTGAAGAAGACGGCAAACTTGGCATCGCTACGCTCTGGCCCGTCCCCTACTCACATTAGGGTTTCGCCTCTGTAAATTCACTTATAATCCGCGGGAGATCAACACCTCATTGTAAATCTCCTGTGATTTGTAACCACCCGAAAAATAGTGATATTGTTGTTGGCCGGCGCCCGTGGTTTTTCCCCTTCACTTTGGAGGGTTTTCCATGTTAAATCTGTGTCTTCTCTGTGTTTGATCTAGTTTGTGTCGTATTGATTCATAACAAGTGGTATCAGAGCCGTGTTCTTGTGATCTGTGTGCTAGGGTTTCTTGTCGGCGCACGTATGTTGACCACAATGAAGTATGATCTTCCGCTGCTGGATCTCGACACACGTTTCTCGCTATGGTAGGTGAAGATGCGGGTGATTCTCTCACAGTCTGATCGCGATCTGGATTAGGGATGGCAATGGATAAACTATCCTCAGATAGTGTCTCTGGACATCCATATCCAGCGACTTATATCCGATATCCGAACCGTACCCGTTACCCGCTATGAATAAAAAATAGTATGCACGGGTAACAGATATCCACGGATATATCTGTTTGCCCACTACACATACAACATATTTAAATCCAGCAAATTCAAATATTTAAATCTAGCAAGAATCTACAAAGAAACTGGACCTGCTGGGCGATCTGGCGATGTCCTGTGCAGTGCTTGACATGGCCACGTGGAGAAGATCGATTCCCCTGCTCAGTGCTCGGCGTGGAGAGTAAGGAAGGTCGTGGTCATGAGTGGCTGGCATAGAATGGAGCTGCACGAGGACAGCCGATCTTCGGTGGCATGTGCAAATAGTGAAGCCGGCGGCGGCGCGCAGATCTGAGCTACGACGGGTGTGGGGACCGGTTGTCCGCAGTCCACACACGCTGGGTCGCTGGCATGCGCGAGGAGTGGGGACCGTGCGGGCGCGGGACCGTGGTCGTGGTGGCCTCCTGGCCAGGTGGCAGCTGGCCATCGAGGCCTCGAGGAGGGTGGGGTGGAGACTGGGGTTGTGGGCTTGTGGCTAGACCAAGACGGGTTGCTGCCTCGCCTTCCTAGATTGGGGATTTGGGGAGGCTAGACGGTCAGAAGATGGGCGGGCCGCGACGGGACTTGGGCTGGCTGTGGTCCGTGAAGTGGTTCCAAACTCCAGTTACCCCACATGTCAGGTTACTTTAATGGATATTCAGGTATTTGGGTATGGATACTGATTTTTCGTACCCATTTTAAAAATATCCACGGATATCAAATGCTACACGTATCCCTATCCACGGGTACAGGCTCATACCCAAAACCGTGCCCAACGGGTTTTTTTATCCGTGGGTAAGCGGATAAATAATATCCATTGCCATCCCTAATCTGGATGATGCCCTAGATGGGTTTGGCAGAAAGGACATCAGGACTTGGACTGATGAGGAGAGGCACAAGGATCGTAAGGCGCTCGTACATATTCACCTTGATCTGTCTAACAATATTCTGCAGGAGGTCTTGGAGGAGAAAATCATTGCTGCACTTTGGTTGAAGCTGGCATCGATCTATATATGTCGAAGGATCTAACCAGCAAGATGCATGTCAAAATGAAGTTGTTCTCCCACAAGTTGCAAGAAGGAGGCTCTGTTCTGACGCACATATCGGTGTTTAAGGAGATTATGGCTGATCTGATGTCTATGGAGGTAAAGTTTGACGATGAAGACCTAGCTTCTATTCTCCTGTGTTCTCTTCTTGCATCGTTTATCATTTTTCGAGATACCATCCTATACAGTCGTGATACCCTAACCGTGGATAAAGTGTATGAAGCTTTGACTGCGAAAGAAAAGATGAGAGAGACGGTTAACTCGAAAGATGTTGCTGGCTCAAGTGGAGAAGCTTTACATGTCTATGGCCGCAGTGATCAGAAGAAGTCATACTCATGTGGCAAAGGAAAGGGAAAGAACCAGAGGGGTCGCTCCAAGTCAAGGGGCCATCCAATGAATTGGTTTGCAAATACTGCAAGAAGATGAACCATGTAATTGAGAACTGTTACAAATTGCAGAACAAGGAGAAGAGGAACAAGGATAAGGGTCAGACCGGTGGTACTGTCTCTGTTGCCTCTGAAAATAGTTTTGCTAATGGTGATGTTCTTATTGCCTTTGCTGGATGTGCTGCTGATGATGCCCAATGGATCCTCAATTCTGCTTGCTCGTATCATGTTTGCACTAACAAATCTTTGTTTAGTACCTATGAAGCTGTGCAGAACGGAGGCACTGTTCGGATGGGAAATAATTCTCCTTGCACTGTTGTTGGCATGGGCACCATGCAAATCAAGATGTTCAATGGGGTTGTCCGGACTTTGACAGAAGTGTGGCATGTTCCATCCATGTCCAGAAACCTCATCTCTTTGATTACTCTGGACACGAAAGGTTACAAGTATACCGCCGGTGACGGTATCATGAAGATAACAAAAGGCTCTCTTGTGGTTATTAAAGGTGATTTGAAAGCTGAAAACTTATATGTGCTACGAGGTATTTCTAGCTTTGCTAATGCTGTTGCTGCTTCTGATCCTGAGACTACTAAAATTTGGCATATGCGCCTTGGCCATATGAGTGCACTTGGTTTAGCACAATTAAGCAAGAGAGGTCTTCTTGATGATTGCCATGTTGATACCCTTGATTTTTGTGAGCATTATGTTTTCAGTAAGCATAAAAGGGTAAAGTTTAGTTCTGTTGTTCATAATACCAAAAACATTCTTGATTATGTTCATGCTGATTTGTGGGGACCGTCATGTATAACTTCTCATGGTGGTGTTTGTTACATGTTGACTATTATGGATGATAAGTCACACAGAGTTTGGCCTTATTTTCTTAAGCAAAAATCAGATGCCTTTGAATCTTTCAAGGTTTGGAAGACTATGGTTGAGAAGCAGATTGAGAGGAAGCTAAAAGTTCTGAGAACTGACAATGGTATGGAGTTTTGTTCTTGTGATTTTAACTCTTTCTATAGGAAGGAGGGCATTGTGAGGCACCACACTATACCATATACGCCTCAACAGAATGGTGTGGTGTAACGTATGAACAGAACAATAATCTCCAAGGCTCAGTGTATGTTGTCCAACTCAAGTTTGAGCCGAAAGTTTTGGGCTGACGCCGCTTCCACTACTTGTCGATCAATTGTTCACCATCCACTGCTATCAATAAGAAAACTCCACTTGAGGTTTGGTCTGGCTCCCCCTATGATTATTCTTAGTTGAAAGTGTTTGGCTATACTGCATATGCACATGTTGATAATGGTAAACTGGAGCCTAGAGCAATTAAGGGTGTTTTCTTGAGTTATGGATCTAGTGTTAAAGCATATAAAGGTGGAATCCTGATACACAGAAGGCATTTTATAGTAGGAACGTTGTGTTCAATTTATATGCTATGTTCACTTTGGCTGTATCTACCAGTGCTACTAACCAGAATTCTGAGTCTATCAGTGTGCAGGTGGAGCACGTGGGAGATGTTGATGATCATGCTCCACCATCTGCTGAACCTACTAAAAATTCATCTCCTATCAATGCATCGTCACCTGTTGTGGAGTCTCATTCTCAATCTCTTGCTGAAGGTCGAGCTAGGAGGAAGATAGTTCAGCCCAAAAGACTGATTCAAGAGTGCAATGTTGCTTTTGCTTTGGCTGTTGCTGAAGAGGTTGATAACTGTTGGGGGCCTTCGTCCTCCGAAGGTCCTCAAAAACATAATTTAACAATGTCTTTCAAGTATGGTTTATGGACAGGTATCTTCGGATTTATGATAAAAGCATACACGATGAGGAGCTTGATCGTGACGAAGGTTGTCGTCGCTCCGAAGTTGTGCGGAAGGGAGCTTCGGCTAAATCGCTGAAAAGGGAACCGACTTAAAAGGGAAAAGGTTGTTCAGTCCTCATAGATTTTTCTATAAGCCAATAGTAAATGTAAAGGGCATAATTGTAATTTCTCATAGGCTGTGTCTTGTGCCTATAAATAGATGAACAGTACTCCCGTACTGTTCACGCGGACTTGTACTCGCTCGTGCGTCACGCTTGGACTTTTGCCTTCTGTCAAGCCGAAGGTATAAATGTAATTCCATATTGTTCACATTCATTCATAATGATATGATGAAAGAATATTAATGATGTCATATGATCATTTATGTTATTCCTCATGTTTCATATGCTTCTTCTTTCATTAATTTATACTGTGATGATGAAGGTACGTCCTTCATGGCCTTCTGTCAAGCCGAAGATCATTATATCCTAAGGGAAATAATGCTTCGAAGGACGAAGGGCATTAACCATTAACCTTTTCTGTGTTGCCTTGTTCTTAATTCATAGCATTTGAGAACAAGTCCCCAACATTGGCGCCCACCTCCGGTGAACCCTTTTCGACCACCTTCGGCAAGCACTGACCTTGGTCATGCCGCCGAAGAAAGCTTCAGCGCCAGGGACTGCCGCATTACAGCCACTGGACCCAAATCAGGAGACCCTTTCTCTTCGAGAGGCCCGAAGCCAGAAGAGGAAGGCCAGTAGCCCAACGCTCCAAGAGGAAGAGTTGGACCAAGAAATCAGAAACATGTTGATAATCCATCAACAAGTACAAAGGAAGAAGGAGAAGATGGCCCAACTGGCTGATCTTCAAAGGCAGATTGACGAAGCCACTGAAGAAGTACGCCATCTTGCTCAAGAAGAGCAAGATCGAAGGCCTCAACACAGGGAGCTTCATCAAGAAGGCCTATTCAATGAGGATGGCTGGTATGATGATTTTAATCATGATACCTTTACCTTTGATGATGCTTCTCCCTTGGCAGCAGAACTGCAGGCTATCCCATGGCCCCCATCATACAAACCACCTCAACTCCCTATGTATGATGGGCATTCGGATCCGAAGCAGTTTTTGATGAGTTATGAGGCAACCATATCTTCATATGGAGGCAATGCAGCTGTCATGGCCAAATCCTTCATCATGGCAGTTCGGAATGTGGCCCAAACATGGTATTCTTCTCTTCGGCCAGGGACTATTACTTCATGGCAGAAGCTCAAGGATATGCTACTTACAAGCTTTCAAGGCTTTTAGACGAAGCCGATCACAGCTCAGGCTCTGTTTCAATGTACGCAAGACCATGAGGAGTATCTTCAAGCATACGTCCAAAGGTTCTTGCGTCTCAGAGCACAGGCGCCTACAGTGCCCAATGAGATTGTCATTGAGGCCATGATCAAGGGGCTTTGTCCAGAACCTACTGCCCAGTACTTCGCTAGAAAACCTCCATAGACTCTGGAGAAGTTGCTTCAAAAGATGGATGAATATATCAGGGCTGACAATGACTTCCGCTAAAGAAGGGAGGAAGCTTACAGGTTCTCCGAGACGACCAGGGGCTTCGGAGGAAGAATACACCCGAGGCATGTCAGGTCAATTCACAACACTCAGAATGATGACAGAGGAAGTCAGCTGCAGAGGCCCCAGTATTCTTCACAATCTTCAGGGCAGCAACAAAGCTCTTTTCGGCTGCCAGCTCCAAGAGGCAGAGGCGCTAGGGTCTTTGGAGGAAGATATGGGGACCAGCCCAGGAAGATTTACTGTCTATTTTATGGTGAAGACAAGGGCCATACTACAATAATGTGCCAAATCACCATCCAAAAGCAGAAGGAGATCGCAGAAGCCAAAGCCCGGCAAAGTCAACCGAAGCAGGTCCTACATACTGCTTCGTGTCACTCACCCTACATACAAGAGTATGTGGGTAATTATCCTGCAGCTTCTATTGCTTCGGCTAGTCAGCCACAAGCTTCTTGGCCACAGCTTCCACCTTCGCCGCCACTACAACCTGCCTATTCACGAGGTCAGCAGCCAGAAGGGAGCCATCAGACTCATCAGCAGCGAGAGCTCAGGGAGGAATCCGAAGCTCGCACAGTCAACAGTACTGTGCCAGAGTCAAAACACATCTATTGAGAGATATCCTACCTCTGAAGCATTTTACATTCATTGTCATTTTCTTTTTAATAAGGAACAATTGGTGTAAATCTAGTCTTCTTGTCACTTTTAATTTCTTGTAATAGCTTCGTTCTTGTCATAATGAAATATATCTTTCCTACAGACTTATGAAGCTCAAAAACTGTCGAAGCTAAAAAGTCGTTCCTAAGGGAATGCAAACCTAAAAATTACATTGCAAGTTTTACCGAAACTACAAAAGTTGTTCCTAAGGAACGCAGCATAAGTTTGTCGAAGCTACAAAAAGTCGTTCCTAGGGAGCGCAGCGTAAGTTTGCCGAAGCTACAAAAAGTCATTCCCAAGGGAGCGCAGTGTAAGTTTTCTGCTCAAAAGTCGTTCCAAAGGGAATGCAGAGCCAAATACCGTTGAAATATAAGGCGAAGCGCGAAAAGTGAACGCGAATACCACCGAAATAGAAGGCGAAGAAGTTTAAAAGACGTTCTTAAGGAGATGTAGAACTTACACCGAAAAATAAGCGGTGAAGCCGAAAAATAAACGGCAAAGAGATTTTTGATGGTTCCTAAGGGAACGCAGATATTGTGTTTTAGTGTGGGTACGTGTCTTCGGCATTAGCATCATTCTTTGCATCATATCATCGCATCATATCACATAGCATCACATCATACATCATATCACATCAATAACATCAATTGGAAGCGAGGCCGATCTTCGGAGAATGCTTTATAAAAAATGAAAAGATGCCAAGGCACAAAGTAAGCTGAGAGTTACAGCTTCATCAGTTCTAATGTGGAAGGAGGGATCTATTCTTTACGAAGCATTGATGATTTTACAAAGGGTGGATGATTCTTACGAGGCATAAAAACTCTTCTTTAAGAAGCATGAAAAGAAGGGAAGGTGTTTTTTTCGCCGAAGGCTCAAAAACGGTATGTACATAAAGTTTCATGCATCACAAAGAACTGAATTACAAGCAATTCATATATTACATTCAAATCTTGTAAGCACCGAATATTACAAACATAGTTCAGCAAATGTTACATTAATATTCTAGAAAATGTTTTTACAATAGCTACTCTTTTTCCTTCAGAACTTTTTCTGCAACTTCGGTTAGCAGTTTGGTAACAACTTCATTTACAATAGCTTTGGCCATATTAATAATTTCTACTGCTTTCTTTGTCTCTGGGTCGGCCAGTGGGTCGAATGGCTCTGGGAGGAGATAGTTCAGCTGCGGTAGAAGACATAAATTACTTCGAAGTCACAAAAATAAACAACAAAGCTAAAATCCATTAAGTAGATACCTATCCGTCTTTCGAGTTCCATAGCTTTTTCAGCTTCTTTCGTAGTTTCTCGAGCGTCATGAATGTCTTTTTCGCTCTTCTTCATTATTTCATGAGCCATCCCTCGGCCGCCATTTTCCCAGATATCAGTGAAAAATTTTCCACCTATTGAACTCGCTTCGGCCGAGGGGTCCTTCGTATCGTCGACGGAGAATGTGACGGAACCTCTCAAGTAATTAGGCCCACCTACAGTTGTCCTTGTCCTTCGGACCTCAGACAACCCTGTAGGTGCCCCTGAACTACTTGATAAGTTCGGTATCTTTTTCCATACCTTTCCAGGAACGTTTCACCCGTCTAGCAGACAGTATGTTCATCGGAGATGCGGAAATGCGGAAGTGATTACATAAACTTACATTTATTTAAAAGTAAGAGTAAGTTATTTGTACAGACCAGAGAGTGCTGAAAAGTATTATTACAATACCTGGGAGGTAAAAACTCCTCCCATTAAGTTCTTTACATAAAAGTTTTTAAGGAGGACCCGGTCCTCTGGCAGCTTCACTCTTGATTATCTTCACTTTTCACCACCTTGGTACAAAAACAACAAAAGTCTGTTGTCTCCTCACCTAAAAACAACGGGGGAATAAACCCTGAGTATGGAATTACTCAGCAAGTCTTACCCGACTAAGGAAAAGACTCTCAAGGGTATGCTGGTTTAAGGGAGTCAAGGTAAGGCTTCTCAATAATCAAAGACTCTGTTTTGTAGAAATGCTTACTAAAGTGGATCCTTAAAAATCCAGTTTTATTGGTCAAGTTAAGTAAACTTACTTATCTCTAGAGTTCTCTCTAACCTAGTTCAAACACTTATCCTGAACTAGCCAAGTTCTTATTTCATACTTTATCTTCACTGGAGTGCTACGTGTAGGGCAGTGACCAAGTCTTCATAACCGCGAAGGTACGGCGATCCGAATCGATTATACTCAGCTGAGGATCTCCAATCACACGACATATGTAGCACTTAACCCTTGCATATGTCAACCCGCCACCAGGTTTCTTAAGACCAGATCAGGTTCACGCAAACCGAGAGCACAGATACACCACCGTCCAGCCTCTTGCCACGGAGGGTACACGCTACTCTCGCCACCGCTCCACGCCCATTTCGTGATATCTTATTCTGGGCTTAGTCTGCCCGAGGCAAGGCTTACCCATGACAAAGCATGTGACCAGTTAAAGGGTCCTCGATCATCAAGCCTACATCGACAAGGTCCTAAATCGACTCAGACGAAGACACTACACCGAGACTCTCTTTCTCGTGCAAATCACTCGCCCGGTCTCAGCTTAATCATTTCACCCCAAAGGTTGGTACCTGGCAGAGGTACATCTTTTCCGATGTTGAATCCATCAAGGCCTTTGACAGATTCACCATCAAGTTTTATTTTGAAAACAACCCTCCCACTTTGCCAAACATCTTTGTAAAACAAATCCTTTTGTTTTGCTAGAGCAATACTAAGCATAATAAAACCTTTTGTAAAACAGGGTATCAAGGAAGGTAATCAAATTCCAAGGAAAGTAATGCAGGAATTGTTTTAGCAATCAACACCTATCACTTAGTGCATCAAGCAAGTGAGAAAGATTTAAAACACAAGGGGGGTGGCAAATGCACCGGGGCTTGCCTTTGTTTATGGGTGAGTCAGGCTCAGATCCACAAATATCGAAGTAGAAACAGTTCTCAGCCTGTGTTTCCAAAGGTGGTGGTACTTGCTCTTCAGTGGCTTCCACTTCTTCTTCGTGTTCTAATCATAACCATACATATGTATAAAAATGGATGCCATAGGATGCTCATGAGGATGCAAAGATAATATAAACTTATTATCTAAGTCTTGAATACAATTTTCCTTCACGGAACTCTGAGAACTTAGGGTTTCCGGAGTCAGTAAAGGAGTTCATAGGGCAGGGGGGGTGTTTTGGGGTTTGGTGATCAAACAAGGTCCAAATCAACCCAAATTCTACCCAAGGCTTCTAAATAATATGAGGAACTCATATAAAAATTTTGAGCATTTTTGGGATTACCATTTATCTTTTAAAAATCCAGAATTATTTCTTTAAGCTATTTTAAATGCCCTAAAATTCCTTATTTCCTCTAAAAATCACAAAACTATTTTTATTAAATTCTAGGGAAAATAATGAACCTAAGAAAATTGGTTTCACAATTTTAGGATTTTTCTACATTTTATAACAAATTTCCCAAGTTCTTCTGAAAAAGAAAAAGAAAAAGACTCAACAGTGTTGGGCCCAAACTGGCCTAAGCGGCCCAAGTCCACGCTGAAGCGTGCACGCGCCCGCGCCCACGCTGGCGGTTTTGCAGAACGGCCCTTGCGTTTTTGTCTAACAGCGAACGAGTTCTTTCACTGTTTCTATGTATCACTGACAGTTTGCAGATAAGCCCTTAAGCTTCTATTCCTTCGCAGACCGAGGTCCACGACGGCGCTCCGCACGGTAGAGATCCGGCGAGCATCTGCACTGGCCGATTAAGGCGACGACCGGTGCCTAGGCTAAGACTAAACCAAATCCAAGACCAGGGGAGTATTTCCCCCAACATAATTGCACTAGAGATCAAGAGGTGTGCTCTGGCCACGGTGGCCGTGAACATTACGACCATACCGTCGTGTTCCCGGCGCCCAGAGGATCTCTAACTAAATTAAATGGGTTGTCGAGCATCACCGAGCTATGAGAAAACTTAAACAAGGGAGAGAAGAAGATGAGCTGACCGGGAGGGGGCTGGCCGCGGTGAGGTGGGTTCACGGTGGCGGAAACCAGTTTTGGGGAGAACTGGAAATTCACGCGTGCTGGTGGCTAATCGAGGGTGGGAGCGGGTGCTATAGCTTCGGGATGACTTAGCGCAGTAGCCCGAGCCATCAATTTATAAGAGGCTTCGTCGGTGGCGCTCAATTTGGCCGGGCCGTGCGAGTGACCGGAGATAAGGAGGAACGCGGGTGCGGTGAATCCGTGTCCACCATCGTGGCAACCTTCCCGTCGACGATGGGACGGCTATAGGGAGTCACGGCGACGCGGTGGAAAGGCTTGGACACGCGGCACAGGGTTGTGCGACGGTGATCACCGGCGTTCTTATCCTCTTCTGCCGCGGTAACGATGGTACGGTGGCCGGAGTTATTTAACGGCTGAAGTTTATCCCCGGCGGTGACCTCCAAGCGTTATCCACACGGTCCGCACGAATCGCAGCAAGGGATCGACCACCGGCGACGACTCACCGGCGACGAGCCCGCCGCGCTGGCAACCTGATCCACTCGGGTCTACTGTACCATGGTGATGAGTTTTAGACGCTCTGACAGATCATTTTGGAGCTTAGTTTTCTCCCAATTTTGAATGACAACTTAACTCAAGCTCTGCATCAAAGTTGTAATGCTACATACCAGCTACAACTTTGTTATAGCAATCCAAGGTAGATGCCCACTGGATCTTAGTCTAAATGGCTCTCAATCCTGGATCAAGGTCACTGTCCCTCTGAAGTTCAGTCTATACCAACCTGACAGTCCAACTTTGGGCTGAATTTTCTCCAAATTTCTCATAAGAACATGGCTTGCACTCTTAAGCAAAGTTGTTCTCCTATAATTGGGCTACAATTTTGATGTGGTGACCTAGGGCAAAAACCCTATATTTTGAAAGATACAGGGCTCCAAAGTTGTGCCCTCAACACTGAATTTCAGACTTAAAATGGAGCTTAAGTGAGGTCCATTTTGCATTTAAGTCCAAAACCCAATATTTGGCTTACAAGTCCACACATTTGTGAACCAAAGGACTTGAGATACTTATTTGACTTGGTTTTTGCACTTTAGTCCAAAAGTGGACTAATTTTGCACATAGGTCCCTAGGGTTTGATTTTAGGGTTTTCCAGGGTTCCAATTAGGGTTTCTGGTATTCCAAGGGTATAACTGTGATTCAACTTTGTTTTTGGGGACATTTTATGACTCTTTCCCTAAAGCCTTTAGGTTTTCTCATCTTGGGTTAAGTTTTACTCCCTTTGAGCCTTATTTAGGGTTAGGTTCCCTATCCAGGGTCCTATTTGCAAAACACCAAAAACAATACACTTGTTTGAAATTTTTACCTAGTGAATGCACTCTAGGTGTGTCAAACATATGCAATGCCAATGTTTATGATGTCATGCTCAAGTTTTAGTTACAGTAACACCAGGGGTGTTACATCCTTCCCCCCATAAAAGAATCTCGTCCCGAGATTTAAAGTCCTAGGGTGAGTAATGGAAAAGGAAATGTGTCACATCTTTATTTTCTTATTTCTGGTACAAGGCAGGGGTGGTGTCGGGGTTCACTCCTTTATTACAGTAACTAAATACACTTTACAAATTACATGAGGCTAGAAAGCCTGGGAAATTCTTATCTAAAAAGCCTTGGGTTTCCCACGTAGCCTCTTCCTTAGAATGTTGGTTCCATTGTATCTTATAGAATTTGAGAGTTTTTCTCCGGGTAACCCTGTCCTTTTGATCCAGAACTCGAATAGGATGTTCCGAGTATGTTAAATCTGGTTCCAGGACAACATCTGTCACTTCAATGGTTCGATCGGGAACCCGAAGACACTTCTTTAATTGCGACACATGGAACACATTATGGATAGCAGACAGAATTTCGGGGAGCTACAGTCGATATGCCACTAGGTCCACATTGCTCAAGTACTGGGAATAGACCAATGTACCTGGGTGCAAGTTTCCCTTTAACCCCGAAACGTGATATTCCCTTCATGGGTGAAACTTTCAGGTAGACATAGTCTCCTTCATGAAAGTATAAGGGCATTCGCCGTTTGTCTGCATAACCCTTCTGACGGGCTTGTGCCTTCTTCATATTATGAATAATTTTCTGAACCTTTTCCTCGGCCTCCTTCACAATATCAGGCCTAAAGAAATACCTTTCTCCATGTTCAGACCAATTTAGCGGAGTTCGACACCGTCGCCCATATAAAGCTTCAAAAGGTGCCATCTTGATAACTATTATTGTATGAAAACTCCACTAAAGGCAAGCATTCATCCCATTTTGGTGAGAAATCAGGACACATGCTCGCAACATATCTTCGAGCACTTGATTGATTCTCTCAGTCTGTCCACTGGTTTGTGGATGATATGCCGAACTATGGAGCAACTTAGTACCCAAGGATTTGTGAAGTGCTTCCCAAAACTTGGCTACAAATTGGGGTCCACGATCCGACACAATGGTCTTTGGAACACCATGCAGACTAAGAATACGAGCAATGTATAACTCCGCATAGGTAATGACGGGATATTTTACTTTGACAGGGAGAAAGTGGGCGATCTTGGTAAGTCGATCAGTGATAACCCAAATAGAGTCATACCCTTTTGCGGTCCTGGGCAATCCCACGATAAAGTCTATACTTATATCTTCCCATTTCCATGTTGGGATCGGCAAAGATTGTAATGGACCAGCAGTTTTCATGTGTATGGCTTTGACACGTCTGCAAGTGTCACACTTAGCCACATAGCGTGCAATTTCAATTTTCATCTTCGTCCACCAGTAGTGCTGCTTTAGATCATGATACATCTTAGTGCTTCCCGGATGAATAGAATAGCGACTAAGATGCGCTTCATCTAAGATTTGCTGGCGGAGTTCTTCGTCCTTCGGCACTACTATGCGGTTATTGAACCATATCACACCTTGATCGTCTTCTTTGAAACATTTGGCTGTTCCAGCCCTTATTTTCTCTCGTACGTGCTTCATACCCAAATTATCCTTTTGAGCATCAATTATCCTTTGCAAAATGATTGACTCAAGCTTTAGCTGATTTAGGGCCCCTTGTTGGACCATTCCCAGGTTTAGCTTTTCCATCTCTTGACATAAAGTGTTGTCAGAGGTCTTCACCATAAGACAGTGGCAGGAAACCTTACAGCTCAGTGCATCTGCCACAACATTGGCTTTGCCTAGGTGATAATGAATTTCTAGTTCATAGTCCTTAATAAGCTCAAGCCATCGCCTTTGCCTCATATTCAATTCTGACTAGGTGAAGATATACTTCAAGCTTTTATGATCTGTATAAATATGACAGATATTTCCCAGCAGGTAGTGACGCCAAATTTTTAGGGCATGAACCACAGCAGCTAGCTCCAGATCATGAGTTGGGTAATGCTCCTCATGTCGGCGCAACTGCCTTGAAGCATATGCAATTACTCGGTCCTCTTGCAATTAACACACAGCCAAGTCCACTGCCTGATGCATCACAATATACATCAAAAGGTTTGGTGATGTCCGGTTGAGCCAATACCGGAGCAGTGGTTAATAATGTCTTCAATTGCTCAAAGGCTTCATTACACTTAGAAGACCAATTAAATTTAATGTCATTCTTCAATAAACTTGTGATTGGCTTCACAAGCTTAGAAAAATCTGGTATGAATCTGCGATAATATCCAGCTAGTCCAAGAAAACTCCGGACTTGGTGAACAGTGGTTGGGGGTTTCCACTCCAGAATATCCTTGACCTTGCTAGGATCTACCGCAATTCCCTTGGCAGATAACACGTGTCCCAAAAATTGAATTTCCTCCAGCAGAACGTGCACTTGCTGAACTTGGCATACAACTGATGTTCTCTCAGGCGCGTCAATACAATCCGTAGATGTTGAGCATGCTCCTCTTCATTTTTAGAATATATCAAGATATCGTCGATGAAGACCACCACGAACTTGTCCAACTCGGGCATAAACACCGAGTTCATCAAATAGGTGATGTGGGCAGGAGCATTTGTTAGCCCGAAGGACATTACCAAATATTCAAATAGACCATACCGTGTAGTAAACGCGGTCTTCGGTATATCCTCGGGCCGAATACGGATTTGATGATAGCCCGACCTGAGATCAATTTTGGAAAATACCCTCGCCCCAGTCAATTGATCAAATAAGATGTCGATCCTTGGAAGAGGGTACTTGTTCTTGATGGTGACCTCATTCAGGGGTCGATAATCCACGCACATTTGTAAGGTTTGATCCTTCTTTTTAACAAAAATGGCGGGGCAACCCCAAGGAGATGAGCTTGGCCGGATGAATCCCTTATTCAGTAGATCTTGTAATTGAATCTTCAATTCCGCCAACTCATTAGGGGGCATACGGTACGATCTTCGGGAGATGGGAGCCGTACCGGGTTTTAGCTCAATTACAAATTCTACATCTCTTTCAGGGGGCAGTCCAGGCAAATCTTCCGGAAATACATCTGGAAATTCACATACTACCGGAATATCCTTGATCTCCGGTACAATGGCTTCATATATTCTACCAGAAGCTTTGGCTGGATTGGTTACGGCAAGGGATAAAAGAATCTCTTCTTGATTATAACTCAACATGACGGTTCTGAGTTCAGTGTTGAGAATTGCCTTGTGTTGGGTTAACCAATTCATACCCAAAATCACATCTATATCTTGGCTTTTCAGAACAATCATGTTAGCAGGAAAGTTCCTTCCGGCCATTGTTACTGGCACTTCATAGGCCACTTCTCTAGTAAAAATGTGTCCCCCAGGTGAATGAATTTTAAATCCTTCTTTCGATTCATGGCATGAAATGTGATGTTGCTCCACAAATGCCTTGCTAATAAATGTATGCGAAGCACCAGAATCAAAAAGAATAATTGCAGGGTGACTGGCCACGAGAAACGTACCCATCATCACCGGTTCACCTTCCGGTGTAGTGGCCACTTGAGTATAGTATACCCGCCCCGTCTTCTTTGTATTCTTCCCTACATTATTTCCCTTGGGCTGAGCTGACTTCCCAGATCCTTGCTGAGCATTTGATTGATTCTGCTTGGGATATGGGCAGTCTTTGATGAAATGTCCAGACTTGCCACAATTAAAACACCCGGTTGAGGAGCTGGGCAAAGCAGGGAATCGAGTGCCCGAGGCACCCGGCTGATTTGGGGTAGTGGGGGCAGTGTTGGGGCGAATAATGATTGGCTGCTTGGAGGGAAATGAGGGCAGTCGAGAAAAAGAGCGATTTTGGCTAGAAGGCCGGATCACAAACCGTTGCCTCTTTGCCTGGCCCTGATTAGGCTTCTCACCACCAAATCCCTTGTTCTTCCCGGAACCTGCATATTTTGCTTCAACAGATAGGGCTGTGCTGACAGCCTTTCCATACGTGAGATCTATGCAGGTGGCCATTTTTCTCTGCAATCGATCATTCAGACCCCTCATAAAGCAGTTCTTCTTCTTCAAGTCAGTATTCACCTGATCGATGGCATACTGCGACAGGTGATTAAACTTGTTGAGATACTGATTGACAGTATCTCCTCCTTGTTTCAGCTTCATGAACTCTTCTTGCTTCATATACAGAACACCTTCGGGTATGTAGTGCTCACAGGAAGGCCGCTTTAAATTCTTCCCATGTGACTTGATGGTTGGCAGGTTGAATAGCCACAAAATTCCCCCACCAGGTACTGGCAGGGCCGCGCAGTTGTTGCGCTGCGAACAACGGCTTCTGTGTCTCTGAACAGCGGAGAAGACCAAATTTTTGCTCAAAAACCTGTATCCACTCATCAGCTTCCAACGGGTCCTCAGCTTTGACAAATAGTGGTGGACGGGTTTTAGAGAAATCCAAATATGTGGTTTCACGGGGGCCTTGCTGATAACCCCTTCCACCCTGCTGCTGGAATTGTTGGCTCGCCATTTCTCTAAGAAAGCGGGTATTGTCTGCAGTTGCGTTTACCAAGGCGGCAATCGCCTCGGCCAATGTGGGAGGAACCAGATGTGGATTTGGGGTAACATCCCTTCCCCCAGAAGTTCCTGCTGCATCCTGTCCGCGAGTCCTGGTAGGCATCTGAGGCAAAGAACATTTGAAGTAAACATAATATGCCAGAGAAACCTTTCATTTTACATTACTATAAAAAGTAATGATACAGACTCGATGTTATACAACAGGATACATTACCCATTATACAAGAGTTCAACCTATTATACAACATACTACTTCTAATTCTACAAGCTACACTACTACTCCTGCTTCTGATTGCTCTTGGCAGCTTCATTGTCAGGTGTGGGAGACCATACATCGACCAGCCTCAAAGAAGGAGGGGGCCTAAAAAGGTCTAACTCCCCACTAAGCGCTTCTCCTGCATTATGCGAGGGTCCGGCTTCTGACCTGACAGGATCCGCAGGGACATTTGGGTGTAATTGCGAATACAGTGCATGAACTTCCTCATGTAAAGTATTGCAATATACCTGCAAGTTATCAATAGCAGTGCTAAGCTCTTCGACTCGTGCTCGAGCCTTCGCTTCCTTAGCCCAAGCTACTGAACGAGACTGTACTGCCCAATCAAGCGCCAAATCTCGATCAGCAAGTTGATCTTGCAGGGTACGGATGTAACTTCTTAATTCATTTATTCGGTCACCATCCGCAACCCATAAATTGGTCCTGCGTTGTAACTCTGCTTGAAGTTGATTCACGCGAGCTTCGAGATCACCAATAGGATCGTTGCTCCCGCTACTGCTATCTTGCTCCTGTGGGGCAAGTTGGTGTCGAGGTACACCGATAGGTCCAGTATGCTTTCGTGCTGTCTTCCTTGTACGTGGCGGCATTTTCTAAGGGGGAACCTTATTAGTACAATTCTTAGCATGATGCATGAATAATTACAGAATCAACCTTAGTCGATTCAACCTTCTATACATTGCACTCTTCCTATCTGGTCTTTGAAATAAACTCTTCAGAGATGCTTAGGTAAGAAGAGAAGAAATTTTCTAGATAAGCCTTAGAAAATCTTTTTGAAGATGCTACATAAGATCTGCCAAGAAGGGCTATGCTCCGATACCAGCTGTGATGGAACCTCTCAAGTAATTAGGCCCACCTACAGTTGTCCTTGTCCTTCGGACCTCAGACAACCTTGTAAGTGCCCCTGAACTACTTATAAGTTTGGTATCTTTTTCCTTACCTTTCCAGGAACGTTTCACCCGTCTGGCAGACAGTATGTTCATCGGAGATGCGGAAATGCGGAAGTGATTATATAAACTTACATTTGTTTAAAAGTAAGAGTAAGTTATTTGTACAGACTAGAGAGTGCTGAAAAGTATTATTACAATACCTGGGAGGTAAAAACTCCTCCCATTAAGTTCTTTACATAAAAGTTTTTAAGGAGGACCCGGTCCTCCGGCAGCTTCACTCTTGATTATCTTCACTTTTCACCACCTTGGTACAAAAACAACAAAAGTCTGTTGTCTCCTCACCTAAAAACAACGGCGGAATAAACCCTGAGTATGGAATTACTCAGCAAGTCTTACCCGACTAAGGAAAAGACTCTCAAGGGTATGCTGGTTTAAGGGAGTCAAGGTAAGGCTTCTCAATAATCAAAGACTCTGTTTTGCAGAAATGCTTACTAAAGTGGATCCTTAAAAATCCAGTTTTATTGGTCAAGTTAAGTAAACTTACTTATCTCTAGAGTTCTCTCTAACCTAGTTCAAACACTTATCCTGAACTAGCCAAGTTCTTATTTCATACTTTATCTTCACTGGAGTGCTACGTGTAGGGCAGTGACCAAGTCTTCATAACCACGAAGGTACGGCGATCCGAATCGATTATACTCAGCTGAGGATCTCCAATCACACGACATATGTAGCACTTAACCCTTGCATATGTCAACCTGCCACCAGGTTTCTTAAGACCAGATCAGGTTCACGCAAACCGAGAGCACAGATACACCACCGTCCAGCCTCTTGCCACAGAGGGTACACGCTACTCTCGCCACCGCTCCACGCCCATTTTCGTGTTATCTTATTCTGGCCTTAGTCTGCCCGAGGCAAGGCTTACCCATGACAAGGCATGTGACCAGTTAAAGGGTCCTCGATCATCAAGCCTACATCGACAAGGTCCTAAATCGACTCAGACGGAGACACTACACCGAGACTCTCTTTCTCGTGCAAGTCACCCGCCTGGTCTCAGCTTAATCATTTCACCCCAAAGGTTGGTACCTCGCAGAGGTACATCTTTTCCGATGTTGAATCCATCAAGGCCTTTGACAGATTCACCATCAAGTTTTATTTTGAAAACAACCCTCCCACTTTGCCAAACATCTTTGTAAAACAAATCCTTTTGTTTTGCTAGAGCAATACTAAGCATAATAAAACCTTTTGTAAAACAGGGTATCAAGGAAGGTAATCAAATTCCAAGGAAAGTAATGCAGGAATTGTTTTAGCAATCAACACCTATCACTTAGTGCATCAAGCAAGTGAGAAAGATTTAAAACAGAAGGGGGGTGGCAAATGCACTGGGGCTTGCCTTTGTTTATGGGTGAGTCAGGCTCAGATTCACAAATATCGAAGTAGAAACAGTTCTCAGCCTCTGTTTCCAAAGGTGGTGGTACTTGCTCTTCAGTGGCTTCCACTTCTTCTTCGTGTTCTAATCATAACCATACATATGTATAAAAATGGAAGCCATGGGATGCTCATGAGGATGCAAAGATAATATAAACTTATTATCTAAGTCTTGAATACAATTTTCCTTCACGGAACTCCGAGAACTTAGGGTTTCCGGAGTCAGTAAAGGAGTTCACAGGGCAGGGGGGTGTTTTGGGGTTTGGTGATCAAACAAGGTCCAAATCAACCATAATTCTACCCAAGGCTTCTAAATAATATGAGGAACTCATATAAAAATTTTGAGCATTTTTGGGATTACCATTTATCTTTTAAAAATCTAGAATTATTTCTTTAAGCTATTTTAAATGCCCTAAAATTCCTTATTTCCTCTAAAAATCACAAAACTATTTTTATTAAATTCTAGGGAAAATAATGAACCTAGGAAAATTGGTTTCACAATTTTAGGATTTTTCTACATTTTATAACAAATTTCTCAAGTTCTTCTGAAAAAGAAAAAGAAAAAGACTCAACAGTGTTGGGCCCAATCTGGCCTAAGCGGCCCAAGTCCACGCAGAAGCGTGCGCGCGCCCGCGCCCACGCTGGCGGTTTTGCAGAACGGCCCTTGCGTTTTGTCTAACAGCGAACGAGTTCTTTCACTGTTTCTATGTATCACTGACAGTTTGCAGATAAGCCCTTAAGCTTCTATTCCTTCGCAGACCGAGGTCCACGACGGCGCTCCGCACGGCAGAGCTCCGGCGAGCATCTGCACTGGCCGATTAAGGCGACGACCGGCGCCTAGGCTAAGACTAAACCAAATCCAAGACCAGAGGAGTATTTCCCCCAACATAATTGCACTAGAGATCAAGAGGTGTGCTCTGGCCACGGTGGTCGTGAACATTACGACCATACCGTCGTGTTCCCGGCGCCTAGAGGATCTCTAACTAAATTAAATGGGTTGTCGAGCATCACCGAGCTATGAGAAAACTTAAACAAGGGAGAGAAGAAGATGAGCTGACCGGGAGGGGGCTGGCCACGGTGAGGTGGGTTCACGGTGGCGGAAACCAGTTTTGGGGAGAACTGGAAATTCACGCGTGCTGGTGGCTAATCGAGGGTGGGAGCGGGTGCTATAGCTTCGGGATGACTTAGCGCAGTATCTCGAGCCATCAATTTATAAGAGGCTTCGCCGGTGGCGCTCAATTTGGCCGGGCCGTGCGAGTGACCGGAGATAAGGAGGAACGCGGGTGCGGTGAATCCGTGTCCACCGTCGTGGCAACCTTCCCGTCGACGATGGGACGGCTATAGGGAGTCACGGCGACGCGGTGGAAAGGCTTGGACATGCGGCACATGGCTGTGCGATGGTGATCACCGGCGTTCTTATCCTCTTCTGCCGCAGTAACGATGGTACGGTGGCTGGAGTTATTTAACGGCTGAAGTTTATCCCCGGCGGTGACCTCCAAGCGTTATCCACACGGTCCGCACGAATCGCAGCAAGGGATCGACCACCGACGACGACTCACCGGCGACGAGCCCGCCACGCTGGCAACCTGATCCACTCGGGTCTACTGTACCATGGTGATGAGTTTTAGATGCTCTGACAAATCATTTTGGAGCTTAGTTTTCTCCCAATTTTGAATGACAACTTAACTCAAGCTCTGCATCAAAGTTGTAATGCTACATACCAGCTACAACTTTGTTATAGCAATCCAAGGTAGATGCCCACTGGATCTTAGTCTAAATGGCTCTCAATCCTGGATCAAGGTCACTGTCCCTCTGAAGTTCAGTCTATACCAACCTGACAGTCCAACTTTGGGCTGAATTTTCTCCAAATTTCTCATAAGAACATGGCTTGCACTCTTAAGCAAAGTTGTTCTCCTATAATTGGGCTACAATTTTGATGTGGTGACCTAGGGCAAAAACCCTATATTTTGAAAGATACAGGGCTCCAAAGTTGTGCCCACAATAGTGAATTTCAGACATAGAATAGAGCTTAAGTGAGGTCCATTTTGCATTTAAGTCCAAAACCCAATATTTGGCTTACAAGTCCACACATTTGTGAACCAAAGGACTTGAGATACTTATTTGACTTGGTTTTTGCACTTTAGTCCAAAAGTGGACTAATTTTGCACATAGGTCCCTAGGGTTTGATTTTAGGGTTTTCCAGGGTTCCAATTAGGGTTTCTGGTATTCCAAGGGTATAACTGTGATTCAACTTTGTTTTTTGGGGACATTTTATGACTCTTTCCCTAAAGCCTTTAGGTTTTCTCATCTTGGGTTAAGTTTTACTCCCTTTGAGCCTTATTTAGGGTTAGGTTCCCTATCCTAGGGTCCTATTTGCAAAACACCAAAAACAATACACTTGTTTGAAATTTTTACCTAGTGAATGCACTCTAGGTGTGTCAAACATATGCAATGCCAATGTTTATGATGTCATGCTCAAGTTTTAGTTACAGTAACACCAGGGGTGTTACAGAGAAGGCAAGCTTCAGTCTGGGCCAAGGTTTTAACATGCTCACAACCTGCCTTCTCCAAAATGGCTGCAACCCCCCTCGCACCAGAGAATGCACAGACGTCCCCGTGGTCACTCAAAATCTCCTCAAAAGCTTCGGCTTCATTACTGATCCACTCGATGACGCCCTCAGGGTCGCCCCGTATGAAGTTGTCTTTGTTTGAGTAGGCGCCCACGTTGGCAAAGCTAGTCTTTATCTTTTTTACACATTCCACAGATTTTTCAAAACATCTTTCTTTTGATGCGCGAAGCTCTGCAACTGTTTTTTCAAAATAATTTATCTAGTACTCACTGGCATCTCGGTCAGCTTAGGCAACAACGCATTTTAATTTGGCCTCAGCCAGTTGTTTTCGAAGGTCTTCAATCTCATTCTTTTGAATTTTAGATTGAGCCTTGAAGTTAGCTTCATCCCCCTTTACTTTATCCAGCAATGTAAGTAGAATTTTGTCTTTTTCCGTGGCTTCGTTTCTCAGCTTGATAACCTCTGTTCGAAGGTTGTTGAGAGCAATAGTGCAGCTCTCGTCCTCTGCATTCTTTTGCGCCCTTAAGGCATTGCTAAGTATTATGCCCTACAAGAAAGAATGAATGGATTAACATGAGAATAAAAGACTCTATTACAGAATCCATAAGCTTCAAAATTCACAACTTTTGTACCTTCAGACTGTTGTATGCAAGGCTATCCGCAAGATCGTCCTTCGTCATGGCATAAAGGCCAGCTTCGAGCTTCGGAAAACCCATACTTCTAGTCATCTCCCAGCAGACGGATAATTCTTTGTTGTCTGGGAGACAATATAAGAAATCATCTTCATCCGTACCATTAAACACTAAGGCCCCTTTCGGGTACTTCAGTTCTCGGGCATAGTGTCTAGCTTCAAAAATTTCTTCCTCACATAATCTTTTTCCCGAAGCATGTCGAATAACATAATCAAGGTCTTTGGAAGGTGCTTCAGGAGCAGGAGAGGCAGCTTTTTCAAGCAAAGTCTGTTCTATAGCCTCTTCCTCCGCTGCCTTCTCTACAATTTCCGAGGGTTTTTTCTTAGCAGCCTCTGAAGGCCCAGCTTCGGCACTAGCCTGGCTCATTGCAGCTTCGGTTTCGGTCAGTTTTGTTTTAGCTTCAGTTTGCATTTTCATAGCCTTGGCAATTTTCCCTGGAGTAGAGCTTGAAGCCTTTACCGTTTCTAGCACATCTAGTACACTTGCCATCCTTCTTCTTTTGGGAGTGGCCGCAAGACCTTTTTGTATCTTCAGCATTGGTACTTCTGCCGAAGGGCTGAAAACTTCTAACATTTTTATTCCTTCAGTCTTTGGCTTTTTGGCCTTATCTTTACCAGTCTTTGCCTCAGCCTGCTCGGCTGAGGGTGCCTTCGGCATGGTAGCCGGTTCTTCAGCCTTCTGCGTAGGAGGAATTGGCTCTTTCGGATCAGCAGCTGAAGAAGTCTTCCCACCAAACTCAGGCACCATGGCCGGCTCAATATAACGGGGTCGTTGGGTGAGGAGTTTCAATTTTTTACTCTTCGGCGCAGGCTCGCTTGGAGCAGCCGAAGCAACAACCTTTACAGAGGTTGCACCCTTTCTTTTCTGCCCCCGTGCCGGGTAGCGATAGTCAGGGTACACAAATCCAATAGCATCAAAAACCCTATTTAATCTTTTCTTTTTTTGGCTCCCGAAGGCCGCAGATAGTGCATTATCTTTGGACTTGGAATATGCTCCAAGTAACTCATCGCTAGTATTTTCAACACACTTCAGCCAGTCATCATCTAGTTCAACAAACTGGTCCCCAAACCTCAAGGTGTATTTCAATCGAACCAGGCCACCTTCGCTAGGGTTAGTGATGGTTTCTTTCGGCATTTCTCGGCTGTCTATCAGTGGCCATATCCTGTAGGCTACATGTTCTTGAAGTAAGTCTCTTGTCCCAATAAAAGAGCAAACTATGCTGAAGGCCCTTCGGCATGCTTCAGCTGCCTCATCAATTTCTACCTTCGGCTTTTGGAGGCCGAAGCGGGACCAGATGAGGCGCATGATGATCTCTTTAATGTCTTCTCTCGCCTTCAAATCATTTTTCACATAGAACCACTCTTCCATCCAGGCCCCGAGCCATCTCTTCTGAAACGTTGGGACTGGGTAGCTTGCGCTAGAGTGAGCAACGAAGCTATAGCAACCGAAATTGTTATGATATTGTTCTTTACCCCAGGGCTTCGTCTCATATGAAAGTTCATGCATACTACAAAAACATCTTGGACTTGGCTCTAGACCTTGACTTCTCACATCCCAGACGAAGATCCCCATTCTAATAACTGCTTCGGGAGTGATATGGTGAAGGAAAATCTGGTATGTCTTTAAAACTTCAACCACAAATCTGCTCAATGGGAACTGAAGTCCAGCTTTGAAGAAGCTCCGGAAGATCACAACTTCGTTTTCTTCGGGAGCAGGAACGGCTCTGTCTACGTCGGCCCTCACAATAGACATATCTCGAAAATATCTTCCTCTCATATTATCAATATGAGTTTGTTTGATAGTTGATTTCCCGAAGACTGTATGACTTGGTCGCCAGGGCCGATCTTCAGAGTCTTCGCCTCCACTCTCCACATCATAGCTGTCGCTATCATCAGTATCTTTAGACAAGCCTTCTAATATCTCTTTAGTAATCTTATCTGTATTTGTTTTTGCTATTGACTCAACGAATCCAGCAGTCTTCTCCTCAAGGAGCTTCTCCTCTTCGGTCAGCTTTGTCTTAGTGGCAACTTTTTTGTCCTGAGACATCTTCTCTTCGGAAATGGCGAAAATGCGTCCTTAAAACCAAAGCTTAGGAAGTCTGAGAAACTAAGCAAGCGTTGGTAGGCAAGAGCTAAAAAATTGAGCAAAAAAAGCAAGCGGCAAGTAGCATACCAAATGTGGTCAGGGTGAGTTCTTATTTATACAATCGACGCGCTCCAAATTGGAGGGTCCCGTCTGTCATTGACTGTTGCTATTCTAGCAAAGGGAAGGTGTTTTTTTGGACCTTCGGCTTAAGGCCTTCGTCCATGTCGCAGTCTGAATTCGTTACCTTAAACAAATTAATACTGCGAGGGGCTACTGTTGGGGGCCTTCGTCCTCTGAAGGTCCTCAAAAACATAATTTAACAATGTCTTTCAAGTATGGTTTATGGACAGGTATCTTCGGATTTATGATAAAAGCATACACGATGAGGAGCTTGATCGTGACGAAGGTTGTCGTTGCTTCGAAGCTGTGCGGAAGGGAGCTTCGGCTAAATCGCTGAAAAGGGAACCGACTTAAAAGGGAAAAGACTGTTCAGTCCTCATAGATTTTTCTATAAGCCAATAGTAAATGTAAAGGGCATAATTGTAATTTCTCATAGGTTGTGTCCTGTGCCTATAAATAGATGAACAGCACCCCCGTACTGTTCACGCGGACTTGTACTCGCTCGTGCGTCACAATTGGACTTTTGCCTTCTGTCAAGCCGAAGGTATAAATGTAATTCAATATTGTTCACATTCATTCATAATTATATGATGAAAGAATATTAATGATGTCATATGATCATTTATGTTATTCCTCATGTTTCATATGCTTCTTCTTTCATTAATTTATACTGTGATGATGAAGGTACGTCATTCATGGCCTTCTGTCAAGCCAAAGATCATTATATCCTGAGGGAAATAATGCTTCGAAGGATGAAGGGCATTAACCATTAACCTTTTCTGTGTTGCCTTGTTCTTAATTCATAGCATTTGAGAACAAGTCCCCAACAATAACGTTCAGGAACCATTGAATTACTCAGAAGCTATATTGTCTACTGATAGTGAAAAATGGATTGGTGCTGTGCATGAAGAGATGGAGTCCCTTGAGAAGAATGGCACTTGGGAACTAGTTCGGCTGCCTCCTGGTAAAAAGGCATTTAAGTGCAAATGGATCTTCAAAAGAAAAGAAGGTATGACTCCAAAAGAGCCTCCGCGCTATAAATCAAGGCTAGTTGCAAAAGGTTTTAGTTAGATTCCAAAAATTGATTATACTGATGTCTACTCTCCTGTTGTCAAACATAGTTCAATTCGTACCTTTCTTAGCCTTGTTGCCATGCATGACTATGAGCTTGAGCAGTTAGATGTGAAAACTGCTTTCTTACATGGTGATTTGGAGGACATTTATATGGACCAGCCTGAAGGGTTCATTGTTTCTGGAAAAGAAAACTATGTGTGCATGTTGAAGAAGTCCTTATATGGTCTGAAACAATCTCCTAGACACCGATATAAGAGGTTTGATTCATTTATGCTTTCTAATGGCTTTCAGGGGTCTCAATATGATAGATGTGTTTATCTTAAGTTTGTTAATGGATCACCTACATACTTGCTATTATATGTTGATGATATGTTGATTGCTGCCAAGAGCATGAAGAAATTGTTGCTTTGAAGGCATAGCTTAGTAGCGAATTTGATATGAAAGATCTTGGTGCTACAAAGAAAATCCTTGGCATGGAGATAGTTAGGGATAGAAAGTCTAGATTGCTGTACTTGAGCCAGAAGAGTTATATTGAGAAGGTCCTTCGTCGTTTCAACATGCAAAATGCTAAACATGTGAGTACTCCGTTGACTCCTCATTTAAACTTTCCGCTAAACAGTGTGCTGAAACTGATGTTGATCTTGAGTATATGTCAAAATTTCCATACTCTAGTGCTGTTGGGTCACTCATGTATGCTATGGTGTGCTCTCGTCCTGATTTGTCTCATGCTATGAGCGTTGTTGCTAGATACATGTCTAATCTTGGTAAAGAGCATTGGAAAGTCGTTCAGTGGATTTTCAGATATCTATGTGGTTCTTCTAGTGCTTGTTTTTGTTTTGGTAAATCTAGAAGTGGTTTGGTTGGCTATGTTGATTCAGGTTATGGTGGTGATTTAGACAGGAGGAGATCACTTTTAGGTTATGTCTTTACCGTTGGAGATTGTGTTGTGAGTTGGAAAGCTCGTTTACTAGGATACTGTTGCTTTGTCTACCACAGAAGCTGAGTATATGGCGATTGCAGAAGTTACTAAGGAAGCCTTATGGTTGAAAGGTATATATTTAGAGCTATGTGGATTTAAGTCTTGCATTACCATTCATTGTGATAGCCAGAGTGCTATTTATCTCACAAAAGATCAGATGATTACTGAGAAATCCAAGCATATTGATATTCGTTATCACTTCGTTCGTGATATTATTGAGATATGTTTTGTGAAGGTATGCAAGATCAGTACTCATAATAATCCTGCTGATATGATGACGAAACATGTTCTTGTTGCTAAGTTTGAGCTATGCTCAACCTTAGTTGGTAGTACAAATTAGACCCTAGTGGCTATTGGTGTCAACATGATGATGATACATTGGTTGAGGTGGAGTTTGCTGTTATGATGCTATAAGGAATTTGTCTCAAGGTGGAGTTTGTTGAGTTTATGATCCAAATTCTGAAGAAGTCGGTCAAGTTAGTATCGCTACGCTCTGGTCCGTCCCCTACTCACATTAGGGTTTTGACTCTATAGATTCACTTGTAATCTGCAGGAGATCAACACCTCATTGTAAATTTCGTGTGATCTGTAACCACACGAAAAATAGTGATATTATTGTTGGCCGATGTATGTTGTTTTTCCCTTCACTTTAGAGGAGTTTTCCACATTAAATCTGTGTTTCTCAGTGTTTGATCTACTTTGTGTCATATTGATTCATAAGACCAACAACATACAGCAAAATCCTTGTCTCGGACAGTTAAAAACGAGACGCGATAGAACAGAGACCTGCTTGCTGAAACTTCCGCCGCAGCTCGTCTGCAGGGAGAAGAAGGCTCGGTGCGCCGTCGAACATCTACGGTGGAGGTAAACAACACCATTTCTTAGCAATTGGTGGTTATTATTCCAAGCTATAAACTGAATCCTTGGACCATACCAACCTCGGGGAATGGAACGCATACACTTCCTGGTATATGCCCACTCCTTGCCCCTTCCCGTGGCTCTGGCGCTACGCCGTCAAATCTGTGGGTTTTAATGTGGGTCAGTTTCTTCAGAACTAGAAGGAACCACAAGCAACTTAGGGAGATGACGAGTAACAAGAAAAAAATGCTATCAGCTGCCAATGCATATAACACATCTTTCTAACAATTCGTTTGACAATTAGCAGGTTCACAAATGGTTTCATTTGTACATCTAACAGATTAATGTGGTTCCTTTGAATTCAGAGCGAGGGCGGAGCCTTGCTTGAAAATGGAGCACTGTGCTTACTAACCTAAGCTTGTACTTGAAAATGGAGCCTTGCTGGTAACTGACCGCCTTCTGCTGCGGGTCGGGCGAATCAAATGGAATAGCTCGTCGGCTACTCGGCCCTGCCATATGCCTGCGTCGACGACGTCGCCATAGCGACCGAGGAGGCAAGGCACTGGATCTGCTCGGAGCGGGGCAGGCCGGGCGGCGGCGGCCGGTGTAGAACTCAAAATCACATTTTGATGATTTAAAGAATTCTCTAAAAGGATTTGAGATAAAATGTCTTCTAATAGTAACTTTAATTCTTTATAAAGTATATTCTCCTAAAATAAATAAATAGTATTGTCGATACCCCGAACAGGAGTATCCCTACTACTGTATCAGGGCGTAGTGCCCACGTGGCTATCTCTTAGCCGCGCAGCAATAATGCCGCGACCGGGGCCAGGCCACGACTCGGCCCAGTCGTGGACCGCTACTCAGGGCCCACAGCAGCGCCCGACCGCGCCACATGGGTGGGTCCGGAGCCGCCACGTGTCCAGGAAAGAAGGAATGCTCCAGGACGTCAACAGTAAGTCCGGACCCCCATGGGAGAGCGCCGGACCTCTGGGTATGCAGCCGGGACCACCACGTGTGCAGGCCGGGTCTGTGGGATGGAGTCCAGACTCCCATGCGTGGGGTCCGGACCGCCCACGGCAGGGTCCCGGAATTCCAAGGCAAGAAATGCTTAAGCCCTGGTTAAGGACCAGGCTGGGGTCCGGTGCTGGCACGTGTCCAGATCCCATCCTGCACGCTTCTGCTCCCCGCCCAGGCGGAGACCCGTTGTCGCCACGTGGCCCATGGCCCGTGACGTAAGCCAGTGGGCGGAGCCTGACATATGGCCTCTGCGCCGCGGGCCGCACGCGGGCTACACCGCAAGCTACGCTACCCCAGCATTAAATGCGAATAGGGCGCGCCGCCTGTCCATCTTGCTGACGGGCTATGTGCCGCCTCAGCATTTAATGCGCCCTGTCCACTCCACTGGCAGGCGATGTGTCGCCTCAAGCATTTAATGAGCCCTCTCTATTCCTCTGGCGGACAGCCACCGAGCCATCCTGCAGGCGGCGAACCTGTCTAATCAATTGGCAGGTGGTGTGTCCATACTGCCGCATGTTCTGCACACATGATGGCTCGCGCGTTACCGAGGAAGCAGCCGCGAGATGTCAATACTACAAGCGCTATGAGCATTACTACACTCGAAGATCGCCCAAAAGTGGCAGGCGTTAGTTATTTCCTTCCATTTTGCCCCTGGGCCCACATGTTGGGGCCCAGTGCCCTTGTACGTGCCCCCTTGGTCTATAAAAGGGATGACACACGACGCAACGAGGATAGACTCACTTAGATCCACACAGGCCAACTTAGATTCTCAGCTCTCAAGCTCTCACAGCAATATAACACACAATGGAGTAGGGTATTACGCTCCGGCGGCCCGAACCACGCTAAATCCTCGTGTTCTTGTGTGTTCATCCCCTAATCTCGTAACAAGCAAAACGCTTAGCCCCTTCCTCATCTTAAGATTTAGGGCGGGTGCATTCCGCCACCCGGCTGGAGATTTCCTCTCCGACATTTGGCGCGCCAGGCAGGGGGCTTGGCTCTAGGTTTTTGCTTGTTTTCCAACTTGGCATCATGGTCCATATCGTCGAGCACCGTGACGTGGCCTCTGAGGACTTCTCATGGAGGAGGAGGCCGCATCTTCTACGCCGCTAAGCTCTAGCCGCCCGGCGCTTGGTGCTGCTACTATGTGCCCCGCATGGCAGCACACGCCTGCACAGGCGTCCCAGACTCCATCAGGGGTTGCTCCCGCCGAGGCGCTTCCCGCGGCCAGAGAGTTGTTGCGCCACCCACCAAGCCCCACGGCCTCGCCAGGGGCTATGAAGCAGTGGCGCGATGACGTGGATCACCTCCTTGGCATGGCGCACTCTAACTCAGCTAGGCCTAGGCCTCGATCATCCCGGCGCCAGCACGAGGCGTCGGCCTCGATGCGTTCACCCTCGGTGAGGGCCGCGCCGACCGAAGATCTACGGGCAGAGCTCAACCGCAAACGTGCGGTAGAAGACGCTCAAGCCTCTCTGGAGAGGCCTAAAGACCTACAGGACGATCTCAACCGCAGGCGTGCGGGCGAGGATGCCCGTATCTCTCTTGAGAGGGCGCGTGAGCGCCGCCAAAACCTCGAGGGTCGCAACCTCGAGCAAGACTTCGCTGCGGTCGTACCACAGACCCCAGGGGGTGCCCGATTCTAGATGGGTATCCCGTTGGCTGGTGTGGGCTATGCCGCTCTGGCGAATCATCTCTGCGTGGCGACGTGGCCACCCAAGTTCCGGCCACACCTGCCGGAGAAGTACGACGGTACGACAAACCCATCGGAATTCCTGCAGGTCTACGTCACCGCCATCACGGCAGCAGGGGGAGACACTGTCGTGATGGCGACCTACTTCCATGTAGCCTTGTCTGGGCCAGCCCGGACTTGGCTCATGAACCTAGCCCCAGGATCCATGTACTCCTGGGAAGAGCTCTGTGAGCGGTTCGTAGCGAACTTCGCCAGCGCTTACCAACAGCTTGGTGTGGAGGCACACCTCCATGCAGTGAGGCAAGAACCCGGGGAGACCCTCTGGGCGTTCATTTCCCGCTTCACCAAGGTACGTGGGACCATCCCTCGTATCTTAGATGCTTTCATCATCACTGCTTTCCGCCAGGGGGTACATGATGAAAAGATGCTGGAGAAGTTGGCCACGCATGATGTGGACAACGTCACCACGCTCTTCGCTCTGGCCGACAAGTGTGCCAGTGCTGCCGAGGGCCGTGCATGGCACTCGGCACCACAGACCGGGGTTACCTAGACAGGCGGCTCGGATGCCGTCGCCCAGGGCGGCGACACGAAGAAAATGAAGAACAAGAACCGCGACCACAAGAAGTCGTAGGTTGCTGCTCCGGTCGTCGCTGCCGCGGCCGGGGGCCGAAGTGAGCGCAACAAGCGTTCACGGCCCCAGGGAGGCAACAGTGGCACATGCCCTGTGCACCCCAACAACCGCCACAGCGCCGCCGACTACCGCGAGATTATCAAACTCACGAAGCGCGTCAGCGAGCGGCACGAGCAGTCCTCCAAGGACGGTTCACCACCTCATCGCTGGCTCGACAAGGAGAGGGCCGACGAAGAAGCCGCGGCCGCGGGGTGAAAGGAAAATGTGCCCTTGGGCCATTTCAATTATATTTTGGTGATTCAGTGACCAACACATAGTGAGTGAGTTATTATGTGCCAAATGAAGAGAGAAGTGCAAATCATGTAACAAGGTACGTTTCTAGACTTAGTACATTGTTTTGTGTACTAACATATTTTGTCTAAGTGTTAGAAATAGGAGAAAAGGAATTGGAAAAGAGTTGGCTGTGTACAGCCAAATCCTGCTCGGTCTGGGTGCACCGGACTGTCCGGTGGCGCACCGGACAGTGTCCAGTGCGCCAGGCCAGTCTCCGGTGAACAGACCGCTCTCGGGACTCGACGGCGGCGTACGACTATAATTCACCGTACTGTCCGGTGGTTCACCAGACTGTCCGGTGAGTCGTCCACGGCGAAGTCGTCGCTCTCAGGAAAAGGATCAACGGCGTACGACTAAAATTCACCGGACCGTCCGGTGGTGCACTGGATTGTCCGATGAGCCAACGATCGACTGCACAACGGTCGTCCGCGCAATCCGCGGTTGACGCGTTGCCCGCGCCAACGGTCGGCAGGGGGCACCGGACTGTCCGGTGTGCACCGGACAGTGTCCGGTGCGCCAACTGCCACAAATCTGCAACGGTCGTCTGTGCCAGAATAGGAAAGAGATCTACACCGGACTGTCTACAGTGACTGTCTGGTGGCGCACCGGACTGTCCGGTGCGCCACCCGACAGAAGGCAAGATTAGCCTTCCAAGATTGTCTCCAATGGATCCTAGCTGCCTTGGGGCTATAAAAGGGACCCCTAGGCGCATGGAGGAGTAAAAAAAGCACACTCTAAGCATTCCAAGACTTCTAGTCCTCACTTTCACGCAATCGTTCATCGTTCTTGAGATTGGAGCACTTTTTGAGTTGTAAACTCCTTGTGCGTGTTTTGTGTGCTCATCTTCTCACTTGTGTGCGTGTTTGCGGTGTGGATTTAATTCTAGTGTGAGTTGCTCTTCCCAACCTTACTCCGTGCTTTCTTTGTGAACAATCTTGTAAGGGAGAGAGGCTCCAACTTGTGGAGATTCCTCGCAAACGGGAAAAAGAGATAAGAAAGAAAAGCCGTGGTATTCAAGTTGATCATTGGATCACTTGAAAGGGGTTAACTGCAACCCTCGTCCATTGGGACGCCACAACGTGGAAGTAGGAAGGTGTTATACATGGCCGAACCACGGGATAAAACACTATGTCTCTTGTGTTGTCTTTCTCTGTGATTATTGTGATTCGCAAGAACTCGCTCTTTAGCCACTTCGTTCTATTGCACTAACATCTTTATAACCAAGCTTGTGGCTATTTAGTGTTGAATTTTACAGGATCACCTATTCACCCCCCTCTAGGTGCTCTCAATTGGTATCAGAACCGTTCTCTTCACGTAAGGGACTAATCGCCCGAAGAGATGGATCCTAAGGAAAAGGAGATGGTGGTCAACGATAAGGAGAAGGAGTCCATCTTCAACGAGCCAAGAGATGACAAGCCCACTGACTCTAGCTCGAGTCACAAGAAGAAGGACGGGAAGAAGAAGAGGCGCATCAAGAAGATCGTCTACTACGACAGCGACGAATCTTCTTCTTCACCAAGAGACGACGACGACAAGAAAAAGAAACAGGTTAATTCAAATTATTCATTTGATTATTCTCGTATTCCTTTTAACTCCAATGCTCATTTGCTTTCAATTCCTCTTAGTAAACCTCCACACTTTGATGGAGAGGACTACGCTTTTTGGAGTCACAAAATGCGTAATCACTTATTTTCTCTCCATCCTAGTATATGGGAGATAGTTGAAAATGGAATGCATTTCGACTGTACTGATAACCCTGTGTTTATCAATGAGCAAATTCATAAGAATGCACAAGCTACCACTATTTTGCTAGCATCCTTGTGCAGGGACTAGTACAACAAGGTGAGCGGCATGGACAATGCCAAGCAATTCTGGGACACCCTCAAAATATCACATGAGGGAAACGACGCCACCATGATCACCAAAATGGAGTTGGTGGAAGGCGAGCTGGGAAGGTTCGCAATGATCAGGGGAGAGGAGCCAACACAAACGTACAACAGGCTCAAGACCCTGGTCAACAAGATTATGAGCTATGGAAGCACAAGATGGACGGACCATAACGTCGTCCGACTTATGCTCAGGTATTTTACTGTTATTGACCCTCATCTTGTGAACCTCATCCATGAAAATCCCAGGTACACAAAGATGATGCCCGGAGAGATACTCGGAAAATTTGTGAGCGGGCGCATGATGGTCAAGGAGGCAAGATATGTTGATGATGCATTAAACGGCCCAATGCCCATCTACGAGCCGCAGCCCGTTGCACTCAAGGCAACAAGTAGCAAGGAGGCGCTACCAAGCAAGGTAGCACAAGTAGAGGCTGCCGGGCTCAATGAGGATGAAATGGCGCTCATCATCAAGCGCTTCAAGACCGCTCTTAAAGGACACAAGGAGTACCCCAACAAGAACAAAACAAGGGGAAAGCGCTCCTGCTTCAAGTGCGGTAAGACTGGTCACTTTATAGCAAATTGTCCCGATAATGCTAATGACCAGGAACAAGAAAAGAGCGGGAAGAGGGAGAAGAAGAAGGCCTACAAGAAAGCAAAGGGCGAGGCGCACCTTGGCAAAGAATGGGATTTGGACTGCTCTTCTTCCAACTCCGACGACGAAGGACTTGCTGCCTCAGCCTTCAACAAATCGTCACTCTTCCCCAACGAGCGCCACACTTGTTATAGGAACGGGGTGCCCGATCTTCTGTCCGGTGTAGGTAACTATCGATTTGGTGGAGATGTCACATAGACGATTCGGCTTCTAATCAACACGACTAGAACCCCGCAATCGCAGCACCACTTCTCCTCTGGTTATCAACCGTGCGCTGCGCAATTGACCTCGCCACGAGGGCTAATCCTTGCCTACGAATCGAAGACACAAGCAAGAACAAGAAAGAACACAATCTGGAATATTGCGGATGAATGATTAAGCTCACAAGTTGGGGTCTCACAAACCGATATACGACGCCTGTTCTCGACAGATCTAACTTAAGCAAAACCCGAGCCCTAATATGGTGGCGGCTACTGATTATATAAGGGTTAGGAGCGGACTCCCTCCCTTGACGTGCCCTAATGGGCCCAACAAAGATACACGGCCCAAAGGCCCATTTATGGTGTCGCAGCACCGAGACAGATTACGGACGTCGGTTTGGTCCTCCACCTTGATCCGAACGTCCTTGCTGGCCTTCCACGCCTCCAAGTCCTTCACCATGTCCTTGCTGGTCCTTTCCTTCATTCCTAAGTACAATTAATTCATTAGGTAGCACACTATTCTCAAATGTACAAGAATAAGTACATAGGAACGAGCTCACCTGCAAATTCAATTGTCTTGCGCGTGCGCGAGTAATCGGACCATGAACATCAACTAGGGGAGTGTTGTTTGTATCCATGGTAGTGATGTCCTCATCATCCTCCCCCTCTTGAAGTGGAGTCGTCCTCGACTCAAGCTCCTCTTCTTCCCCCGAATACGGTTTCAAATCTGCAATGTTAAATGTAGGACTAACCCGGAACTCGGGAGGCAACTCAAGTTTATATGCATTATCATTTATTTTCTCCAAAATCTTATATGGACCAGCAGCACGTGGCATCAATTTAGACTTTCATAACTCTGGAAATCTATCTTTTCTCAAGTGCAACCACACTAAATCACCCACTTCAAGCTTAACTTGTTTTCTACCTTGACTACCAGCAATTCTATATTTTTCAGTCATCTTTTCAATTTCTGCTTTAGTTGAAGCATGAAGTTTCAAAATAAAGTCAGCACGCTCCTCAGCATCACTATGTACTTGCTCGGTAGTAGGTAGAGGCAAAAGATCAATAGGAGCACGAGGGTTAAAACCATACACTACCTGAAAAGGACTTACCTTGGTGGTGGAGTGTTCCGCCCGATTATATGCAAACTCCACATGCGGCAAACACTGTTCCCACATTTTCAAGTTTTTCTTCAATATTGCTCGCAACATTGCAGATAATGTTCTATTCACAACTTCCGTTTGTCCATCAGTTTGGGGATGACAAGTAGTAGAAAACAGCAATTTTCTCCCCAATTTGTTCCATAGAGTACGCCAAAAATGACTCAAGAATTTTACATCACGATATGAAACAATAGTAGAAGGCATACCATGCAAACGAACAATCTCTTTGAAAAAGAGGTTAGCAATATGAATGGCATCATCTGTTTTGTGACAAGGTATAAAATGTGCCATCTTAGAAAAACGATCAACCACAACAAAAACACTATCGCTCCCCCTCTTCGTCCTAGGCAATCCCAAAATAAAATCCATAGAAATATCCGCCCATGGAACTGAAGGAATACGAAGAGGCGTATACAAACCATGTGGGTTCAATTGTGACTTAGCTTTTTGACACGTCGTGCATCTTGCTACAAAGCGCTCAACATCACACCGCATTCGAGGCCAAAAGAAGTGTGTGGACAGCACAACCCCTATCTTCTTGGCACCGAAGTGACCCATCAAACCACCACCATGAGCTTCCTGCAACAACAAAAGACGAACCGAACCAACTGGAATGCATAGGCGGTTAGCTCTAAACAAGTATCCATCATTTAGCACAAATTTATTCCATGTATGTCCCTCTTTACAATTTAATGCAACCTCTTTAAAATCATCATCAAAAGCATATTGTCCCTTAATTGTTTCAAGTCCAAAAATACGGCAATCAAGTTGAGACAACATAGCATAGCATCTAGATAAAGCATCGGCAATCACATTATCATTCCCCTTTTTAAGTTTAATGATGTAAGGAAAAGTTTTAAGAAATTCTACCCACTTAGCATGTCTACGGTTCAGATTTGTTTGACTACGAAGATGCTTAAGTGACTCATGATCAGAATGAATAACAAATTCCTTAGACCACAAATAATGTTTCCATGTTTGCAAAGATTGTATGAGAGCATATAATTCTTTATCATAAGTAGAATAATTAAGAACAGGGCCATTCAATTTCTCACTAAAATAGGCAACGGGTTTACCTCCTTGCATCAAAATAGCACCAATGCCAACTCCACTTGCATCACATTCGAGTTCAAAAGTTTTACCAAAGTCAGGAAGTTGGAGTAGGGGCGCGTGAGTAAGCTTCTCTTTTAAAAGAGCAAAAGAATCATCTTGTGACTGCCCCCAATTAAATGAAACACCCTTCTTGGTCAACCCATGTAATGGGGCAGCGATGGTGCTGAAATCCTTCACGAAACGACGATAAAATCCTGCAAGTCCAAGAAAACTCCGTACTTGTGTCACCATCGATGGTGTTGGCCAACTCTGAATAGCATGCACCTTGGCCTCATCAACCTCAATACCCTGTGGAGTGACAACATAGCCAAGAAACGATACTCGTTCGGTGCAAAAGGTGCATTTGTCAAGGTTAGCAAATAAGCGCGCGGCACGCAAAGCATCAAAAACAGCACATAGATGGTCAAGATGTTCAGATAAACAAGTGCTGTAGATCAAGATATCATTAAAGTAAACCACCACAAATTTTCCAATAAATGGGCGCAAAACCTCGTTCATCAAAAGCATAAAAGTACTAGGGGCATTAGTTAATCCAAAAGGCATCACTAACCACTCATACAAGCCGAACTTGGTTTTGAAAGCAGTTTCCATTCATCGCCTAATTTCATTCTAATTTGGTGGTACCCACTGTGCAAATCAATCTTAGAAAATATTTTAGAACCACTTAACCCATCAAGCATATCATCTAATCTAGGAATAGGATGATGGTACCGGATAGTGATGTTGTTAATGGCTCTACAATCTACACACAGGCGCCAGCTGCCATCTTTCTTTGGAACCAAAATGACAGGAACAGAACAAGGACTAAGGCTCTCACGTACATACCCGCGGTCCAAAAGGTCTTGGACCTGGCGCTGAATCTCCTTAGTCGCCTCAGGATTTGCTCGATATGCAGCACGGTTGGGCAAGCTCGCTCCAGGAATCAAATCAATCTGGTGCTCAATCCCACGAATGGGAGGAAGTCCTGGAGGTAACTCAGAGGGAAAAACATCTCGGAACTGCTGCAAAAGGATAGTCATAGATGTAGGCAAAGTGCTAGGAATATCATCAATAGAAAAGAAAGCATCTTTGCAAACCAAGGCATAGCAACAGGCATCAGTAGCATGAGTTTCAAGAAGATCAGATTTAGTAGCAAGCATGACAGGAGCTTTCAATTTAATTTGTTGCTGAATTTCTGTCTCATTAGTTGGTTCCTTATAGGTACTTGCAGCTCTATCTTTATCAGCTTGTACAATTTCAGCAAGAGTCAAAGGTAGCAAAGTAATGTTTTTATCTTTATGCCTAAAAGTGTATGTATTACTCCTACCATGGTGACGTGCATCAGTATCATATTCCCAAGGTCTACCCAACAAAAGAGAACAAGCTTCCATAGGTACTACATCGCAATCCGCATAATCAGAATACATACCAATGGAAAAATGCACTCGTACCATGTGTGTTACCTTAACCTTGCCTGAATCATTGATCCACTGAATGTGGTATGGATGTGGCCGTGGACGTGTGGTTAGGCCAAGCTTCTTGACCAAATCTGAACTTACCAAATTATTGCAGCTTCCACCATCAATAATAACACGTGCATGCTGATTCTCGATGGCGAAGAAGGTCTAGAACGAATTATGGCGTTGTTGCTTCTTTGATGATTCAGGCTGAGAACTAAGAACACGCTGCACCATGATGCTTCGAAGGTTCACCGTAGCATCAGCACCAAGCATGGCATCATCATTAGCAGCAACATCACTGGAGGCATCATCGTCATCCTCACCGTCGGAAGCACTAATGTAGCCATCATCCGTAGCAATGTATGTTCGCTGACTCAGGAAATCCTTCTTCACGTGACCAATCCCATGACAACGGTGGCAAACAATACTCAAAGAATGACAACTGGAAGGTGCTACAGGTGCTGGTGAATTCTATTTCTTGGCGGGTACCTGCAAAGGAAGTTTACCAACATGTGCAGCAGGTGTCGAGGGAGGTCGTGTGGATGCTGGAGTGGTCGAAGGTGTATGACTCGAGGCAGGTGTGTGTGTCCATGATGTAGAGGAGGCACCAAAAGTAGCCCTAGGTCGATGTTGGCGTCCCTGCAATTCCTTCTCTGCAAGCATAGCAAACTGGAACAACTTGTTGACAGTGTTAAATTCTTTATAATCCACAATGTCCTGAATATCACGCCGCAAACCTGAATAAAAATGGCAAAGAGTGTCCTCATGTCCCTCTACTATCCCACAACGCTGCAATCCCTTCTGAAGCTCAGCATAATAATCTTGAAAAGATTTATCCCCTTGCTCTAAACACATCAATTTCTTACGCAATTCTCTATGATAAGATGGGGGAACAAATCTATCGCGCATAGCTACCTTAAGATCTTCTCAAGTCATAGTTGCTCTACCATCCCCAACTAGACCAGTCCACCAGACAATAGCAAAATCTTTAAATTCACTAGTGCCTTGTCTAACTTGATGTCGTTCAGGTACAAGGTGGGTAGCAAATTTCTGTTCTATCGTCATCTCCCAATCAAGATATCCCTCAGCATCATAATGACCCGAAAAAGATGGTATAGTAAATTTAATCTTAGCATAAGGGTCGTTAGGAGCACGATTGTTATTACCTTGCTGGCGATGCATACCTTCTGTGTTTCAATGAATACGGCGACGTAGGCGCAAATCTCTGGTGGCCGCTTCATCATAATTACCTTCTTCATCAAACACCGCATCATCGGGAAGACGTGGTCAAGGAGGTGGTGGTGGCAGTGCTTGTTGTTGCGTCTCCAACACGACAAGTCTGTCGACGATCTCGGACAATCGTCGATCCAGCCTCTCGTAAGTCTTGCCAAGGTTCATGTCAATGAAGGCATCATGCACTGACTTGTGGACCGTCTCCTCCATTTGCTCCTTCAGGAGCTTGTTGTTTGCCTCAAGATCTTGGCGGCTAACACATTCATCGAAGTCTGTAGGGATCCCAGCCATTGAAACACAAAAACAGGAAACAAACTGTGAAGGTTATCCCTAATAATTTCACTACACGCTCCTCTCAGGTGGAACACAGGAACACGCTCTATTGTATCTTACCAAGCTCTTACAAGTGTCTGACAAAAATACAAGCAAAGGATGGTACAATCGGAGGCTAGTTCGTGATACTTACCAAGAGGGAGTGAAACCTCGATTGCAAGGTCAAATCTGTATTGATCAGAAGATATAGTATGCGGAGCTATAGGACAGGCACAATATGTATGTGAATGTGGAACAAAATCGAGTGCGGATGAGCGAAGTTCAATAAATATCCAAAGCACAAGTCACAATTGCTGGCTAAGAGATGTATCCGAGGCGTAGCACAACAAGGTTGGAACAAAGAGCAATAGAACTAGCAGAATGGCAGTACCGTAAATATTGTACTAGCGAGGCCAAAAAGGCACTAGTAGGAATCACAGGTGATTTTGCTTTTCTTTTTTATATGATTTTTTGATATTTTTCTCAGCACAAGAAGTAACAAAATAGGAGTTACACAAAGTTTGACCTAAAACAGAGATTAGATGTGGTCTACAGAAAATCAGCAAGTTCTCTGAAAAGCGTGCAAGAGCTTTGACAATTTTTATTCTTTATTTTCCTGATTTTTTTGACAATTTTATTGAAACCAAACAGGCCGAAGGCAGTTTGGCTGGCCTCAGAATCACGTCACCAGGCTCCTGTAAAAATTTTAGATTTTTTGGACACCTGAGCAGAAAGTTATGCCCGGTTTAAGGAAGGTACCTCAAGTTATATTTTTAGGAGGCACGACTAGAAGGCGACGGTTAGGGCAAAAAAATCCCTATCTGCAATCACAACGATTAATGGGGTGGATCGACTTGTGATCTAGGTAATGGTGGATGGAATAGCGGTGTATCTGCAATCTATCTAGGGCTGGCGCGACGGTGGCTAGCGAGGGCAAGTCGATTAATGGATGGATCGACTTGTGATCTGGGTAATGGTGGATGGGATAGCAGCTAGCGAGGGCAGTTGATCTACGACGAAGATACACCCTAAACCAGCAACACGACTCGACCACGGACACGAACTGAACAAAGCCAAACTGAAAACGAAATTGCAAGGGCTAAATAAGGGTTCTAGGACAGCGGAATTTTTTTTGTACGGCAATTATCTGGAGTTATAGGATGAAAAACCTAAACTAAACTAGGGTAAGCCTGACGGTAATACCTGAGTCTTTGAATACCACTTTATAGGAACGGGGTGCCCGATCTTCCGTCAGGTGTAGGTAACTATCGATTTGGTGGAGATGTCACACAAACGATCTGGCTTCCAATCAACACGACTAGAACCCCGCAATCGCAGCACCACTTCTCCACGAGTTTTGTTTTTGCAAATTCTTTGGTAAATTCTTTTCAAAATCCTTTTTGCAAATAGTCAAAGGTATATGAATAAGATTGAAAGAAGCATTTTCAAAATTTGAAATTTTCTCCCCCTATTTCAAATGCTTTTCCTTTGACTTAAACAAAACTCCCCCTTAATGAAATTCTCCTCTTAGTGTTCAAGAGGGTTTTACAAATTTTTGAAGATACTAGAACTTTCTCCCCCTTTTGAAAAGACATTAAGATACCAATTTGAAAACATCATTTTTAAAATTCATTGGTGGTGGTGCGGTCCTTTTGATTTGGGCTAATACTTTCTCCCCCTTGACATGAATCGCCAAAAACGGATACTTGTGAGTGAAATATAAGCTCTTTTAACATTTTCTCCCACTTTGGCAAACAGATAAATATGAGTGAAAGATTTTACCAAAGGAAAGATGGCGGAATACCGGCAAAGAGTAGGTAATACCGATGGAGTTGAGTGGAAGCGTCGTCTTTGCCGAATACTCCATTTCCCTTTCAATTCTATGACTAGGCATAATAATACACTTGAAAACACATTAGTAATAGACATAAAAGAGATATGACCAAAGGTATATAAATGAGCTATGTGTGCAAAGTATCAATCAAAATTCCTAGAATCAAGAATATTTAGTTCATTCCTAAGTTTGGTAAAGGTTTTCTCATCTAAAGGCTTGGTAAAGATATCGGCTAATTGTTCTTTGGTGTTAATATAGGCTATCTCGATATCCCCCCTTTGCTGGTGATCTCTCAAAAAGTGATACCGAATGGCTATGTGCTTAGTGCGGCTATGTTCAACGGGATTATCCGCCATGCGGATGGCACTCTCATTATCACATAGGAGAGGGACTTCGCTAAAATTGTAGCCATAGTCCCTAAGGGTTTGCCTCATCCAAAGCAATTGCGCAACAATGGCCTACGGCAATATACTCGACTTCGGCGGTAGAAAGAGCTACTGAGTTTTGTTTCTTTGAAGCTCAAGACACCAGGGATCTCCCCAGAAACTGACAAGTCCCTAATGTGCTCTTCCTATCAATTTTATACCCTGCCCAATCAGCATCTGAATATCCTAATAAATCAAAAGAGGATCCCTTAGGGTACCAAAGGCCAAACTTAGGTGTATGAACTAAATATCTCAAGATTCTCTTCACGGCCCTAAGGTAAACTTCCTTAGGATCGGCTTGGAACCTTGCACACATGCATATGGAAAGCATAATATCCGGTCGAGATGCACATAAGTAGAGTAAAGATCCTATCATCGACCGGTATACCTTTTGATCTACGGATTTACCTCCCGTGTCGAGGTCGAGATGCCCATTGGTTCCCATGGGTGTCTTGATGGGTTTGGCATCCTTCATTCCAAACTTGGTGAGTATGTCTTGAATGTACTTTGTTTGGCTGATGAAGGTGCCCTCTTGGAGTTGCTTGACTTGAAATCCTAGAAAATACTTCAACTCCCCCATCATAGACATCTCGAATTTTTGTACCATGATCCTACTAAACTCTTCACAAGAAGATTTGTTAGTAGACCCAAATATGATATCATCAACATAAATTTGGCATACAAACAAATCTTTTGTAATAGTTTTAATAAAGAGAGTAGGATCGACCTTGCCGACTTTGAAGCCATTAGTGATAAGGAAATCTCGAAGGCATTCATACCATGCTCTTGGGACTTGCTTGAGCCCATAAAGCGCCTTAGAGAGTTTATATACATGGTTAGGATACTCACTATCTTCAAAGCCTGGAGGTTGCTCAACATAGACCTCTTCCTTGATTGGTCCATTGAGGAAGGCACTCTTCATGTCCATTTGATATAGCTTAAAGCCATGGTAAGTAGCATAGGCAAGTAATAAACGAATTGACTCAAGCCTAGCTACGGGTGCATAGGTTTCACCAAAATCCAAACCTTCAACTTGTGAATAACCCTTGGCTACAAGTCGTGCTTTGTTCCTTGTCACCACACCATGCTCATCTTGCTTGTTGCAGAATACCCACTTGGTTCCTACAACATTTTGATTAGGACGTGGAACCAAATGCCATACCTCATTCCTCGTGAAGTTGTTGAGCTCCTCTTGTATCGCCAGCACCCAATCCGAATCTTTAAGTGCATCCTCTACCCTATGTGGCTCAATAGAGGAAACAAAAGAGTAATGTTCACAAAAATGAGCGACTCGAGATCGAGTGGTTACCCCGTTATGAATATCGCCGAGGATGGTGTTCACAGGGTGATCTCTTTGAATCGCCTGGTGGACTCTTGGGTGTGGCGGTCTTGGACCCTCATCATCTTCCTTGTCTTGATTATTTGCATCTCCCCCTTGATTAATGTCCTCCTCTTGAGGAGGCTCATCCTCTTGATCTTCATCTTCATCATTTTGAGCTTGATCCTCATCTTGGGTTGGTGGAGATGCTTGATTTGAAGATGATGGTTGATCTTGTGCTTGTGGAGGCTCTTCGGATTCCTTAGGATACACATCCCAAATGGACATGTTCCTTAGTGCGACGCATGAAGCCTCTTCATCATCTAGCTCATCAAGATAAACTTGCTCTACTTGAGAGCCATTAGTCTCATCAAGCACAATGTCACAAGAAACTTCAACTAGTCCAGTGGACTTGTTAAAGACTCTATATGCCCTTGTGTTTGAATCATAACCAAGTAAAAAGCCTTCTACAGTCTTAGGAGCAAATTTAAATTTTCTACCTCTTTTAACAAGAATAAAACATTTGCTACCAAAGACTCTAAAATATGAAACATTGGGCTTTTTACCGGTGAGGAGTTCATATGTTGTCTTCTTGAGGATTCAGTGTAGATATAACCGGTTGATGGAGTAGCAGGCGGTGTTAATTGCCTCGGCCCAAAACCGATCCGGTGTCTTGTACTCATCAAGCAAGGTCCTCGCCATGTCAAGTAGAGTTCTATTCTTCCTCTCCACTACACCATTTTGTTGTGGCGTGTAGGGAGAAGAGAACTCATGCTTGATGCCCTCCTCCTCAAGAAAGCCTTCAATTTGAGAGTTCTTGAACTCAGTTCCATTGTCGCTTCTAATCTTTTTTATCCTTAAGCCGAACTCATTTTGAGCTCGTCTCAAGAATCGCTTTAAGGTCTCTTGGGTTTGTGATTTTTCCTGCAAAAAGAACACCCAAGTGAAGCGAGAATAATCATCCACAATAACTAGACAGTACTTACTCCCGCTGATGCTTATGTAAGCTATCGGGCCGAATAGGTCCATGTGGAGTAGTTCAAGTGGCCTGTCGGTCGTCATGATGTTCTTGTGTGGATGATGAACACCAACTTGCTTCCCTGCTTGACATGCGCTACGAATCCTGTATTTCTCAAAATGAACATTTGTTAGTCCCAAAATGTGTTCTCCCTTTAGAAGCTTGTGAAGATTCTTCATCCTAGCATGGGTTAGTCGGTGATGCCAGAGCCAACCCATATTAGTCTTAGCAATTAAGCAAGTGTCGAGTTCAGCTCTACTGAAATCAACTAAGTATAGCTGACCCTCTAACACTCCCTTAAATACTACTGAATCATAACTTCTTCTAAAGACAGTAACACCTAAATCTGTAAAAAGACAGTTGTAACCCATTTTGCATAATTGAGAAACTGAAAGCAAGTTATAATCTAAAGAATCTACAAGAAAAACATTTGAAATAGAATGGTCAGGTGATATAGCAATTTTACCAAGTCCTTTGACCAAACCTTGATTTCCATCCCCGAATGTGATAGCTCTTTGGGGATCTTGGTTTTTCTCATATGAGGAGAACATCCTTTTCTCCCCAGTCATGTGGTTCTGTAACGCCCTAAATTTGGGGGTAGAATTTTTTTCTTCTTTTCATTCACCAAATTCGGGTGTTACTCTCTTTTCTCTTCCCGTTTCGCTCCTTCTTCCCAATTTCAAACCAGTATAATGATGGGTGTCCGTGTCATGTATAAACAAAACCTAAGTGTCATGAGTGTTGCATCATGCTGAAGCATATTTCTTTGTCTGATGTCGTGTTTAATCGCGTGTTCGTCTCGTCCCGGTTCGGATTTCGGTTCGCGATCGGAATTCTGATTGGTGTTCAACCCGTGGAGTGACCTAGCCTGGCCTAGTCTGGCCCACATGCCCCTAGCGCCCCTTGCCCTACCCATGCGCGCGCCCCCCTCCCCCTATTCCCGTTGTCTCATTTGATTTTCTCCCACGCAGTAACTTCCCTCTCCCACCTCTCTCTCTCTCTCTCTCCTCGTGGTGCCCTAGGGTTTGGAGACGAGATCGCCGGAGTTTGGATCCCCGGAGGTGATTTTTCCCCTCCCCTTCCCTTTCACTCTCTCCCTCCTCCCCCTCCCTTCTTCTTCCCCTGGCCGCGCGCCCTCCCCTGCCCCGTCGCGCGCCGTGTTGGTGGCCCAGCCGCGCCGCATCTCGCGCCCGACCCCGAGCCCCTCCCCGCGTCGCGCCCCCCGGCGAGTCCCTGAGAGCACCTAGAGGGGGGGGTGAATAGGTGATCCTGTGAAAACTTAAACTTATAGCCACAAAAACTTGTTAAGCGTTAGCACAATAATCGCCAAGTGGCTAGAGAGGACTCTCAACAAAACACAATACCACAAGAGATCAAACACAGAGATGACACAGTGGTTTATCCCGTGGTTCGGCCAAGACCAACGCTTGCCTACTCCACGTTGTGGCGTCCCAACGGACGAGGGTTGCAATCAACCCCTCTCAAGCGGTCCAAAGACCAACTTGAATACCACGGTGTTTTGCTTTGCCTTTCAATATCCCGTTTGCAAGGAATCTCCGCAAATTGGAGTCTCTTGCCCTTACAAGTATATGATCACAAAGAAGCACAGAGTAAGGGAGGGAAGCAACACACACAAATCCACAGCGAAATGCGCACACACACGGCCAAGAATCGAGCTCGAATGACTATCTCAGAGTTCTCACTAGAACAGAGCTCGAATCACTTAGAATCACAAACGAATGCGCAAAGAATGAGTGTGGATGATCAAGAATGCTCTAAGGTTGCTTGGTATGCTCCTCCATGCGCCTAGGGGTCCCTTTTATAGCCCCAAGGCAGCTAGGAGCCGTTGAGAGCAAATCTGGAAGGCCAATCTTGCCTTCTATCGTCGGGTGCACCGGACAGTCCGGTGCACACCGGACACTGTCCGGTGCCCGATTTCTTTCCTTAAACAGCACTGCCGACCGTTGTAGACTGTTGCAGATCTGGGAGCCGTTGGCGCACCGGACATGTCCGGTGCACACCGGACAGTCCGGTGCCGTCTTCTAGCCGTTAGCTCGGCCACGTGTCCCGCGCAGATTGCGCGGCCGACCGTTGGCCCGGCCGACCGTTGGCTCACCGGACAGTCCGGTGCACACCGGACAGTCCGGTGAATTTTAGCCTACGCCGTCGGCGAATTCCCGAGAGCGGCCACTTCGCGCCGAGTCAGCCTGGCGCACCGGACTCTGTCCGATGCACACCGGACAGTCCGGCGTGCCAGACCGAGCTGAGTCTTGGCTGTACACAGCCAAGTCTTTTGCACCTTTCTTCTTTTCTTCTTCTTTCTGTTTCTAACACTTAGACAAGTATATTAGTACACAAAACCAATGTACTAAGGCTTAGAAACATACCTTTACTTCATGATTTGCACTTTGTTCATCCATGGACATAAATTCACATTTAAGCACTTTGTGTTGGCACTCAATCACCAAAATACTAAGAAATGGCCCAAGGGCACATTTCCCTTTCAATCTCCCCCTTTTTGGTGATTTATGCCAACACAACATAAAGCAACTAGAACAAGTGCAAACTCACTTCAAATAAAACTCAAATTTATTTTGATTCAATTTTGGCATATATGGATCATCCTTTGCCACCACTTGGTTTGTTTTTGCAGATCAAACTCAAATTCCTATCTCTAAGTCAAAACCACTTGTAGAGACATAAAGAGAGTCATTCCAAAAGAGATTGATCAAAGATTTCAAAAACTCCCCCTTTTTCCCATAATCAATACTTCTCCCCACAAGAAGCCAACTTTTGATAAGAGAGACAACAAAAGAGTTTTGACAAACCAAAAGCTCTATTTTACTATTTTCAAAATCTCTCAAGTGGTAGCTGATCCATTTATTGCTTTGGCCTTTATTTTCTCCCCCTTTGGCATCAAGCACCAAAACGGGATCAATTTTGGCCCTTTAACCCCATTGCCTCACAAAAATCTTCAATTAAGAGCAAATGGCAACAAGAGTTCATTAGATGAACTTGGAATAGGTTACCCTCTCATCGGAGTGCAGTGGAAGTCTTTCATGGTCCAAGTCCACCTTTTCCCTTTCAATTCTCCTTTGAGACTAAAACAAGCAAACTCAAGCACATGGTTAGTCTCAAAGGGTCAAGTTGTAACACATCTCCCCCTAAAACAGTGCATCACTTTGCAACGGACTTGTGAGGTCCAGGGAGTGTTTGTACAACTTGAGCACCACAATAAACAACAAAATGCAGAATGAACATGATCAAAGGCATAAACACATGTATGCTACATTTCAATCCAAGTTCCGCGAATCTAAGATATTGAGCTCACTACGCAACCTGCAAAAGGTCTTCTCATCTAAAGGCTTGGTAAAGATATCGGCTAGCTGGTTCTCGGTGCTAACATGAAACACTTCGATATCTCCCTTTTGCTGGTGGTCTCTCAAAAAGTGATGCCGGATGTCAATGTGCTTTGTGCGGCTGTGCTCAACAGGATTTTCCGCTATTCGGATAGCACTCTCATTGTCACATAGGAGTGGGACTTTGCTCAGATTGTAGCCAAAGTCCCTGAGGGTTTGCCTCATCCAAAGTAGTTGCGCGCAACACTGTCCTGCGGCAACGTACTCGGCCTCAGCGGTGGATAGGGCAACGGAGGTTTGTTTCTTAGAGTTCCATGACACCAGGGACCTTCCTAAGAATTGGCACGTCCCCGATGTACTCTTCCTATCGACCTTACATCCAGCATAGTCGGAATCTGAGTACCCAATCAAGTCAAAGTTAGACCCCTTTGGATACCAGATCCCGAAGCAAGGCGTAGCGACTAAATATCGAAGAATTCGCTTCACAGCCACTAAGTGACACTCCTTCGGATCGGATTGAAATCTAGCACACATGCATACGCTAAGCATAATATCCGGTCTACTAGCACATAAATAAAGCAAAGAACCTATCATGGACCGGTATGCTTTTTGATCAACGGACTTACCTCCTTTGGTGAGGTCGGTGTGTCCGTCGGTCCCCATCGGAGTCTTTGCGGGCTTGGCGTCCTTCATCCCAAACCGCTTCAGCAAGTCTTGCGTGTACTTTGTTTGGGAGATGAAGGTGCCGTCCTTGAGTTGCTTCACTTGGAACCCAAGGAAGTAGTTCAACTCGCCCATCATCGACATCTCGAATTTCTGCGTCATCACCCTGCTAAACTCTTCACAAGACTTTTGATTAGTAGAACCAAATATTATGTCGTCGACATAAATTTGGCACACAAAAAGATCACAATTGCAAGTCTTAGTAAAAAGAGTTGGATCGGCTTTCCCAACCTTGAAAGCATTAGCAATTAAAAAGTCTCTAAGGCATTCATACCATGCTCTTGGGGCTTGCTTAAGTCCATAGAGCGCCTTAGAGAGCTTACACACGTGGTCGGGGTACCGTTCATCCTCGAAGCCAGGGGGCTGCTCCACGTACACCTCCTCTTTGATCGGCCCGTTGAGGAAAGCGCTCTTCACATCCATTTGGTACAACCTGAAAGAATGGTGAGCGGCATATGCTAGCAAGATACGAATTGATTCTAGCCTAGCCACAGGAGCAAAAGTCTCCTCAAAGTCCAAACCTGCGACTTGGGCATAACCTTTTGCCACAAGTCGAGCCTTGTTCCTTGTCACCACTCCGTGCTCATCCTGTTTGTTGCGGAACACCCACTTGGTTCCCACAACGTTTTGCTTGGGACGAGGCACCAGTGTCCAAACTTCATTGCGCTTGAAGTTGTTGAGTTCCTCCTGCATGGCCAATACCCCATCCGGATCTAGCAAGGCCTCCTCTACCCTGAAAGGCTCAATAGAAGAGACAAAGGAGTAATGCTCACAAAAATTAACTAATCGAGATCGAGTAGTTACTCCCTTGCTAATGTCACCCAAAATTTGGTCGACGGGATGATCCCTTTGAATCACCGCTCGAACTTGGGTTGGAGGTGCCGGTTGCGCTTCTTCCTCCATCACGTGATCATCTTGTGCTCCCCCTTGATCACACGCCTCCTTTTGATGAACCTGTTCATCGTCTTGAGTTGGGGGATGCACCGTTGTTGAGGAAGAAGGTTGATCTCGTTCATCTTGTTCCTGTGGCCGCACTTCTCCAATCGCCATGGTTCGTATAGCGGTCGTCGGAACATCTTCTTCATCTACATCATCACAATCAACAACTTGCTCTCTTGGAGAGCCATTAGTCTCATCAAATACAACGTCGCTAGAGACTTCAACCAAACCCGATGATTTGTTGAAGACCCTATGCGCCTTTGTATTTGAATCATAACCTAACAAAAACCCTTCTACGGCTTTGGGAGCAAATTTAGAAGTTCTACCTTTCTTCACAAGAATATAACATTTGCTCCCAAATACACGAAAGTAAGATACATTGGGTTTGTTACCGGTTAGTAGCTCATACGACGTCTTCTTGAGGAGGCGGTGAAGATAGACCCTGTTGATGGCGTGGCAAGCCGTGTTCACGGCTTCTGACCAAAAGCACTCGGGGGTTTTGAATTCTTCAAGCATAGTCCTTGCCATATCTATGAGCGTCCTGTTCTTCCTCTCTACCACACCATTTTGCTGAGGTGTGTAGGGAGCGGAGAACTCGTGCTTGATCCCTTCCTCCTCAAGAAACTCCTCCACATGAAGGTTCTTGAATTCGGACTCGTTGTCGCTCCTTATCTTCTTCACCTTGAGCTCAAACTCATTTTGAGCTCTCCTGAGGAAGCGCTTGAGGGTCCCTTGGGTTTCAGATTTATCCTGCAAAAAGAACACCCAAGTGAAGCGGGAAAAGTCATCAACAATAACTAAACCATACTTACTTCCTCCTATGCTTAGATAGGCGACGGGTCCGAAGAGGTCCATATGTAGCAGCTCCAGAGGTCTTGATGTGGTCATCACATTCTTGCTGTGATGTGCTCCTCCCACCTGTTTACCTGCCTGACAAGCTGCACAAGGTCTATCTTTTTCGAATTGTACGTTAGTCAATCCTATCACGTGTTCTCCCTTTAGAAGCTTGTGGAGGTTCTTCATCCCCACATGTGCTAAGCGGCGATGCCACAGCCAGCCCATGCAAGTCTTAGCCATTAAGCATGCATCTAGACCGGCCTCTTCTTTTGCAAAATCAACTAAGTAAAGCTTGCCGTCTAGTACACCCTTAAAAGCTAGTGAACCATCACATCTTCTAAAGACAGACACATCTACATTTGTAAAAAGACAATTATATCCCATATTGCATAGTTGACTAACAGATAGCAAATTGTAACCAAGAGACTCAACTAAAAACACATTGGAGATTGAGTGTTCATTAGAAATTGCAATTTTACCTAACCCTTTTACCTTGCCTTGATTCCCATCACCGAATATAATTGAATCTTGGGAATCCTTATTTTTGACGTAGGAGGTGAACATCTTCTTCTCCCCCGTCATATGGTTTGTGCATCCGCTGTCGATAATCCAGCTTGAACCCCCGGATGCATAAACCTGCAAGGCAAATTTAGGCTTGGGTCTTAGGTACCCAACTCATGTTGGGTCCTACAAGGTTAGCACATATATCCTTAGGGACCCAAATGCAAGTTTTATCTCCCTTGCATCTTGCCCCTAACTTCCTAGCAATTACCTTCTTACCCTTTCTACAAATAGCAAAGGGAGCATTGCAAGCATAATAAATGGTAGAAGGTTTGTTCACAACTTTTCTAGGAACATGAGCAAAATTTCTCCTAGGCATATGCACAACATTTCTCCTACACATATCTCTATCATACTTATAGGAAGAACTAGAAGCAAACATGGCATGAGAATCATAAACATGTGAATCAAAATCATTATAAGCATTTCTAGCATGTCTCCTATCATTATACATAAAAGCATGGTTCTTTTTAGCGCTACTAGCCATAGGGGCCTTCCCTTTCTCCTTGGCGGGAATGGGAGCCTTATGGCTTGTTAAGTTCTTGGTCTCTCTCTTGAAGCCAAGACCATCCTTAATTGAGGGGTGTCTACCAATCGTGTAGGCATCCCTTGCAAATTTTATTTTATCAACTTCACTCTTGCTAGTCTTAAGTTGGGCATTAAGACTAGCCACTTCATCATTTAGTTTTGAAATTGAAACTAAGTGTTCACTACAAGCACTAATGTCAAAATCTTTACACCTAGTGCAAACATGTTCAACACAAGAGTTAGATTTATTTGCTACCTCTAGTTTAGCATTTAAATCATTAATTTCACCTTTTAAAGAAGAAATGGTTTCATTACAAGTAGAAAGTTCACAAGATAGCATTCCATTTCTTTTAACTTCTAGAGCAAGTGAATTTTGTGCAGTAACAAATTTATCATGCTCTTCATATAAAAGGTCTTCTTGTTTTTCTAAGATTCTATCCTTTTCATTCAAGGCATCAATCAATTCATTAATCTTAGCTATTTTAGTTCTATCCAATCCTTTGAATAAACTAGAGTAATCTATTTCTTCATCACTAGATTCATCATCACTAGAAGAATCATAAGTATTAGCATTACGAGTGATTACCTTCTTTTCCCTTGCCATGAGGCAAGTGTGATGCTCGTTGGGGAAGAGAGCCGATTTGTTGAAGGCAGTGGCGGCGAGTCCTTCGTCGTTGGAGTCGGACGAAGAGCAATCCGAATCCCACTCCTTTCCAAGGTGTGCTTCGCCTTTGGCCTTCTTGTAAACCTTTTTGTTCTCTCTCTTCCCATTTTTCCCTTGCTCCTGGTCACTATCATTTTCGGGACAATTAGCAATAAAATGACCAACCTTACCACATTTGAAGCATGAGCGCTTCCCCTTTGTCTTGGTCTTGCTTGGCTGCCCCTTGCGACCATTTAGCGCCGTCTTGAATCTCTTGATGATGAGAGCCATCTCTTCATCATTGAGCCCGGCCGCCTCAACTTGCGCCACCTTGCTAGGTAGCGACTCCTTGCTCCTCGTTGCCTTTAGAGCAATGGGTTGAGGCTCGTGGAGTGGACCGTTCAACGCGTCGTCGACGTATCTTGCCTCCTTGATCATCATCCGCCCGCTTACAAATTTTCCAAGTACCTCCTCGGGCGTCATCATCGTGTACCTGGGATTCTCACGAATATTGTTCACGAGATGAGGATCAAGAACGTTAAAGGACCTTAGCATTAGGCGGACGACATCGTGGTTCGTCCATCGCGTGCTTCCGTAGCTCCTTATTTTGTTGATAAGGGTCTTGAGCCGGTTGTACGTTTGGGTTGGCTCTTCTCCCCTTATCATGGCGAATCGTCCAAGCTCGCCCTCCACCAACTCCATTTTGGTGAGCATGGTGATGTCATTCCCCTCGTGAGAGATCTTGAGGGTGTCCCATATTTGCTTGGCATTGTCCAAGCCGCTCACCTTGTTGTACTCTTCCCTGCACAAGGACGCTAAGAGAACAGTAGTAGCTTGTGCATTTCTATGGATTTGTTCATTTATGAGCATAGAGTTATCCGAGCTATCAAACTTCATTCCATTCTCTACAATCTCCCAAATGCTTGGATGGAGAGAGTGTTGGGGGCCTTCGTCCTCCGAAGGTCCTCAAAAACAAGATTTGACAATATTTTCCAAGTGAATTATATGAACAGGTATTCTCGGACTCAGATTGTGAACATGGAGTACGGACAGGACGAAGCTTAAGCCAGACGAAAGGAGGTTGATGAAGGATGGGCTGGTTACCATGCTGTACGAAGGATGGCGCGTAGCCGAAGCTATGCGCAGGAAAGTTTCGTCTCGATAGCAGAACGGGGAACCGACCTAAAGATGAAAAGACTACTTAGGTCTTGACAGACTCCCATAGGTCATTAGCAAATGTAATGGACATGAATGTAATTTTACATGGGCCGCGTCTCACGCCTATAAATAGATGAACAGTACTCCCGTACTGTTCACGCTGACTTGGCATTTGCTTTTGCGTCATCCTTGTACTTTTGCCTTCCTACAATCCGAAGGTACATTTGTAATTTGAAGTCATTTCTATTGTTACATAATAATAAAATAGAAATGACATTGTGATAAAGTTTAAATGTTTATATTACTTTTTATGTTATGCATAAGTTCTTCGTCATAACTTATTGTGCTTACGGAGATATATTGTTTATGACCTTCGTCCGGAGCACGTTATATCCCGAAGGGAAATAATGTTTCAAAGGACGAAGGACCTTATCATTTAACACTTTTTATGTTGCCTTGTTCTTAATCCGAAGCATTTGAGAACAAGTCACCAACATTGGCGCCCACCTCCGGTGAACTCACTTCCACTTTGAGTTTTTTGAACACCTTCGGAAGCTATAGACCCTCGCTATGGCGCCGAAGAAAGCTTCAGCGACTGGGGCTGCAGCACTGCAACCGCTGGACCCCAACCAGGAGACCGTCTCTCTTCGGGAGGCCCGAAGCCAGAAGAGGAAGGCCGTCAGCCCGACGTTTCAGGAGGATGAACTAGACCAAGAGATCAGGGATATGGAGATGCTTCATCAACAGGTGCAGAGGAAAAAGGAAAAGATGGCCAGGCTAGCTGAGCTGCAGAGGCAGATAGACGAAGCTTCTGAAGAAGTTCGCCATCTTACTCACGATGAGCAGAACAGAAGGCCTCAACAAAAAGACCTTCATCAAGAGGGCTTCTTCAACGAAGATGACTGGTATGACAATTTCCATCATGGAAATTTTGTTTTCGATGATGCTTCTCCCCTGTCCGCTGAGCTGCAGGCTACACCATGGCCTCCGTCCTACAAGCCACCCCAGCTTCCCATGTTCGATGGCCACTCAGACCCGAAGCAGTTTTTGATGAGCTACGAAGCAACAATGTCTTCGTATGGTGGTAATGCTGCAGTCATGGCAAAGTCTTTTGTTATGGCTGTCAGGAATGTTGCTCAGACCTGGTATTCCTCCCTTCGACCAGGAACGATTACTTCATGGCAAAAGCTAAAGGACATGTTGTTAACCAGCTTTCAAGGGTTTCAGACGAAGCCGGTTACTGCTCAAGCCTTGTTCCAGTGCACTCAGGATCATGAAGAATACCTTCAGGCGTATGTCAGAAGGTTCTTACGTTTGAGGGCGCAGGCACCAACGGTGCCCAATGAAATTGTCATCGAAGCCATGATCAAGGGGCTTCGTCCTGGACCTTCAGCTCAATACTTTGCTAGGAAGCCTCCTCAGACTTTGGAGAAGCTGCTCCAGAAGATGGACGAGTACATTCGTGCCGACAATGATTTTCGCCAAAGAAGGGAGGAGGCCTTCAGATTTTCTGAAATAACCAGGGGCTTCGGAGGAAGATTCTATCCGAGGCATGTCAGGTCCATCCACAACTCTACTCAAAATGATGATAAGGGGAATCAGCAGAACAGGCCGCAGTGCTCCTCACAGGCTTCGGGGCAACAGCAGACTTTCTTCCGGCCACCAGCTCCAAGAGGCAGAGGCGCCAGGGGCTTCGGCGGAAGATTTGGAGATCAACCAAGGAGAGTATTTTGCTTATTCTGTGGTGAAAACAAGGGCCATACCACCAGGATGTGCCATGTTACCATCCAAAAGCAAAAGGAGATAGCCGAAGCTACAGCGCAACAAGCTCAGCCGAAGCAGGTCATGCATACTGCTTCGTACCATCAGCCTTACATCCCAGAATACGTGGGCAACCACCCTGCAGTTTCTGTAGCTTCGGCGAGTCAACCTCAAGCTTCATGGCAACAGCCCCCGCCTCCACCACCGCTGCAACAAGGCCAACAGCCGGAAGGGAGCCAATATGTTCCACACCAAAGGGATCTCAGAGAACAATCTGAAGCTCGCACAGTCAATAGCACTGTGCCAGAGTCGAAGCACATTTATTGACAAATATCCTACCTTGATAGCAGTCTTTTCCATTTAGTTCTATTTTCTGTGTAATAAAGAACATTTCAGTTTTCATGTAATAGTTTCGTGGTTGGTCATAAGGAAAATCTATCTTCTCCACAGGCTTAAGTTGCTGAAGCTTAAAAACTCGTGATAACAAGGAGGTCCTTCAAATTATAAAAAGTCCTTCGTAGCAACAAAAAAGTCGTTCTAAGGAACGCAGAGTAAGTTGCTGAAGACACAAAAAGCCGTTCCAAAGGGAGCGCAGTGTAAGTTTTCTGCTCCAAAGTCGTTCCTAAGGGAATGCAGAGCATACAGCGAAAAGTCAACGCTGATACCGCCTAAGTAAAAGGCGAAGAAGCTCCAAAGACGTTCCTAAGGGAATGCAGAGCTTACAGAGAAAAGTCAGCGCTGATATAAAGATATTTTGTGAGGATATGTGTGTATCTTCGGAATGAATGTCATCCACATAACATAGCATCATCACATCATTTTGCATAGCATAAGCATCATACATCATGTTGCATATGGCAAAAGAAGGGGACACAGTATCAACCTTCGAAAGGACGCTTTGAGAAAGTGAAAATTGTGCAGTCACGAAGGAATACAATGTTGATCTTCGAAATTGTACAGCTTCGGAGAATATTTTCACGAAGCATGGACGTGATTCATCAGAATAGTATTAAAGGAGAATGTCTTCTTTACGAAGCATGAAAAGAAGGGAAGGTGTTTTTTCGCCGAAGGCTCAAAAATGGTATGTATGTAGAATTTCATGCATCGTAAAGAATTGAATAATGAAAAGAAACTTGTATATTACATTCAAATGTACAAAATATTACAAAGATCACATTTCAAATGTTTTTTCTAATAACATCTAGTCTTCTCTTAGTACTACTTCGGCAGCCTCATTTAGAAGTTGATCAACAACTTTGTCCATGATAGCTTCGGCCATTTGTTTAATTTCGTCATCCCCTTTCGTGTGAGGGTCTGCAGACGATCCAGCAGGTTCTGAGGGAAGAGAATATGTTTACATTACTATCACAGACCGCGAACAAAGTCTGAAACTAAAAATTACAACATAATAAGAACGACTAATTAATACCTATTCGCCCTTCGGGCTCTATACTTTTTTCGACAACTTCTGTCACTTTCCTAGCATCATGGATGCCTTTTTCACTCTTTTGAATAATTTCTTGTGCCATTTCTCGGCCGCCGTTGTCCCAGATATCAGTAAAGAATTTTCCGCCAACCATGCTTGCTTCGGCCGAGGGGTCTTTGATGTCTTCAGAAGACAAGGCAGCTTCGGACTGAGCTAAGGATTTTACATGCTCGCAACCTTTTTTCTCCAAAACAGTGGCAATTCCTCTAGCACCCGAAAAAGCGCAGATGTCACCGTGGCTACTCAGGATTTCCTCGAAGGCCTCTGCTTCGTGGCTGATCCATTCCATTGGACCTTCAGGATTGTCTCTTGAGAAATTCTCTTCACTAGAAAATGCGCCAACGCTGGCGAAGCTGGATTTTATCTTTTTGACGCATTCTATAGATTTAACATAGCATTTCCTCTGGGATGCACGAAGCTCCTTAACACTTAACTCTAAATGATTGACCAACTGATCACTGAGCTCTCGTTTTGTTTCTTCAAGCACACGTTCCTCTTTAGCTCTAGCTAGCTGTTTCTGAAGATCTTTAATCTCACGTCTTTGGGCTTCGGCCTGGACCTTTGAGGCAGCTTCGTCCTTTTTTACCTTGTCTACCAATGTAAGCAGAATTTTATCCTTTTCCAAAGCTTCGTTTCTCAGTTTAATAACTTCTGACCGTAGGTTGTTGAACGCAATTTCATAGCTCTCATCTTCCGCACTCTTTTGTGCTCTTAATGCGTTGCTTAGGATTAAACCCTATATGTAAAAAAAACAAGTTGCTATAAGAAAAAAAATGAGTTACGAATTAAAAAATTTTCAAGTGCCCAATTCCCATACCTTTAGGCTATTGTACGCAAGACTGTCCGCGAGATCCTCCTTCGTCATAGCACTTAATCCAGCTTCGAGCTTCGGGAATCCCATACTTCTAGCCATCTCCCGGCAGACAGTTAATTCTTTGTTATCAGGAAGGCAGTATAGGAAGTCATCTTCATTTGTCCCATTGAACACTACTGCCCCCTTCGGATATTTTAACTCTCTGGCATAGTGATTGGCTTCATAAGTCTCTTCTTCAGATAATCTCTTCCCCGAAGCATGTCGCACGATGTAATCGTATATGTTGGAAGGAGCTTCGGGGACGGCAGTGTCAAGTTCTTCAAACCAAAACTGGCTCTGATATTTTTATTTGTTCGGTTTCCAAAGATTGTTCCTTGTTGGGCTCTGAAGGCCCAGCTTCAGCTTCAAGTTGTTGCTTCGAAGCTACAGTAGACGCTTCAGCAAGTTCAACAGTCTTCTTTGGAGTTGTGCTTGAAGACTTAATTGTCTCCAAGACATCTAGCACGTTCACCATTCTTTTTCTTTTTGGGGTCACCGATGGGCCCTTTTGATTTTTTATTATTTCAACATTTGCTGAAGGACTTAAGATTTCCAATATTTTTTGTCCTTCAATTCTCGGTTTTTCTGCCTTCTCTGCTGAAGGCGCTTCAGTTTTATCTTCTTTCTTCGGCACTGGAGTTGGTTCCGAAGTTTCAGTGGCCAAAGAGACTTCACCAATAAACTCAGGCACTGTGGCCGGCTCAATAAAACTGCGCTCGATGGGTGAGCACCTTCATCTTTTTTCTTTGCGGCGCTGGCTCACTAGTGGCACTCGTGGCAGCTTCTGTCGCAGGAGAAGTATTTTTTCTTTTGCGGCCCGACACCGGATAGTGGTAGTCAGGGTAGACAAACCCGATTGCATCAAATACCCGGTTGAGCCTTTTCTTCTTTCGGCCTCCGAAGGCTGCCGATAGTGCAGTGTTCTCGGCCTTCGAATACACCCCAAGCAGTTCGTCACTTAATGTTTCAATGCTTTTCAACCAGTCGTCATCAGGTTCAACAAACTTATCCCCGTATTTGAATGTGTATTTCAGTCTAACCAGTCCGCCTTCGTCGGACTCTTTGATGGTCTCCTTCGGCATTTCCCACTTTCCTGCAAGTGGCCACACCCTGAAGGCAATATGCTCTTGGACCAAGTCCCTTGTCCCAATAAAAGAGCAGACTACGCCGAAGGCTCTTTGGCATTCCTCGGCTGCTTCATCCATTTCAACCTTCGGCCTTTGAAGTCCGAAGCGTTGCCAGATGGGGCGCATAATGATATTCTTAACATCTTCCTGCGCTGTTAAGTCATTCTTTACATAGAACCACTCTGTCATCCAGGCTCCGGGCCACCTCTTCCGAAAGGTTGGCACAGGGCGGCTTGACCCGGAGCGGGCACCGAAGCTGTAACACCCAAAGTTGTTGTGATATTGTTCTTTCCCCCAGGGCTTCGTCTCATATAACAGCTCATGAATGTTGCAAAAGCTTTTAGCATTTGGTTCTAAACCTTGGCTTTTCACAGCCCAGACAAACATCCCCATTCTTATGATAGCTTCGGGAGTAATTCGATGAAGGTAGACTTGAAATGTCTTCAGGACTTCGACAACAAAGCTGCTTAGGGGGAATCGAAGCCCAGCCTTGAGAAAGCTTCGGAAGATTACGACTTCATCTTCTTCGGGAGTGGGAGAAGTTTTTTCTCCAGCATCAGCCCTCACAATAGATATATCTCGAAAATATCTCCCTCTCATATTGTCGATATGACTCTGCTTAATAGTGGTTTTCCCGAAAACTGTGTGACTTGGCCGCCATGGTCGATCTTCGGACTCTTCCCCACCACTTTCTACATCATAACTGTCGCTGTCACCAGTATCTTCAAACAAACCTTCCAGAATCTCCTTGGTGATTTTTTCCGTATTGGTCTCCGCCATCGCTATAAGGAACCCCAAGTTCTTCTCTTCGTCGAGACTCAGCTTCATCTCAGCAGGGACCTTCTTATCTTCAGACATCTTCGGAAACACTAAAAAACTGTTTTCAAGGCCGAAGCTTCAAAACCAAAAGATCAGCAAATCTTAGTGCGCAAGAGCTAAAAATTTAGTGGGCGGAAGCAGATGGCAAGTGAGAGTACCAAAATGAGTTTACGGTATGATCTTATTTATACGTCCAGTGCGTTGAAAATCGAAAGACCCCGCTTGTCAGTGAATGTTGCTATTCTAGCAAAGGGAAGGTGTTTTTTCGGACCTTCGGCTTAAGGCCTTCGTCCATATCGCAATCTGAATTTGTCACTAACAAATTAATATTGCGAGGGGCTACTGTTGGGGGCCTTCGTCCTCCGAAGGTCCTCAAAAACAAGATTTGACAATATTTTCCAAGTGAATTATATGAACAGGTATTCTCGGACTCAGATTGTGAACATGGAGTACGGACAGGATGAAGCTTAAGCCAGACGAAAGGAGGTTGATGAAGGATGGGCTGGTTACCATGCTGTACGAAGGATGGCGCGTAGCCGAAGCTATGCGCAGGAAAGTTTCGTCTCGATAGCAGAACGGGGAACCGACCTAAAGATGAAAAGACTACTTAGGTCTTGACAGACTCCCATAGGTCATTAGCAAATGTAATGGACATGAATGTAATTTTACATGGGCCGCGTCTCACGCCTATAAATAGATGAACAGTACTCCCGTACTGTTCACGCTGACTTGGCATTTGCTTTTGCGTCATCCTTGTACTTTTGCCTTCCTGCAATCCGAAGGTACATTTGTAATTTGAAGTCATTTCTATTGTTACATAATAATAAAATAGAAATGACATTGTGATAAAGTTTAAATGTTTATATTACTTTTTATGTTATGCATAAGTTCTTCGTCATAACTTATTGTGCTTACGGAGATATATTGTTTACGACCTTCGTCCGGAGCACGTTATATCCCGAAGGGAAATAATGTTTCAAAGGACGAAGGACCTTATCATTTAACACTTTTTATGTTGCCTTGTTCTTAATCCGAAGCATTTGAGAACAAGTCACCAACAGAGAGAATAAGTGACTACGCATTTTGTGACTCCAAAATCCGTAGTCCTCCCCATCGAAGTGTGGAGGTTTGCCAAGAGGAATGGAAAGCAAATGCGAATTCGAACTATGTTGAATACAAGAATAATCAAATGAAAAGTTCGAATTGACCGTCTTTTTGTAGTCGTTGTCGTCGTCCTTTTGGGAAGAAGTAGACTCATCACTATCATCGTAGTAGATGATCTCCTTGATGCGCCTTGTCTTCTTCTTCTTCCCTTCCTTCCGTCTATGACCCGAGCCGGAGTCGGTAGGCTTGTCGTCCTTCGGCTCGTTGACGAAGGATTCCTTCTCTTTGTCGTTGATCACGATACCCTTCCCCTTAGGATCCATCTCTTCGGGCGGTTAGTCCCTTTGCGAAGAGAACGGCTCTGATACCAATTGAGAGCACCCTAGAGGGGGGTGAATAGGTGATCCTGTGAAAACTTAAACTTATAGCCACAAAAACTTGTTAAGCGTTAGCACAATAATCGCCAAGTTGTAACACCCCAGGTGTTACCTTGGCTAGAGCCCACCTTGGCACTAAAAAGGCTGTAATTACAAGTAGTAGGAACTTAAGGGAACAGATAAGAACCTTGGAGTTATTGAGTTAATCAAGTTATAAATGGTCTAAGAAGTATTAATCAAACCCTTGCACACTTTTTACTTGGATAGAAGGGAAAAAGAACCCTAGATCTCTCCAAAGCCCTACCTTCCAAAACCCTAAGTAAGGGGGGAAAGAGAGTGACCAAGTGGGTAAAGCATGTGTAACTTTTACCCAAACCCTAAGCAACATTATAACCATCAATTAGGAGGGGGAAATATTGCAAAAAGGCCCCTGGAGAAACCCCAAATTCAAATCTCCAAGTGGAGAGAGAGCTAGAGCTCTCTATTTCCCTCTAAGTCACATTTTAGCCCTAATTCAAAGACCAGCCGTGTTCACTTTGAAAATGGCGCCAAAACCACTTGAGTTCTATACCAAAAATGTGCTATACCACTTAAGGCACCCCCCTGGAAAAATTTGAAACCGAGACTTGGACGTTTGACAGGTTTTGACATTGGTTTTGTCGCGGTGTGGGCAGTGAGACAAACCAAACTTGGCGCCTGTTTATCTCCTGACCTAGGGCGTATCCTCCCTTGGAACTCACATGAACTAGGTAGCTCTAGGTGCAGGGAAGAGATCTCCCACAGGCGACATGGCAAGATTCGTACGCTTGGCCGCTCAGCAGAGCGAAGAACACGGGCAGAAGCAACGCGCCACGTGTTCGACGCGCTCTGAGCTCGCCAGAGCACGCCCGCGCGCGCGCCCCTCGTGCCCGCGTCGCGCCAAACGGTCAAGCCGGCGCCCTGGTCCGCGCCCGCGCCTATAAAACCCTCCCAAGCTTCGACCGTACCCTTCCGCACCCACCCGACCCTCGCCGGAGCTTGGTTCACCGTCGTTGGCCAGTGCGCAGCTTGTCCGCGGCCACCCAGTCCCCCTGCCACCGTAGACCGGCCCGCCCAGCCATTTCCAGCCCCGTCCAGCCCTCGGAGAAGCTTGTGCACACCTCCGTGAGACTCCCCGAGCAAGGAATCGGAGTTTCCTTCGCCGGAGAAGCCAGTCCACACTCGCCGGAGCTCTCGACCCCGCCGGAGTACGTGGACCGGGTAAACCACTCCACCACCCTTCGATTCCTTGTGCACACAATCGCTGCGTGACCCCGTGATGCTCACCATGCCGTCGGATTGAACCAGATCGCCGTGGTTTGGCCGGTATACTCGCCGCCGACGAGGATACCCGCCTGCACGCGTGGACCGGGCGATTTCCGGCCATCTCCGACGACGAGCCGTACCTCGACGTGACCGCCAGAGCCTCCCCGAGCCGACCCCACCCTTCGCCGGACCTCCCTCGCCGCCGGTAAGCCGCGCCGTCCTTTCTTTCCTACGGCTACTGTTCTGTTTAGGGGAGGGACCGCGGGTGTGAGGGAGAGAACCCTGGGGGGGTTAAGTGTAAAGCCCAAGACTCACATGAATAGTGGCCCGAGGGTAGATCTACGAGACTTGAATCAGTTTAACCCCAGGGGTCTCGGTGCAAACTGCGTTTTCAGAAAAACCTAATTAAAACCTGATTTAAATTCAAACAGAAACTTTAAAAACCCATAACTTCTGTTTGGTTTGTCCAAATCTAGTCAAACCAATTTTGCCAGACTCTAAATAATGTAACCTGTCTAAGAAAAATATAAAACCCCATATGAACTAGAGAAAAATATCAGGGTCTGATTTATTTTCAGTTTTGGCCAAAAGCTTAATAATAGCAAGAAAAATAGTTGTACTATTTAACTAAGGTTAGAAAAATTTAGAGAAGTCATTGTCTACCCACTGACCTGGTCAAAAATGTTAAACCTCTCTGTTCATTACATTAAGATATATTTAACCCCTTATTCTATAATATGTTTAAGTTTAAGAAAAATAGAAAAAGGGATATAAATAATGAACCAGAGAACACCCCTATTTTTGTTAAGATATTTAGTCAATATAGTTCACTGGAAAAATGTATCCTACCCTGTTGTAGTGTAAGATAAGAAAGATGCCTTTTAAATGAAGAAAATAGGGATAACTTAGAAAAACCCTACAAAAATACCCCTAAGGTGAAACCTCCCCAAACCTTAGGATAACAAATGTTTTGATAATAAGAACTTATGAAAAATCTGAAATCTGTTGTTTGATATTTTTCAAATGACAAGTTAGTTCTAATCACCCTTTTTGCACCAAACTTTAAAAATCCATCATTAATTAACCATCATGTAGCTCTCTGTCATTTTTGGGCACAAGAGCTTTTCATCACTGTTTGAGGCCAGCAAAAATAACCATTAGGTCAGAAACCACTTTAATAAAGGACTTGTAGTGTAAAGTGGCCCATTTTGCCTAACTATTGTTATTTTTGTTTAAAGCTTAGCTTTTATACTTTAAGCCTCAAATTATCAAAACAAGCTAGTATAGCCAGTGACAACCCACTGTAATTTTTACAAAATTTTTGGAAATTTTTAAACTACTGTCATAGTTCAAACCCCTACTAGAAACCCTAGATGGAACTTAAGAAAGGAAAATAGATGATGGAATTTAATGTCTTCCTAGGACCTTTATAATTGTCCACTAAAACCTATAAAGGCAATACAAATCCAATATGTTATCTTAAAAGAAAACCTAAACCTAAAAGGTAATAAGTCTATGTATACCACTAGAAGACCCTCGTAGCCAAGGATCCCTAAGTTAATTCTTGACTTAAATTCTGTAGCTTAATGTTCTTAAATTTTGCATAATCATGACATACATGTTCATTGCATTTCGATAGACTGTAATCTTGCTGACGGAGAGTACGTCCTCGTGCCGGAGCAAGGAGCTACCCAGGAGGTTGCCCCCGACCCAGCACCAGAGCCTGCACCAGAGGACCTGTCTGCCACTGCTTTGGAAGGCAAGCCCCGGTTTTATGCATAACCATTTATATATGCTATTTCACTACACTTAATGTTTGTAGGCTTGTACTGTGCACTTAAGTGTAGGAGTTGTTTGGAACCTTAGTTGCATGAACTCAGGATTTCCTTTTGAGATGGATACTAGTATGCTAGGTCGAGTAGCTGCTTTATTAAGTAGGATCTCGGTAGAAGTCGAGTGATTTTTCTAGCACTCGCGCGAGGTCAGGAATTGGCTGTATCCACTTTCCTATCATATTGATGTTGGTTTGTGGGCAACAATCCATGGGGATTGGTTGTTCACGGGATAAAAAGTTGATTAAGGATTAAGGTGTGGTACCGTGTGTCAAGCGTTTGAACGTACTAAACATATGCCGAGAAATATGGTAAATCGGTAAGCCTAGTACCTGCGTGAACCTGCCCGCAGACATACCCCCTCACGCGACCTGAGACGTAGTCTCCCATTCCGGTTATGGTGGGTACAAGTGCTGCCACTGCACGACGGCCAGTCGGGGTCAGTGGGGCATTGTACGCCAAGGCGGTGAGACCTGATCTATTGCCAGGGAATCGATGGGGACGGTTGATATGTGTGGGGACGGAGTGCCCCTGCATGTCGTGTGTTTAGGTTTACCTTGCAAGGATAAAAACTCGATTCGAATCGTCTGCTTCTCGCAGCTAATGAGACTGCTTGATCCATGCTGCTACATTGAGTAACAAGTGGAACTGGTTGAGATGATACAAACTGTCGATTGCTAATAAAGCTTGCTACTATGTATGAATAGATAGTACACTTTTAGCCTTAAGAGAGTCACACTTAATTTTGATTAAGTTAAAATCTTGCTTTAGAAACTCAGCTAGTGCTTTTGGCAACCAAACCCCACAGCCAAACAGCTGCATGTCTAGAGGTAGAGGAGTATAGACTCCTCACACCGGGTAAGTCTAGCTGAGTATTAGTATACTCAGCCTTGCTTGTGGCATAATTTTACAGGTTCTCTGGAGGACATGGTTGCTGGAGTGACTTGGCCATCCACCCTGCCACCGGGTTGGACTGTCGAGTGGGACCCTGCCTCGGCTGAGGAGGAGCATGAGGAGTGATGGGATAGGCTTCCCCATCTCTCCATTTATTTATCGTTAGTTTATTTCCACTGCACTCCAAAAACAATGATGGTTACTTTTGCGAAAACTCCAATGGTGACAATGGTGATGTAATAATTTAATACTCTTCCATGCATGGTTTTATGCTTTATTGTATTTGCTCTGTGACTCACCATCGAGTGAGACTGTGGTACTTGATCCTGTCAGTGGCCGTGTCGGACTAGATCCGAGGGATTGACGGGTTATTCCCATTTAAGTGTGGTCTAGCCTCTAAGGTCGGACTTAGGCACTTAAGTTGGAATAATTCGGGCAGTTCCGCCACAGCTGGTATCGGAGCTTGTACCACCACAGAGGAATCAATAAAACATGAATACCATCCCTTTTCTAAAAGTAAAACTTGATAGAAACAATGTTGGATAGATAGTAGGGCGAGCAGGATAGACCTAGGACGTGAAGCCTTAGGACCATAGAAGGGTAGCTAGGTGGCTAAGTGACTAGGCCCTATAGGCCACTTTTAATGGATGGGAGTCCTTCCCTATTCCTTTTTATCTTTTGGAGAGGTCGTACAGGACGTGCATGCATGCATTCTTAATTAAGTAAATGAATAACTAGTAAAAGGACTTAAAAGAGAGATAGCAGCCAACTAGGTCCCCAATACCTTGTTTCTTTTAAACTAGAGGCAGGCTGAGTTTTATTTTCTTTGTTCTTTTTGTAATTCTTTTTCTTTACTTACGCTTAACCGTGCACAGATGACTTCCCACGGATCCTCCGAGGATGGAGATGCACTGACCCACACTGACGGACTTGCACGAGAGGGTTTTCCCCGCATCTTGTGGGAAGTACTTCAGGGGGCAGGGTATTTGATACCCCCTCAGTACGCGGTGCAGCAGTTCGAGAAGCACCGGGTACCTCGCTGTCGGGTGAGGATGACTTTGGAGCCTCATCCCCTGCAGCCAGGCTGGCGTTCACTGGACTCTGAGTCCTATGGATACCGGGCTGAGGACACTATTGAGGCTATCGCTCTGCATGGACTGACCACCTTCTGTGGATTTCACCCCTTGGAGTTGGCTACTCACCCCATTGGGTTGTTCCCTGCGGAAAAGGAGGACGACCCGATGTGGAAGGATCGGGTGGAGCATGCCAAGGACATCTGGGCTCTCTACCCAGGCCACACCGCTCGCTTGTCTGTACGATGCATGAACGCTCTGTATCGTCTGCAAGTGATGCGTGGGGAGGCTATGTCCCACCTGATGGCATTACTGGAGGCCACCAAGATCACCCTGGATAACCGGGAGGAGCTCGTGGTGGATTTATCCCAGGAGCTGGTGGAGAAAGATTTACAGGTGGAGCAGCTAACTGACGAGATTCATGAGTTGGAGGAGCTAGTGGGCACCAGGGAGAATACCATTGAGGTCCTCGAGGATCAGCTCCTCAACACCCAGCAGCAGCTGGCAGAGGCTAATGCGCATCTGGACATGCATCACCAAGAGATCCATGATGCGGAGGCTGACGAGAACGTTGACATCGAGGGAGGAGACGAGTCTGCCTCCAGTGTGGACACCGCTGGCTCAGGGAGACCACCTTCCCCCGAGTCTAGCGTTGCCTCGTTCGCTCACTAGATGTCGGGCCAATACTAGAAGTTGATGGTAGTTGGACTCCTCGCCGCTAGCGTAGCTTTTGCACCCTTAGGGTACTAGGCTAGGTAGAGTTGAGTCTTTTGATCCTTGATGTAACCAGTGTTAAAACTCTTTTGGATGTTTAAGGATAATTAATGGTAACTTAAATTTGGACGGGAGGATTATGTTTTCGTTGTTTTATTTGGAATCTATCAAATTACTTTGACTCCCCTACCATGTTCGAACCTTAAGCTTGGAGATGTGTTATTGAGCAAACATGTGACTTTTTCAGATGGCTGGGAGAGCGCGCCGTGGTCAGAATGAGCACGTTCCTCCACCGCCACCGCCTCCCACTCTGCAGGAGCTCATGGCCCAGCAGAATGAGATTCTGAGGCAGCTAGCTCAGCGTCAGCCACCACCTCAGCATTATGGTGGAGACCACCAGCGTCACCCCGTCGCTGCTACTTACCAGGAGTTTCTCAGCACCCAGCCACCATTGTTTACCAGGACGGAGGACCCACTTGATGCAGATGTGTGGTTGAGGGTGGTAGAATCCAAGTTCCCACTGCTCCATGGGGCTTGCTCAGAGGTCACCAAGGTCAGGTTCGCCACCCAGCAGCTTCGCGGACCCGCAAGGACTTGGTGGGACCATTTTCTTGCTATGCAGCCAGATGGTAGAGAGGTGGAGTGGAGGGAGTTCAAGGCCGCTTTCAGAGGGCATCATATTCCCGCTGGCATCATGGACCGGAAACTCAATGAGTTTCTGGCACTCACTCAGGGCAGCAGGACAGTGTTGCAATATGCCCAGGCCTTCAATGATTTGTGTCAGTATGCCGGATACCATGCAGATACGGATGAGAAGAAGCGAGACAGGTTCAGGAGGGGGCTCAGCACCAAGCTCCGTGACCGTCTCAACACCGTTAGGGCCAACAGTTACAATGAGTTGGTCAACATGGCTATCTCCCAGGAAGACTGCATCTTGGCTCGACAGGCGGAGAAGAAAAGGAAGACCCCTGTGGCAGGACCCTCGTCTCAGCCACAGCGCTTCAGGATTGTGTCTGACTCACAGAGCAGGGGACCTCAGCAGCAGCAAGGGAGGTGGGTGATCAGGCCACCGCAGCAGCAGCAGCAGGCACCCAACCGTGCCCAATTCCCAGCTCAGAGGAACAATCAGCAGCAGCAGTACCGCCAGGCCAATGATAACCGGTGTTTCACTTGTGGCAGTACTGGGCACTATGCCAAGAATTGCCCCTAAGAATCAGCAGAGGCAGGGGCAGAATGTTAACCAGAACCAAGGAAAGAGGCAGAAAGTGCAAGTGAGGCAGGGCAAGCTGAACTTCACTACAATGGCTGACATTCCAGAGGGAGCACCCGTCATGACTGGTATCTTTACAGTTTTAAATTTTCCTGCTACTGTTCTTTTTGATTCTGGTGCATCGCATAGTTTTGTCAGTGCCAAATTTAGTGTCAAGTGCCAGTTGCCTTTTCACCACACCCACGGGGCTATTACCATTTCAACCCCAGGAGGCAGGATTGCCACTAACCAAATCAGCATGAAGGTACCTCTAAAGTTTGGTAGTTTGATAATTAAAGCTGACCTTCTTATTTTGGGACTAGATAGTGTGGATATCATCTTGGGAACTGATTGGTTGACCAAACATCAGGCAATGTTGGACATTGCAGCCAGAACCATTGAAATTCATTCCCCTGTTTATGGCGAGACTGTTTTGTATTTACCCAACCCGGGTGGTACCCGGTCTTGTGCCTTTGCTATGGCAGAATCCCCAGTAAGGCAGATCCCAGTAGTCTGCGACTACCCCGATGTTTTTCCGGATGAATTGCCAGGAATGCCACCTGACCGAGACATTGAGTTTGCCATTGAATTGCAACCCGGGACTGCTCCTATCTCCAAGAGACCTTATAGGATGCCTCCCGCGGAACTGGCAGAAATGAAGAAACAATTGCAAGAATTGTTGGACAAGGGATTTATTCGTCCAAGCACTTCACCATGGGGATGTCCCGCCTTGTTCGTGAAGAAGAAGGACGAGAGTTTGAGGATGTGTGTTGATTACCGCCCTCTCAATGCGGTGACTGTCAAGAACAAGTACCCGTTACCCCGCATTGATGTTCTGTTTGATCAATTGGTAGGGGCCAGGGTATTCTCCAAGATAGACCTTCGCTCGGGCTACCATCAGATCAAGATTCGAACCAGTGATATTCCCAAGACGGCTTTCTCTACCAGATATGGGCTCTATGAGTTTTTGGTGATGTCTTTTGGGCTAACCAATGCCCCGGCTTATTTCATGTACTTGATGAACTCGGTATTCATGCCAGAGCTGGACAAGTTTGTGGTTGTCTTCATTGATGACATTCTGGTTTATTCCAAGAATGAGGCTGAGCACACTAAACATCTGCATGTTGTGCTTCAGAGACTTCGCGACCATCGGTTGTATGCTAAGTTGTCCAAGTGTGAGTTCTGGCTGAAAGAAATAAAGTTTTTGGGCCACACAATCTCTCAGGATGGGATATCAGTTGACCCTGAGAAAGTGCAAGAGGTGATGGACTGGAAACCTCCGACCACGGTAAAGCAGATTAGGAGTTTTCTAGGATTGGCAGGATATTACCGACGATTCATTCCGGATTTCTCTAGAATTGCCAAGCCAATGACTGAACTGTTAAAGAAAGGGGTCAAATTCGAGTGGAGCCACAAGTGTGAAGAAGCTTTTCATACCTTGAGGCAACAGTTGACAACAGCCCCAGTGCTAGCCCAACCCGACAACACCAAGCCATTTGAGGTTTATTGTGATGCTTCTGGTACCGGATTGGGTTGTGTGTTGATGCAAGAGAACAGAGTGATTGCTTATGCTTCCCGAGCACTCAGACCCCATGAGCAGAACTACCCGACACATGATTTGGAGTTGGCAGCAGTAGTTCATGCCCTCAAGATCTGGAGACACTACTTGATGGGAGCTCACTGTAACATTTACACTGATCACAAGAGTCTCAAGTACATTTTCACTCAGGCAGATCTGAACATGAGACAGAGGAGATGGTTGGAATTAATCAAGGACTATGATTTGGAAGTGCATTACCATCCTGGCAAGGCAAATGTTGTGGCAGATGCCTTGAGCCGAAAGGCCCAATGTAATTGCATGAACATGGATGCAAGAATCACCACCTTGTGTGATGAGTTGTGCAAGCTGAACCTGGAAGTTGTTCCTTCTGGTGAATTGAGATATATTGCAGTGGAGCCCACATTACAAGAACAAATAGCTCAGGCACAGTTTGGGGATAAGGGAGTTCAGGTTACTAAAGAAATGATCAAGCTGAAGGCAGAGAAATACAAGTGCTTCCGCCAGGACAGCAAAGGAATTTTATGGTTTGAAGACCGATTGGTGGTTCCCAAGGACCCTGAGCTCAGAAAGAAGATATTGGATGAAGCTCACCTTTCCAAATTCTCCATGCACCCTGGTAGCAACAGGATGTATCATGATCTCAGACCTCTTTATTGGTGGACCAGGATGAAGAGGGAAATTGCCAAGTACGTTTCAGAATGTGACACTTGTCAAAGGGTAAAAGCTAGTCATCTGAAAGCAGCAGGCCCTTTGCAACCCCTTCCCATACCATCTTGGAAATGGGAGGACATTTGCATGGACTTTATAGTGGGATTACCCAATACCTCCAGGCACCATGATTCCATATGGGTTATTGTGGACAGATTGACCAAGACTGCACACTTCTTGCCAGTGCACACCACCCACCGGACGGAGAAGTATGCGGAAATTTACATCGACCAGATAGTTCGTCTGCATGGGATACCAAGGACCATAGTCTCTGACCGAGGAGCACCTTTTGTGGCACGATTTTGGGAGCAATTGCAGAAATCACTTGGGACCCATGTAATCCGAAGCTCAGCATATCACCCTCAAACAGATGGTCAGACAGAAAGGGTAAATCAGGTTTTGGAAGACATGTTGAGAGCATGTGCACTGCACTATGGAAAGGACTGGGACAAGTGTCTGTCCTTGGCAGAGTTCTCTTACAATAACAGCTATCAGTCCAGTCTGAAAATGGCACCTTTTGAGGCTTTGTATGGGAGAAGATGCAGGACCCCGCTGAATTGGTCTCAAGCAGGAGAGAGGGAGATATTTGGGCCAGATTTGGTAATTGAAGCAGAGGAAAAGGTCAGAGTCATCAGGAAGAACCTGGAAGCTGCTCAGGCCAGACAAAAGAGTTATCATGACAAGAGGCGGAAGCCTCTGCAGTTTGAGGTGGGAGATCATGTCTATCTTAAGGTATCACCAACCAAGGGTATCCAGAGATTTGGGATCAAGGGCAAGTTGGCCCCTCGCTACATTGGACCTTATAAGATCAAGGAAAGTTGTGGACCCGTAGCTTACCAATTGGAATTGCCACCCCATATGTCAACAGTTCACAATGTGTTCCATGTATCTCAGCTGCGGAAATGTGTTCGTCTACCCACTGAAGTGCTACCAGAACCAGACATTGAGATAGAACCAGATTTATCCTACCAAGAGTACCCCGTCAAGGTGTTGGATCAGAAGGAAAGATCAACTCGGGCAAGGTCAATCAAAATGTATAAGGTTCAGTGGAGTCATCATTCAGCAGAAGAAGCTACATGGGAGACGGAGGATTTTCTACGCTCTCGCTTCCCCGACTTTCTACCCAAAGAAGCCGGTATGTAACTCCGAAACCCCACCCCCACCTGCCCTTTGAATACAATTATAAGAAAAACTTAGATAACAAGGATAGTCTAAGTTATGGACTTAACTTAAGAAGGGCTTCCTTCTGAAGTTGCAAAGAGGATGACATTCGAAGAGCAGTTAGGAGAGTGGAACTTGAGTTTAAAGGGAAAGTGGCACCAGCACACCTTCAAAGCATCCCTCCAAGGGACTCCACCTAAAATCTCGGGACGAGATTCCTTTAAGGGGGGAGGGCTGTAACACCCCAGGTGTTACCTTGGCTAGAGCCCACCTTGGCACTAAAAAGGCTGTAATTACAAGTAGTAGGAACTTAAGGGAACAGATAAGAACCTTGGAGTTATTGAGTTAATCAAGTTATAAATGGCTCTAAGAAGTATTAATCAAACCCTTGCACACTTTTTACTTGGATAGAAGGGAAAAAGAACCCTAGATCTCTCCAAAGCCCTACCTTCCAAAACCCTAAGTAAGGGGGGAAAGAGAGTGACCAAGTGGGTAAAGCATGTGTAACTTTTACCCAAACCCTAAGCAACATTATAACCATCAATTAGGAGGGGGAAATATTGCAAAAAGGCCCCTGGAGAAACCCCAAATTCAAATCTCCAAGTGGAGAGAGAGCTAGAGCTCTCTATTTCCCTCTAAGTCACATTTTAGCCCTAATTCAAAGACCAGCCGTGTTCACTTTGAAAATGGCGCCAAAACCACTTGAGTTCTATACCAAAAATGTGCTATACCACTTAAGGCACCCCCTGGAAAAATTTGAAACCGAGACTTGGACGTTTGACAGGTTTTGACATTGGTTTTGTCGCGGTGTGGGCAGTGAGACAAACCAAACTTGGCGCCTGTTTATCTCCTGACCTAGGGCGTATCCTCCCTTGGAACTCACATGAACTAGGTAGCTCTAGGTGCAGGGAAGAGATCTCCCACAGGCGACATGGCAAGATTCGTACGCTTGGCCGCTCAGCAGAGCGAAGAACACGGGCAGAAGCAACGCGCCACGTGTTCGACGCGCTCTGAGCTCGCCAGAGCACGCCCGCGCGCGCGCCCCTCGTGCCCGCGTCGCGCCAAACGGTCAAGCCGGCGCCCTGGTCCGCGCCCGCGCCTATAAAACCCTCCCAAGCTTCGACCGTACCCTTCCGCACCCACCCGACCCTCGCCGGAGCTTGGTTCACCGTCGTTGGCCAGTGCGCAGCTTGTCCGCGGCCACCCAGTCCCCCTGCCACCATAGACCGGCCCGCCCAGCCATTTCCAGCCCCGTCCAGCCCTCGGAGAAGCTTGTGCACACCTCCGTGAGACTCCCCGAGCAAGGAATCGGAGTTTCCTTCGCCGGAGAAGCCAGTCCACACTCGCCGGAGCTCTCGACCCCGCCGGAGTACGTGGACCGGGTAAACCACTCCACCACCCTTCGATTCCTTGTGCACACAATCGCTGCGTGACCCCGTGATGCTCACCATGCCGTCGGATTGAACCAGATCGCCGTGGTTTGGCCGGTATACTCGCCGCCGACGAGGATACCCGCCTGCACGCGTGGACCGGGCGATTCCGGCCATCTCCGACGACGAGCCGTACCTCGACATGACCGCTAGAGCCTCCCCGAGCCGACCCCACCCTTCGCCGGACCTCCCTCGCCGCCGGTAAGCCGCGCCGTCCTTTCTTTCCTACGGCTATTGTTCTGTTTAGGGGAGGGACCACGGGTGTGAGGGAGAGAACCCTGGGGGGGTTAAGTGTAAAGCCCAAGACTCACTATGAATAGTGGCCCGAGGGTAGATCTGCGAGACTTGAATCAGTTTAACCCCAGGGGTCTCGGTGCAAACTGCGTTTTCAGAAAAACCTAATTAAAACCTGATTTAAATTCAAACAGAAACTTTAAAAACCCATAACTTCTAGTTTGGTTTGTCCAAATCTAGTCAAACCAATTTTGCCAGACTCTAAATAATGTAACCTGTCTAAGAAAAATATAAAACCCCATATGAACTAGAGAAAAATATCAGGGTCTGATTTATTTTCAGTTTTGGCCAAAAGCTTAATAATAGCAAGAAAAATAGTTGTACTATTTAACTAAGGTTAGAAAAATTTAGAGAAGTCATTGTCTACCCACTGACCTGGTCAAAAATGTTAAACCTCTCTGTTCATTACATTAAGATAGATTTAACCCCTTATTCTATAATATGTTTAAGTTTAAGAAAAATAGAAAAAGGGATATAAATAATGAACCAGAGAACACCCCTATTTTTGTTAAGATATTTAGTCAATATAGTTCACTGGAAAAATGTATCCTACCCTGTTGTAGTGTAAGATAAGAAAGATGCCTTTTAAATGAAGAAAATAGGGATAACTTAGAAAAACCCTACAAAAATACCCCTAAGGTGAAACCTCCCCAAACCTTAGGATAACAAATGTTTTGATAATAAGAACTTAAGAAAAATCTGAAATCTGTTGTTTGATATTTTTCAAATGACAAGTTAGTTCTAATCACCCTTTTTGCACCAAACTTTAAAAATCCATCATTAATTAACCATCATGTAGCTCTCTGTCATTTTTGGGCACAAGAGCTTTTCATCACTGTTTGAGGCCAGCAAAAATAACCATTAGGTCAGAAACCACTTTAATAAAGGACTTGTAGTGTAAAGTGGCCCATTTTGCCTAACTATTGTTATTTTTGTTTAAAGCTTAGCTTTTATACTTTAAGCCTCAAATTATCAAAACAAGCTAGTATAGCCAGTGACAACCCACTGTAATTTTTACAAAATTTTTGGAAATTTTTAAACTACTGTCATAGTTCAAACCCCTACTAGAAACCCTAGATGGAACTTAAGAAAGGAAAATAGATGATGGAATTTAATGTCTTCCTAGGACCTTTATAATTGTCCACTAAAACCTATAAAGGCAATACAAATCCAATATGTTATCTTAAAAGAAAACCTAAACCTAAAAGGTAATAAGTCTATGTATACCACTAGAAGACCCTCGTAGCCAAGGATCCCTAAGTTAATTCTTGACTTAAATTCTGTAGCTTAATGTTCTTAAATTTTGCATAATCATGACATACATGTTCATTGCATTTCGATAGACTGTAATCTTGCTGACGGAGAGTACGTCCTCGTGCCGGAGCAAGGAGCTACCCAGGAGGTTGCCCCCGACCCAGCACCAGAGCCTGCACCAGAGGACCTGCCTGCCACTGCTTTGGAAGGCAAGCCCCGGTTTTATGCATAACCATTTATATATGCTATTTCACTACACTTAATGTTTGTAGGCTTGTACTTGTGCACTTAAGTGTAGGAGTTGTTTGGAACCTTAGTTGCATGAACTCAGGATTTCCTTTTGAGATGGATACTAGTATGCTAGGTCGAGTAGCTGCTTTATTAAGTAGGATCTCGGTAGAAGTCGAGTGATTTTTCTAGCACTCGCGCGAGGTCAGGAATTGGCTGTATCCACTTTCCTATCATATTGATGTTGGTTTGTGGGCAACAATCCATGGGGATTGGTTGTTCACGGGATAAAAAGTTGATTAAGGATTAAGGTGTGGTACCGTGTGTCAAGCGTTTGAACGTACTAAACATATGCCGAGAAATATGGTAAATCGGTAAGCCTAGTACCTGCGTGAACCTGCCCAGCAGACATACCCCCTCACGCGACCTGAGACGTAGTCTCCCATTCCGGTTATGGTGGGTACAAGTGCTGCCACTGCACGACGGCCAGTCGGGGTCAGTGGGGCATTGTACGCCAAGGCGGTGAGACCTGATCTATTGCCAGGGAATCGATGGGGACTGGTTGATATGTGTGGGGACGGAGTGCCCCTGCATGTCGTGTGTTTAGGTTTACCTTGCAAGGATAAAAACTCGATTCGAATCGTCTGCTTCTCGCAGCTAATGAGACTGCTTGATCCATGCTGCTACATTGAGTAACAAGTGGAACTGGTTGAGATGATACAAACTGTCGATTGCTAATAAAGCTTGCTACTATGTATGAATAGATAGTACACTTTTAGCCTTAAGAGAGTCACACTTAATTTTGATTAAGTTAAAATCTTGCTTTAGAAACTCAGCTAGTGCTTTTGGCAACCAAACCCCACAGCCAAACAGCTGCATGTCTAGAGGTAGAGGAGTATAGACTCCTCACACCGGGTAAGTCTAGCTGAGTATTAGTATACTCAGCCTTGCTTGTGGCATAATTTTACAGGTTCTCTGGAGGACATGGTTGCTGGAGTGACTTGGCCATCCACCCTGCCACCGGGTTGGACTGTCGAGTGGGACCCTGCCTCGGCTGAGGAGGAGCATGAGGAGTGATGGGATAGGCTTCCCCATCTCTCCATTTATTTATCGTTAGTTTATTTCCGCTGCACTCCAAAAACAATGATGGTTACTTTTGCGAAAACTCCAATGGTGACAATGGTGATGTAATAATTTAATACTCTTCCATGCATGGTTTTATGCTTTATTGTATTTGCTCTGTGACTCACCATCGAGTGAGACTGTGGTACTTGATCCTGTCAGTGGCCGTGTCGGACTAGATCCGAGGGATTGACGGGTTATTCCCATTTAAGTGTGGTCTAGCCTCTAAGGTCGGACTTAGGCACTTAAGTTGGAATAATTCGGGCAGTTCCGCCACACAAGTGGCTAGAGAGGAGTCTCAACAAAACACAATACCACAAGAGATCAAACACAGAGATGACACAGTGGTTTATCCCGTGGTTCGGCCAAGACCAACGCTTGCCTACTCCACGTTGTGGCGTCCCAACGGACGAGGGTTGCAATCAACCCCTCTCAAGCGGTCCAAAGACCAACTTGAATACCACGGTGTTTTGCTTTGCCTTTCAATATCCCATTTGCAAGGAATCTCCACAAATTGGAGTCTCTTGCCCTTACAAGTATATGATCACAAAGAAGCACAGAGTAAGGGAGGGAAGCAACACACACAAATCCACAGCGAAATGCGCACACACACGGCCAAGAATCGAGCTCGAATGACTATCTCAGAGTTCTCACTAGAACAGAGCTCGAATCACTTAGAATCACAAACGAATGCGCAAAGAATGAGTGTGGATGATCAAGAATGCTCTAAGGTTGCTTGGTATGCTCCTCCATGCGCCTAGGGGTCCCTTTTATAGCCCCAAGGCAGCTAGGAGCCGTTGAGAGCAAATCTGGAAGGCCAATCTTGCCTTCTGTCGTCGGGTGCACCGGACAGTCCGGTGCACACCGGACACTGTCCGGTGCCCGATTTCTTTCCTTAAACAGCACTGACCGACCGTTGTAGACTGTTGCAGATCTGGGAGCCGTTGGCGCACCGGACATGTCCGGTGCACACCGGACAGTCCGGTGCCGTCTTCTAGCCGTTGGCTCGGCCACGTGCCCCGCGCAGATTGCGCGGCCGACCGTTGGCCCGGCTGACCGTTGGCTCACCGGACAGTCCGGTGCACACCGGACAGTCCGGTGAATTTTAGCCGTACGCCGTCGGCGAATTCCCGAGAGCGGCCACTTCGCGCCGAGTCAGCCTGGCGCACCGGACACTGTCCGATGCACACCGGACAGTCCGGTGTGCCAGACCGAGCTGAGTCTTGGCTGTACACAGCCAAGTCTTTTGCACCTTTCTTCTTTTCTTCTTCTTTCTGTTTCTAACACTTAGACAAGTATATTAGTACACAAAACCAATGTACTAAGGCTTAGAAACATACCTTTACTTCATGATTTGCACTCTTGTTCATCCATGGACATAAATTCACATTTAAGCACTTTGTGTTGGCACTCAATCACCAAAATACTAAGAAATGGCCCAAGGGCACATTTCCCTTTCAGTCCCGCCCCGGCCGAGCCCCTCCCCGCGCCGCGCCCCCCGGCGAGTCCCGCCCCAGCCGAGCCCCTCCCCGCGTCGCGCCGCCCAGTGAGTCCCGCCCCGGCCGAGCCCCTCCCCGCGTCGCGCCGCCCCGGCGAGTCTCGCCCCAGCCGAGCCCCTCCACACGTCGCGCCCCCCCGGTGAGTCCCGCCCCAGCCGAGCCCCTCCCCGCGTCGTGCCCCCCCCGGCGAGTCCTACCCCGGCCGAGCCCCTCCTCGCGTCATGCCCCCCTCAGCGACCCCTCCCCGGCCACGCCCCTCCCGCGCGCTGCTCCCCCTAGCCGTGCCCTAGCCGCACGCCCTCTGCTGCGTCCTCGCGCGCCCTGGCCGCGCCCTCGACTGCGCCCTGGCTCGCTTCACCCGGCCGTGCCCCCGGCTGCGCCCTCGCGTGCCCCTGCCCGAGCCCATGCCCTAGCAGCCTCGCGCGGCTTGCACGGTTCGCGTGCCCTCGGCACGCGCAGCGTGCTCTCGCGCGTGCGACTGTAGTCTCATTTCGTTTAACCCTCGTTTAATCCATTTTAATTTTGTTAAGTCAATGTGCTGCGTCGCGCGCTTCACCGCGCGACGGTTCATTCTAATTTCATCTTTATAAATGTGCTGCGTTGCGCGATTCGTCGCGCGACGGTCCTTTTAAATTTATATTTATTAGTGTGTTGCATCGCGCGCTTCGTCGCGCGACGATTCTTTTAATTTATATTTATTGCAGTGCTGCGTCGCACGCTTCGTCGCGTGATGATTCGTTTTAAATGCAGTTTTGTTGGCGTAAGCCGTCGTGCGTTTCATCGTGCAACGCTTAACGTTTGTCTTTAATTAATGCAAGAATCTTGTTGCACGCTCTGTCGCGGGGCAAGTCATTTATTTCTTAATTCAATTTAAATGTTGTGTCATACGTCTCGCCGTACGACCAATCCCTTTCGTTCATCTTTACCTATTTATAGTGACTAAATGTGGAACATGACTTTACTTTATTCTAAACACAGTGTCTAATTTGATACCCTTCTGTTTAAATGAATGGTTTAATTTATAATTATGTAAAGTGATTGCCTCTCGACCGTAGACCTGACTGTCATTTCCTCTTTCTCTCTTAACCGTAATTGCGAGCCCCGCGTTGAACGTTTGTTTATCTATTGCATTCCATTGTATGGTGTACTGTTCTTTTGGTATTAAATGTGTGGAATGTTTGTTTGAACTCGTATAGAGAACGATCTGGTTGAAGAGCCCGAGGAACTCACAGGAAAAGCCCCTGAGCAGCAGCTGGTTGGTGGAGGGAAGTGTCCCTTGACCCATCTATGTCCTACTCATTCTTATAACTCACTCCCCGCATTTACACACTTTATACCTAAGGATTGACTAGCTTTTGTTTATCTTGTCCTTGTCTACCTATTTTGGTTGGGTTATTATAGTTTAGCTTTATGCTAGTGATTCACATTAATCAATGAACATGATGAGATTATCTATGATACACTGTTTTCCCTTTTGATTATGATGATGGTACTGTGACATTTATGGGGGCTAGAGCTGTTTCTCGAGTGCCTCTCCTTAAGGACCTGTTCGTTGGATGACCGCCCGGGAAAACAGTGCAACCATGAGGATGGAGTGGGACGCCCTTAGCTGAATAATTAGAGGAACTGAGGTGTAGTTCGCTTCGCCGTCGTGCCAGTCAATGGGGCTCGGTGTATGCGGCTCGCTCTGCCAAGGTTGGTTTGCCCCTTGGGGAGGCGTGCGGTACATTTAGGAAACCTAACGGGCGGCTATAGTCTCAGGGAATCTTTGTAAAGGCTACGTAGTGTGACCCTGCCTATTCACCTTGGTAGTGTTTAAGGGTTTGATCGGCCCGAGTCAAGAGGGAATCACTGCTTGTGGGTAAAGTGTGCAACCTATGCAGAGTGTTATGAAACTGATATATCAGTTGTGCTCGTGGTTATGAGCGGCCAAGGGAGCTCCATTGATTAGTGGTACTTGATCAGAGACGTTTTGGTTTACAGGTGGCAATGAGATTAATGGTTTTGGTTATGACCATGGTACTGGTAAGTGGTATTCTTTCCGTTTGGAAAGGGTACATCGGGTTAATAACTTGGGTTAATGCTAAAACCTGGCTTTCTACTAGTAAATAATAACCTGACCAACTAAAAGCAACTGCTTGACTTAACTCCACATAAAGCTAGTCCACTACATCCAAACAGGACACTTGCTGAGTATGTTGATGTGTACTCACCCTTGCTCTACAGACCAACCCGCCCCAGGTTGTCTTCATTGAAACCACTGCTTAGGAGAGGATGAAGCCATGGAAGGAGACTTCCAGGAGTTCCAAGATTACGACGAGTTCTAGGCGTGGGTTAGCAGCAACCTCCAGTCGGCTGCCTGTGAAGGCCGCGTGTATCTACGTTTCTTTTCCGCACTTTGATTATTGTAAAGACTATGTGGATGTCTCAGACATATGATGTAATCGACTATTATACCCTCTTTTTTGTTATTACTTTGAGCACTGTGTGATGATGTCCAGTTATGTAACTGCTGTGTACGTGAATTGCTGATCCTGGCACGTACATGGTTCGCATTCGGTTTGCCTTCTAAAACCAGGTGTGACATAGGTGGTATCAAAGCCGTGCTGACTGTAGGACCACTAACCTAGAGTAGAATGGTCGTTCTAAGGATTATAGACCCCTATTCTTTCCTTGACTTTGGTATCCCTTCAAAAGTTGGTCATATCGACCAAACCTATGTTCTACTATATATTATACCTTGGTAAAAATCTTTTTGTTTATTCTAATTCCTCATTTATTCATGGCTTACTTGCTGGTCATATTAGTTCCGATCTCACTCTTATGCTTACGGTGTCTTTTGTAGATGGCTCGTCTTAGACACACTGCACGGAAGTCTGTCATCCCCTTCTTACCCTCTCATCTCGCGGAGCGTCCGCTTCGCCGTCCAGTGACCGGCCAGTCTAGCCATTTGGAGAGGCTGCACCACCACCTGCACGAGGAGCAGGAATGACGATGACAGGAGCAGGAGCGGCATGGCTCTTCTTTCTTACTCCAGCAGGAGATAGAGTCTATGAGGAGCTGCTCCCCTGTGCTCCCGCTGGAGGCGCCCCCTACACCACCACTGAGCGCCCTAGCCCCTGGAGTAGCTGCTGGAGGAGACCCAGACGACGGAGGTGGCGACAGCAGCTCAAGCCACGACACTGACTTTTCCACCGACTAGGAGCCGGAAGGATGTGTTGCTCGACCCATCACTCGCGACGCTGCTCGCGGGTGTCACTTCCACGACGCGCTCGACACCCTGCTACACCAGGCACTTGACCGGCGTACTTGGTCCATCGAGTATTGCTGTGTGGTCTTCCAGCATCGTCGCGGGGTCTACCCGGACCACTGGGAGGCGACCTGCTTGGTGCGCCGTCCGGAGAACTGTCTCCGGGGTGCGGAGGTCTGCTCAGAGCACTATTCCATCTCTGAGCGGGACTCAGCTGTGGCGGCCATGCAAGATGTCGCACGACGTGCGCTTTCGCACTACTGTTCAGTGTTCGGTGGGGTAGTTGATGGTCTCAACCTGAAGTATTACCCCCGCCGTCCATCTGGTAGCACAGGAGGCGTGATCGTCTCACCTGTTGGTGAGGACAATCCTAGGTTGAGTAGCACAATCAACCTAGCCGCCGTGCTAAACACGGAGCTGGACCATGCATTAGACGAGCTGAGTAGGGCTTGTGCTGAGATCGCCCAGCTGCGGGCTGAGTGCGTGGAGCGTCATCACCTGGAGGATGGCTCCCCCGCTCCCGTCGGGACTCAGCACCCGTACCGCTCACCTCGGCGTGGACACCAGTCTTATGGCAACCCCGACTGTAAGACCAAGATAAATTTAGAACCATAGATCGTCAGTGTCGAGTCTTGTAATAAATGCTTAATATAGAAGTTTTAGTCTCAGTCTCAGTCTCAGTCTTAGCGTTAGTCTCGCTCTTAGTTAGTCTTAGTTAGACAGGGTAGTTTGCTTATCCTGTGCTTTTATGCTTGTTATGATGAACAATGTTGGAGTTGGTTCTTTGTAATGACTGTCACCAGAGTGTGGGTATCCCCTGCATTTTGGTTTATCTATTATATGTTAGTAAAGTTAGCTGTCTAGTTGGGAAGCCTTTTTATTCTACTTTTCTCTTTATCTGAGAAGCTGTGTTGGAGATCAGTGAAGATGTTCATTTGTTCAGTGTTGTGAAGAATTCTATACCCTTTTCTTATGCTGCAAGATTTGCCAGATCAGTTCTGATGTGTGGTTGCATTCTGCAGATGTCAGAAAACAGGCGTAGAGGAGGAAGGCGTGCTCAGCAGGAGCAGGCACCCCAGCAACAGCAGCTGCCACCCCGCCCCTGATGTCGATCGAGCAGATGTTCCTCATGCAGACTCAGGAAGTTCAAGCCATCGGTCAGACTCTGGCCACCATTCAGCAGCAGCAGCAGTAGCCACCACCCCAGCCTCAGATGCCTCAGATGCCCAAGGACAAGCGTGCTGAGTTCATGAGAGGTCATCCCCCAACATTTGCTCATTCTTCTGACCCCATGGATGCTGAAGACTGGCTGCGCATAGTGGAGCGGGAGTTGCATACCGCTCAGTGTGATGACAGGGAGAAAGTTCTGTATGGTCCCCGTCTGTTGAGAGGAGCAGCTCAGTCCTAGTGGGAGTCTTATCTCACCACCCATGCCAAACCTGACACCATCACCTAGGAAGAGTTCAGAGGTAGCTTTCGTCAGTACCATGTTCCTGCAGGTCTGGTGATAGTGAAAAAGGAGGAGTTCCTGGCCCTTAAGAAAGGGTCAATGTCTGTTAGTGAGTATCGAGATAGGTTTCTGCAACTATCTCGCTATGCTCCTAAAGATGTCAACACCGACGCCAAGCGACATTATCGCTTCCTGAGAGGCTTGGTTGACCCTCTTCAGTATCAGCTGATGAATCATACCTTCCCGACATTTCAGCACCTGATTGACAGAGCAATCATGACAGAGAGGAAGCGCAAAGAGATGGAAGATCGCAAGCGCAAGATCAGTGGACCCCAGTCTGGAAGCAGCAATCGCCCTCGTTTCTCAGGCAATCAACCTCAGCAGTTCAGGCAGAACCAGCGTCCACCTCAGCAGCAGCAGTTCCAAAGGCAGTACCCTTAGCACCAGCAGCAGAATCACCAGAACAATCAGTCAGGAGGAGGTCAGTTCCAGAGGCAGAATCAGCAGACACCTCGTCCCCCTGCCCCAGCAAACCAGCAGAACAGTCAAGCAGCACCAGTTCAAGGTGAAAGCAGAGCATGTTTCCATTGTGGAGAGCAGGGACATTGGGTGATGCAATGTCCGAAGAAGGCAGCCCAGCAGTAGTTAGGCCCCAATGCCCCAGCAAAGCAGAATGTGTCTCAGCCTTGAGCAGGCAACCGCTCTCAGCCACGCTAAAACCATGGGAGACTGAACCACTTGGAGGCCGAAGCAGTTCAGGAGAACCCCGGCATGACAGTAGGTATGTTTCTAGTCGACTCCCATATTGCAGAAGTGTTATTTGATACTGGAGCAACGCATTCAATCATTACTGCATCATGGGTAGAAGCACATAATCTTCCAATAACTACCATGTCAACCCCCATTCGAATTGACTCAGCCGGTGGTAGAATTCGAGCCGATAACATTTGCTTGAATGTAAGAGTGGAAATAAGGGGGATAGCGTTTCTCGCTAATCTTATAGTAATGGGTACTCAGGGAATAGATGTCCTCCTAGGGATGAATTGGCTAGATAAGTATCAGGCAGTTATCAGTTGTGATAAGAGGACAATCAAGTTGATGTCCCCACTTGGAGAGGAAGTGGTGACGGAGTTAGTCCCGCCTGAGCCAAAGAAAGGAAGTTGTTATCAGATGGCTGTTGATAGCAGTGAAGCAGACCCACTTGAGATTATCAAGGTTGTGTCCGAGTTCCCAGTTGTGTTCCCAAAGGACCTACCAGGTATGCCACTAGAGCGAAAAGTTGAGTTTGCCATAGAGCTTCTTCCTGGAACCGCCCCCATCTTTAAGAGAGCTTACAGAGTATCTAGACCAGAGTTGGTTGAGCTTAAGAAGCAGATTGATGAGCTGTTAGAGAAAGGTTACATCCAGCCAAGCACCTCGCCTTGGGCTGCCCCTGTCCTATTCGTGGAAAAGAAAGATGGCACCAAAAGGATGTGTATCGATTATCAAGCTCTGAATGAGGTCACAATCAAGAACAAGTACCCCTTGCCCAGAATAGAAGATCTGTTTGACCAGTTGAGAGGAGCCAGCATGTTTTGAAAATAGATCTGAGGTCAGGTTATCACCAACTCAGGATCCGACCTTCAGACATTCCGAAGACGGCATTCATTACCAAGTATGGGTTGTATGAGTTCACTGTGATGTCTTTTGGCCTAACAAATGCACCAGCCTTCTTCATGAATCTGATGAACAGTGTATTCATGGATTATCTTGACAAGTTTGTGGTGGTATTCATTGATGATATTTTGGTATATTCTCAAAGCGAAGCAGAGCATGGAGATCATTTGGGGATGGTTTTGCAGAGATTGTGAGAGCACTAGTTGTATGCAAAGTTAAGCAAGTGCGAGTTCTGGATTGATGAAGTCCTGTTCTTGGGTCACGTAATCAACAAAGAAGGATTGGCTGTGGATCTGAAGAAAGTGGCAGACATTTTAAACTCGAAAGCGCCAACAGATGCCCGAGGAATCAAGAGCTTCATTGGAATGGTTGGATATTATCGGTGATTCATTGAAGGGTTCTCGAAGATTGCGAAACCAATGACAGCTTTGCTAGGCAACAAAGTTGAGTTCAAGTGGACCCAGAAATGTCAAGAGGCCTTCGAAGCGCTGAAAGAGAAGTTGACTACAGCGCCTGTTTTAGTCTTGCCTGATGTGCACAAGCCTTTCTCAGTGTATTGTGATGCTTGTTACACTGGTTTGGGATGCGTGTTGATGCAAGAGGGAAGAGTTGTGGCTTACTCGTCCCGACAGCTAAAGGTTCATGAGCAGAATTATCCGATCCATGACCTGGAGTTGGCAGCAGTGGTTCACTGCACTGAAGACATGGAGGCACTATCTGTATGGACAGAAATGTGATGTTTACACAGACCACAAGAGTTTGAAGTACATATTCACTCAGTCAGAGTTGAATATGAGGCAGCAAAGATGGTTAGAGTTGATCAAAGACTATGAATTGGAGATTCATTACCATCCAGGCAAAGCAAACATAGTAGCAGATGCTTTGAGCAGGAAGAGTCAGGTCAATATGATGGTCGCTCATCCGATGCCTTATGAGTTGGCCAAAGAGTTTGACAGGTTGAGCCTCGGATTTCTGAATAATACGCGAGGAGTTACGATTGAGTTGGAACCTACCTTGGAGCGAGAAATCAAAGAAGCCCAGAAGAATGATGAGAAGATCAGTGAGATTCAGCAACTGATTCTAGACGGCAGAGGCAAAGATTTTTGGGAAGATGCAGAAGGTGTGATATGGTTCAAAGACCGCTTGTGTGATCCCAATGTTCGGTCTATTCAGGAGTTGATCCTCAAGGAAGCTCTTGAGACAGCCTACTCGATATGTATCAAGATCTGAAGAAGAAATTCTGGTGGTATGGAATGAAGAGGGAAATTGCAGAGGATGTGGCTATGTGTGATAGTTGTCGACGGATCAAGGCAGAGCATCAGAGGCCAGCTGGATTGTTGCAACCGTTGCAAATTCCTCAGTGGAAATGGGATGAAATCGGTATGGATTTTATAGTTGGATTGCCTCGCACTCGAGCCGGCTACGATTCCATTTGGGTAGTGGTGGACCGCTTAACCAAGTCAGCCCACTTCATACCTATCAAGACCAACTACAATAGTGCAGTATTGGTAGAGTTGTACGTGTCCTGGATCGTTTGTCTTCATGGTGTGCCAAAGAAGATAGTGTCAGACAGAGGAACGCAGTTCACCTCTCATTTCTGGCAGCAGTTGCATGAAGCCTTGGGTACACATCTAAATTTCAGTTCAGCTTATCATCCGCAGACAGACGGTCAGACCGAAAGATCTAATCAAATCCTTGAAGACATGTTGAGAGCCTGTGTGTTGCAAGATCAGTCCGGATGGGACAAGAGATTACCTTACATAGAATTCTCCTATAACAACAGTTACCAGGCCAGCTTGAAGATGTCACCATTTCAGGCGCTTTATGGGAGGAGTTGTAGAACTCCATTGCAATGGGATCAGCCTGGAGAAAAGCAAGTGTTCGGGCTAGACATTCTACTTGAAGCTGAAGAGAACATCAAAATGGTTCGGGAGAATTTGAAGATAGCGCAATCAAGGCAGCGAAGTTATGCAGACACAAGAAGAAAAGAGCTGAGTTTCGAAGTTGGAGATTTTGTCTATCTGAAAGTGTCACCGATCAGAGGAGTTAGAAGATTCAGAGTCAAAGGCAAGTTAGCGCCCCGCTATGTTGGTCCGTATCAGATTCTCACAAGGCGTGGAGAAGTGGCCTATCAACTCAGTTTGCTAGAAGGCTTGTCCGCAGTGCATGATGTCTTTCATGTGTCTTAGTTGAAGAAGTGTTTGTGTGTGCCAGAAGAGCAGTTGCCAGTGGAAGGTCTGGAGGTCCAGGAGGACTTGACCTACATAGAGAAGCCAGCGCAGATTCTTGAGACTGCAAAGAGAGTCACCTGGAGGAAGACTATCAGAATGTGCAAAGTCAGATGGAGTCACCACTCTGAGGAAGAAGCAACCTGGGAGCGTGAAGATGATCTGATGGCCAAATACCCTGATCTCTTTGCTAGCCAACCTTGAATCTCGAGGGCAAGATTCTTTTAAGGGGGATAGGTTTGTAACGCCCTGAATTTGGGGGTAGAATTTTTTCTTCTTTTCATTCACCAAATTCGGGCGTTACTCTCTTTTCTCTTCCCGTTTCGCTCCTTCTTCCCAATTTCAAACCAGTATAATGACGGGTGTTCGTATCATGTATAAACAAAACCTAAGTGTCATGAGTGTTGCATCATGCCAAAGCATATTTCTTTGTCTGATGTCGTGTTTAATCGCGTGTTCGTCTCGTCCCGGTTCGGATTTCGGTTCGCGATCGGAATTCCGATTGGTGTTCGACCCGCGGAGTGACCTAGCCCGACCCAGTCCGGCCCGCGTGCCCCAGGCGCCCCTTGCCCTACCCATGCGCGCGCCCGCCTCCCCCTAATCCCGTTGTCTCATTTGATTTTCTCCCGCGTAGTAACTTCCCTCTCCCACCACTCTCTCTCTCTCCACATGGTTCCCTAGGGTTTGGAGACGAGATCGCCGGAGTTTGGATCCCCGGAGGTGAGTTTTCCCCTCCCCTTCCCTTTCTCTCTCTCCCTCCTCCCCCTCCCTTCTTCTTCCCCTGGCTGCGCGCCCTCCCCTGTGCCGTCGCACGCCATGGCGGCGGCCCAACCGCGCCGCATCCCGCGCCCGGCCCCGAGCCCCTCCCCGCGTCGCGCCCCCCGGCGAGTCCCGCCTTGGCCGAGCCCCTCCCCGCGTCACGCCCCCCGGCGAGTCCCGCCCTAGACGAGCCCCTCCTCTCGTCGTGCCCCCGGCGAGTCCCGCCCCGGCCGAGCCCCTCACCTCGTTGCGCCCCCCGGCGAGTCCCGCCCCGGCCGAGCCCCTCCCCACATCGCGCCCCCCGGTGAGTCCCGCCCCGGCCAAGCCCCTCCCCAAGTCGCGCCCCCGGCGAGTCTCGCCCCGGCCGAGCCCCTCCCCGCGTCACGCCCCCGGCCGAGCCCCTCCCCGCGTTGCAACCCCCGGCGAGTCTCGCCCCGGCCGAGCCCCTCCCCGCGTCGCGCCCCCCCCCCCCCGACGAGCCCCACCCCGGTCGAGCCCCTCCTCGCGTTGCGCCCCCCCTCGGCGAACCCCTCCCTGACCACCCATCCCGCGCGCCGCTCCCCCTAGCCGTGCCCTGGCCGCATGCCCTCTGCTGCGTCCTCGCGCACCCTGGCTGCACGCTCGGCTGCGCCCTAGGCCTGCTCCCTCGGCCGCGCCCCAGCCGTGCCCTCGGCCGCGTGCCCCGGCCGTGCCCCCGGCTGAGCCCTCGCGCGCCCCTGCCCGAGCCCGTGCCCCGGCAGCCTCACGCCCCGCGTGGCTTGCACGGTTCGCGTGCCCTCGGCACGCGCAGCGTGCTCTCGCGCGTGCGACCATAGTCACGTTTCGTTTAACCCTCGTTTAATCCATTTTAATTTTGTTTAGTCAATGTGCTGCGTCGCGCGCTTCGCCGCGCGACGGTTCATTCTAATTTCATCTTTATAAATGTGCTGCATCGCGCGCTTCATCGCGTGACGGTCCTTTTAAATTTATATTTATTAGTGTGTTGCGTCGCGTGCTTCGTCGTGCGATGATTCGTTTAATTTATATTTATTGCAGTGCTGCGTCGCGTGCTTCATCGCGCGATGATTCGTTTTAAATGCAGTTCTGTTGGCGTAAGCCATCGTGCGTTTCGTCGTGCAACGCTTAACGTTTGTCTTTAATTAATGCAAGAATCTTGTTGCACGCTCTGTCGCGCGGCAAGTCATTTATTTCTTAATTCAATTTAAATGTTGTGTCGTACGTCTCGCTGTACGACCAATCCCTTTCGTTCATCTTTACCTATTTATAGTGACTAAATGTGGAACATGACTTTACTTTATGCTAAACACAGTGTCTAATTTGATACCCTTCTGTTTAAACGAATGGTTTAATTTATAATTATGTAAAGTGATTGCCTCTCGACCGTAGACCCGATTGTCATTTCCTCTTTCTCTCTTAACCGTAATTGCGAGCACCGCGTTGAACGTCTGTTTATCTATTGCATTCCATTGTATGGTGTATTGTTCTTTTGATATTAATTGTGTGGAATGTATGTTTGAACTCATATAGAGATCGATCTGGTTGAAGAGCCCGAGGAACTCACAGGAGAAGCCCCTGAGCAGCAGCTAGTTGGTGGAGGCAAGTGTCCCTTGACCCATCTATGTCCTACTCATTCTTATAACTCACTCCCCGCATTTACACACTTTATACCTAAGGATTGACTAGCTTCTGTTTATCTTGTCCTTGTCTACCTATTTTGGTTGGGTTATTATAGTTTAGCTTTATGCTAGTGCTTCACATTAATCAATGAACATGATGAGATTATCTATGATACGTTGTTTTCCCTTTTGATTATGATGATGGTATTGTGACATTTAAGGGGGCTTGAGCTATTTCTCGAGTGCGTCTCCATAAGGACCTGTTCGTTGGATGACCGCCCAGGAAAACAGTGCAACCATGAGGGCGGAGTGGGACGCCCTTAGCTGAATAATTAGAGGAACTGTGGTGTAGTTCAGCTTCGCCAGTCGTGCCGTCAATGGGGCTCGGTGTATGCGGCTCGCTCTGCCAAGGTTGGTTTGCCCCTTGGGGAGGAGTGCGGTACATTTAGGAAACCTAACGGGCGGCTATAGTCTCAGGGAATCTTTGTAAAGGCTACATAGTGAGACCCTGCCTATTCACCTTGGTAGTGTTTAAGGGTTTGATCGGCCCGAGGCAAGAGGGAATCACGGCTTGTGGGTAAAGTGCGCAACCTCTGCAGAGTGTTATGAAACTGATATATATCAGCCGTGCTCACGGTGAGCAGCCAAGGGAGCTCCATTGATTAGTGGTACTTGATTAGAGACGTTTTGGTTTACAGGTGGCAATGAGATTGATGGTTTTTGTTATGACCATGGTACTAGTAAGTGGTATTCTTTCCGTTTGGAAAGGGTACATCGGGTTAATAACTTGGGTTAATGCGAAAACCTGGCTTTCTACTAGTAAATAATAACCTGACCAACTAAAAGCAACTGCTTGACTTAACTCCACATAAAGGTAGTCCACTACAGCCAAACAGGACACTTGTTGAGTATGTTGATGTGTACTCACCCTTGCTCTACACACCAAATCCCCCCCTAGGTTGTCTGCATTGCAACCACTGCTTAGGAGAGGATGAAGCCATGGAAGGAGACTTCCAGGAGTTCCAAGATTACGACGAGTTCTAGGCGTGGGTTAGCGGCAACCCCCAGTCGGCTGCTTGTGAAGGCCGCGTGTATCTACGTTTCTTTTCCGCACTTTGATTATTGTAAAGACTATGTGGATGTCTCAGACATATGATGTAATCGACTATTATACCCTCTTTTATGTTATTACTTTGAGCACTGTGTGATGATGTCCAGTTATGTAACTGCTGTGTACATGAATTGCTGATCCTGGCACGTACATGGTTTGCATTCGGATTGCCTTCTAAAACCGGGTGTGACAGGTTTGTGCACCCGCTGTCAATGATCCAACTTGAGCCCCCGGATGCATAACCCTACAAAACAAGTTTAGGCCACGTTCTTAGGTACCCAAACGGTCTTGGGTCCTTTGACATTAGAAACAAGCACCTTGGGTACCCAAACACAAGTCTTTGACCCCTTGTGTTTGCCCCCAACATATTTGGCAACTATGCCTGATTTGTTAGTTAAAACATATGATGCATCAAAAGTCTTAAATGAAATGTTATGGTCATTTGATGCAATAGGAGATTTCTTTTTAGGCATTTTAACATGGGTAGAACGCCTAGAGCTAGAAGCCTCATTCTTATAAATAAAAGCATGGTGAGAAACAGAATGAGTCTTCTTAGCATGAATTCTTCTAATCTTATCCTCAGGATAACCAGCATGATATAAAATATAGCCCTCGTTATCCTGAATCATGGGAGCTTTGCCCTTAACAAAGTTAGATAATTTCTTAGGGGCATTAATTTTAACATTGCCTCCCTGTTGGAAGCCAATGCCATCCTTAATGCCTAGGCGTCTCCCACTATAGAGCATGCTTCTAGCAAATTTAAATTTTTCATTTTCTAAGTCATGCTCATTAATTTTAGCACTAAGTTGAGCTATGTGATCATTTTGTTGTTTAATTAAAGCTAGGTGATCAAGAAAAGCATCAACATTAATGTCTCTACATCTAGTGCAAATAGTAACATGCTCAACGGTAGATGTAGAGGATTTGCAAACATTTAATTCAACAATCTTAGCATGTAGCATAGCATTTTCATTTCTAAGATTGGAAATAGAAACATTGCAAACATTTAAATCTTTCAGCCTTAGAAATTAATTTATCATTCTCAATCTTAAGGCTAGAAAGTGATTCATTCAGCTTGTCAATTTTAGCAATCAAACTAGCATTATCATTTTTAAGTTTGAAAAGAGAATCATCACAAACATTTAATTTCTCAACCTTAGCAATTAATTTGGCATTTTCATTTCTATGGTTAGAGATAGTGTCATGGCAAGTGCTTAGCTCACTAGTCAATTTTTCACATTTTTCTACCTCTAGAGCATAAGCATTTTTAACCTTAACATGCTTTTTGTTTTCTTTAATAAGGAAGACCTCTTGGCTATCCAAGAGTTCGTCCTTCTCATGAATGACACTAATCAACTCATTTAATTTTTCCTTTTGTTGCATGATAAGATTGGCAAAAAGAGTAAGCAAATCATCCTCATCATCACTAGAGTTATCCTCATCACTAGAAGTTGCATACTTAGTGGAAGATCTAGATTTTACCTTCTTCTTCTTGCCGTCCTTTGCCATGAGACACTTGTGGCCGATGTTGGGGAAGAGAAGACCCTTGTTGATGGCGACGTTGGCGGCTTCCTCGTCGGAGGAGGAGTCGGTGGAGCTCTCACCGGAGTCCCACTCCCGGCAAACATGGGCATCGCCGCCCTTCTTCTTGTAGTATATCTTCTTCTCCTTCTTCTTTCCCCTCTTATCGTCGCCCCTGTCACTGTCACTAGAAATAGGACATTTTGCTATGAAGTGACCGGGCTTACCACACTTGTAGCAAACCTTCTTGGAACGGGGCTTGTAATCTTTCCCCTTCCTTTGCTTGAGGATTTGGCGAAAACTCTTGATGATGAGCGCCATTTCCTCGTTATCGAGCTTGGAGGCGTCAATGGGAAGCCTACTTGATGTAGACTCTTCTTTCTTCTCCTCTGTTGCCTTGAATGCGACAGGTTGTGCCTCGGGTACGGAGGAGGCGCCTTGCTCGATGATTTTCTTGGAGCCTTTGATCATCAATTCAAAGCTCACAAATTTTCCTATAACCTCCTCGGGTGAAATTAGCTTATACCAAGGATCACCACAAATTAATTGAACTTGAGTAGGGTTAAGAAAAATGAGTGATCTAAGAATAACTTTGACCATCTCATGGTCATCCCATTTTGTGCTCCCGAGGTTGCGCACATGGTTCACCAAGGTTTTCAGCCGGTTGTACATGGCTTGTAGCTCCTCTCCTTGGTTGAGCATGAACCCACCGAGTTCCCCCTTGATCGTTTCCATCTTGGTGATCTTGGTTACCTCGTCTCCTTCGTGCGCGGTCTTTAGTACGTCCCAAATCTCTTTAGCACTTTTCAACCCATGCACCTTATTATACTCCTCTCGACTTAGAGAGGCGAGGAGTATAGTAGTGGCTTGGGAGTTGAAGTGCCGGATTTGGGCAACCTCGTCCGAATCGTAATCTTCGGCCCCCCGCGATGGTACCTGCACTCCAAACTCAACAACATCCCAAATACTAGTGTGGAGTGAGGTTAGGTGATTCCTCATTTTATCACTCCACATGTTATAATCTTCACCCTCAAAAACGGGTGGTTTGCCTAGTGGGACGGAAAGTAAAGGAGTATGTTTAGAAATGCGAGGGTAGCGTAAGGGGGTCTTACTAAACTTCTTGCGCTCATGGCGCTTAGAAGTGATGGACGGTGCTTCGGAGCCGGAGGTGGATGGCGATGAAGAGTCGGTCTCGTAGTAGACCACCTTCTTCATCTTCTTCTTCTTGTCGCCGCTCCGATGCGACTTGGTGTGTGAAGGGGATCCCTTCCCATTGTTGCCGGACTCTCTTGATGGAGTCTTCCCGTGGCTTGTGGCGGGCTTCTCGCCGATCACGACCTCCTTCTTGGCGTGATCTCCCGACATCACTTCGAGCGGTTAAGCTCTAATGAAGTACCAGGCTCTGATACCAATTGAAAGTCGCCTAGAGGGGGGTGAATAGGCGGAATCTGAAAATTACGAACTTAAGCACAAACTACAAGCCGGCGTTAGCGTTAGAAATAAACTCGAGTCCGAAAAGAGAGGGCAAAAACAAATCACAAGCAAATGAAGAGTGTGACACGGTGATTTGTTTTACCGAGGTTCGGTTCTTACAAACCAACTCCACGTTGAGGTGGTCACAAAGACTGTGTCTCTTTCAACCCTTTCTCTCTCTCAAACGGTCAACTAGACCGAGTGAGCTTCTCTTCTCAATCAATTGGGACACGTAGTCCCCACAAGGACCACCACACAATTGGTGTCTCTTGCCTTGTTTACAAATGACTTGGGAACAAGAAATGAGGAAGAAGAAAAGCGATCCAGGTGCAAGAGCTCAAAAGAACACAGTAAAACTCTCTCACTAGTCACTAATTGTTTGGAGTGGAATTAGGACTTGGAGAGGCTTTGATTCAATCTATTTGTGTCTTGTATTGAATGCACTAGCTCTTGTATGGAATGTGTTGGCTGAAAACTTGGATACCTTGAAGTGTGGTGGTTGGGGGGTATTTATAGCCCCAACCACCAAAGTGGCCGTTAGGGAACTCTGCTGTCGACGGGCGCAGTCCGGTGCGCCAGCCACGTCACCCAACCGTTAGGATTCGACCGTTGGAGCTTCTGACAGCTGGGCCACCGGACAGTCCGGTGGTGCACCGGACAGTCACTGTTCACTGTCCGGTGCGCCTTCAGGTGCCTGCTCTGACTCTGCACGCGCAGTCCACACTGTTCACTGTTCACTGTTCACTTTTGCAGTCGACCGTTGGCGCGCTAGCCGTTTCCCCAGCTGGCACACCGGACAGTCCGGTGAATTATAGCGGAGAGCATTTTCCAGAAACCCGAAGCTGAGCAGTTCAGGAGTGATTCTCCCTGGTGCACCGGACATTGTCTGGCTATCCGGTGCACCAGACCAGGGCAGCCTTCGGTTGATTCTTGCTCCTTTGTTTTTGAACCCTTTCTTTTAACTTTGTATTGGTTTGTTGTGAAACTTTGGCACCTGTAGAACATATATTCTAGAGCAAATTAGTTAGTCCAATTGTTTGTGTTGGGCAATTCAACCACCAAAATCATTTAGGAAATGGTTTGACCCTATTTCCCTTTCAGCGAGCAGCAATCCGAAATGCACGGTACAACTAGGCGCTCAGGCACTACCACCAACGGTTCGTGCATAGTAGGAAGAGCTTGAGGTCGGGGACCTGGTCCTAAGGCGAGTACTGAACCGAGAAGGGCTCCACAAACTCTCCCCCAGCTAGGAGGGACCCTTCAAGGTGACGGAAATATGCCACTCCTGGGTGTGTCCGCCTCGCCACAACTGACGGAGTACCTCTTCCCAATCCTTGGAATATAGAGCATCTCTGTAAGTTTTTCCCATAAAAGCAGAGCTGGGAGATTCAGTTTTCTTCCTTTGTAACTTGGTAGCACATATATGTACACCAGCCCGGTGAGGTCCGCCCTCATAAACCCGGTCTGTTGGCCTACGCTCATGTATATCCAGTTATAAGGAAGGGGTTCGCCCCACAAATTTGTGTTTCTGGGGATTCTATTCTGCTTCAATTTACAGCCGTTATTTTTTATCTAACCCACCCATACAGTTTCCCACCCATGTTGGTATAACGACACCCGGATTGAGTAACTAGACTTGTAGTTCGGGACCCCTCGGCAAGGGGGGGGGGGTCCGGCAGTCTGGGGCCAGTTTTAGAGAACGTGTACTTGTCTCCTAGGGCGGTCCGGAGCCGTGTGGCCGCTTAGCTTGGTTCCGTACCCTAAGCCTGCGCGCTCCACCACTCTATGACGAATATCCTAGTATCTGGAACTATAGCCCTGTGGGTCCGACAGCCTGGGGTCCAGTTCTCAAGAATGGACGCTTGTCTCCTGGGGTGGTCTGGAGCCATGTAGCTGCTTAGCTTTGTCCCGTACCCTAAGCCTACATGCTAAACCACTCTGCGATGGGTGCCCTAGTATTTGGAGCTGTGTTCCAAGGGGTTCGGACACACAGATTGGCTTCCTAGACTAAGTCTTGCAGGTCCCTGTTGCATGATTCAAAGGGTGGAAGATACCAGCTGGTGGATCCTATGGGTGCACTACTAAAACTGTTTAGCTAAAGCTGTGTACAGGAGCAGGTCCCAGTCGAGGCTACCTCCTAGGGACCGGGTCACCAATTCTTTCTAAGGTATGCTGGTAGCCAGCCTCGACACGTCGAGCCTACCTCCTAGAGGGGCCAGGTACCGGATAGAAGTTGGCGACACACACAGCAGAGGCAAAAAGCATACAGATAAGTGCTAATACTGGCTGATAGATAATATTCAGGAGTTTCTTATAGAACCAAAAAGTATTACAATGCCACTTTCCAGCAGGACCCTTGCACCCTCTCTGCAGATCTAACTACTCATCATCGGTGGGGTCCTGCTGGAAGCGCTCGGCTACCACCTCAACAGTATCTTGAACTGGCATCCCAGGCGGCGTCTTCAAGGTCGGCCACCGGACCTGCGATCACCGGCTCTAGGGAGATGGCCGGGTCATGGCTCCGGAAACACGTCAGGATGTATTCTATCACCGCCCGGTAGAGCCTGCCGCCTTCAGCCTCCAGGTGGGCGCCCAGAATCTGGTTTAGGCGACGAAGACGGTCCACGGCGGAGTCCAACACTGGGAGCGTGTCGGAGATGGTCGCGGTGACTCCGACACCGGGATGGGGCTCACCCCCAGCGGCACCAGTGTCGTGCTCGCCTCGCCGGCCCAGGCGGCGATGTGCTGGACCCCGACGCGCTGCTCCGCCTGGAGGTCTTCGAGCGTCTTCTTCATCGCCTCCACCGCCGGGGGGCCCGAGGCCGCCTGCGCCGCCTAAAATCGGTGGGCCTGCTCCTCCAGTGCCCGCTCATTCTCCTCCAATTGCTTCTCTTTCTCCTCTGCCTCGAGCTCATGCTCGGCCAACAACTTGTTCCGCCTTTCACACATCTCCTCCCTGAAAGCGAGGTCCTTCTCTTGCCAGGCGAGATCAGTTGCCCGCTTCTCCAGGGTGGCATCTTTCGCCTTGAGGTTCTCCTCGGCGAGAGCAATGTTGCTGGCCTTGTCATCGAGCTCCTGCTGCAGCTTTTGCAGACTCGCCACAGCCACAGTCTGCTCGACCCGCTGCTCCTCCAGCATTACATTATAGGCACTTAGCTTTTCCTAGAGCGTCGTGATCACCTCCTCCCTCTGGTTCTGGTGCTCCTCCTTCTTGGCCAGCCTCTTCTCCATCCAGCTTGCCTCTAGCTCTTGGTCGAACACCCTCTGGAGGTCCCGCTTGTAGTCCTCACGGGTCCGTGCCAGCTCGAACCGCTCTAAGGCGAACCGATGGGACGCCGCCTTGGTGCGCTCCTCTAGCTGGGTGCTCCAATCACCGAGGCGCTGGCGCTCGGCCTCGAGTGCCTCCCATTCCCGTCGGATTGCTGCCTTGGTCTCTTGGAGGGCCTGATGTGCACGAGACAGCACCTGGGGGAGGGGAACCGGCACTGCCTCCAGCTCGGTGCCGGATCGGAGCCACCGCCCAAGGACCACCTCTGGCTCTTCCGGAAGGGGCGGCGGGGTAGAGCTGGACGTGCCCCCCATGTCTCCCCCATGGTAGGGGCAGGCACAGCGGGGACCTCCTCGGCCGCTGCCGACGGTGTACTTGACGGCGTCACCGTCGTTGAGGCCACGGTAGCCGTCGGCGGATCGTCGGCAACACTCCCAGCAGATGCCTGCTGCTGGGAGCCAGACCCGCTGGCGGGCATGGTATCCTGCAGGGGAGGAGCGCCCTTGGAAGCGGAGGGGGAGGAGGCCTTGACAGGCAAAGGATGGGTCAAGACCTATCGACATAATAACTACACTCGCAAAAACAAGGATGGGGCTAAACTTACTTGGGGCCCTAGACCTTCCAGTGACCCTGGAAGCGGGATGCCCGCTGCTGTTGGTGCTGCTGCTGTTGTTGCTGCTGCTACCCTTGCAGTGGCGGCGGTGGGCCTGATGGTGGTGGAGGAGGCGGTAGCGGCGGATCTGAAGGTGGTGGTGGCGGAGGGCTCACGTCCCTCTACGCGCCCTGGGCCTGGGAGCAGGCCTCCTCGGTCCCACCAGCTGCCTTCTAACGCTTCTGGGGCGGATCCGAACCAAGGGGCTAGGTCTCTGACAAGAGACCCGTCCGTGTGACGCAGCCGGCGCTGCCTCTCTGCCTCCGACCCCCCGGTGTCACCTAGGGTGGAGGAGCCACTTGCTGCCCCTTTGCCCTTTGTCCAAGGGCCTGGGGGCCGTAGGGGGGACTTCGGAGCCCGCACCGGTAGGCTAGGAACCTCCAGCCGGTACACCGGGGATCTGGATCCTGCGATGGGGGTCCCGGCCGCCGGTCTCACGAACCGCCACGCCGCTCTCGTCGAGGGTCGGCAGCTAGTCCAAGATCACCACCCGCAATCCTGAGTCGTCGCGGAGCGAAGGGATGCCCTAGGAGGGATTAGCGTTTTAGGGATGAAGGACTCACCAGTGATCCCCTTCACCAGGAGTTCCAGTCCCTCCCTAAGATAGGTCGGTGCCTGGCCCATGCTGGATCCGGCTGAGGTCATTCGGGCTGGTGAACCAGCAGCTCAGTCGTGGCCTCCTCTACAGCGACACGATCTAGCGCTTCAAGAAGTCGCTGACCACATGCATTGATGTCAAGCCACCGGTTGCCAGGGCCTTGATCCTATCCAGTACAGGCTCGAACTCTGGCGCCAGTGGCAGCTTGGCCCTCCATTGCTTCCGGTCGAGCCTCGGCCCGTCGCTCGATAGCGCAAGGCAGTCGTGGGCCTTGGTGCTAGCGATCACCCAGTCAACGTGCAAGTTTTCCCACCTCGCGCCGACAAGGGAGGAGATGTAGGCGCCAGCTGAGTCCGCCCTTATCTGGAAATAGTAGGCGCCGAGATGGTCCTTCGCCTTCCCCGACCTCACCAGCATAAAGAAATGGCGGAAGAGGGCGGTGCAGGGCGCCACCCCCACAAACATCTCACACAGGTGGGCGAAGATGGCCACTTGGAGGATGGAGTGCGGGCTGAGGTGCTGAAGCTGGAGGCCGAGCTCCTCCAGCAGCAGCAGGAAGAATGGCGAGATCGGCAGCGCCAACCCGCAAGAGAGGTAGGAGACGAAGAGCATGAACTCCCTCGCGGCAAGATTGCCGAGGGGGAGGCGCCGGCACGGATCCTGCCGGTGAAAGCCGGCGCACTCCATCCAAGCAGGTTGCGCACCATGTTGAGTGCCCTCTCGGACTGGAAACGCTCGGGATGAACTAGCACGGCCATGGCGACTGCGGCGGTAGAAAGCTGAAGAGTGTGAATGTGCAGGGGCATAGGGGGCTCGGAGGCGAAAGGGCGCAGCGGTTGGAATGCGAAAGCGTAACTTCTGCCCGTGGAAAGAATCCCTTTTCAAGGAAGACTCCCCCGCTCGTGCCCCGAAGAATCCCGCCCGACACGCACCTAGCGCCCAAGCAACCCAGTTGCTGACATGGGGGCCCGGGCCCACAAGTCATGCAACGAATATGTCGGTCTCCAAGTGCAGAAAAGGCGAACCGCCGCGCGAGGAACCGCCGCACACGATCATGTACCACCTCGGGGCTGCTGCGAAGGGATATTTACCACGACGGCGGCAACGAGGCGCCCCGCGCGTGGCCTAATGGAACCGCTAGATGTGGGGCCGTGGGTCAGTCAGCCATGGGGACAGATGTGGTAGTCGACGTGATCCGGGGCAGACTGACAGCGCATGCGTCACTAGATGCGCTGAGTTAATACGGCACGTGCAGAGGTGGCGCCCCAGTCACCAGTCATGCCATGTTGACGCAAAGTACAAGTTTTGGCCCCACCTGCATGCTCACATCCTCCACTGAGGTGGGCCCGGGGGCCACTGTCGATACCCCCGAATAGGGGTACCCCCTACTACTGTATCAGGGCGTAGTGCCCACGTGGCTATCTCTTAGCCGCGCAGCAATAATGCCACGACCGGGGCCAGGCCATGACTCGGCCCAGTCACGGACCGCTACTCAGGGCCCACAGCAGCGCCCGACCGCGCCACATCGGTGGGTCTGGAGCCGCCACGTGTCCTGGAAAGAAGGAATGCTCCAGGACGTCAACAGTAAGTCTGGACCCCCATGGGAGAGCGCCAGACCTCTGGGTATGCAGCCGGGACCCCAACAGAGGTCCAGGACCACCATGTGTGTAGGCCGGGTCCGTGGGATGGAGTCCAGACCCCCCTGCATGGGGTCCGGACTGCCCATGCTGGGTCCCAGAATTCCAAGGCAAGAAATGCTTAAGCCCTGGTTAAGGACCAGGCTAGGGTCCAGTGCTGGCACGTGTCCGGATCCCATCTTGCATGCTTCTGCTCCCCGCCCAGGCGGAGACCCGTTGCCGCCACGTGGCCCACGACCCGTGACGTAAGCCAGCGGGCAGAGCCTAACGTATGGCGTCTGCGCCGTGGGCCGCGCTGCGGGCCGCACCGCGGGCTACGTTGTAAGCTACGCTACCCCAGCATTAAATGCGGATAGGGCGCGTCGCCTGTCCATCTAGCTGACGGGTGATGTGCCGCCTCAGCATTTAATGCGCCCTGTCCACTCCGCTGGCAGGCAATGTGCCACCTCGGCATTTAATGACCCTCTCTATTCCTCTGGCGGACAGCGACCGGGCCATCCTACAGGTGGCGAACCTGTCCAATCAATTGGCAGGTGGCGTGTCCATAATGTCGCATGTTTTGCACTCATGATGGCTCGCGCGTTACCGAGGAAGCAGTCGCAAGAAGTCAATACTACAAGCGCTACGGGCATTACTACACTCGGAGATCACCCGGAAGTGGCAGGCGTTAGTTATTTCCCTCCATTTTGCCCCTGGGCCCACATGTCGGGGCCCAGTGCCCTTGTACGTGCCCCCTTGGTCTGTAAAAGGGAGGGCACACAGCGCAACGAGGACAGACTCACATAGATCCACACAGGGCAACTTAGATTCTGAGCTCTCAAGCTCTCACAGCAATATAACACACAGTGGAGTAGGGTATTACGCTCCGGTGGCCCGAACCACTCTAAATCCTCGTGTTCTTGTGTGTTCATCCCCCATTCTCGTAACAAGCAAAACGCTTAGCCCTTTCCTCATTTTAGGATTTAGGGCGGGTGCATTCCGCCACCCGGCCGAAGATTTCATCTACGATAAGTACTATTAAAAGTTGGGTAGTTCAAAACTTACATTCAAAATTTTCAAACTAAATAGTAAGTTGAAATTAATAACTAGAAGAAAGATTTTTTATCTATTAATTATTTCCTTTGTAAACTATATTACTCTTTAAAAGTATTTTTAAGTAAAATGATTCCTAGTAAAGGTTATATTTTACTTTCCCCTAAATAAGTGAAATAAAGGACATTCATTTTTATTAACTTAAAAATATAATCACATACTCAAAAGTAATATTTTTCCTAAAATGAAATAAATATGTGGATGGCACATTTTGAGCCTTTAACTAAACAACATAATATAATCAATATAAATATATAAGTTTATAAAAATATATATTTTTGCATTCATGCCAATATTTTAGATCTTGCATTTAGAATATAATTTGAAACTCAAATTTCAATTTCAATTTGAATTTGGAATGTGGAAATTAAAATAGAAAAGGAAACCTAAATAGAAATAATAAAAAGATAATAGAAAAAAAGAAAGAGAACGTATCTGGTGCAAACCAACCCCTCCGTGCAAACCGTGCAAACTTTTAATCTGAACCACATGATGTTGATCCATGGGGGCGTGCGGGGGGAGTGGGAGGGAGGGTTTGAAAAATTGTGATTAGTAGCGGGTGGTTAAATGTAAAATTATCCACGCCTTGTGTCCCTTGGATCAACATCATGTGGCCCAGATTAGAAGTTTGCACGGTTGCATGGAGGGGTTGGTTTGTACCAGATACGTTCCCAAAAAGAAAAGGCTTACCCGCGTGTGGCCCGAATTCGGCTCCCTGCCGACCCAACTGACCTCCTGCCTCCACCCCGGATTCCTGCCGCGCGGGCCCGCCTGGTCAGCCTCCACCCGTCCTCCACTCATGCACATCACCCCCATGTGGTGCCATAGTGTAAGACCCATCATCTTCAACATACCTGCGCTAATGCTGCTAAGATCCAGACTGGTTGATGAGATTCTGGTCTCGGTTGTTGAGAATTGCTGGTGGCCCAACCAACCCATATATAGTATCGACCTCCCCTTCTGGCTCTCTAGAATTCGGCCGAATGTAGGAGCCTAACACCGGCGGGTTGAGCGCCGCCATCGACGAGCAGTGATGGGCATGGGTCGCTGCCGTTGCCATCCTTGGTCGCCACCATTGATCTGCTCCCAGAAACAAAAAGAGGAGAAGCGCTAGTGGTAGTGCAAGGTTGTAAAGCCCAAAATTGTATAAGAAAAAAATAATAAAGTTAATAAATAAATATATTTATGATAATGTTTTGGGAATTTTTGAAATATTTTGAAATTCATTAGTTCCCTTCCTTTTTCCTAATCAGATAATGGTATTAAATTAGTCAAGTAACCAATAAATAAATAAAGAAATAGGCATCTCATGCTTGGGAGTTTGTTGTGATGCATTTCATTGAAACAGGGAATTATAACTTAAGTTTGACCTCAAAATATAAATTAAAATATAAATGAGAAAGGAAATTTGTAATAAAGTCATTTATTGCTTGAGTTAAATAATGGGAATGAGAATAAATAATAATATTGAAAATAGTAGGATTTTGATTACGTAATTGAGATTGGGAATCTGAAATTCAAAACAGGAATTTGAATTTGGTTTGAGTATTTCAAATTGGAAATAGAAAAGAAAAACAGAAATAAGAAAAAGAAAAAGAAAAAGAGAATCACCTGTTTTGGGCCTATTCTTTACCTCTTTAGTCCAATTCCCTCCTTTTCACCTGCGTGCGCGGCCCACTCAGCCCACCATGCGCCTCGGCGTCGACAACCTGGCCCGCTGGTCAGCCCCACCCCCTTCAGTCTCCGCCATGCGGGCCCCATAGCCAGTGAAATGGTTCGCATGCATAGTCTCTTTATTCACGCCGCTACCCTGTGGGACCCTAATGTCAGGCTCTCCTCCGCACGTGCCCTTGGCCCTCTTTCATTTGGGTCCACGCCATCATTCGCTCTCGCCATGCGCTTTGGCCGATGCGTGGGACCTTTCCGTCAAAACGTTCTTCTCCATTTCGCAGCTGGAGAACTCTGTTGACGTTCGAGCTCCCGTCCAACGAACTCCGCAACAGACTTTGGTTTCCTCGGCCGTCGAGGGGGGTCCACTCAGAGTATATAAACTACCGCGCCCCTGCCTTGACCCTCCATCCAAAATCAGGGACGCAGAGAGAAAACGAGAAGGGAGTGATTGCCATGGTCGGAATCGAACTTGGCTGCAACATAGACCTTTGGTCGGGGCGGGGAGCTCCACCAAGCTTCACAGATCATGAACGTTTCTTTGCCTGGGGTGATTACGCTTCGGACCATCAGGAATTGCTCGCTGGAGCAAATCGGTGGAAAGGCCCCTACCGCGGACCACCTTCTCCGCGTCACCAACGCTAGTGAGTTTGCTTCAGTTGTGTTCACCTCCATCTGCTCTTCATTAATCTTGGGTTCATGTGGGGGTTTGGGGCGCTGGGTGTCTGTGGACCGAATGCTAGTTGTGGGCACCGCTGTTGCGGCCTGCATGCCTGACCAGAGATTGGGGATGGGGTGGTATGAGGAAGACACATTTTTAGTCGTTAGATCCTCAGTGGATGACTATGATTAGATCCTAGGTAACGATTTGGGTATACAATCGTGGCCATTGATTCAATAGCGGATGGCCAGGGTTGGATCTTGACACTTTAAAATACGTACCGTAGATCGCTGGTTGGGCGGCCCTAATTAAACGACCCTAACGTTTTCAGCAAGTGAGGGTGTGGACCGTACGATCGGGATCGCGTGGATCTGGTTCAACGTATGGTAATGTGAAGTGGTAGCCGTCGATCGCGATCCAACGGTTTCGGTAGCGTACCGGTTCATGGGCCTTCGATCTAATCTGGGCGATTGATTAATGATCGGACGGATCTAGGTGCTTCATACCCATTCGGACCGGATAATTTGCATAAGAGCCCTCGGGAAATCGAGGTTTTAACCCGCCGTCCATATCTGTTAGAAAATAATTACAACTGAGCCCTAAAATTTGTAGTTTTACCCTTATACTCCTCGGTTTTTGTGTCCGTAGTCCAGAATTATTAGGAATATTCAGAATTAAATCAGAAAATAACTTTTTGCATAAAAATAATTCCAGAAATCTATTTAAATCATATTTAATTCATTTTAACTTCTTTTTGATACATTCCAGTTGCATTAAACTCATATTAATATTGTTTATCATCTAGTAACCATGAATTACCATGAAACCTATGATTAAACTCTAGTACCTCCTTTACTTTTTAGTAGACACTTAAAACTTTGGAAAATCATAACTCCTTAACCGTAACTCCGAATTTAGTGGTTCTCGAACCTAGGATCACATTACAATGCGTAGAACATTATTATGCAGTTTGTGCTTATGTTTGGTGTGATGTTAATTTTGCATATACCATGTTTGTTTTATTGCTACGATTAGCGGCGATGTTATGAGCCACTTGAAGACCAAGTTGGTACCTAGGAATCTCGAGTCTCAGGCAAGTTGTGCTCTTGATCACTTTTCTTTACCTAATAATGTTCCTATTAATCATTGTGACATGCTCAGGTTAATTTGATGGGACCCAATAGGTTTCCCTAGCATTGTTTATCCTCTACCTTGCAAAAAGCACTATTGGGTAGTTATGCTATTGCTCTACCTGGATTTAGGAAATTAATGTTACATTATGATTATGTTCCAGTTATGTTGTTGTTTTAATTCTATTCATGATAAGATTATTATGTTAATTGGAACATGGAGAACCACCCAGGAAAACAGTGCTACCACAAGGGTGGTATGGGATGCCCTTAGCTAACTAATTAGGAAAGCTAGTGGAGGACTACCTTACTCGAAAGGGGCAAGGGCGGTAGAGGAGCTGCGTATAGGGAGGTTCTCGGGTCGATCATGCTATGATGACTTTTCGAACGAGGGATTCCTATATTGCCCTTCTCAGAAATCGAAGAGGGTTTTATAAAGCTAGTGGAACTTCGTAAAGGCCTTGTAGTGCTATCCTGCCTCAGCTCCTCGGCAGAGATGAATGGGTAGTCGCAATCCCTTGGCAAATGGCTAACACGACTTGTGGGTAATGATGCGCAACATCTGCAAAGTGTAAAACTGGTATATCAGTTGTGCTCACGGTCTTGAGCAGCTCGGACCCTCACATGATTAATTTATGGAACTAAACTTAATTTGTCATATGCATTGCATTGTGGGTGTTGATATCAATTTGATCTCTTGCTTATTTGGGTTGGTATCTACTTATACTTAATAACTGCTAATAAAATTTTGACCAACTCTAAAAGCAATGCTCAGCTTTAACCATCTTCTTTGGTAAGCCTTACACTTCACATGAACTCCCACCATTGGTGAGTTAATGCACAACTGATTTTTAAATGCCCAAAATAATCCTAAAACCTTGGGAAATGCATAACTAATTCAGTTTAACTCCTTTTGACTCATTCCAGTTGCATTAGCCTCGTATAAATGTTTACTATGTAGTAACACACATCAATTAGACATGCCACATGTTTTTTATAATTGAATATTTATTTTACTATGTATAATAGATTAATCATTTTACCAAAGTAATCTGGCTACAGATATAAATTGATTAGCTAATGATATCTAATCAGGTGATAACTTATATTAAAGTTAAATTGGTTATTTCTTTTATGTTTTTTCTCAGATGATTTACATTAATCAACATAAAATATAGTTGTTAATTATTTAATCAATAGAACCTTTCAAAAATCATATCTTCTTAACCGTAACTTCGATTTTAGTGGTTCTTAAACCTACGCTCTCGTAGCAGCGTGCAGAATGTTCCTAACATTGTTTTGTTTTCATGTTTGGTGTACTGTTATTTTTATGTACTTCTTGTCTATTTGTATGTATTGCTACAAATATGTAATACCCAACTTGTAATTTGTAAGAAATAATATAAAAGGGAAAAAATCTTTCCTCTATATGTGGGTGTTGCATCTATTCACCATCCCATGTGAATGCCACATTTTAAATAACAAAAGATACTCAAATAAATCATGCATCATGCTGAGGTTTCCATTTTTGTGCATCTTGTGACAACAAAAAAAATCATGAGAATTAATATATAAATACCCAAAGACAGGCGCTCTCTGGCTGTAGCACCGGACTGTCCGGTGTGCCAACGAGCAGACGGCAACGGTCGGATCCAACGGTCGACTGCTACAGGCGCCAATGGTCGGCTGACGTGGCGTGCACCGGACGTCTACTGTTCAGTGTCCGGTGGTACACCGGACTGTCCGGTGCACCCGACGACAGAAAGCTGCTGCTTTCTGTCCAACGGCTAGTTGGGGGTGTGGAGGCTATAAATACCACCCAACCGGCCATTCTCTAATGTGAGAGCCCAAGCAACATACCAATACACATAGTGCATATTTCCAAGTGCTCAAACACCCATGTGCTTAATAGAATCACTCGGTGATTAGCGTAGGTGCTTTGCGAAGTGCTTAGGTTAGTTAGACCGCTTTTAGCGCTTGCTCTAGGTGAATCCTAGTTAGTTGAGTGAGTTTTGTAAAACCACACAACCCCTCGGCTCTTGCGTGAGTCGTTGTAATTGTACCGAGTGGGCGAGAGTCTTGCGAGACCGTGACAACCGCGTTTGTGTCACGGCCGCCACCGTGTACCGGAGGGAACGAGGCCCGCGGCGTTTCGGCCGGAAGCTCGATAGTGGAGACGGCGTGGAGCGTCCGAGAGGAGCCGGAAGCGGAGCACCACTTGCGCGTGGAGAAGGCCCGCGGCTCTCTACGGAGTTACTCGACCGTGGTGCTTGGCCCTCGCGTGGGCTTCCCTTTGCGTAGGGGCACCAACGAGGATTAGTCGGGACCTTGCGTGGTTCCGGATACCTTGGTAAAAATACCGGCGTCATCCACGAGAGTTTGCTTCTCTACTTAGCTCTTTACATTCCGCATTTATATTAAGCATTTAAGTTTCAATCTTGTAGTCATACTTATTTAGTGTAGATTGAAACTTAGCCTTTGCGGTAGAGATAGCAACACTTAGACAAAACCTAGATTGCACATTCTAGTTTTGATTATTTGCATAGGTTTTGCTCTAGGGATTTAATTGTGGCCTAGTTTAGTAAAAGTTTTAGAAGTCCTAATTCACCCCCCCTCTTAGGCGTCACCCGTTTCCTACAGCGGGGATACCCCTTCGCGGTGGCCATTTCACTAAGGAGCCCCTGCATTTATCTTAAATAGAACCCGCGGTCCACAGGAGCAGTGCAATGAGTCTTGGGAATTCTTACACGCTAGCCCCTGTGCTTCTGGTTAATTGGTGCGCGGTCTAGACAGATCTAAAATCTATAGAATTTATTTAGAAAATGAGTTTTTAATAGGAAAACAATTCCTAGAATTTGTATAATTCATAGAAAATGCATATGAACTCCAAATTGGTCCATTCCAATTTCTAAAATTTTGTAATATTAAGGTTTATCACATAGGGTCTCTATTTTGACATGAAAACAGTAGTAAAATTAAAGTCTCACTTAATCATATATCAAGCACATAAAACCTTGGAAAATTCATAACTTAAAAACTATAACTCCAAATTTAATGATTCCAGTTCCTATGATCTTATTTTAATGTCTAGATTATTATTGTGTATTTTATTTACATGTTTGGTGTGATGTTAATTTCTGCTATACTATGTATGTATTGTGTTGATGCGAGTAGATGAGCAAGCTACTGAGGATCCTGGGTTCAGCTGGTAGAGACTGCTGAGCAGGAGCTCGTGGAAGGCAAGTTGTGCCCTTGATCACTTCCTTTTTACACAGTCATGTTCTTGTTAATCATAATGATCTGCATAGGTTAATTTTGATGGGATTCAATATGTTACCCTAGTTTTGGCTATCTTTATACCTTGTTTTACCACTGAATATTTTTGGGTAGTATATGCTATTGCTTTATGTGGTTTTGGGTATGGAGATATACATCACTCACTATTACACTTTTGTTATCAGTTATTATTTATTGTTCATGATAAGATCATTATGTTAATAGGAACATGGAGAACCACCAGGGAAAACAATGCTACCACAAGGGTTTAATGGGACGCACTTGGCTAATTAACTAGAAAAGCTAGTGGATGACTACCTTACCCGAAAGGGGCAAGGGAAGTAGGGGAGTGGTCAGTGTAGGGAGGTCCTTGGGTTGTTTTTGCTGCGATGGCGGTCAGGCGAGGGATTCCTACACTGGAGCTTTCTGTAAACTGTAGCGGGTTTTCTGAAGCTAGTGAAACTTTGTAAAGGCCTCGTAGTGGTACCCTGCCTCGCTTCCTTGGTAGAGGTGTATGGGGTCGGATCAACTCCGTGGCAAATGGGTAACACGACTTGTGGGTAAAGATGCGCAACCTCTGCAGAGTGTAAAACTGGTATACTAGCCGTGCTCACGGTTATGAGCGGCTCGAACACTCACATGATTGATTTATGGAATTTAAATTCAATTGGTCATTTGCATCGCATTGGGATTATTTTATTATTATTTTTACTTATTATTACTATGGTTTGGTATTTACTTAAACTTAGTAACAACTAAGAAAATTTTGACCAACATATAAAAGCAATGCTCAGCTTCAACCTTTATTACATTGACTTGCCCTACACTTCACGTGAACTCCCACTTTTGGTGAGTTCATGCACATTATTCCCCACAACTTGTTGAGCGATGAACATGTGTGAGCTCACTATTGCTGTCTCACACCCCCCCGCAGGAGAAGAGCAGGTGGCCGAAGTGGAGCCGCCTAACACTAAGGCTTTCGACTTGATCTAGGTGGCGTCTCCTAGTCAGCTTTGTGGCGGCAGGGAATAATATATAGTTCGCTTTATTTCATCATTTATTTTTGTAAGACTTCCGCTATGTAATAAGTACATTTATGATAATTATGACATTTATCTCTATGCACTCTGTTATTATATGTGTTGTCTTCTCTGGCGCATATATGAGATGCATCCGGCTTTGTTCCTTAAATCTGGGTGTGACAAAATAGCGGTGAGGTCACAAGAATCTGAAGACCATCTTGGTACCTGGGATCTCAAGTCATAGGTAAGTTGTGCCCTTGATCACTTTTCTTTACCTAACAATGTTCCTGTTAATCACTGTTACATGCTCAGGTTAATTTGTTAGGACCTAATAGGTTTCCCCAGTATTGTTTATCCCACAACTTGCAAACAAAAGAACTATTGGGTAGATTTGCTGATGCTCTACCTGGTTTTGGGAAATTAATTTTACATTATGATCATGTTCCAATTCTGTTGTTGTTTAATTATTGTTCATGATAAGATCATTGTGTTAATTGGAACATGGACCAACCACCAGGGAAAACAGTGCTACCACAAGGGTGGTATGGAACGCCCTTGGCTGACTAATTAGGAAAGCTAGTGGAGGACTACCTTACCCGAAAGGGGCACGGGCGGTAGAGGAGCTACGTATAGGGAGGTTCTCGGGTTGATCATGCTGCGTTGGCTTTTTGGACAAGGGATTCCTATATTCTCTTCTCAGAAACTGTAGCACGTTTTCTAAAGCTAGTGGAACTTTGTAAAGGCCTTGTATTGCTACTCTGCCTCGTCTCCTCGGCAGAGATGAATGAGAAGTCGCGATCCCTTGGCAAATGGGTAACACAACTTGTGGGTAAAGATGCACAATCTCTGTAGAGTGTAAAACTTGTATATCAGTCGTGCTCATGGTTATGAGCAGCTCGGATCCTCACATGAGTAATTTATGGAACTAAACTTAATTTGTGTAACACTATTGTCGGGGACCATAATTAGGGGTACCCTTAAGACTCCTACATCTCAGCTGGTAACCCCCATCAGCATAAAGCTGCAAAGGCCTGATGGGTGCGATTAAGTTAGGGATCAGTCCATTCGAGCGACTCGATCACGCCTCGCCCGAGCCTAGCCTCGGACAAGGGCAGCCGACCCCGGAGGATTTCCGTCTCGCCCGAGGCCCCCCTCCAACGGCGGACACATCTTCGGCTCGCCCGAGGCCCTGCCTTCACTAAGAAGCAACCCTGACTAAATCGCCGCACCGACCGACCAAGTTGCAGGAGCATTTAACGCAAAGGCCCTGCCAAAGGCACCATAGGAAGCTCCGCCCGACCCAGGGCTCGGACTCGGGCTCAGCCCCGGAAGACGGCGAACTCTGCTCCGCCCGACCCAGGGCTCGAACTCGGGCTCAGCCCCGGAAGACGGCGAACTCCGCTCTGCCCGACCCAGGGCTCGGACTCGGCCTAAGCCCCAGAAGACGGCGAACTCCGCTCCGCCCGACCCAGGGCTCGGACTTCGGGCTAAGACCTGGAAGACGGCGAACTCCGCTCCGCCCGACCCGGGGCTCGGACTCGGGCTCAGCCCCGGAAGACGGCGAACTCCGCTCCGCCCGACCCAGGGCTCGGACTCGGGCTAAGCCTCGGAAGACGGTGAACTCCGCTCCGCCCAACCCGAGGGCTCAGGACTCGGGCTAAGCCCCGGAAGACGGTGAACTCCGCTCCGCCCGACCCAGGGCTCGGACTCCGCCCTGGCCTCTGCCGACGACTTCCGCCTCGCCCAGGGGCTCGGACTCGGCCTCGGCCATGGAAGACAGACTCGACCTCGGCTTTCGGAGGAGCCTCCACGTCGCCCGACCTAGGGCACAGGCCCGCCACGTCAACAGGAAGCGCCATCATCACCCTACCCCGAGCTGACTCGGGCCGCAGAGAACAAGACCGGTTTCCCATCTGGCTAGCTCCGCCAGATAGGCAATGATGGCGCCCCGTTAGCCCTGTGACGACGGCGGCTCTCAGCTCCCTTACGGAAGCAGGGGGACGTCAGCAAGGACTCAACCGCTCCGACAGCTGTCCCTCCGCCAGGCTCCGTTGCTCCTCCGACAGCCACGACACCACACCAGCTGGGTGCCAAGATCTCTCCGACTGCCACATTGGCATGTACTTAGGGCGCTAGCTCTTCCCCCGCTAGACACGTAGCACTCTGCTACACCCCCATTGTACACCTGGATCCTCTCCTTACGCCTATAAAAGGAAGGACCAGGGCCTTCTTAGAGAAGGTTGGCCGCGCGGGGACGAGGACGGGACAGGCGCTCTCTTGGGGCCGCTCGCTTCCCTCACCCGCGTGGACGCTTGTAACCCCCTACTGCAAGCGCACCCGACCTGGGCGCGGGACGAACACTGAAGGCCGCGGGATTTCCACCTCTCTCACGCCTGTCTCCGGCCACCTCGCTTCCCCCCTTCGCGCTCGCCCACGCGCTCGACCCATCTGGGCTGGGGCACGCGGCACACTCACTCATCGGCTTAGGGACCCCCCCGGTCTCGAAACGCCGACAGTTGGCGCGCCAGGTAGGGGACCTGCTGCGTGTTGACGAGCAGTTTCCCGTCAAGCTCCAGATGGGCAGTCTCCAACAACCTCTCCAACCCGGGACGGTGCTCCGTTTCGGGAGTCTTGAGTTCATGTCCCTCGACGGCAGCTACGACATGATACTCCTTCCACCGCCGCGCGACAAAGACAATGGCGGCCGACAGCCCGCCCGCCGGCGGCGGAATCGACGACGTCTTCCCCGCGTGGTGGAAGAACAACATTCGAGCTCGCCCCGTCCTCTCCCCCGCCAACTGGAGGAGGAGGCGGGGCAACCAAGGCCAAGCGGGAGGCCACGCTTCGTCGGCCGTCGAGCGAATCGACGTCCCCAGCGCCCCAACGGGGGGCGCGTCGGGCGTCAACCTCGCGTTTGAGACGACGGCGAGCGCCGTCCCCCCGTGACACGCCAATCCCGAGCAAGTGGACGACGCTAGCACGCTCGCGGAGGGCCTGCAGGACGTCGCCCTCGTACCTAGGACGACGGCGCGATCAGCCCCCGATGTGACTATGTCGCTCCTCGTCGACCAAAAGGTACTAACTGATTCCCATCCTACGTCATTTCGACTTGGCCTCAACCTGCCTAGCGACCCCGCTTTGGCGGGCGCTCTCGTTGAGGCGAGTGCAACCCCTCTGGGGTTTCGTATGCGGTCGCCTTGGGACCGATTGACGGACGTCTCGACCTACGGGCCCTCTGGGTCCGAGGAAGATGACGATCCCAGCATCTGCTGGGATTTCTCTGGATTTGGCAACCCCGGTGCCGTGCGGGACTTTATGACCGCATGTGACTACTGCCTCTCCGACTGTTCCGACGGTAGCCACAGCCTTGACGACAAGGACTGCGGCCCAAGCCGCGAATGTTTCCACGTCGAGCTAGGGGATCCCTCCGAAGGCAACCGTCTCGGCATGCCGGAGGACGGTGATCTCCCTAGGCCGGTGCCTCGCGCCGACATCCCGCGGGAGCTAGCTGTGGTCCCCGTTCCGGCGGGGGGTCACGACCCACAGCTCGAGCAAGTCCGCGGGGCGCAGGCCAGGCTCGACGAGGGAACAGGAGCGCTCGAGTCGATCCGCCGGGACGTCGGGCAGGTATGGGCGGGCCAACCCCTGGCCTGAGAAATACGTCACCTGCCCCAGGGTTTCCAGCACCGCGTCGCCAACGACGTCAGGGACAGGCCGCCACCCGCATCCAGCGGGGTCGGTCAGAACCTGGCAGCAGCAGCGATGCTCCTCCGCGCGATGCCGGAGCCATCAACCACCGAGGGTCGGCGAATCCAGGGAGAGCTCAAGAATCTTCTGGAAGGCGCTACGGCCCGACGGGCCGAGAGCTCTGCCTCCCGAAGGCAGGGATACCCCTCGGAACCTCATGCCGCGACTTCCCGATTCATGCGGGAAGCCTCGGTCTACATCGGGCGCACGCGCAACACCGCGCCTGCGGCCCCGGGCCACCTCGGCAACGAGCACCATCGTCGCGACCGTCGGGCCCACCTCGACGAAAGGGTGCGCCGAGGCTACCACCCCAGGCGTGGGGGACGCTACGACAGCGGGGAGGATCGGAGTCCCTCGCCCGAACCACCCGGTCCTGCAGGTCTTCAGCCGGGCCATCCGGCGGGCACCGTTCCCGACCCGGTTCCGACCCCCGACTACTATCACAAAGTACTCGGGGGAAACAAGACCGGAACTGTGGCTCGCAGACTACTGCCTGGCCTGCCAACTGGGTGGAACGGACGATGACAACCTCATCATCCACAACCTCCCCCTGTTCCTCTCCGACACCGCTCAGCGCCTGGTTGGAGCACCTGCCTCCGGGGCAGATCTCCAACTGGGATGACCTGGTCCAAGCCTTCGCCGGAAATTTCCAGGGCACGTACGTGCGCCCCGGGAATTCCTGGGACCTCTGAAGCTACCGGCAACAGCCGAGAGAGTCTCTTCGGGACTACATCCGGCGATTCTCGAAGCAGCGCACCGAGCTGCCCAACATCACCGACTCAGATGTCATCGGCGCGTTCCTTGCCGGCACCACCTGCCACGACCTGGTGAGCAAGTTGGGTCGCAAGACCCCCACCAGGGCGAGCGAGCTGATGGACATCGCCACCAAGTTCGCCTCTGGCCAAGAGGCGGTCGAGGCCATCTTCCGAAAGGACAAGCAGCCCCAGGGCCGCCCGTCGGAAGAGGCTCCCGAGGCGTCTACTCCGCGCGGCGCCAAGAAGAAAGGCAAGAAGAAGTCGCAAGCGAAACGCGACGCCGCCGACGCGGACCTTGTCGCCGCCGCCGAGTACAAGAACCCTCGGAAGCCCCCCGGAGGTGCTAACCTCTTCGACAAGATGCTCAAGGAGCCGTGCCCCTACCATCAGGGGCCCGTCAAGCACACCCTCGAGGAGTGCGTCATGCTTCGGCGCCACTTCCATAAGGCCGGGCCACCCGCAGAGGGTGGCAGGGCCCGTGACGACGACAAGAAGGAAGATCACCAAGCAGGAGAGTTCCCCGAGGTCCGCGACTGCTTCATGATCTACGGCGGGCACGCGGCGAATGCCTCGGCTCGGCATCGCAAGCAAGAGCGCCGGGAGGTCTGCTCGGTGAAGGTGGCGGCGCCAGTCTACCTAGACTGGTCCGACAAGCCCATCACCTTCGACCAAGCTGACCACCCCGACCACGTGCCGAGCCCGGGGAAATACCCGCTCGTCAGTCGACCCCATCGTCGGCGACGTCAGGCTCACCAAGGTCCTGATGGATGGGGGCAGCTGCCTCAACATCATCTACGCCGAGACTCTCAGGCTCCTGCACGTCGATCTGTCCTCCGTCCGAGCAGGCGCTGCGCCCTTCCACGGGATCATTCCCGGGAAGCGCGTCCAGCCCCTCGGACGGCTCGACCTTCCCGTCTGCTTCGGAACGCCCTCCAACTTCCGAAGGGAGATTTTGACGTTCGAGGTGGTCGGGTTCCGAGGAACCTACCACGCGGTATTGGGGAGGCCATGCTACGCGAAGTTCATGGCCGTCCCCAACTACACCTACCTGAAGCTCAAGATGCCGGGCCCCAACGGGGTCATCACCGTCGGCCCCACGTACAAACACGCGTTCGAATGCGACGTGGAGTGCGTGGAGTATGCCGAGGCCCTCGCTGAGTCCGAGGCCCTCATCGCCGACCTGGAGAACCTCTCCAAAGAGGTGCCAGACGTGAAGCGACATGCCGGCAACTTCGAGCCAGCGGAGACGGTTAAGACCGTCCCTCTCGACCCCAGTGGCGACACCTCCAAGCAGATCCGGATCGGTTCCGGGCTCGACCCCAAATAGGAAGCAGTGCTCATCGACTTTCTCCGCGCAAACGCCGACGTCTTTGCGTGGAGTCCCTCGGACATGCCCGGCATACCGAGGGATGTCGCCGAGCACTCGCTGGATATTCGGGCCGGAGCCCGACCTGTCAGGCAGCCTCTGCGCCGATTCGACGAGGAGAAGCGTAGAGTGATAGGTGAAGAGATCCACAAGCTAATGGCAGCAGGGTTCATCAAAGAGGTATTCCATCCCGAATGGCTTGCCAACCCTGTGCTTGTGAGAAAGAAAGGGGGGAAATGGCGGATGTGTGTAGACTACACTGGTCTCAACAAAGCATGTCCGAAGGTTCCCTACCCTCTACCTCGCATCGATCAAATCGTGGATTCCACCGCTGGGTGCGAAACCCTGTCTTTCCTCGATGCCTACTCGGGGTATCATCAAATCAGGATGAAAGAGTCCGACCAGCTCGCGACTTCTTTCATCACGCCCTTCGGCATGTACTGCTATGTCACCATGCCGTTTGGTTTGAGGAATGCGGGAGCGACGTACCAGCGGTGCATGAACCATGTGTTCGGCGAACACATCGGTCGCACGGTCGAGGCCTACGTCGATGACATCGTAGTCAAGACAAGGAAAGCTTCCGACCTCCTCTCCGACCTTGAAGTGACATTCCGGTGTCTCAAGGCAAAAGGCGTCAAGCTCAATCCCGAGAAGTGCGTCTTCGGGGTGCCCCGGGGCATGCTCTTGGGGTTCATCGTCTCCAAGCGGGGCATCGAAGCCAACCCGGAGAAGATCGCAGCTATCACCGGCATGGGGCCCATCAAGGACTTAAAAGGTGTACAGAGGGTCATGGGATGTCTCGCGGCCCTGAGCCGCTTCATCTCACGCCTCGGCGAAAGAGGCCTGCCTCTGTACCGCCTCTTAAGGAAGGCCGAGAGCTTCACTTGGACCCCTGAGGCCGAGGAAGCTCTCAGGAACCTGAAGGCGCTCCTCACCAAGGCGCCTATCTTGGTGCCCCCAGCTGATGGAGAAGCCCTCTTGGTCTACGTCGCCGCGACCACACAGGTGGTTAGCGCCGCGATTGTGGTCGAGAGGCAAGAAGAGGGGCATGCATTGCCCGTTCAGAGGCCAGTTTACTTAGTCAGCGAGGTACTGTCCGAAACCAAGATCCGCTACCCACAAGTTCAGAAGCTGCTGTATGCAGTGATCCTGACGAGGCGGAAGTTGCGACACTACTTCGAGTCTCACCCGGTAACTGTGGTGTCATCCTTCCCCCTGGGGGAGATCATCCAGTGCCGAGAGGCCTCGGGCAGGATTGCGAAGTGGGCGGTGGAAATCATGGGCGAGACCATCTCGTTCGCGCCTCGGAAGGCCATCAAGTCCCAGGTCTTGGCGGACTTCGTAGCTGAATGGGTCGACACCCAGCTACCGACGGCTCCGATTCAACCGGAGCTCTGGACCATGTTTTTCGACGGGTCGTTGATGAAGACGGGAGCCGGCGCGGGCCTACTCTTCGTCTCACCCCTCGGGAAACACCTACGCTATGTGCTACGCCTCCATTTCCCGGCGTCCAACAATGTGGCTGAGTAGGAAGCTCTGATCAACGGATTGCGAATCGCCATCGAGCTAGGGGTCCGACGCCTCGACGCTCGCGGCGACTCGCAGCTCGTCATCGACCAAGTCATGAAGAACTCCCACTGCCGCGACCCGAAGATGGAGGCCTACTGCGATGAGGTTCGGCGCCTAGAAGACAAGTTCTACGGGCTCGAGCTTAACCACATCGCTCGGCGCTACAACGAGACTGCGGACGAGCTGGCAAAAATAGCCTCGGGGCGAATGACGGTTCCCCCGGACGTCTTCTCCCGGGATCTGCACCAGCCCTCCATCAAGATCAACGACACGCCCGAGCCCGAGGCAACCTTGGTCCAGCCCGAGGTACCCTCGGTCCAGCCCGAGGCGTCCTCGGTTCAGCCCGAGGTACCCTCGGCCCCCGAGGGCAAGGCGCTGCGCATCGAGGAGGAGCGGAGCGAGGCCACGCCTGATCGAGATTGGCAGACCCCGTACCTGCAGTATCTCCGCCAAGGAGAGCTACCCCTCGACCGAGCCGAGGCTCGGCGGATAGCGCGACGCGCCAAGTCGTTCGTCTTGCTGGGCGACGAGAAGGAACTCTACCACCGCAGTCCCTCGGGCATCCTCCAGCGATGCATCTCCATCGCCGAAGGTCAGGAACTCCTGCAAGAGATACACTCGGGGGCTTGCGGCCATCACGCAGCGCCTCCAGCCCTCGTCGGGAATGCTTTCCGGCAAGGCTTCTACTGGCCAACGGCGGTGGCCGACGCCACTAGAATTGTCCGCACCTGCGAAGGGTGTCAATTCTATGCAAAGCAGACCCACCTGCCCGCTCAGGCTCTGCAGACAATACCCATCACCTGGCCCTTCGCTGTGTGGGGTCTGGACCTCGTCGGCCCCTTGTAGAAGGCGCCCGGGGGCTACACGCACCTGCTGGTCGCCGTCGACAAATTCTCCAAGTGGATCGAGGTCCGACCCCTGAACAGCATCAGGTCCGAGCAGGCGGTGGCGTTCTTCACCAACATCATCCATCGCTTCGGGGTCCCAAACTCCATCATCACCGACAACGGCACCCAGTTCACCGGCAGAAAATTCATTGGATTTTTGCGAGGATCACCACATCCGGGTGGACTGGGCCAGCCGTGGCTCATCCCATGTCGAATGGGCAAGTAGAGCGTGCCAACGGCATGATTCTACAAGGGCTCAAGCCTCGGATTTACAACGACCTCAACAAGTTCGGCAAGCGATGGGTGAAGGAACTCCCCTCGGTGGTCTGGAGCCTGAGGACAACGCCGAGCCGAGCCACGGGTTTCACGCCGTTCTTCCTGGTCTACGGGGCCGAGGCCGAGGCCGTCTTGACCACTGACCTGGAATACGGCTCCCCGAGGACGAGGGCCTACGACGATCAAAGCAACCAAGCTAGCCGAGAAGACTCGCTGGACCAGCTGGGAGAGGCTCGGGACAAGGCCTTACTACACTCGGCGCGGTACCAGCAGTCCCTGCGGCGCTACCACGCCCGAGGGGTCCGACCCCGAGACCTCCAGGTGGGCGACCTGGTGCTTCGGCTGCGGCAAGACGCCCGAGGGAGGAACAAGCTCACGCCCCCCTGGGAGGGGCCATTCGCCATCGCCAAAGTTCTGAAGCCCGGAACGTACAAGCTGGCCAACAGTCAAGGCGAGGTCTACGGCAACGCTTGGAACATCCAACAGCTACGTCGCTTTTACCCTTAAGATGTTTTCAAGTCATTCATATACCTCGCACCCACGCAAAATTTAGTCGTCAAGGAAGGGTCGGCCTCGCCTCGGCAAAGCCCGACCCTCCCTCGGGGGCTAAAAGGGGGAAACCCCCTCTGCGTCAAAATTTTCCTCGAAAAAAGATCTCTTTTACCAGAATATCTTTCATGCTTTTTGACTACTTCGAAAAGTGGGTCCTGGAAACGACGGAGTACACGTAAGCAGCCAAGGCTGACCGAGCTGAGGGACTCCTACGCCTCCGGGATACGGATACCTCACTCATCACCTTCTGCGATAAGTAACTCGCGTTCGGATAAAGTGGCTCCGCGGATTCGAACAAGTCTTTACGTTCGGAAGCCCTTCTGCCGAAGCGATCCTTCGAGCCTTCTCGACCGAGTCGGCGACAGGGCCTCACGGACGGGTGAAAGTACGCGTAAGCGGCGGGGTCGACCGAGCCGAGGGACTCCCACGCCTCCGGGATACGGATACCTCACTCATCACCTTCCGCGAGAAGCAACTCTCGCTCGCACAAACATCCCTGTTACCGACAAAAAGTCCAGATACTCGAAACAAGAGGAAAAGAGACGCAGCTTTGCAACGCAGCGAGGGTGTGTGTTCTGGCCTCGGCGGCTGCAGAAGGCACACGCTACAAGACGCTTTGACCCTGTAGGCTCGGGTCTTGACGCTGGAAGGGGGCAGCAACACCCTCGGCATCGACGACACCTTCGGCGAGGCCCGACCTAGCCTCGGACGGCGACGCGGTCCGAGGTTCTCCGCTCCGAAGGACGACATCATCACCGCGCCCGGGCAATCGCTGCCAGGGACTTCTCCGGGAATCCGGCCCGAGCAGGCGGCTCGGCCAGTTGCCCCTGGGGCCTCGGCCGACCATCTTCCAAGGGCGCCAGCCCGGTCCGAGGCCTCGGCTGATCAACTCCGACGTTGGTCCCGCCAACGGACAACCCGGCTAGGCTCTAGCCAACGAGGTTTCATTCTCGAGCCGACTCCGCCTCTGTTCATACTGACATTCGCTACCCCTAGCCTCGGCTCATCGAAGAGCGACCGAGGTGTCTCTTTAACTAAGCTAGAGGAGCCTCAGACAACAAGGCCGATCGAGCCGAGGGACTCCTACGCCTCCGGGATACGGATACCTCACTCGTCACCTTGACACGGGGTGACTCATGCTTGGTGAAGCGATTCAGGTAATCGACAGGCGAGTCTTAGCGCTCAAAAATGAGAAGAAAACACGGCTCCGTGCCGTAATTACACACATGTTCAGGCCCCGAAAGCCGAAATGAACAAAAAACATCGGCATTCGAAGTGCCGTTACAAACGGAACTCCGGTTCCCCCCTCCGCAGGTACGAACAACCCCACTCGATAGGGGTGGGCCTGCGGAGCAACAGAAGACCGACGAACGGCTTGTCGTCGCCCGCCCCAGCAGCGGCGGCGATGAAGACTTCTGTCCCGGGGGGCCGAACAGCAGCAGTGATGACCTCAGGGCGGATGCTGCTGCCAGGAGGCCCCCGCCCACGCCCAAACTCGAGAGGCAAGGACGAGCAGAAGGCCGTAGAGTTGGAGGTCGGTCCGCGGGTGGCGCCGGCAAACTCGTCGGCGGCGGAACCTCTTCCAGCTGCCGTGGCGGGAGGCTGGCACCGGGAGCGGCTCCGAAGTCGCTCGGCTCAGCGAGCCGGGCACGGTGCAGCCGTCAGCGCCACGGACGACTCCCGCCCTTCCCCCCGACCACTGGGGGAAGGAGCGGGCCACCGCCCACGTAGGGGCCGACCCCAACTCGGCACACTCCCCTCCCCAGCACTAGTGATGAAAATCCTTGAGGCTAAGGGAGGGGCAGAGGCCGCAGCCCGGCTCGCTTTCCCCCACCATCAAACCGGAGGTCACTGTCTTGGGTGACCGCCGGTGGAGGGGTGCAGCCGGGCTGCATGATGAAAATCCTTGAAGCCGAACGATGGCTGAAAGGTACCAACTCCCGCGGAGTTGCGTTCCTCCAACGATGAGGTGGAAAGACGGCGGATCTCCCCCATCCGGGGGCTTGGAAGGTGGAAAGACACGATGCATATGGGAGCGCGAAGACATGGTCTCCTTCCAAGGGGGTTACCCCCCTTTTAAGGGCGGTTCTCCCTACTCGCGTCCCCAGCCGTCACGGGCTGAGTCTTCTCCAACACGCTCCAAGGCCCTCCCCTGCGGCGCAGGGGCTAGGTCCCGCATGTCATGCAAACTAGCTCAGAGCAGAAGAAGACAAACCGCCGTGCGTGGTGCACGCAACCGCCCGGCGGTTACAAGTGGCCCTCCACTTTTGCCAAGACCAACGGGCGAAAGAGGCGAGCAGCCATGCAGGCGGCATGCAACCGCGCCAGGTGGACGCGCTTCTCCGACTCTCGACACTCCAGCATGGAGGCCCAGGCCCACGCGTCGCGCAACCTGCGCGCCGGATGCTGCATGCAAGCAATTGCGCCACCACCACGCCTCCTCGATTGCAGAACCAACACCGCGACTCGAGGCGACCCTAGCGCGTGACCCAGCAGCGCCAGCCTGACGCGGCGGTCAACGCGGCCAAAAGTGGGTCGGCAGTAATCACGGTGGCAGTCGCGCGGGAGCAGCGGTCACGTCGTCAGCCAAGCACACGTCCCATCCAGGGAGCAGCGAGAGAACCCCCTCTCACGGCGTGAAGACAACATGCCCGTGATCCGTTCCTCGAACGGCTCGCGCACGCGCAACGGCCGCCCCGCCAACTACTCGCCCCGTCGCATTAACTCCGCGGCTGGACAGGCGGCGCTTCTGGCAGGAGCAGCGGGCGATGCTTCGCCTTCGCCGAAACGACCGCGCCAAAAAAAAGCTACGCCGCGTCGTTCGGTTTCATATCCTTTTTCCTTTTTTCCTCTTTCTCTATCTCTTGCGACATGGACCGGGAAAGGGGGATACCCCGAAAGGGATCCTTCCCCGAGAAGGAACCAGGCTCCGAGCCTCCTTACTGATCAGGGGTTCGAAGGCTGGCCCCCCCGAAGGGTTCAACAGCCGCCTCAGATCGCGTGGGCCCTACACCCACTACTGGTCATAGGTTCGAAGGCCGGCCCCCCGAAGGGTTCCACGGCCGCCTCAGGCTACTCGGGCTCCGCGCCCATTACTGATCAGGGGTTCGAAGGCTGGCCCCCCAAGGGTTCACAGTCGCCTCAGACGCCGAGCGAGAGATGACCAGGGGTACGTTCGATACATAACCAAGGCTCGGGCTGCGCTCCTGAGGTACCCTAGGACATTTCCGAGACCTAGCGGGAGCGATCTTGTAACGGAATCCCATCGGAGGGAGGCATCGAGCCCTCGGACCCCGTCGCCAGGGGACCGGGTCCGGCATATCACCCGCAGGTACTTTTGGGCGTGCCTCTGGGCCCCTAGTCGACCCCAACGAACGGGGCAAGGACGTCCACTCGGATTACCCGCTTGCAGCTCACCGGAGACACCATGCTCGGTGCCCATCGAGGGTAACATGGCGCTCTCCCCCCTCCTCCTTGCGGAAAGGCGACGTAGGGGCGTATGTAAAAAAGCCGAGTCTGTCCCTGATCGCCCTCTCACCCTGTGCGGAGGCTCGGGGGCTGCTCTCGCAAACCCGGCTCCGGCCGAACCGTTGACAGCGTCAACATACCAGCCCGAGAACTTGGGCCCCGACCGTGCACCCGGGCTACGGCCAGTTCGCATGAGGGAACCACCAGACCAGCCGAAGCATTACGCAAGGCATTAAGACCTCGAAGGAGTGAAACCACTCCTCCGAGGCCTCGGGGGCTACACCCGGCGGGTGCGCTCGCGCGCACCCACCGGAACAAAATGCAACCGAGAAAGGCTGGTCCTCTTGCAAAAAAGTGCGACGAAAGCCTCCAAGCGAGTGCTAACACTCCCTTCGAGGCTCGGGGGCTACTGTCGGGGACCATAATTAGGGGTACCCTCAAGACTCCTAATTCTCAGCTGGTAACCCCCATCAGCATAAAGCTGCAAAGGCCTGATGGGTGCGATTAAGTCAGGGATCAGTCCATTCGAGCGACTCGATCACGCCTCGCCCGAGCCTAGCCTCGGACAAGGGCAGCCGACCTCGGAGGATTTCCGTCTCGCCCGAGGCCCCCTCCAACGGCGGACACATCTTCGGCTCGCCCGAGGCCCTGCCTTCGCTAAGAAGCAACCCTGACTAAATCAGCCAGCACCGACCGACCAAGTTGCAGGAGCATTTAACGCAAAGGCCCTGCCAAAGGCACCATAGGAAGCTCCGCCTGACCCAGGGCTCGGACTCGAGCTCAGCTGCAGAAGACGGCGAACTCCGCTCCGCCCGACCCAGGGCTCGGACTCGGGCTCAGCCCCGGAAGACGGTGAACTCCGCTCCGCCCGACCCAGGGCTCGGACTCGGGCTCAGCCCCGGAAGACGGCGAACTCCGCTCCTGCCCGACCCAGGGCTCGGACTCGGGCTAAGCCCCGGAAGACGGCGAACTCCGCTCCGCCCGAACCAGGGCTCGGACTCGGGCTAAGACCCGGAAGACGGCGAACTCCGCTCCACCCGACCCAGGGCTCGGACTCGGGCTCAGCCCCGGAAGACGGCGAACTCCGCTCCGCCCGACCCAGGGCTCGGACTCGGGCTAAGCCCCGAAAGACGGCGAACTCCGCTCCGCCCAACCCAGGGCTCGGACTCGTGCTAAGCCTCGGAAGACGGCGAACTCCGCTCCGCCCGACCCAGGGCTCGGACTCCGCCCTGGCCTCTGCCGACGACTTCCGCCTCGCCCAGGGGCTCGGACTCGGCCTCGGCCATGGAAGATAGACTCGACCTCGGCTTCGGAGGAGCCTCCACGTCGCCCGACCTAGGGCACAGGCCCGCCACGTCAACAGGATGCGCCATCATCACCCTACCCCGAGCCGACTCGGGCCGCAGAGAACAAGACCGGTGTCCCATCTGGCTAGCTCCGCCAGATAGGCAATGATGGCGCCCCGTTAGCCCTGTGACGACGGCGGCTCTCAGCTCCCTTACGGAAGCAGGGGGACGTCAGCTAAGGACTCAACCGCTCCGACAGCTGTCCCTCCGCCAGGCTCCGTTGCTCCTCCGACAGCCACGACACCACACCAGCTGGGTGCCAAGATCTCTCCGGCTGCCACATTGGCATGTACTTAGGGCGCTAGCTCTTCCCCCGCTAGACACGTAGCACTCTGCTACACCCCCATTGTACACCTGGATCCTCTCCTTACGCCTATAAAAGGAAGGACCAGGGCCTTCTTAGAGAAGGTTGGCCGCGCGGGGACGAGGACGGGACAGGCGCTCTCTTGGGGCCGCTCGCTTCCGTCACCCGCGTGGACGCTTGTAACCCCCTACTGCAAGCGCACCCGACCTGGGCACGGGACGAACACGAAGGCCGCGGGATTTCCACCTCTCTCACGCCCGTCTCCGGCCACCTCGCTTCCCCCCTTCGCGCTCGCCCACGCGCTCGACCCATCTGGGCTGGGGCACGCGGCACACTCACTCGTCGGTTTAGCGACCCCCCGGTCTCGAAACGCCGACAACTATAAAAACCATCAGCTAAAAACAATGCATTTAGTTTATTAATGGTAAAAATGGTAACAAATTTTTCTTTGAAGTGTTTGATTTTTATTTGCATTTAGAGTAATTTTGTTTGCTCATATTTGATTTTTGGATGTTTATTAGAATTTCTTTCATATTGAAAAATCCAATTAATTAATATAGAAATATTGGTCAAAAATAAATATTTTAGTTATAAATAATTTTGGAATAGTTATGATTTTTGAATTATTTAAAATATATTTATTTATATTTTTAAATAGAAAAGAAAAGAAAAAAAACGGACGAAACCCTAACCGGCCGGCCAAATTCGGCCCACCACGGCCCAGCCGTCGCGCCACCCTCCATCCCCTCCCTCCCTCTCTTACAGGTGGGCCCCACCCGTGGCCCCTCTTTTCTCTCTCCCTCCTCCTTCCCAGCCGCCACCGCTAGGACGCGCCGCGCGCCCGGCCGACCTCGCCCCATGCCCAACCTTGACGACCGCGCCACGCCCGAGCCAGAAACCGCCGCGACCTCTCCTCTTCCTCCCCCATCACTACAGGAATCATGAACATTCCCGTCGGCCATTTTAATTCCCATCGGCCTTTGCTCGGGCCGACGGGAATTAGATAACTCTCGTCGGCTCAAAAGCAGCCGACGGGATTTGGATAACTCCCATCAACCAAGCCGCCAGCCGATGGGCTTTATTTTAACTCCCGTCGGCCCAGCCGCCAGCCGACGGGAATTAGTTAACTCTCGTCGGCCCTGACGCCAGCCGACGGGAATTAATGCTTTATGGGCCGGCGGTCATCCCGCGCGGCTCATTTCCTCTCTTCTCTCGGTTTCCAAGCCACGTACACCACTGCCACCGGAGAAACGCCCGCCCCGACGCCGCCCGCCGCCCACACCCGCCCCGGCCAGCCTCCCCGCGGCCTAGGAGCGCGCCCGTCGCCCGCCACCGCCCCGGGAGCGCCGCCCGCCACCGCCACCGCCCCCGTAGCGCCGCCGGCCCCGTAGCGCCGCCTGCCACCCGCCCACGCCCCCGGAGCTCCGCCCGCTCCCGGAGCAACGACCGCCGCCCGCCCCGCCTCCGGAGCGCCGTCCACCGTGCCGCCGGCCCCGGAGCGCCGTCCGCCACCCATCCTCGTTGCGCCGCCCGCCCCCGAAGCGTCGCCCGCCGCTCACCGCCACCAACGCCGCCGCCGCGGAGCGCCGCCGCCGCCCCGGACCGTTAAGGTATATTATTTTTTGAATTATTTAATGTAAATGCGAGTGTTATTGTAAAATGTGTGTATAAATGTTTATTTTCGTCGGTTTTTATGGTTGACGGGAGTTAACTTTCATGTGATTAGAGTTAGTTTAGGGTGTGATTAGAGTGTAACTAGAGTTAGTTTAATATAACATGTGATTAGAGTGTGATTAGAGTTAGTTTAATATCACATGTGTGCCTTGATGTTAGGTATAAGTATTAATTCTATTATTATAATATATTTAACTTATGCTATTAAATTGTTGAATTTGATGTTATTTATTGAATAGATTTAACTTATCATATTAGGTTGTATGAAGGTTTAGCTATTGATAAATTTAATGTTATTTATGTATATAACTATATATTTATGTATATATATAGTTTTTTATGTATATATATAGTTATTTATGTATATATATATATAGTTTTACTACCTACCTATAGTTGTATGTGTTACGTTTAGAAACGTGATATTGTCTCACACACTCTTTACTCGTACACATAGCCGCAATAATGGGTGATAGACGTGATTGGATGTATGAAGGTTTCAAGAAGGGTGGGTGTCACACAAGTGAATGGTTTGCCAAGACACAGATGTTTCTGGACCATGCAGCTGCTTTGTCACAAATAGATAATATTAGGTGTCCTTGCAATAAATGTAGAAATATGACGAGCCACACCAAGAGGCATGTCACACTACACCTATGCTCGCATGGTTTCGTGCCAGGCTATAAGGTCTGGTATCTCCATGGTGAAGATGCTGAACGAGCAGCAGAAGTAGAAGTTGATGATGGTGAAGATGATGTTGATAGGATGGTCGAGATGCTTGAGGATCTGCAGCCTGAATTGGCACCAAATCATCATGATTCACCTACACCAGAGGTTCAGAAGTTCTTCGACCTACTCAAAGCATCAGAAGAGCCTCTTCATTGGCACGCTGACGTGACCGTCCTCGAATTCGTGACCCGACTGATGTCAATCAAGTCCAAGTTTGCATTTTCAATTAATTGTTATAAGGAGGTTGTGGATTTGATTAGTGAGGTTCTTCCTACCTGGTCCATCCTATCAACATCATCTTAGCCGTGCTCACGGTTAAGAGCAACCTGGACCCTCACATGATAATTGAACTTAAAGATGGACAATAAATCGAGATCTGATGATCTACCAATGTTTGCTTAAGTTATTTCACTTAAGTGCTTCTGATATAATCTATTACCTTTGAGTAATTGGGATATTTGGGATACACACTTATTAATAAGACAGGTGTTGCTAATAAAATATTGACCAACTAAAATGCTTACCGCCTATCCATAGCCTGCTTTGTCAACTTGCATTAATTTCCCCCACTTGCTAAGCCCCGGCCATAAGTGAGCTCACCCTTGCTAATATTTTGATCAGATGGTGATGCTGAAGAGTTCACTGATGACGCTGATGAGTTTTGAGTCTAACGATGCGCCAGTCACCTTCCTGTGGAAGAGTGCCCATATTTAATTCCGCCGTACTTTGATTTTGATACTTGTTAAAGATACAATGATTCAGATGATGTAATAAAGTTACTCTACTCTCTTTATTCCTTTATTGCATTGTCTTTTGATATATTACACTTGTGACATCAACATATGTGTGGAAAATGGATCCTGGCCCACATACGCTATGCATTCGGTTTTGCCCCCAGAACCGGGTTTGACAGAAGTGGTATCAAAGCTATGCTGACTCTAGGTCGTTAGACTAGTTAGAAATGGAAAGCCTAGTCTATTCAAAACATGCTAATTTTGTTCTTCAAAATTATTATATTAACCTTACCTATTTGAACATCAACTAAGTTGACATTTTCTCTTATAGATGGTTCGTACCATTGAAACCACTCGGATCAACACCAACTACATCCTTCCGCCACGGCAAGTTCCTGTCTACCCAGTGGTAGTTGAGGAAATCCCTGTGGATCTCCCTCGCATTCGGGTGGAGAACGGAGTCATTCTGGAGGACAACTCAGAAGAGTTTCTTCCTACACCCACCCTGTTGGTAGAATCACTAGCCTTCATAGCTGGATCGTCAGCTTTAGCACCGCGAGCACCAGCAGTCCAAGCCCCTGCTCCCAGAGGTGACGACTCGGATGACTCTGGTGACAATGATGAAGACGACGACGAAGAAGAAGATGATGAAAACCTCAACAATGAAGCCAACGAAGAATAGCAGGACCACTACGTGGGGTTATGGCCTATCACTGAACATTACACCTCAATGTTTGAGACAAGGCACTTCCCTAACCTACTGCAGGATGTTCTGCATGCATTGGTGTTGGGGGCCTTCAGTCCTCCGAAGGTCCTCAAAAACATGATTTGACAATGTTTTCCAAGTGGATTATGTGAACAGGTATCTTCGGTCTCAGAATTATAAAGCACGGTCAGGACGAAGCCTGAACCAGACGAAGGGCGAGCTGATTACCAAGCTCTACGAAGGTGCACAGCCGAAGCTGTGTGCAAGGAAGCTTCGTCACGATAGCGGAAAGGGGAACCGACTTAAAGATGAAAAGACTACGTGGGCCTCGACAGATTTCCATAAGTCATTAACAAATGTAATGGACATGGATGTAATTTTACGTGGGCTGCGTCCCGCGTCTATAAATAGATGAACAGTACTCCCGTACTGTTCACGCTGACTTGGCATTGACTTTCGCGTCACGCTTGTACTTTTTACCTTCTTTCAGGACCGAAGGTACATTTGTAACATATAATCATTTCTGTTTCTCCATGTTAATAAAATAGAAATGATTATATGTTGATGTTTATATTTCACACTTTATACGAATCCTTCGTCATTATTTGTTATATTTACGAAGGTATGTTTCTTATGACCTTCGTCCGAAACTCATTATTCCCGAAGGGGCATAATGTCTCGAAGGACGAAGGGCTTTAGTACTTAACACTTTTTATGTTGCCTTGTTCTTAACTCTTAGCATTTGAGAACAAGTCCCCAACATTGGCGCCCACCTCCGGTGAACTCACTTCCACTTCGAGCTTTTTTGAACACCTTCGGAAGGTATAGACCTTCGCTATGGCGCCGAAGAAAGCTTCAGCGATTGGGGCTTCAGCACTGCAACCGCTGGACCACAACCAGGAGACCGTCTCTCTTCGGGAGGCCCGAAGCCAGAAGAGAAAGGCCGTTAGCCCGACGCTTCAGGAGGAAGAGCTAGACCAAGAAATCAGGGATATGGAGATGCTACATCAACAGGTGCAGAGGAAGAAGGAGAAGATGGCCCGGCTAGCTGAGTTACAGCGGCAGATAGACGAAGCCTCTGAGGAAGTTCGACATCTTACCCATGATGAGCAAAACAGAAGGCCTCAGCAGAAAGACCTTCATCAGGAGGGCTTCATCAACGAAGATGACTGGTATGATAATTTCCATCAGGGAAATTTTGTTTTCGATGATGCTTCTCCTTTGTCTGCTGAGCTGCAGGCTACACCTTGGCCTTCGTCCTATAAGCCACCCCAGCTTCCCATGTTCGATGGCCATTCGGATCCGAAACAGTTCTTGATGAGTTACGAAGCAACAGTGTCTTCGTATGGTGGCAATGCTGCAGTAATGGCAAAGTCTTTCGTTATGGCCGTCAGGAGTGTTGCTCAGACCTGGTATTCCTCCCTTCGGCCAGGAACGATCACTTCATGGCAAAAGCTGAAGGATATGTTACTGACCAGCTTTCAAGGATTTCAGACAAAGCCGGTCACAGCTCAAGCTTTGTTCCAGTGCACTCAGGATCATGAAGAATACCTTCAGGCGTATGTCCGAAGGTTCTTACGTTTGAGGGCGCAGGCACCAACGGTGCCCAATGAAATTGTTATCGAAGCCATGATCAAGGGGCTTCGTCCTGGGCCTGCAGCTCAATACTTTGCTAGAAAGCCGCCTCAGACCCTGGAGAAACTGCTCCAAAAGATGGATGAGTACATTCGTGCTGACAATGACTTTCGCCAAAGAAGGGAGGAGGCCTTCAGATTTTCTGAAATGACCAGGGGCTTCGGAGGAAGATACTACCCGAGGCATGTCCGGTCCATCCACAGCTCCACTCAGAATGATGATAAGGGGAGTCAGCAGAGCAGACCGCAGTGCTCCTCACAGGCTTCGGGGCAACAACAAGCTTCTTTTCGGCCACCAGCTCCGAGAGGCAGAGGCGCCAGGGGCTTCGGCGGAAGATTCGGAGATCAACCAAGGAAATTGTTTTGCTTGTTCTGTGGAGAAAACAAGGGCCATACCACCAGGACGTGCTATATTACAATCCAGAAGCAAAAGGAGATAGCCGAAGCCGCATCTCAACAAGTTCAGCCGAAGCAGGTCATGCATACTGCTTCGTATCATTCGCCTTACATCCCACAATACATAGACAACCACCCTGCAGCTTCTGTAGCTTCGGCAAGTCAACCTCAAGCTTCCTGGCAACAGCCCCCGCCTCCACCTCCATTGCAACAGGGTCAACAGCCAGAAGGGAGTCAATATGCTCCACATCAAAGGGACTTCAGAGAACAATCCGAAGCTCGCACAGTCAACAGCACTGTGCCTGAGTCGAAGCACATTTATTGACACATATCCTACCTTTGATAGCAGTCTTTTCCATTCAGTTCTATTCTCTGTAGCAAAAAACATTGATAGTTTCCATGTAATAATTTCGCTGTTTCCCACGAGGAAAATCTATTTTCTCCACAGGCTTAAGTTGATGAAGTTTTTGTGTTAACAAGGAGGACCTTCGAAGTATTAAAAATCCTTCGGAGTAACAGAAAGTCGTTCTAAGGAACGCAGAGTAAGCTCATGAAGTCACAAAAAGCCGTTCCAAAGGGAGCGCAGTGTAAGTTTTCTGCTCAAAAGTCGTTCCTAAAGGAATGCAGAGCTTACAGCGAAAAGTCAACGCTGATACCGTCTAAGTAAAAGACGAAGAAGCTCCAAAGACGTTCCTAAGGGAATGTAGAGCATATACCGCCTAAGTAAAAGGCGAAGAAGCTCCAAAGACGTCCCTAAGGGGATGCAGAGCTTACAGCGAAAAGTCAACGCTGAAACTGCCTAAGTAAAATGCGAAGAGGCTCCAAAGACGCTCCTAAGGGAATGCAGAGCTTACGAATAAATTTTGTGTGTATCTTCAGAACAAATGTCATTTGCATAACATAACATCATCACATCATCTTGCATAGCATAAGCATCATACATCATATTGCATTTTGCAAGAGAAGGGTACACAGTATCAACCTTCGAAAGGATGCTTTGAGAAAGCAATATCGAAATTGTATAGATCCGGAATACAGCTTCGGAGAATATTTTTACGAAGCATGGACAAGCTTCGTCAGAGCAATATCGAAATTGTATAGCTTCGGAGAATGTTTTCATGAAGTATGAACGTGTTTCATCAGAATAATTTTAACGGAGAATGTCTTCTTCACGAAGCATGAAAAGAAGGGAAGGTGTTTTTTTTCGCCGAAGGCTCAAAAAGGTATGTATGTAGAGTTTCATGCATCGTAAAGAATTGAATGATGAAAAGAAACTTGTATATTACATTCAAATGTGCAAAATGTTACATAGATCACAATTTAAATGATTTTTCTAATAGCATCTAGTCTTCTCTTAATACTGCTTCGGCGGCTTCATTTAGAAGCTGATCAACAACTTTGTCCATGATGGCTTCGGCCATTTGTTTAATTTCGTCATCCCCTTTTGTGTGGGGGTCGGCAGTCGATCCAGCAGCTTCTGAGGGAAGAGAACATTTCTTCATTACTATTACAAACCGTGAGCAAAGTTTGAAACAAAAATTACAACACAATAAGAACGACTAATTAATACCTAATTGCCTTTCGGGCTCTGTACTTTTTTCGGCAGCTTCTGCCACTTTCCTAGCATCATGGATGCCTTTTTCGCTCCTTTGGATGATTTCTTGCGCCATTCCTCGGCCGCCGTCGTTCCAGATATCAGTAAAAAATTTGCCACCAACCACGCTTGCTTCGGCCGAGGGGTCCTTGATGTCTTCGGAAGATAAGGTAGCTTCGGACTGAACTAAAAATTTTACATGCCCGCAACCTTTTTTCTCTAAGACAGAAGCAATTCCTCTGGCGCCCGAAAAAGCGCAGATATCGCCACGACTGCTCAGGATCTCCTCGAAGGCCTCTGCTTCGTGACTAATCCATTCCAGTGGACCTTCGGGATTGCCTCGAGAGAAATTCTCTTCGCTGGAAAAGGCGCCCACGCTGGCGAAGCTGGTTTTAATTTTATTCACGCATTCTATAGATTTAACATAACATTTCCTCTGAGATGCGCGAAGCTCTTTAATCTCTTAACTCCAATTTGTTGACCATATGATCACTGAGTTCTCGTTTTGTTTCCTCAAGCACGCGCTCCTCTCTAGCTCTAGCCAGCTGTTTCTGAAGATCTTTAATTTCACGCTTTTGGGCTTCGGCCTGGGTTTTTGAAGCAGCTTCGTCCTTCTTTACTTTGTCTACCAGCGTAAGCAGAATTTTATCCTTTTCCAAAGCTTCGTTTCTCAGTTTGATAACTTCGGAGCGCAAATTGTTGAACGCAATCTCATAGCTTTCATCTTCGGCGCTTTTTTGGGTTCTTAATGCGTTGCTTAGAATTAAGCCCTGTACGAAAAAGAATCCATATAAGAATATAGGAATGAATTACGTATTAAAAAAGTTTTTTCAAACACTTAATTCCCGAACCTTTAGGCTATTGTATGCAAGACTGTCTGTGAGATCCTCTTTCGTCATGGCGCTTAATCCAGCTTCGAGCTTCGGGAAGCCTATACTCCTGGCCATCTCTCGGCAGACAGATAGTTCTTTATTATCAGGTAGGCAGTATAGGAAGTCATCTTCATTTGTCCCATTGAATATTACTGCCCCCTTCGGATATTTTAGCTCTTTCGCATAATGGTTGGCTTCATAAGTCTCTTCTGCAGATAGTTTCTTCCCCGAAGCGTGTCGTATAATGTAATCGCATATGCTGGCAGGGGCTTCGGGGATGGCAGTGTCAATTTCTTCAACTACAACTGGTTCTGATATTTTTATTGCTTCGGCTTCCAAAGGTTGCTCCTTGTAGGGCTCTGAAGGCCCAGCTTCAGCTTCCGCTTGTTGCGTCGAAGCTTCAGTAGAAGTTTCAGCAACTTCAACACTCTTTTTTGGAGTTGTGCTTGAAGACTTAATTGTCTCCAAGACATCTAGCACGTTTACCATTCTTTTCCTTTTTGGTGTCACCGATGGCCCCTTTTGGTTTTTTATTGTTTCGACATTTACCGAAGGACTTAAGATTTCAGACATTTTTGGCTCGTCAACCTTCGGTTTCTCTGATTTTTCCGCTGAAGGCGCTTCAATCTTTTCTTCCATCTTCGGCACTGAAGCTGGTTCGGTAGCTTCAGAGGCCAAAGAGACTTCACCAATGAATTCTGGCACTGTGGCCGGCTCAATAAAGCGTGTCCGATGGGTGAGCACCTTCATCTTTTTTCTTTGAGGCGCTGGCTCACTAGGGGCACTCGTGGTAGCTTCTATCGCAGGAGAAGAATTTTTCCTTTTGCGACCCAATACCGGATAGTGATAGTCAGGGTACATAAACCCGACTGCGTCAAACACACGGTTGAGCCTTTTCTTCTTTCGGCCTCCGAAGGCTGCTGATAGCGCAGTATTTTCGGCCTTCGAATATGCCCCAAGTAGATCATCACTTAAAGTTTCAATGCTCTTCAGCCAGTCATCATCAGGTTCAACAAATTTATCTGCATATTTGAATGTGTATTTCAGTTTGACCAGTCCGCCTTTCGTCGGACTCTTTAATGGTCTCCTTCGGCATCTCCCATTTTTCTGCAAGTGGCCATACCCTGAAGGCAATGTGCTCTTGGACCAAGTCCCTTGTCCCAATGAAAGAGCAGACTATGCCGAAGGCTCTTTGGCATTCCTCGGCTGCTTCGTCCATTTCAACCTTCGGCCTTCGAAGTCCGAAGCGTTGCCAGATGGGGTGCATAATAATACTCTTCACATTTTCTTGCGCTGTTAAGTCATTCTTCACATAGAACCACTCTGTCATCCAGGCTCCGGGCCATCTCTTCCGAAAGGTTGGCACAGGGCGACTTGACCCGGAGCGGGCACCGAAGCTGTAACACCCAAAATTATTGTGATATTGTTCTTTACCCCACGGCTTCGTCTCATATAACAGTTCATGAATGTTGCAAAAACTTTTAGCATTTGGTTCTAAACCTTGACTTCTTGCAGCCCAGACAAATATCCCCATTCTTATGATAGCTTCGGGAGTAAGTTGATGAAGGTAGACTTGAAATGATTTCAGTACCTCGACAACAAAGTTGCTCAGGGGGAATCGAAGCCCAGCCTTGAGAAAGCTTCGGAAAATCACAACTTCATCTTCTTCGGGGGTGGGAGAAGTCTTTTCTCCAGCGTCAGCCCTCACAATAGATATATCTCGAAAATACCGCCCCCTCATATTATCAATATGGCTTTGCTTGATAGTGGTTTTCCCGAAAACCGTGTGACTTGGCCGCCATGGACGATCTTCGGCCTCTTCCCCACCACTTTCTACATCATAGCTGTCGCTGTCACCAGTATCTTCGGACAAACCTTCGAGAATCTCCTTGGTGATTTTCTCTGTATTGGTCTCCGCCATCGCAATCAGGAACCCCAGATTCTTCTCTTCCTCGAGACTCAGCTTCGTCTCCGCAGGGATCTTCTTGCCTTCAGACATCTTCGGAAATGCTAAAAAACTGTTTTCAGGGCGGAAGCTTCGAAATCAAAAAGGTCACCAATCTTAATGCACAAGAGCTAAAAATTTTAGTGGGCCGAAGCAGATGGCAAGTGTGCGTACCAAATGAGTTTGCGGTGCGATCTTATTTATACGCCCAGGGCGTTGAAAATTGAAAGGCCCCGCTTGTCAGTGAATGTTGCTATTCTAGCAAAGGGAAGGTGTTTTTTCGGACCTTCGGCTCAAGGCCTTCGTCCATATCGCAATTTGAATTTATTATTAACAAATTAATATTGCGAGGGGCTACTGTTGGGGGCCTTCGTCCTCCGAAGGTCCTCAAAAACATGATTTGACAATGTTTTCCAAGTGGATTATGTGAACAGGTATCTTCGGTCTCAGAATTATAAAGCACGGTCAGGACGAAGCCTGAACCAGACGAAGGGCGAGCTGATTACCAAGCTCTACGAAGGTGCACAGCCGAAGCTGTGTGCAAGGAAGCTTCGTCACGATAGCGGAAAGGGGAACCGACTTAAAGATGAAAAGACTACGTGGGCCTCGACAGATTTCCATAAGTCATTAACAAATGTAATGGACATGGATGTAATTTTACGTGGGCTGCGTCCCGCGTCTATAAATAGATGAACAGTACTCCCGTACTGTTCACGCTGACTTGGCATTGACTTTCGCGTCACGCTTGTACTTTTTACCTTCTTTCAGGACCGAAGGTACATTTGTAACATATAATCATTTCTGTTTCTCCATGTTAATAAAATAGAAATGATTATATGTTGATGTTTATATTTCACACTTTATACGAATCCTTCGTCATTATTTGTTATATTTACGAAGGTATGTTTCTTATGACCTTCGTCCGAAACTCATTATTCCCGAAGGGGCATAATGTCTCGAAGGACGAAGGGCTTTAGTACTTAACACTTTTTATGTTGCCTTGTTCTTAACTCTTAGCATTTGAGAACAAGTCCCCAACAATTGGGAACCTACGTTTGATCCCTGTACAAGACAAGGCGAGTGTACGAGCCTCCTCAGGCTTGCTACTACATCACTCGCATTCATGTTAGGGTGATGGATGTAGGTGATAGAGGGTTCAGGACTCTGTCAGCTCATGAGTCTTTGACGCCGCTATCCTCCTACGCTGCTTCGGTCAGCGATGTTGCTAAGTGAACTCTGTGGTCTCTCAGCCACACCTACCGGCAGCAGCTGCACAATACGAAGTACAGGCATCTTCCTCTACGTATTCGTGGAGAGAACCAGACCAGCATTGTTCCAGGTGGAGCTAATGAAGATCGCCTCAACACCCTAGCTGGTGTGGTGGTAGGTCTTAACACCGACCTGGATAGTGCTACCCTAGACCTCTCTAGGGTACACTTGGAGCTAGAGGATGCACATGCAAGGATCGCAGCCCTGGAAGCTCAGTTTGATGGAAGGAGTCCCCCGGAAGTTCAAGTCCCAGCCATGGCGTTATCCCCTCCCCGCAAGAGGATCCGCTATGGAGAACTAGGATCCATCACCAGGCTGCTTTAATTTTTTTTTCATTTATGTTGTCATAAGTTACTTTTCACGGTAGACGAAGAACACTTTTCTATTACTACACTATTAATAATAACAACCATGTGATTGTGTTGTTCGAAATGTTTGATTTGGATTTTTGCTTGAGTGTAATGGTCTTATGGAATGATGGCCATAACAGCATAAAAAACATAACATTAATAATAAGCTATTCGCCCTAGAATCTTTTCTACTCCTCACTTACCCCGGGAGTGCACTTTTTAACCAAACAGATGGTGAACACTCAATCAGGTCAAAATAATCACCAGAACCAGCGTGGTCAGCAGTTGCCACCACCACCACCCAACCCCACGATGGATCAGTTCATCGCAGCGCATATGCAACTTCTACAAGGACTTACAACTTCGATACAGTAGATTCAACAGAATCAACAAAACTAGCAGTACCAACAACAACAGCAAAACACACCCCAAGCTAGAGATAAGCATCAGGACTTCATGATTCATCACCCGCCTGCTTTCTCACATGCTGTAGACCCTTTGGATGACGATGGCTGGCTTAAGGTCATTGGGAAGAAGTTAGACATCACCCAGTGCAATGATCGAGAGAAGGTCTTGTACGCTTCAGGAAGACGCTTCAGGAAGACTCGATTGGTGGGATGCCTTCACTACGGCACACGCCAATGCTAATGCCATAACCTGGCAGGAGTTCCAAGTGAACTTCCATGCTCATCATATTCCCTTGGGAATTATGAAGCTTAAGAAGAAGGAGTTCTCTTCACTCACTCAAGGGAGCATGACCATTGGTGAGTACCATGATAGCTTCATCCAGCTTTCATGTTACGCCCTAGAGGAAGTGGACACTGATGAGAAGTGCCAAGAACGTTTCTTGGAAGGCTTGATTGGACCCTTGAATTACCAATTATAGAACCACAACTTCCCCAGTTTCCAGACTTTGCTGAACAAGGCAATTGTCCTTGAAAACAAAAGGAAAGAGCTGTCCGATCACAAGAGGAAGAACCAAGGGCAAACTAGCACAAATACCCGGCAAAACAACTCCCAAGGTTCTCAGTTCCGCTTTAGAAACCAGAGTGGGAACAACAACTATCAAGCACAACGCTCTAGACAACAAGGTCAGAGGAGCAGCCAATACCAGAACTAGCAGAGAAGCAGCACTCAGACCGGTCAAAGGTCTAGTGGGCAACAGCAGAATCGTCAAGGAAGCGCCATGAACACACCGACCAAAAACAAAAACACAACTACCCCAGTTCAACCCAATGGCTATTTCAAGTGTGGCGAACTTGGACACTATGCCAATAACTGGCCAAGGCATAATCAACAGACACCCTAGAAGAACAACAAACAAAGGACTGACCAGAACACACCTGCTCGTGGATCCGCACAGAACAAGACTCCATAGAACCAGAGTAGAGGAAGAGTCAACCATGTGACTGCGAAATCAGTTCCTGAGGATGCCAACGTGGTGTATGATATGTTTCTTATTAACTCCATACTTGCATCGGTTTTATTTGGTTCTGGAGCATCTCACTCCTTCGTAACAAAGTCATTTGTGGAAAAACAAAATATACCAAACTATCCCTTGAAGAAGAAACTATTAATTTGATCACCAGGAGGTGAACTTAGAGCCACTCACTCATGCCCTCAGACTAAGATTGAAATTAGAGGCCTAAGCTTTCTAGTAGAGCTGATAATTTTGGAAAATCAAGTGGAATCGATGTGATACTCGAAATAGACTACTTGACCAAGTATGATGGAGTAATATCCTATGCCAAGAGGATGGTTACATTAACCAGTCCACAAGGAGAAAGAATTGAAGTCAATGTCAGTATGCCAGCAACAGCAAAGGCAATGGTAAATCAGCTGGAAGAGAAATCTTTGGAGCACATCAAGATAGTGTGTGAATACCCAGACATATTTCTGGAAGAATTACCAGGTATGCTACCTGATCGTGATATAGAGTTTTCTATTGAACTATAACCCGAAACCGCACCAATTTCAAAAAGAGCTTACCGAATGGATGTCAAAGATTTAACTGAACTGAAGAAACAAATAGAAGAATTACTAGATAAATGTTTTATTCGCCCCAGTTCGTCACCATGGGGAGCCCCAGTTCTATTCGTGAACAAGAAAGATGGTTCAAGAAGAATGTGTGTGGACTATAGAAGCTTGAACGAAGTAACAATTAAGAACAAGTACTCGTTACCTTGGATTGAAGATCTGTTTGATCAGATCAGAGGAGCTAAAGTATTCTCAAAGATAGATCTAATATTAGGCTATCATCAGTTGAAGATACAGACTGAAGATATACCTAAAATAGCCTTCACCACAAGATATGGACTATATGTGTTTTTAATCATGTCTTTTGGACTAACTAATGCACCAGCTTACTTTATGAACTTGATGAATAAAGTATTCATGGAATACCTTGACCAGTTTGTGGTGGTATTCATCGACGACATACTGGTACACTCTCTGAATGAAGAAGCACATGAGGATCATCTGAGATTAGTTCTACAAAAACTTCGTGACAATCAGTTGTATGCAAAATTTTCGAAGTGTGATTTTTGGCTAAAGGAAGTCGATTTCCTAGGTCATATTATCACCAATGGAGGAATCAAAGTAGACCCCGGTAAAATAAGTGAAATACTAAATTGGAAAGAACCCACAGATGTGTCCAAGATTCAGGAGTTTTCTTGGATTAGCAGGATACTACAGAAGATTTATCGAAGGCTTCTCCAAAATAGTGAAACCCCTTAATTCACTATTGGAGAAAGGTAAAGAATTTAAGTGGGATGAAGCATGTTAGAAATGTTTTGAGAAATTAAAGGAAAGGCTAACCACTGCGCCAGTGTTATTTATGCCTGATATTCATAAAGGATTTGATGTGTATTGCGATGAATCACATCTAGGACTTGAATGTGTGTTAATGCAAGAAGAAAAAGTAATTGCATATGCTTCAAGGCAGTTACGAAAGCATGAAAATAATTATCCTACGCATGATTTGGAATTAGCTGACGTAGTGCACGCTTTGAAGATTTGGAGGCACTACATGATTGGAAACAAGTGTAAAATCTTCATAGATCACAAAAGCTTGAAATACATCTTCACGCAGATAGATCTCAACCTAAGACGGAGAAGATGGCTTGAGTTAATCAAGGACTATGATTTGGAAATACAATATCACCCAGGTAAAGCAAATGTAGTGTGTCAGACCCGGTTTTGGAAGGTAAACCGAATGCGAACCATGTACGTGCCAGGATCAGAACTCACGTACACAGCGATTACATAATTGGACATCATCACACAATGCTTGAATTAAATAGCGGAAAGGTAATTAGTTACATCAAGGTGTCTGAGACATCCACAGAGTCTATTACATAAACATAATGTTCAACATTAAATCAAAGCTTGGAGTATCGAAACGTAGAAGATAAGCCTACACAGGCAGCTAACTGGGGGTTTGCCACTAAAGTTAACTAGAACTCATCGTATTCCTGGAACTCCTCGAAATCATCCATGTTGCCAACTTCATCTCCTCAGCACTGAGAATAGTGGGGACAACCTGGGGTGGGGTGGTTTGTAAAGCAAGGGTGAGTACACATCAACGTACTCAGCAAATGTCTCGTTTGGCTAAGGTGGACTAGCGGTATGTGGAGTTAAGGTTAAGCAGTTGCTTTTAGTTGGTCAAGGTTTATTATTATAAGTAGAGCCAAAATTTAGTAATAACCCAGTTATTACCCAGAGGCACTCCCTCCAAGAGGAAATACCAGAGACCTGGATTATAATCACCATTGTTAATCATCATCATAAAAGTAACCATTGTTCTTCTAATCGAAGAGGATCCCAAGGCTGCTCATAACCGTGAGCACAACTGATATACCAGTTTCTAACAATCTGCAGAGGTTGCACACTTTACCCACAAGCCGTGATTCCCATTCTGCTTGGGGTTCTAGCCTCCCCATTGATCACTACTAAGGTGACCTAGCAGGGTCTCACTATGTAGCCTTTACAAAGATTTCCCAGAGGTCATAGCTGCCCGTTAGGTTTCTCCAGTTTGATAAACACAGTACATCTCCCCAAAGGAAGGGTGACTAACAAAACCAAATCAAAGAACCTCTGCAACCAACCTCGACAAAGCAAGTACTGTGCCCGGACCCCATTGACGGCCCTACGGCGAAGCCAACTACTCCTCTGGTTCCTCTAATTAATCAGCTAAGGGCATCACATTCCACCCTCATGGTTGCACTGTTATCCCGGGTTGTCACTCCCCAAACAGGTCCTTACGGAGAGGTACTCAGGAAAGATCCTGAGCCCCCTAAAGTAATCAGAAGGGCCCCATTGGGATAACATCATCGTATCATAAAAGATCACATCATGTTCATTGATTAAGTTTAAGCAATAGCATAAGCTAACCATGATTAACCCAAAAAAGGTAAACAAGGGTAAGGGAAATACAAACTAGTCAATCCTTAGGTTTCAACAAAGTAATGCTAGACAGTGAATTATAAAGTAAAGTAGGACATGATAGGTCTGAGGACACTTGCCTTCACCAGGTTGTTGCTTAGAGGGATCATTGGCAACACACTCAGGAACCACGAGCTGCTCGTTGTCTAAGTAAAGCGAGCATACATTCAATACATTTGGAAGGTAAAAATGAACATGACATCACACATGTACAAATATTGGCACACAACTCAACAAGGTACAATATTAAATATAGAGGAATGAGGTCAAGTTATAAAAATGGACTAATCCTAATTGGGGAATTGATTACTCTCTAAATGTTTGGAACATAGCTCAAAAAGGTTAAGTAGTGATTAAAACAAATGAAAGCTAGAATTATAAGATAAACTACTCTCATTTAGAAATTTGATTATCTTTTAAGTATTATCCATAATTACATTCCTAATTCTATTTATGTCATTAAGGCCTAGCGGTTAAGCCAAAAATAAATCCATGTAATGCATAACACTAATCTCACAAGATTGAATATACTTTATTCCTAGGTTTCTTCTTTTATTTATTTCATTAAATAAATGAATCAACATATACTTTAATTCTATATTCTAAGTGTAAAAATTAAAGTGTACAAATTACAGTTGGTCATATTTTATTTGAACAGAGAATAATTTGGTGAACATTTTGCAATTTGAACCACTAAATTTGGAGTTCATATGAAAAAGATATGAAATAAACAAGTTTTGAAGTTTGAAATATGAAATTAGGGCTAAATCTGTGATTAAATAAAAGTCCAGGGGTCTAATTAAAACAAACCAGGGACCTATGTGCTAAAACAGAGGACGGCGGGTTGATTTTCTAAAACCAGAGGGTTTCTTAAGCAAAACAGCCACGCGAAGGGGTATCGGGCTCCCTCAACCGTTGGATCAGAAACCGACGGCTGAGATTAGATCGCGCGGGCGTGGGCATGCAGGCAAGGCTGATAAGCGGGGCCAGGGGCATCAGCGATAGAGGGGGAGGGCGCACTGACCGAGCGGGCTCAGCGCCAGAGGACTTGGGCGCTGACAGGTGGGCCAGGGCGTCAGGTCACGCGTGCGCGAAGCGTTATCCGTGGTCCGAGTTGTTCGATCTGAATCGGACGGAGGGGACCCAACCGGGGGGAAACAGACGGCTGCGGGCGGCACTGCTCCTCTCAATGGTGGTGAGGTCGCCAGAGTTGAGGCTGGCGCGAGCTAGGGTGGCTCTAGGGTCGCCGAAGTTGGGCAGAGAGGGAGAGGGCACCACGGCGAACTCAATGGCGAGGAACGGGCCATGAATCCACGGGCAGAGAAGGGAGAACGGCGGTGAGAAGGTCTTGGGCAGGCTGGAGTAACTCTGGTGAGCCATTCTGACCATGGGGAGGGGACTTAAGGCGCGCTAAGGCCTGGGCTAGCTTCAGCAGAGGCAGGGGTGACACAGGGACCTACTTCGGGGAACTAGACCAGGCTAAATCGGCCGGCCACCACGCGAGCACGGCGGACCGCTGTGGCCGAGCACCTGACGAAGGCGAAATTGGCCGAGCACAGGGCGCAATAAGGGAAATTGGGCACAGGGACGGGTGTCTCACATCAGGGCAGGAGCTCGGGGAGGCTTGGAGCGGTCTCCGGCGAGCTGGATGGCCGGAAACGCGGGCGCGGGTCTCCGGCGGCGGTTGGCGGCGTGGGTAGAGCGCGAGAGAGGGCAAAGCTGCGCGAAATGAGGTGAGGGTTGTGCGCGAGGCACTGGCAGGGCTCTAAGAAGGGAACTGTTGGGGGCCTTCGTCCTCCGAAGGTCCTCAAAAACATGATTTGACAATGTTTTCCAAGTGGATTATGTGAACAGGTATCTTCGGTCTCAAAATTATAAAGCACGGTCAGGACGAAGCCTGAACCAGACGAAGGGCGAGCTGATTACCAAGCTCTACGAAGATGCACAGCCGAAGCTGTGTGCAAGGAAGCTTCGTCACGATAGCAGAAAGGGGAACCGACTTAAAGATGAAAAGACTACGTGGGCCTCGACAGATTTCCATAAGTCATTAACAAATGTAGTGGACATGGATGTAATTTTACGTGGGCTGCGTCCCGCGTCTATAAATAGATGAACAGTACTCCCGTACTGTTCACGCTGACTGGACATTCGCTTTTGCGTCACGCTTGTACTTTCTACCTTCTCTCAGGACCGAAGGTACATTTGTAATTTGAAATCATTTCTATTTGCTCAATGTTAATAGAATAGAAATGATTCTATGATGATGTCTAAATTATATTTCATGCTTCACATGAACCCTTCGTCATTACTTGTTATATTTACGAAGGTATGTTTTTTATGACCTTCGTCCGAAACTCATTATTCCCGAAGGGGCATAATGTCTCGAAGGACGAAGGACATTTACATCTAACACTTTTTATGTTGCCTTGTTCTTAACTCTAAGCATTTGAGAACAAGTCCCCAACATTGGCGCCCACCTCCGGTGAACTCACTTCCACTTCGAGCTTTTTTGAACACCTTCGGAAGCTATAGACCTTCGCTATGGCGCCGAAGAAAGCTTCAGCGATTGGGGCTTCAGCACTGCAACCGCTGGACCACAACCAGGAGACCGTCTCTCTTCGGGAGGCCCGAAGCCAGAAGAGAAAGGCCGTTAGCCCGACGCTTCAGGAGGAAGAGCTAGACCAAGAAATCAGGGATATGGAGATGCTACATCAACAGGTGCAGAGGAAGAAGGAGAAGATGGCCCGGCTAGCTGAGTTGCAGCGGCAGATAGACGAAGCCTCTGAGGAAGTCCGCCATCTTACCCATGATGAGCAAAACAGGAGGCCTCAGCAGAAAGACCTTCACCAGGAGGGCTTCGTCAACGAAGATGACTGGTATGACAATTTCCATCAGGGAAATTTTGTTTTCGATGATGCTTCTCCTTTGTCCGCTGAGCTGCAGGCTACACCTTGGCCTCCATCCTATAAGCCACCTCAGCTTCCCATGTTCGACGGTCACTCAGACCCGAAGCAGTTCTTGATGAGCTACGAAGCAACAGTGTCTTCGTATGGGGGCAATACTGCAGTCATGGCGAAGTCTTTCGTTATGGCCGTCAGGAATGTTGCTCAGACCTGGTACTCCTCCCTTCGACCAGGGACAATCACCTCATGGCAGAAGCTGAAGGATATGTTGTTAACCAGCTTTCAAGGATTTCAGACGAAGCCGGTCACTGCACAGGCTTTGTTTCAGTGCACTCAGGATCATGAGGAATACCTTCAGGCGTATGTCAGAAGGTTCTTGCGTTTGAGGGCACAGGCACCAACGGTGCCCAATGAAATTGTTATCGAAGCCATGATCAAGGGGCTTCGTCCTGGACCTGCAGCCCAATACTTTGCTAGGAAGCCTCCTCAGACGCTGGAAAAGCTACTCCAAAAGATGGACGAGTACATTCGGGCTGATAATGACTTTCGCCAAAGAAGGGAGGAAGCCTTCAGATTTTCTGAGATGACCAGGGGCTTCGGGGGACGTTTCTATCCGAGGCATGTCAGGTCCATCCACAACACTCAAAATGATGATAAGGGGAGTCAGCAGAACAGGCCGCAGTGCTCCTCACAGGCTTCGGGGCAGCAGCAGACTTTCTTTCGGCCACCAGCTCCAAGAGGCAGAGGCGCCAGGGGCTTCGGCGGGAGATTTGGAGATCAACCAAGGAGGACATTTTGCTTATTCTGCGGTGAGAACAAGGGCCATACCACCAGGATGTGCCATGTTACCATCCAGAAACAAAAGGAGCTGGCAGAAGCTGCAGCGCAACAGGGACAGCCGAAGCAGGTCATGCATACTGCTTCGTACCATCAGCCTTACATCCCGGAGTATGTGGGCAACCATCCTGCAGCTTCCGTAGCTTCGGCAAGTCAACCTCAAGTTTCATGGCAACAGCCCCCGCCTCCACCTCCGCTGCAACAAGGCCAGCAGCCAGAAGGGAGTCAATATGCTCCACATCAAAGGGACTTCAGAGAACAATCCGAAGCTCGCACAGTCAACAGCACTGTGCCAGAATCGAAGCACATTTATTGACACATATCCTACCTTTGATAACAGTCTTTTCCATTCAGTTCTATTCTCTGTAGCAAAAAACATTGATAGTTTCCATGTAATAATTTCGCTGTTTTCCACGAGGAAAATCAGTTGATGAAGTTTTTGTATTAACAAGGAGGACCTTCGAAGTATTAAAAATCCTTCGGAGTAACAGAAAGTCGTTCTAAGGAACGCAGAGTAAGTTCATGAAGTCACAAAAAGCCGTTCCAAAGGGAGCGCAGTGTAAGTTTTCTGCTCAAAAGTCGTTCCTAAAGGAATGCAGAGCTTACAGCGAAAAGTCAACGCTGATACCGTCTAAGTAAAAGACGAAGAAGCTCCAAAGACGTTCCTAAGGGAATGCAGAGCTTATACCGTCTAAGTAAAAGACGAAGAAGCTCCAAAGACGTTCCTAAGGGAATGCAGAGCTTGCGAATGTATTTTGTGTGTATCTTCGGAACAGACGTCATTTGCATAACATAACATCATCACATCATTTCGCATAGCATAAGCATCATACATCATGTTGCATGCGGCAAAAGAATGGTACACAGTATTAACCTTCGGAAGAATGATTTGAGAAAGTGCAAATTGTGCAAAGTCACGAGGGAATGCAATGATAATCTTCGGAAAATAGCTTCGGAGGCTGTTTTTACGAAGCATGGACAAGCCTCATCAGAGCAGTATCGAAATTGTATAGCTTCGGAGAATGTTATCATGAAGCATGAACATGTCTCATCAGAATAATTTTAACGGAGAATGTCTTCTTCACGAAGCATGAAAAGAAGGGAAGGTGTTTTTTCGCCGAAGGCTCAAAAAGGTATGTAGGTAGAGTTTCATGCATCGTAAAGAATCGAATAATGAAAAGAAACTTGTATATTACATCCAAATGTACAAAATATTACATAGATCACAATTTAAATGTTTTTTCTAAATAGCATCTAGTCTTCTTTTAGTACTGCTTCGGCGGCTTCATTTAGAAGTTGATCAACAACTTTGTCCATAATAGCTTCGGCCATTTCTTTAATTTCATCGTCCCCTTTTGTGTGGGGGTCGGCAGTCGACCCAGCAGCTTCTGAGGGAAGAGAACATTTCTTCATTACTATTACAAACTGTGAGCAGAGTTTAAAACAAAAATTACAACACAATAAGAACGACTAATTAATACCTAATTGCCTTTCGGGCTCTGTACTTTTTTCGGCTAGCTTCTGCCACTTTCCTAGCATCGTGGATGCCTTTTTCGCTCCTTTGGATGATTTCTTGCGCCATTCCTCGGCCGCCGTCGTTCCAGATATCAGTAAAAAATTTGCCACCAACCACGCTTGCTTCGGTCGAGGGGTCCTTGATGTCTTCGCAAGATAAGGTAGCTTCGGACTGAGCTATAAATTTTACATGCTCGCAACCTTTTTTCTCTAAGACAGAAGCAATTCCTCTGGCGCCCGAAAAAGCGCAGATATCACCGCGACTGCTCAGGATCTCCTCGAAGGCCTCTGCTTCGTGACTAATCCATTCCAATGGACCTTCGGGATTGCCTCGAGAGAAATTCTCTTCGCTGGAAAAGGCGCCCACGCTGGCGAAGCTGGTTTTAATTTTATTCACAGCACTCCATAGATTTAACATAACATTTTCCCTAAGATGCACGAAGCTCTTTAACTCTTAACTCCAATTTGTTGACCATATGATCACTGAGTTCTCGTTTTGTTTCCTCAAGCACGCGCTCCTCTCTAGCTCTAGCCAGCTGTTTCTGAAGATCTTTAATTTCACGCTTTTGGGCTTCGGCCTGGGTTTTTGAAGCAGCTTCGTCCTTCTTTACTTTGTCTACCAGCAGTAAGCAGAATTTTATCCTTTTCCAGAGCCTCGTTTCTCAGTTTGATAACTTCGGAGCGCAAATTGTTGAACGCAATCTCATAGCTTTCATCTTCGGCGCTTTTTTGGGCTCTTAATGCGTTGCTTAGAATTAAGCCCTGTACGAAAAAGAATTCATATAAGAATATAGGAATGAATTACGTATTAAAAAAGTTTTTCCAAACGCTCAATTCCCAAACCTTTAGGCTATTGTATGCAAGACTGTTTGCGAGATCCTCTTTCGTCATGGCGCTTAATCCAGCTTCGAGCTTCGGGAAGCCTATACTCCTGGCCATCTCTCGGCAGACAGATAGTTCTTTATTATCAGGTAGACAGTATAGGAAGTCATCTTCATTTGTCCCATTGAATATTACTGCCCCCTTCGGATATTTTAGCTCTTTCGCATAATGGTTGGCTTCATAAGTTTCTTCTGCAGATAGTTTCTTCCCCGAAGCGTGTCGTATAATGTAATCGCATATGCTGGCAGGAGCTTCGGGGATGGCAGTGTCAATTTCTTCAACTACAACTGGTTCTGATATTTTTATTGCTTCGGCTTCCAAAGGTTGCTCTTTGTAGGGCTCTGAAGGCCCAGCTTCAGCTTTAGCTTGTTGCGTCGAAGCTTCAGTAGAAGCTTCAGCAACTTCAACACTCTTTTTTGGAGTTGTGCTTGAAGACTTAATTGTCTCCAAGACATCTAGTACGTTTACCATTCTTTTCCTTTTTGGGGTCACCGATGGCCCCTTTTGGTTTTTTATTACTTCGACATTTACCGAAGGACTTAAGATTTCAGACATTTTTGGCTCGTCAATCTTCGGCTTTTCTACTGCTGAAGGCGCTTCAGTCTTCTCTTCCATCTTAGGCACTGGAGCTGGTTCTGTAGCTTCAGAGGCCAAAGAAGTTTCACCAATGAATTCTGGCACTGTGGCCGGCTCAATAAAGCATGTCCGATGGGTGAGCACCTTCATCTTTTTTCTTTGAGGCGCTGGCTCACTAGGGACACTTGTGGTAGCTTCTGTTGCAGGAGAAGTATTTTTCCTTTTGTGACCCAATACCGGATAGTGATAGTCAGGGTACATAAACCCGACTGCGTCAAACACACGGTTGAGCCTTTTCTTCTTTCGGCCTCCGAAGGCTGCTGATAGCGCAGTATTTTCGGCCTTCGAATATGCTCCAAGAAGTTCGTCACTTAAAGTTTCTATGCTCTTCAGCCAGTCATCATCAGGTTCAACAAATTTATCTGCATATTTGAATGTGTATTTCAGTCTAACTAGTCCGCCTTCGTCGGACTCTTTAATAGTTTCCTTCGGCATTTCCCACTTTTCTGCAAGTGGCCATACCCTGAAGGCAATGTGCTCTTGGACTAAGTCCCTTATCCCAATAAAGGAGAAAACTACGCCGAAGGCTCTTTGGCACTCTTCGGCTGCCTCATTCATTTCAACCTTCGGCCTTCGAAGTCCGAAGCGTTGCCAGATTGGGTGCATAATGATACTTTTGACATTATCTTGCGCTGTTAGGTCATTTTTCACATAAAACCATTCAGTCATCCAGGCTCCGGGCCACCTCTTCCGAAAGGTCGGCACAGGGCAGCTTGACCCGGAGCGGGCGCCGAAGCTGTAGCACCCAAAATTGTTGTGATATTGCTCTTTTCCCCAGGGTTTCGTCTCGTACAATAACTCGTGAATGTTGCAGAAGCTTTTAGCGTTTGGTTCCAAACCTTGGCTTCTCACAGCCCAGACAAAAATCCCCATTCTTATGATAGCTTCGGGAGTGAGTTGATGAAGATAGACTTGAAATGTTTTCAGTACCTCAACAACAAAGTTGCTCAGAGGGAATCGAAGCCCAGCCTTGAGAAAGCTTCGGAAAATCACAACTTCATCTTCTTCGGGGGTGGGAGAAGTCTTTTCTCCAGCATCAGCCCTCACAATAGTTATATCTCGAAAATACCGCCCCCTCATATTATCAATATGGCTCTGCTTGATAGTGGTTTTCCCGAAAACCGTGTGACTTGGCCGCCATGGGCGATCTTCGGCCTCTTCATCACCACTCTCCACATCATAGCTGTCGCTGTCACCAGTATCTTCGGACAAACCTTCGAGAATCTCCTTGGTGATTTTCTCTGTATTCGTCTCTGCCATCGCTATCAGGAACCCCAGATTCTTCTCCTCCTCGAGACTCAGCTTCGTCTCAGCAGGGATCTTCTTGCCTTCAGGCATCTTCGGAAACGCTAAAAAATTGTTCCCGAGGCCGAAGCTTCAAAATCAAAAAGACCAGCAAATCTTAGTGCACAAGAGCTAAAATTTTTAGTGGGCCGAAGCAGATGGCAAGTGTGCGTACCAAATAAGTTTGCGGTGCGATCTTATTTATACGCCCAGGGCGTTGAAAATTGAAAGGTCCCGCTTGTCAGTGAATGTTGCTATTCTAGCAAAGGGAAGGTGTTTTTTCGGACCTTCGGCTCAAGGCCTTCGTCCATATCGCAATCTGAATTTATTATTAACAAATTAATATTGCGAGGGGCTACTGTTGGGGGCCTTCGTCCTCCGAAGGTCCTCAAAAACATGATTTGACAATGTTTTCCAAGTGGATTATGTGAACAGGTATCTTCGGTCTCAAAATTATAAAGCACGGTCAGGACGAAGCCTGAACCAGACGAAGGGCGAGCTGATTACCAAGCTCTACGAAGATGCACAGCCGAAGCTGTGTGCAAGGAAGCTTCGTCACGATAGCAGAAAGGGGAACCGACTTAAAGATGAAAAGACTACGTGGGCCTCGACAGATTTCCATAAGTCATTAACAAATGTAGTGGACATGGATGTAATTTTACGTGGGCTGCGTCCCGCGTCTATAAATAGATGAACAGTACTCCCGTACTGTTCACGCTGACTGGACATTCGCTTTTGCGTCACGCTTGTACTTTCTACCTTCTCTCAGGACCGAAGGTACATTTGTAATTTGAAATCATTTCTATTTGCTCATGTTAATAGAATAGAAATGATTCTATGATGATGTCTAAATTATATTTCATGCTTCACATGAACCCTTCGTCATTACTTGTTATATTTACGAAGGTATGTTTTTTATGACCTTCGTCCGAAACTCATTATTCCCGAAGGGGCATAATGTCTCGAAGGACGAAGGACTTTTACATCTAACACTTTTTATGTTGCCTTGTTCTTAACTCTAAGCATTTGAGAACAAGTCCCCAACAGGAGCTGTGCATGTGGGCGGGCGTCGTGGCCGAGAAATCTGGTGATGTGCGCGAGTGCGCACTCACCGGTCCATGGCGAGCGTGGAGGGGGTGGAACTGACATGTAGGGTCCACGGCGCAGAGAGAGAGGAGAAAGGGGCGTGCGGGGCAACGGCTCGGCGACTGGCAGACCGGGCCCGCGAGACAGAGAGAGAGAGGGAGCGTGCGGTGAAGAAAACTAGCACCGATAGGCTGGCCCCACTGGGCAGTGAGCAAGGGAGGGAGGGCGCGCGCGAGGGAGAATTGCCGCTGACAAGTGGGGTCTGCCTGTCAGACGGCATGGGCACGCAGGCGCGCGGCCTGGCTGGGCTGACTGGGCTGGTTTGGGCTGCTTTCTCATTTTCTTTTTCTCTGAATTTTCTAATTCCTTTTCCATTTCTTTTTCTATAGTTTTTTCAAATCCAAATTCAAACTAGGTTTCAAATTCAAATAAATTCAAACTTATGCAACACTTCAAAGAATATTTTAAACTCAGCATGATGCAACATGTCATGACTCATAAGGTTTTGGCAAAAATAAATAATTAACCTCCACTAGTTTAGGCTATCTCTAATCAAAAAGGAAAAAGGGAGAATGAATCTAGAGAGAGAGAACCTAAAGTGAGAAAAAGAAGAGTAACACATGATTTTGGGTGATAATTAGAAAGAAATTTTATACCCCCAAAATTAGGGTGTTACAGACCTATCCCCCTAAAAGAATCTCGCTCTCGAGATTCTGGGCTGGCTAGAAAAGAGCTCAGGGTACTTGGCTTTTTAAATCGTCTTCTCTTTCCCAGGTTGCTTCTTCTTCTGAGTGATGGCACCATTTGACTTTGCACATTCTGATGGTGTTCCTCCGGGTGACCCGATCTGCTGTCTCCAGAATTTGAGTTAGCTTCTCAATATAAGTCAGATCTTCTTGAACTTCAAGATCCTCTGCTGGCAACTTCTCTTATGGCACTCTAAAGCATTTCTTCAACTGAGACACATGGAACACATCGTGCACAGCTGACAGATTCTCTGGTAAGCTGAGTTGATAAGCCACTTCTCCACGTCTTGCCTGAATCTGATATGGGCCGATATAGAGAGGGGCTAGCTTTCCCTTGACTCCGAACCTCTTGGTTCCTCTGATAGGTGACACCTTCAAATAGACATAATCTCCCACTTCAAAACTGAGTTCTCTTCTTCTGGTGTCAGCATAGCTTCGTTGTCTGGACTGTGCTGCCTTCAAATTCTCCCAGACCATTCTGATGTTCTCTTCGGCTTCAAACAGAATATCTGGTCCGAACACCTGTCTTTCACCAGGTTGGTCCCAATGCAGTGGAGTTCTGCAATTCCTTCCATAAAGCGCTTCAAACGTTGACATCTTCAGGCTGGCTTGGTAGCTTGTTGTTGTAAGAGAATTCTGCATATGGTAATCTCTTGTCCCAAACTATCTTGTCTTGTAAGGCACAAGCCCTCAACATATCCTCCAAAATCTGATTAGTTCTCTTTGTTTGACCATCTGTCTACGGGTGATAAGCTGAGCTGAACTTCAAATGCGTGCCCAAAGCTTCATGTAACTGCTGCCAAAAATGAGAGGTGAACTGGGTGCCTCTATCTGATACTATCTTCTTCGGAATGCCATGCAAGCACACAATCCGAGCCATGTATAGTTCGGCCAACACCACACTATTGTAGGTGGTCTTGACTGGTATGAAATGGGCCACCTTTGTCAAATGGTCTGTTGGGGACTTGTTCTCAAATGCTATGAATTAAGAACAAGGCAACACAAAGGATATACTAACGGTTAATGCCCTTCGTCCTTCGAAGCATTATTTCCCTAGGATATAACGATCTTCGGACGAAGGTCATGAAGGAAGTACCTTCATCATCACAGCATATATTAATGAAAGATGAAGCATATGAAACATGAGAAATAACATGAATAATCATATGATATCATGTATATATCTTTATTATATAATCATGAGTGAGTAAGAACAATATTGAATTACATTTGTACCTTCGGCTTGACAGCAAACTTGAGGCACGAGCAAGTACAAGACAACGTGAACAGTACGGGGGCACTGTTCATCTATTTATAGGCATAGGACGCAGCCTGTGTAAAATTACACTCATTCCCTTTACATTTACTATTGACTTTAGGATAATCCATTGAGGTCCATATAGACTTTCCCTTTTAAGTCAGTTCCTCTTTCTGCCGCTATGCCGAAGCTTCCCTGCGCGTGGCTTTGGAAGCTTTGTCATCCTTCGTATTGTTCGTGCTTCTCATATTATATATGGTTTTGATCCAAGTCCGAAGGTACCTATTCATATATTACGCTTGGGAAATATTGTCAAATCATGTTTTTGAGGACCTTCGAAAGACGAAGGCCCCCAACAATAGCCCCTTGCAGTATTAATTTGTTAAGATAATGAATTCAAACTACGACATGGACGAAAGGCCTTATGCCAAAGGTCTAAAAAAACACCTTCCCTTTGCTAGAATAGCAACAGTCAATGAAAAACGGGGCCCCCCTAATTTGGAGTGCGCTGAGCGTATAAATAAGAACTCACACAAGCTATATTTGATACGCTGCCATTTGTTTTACTTTATCAATTTCATAGCACTTGCTCACTAACGCTTGCTAGTTTTTCAAGCTTTCTGAGCTTCGGCTAAAAAGACTCATTTTCGTCCTTCCTGAAGGAGAAATGTCTCAGGGCAAGAAGGTTGCTGCTGAGACAAAGCTGACTGAAGAGGAGAAGCTTTTTGAGGAGAAGAAGGCTGTGAATCCCTACATTGCTGGATTTATTGAGTCAATGGCAAAAACAAATACAGAGAAGATTACTAAGGAGATACTGGAAGGCCTGTCTGAAGATACTGGTGACAGTGACAGTTATGATGCGAAAAGTGGGGGCGAAGATTCTGAGGATCGGCCTTGGAGGCCAAGTCATACAATCTTTGGGAAATCAACAATTAAACAGAGTCATCTTGACAATATGAGAGGAAGGTACTTTCGGGATATGTCTATTGTAAGAGCTGGTGGAGACAACAATGTCCCTGCCCCCGAGGAAAACGAAGTTGTGATTTACCGAAGCTTCTTCAAAGCTGGGTTCGGTTCCCACTGAGTAGGTTTGTAGTTGAAGTGCTGAAAACTTACCAAATCTTCCTTCATCAGATGACCCCCGGAGCCATATTGAGGATGGGAGTCTTCGTCTGGGCAGTAAGAAGCCAAGGGATAGAGCCAAGCGTGAAGTGCTTCTGCAGCATGCACGAACTTTTGTATGAGACGAAGGCCATGGGTAAAGAACAGTATCACAACAACTTTGGTTGCTATGGATTTATCGCCCGCCCCAACGCAAGTCACTCGGTACCAACATTCCGGAAAAGGTGGCCTAGAGCTTGGATGGAGGAATGGTTTTACGTGAAGAATGATTTTAAGGCAAGGGAAGATATTAAGGAAGTCATTATGCGTCCCATTTGGTCCCGCTTCGGCTTCCGAAGGCCGAAGGTTGAAATTAATGATGCTGTAGAAGCGTGTCAGAAGGCCTTCAGCACTGTTTGCTATTTTATTTGCACAAGAGATTTAGTTCAGGAGCACATAGCCTTCAAGGTGTGGCCACTTGCGGAAGGCTGGGAAATGCCAAAGGAAACCATCAATGATTCTAGCGAAGGTGATTTGGTCCGGCTGAAATACACCTTCAGGTTTGGAGATAAGTTTGATGAACCAAATGATGATTGGCTTAAGTGTATTGAAACTACTAGCGACGAGTTACTTGGGGCGTACTCCAAAACCGAGGACAATGCCTTGTCCACAGCCTTTGGTGGCTGGAGAAAGAAAAGATTAAACAGAGTTTTCGACGCCATCGGCTTCGTATACCCTGACTACCGCTACCCGCTGCGGGAACAAGGGAAAAAGAGGAAAACTTCTGCTTCGGATAGCCCAGATAAGCCTGTGCCGAAAGGCAAAAAATTAAAGGTTCTTACCCACCAGCTGCGTTACATTGAACCGACTGTGGTTCCTGAGTTTGGCGCAGGGACATCTTCTGCTGCTGAAAGAAAAGAAACTACTTCAACTACACAAAATACTAAAAAGCCGGCTACAATGCTGAAAGTACCTTCGGTTGAGCTAGTTGAAACGAAGGTTGACAAAGATAAGGCTAAAAGGTTAAAAACTAAAGAAGTAACAAAGATGCTAGGGATTTTAAGTCCTTCAATAGAAACAACAGCGCTGAAGGCACAAAAGACTTCTGCCACAACTCCTAAGAGAAGGAGGATGGTAAATGTATTAGATGTATTGGAAACGACCGACTCCATAAGTCTTGCTCCCACAGGGAAGGTTGCCGAAGCTGACAAAACACAACCCAAAACTGATACTAAGCAAATAGAAGTTGAAGCTACAAAAACCCAGGCTAAAACCGAGGAAGGGCCCATAGTGCCTGCTGAGACGAAGCTTGCCACAACCGAGCAGGGGGCCGAAAGAATAACCCTAGATACTAATATAGCTTTTGAGAAAAGTGTGGCCAAAGAAGGCGAATCCCTTACTCCCGAAGCACTCTCCGAAGATTTTGATTATGTCATTCGACATGCTGCGGGAAAAAGATTGTCCGAAGAAGAAATTTTCGAAGCCAAACACTATGATTGGGAACTGAAGTACGCGAAGGGGGCCTTAGTGTTCAATGGTACGGACGAAGATGATTTCTTGTACTGTCTCCTAGACAAAAAAGAATTATCCGTCTGTCGAGAGATGGCCAGAAGTATGGGCTTCCCGAAGCTCGAAGATGGCCTTTGCGCCATGAGAAAGGCCGATCTCACAGATAGTCTTGCATACAACAGTCTAAAGGTACAGAAATTGTGAATTTTGAAGCTTATGAACTCTAGAATGAAGTCTTTTACTCTCATGTTAATCCTTTTATTCTTTCTTGCAGGGATTAATACTTAGCAATGCCCTAAGGGCGCAAAAGAATGCTGAAGATGAGAGCTGCACTATGGCTCTCAACAACCTTCGAACAGAGGTTATCAGACTGAGAAACGAAGCCACAGAAAAAGACAAAATTCTACTTTCATTGGTGGATAAAGTAAAAGAAGATGAAGCAAGTTTCAAGGCTCAAGCTGAAATTCAAAAGAATGAGATCGAAGACCTTCGGAAACAGCTGGCCGAAGCCAAAGAAAAATGTGGGCTCGCAGAGGCCAACCGAGATATTAGTGAATATTGGAAGAACTATTTAGAAAAAATAGTTGAAGAACTACGCGCATCCAAAGAAAGATGCTTCGAAAAATCCTTGGGCTGCGTGGAGAAGATAAAGGCTAGCTTCGCCAACGTGGGCACCTATTCCAACGAAGATAACTTTATACGAGGCGACCCTAAAGGTGTTATCGAATGGATAAGCAGAGAGGCCGAAGCTTTTGAAGCAATTTTAAGTGATCATGGGGATATCTGCGCGTTCTTCGGTGCAAGAGGAATTTCAGCCATCCTGGAGAAGGCAGGTTGCGATCATGTCAAGACCCTGGCCCAAGCCAAAGCTACCTTCTCCGTGGATGACATAAAGGATCCTTCAGCTGAAGCAAGCTTAATGGGCAGAAAATTTTACACTGACATCTGGGCAAATGGTGGCCGAGAAATAGCTCACAAAATTATGAAGAAGAGTGAAAAAGACATCCATGACGCCGAGTACAAGCTAAGCAAGCTGAAGAAGCTGCAGAGCACGAGAGGTGCATAGGTATTGTTTCGCGGCATCTAGCTTTAGCATTTGTTTTCGTTACTTCGAAATGACTAATTTTTTTCTACTGTAGCTGAACTATCTTCTCCACCGGAACCGTTCGACCCCCTGGCCGATCCAGAATCGAAGAAAGGAATAGAGATCATCAATGTGGCCGAATCTATTGTTGACGAAGTTGTTAACAAGTTGTTAAATGAAATTGTGGAGAAGGTCCTAAAAGAGGACTAGTACTTATTGTAAAAACATTTTTAGATGATCAATGTAGCTTTGCTGTATCAAGACTGTAATATTCGATGTGCATATTTTTAAATCTAATATGTAAATTATTTGTAATTCAGTTCTTTGCGATGCATGAAACTTTATATACATACCGTTTTTGAGCCTTCGGCGACAAAACACCTTCCCTTCTTTTCATGCTTCGTAAAGAAGAAAACCCGTGCTTCGTGAAAATATCCATGCTTCGTAAAAACATCCCAGCTTCGTAAACAAAGGATCCCTTCTTTTGCAATAGAGCTGACGAAGCTGTATTTCTCAGCTTACTTTGTGCCTTAGCACATTTTCATTTTTTATAAAGCAGTCTCCGAAGGTCGACATCGTATTCAATTCGTGTCATCGGTGCAATATGATGTATGATGTGATGCTATGCGGGATGATGTGATGATATGATGCGAAGGATGATGCTGATACCGAAGATACGCACCCACACGCCCACACTGGAACACACCATCTCTGTGTCCCCCTTAGGAACGATCGGAATCTCTTTGCCGTTTATTTTTCGGCTTCACTGCTTATTTTTCGTTGTAAGTTCTGCATCCCCTTAGGAACATCTTTTGAACTTCTTCGCCTTCTATTTCAGTGGTATCACCGTTGAATTTTTGGTGTTAGTTCTGCATTCCCTTAGGAGCATCTTTTGAACTTCTTCGCCTTATATTTTGGTGGTATTTGGCTCTGCATTCCCTTTGGAACAACTTTTGAGCAGAAAATTTACACTGCGCTCCCTTAGGAACGACTTCTTTTGTAGCTTCGTCAAAACTTACACTGCGCTCCCTTAGGAACGTCTTTTGAGCTTCGTAAATCTGTGAAGAAGATATATTTCATTTTAATAGAAACGAAACTATTAAAAGGAATTAAAACTAGATTTACATTACTTGTTCTTTATTGAAAAACAAAAATGACATAGAATGTAAGAAATTTTTCAGAGGTAGGATATCTCTCAATAAATGTGCTTTGATTCCGGCACAGTACTGTTGACTGTGCGAGCTTCGGATTCCTCCCTGAATTCCCGTTGCTGTTGAGAGTGCTGCTGCCCTTCTGGCTGCTGGCTTCGGGAATAGGTCGGTTGTAGTAGTGGTGGGGGTGGGAGTTGTGGCCAAGAAGCCTGTGAATGGCTAGCCGAAGCAACAGAAGCTGTAGGATGATTGCCCACATACTCTGGTATGTAGGGAGAATGGCACGAAGCAGTGTACAAGACCTGCTTCAGCTGATTCTACCAAGCTTCGGCTTCTGCTATCTCCTTTTGCTTCTGAATGGTGATTTGACACATTCTTGTAGTATGGCCCTTGTCCTCACCACAGAATAAGTAGTAGATCTTTCTAGGATGATCCCCAAATCTTCCCCTGAAGCCCTTGGCACCTCTGCCCCTTAGAGCTGGTGGTCTGAAAGAGCTTTGCTGTTGCCTCGAAGATTGCGAGGTGTATTGCGACCTCTGAGGCTGACTCCTTTTGTCATCTCTCTGAGTGGAATTATGGATTGACCTAACATGCCTCGGGTGGATTCTTCCTCCGAAGCCCCTGGTCATTTCCGAGAATCTGTAAGCTTCCTCCTTTCTTTGGCAGAAGAAGTTGTTGTCAGCCCAGATGTACTCATCCATTTTCTGGAGCAGCTTCTCCAGAGTTTGTGGGGGCTTCCTGGTGAAGTACTGAGCCGTAGGTCCTGGTCGTAGGCCCTTAATCATGGCCTCAATGATAATTTCATTGGACACTGTGGGCGCTTGTGCCCTCAATCACAAGAACCTTCGGACATACGCCTGGAGGTATTCCTCATGATCTTGCGTGCATTGGAACAGGGCCTGAGCTGTGACTGGCTTCATCTGAAAACCTTGGAAACTGGTCACCAGCATGTCCTTAAGCTTCTGCCACGATGTGATAGTCCCTGGCCGAAGAGAAGAATACCATGTTTGGGCTACATTTCGGACTGCCATGACGAAGGACTTCGCCATAACTACAGTATTGCCCCCATACGAAGATATAGTTACTTCGTAGCTCATCAGAAACTGCTTTGGATCTGAGTGCCCATCATACATGGGAAGCTTAGGTGGCTTGTATGATGGGGGCCATGGGGTAGCCTGCAGTTCTGCTGCCAAGGGAGAAGCATCATCAAAAGTAAAGGTATCATGATTAAAATCATCATACCATCCATCTTCGTTGAACAAGCCTTCTTGATGAAGTTCCCTGTGTTGGGGCCTTCGATCTTATTCATCTTGAGCAAGATGACACACTTCTTCAGTAGCTTCGTCGATCTTCCTTTGAAGATCAGCCAGCCACGCCATCTTCTCCTTCCTTTGTACTTGCTGATGGATTATTTCCATGTCCCTGATCTCTTGGTCCAACTCCTCCTCCTAGAGTGTTGGACTGGTGGCTTTCCTCTTCTGGCTTTGAGCCTCTTGGAGAGAAAGAGTTTCCTGGTTTGGGTCCAGCGGCTACAGTGCAGCAGTCCCTGGCGCTGAAGCTTTCTTCGGTAGCATGACAAAGGTCAGTGCTTGCTGAAGGTGGTCGAAAGAGTTCACCGGAGGTGGGCGCCGATGTTGGGGACTTGTTCTCAAATGCTATGAATTAAGAACAAGGCAACACAAAGGATATACTAACGGTTAATGCCCTTCATCCTTCGAAGCATTATTTCCCTAAGGATATAACGATCTTCGGACGAAGGTCATGAAGGAAGTACCTTCATCATCACAGCATATATTAATGAAAGATGAAGCACATGAAACATGAGAAATAACATGAATAATCATATGATATCATGTATGTATCTTTATTATATTATCATGAGTGAGTAAGAACAATATTGAATTACATTTGTACCTTCGGCTTTACAGCAAACGTGAGGCACGAGCAAGTACAAGACAGCGTGAACAGTAGGGGGCACTGTTCATCTATTTATAGGCACAGGACGCAGCCTGTGTAAAATTACACTCATGCCCTTTACATTTACTATTGACTTTAGGATAATCCATTGAGGTCCATATAGCCTTTTCCCTTTTAAGTCGGTTCCTCTTTCTGCCACTATGTCGAAGCTTCCCTGCGCGTGGCTTCGGAGCTTCGTCATCCTTCGTATTGTTCGTGCTTCTCATATTGTATATGGTTTTGATCCAAGTCTGAAGGTACCTGTTCATATATTATGCTTGGGAAATATTGTCAAATCATGTTTTTGAGGACCTTCGAAAGACGAAGGCCCCCAACACGGTCCACTACTACCCAGATAGAGTCATAACCAGTACGAGTGCGGGGCAAACCGACTATAAAGTCCATTCTGATCTCATCCCATTTCCACTGAGGAATCTGCAATGGTTGCAACAAACCTACAGGTCTCTGATGCTCTGCTTTAATCCTCTGACAATTGTCACATACAGCCACATACTCTGCTATCTCCCTTTTCATACCGTACCACCAAAATCTTTTCTTCAGGTCTTGGTACATCTTCTCACTACCAGGGTGTATAGAGTATGCTGTCTCATGAGCTTCCTTGAGAATCAGTTCCTGGATTGGTTTGATATTGGGAACACACAGTCTGTCCTTGAACCGTACCACTCCTTCTGCATCTTCACGGAAATCCTTGCCTTTTCCATCTATGATCAGCTGCCGGATCTCATTGATTTTCTCATCATCCTTCTGACCCTTCCTGATGTCTTGCTCTAGAGTTGGTTCCAACTCAATTCTCACTCCTTGAGTGTTGTTCAGAAATCCGAGACTCAACCTATCGAATTCCTTCGCTAGCTCATATGGCATCGGGTGAGCGGCCAACATATTGACTTGACTCTTCTTGCTAAGAGCATCTGCAACTACATTTGCTTTGCCTGGGTGATAATGAATCTCCATCTCATAATCTTTGATCAACTCTAGCCATCTTCGCTGCCTCATGTTTAACTCTGACTGAGTGAATATGTACTTGAGGCTCTTGTGGTCCGTGTAGATATCACACTTCTGCCCATAAAGATAATGCCTCCAGGTCTTCAATGCATGAACCACGGCTGCTAACTCCAGATCATGAGTAGTATAGTTCTTCTCATGAATCTTCAACTGTCAGGACGAGTATGCCACTACTCTCCCTTCCTGCATCAACACACGTCCCAGTCCGGTGTACGAAGCATCGCAATACACTGAGAATGGCTTGTGAACATGTGGCAGAATCAGTACTGGTGCCGTTGTCAACTTCTCCTTCAATGTCTTAAAGGACTTCTGGCATGCTGGGGTCCACTTGAACTCAACCTTCTTTGCTAGCAAGGCTGTCATTGGCCTGGCGATCTTGGGGAAACTTTCAATGAAACATCGATAATAACCGGCCATTCCGATGAAACTCTTGATTCCTCGGACATCTTTTGGTGCTTTCCAGTCCAAGATAGTTGTTACCTTCTTTGGATCTACAGCCAATCCCTCTCGGTTTATAATGTGACCCAAGAACATGACTTCTCTGATCTAGAACTCGCACTTGCTAAGCTTGGCATATAGCTGACAATCTTGTAGCCTCTGAAGTACTTTCCTCAAATGCTCCTCATGCTCTTGCTCATTCTGGGAATATACAAGAATATCATCAATGAACACCACTACGAACTTGTCGAGGTAGTCCATGAACACACTGTTCATCAGATACATGAAGTAAGCTAGCGCATTCGTCAATCCGAATGACATAACCATGAACTCATATAGTCCATACTTAGTGATGAATGCTGTCATCGGTACATCTGTAGGTCAGATCCTGAGCTAATGGTAACCTGACCTCAGATCTATCTTTGAGAACACATTGGCTCCTCTCAACTGATCAAATAGGTCTTCAATTCAAGGCAGAGGGTACTTGATCTTGACAGTTTCTTCATTCAAAGCTCTGTAATTGATGCACATCCTCTTCGTGCCATCCTTCTTCTCCACAAATAACACTAGGGCTGCCCCCAAGGTGAGGTACTTGGTCTAATGTAGCCTTTCTCTAACAACTCATCAATCTGCTTCTTGAGTTCCACCAACTCTGGTCCGGACACTCGATAAGCTCTCTTGGAAATAGGGGTGGTGCCTGGGATAAGATCTATGGCAAATTCAACTTTCCATTTAGGTGGCATGCCTGGTAACTCTTCAGGGAATACATCAGGGAATTCTAACACAATCCTAATTGCCTCAATTGGATTGGACTCCTTGTCATCTACTGATAAATGGTGACAAGCTCCTTCTTCTAGTTCAGGTAAGTACAGCTTGGTTACTACTTCCTTTCCGGATGGGGACACCAACTTAACTGTTCTCTTGTCACAACTAACATTGGCTTGATTTCTGTGTAGCCAATTCATCCCTAGGATGACATCTAACCCTTGAGTTCCCATGACTACTAGGCTAGCGGGAAAGGCTATCCCTTTTATTTCAATCCTTAGATTCGGACAAATCCTATCGGACTGAACTTTTCGCCCAACTGAAATAACTCTCAAAGGTGGGATCATTGGTTCTATGGGGATGTTATGTGATTCTACCCAAGATGCAGAAATAAAAGAATATGTGGCACTAGTATCAAATAGTACTTTTGCTAGGTAGGATTCGACTTGAAACATACCTACTGCCACATCCTGAGCATCCTGGATTGCTTTGGCCTCCAAGTGATTCACCTTTCCATGGTTGTAGGCCTGACCATGGACTCCTGGTGCTTGCTGTGGTGCTCCTTGTCTTGCTGGGGCATTGACTGCTGGTGGTTGCTGGGCTGCTTTCTTTGGACAATTATTTGCCCAGTGATTTTGTTCTCCACAGTAGAAGCATGCACGACCTCCTACTTGTGTTGGGGCTGCTTGGCCATTTTGGTTGGTTGCGGGGGCAGGAAGACAAGCTGCCTGGTTGTTCTGACGTTGGTACTGATTTCCTCTCGACTGAGTGTTCTGACGGTACTGTTGCTGCTGTTGCTGAGTTAACTGCCTCTGGTACTGGTGCTGGTGCTGACGCTGACGCTGGTGCTGGTGCTGGTGGCCTTGCTTGAGTTGCTGTGGCGAGTTGCCTGAGTAGCGGGGACGACTGCTACTCCCGGCCTGAGGTCCACCGATCTTGCGCTTCCTATCCTCCATCCCCCGACGCTTCCTTTCAGTCATGATTGCTCTGTCGATCAAATGCTAGAAGGTGGGGAAAGTGTGGTTCATCAATGATAATGGAGGGGACCAACCAATCCTCTTAGAAAGCGGTACTGTCTCTTGGCATCTGTGTTGACGTCTTCTGGGGCATAACGTGATAGCTGTAAAAACTTATCCCTGTACTCACTGACGGACAAGGGACCTTGCTTCAGGGTGAAAAACTCCTCCTTCCTCACTATCATCAGTCCCTCGGGCACATGGTAGCGACAAAAGTTGTCCCTGAACTCCTCCCAAGTAATGGCTTCAGGGTTAGCATGGGTGGCGAGGTAAGACTCCCACCAAGATTGTGCTGCTCCCCTCAGCTGTCGAGGACCATACAACACCTTCTCACGGTCGTTGCACTGGGCAGTGTGCAACTCATGCTCCACGGTACGCAGCCAATCTTCCGCATCCATGGGATCAACAGAGTGGGCAAAGATAGGTGGATGGCCCCTCATGAATTTTGCTCGCTTGTCTCTCGGCACTTGTGGCATCTGGACTTGCACTGGATGCTGAGGTGGTGGTGGCTGCTGCTGAACTTGCCGCATCGCTGCTAAAGTCTGACCAATTGCTTAAACTGCCTGGGTCTGCATCAAGAACATCTTCTCAATGGTCATCGGCGGTGGCAGTGGCAAATGCTGCTGTGGAGCGGCCTCTTCTTAGGGTGCCTGCTGCTCTAGCTGTGCACGCCTCGCACCTCTGCGTCTGTTCTCAGACATCTGTAGGAATCACACACATATCAGATCTGACTCTGCAGTCTTTTAGCATAAGAAAAGATATACAGAAATCTTCACAGCACTGAACAATTGATCGTCTTCACTGACAACTTCTCAGATAAAGAGGAAAGTGGAAATAAATGGATTACCCAACTAAATAATTGATTTTATTAATAACTACACCAAGTTGTAGGGGATACCCACACCTTGGTGACAATCATTACAAAGATCCAACTTCATTACATGTCCATCATAACAAGCATTCCAACATATGATAAGCAAACTAACTATAACTAAGTCTGACTAGACTAAGACACTGGATTAAGCATTATTACAGACTCCGACTCCATCGATCTATGGATTTAAATCTATGCGGGTCCTACTGTCTAGGGTACCATTGTCGAAGCGACCACAAGGCGGTGAACGGAAAGGGTGCTGAATCCCAACAGGGGCGGGAGAACCACCATCAAGATAGTGGTGTGCCGCACATTCAGCACGCAATTCCGCAACCTCCGCCTGAACCTTGCCCAACTCATCAAGGGCATGGTCCAACTCTGTGTTGAGCACGACAGCCAAGTTGACCATGCTACTCAGCCTGAGATTGCCCTCACCGACTGGCGAGACAATCACACCTCCAGCACTACCGGTCGAACGGTGATGGTAGTACTTCAGGTCAAGGCCATCAGCTACCCCGCTAAACAACGAGCAATACTGAGAAAATGCCTGTCGTGCTGCATCTTGCATGGCTGCCTCGGCAGTATCCCTCTCAGTGATAGAATAGTGCTCTGAAAAGGCCTCTGCACCCTGGAGATCATCGTCTGGATGGCGCACCAAGCATGTAGCTTCCCACTAGTTCAGGTATAGCCCGCGACGATGCTGGTAGACTACACAACGGTACTTGATAGACCAAGTGTGCCGTTCAAAAGCCCGACGCAACAAGGTATCGAGAGCGTCGTGGAAGTGACACCCTCGAGCAGCGTCACGAGTGATAGGTCTCACGATCCATCCCTCCGGCTCTGGCTCCGGCTCCTCAGAACGCTCCGTGCCGTGGCTCGAACTGTCACTGGCGTCGTCGTCATCCCCGTCTCCATCGGGGTCTCCTCTAGCAGCCGGGATGCCCTGTGGTGGTGCAGGGGGCATCTCTGACTGAGGTGCAGGGGACGGAGGCCTCTCAGACTCCACCTCCCACTAAGGTGATGGGGAAGAGTCCTGCTGCTCCTGCTCCTCGTGTAGGCGACAATGCAGTCTCTCCAGCTGGCTGGACTGGCCTGACACCGTGCGACACAGTGGACGCTCCGCCAGGCGAGAAGGCAAAAAGGGGATTACAGACTTACATGTAGTGCACCTGATATGGGCCATCTACAAAAGACATCATAAGCACAAGAGTAAGAGTAGAACTATGAGACCAGAAAGTAAGCAGAAAGAAAAGTGAGACGAAACTTTTTGAGATAAGTTTAAGAGTAGGGGTCTATAGTCCGTAGGTCGACCATTCTAGTCTAGGTTAGCGGTCCTACAGTCAGCAAGGCTTTGATACCACTTATGTCACACCCGGTTTTGGAAGGTAAACAGAATGCGAACCATGTACGTGCCAGGATCAGAACTCACGTACATAGCGATTACATAATTAGACATCATCACACAATGCTTGAATTAAATAACGGAAAGGTAATTAGTTACATCAAGATGTCTGAGACATCCATAGAGTCTATTACATAAACATAGTGTTCAACATTGAATCAAAGCGTGGAGTATCGAAACGTAGAAGATAAGCCTACATAGGAAGCTAACTGGGGGTTTGCCACTAAAGTAAACTAGAACTCGTCGTATTCCTGGAACTCCTCGAAATCATCCATGTTGTCAACTTCACCTCCTGAGCACTGAGAACAGTGGGGACAACCTGGGGTGGGGTGGTTTGTAAAGCAAGGGTGAGTACACATCAACGTACTTAGCAAATGTCCCGTTTGGCTAAGGTGGACTAGCGGTATGTGGAGTTAAGGTTAAGCAGTTGCTTTTAGTTGGTCAAGTTTTATTATTATAAGTAGAGCCAAATTTTAGTAATAACCCAGTTATTACCCAGAGGCACTCTCTCCAAGAGGAAATACCAGAGTTCAGGGTTATAATCACCATTGTTAATCATCATCATAAAAGTAACCATTGTTCTTCTAATCGAAGAGGATCCCAAGGCTGCTCATAACCGTGAGCACGACTGATATACCAGTTTCTAACACTCTGCAGAGGTTGCACACTTTACCCACAAGCCGTGATTCCCATTCTGCCTGGGGTTCTAGCCTTCCCATTGATCACTACTAAGGTGACCTAGCAGGGTCTCACTATGTAGCCTTTAGCAATATTTCCCAGAGGTCATAGCCGCCCATTAGGTTTCTCCAGTTTGATAAACACAGTACATCTCCCCAAGGGAAGGGTGACTAACAAAACCAAATCAAAGAACCTCTACAACCAACCTCGGCAGAGCAAGTACTATGCCCGGACCCCATTGATGGCCCTACGGTGAAGCCAACTACTCCTCTGGTTCCTCTAATTAATCAGCTAAGGTCGTCCCATTCCACCCTCATGGTTGCACTGTTATCCCGGGTTGTCACTCCCCAAACAGGTCCTTACGGAGAGGTACTCTAGAAAGAGCCTGAGCCCCCTAAAGTAATCACAAGGACCCCATCGGGATAACATCATCGTATCCTAAAAGATCACATCATGTTCATTGATTAAGTTTAAGCAATAGCATAAGCTAACCATGATTAACCCAAAAAAGGTAAACAAGGGTACGAGAAATACAAACTAGTCAATCCTTAGGTTTCAATAAAGTAATGCAGGACAGTGAATTATAAAGTAAAGTAGGACATGATAGGTCAGAGGACACTTGCCTTCACCAGGTTGTTGCTCAGAGGGATCTTTGGCAACACACTCAGGAACCACGAGCTACTCGTTGTCTAAGTAAAGCGAGCATACATTCAATACATTTGGAAGGTAAAATGAACATCACATCACACATGTACAAATATTGGCACACAACTCAAGAAGGTACAGTATTAAGTACAGAGGAATGAGGTCAAGTTATAAAAATGGACTAATACTAATTGGGGAATTGATTACTCTCTAAATGTTTGGAACATAGCTCAAAAAGGTTAAGTAGTGATTAAAACAAATGAAAGCTAGAATTATAAGATAAACTACTCTCATTTAGAAATTTGATTATCTTTTAAGTATTATCCATAATTACATTCCTAATTCTATTTATGTCATTAAGGCCTAGAGGTTAAGCCAAAAATAAATCCAAGTAATGCATAACACTAATCTCACAAGATTGAATATACTTTATTCCTAGGGTTCTCCTTTTATTTATTTCATTAAATAAATAAAATCAACATATACTTTAATTCTATATTCTAAGTGTAAAAATTAAAGTGTACAGATTACAGTTGGTCATATTTTATTTGAACAGAGAATAATTTGGTGAACATTTTGCAATTTGAACCACTAAATTTGGAGTTCATATGAAAAAGATATGAAATAAACAAGTTTTGAAGTTTGAAATATGAAATTAGGGCTAAATCTGTGATTAAATAAAAGTTCAGGGGTGTAATTAAAACAAACCAGGGACCTATGCGCTAAAACAGAGGACGGCGGGTTGATTTCCTAAAACCAGGGGTTTCTTAAACAAAATAGCCATGCGAAGGGGTATCGGGCTCCCTCAACCGTTGGATCAGAAACCGACGGCTAAGATTAGATCACGTGGGCGCACGCGCGGGCACGGACGCGCAGGCGCGGCTGACAAGCGGGGCCAGGGGCGTCAGCAGCAGAGGGGTAGAGCACATTGACCGAGTGGGCCCAGCGCCAGAGGACTTGGGCGCTGACAGGCGGGCTAGGGCGTCAGGGCACGCGCGCGCGAAGCGTTATCCGTGGTCCGAGCTGTTCGATCTGATCGGACGGAGGGGACCCGACCAGGGGGGAACAGACGGCTGTGGGCGGCGCCGCTCCTCTCCGCGGTGGTGAGGTCAGCGGAGTTGAGGCTGGCACGAGCTAGGGTGGCTCCGGGGTCACCAGAGTTGGGCAGAGAGGGAGAGGGCACCACAGCGAACTCAATTGCGGGGAAGAGGCCATGAATCCACGGGCAGAGAAGGGAGAATGGCGGTGAGAAGGTCTCGGGCGGGCCGGAGTAGCTCCGGTGAGCCATTCCGGCCATGGGGAGGGGACTTAAGGCACGCTAAGGCCTGGGCTAGGTTCAGCAGAGGCAGGTGTGACATAGGGACCTACTCCGGGGAAATAGACCGGGCTAAATTGGCCGGCCAACGCACGAGCATGGCGGACCGCTGCGGCCGAGCACCGGCGAAGGCGAAATTGGCCGAGCACAGGGCACAATAAGGGAAATTGGGCATGGGGATGGGTGTCTCACCTCGGGGTGGAGCTTAGGGAGGCTTGGAGCGGTCTCCGGTGAGCTGGATGGCCGGGAACGTGGGCGTGGGTCTCCAGCGGCATGGGCAGAGCGTGAGAGAGGGCGAAGCTGCGCGAAATGAGGTGAGGGGTGTGCGCGAGGCACTGGCGGGGCTCTAAGAAGGGAGCTGGGCGCGTGGGCGGGCATCGTGGCTGAGAAATCCGGCAACGTGCGCGAGTGCGCACGCGCCGGTCCACGACATGCGCGAGTGCGCACGCACCGGTCCACGACGAGCGCGGAGGGGGCAGAACTGAATGGTAGGGTCCACGGCGCAGAGAGAGGAGAAAGGGGCGTGCGAGGCAACGGCTCGCCGACTGGTGGACTGGGCCTGCGAGACAGAGAGATGGAGCGCGCGGGGAAGAAAACTGGCGCCGACAGGCTGGCCCCACTGGCCAGCGAGCGAGGGAGGAAGGGCGCGCGTGAGGGAGAATTGCCGCTGACAGGCGGGGTCCGCCTGTCAGACGGCGCGGGCTCGCGGCCTGGCTGGGCCGACTGGGCTGGTTTGGGTTGCTTTCTCCTTTTCTTTTTCTCTAAATTTTCTAATTCCTTTTCCATTTCTTTTTCTGTAGGTTTTTTCAAATCCAAATTCAAACTAGGTTTCAAATTCAAATAAATTCAAACATGTGCAACACTTCAAAGAATATTTTAAACTTAGCATGATGCAACATGTCATGACTCATAAGGTTTTGGCAAAAATAAATAATTAACCTCCACTAGTTTAGGCTATCTTTAATCAAAAAGGAAAAAGGGAGAATGAATCTAGAGAGACAGAAAACCTAGAGTGAGAAAAAGAAGAGTAACACATGATTTTGGGTGATAATAGAAAGAAATTTTATACCCCCAAAATCAGGGTGTTACATAGTGGCAGATGTTTTGAGTCGTAAAGGTCAAGTGAACAACATCACTACTCATTTGATGTCATAGGAATTGTGCCGGGAGATGGAACAACTCAACCTTGCAATGCTCAATAATATGGAAGCAACAATTATGGAAGTTGAATCTATTTTAGAAGAAGAGATTCGTAAAGGCCAGGAGACTGATGGGAAAATCAAAGAAATTAAGACATAAATTGGTTTGGGTAAAGTCCCAGATTTCACAGAAGATGAGCAAGGCACAGTATGGTTTAAAAAGAGAATCTATGTACCAGAAATCGAGCACCTACGCTAACTTATCTTAAGAGAAGCCCATGATTCAGCTTATTCTATTCACCCCAGAAGTACTAAGATGTACCAGGATTTAAAGGAAAAGTATTGGTGGTACGGTTTGAAAAGAGATGTGGCTACTCATGTTGCACTATGTGACGTGAGTCAATGAGTTAAAGCCGAACACCAAAGACCAGCAGGATTGCTACAACCTCTCAAGGTACCGGAATGGAAATAGGAAGAAATCAGTATGTATTTCATAGTTGGACTACCCCGTACTCGGGATGGCTATGATTCAACATGGGTTATAGTGGACAGGTTGACTAAAGTGGCACAATTTATACCTGTGAAGACAACTTACTCAGGAGCCCATTTAGCAGAGTTGTACTTGTCAGGAATTGTTTGTCTGCATGGAGTACCAAAGAAGATCGTATCAGATCGAGGAACCCAATTTACCTCGCGCTTTTGGAAAAGACTACATGAGTCCATGGATACCAAGCTAAACTTTAGTTCAGCTTATCATCCGCAAACGGATGGGCAAACGAAAAGAACAAACCAAGTGTTTGAAGATATGTTAAGAGCTTGCGCTCTTAAGCATGGTAGAAGATAAGAGTTTGCCTTATCTAGAATTCTCGTATAACAATAGTTACCAGGCAAGTGTAAAAATGGCACCATTTGAAGCACTTTATGGACGAAAGTGTAGAACAACGCTTTATTGGAATCAGACCGGAGAAAGTCAAGTATTTGGTCTAGAAATTCTCCAAGAAGCAGAAAAGCAAGTATAGATTATCAGAGAGAATTTGAAAATAGCGTAGTCAAGATAGAAACGTTATGTTGACAATAGAAGAAGAGAGTTGATATTTGAAGTAGGAGACTTCGTATACCTTAAAGTTTCACCGATAAGAGGCATGGAAAGATTTAAGGTTAAGGGTAAACTATCTCCTCGCTACATTGGCCCGTTCAAGGTTTTGGAAAGGAAAGGTGAAGTAGCGTACCAGTTAGAGCTACCCGATAGTTTGTCTGATGTGCATGATGTATTTCATGTGTCACAACTTAAGAAATGCTTAAGAGTACCAAAAGAACAATTACCTATGGAAGAACTCAATGTTAAGGAGGATTTGACTTATTCGGAGTACCCCGTCAGAATTTTGGAAACATCTCATAGAATTACACGGAGTAAATTATCAACTTGTGTAAAGTTTAGTAGAGTCACCATTCAGAAGATGAGGCCACTTGGGAAAGAGAAGATGAACTCAGAGCAGAATTCCCCCAGTTATTCTCAGAAGTTCCTTAATCTCGAGGACGAGATTCTTTAAAGGGGGGTAGGTTTGTAACACAATAAAAACCATCAACTAAAAACAATGCCTTTAGTTTATTAATGGTAAAAATGGTAACAAATTTTTCTTTCAAGTGTTTGATTTTGATAGGCATTTAGAGTAATTTTGTTTGCTCATATTTGATTTTTGGATGTTTAGTAGAATTTCTTTCATATTGAAAAATCCAATTAATTAATATAGAAATATTTGTCCAAAAAAATATTTTAGTTATAAATAATTTTGGAATAATTATGATTTTTAGAATTATTTAAAATATATTTATTTATATTTTTAAATAGAAAAGAAAAGAAAAAGAAAGAAAAAAACGGACGAAACCCTAACCGGCTGGCCAAATTCGGCCCACCAGGGCCCAGCCGCCAAGCCACCCTCCATCCCCTCCCTCTCTCTCTTACAGGTGGGCCCCACCCACGGCCCCTCTTGTGACACCCCAGTGTCACCTAGGGTTTCTCCTTAGGGCTGACTCAAAACCTTTATAACATGTGAACCAAATAGAGGAATGAACATCATAAATTGATAACCAAGATTTAAGTAAGTCTTTTTCATCTTAAGAAACTCCCCTTAATCATGCCATGCACCTCAAGGTGAGAAGAACTCACAAACCCTAATTAATCCTAAGTGGGCCACTTAAGCACATAAAAGGAAATTGGGAAAAGACTTAGGAAAAATAAAATATTTTGATATGAACCAAATAACAAAGTTTTAATGCACTAAATGACCAACAAAATATAGTAAGAAAGTTTGGCCATTTGGTTTTTCCAAAATCCCCAAATCAGCCCTTGAACCAAGGCCCTATGGGCAAATTCAGAACTCAGAATTCTGAATTTCAGAACCCTTTTTCAAGTTCAGTCGTGTTCTCTATTTTCCAAAACTCAAATCTACAAAACCCAAATATGAAAGAGGCACCAAATTACCTTGAACACACCTTGAAGAAATTTGGGAGCAAAATTCGGCCGTTTGACATGATCTAGGCAGGGATTTGCCTCGGGACTCCACCCTGTGACACTGCCACCTTGCTGAGGCGACAACTCTCTTCCCTTGACCCGAAATCGCTCAGCTCCACGCGCAAACGACAGAGTGTAGTCGGGAGAACAAATCCTACACAATGATCTTGCCCAAATTTGCAAAGATCTGCGCCCTATCGGCCTTAGAACTCGGGCAGAAATAATGAAGCCACGTGTTCGCTCGCGGCTGACACGCTCGGTTCGCGCCAGTTCGTGCACCCGCGACCAGCAGCGCATGCCCGCGCGCGCTCGCTGGTCCACGACCGCCCATGCACCGCACCATGCCTATATAGCAGCCCAAGGCCTCGGCCGTACCTCCCCACGCGCTCTCAGTCCTGCCCGAGCCAAAGTTCACCGGACTTCACCTCGAGCACGCCGCGCCACCGCCCGCCATCACTGCCCGAGCCTCGGCCACCGTGGCCAGCTCACTCCAGCCACTTCCAAGCTGCGCTAGCTGCCTGGTTAGCTTCACCAGAAGCCCGTGAAGCTTCCCAAGTCCTCGAACCCGGCAGAGCCTTGCCGAAGACCCTGAATCACCCTCGCCGGACTTCGGTCGCCCGCAGCCGCGCGTAGACCGAGCAATCCGGTGAGCTATTCTCAAATTCCTTACGCCCATGTCTTCCTTGATCTCTAGTGAAGCTCCCTGACCTATTCAATTGAACTGTACCACCCTAGTTAGGCCGGATTCCTCGCCTCTGCCGAGCTCCCCCGCCTACGCACGTGGACCGACCTACTCCGACCACCAACACCGACGATCCATACCTCGAAGTGATTGCCAGAGACCCCCGGACCTCGCTCGACCCCTCACCGGAGCAACCTCGCCGTCGGTAAGCCCCTCCGCCCATTTCCTTCACCGCGGTCACTGTTCCATTAGGGGAAGGATCGCAGATTCGATTTCGCAAAACCCTAGGGGGTTTTCTATAGAGTCATAGACTCAGTTGAATAGTGAACCGAGGACCTGTCTGTAATACACTTAAAACCTTTCGCTAGGGACCCTAGTGCAAAATACACTTTTCCTTTATCCATTTCTGATTATTCTTTTTAAATTCAGTAGAGAACTTAGGAAATTTATATCTTGAGAAATATTCAACCAAATTTAGCCAAACCAATTTTACTAGATTCAAAATATTATGAACTATCAAATAAAAATACTGAACCATGTGCTTTCTGTTTTAAATTTGAGAGTTTGGAATTAATTAAGGAAACTAACCAAACCTTATTAAAATGAAAAAAAATAGTTACGCTTCTATGCTGAACTTAAGAAAATTTTAGAAGTTCAAACCCCACTTAGACACTTTTTAAAAATAGTAAGCACCCTAGTATTAAAGATTTAGACAATAATGAACAGTGAGAAGGGCACTAGAAAATAATGAACAGTGGATGCAAATATTTTTTCTAGTCCACTTAAGTAATAAAGAACCTAGGAAAAATAAAGGGAACCCGATTCCAGAACAAATTCAAGGTGAAATGTTTTATTAGGCACTAATAAAACTATAAAGACCATTATTAAAAATATAAGAACAATTTCAAAATTGGTAAGAAAAATTTAGTAGACTTGTAACCACTAGGACACCACTACAAAAATGATAAACACCCCAGCCCAACATCTTAAGTAGGCTGAACAAATAAAACTTGATGTTGAGCCATATTCCCATTAAATCATAAGCAAGCCAAAAAGTGTGCAATAGTGGGCAAATAAATTTTTACCAGATTATTAATGAAATAAACCACCATATAAAAATGCAACACCTACTCAAAACTACAAAATAATACCCATTGCCCCTTCTTCATGAAAAAGGCCATTAAATTCAAGAAATTTCTACCACCTTTCCCTTAAGCAAAAAGTTACCAAATTTCAGAATGATTGCTCTTGCACAAAGAAGAAGCTAGGAAAAATTAGAAATCTGTTGTTTGATATATTTCAAGTACAGTGGTAGTAGAAAGCACCCCTTTGGCTAGAAACTTTAGAAAATCATAGCAAAATAATTAATATATATTAGTGGCTGAAAATTTGTACAAAGTCATGTTATAACATCTAAATGCAAGCAAAATAAGCCTTAGAGAATAACCCACTGTTAAAAGGGAGTCGTAGTTCAAAGCACCCCCTTTGCCCTAACACTTGATGATTTTGTACAGAGAGAACCCCTCACTTTTTAAGACAGAGAACTATACACCAGTAAGAAGCCACTGTAATTTTTGCGGAATTGTTGGAAATTTATTAAGCTATCTTGTAGTTCAAACCCACCTTAAAAGCATAAGAAAAATAGAGAAGAAGAGATTAATTAGAAAGATTAATAAGTATTACCCCAACATGGCAGCTAAGAATATTGTAAAAATATCCATAAGGTACAAAGAAGAAAATCAGTAGAACACTAAAAATGGGTTAACCATTCAGTAATCAACTTGACCCTAAGTTGCTAAGTATACCACAAAAATCTCCAATAGTAAGAATAAGCCCTACCTTATTAAATTGATCATCCCCCATCAAATCTTAATTGCTAAATTACATATCATGCCATGCATATATCTTACTCATTGCATTCATTAGATTGCAATCTCGCTGACGGAGAGTATGTGCTCATCCTTGAGCAAGGAGCTGTCCACGAGAAAGACCAGGAGCAAGCTCCCAAGACTGCCATTGAGGATCTCCCTGCAGCCCCAGTAATTGAAGGCAAGCCCCGATTTATGCATAACCGTTTATATATTCTACTTTACTACACTTAATGTTTGTAGGTTTGTATTGTGCACTTAAGTGTAGGAGTTGCTTAAAACCTCTAGTTGCATGAACCTAGGCTTCCTTTTTGAGATGGATACTAGTATGCTAGGTCGAGTAGCGGCTTTGCTAATTAGGATCTCGGTAGAAGTCGAGTGATTTTTCTAGCACTCGCGTGAGGTCAGGAATTGATTGTATTCATCTTGATAACGGGATCTATGATGGTCTATGGACTCAGATCTAGGGAGGATGCCTTGTCCATGAGATGGGAAAAGGAACTAAGGATTAATGTGTGGATACCTGAGTCAAGCGTTTGAACGTACTAAACACATGTCGGGAAATATGGTAACCAGTAAACCTAGTACCTGAGTGAAGCCGGGAGCGGACTTTACCCCTCACGCGACCTGAGACTGGGTCTCCCATGCTAGCTATGGTGGGTTCAAGTGCGGTCACTGCATGGTGGTAGCCGGGGTCAGTGGAGCATTGTATGCCAAGGCGGTGAGGCCTGGCAGCGAATGGGGAATCGATGGGGACGATTGATATGTGTGGGGACGGAGTGCCCCGACATGTCATGTGTTTAGGTTTACCTTGCAAGGTTTAAAACTCGATTCGAATCGTCTGCTTCTCGCAGCTAATGAGACTGCTTGACCCCTTGTACTAGATTGAGTAAGAAGTGAAATGAGGTTCTACATGAGATAACTTGTTGAATGTATTAAATGATTGCTAACATGTATGCTTAGAAGGAGCAAACTTAGCTAAATTAATGATACTAGAATTGAGAAAACTAAAAGTTGACCTTAGATACAGCTAGTGCTTTTTGGTAAACCAAACCCCTCAGCCAAACAGCTTCATGGTCTAGAGGTAGAGGAGTAGATTCCTCACACTGGGTAAGACTAGCTGAGTATTTGTATACTCAGCCTTGCTTGTGGCATAATTTTTGCAGGTACGCTTCAGGATATGGTTGATGGTGTGACTTGGCCTACCACCATGCCACCGGGTTGGTCAGTCGAGTGGGATGCTGCTCTAGCAGGAGAGGAGCAGGAGGAGTAGTGGGCTAGGCCTTGCCCTATTCCTTGCTTTCGGCGATATCGATTATCCACTGCAATTTATTTTGTGAACTTATATCAGCTACTTGAAAAACTTTGATTTATGTAATAACTCTAGTACTTTAATTTGAGATTTTCCTATTTTATTGTATTTCTTCTGTGACTCACCTTCGAGTGAGTTTGTGGTATTTGATCCTGGTTAAGTGGCTTTATCAGACTAGATCTGTGGGACTGACGGGTTATTCCGATTTAAGTGTGTTGTGGCCCCTGAGGCGTGATTTAGGCACTTAAGCTGGAATAATTCGGGCGGTTCTGCCACAGCTGGTATCCGAGCAAATACCACCACAGAGAAGAACAATAAACCATGAATACCAAATTTTCAAAAATCTAAAACTTGCTTAGAAACTAGTGTGAATCGTCAGGACTAGAACGCTAGACTTAGGACGAAAGGCCTTAGGAATAGTGGGAGAAATAGGTGGCTAATTAAGTAGGCCCTGTGGGTCAGTCCTTAGCTTCTTAAAAGAGGATGCCCTAAAAAGCACCCTTTTATTCAGAGAGGAGATGTTATTTCCAGCATGCATTCATTGTAAAAACTAAAAGGATTAGAAGTTAAAGAAGTAAAAATTTGAGCTAACCCGCTTCCTTTTAAACCACCCAGGTTCCTTTAGTTTATTCCACCATAATCTTCACATCTAATACCCTTCCGCAGATGACCTCACCTACCCCCGCCAATGGAGGAGACACTCATTTCAGCTCTGATTTCCTTTCTCACGATGGCTTTCCTTCCATCTTGTGGGAAGTGCTTAACTCCGCTAGTTACCCTACACCCCCTTTGTACATAGTGCAGCTGTACGAGGAGCATAGGGTACCATGTTGCCGAGTCTAGCTGAGTCTGGAGGCTCATCCCCTTCAGCCGGGTTGGCGTTCTCTTGACTCCGAGACAATTGGATTTAGGACGGATGACACCACTGAAGCGGTAGCTATGAAGACCCTGACGACTTTATGTGGCTACCATCCCTGGACATGGTGATGCACCCCTTGGGACTCTTCCCTGCTGAGAAGAAGGATGACCCCATGTGGTGCAACCACGTGAGTCACGTGAAGGACGTATGGGCGATGTATCTTGACTTGGTTGGGAGGGTCACTGTTCAGTGCATGAGTGCGCTGTACCGCCTTCAAGCCCTGCAGAGCGACGCTATGGCACATCTTGCTAACCTCGCTCAAACCACCAAGCTCACCCTCGACAGTCGAGAAGACTTCGTGGTTGACTTGTCCTCCGAGTTGGTGGAGAAGCACCTATAGGTGGAAAGGCTGAGCCAGTGCATCACCACCTTGGAGCAGCAAGTGGAGATCCAAGACAACACCATTGATGTCTTAAAGAACCAGCTCCATGAGGTGCAACAGGAACTTGAAGAAGCTAATGACCACCTAGACATGCATCACTTGGAGATGGAGGCCAATGAGGTCGGAAGCAAGGGAGAAGAGGCTCCTCAGAAGTTAGGACCAGCCCCTGGTGCCAATGTGACTACCTTCGCAATGCCCCCTTCACCCGTATCCAGTGTCGCTTCCACTGCTCAAGGTTGATAAGTCATTTTGATGTTTTAGGAGGATAGAGACCTACACGAGCTTAGTAATGACAGATTTTGGACTAGGCTTACGGGTACTTCCCCTAATTGATGTAACCCTTGAGAACTTTTGAGATCCGTGGGATGTTTGTAACCATGTTATCTCCATTCAAACTTAATATTATGATTATGGCAATTTCCTTCCATATGAGATAATAGCATGTTGTTCGAAATTGTGAATTGGGATGACCATGGCGACAATCTCTGTTTTCAGATGGCAGCTAGGCAGCGTCGCGGGCACAACGAGCAAGTTCCCCCGCCGCCTCCCCTAGCTCCCATGGTGCAGGAGCTGATGGCCTAGCAGTATGGTGGAGGCCAGCCACAGCGACCTCCGACAGCGGCAACCTACCAGGAGTTCCTGAGTACGCAGCCGCCCTTGTTCACCAAGGTAGAGGATCCGTTGGACGCTGATGTATGGCTAAGCGTCGTGGAGTCCAAGTTTCCCCTCCTCACGGGAGATTGCCCTGACGACACCAAGGCTTGCTTCGCCACGTAGTAGCTTCGCGGCCCTGCTCGGACTTGGTGGGACCACTACCGTGCTATGCTACCTACTGGTCATGAAGTTTCTTGGGAGGAATTCAAGACTGCTTTCAAAGGGCACCACATCCCAGCTAGAATCCTTGATCGCAAGCTGAATAAATTCCTGGCACTCAATCAAGGAACCCGCACGGTATTGCAGTATGCTCAGGCCTTCAACGACCTGTGCTAGTACGCAGGTTATCATGCTGATTCTGATGAGAAGAAGAGAGACCGCTTCCGCAGGGCTGATAGCTTCAATGAGTTGGTCAACCTGGCCATCTCCTAGGAAGATTGCATTGTAGCTCACCTGGCAGAGAAGAAGAGAAAGGCACCCATGGTAGCACCCTCCGCTCAGACCCAGAGGTTCAGGATTGTTTCCCACAATCAGAGCAGGGGATTTCAGCAGTAGGCAGGCAGGTGGGTGATCAGGCCACTTCAGCAGCAGCAGCCAGCACCCACTCGTTTTCCAGCTCCCGCTCCAAGAAACAATCAGCCTCCGCCGCAGCAGTTCTGCCAGGGAAATGGGAACCAGTGCTTCACTTGTGGAAATGTGGGCCACTATGCCAAGAATTGCCCAAGAAATCAGTAGAGGCAGATGCCAGCACCAAATCAAGACAAGGGAAGAAAGCAGAAGGTACAAGTCAGGCAAGGGAAGCTCAACTTCACTACTCTAGAGGAGTTACCTGAGGGAGCCCCTATCATGACTGGTATCTTTTCAGTTTATAATCAACCTGCATTAATTCTGTTTGATTCTGGTGCATCTCATAGTTTCATTAGCCAAAAGTTTAGTGCTAAATGGCAACTGCCTTTCTATCATGCAAAAGGATCATTCATGATAGCCACACCTGGGGGTAAAATTGTAACCAACATTTTAAACCAAAGTGTGCCTATTCAACTCGGAAGCCACATTATCAAAACCACCCTCCTTGTTTTGGATTAGGAGAATATGGATATTATTCTGGGAGCCAATTGGATGACCAGACACCAAGTAGTGCTCGATGTAGCCAGCCGCATCGCTGAAGTCAATTCCCCAATCTGTGGAAGTTTCACCTTGTTTCTACCCAATCAAGATTCTACTCAGTCATGTGCTTTTGCTATGATGGAGTTACCCCTGAAGAAGATTCCAGTGGTCTATGAATATGTAGATGTTTTTCCTGATGAATTACCAGGGATGCCACCGGACCTGGGATATCGAATTTGCCATCGAGTTGCAACTGGGAACGACACCAATTTCCAAGAGGCCTTACTGGATGCCACCCGCTGAGTTGGCAGAATTGAAGAAGCAATTGCAAGAATTGCTGGACAAAGGTTTTATCCACCCATGTACTTCGCCTTGGGGATGTCTAACCTTGTTTGTGAAGAAGAAAGATGAAAGCTTGAGGCTATGCATAGATTACCGCCCACTTAACGCAGTGACTATCAAGAACAAGTATCCTTTGCCTCGTATTGATGTTCTTTTGAATCAGTTGGTTAGAGCCAAAGTGTTTTCCAAGATAGACCTTTGCTTCGGCTATCATCATATCAAGATACGAGCAAGTGATATTCCGAAGACTGCCTTCTCAACCAGATATGGGCTGTATGAATCCTTGGTGATGTCATTTGGGCTAACTAATGCACCAGCATACTTCATGTATCTGATGAACTCGGTCTTCATGCCTGAATTGGACAAGTTCGTAGTGGTTTTCATTGATGATATCTTGGTGTACTCAAAGAACGAAGAAGAGCATGTTGGTCATTTGCATGTAGTGCTTCAACATCTGTGAGAGCACCGTCTTTATGCCAAATTGTCAAAGTGCGATTTTTGGCTAAAGGAAATCAAATTCTTGGGTCACACTATCTCTCAGGAAGGTATAGCTATTGATCTTGATAAGGTGCAAGAGGTAATGAATTGGAAGCTGCCAACGACTGTCCGTCAGATTCGATGTTTTCTAGGATTGGCTGGTTATTATCAAAGATTCATTTTGGATTTCTCTCGAATTGCGAAGCCCATAACTGAATTGTTGAAGAAAGAGGCCAAGTTTGTTTGGTGTCAGAAGTGTGAAGATGCCTTCCATACCTTGAGGCAACATCTGACCACAGCACCGGTGTTAGCGCAACCCGACAACAACAAGCCATTTGATGTGTACTGTGATGCCTCTGGTACTGGACTAGGGTTGTGTCTTGATGCAAGACAACTGAGTCATTGCTTACGCATCAAGAGCACTCAGGCCTCATGAGCAAAATTATCCCACTCACGACTTGGAGTTAGCAGCCATGGTCCATGCATTGAAAATATGGAGACACTATTTGATGGGAACCCACTGCAACATCTTCATAAATCATAAGAGCCTTAAGTACATCTTTATCAGGCTGATCTCAACATGAGGTAGAGAAGATGGCTAGAGCTGATCAAGGACTATGACCTGGAGGTACATTATCACCCAGGGAAGGCCAATGTGGTGGCAGATGCCTTGAGTCAGAAATTGCAATGCAACTGTGTTATGATGGATTCTCGCATTAACACCCTATGTGATGAGTTGAGTAAAATGAAGATTGAAGTGATTCCTTCTAGTGCTTTGTCTCACATTTCCATTGAGCCAACTTTGCAAGACCAGATCATCATGGCCCAGCTCAGTGACAAGGGAGTGCAAATCATTAAAGGGAACCTCCATCAGAAGACAGAGAAGTACAAATGTTTCCGCCAAGATGCAAATGGTATATTGTGGTTTGAAAGCAGATTGGTGGTTCCTAAAAATAAAGATCTCAAGAAGTGAATCTTGGATGAGGCTCATCTCTCCAAATTCTCCATGCATCCAGGAAGTACCAAAATGTACCATGATCTGAAGCCCTTGTATTGGTGGACCAGAATGAAGAGGGAGATAGCCCAATATGTATCAAAATGTGACACCTGTCAGAGGATAAAGGCAAGCCACTTGAAATCAGCTGGAGCTTTACAACCCCTATCTATACCTTCGTGGAAATGGGGTGACATCAGCATGGATTTAATTGTGGGTCTGCCCAACACCTCTCGTCATCATGATTTAATTTGGGTTATTGTGGACCGATTGATGAAAGTGGCACATTTTCTCCCAGTATGCAGAGTTGTACATTGCCCGAATCGTGTGTTTGCACGAATTGCCCCAGACCATTGTCTCTGACCAAGGAGCCCAATTTGTTGCCAGATTTTGGGAACAACTGCAAGAGTCTTTGGGAACCAAGCTAATCAGAAGTTTAGCTTACCACCTGTAGACTCATGGTCAGATCGAGAGGGTAAATCAAATTCTTGAGGATATGCTGAGGGCTTGTGTGATCGATTGTGGCAAGAACTGGGATAAGCACCTCTCCTTGGCAAAGTTTGCTTATAACAATAGTTATCAATCCAGCCTAAAGATGGCACCTTTCGAAGCCCTATATGGAAGAAGGTGTCGAACACCCCTCAATTGGTCTCAGCCTGGAGAAAGGGAAGTTTTTGGACCTAACTTAGTGACTGAAGCTGAAAGGAAGGTCAAACTAATCAGGAAGAATCTAGAAGCTGCTCAGGCCAGGCAGAAGAGTTACCATGATAAGAGAAGGAAACCTCTCCAGTTCGAGGTGGGAGATTTTCGTATATCTGAAGGTATCACCCACCAAGGGAGTGCAGAGGTTTGGGATCAAAGGCAAGTTAGCCCCTCGTTACATTGGACCTTATGAGATCATAGAAGCATGTGGACCCGTGGCATACAAATTGAAATTAACACCAAAAATGTCTGCCATCCACAATGTATTCCATGTATCCCAACTGAAGAAGTGTATTCGATTGCCGACTGAGATCATAAAAGAACCAGAACTGGAGATATAACCAGATCTATTGTACCAAGAGTACCCTTCCAAGATTCTGGATTGCAAAGAAAGATCAACTCGAGCTAAATCGATCAATATGTATAAGATCCAATGGAGTAATCACTCAGAAGAAGAGGCTACTTGGGAGACTGAGGAATTTCTACATTCCAACTTCACCGATTGTCTACCTAAGGAAATTGGTACATAACCATGCCCAACCCCTCCCCCTGCCCTTTGAATCTAAACATAAGAAAAATAATCTTGATATAGAAAGAGTTAATTATAAGACTAAAATTTAAAGGACTTCCTTCTGAAGTTGCAAAGAGGATGACATTCGAAGAGCAGTTTGCCGTAATAAATAAAGCACCTACTTGAAGCAAGCCTTAACTCTCACTTCACCCCAGGAGGACTCTGACCCGAATCTCGGGACAAGATTCCCTTAAGGGGGAAGGCTGTGACACCCCAGTGTCACCTAGGGTTTCTCTTTAAGGCTGACTCAAAACCTTTATAACATGCGAACCAAATAGAGGCATGAACATCATAAATTGATAACCAAGATTTAAGTAAGTCTTTTTCATCTTAAGAAACTCCCCTTAATCTTGCCACGCACCTCAAGGTGAGAAGAACTCACAAACCCTAATTAATCCTAAGTGGGCCACTTAAGCACATAAAAGGAAATTGGGAAAAGACTTAGGAAAATAAAATATTTTGATATGAACCAAATAACAAAGTTTTAATGCACTTAATGACCAACAAAATATAGTAAGAAAGTTTGGCCATTTGATTTTTTCCAAAATCCTCAAATCAGCCCTTGAACCAAGGCCTTATTGGCAAATTCAGAATTCTGAATTTCAGAACCCTTTTTCAAGTTCAGCCGTGTTCTCTATTTTCCAAAATTCAAATCTACAAAACCCAAATATGAAAGAGGCACCAAATTACCTTGAACACACCCTGAAGAAATTTGGGAGCAAAATTCGGCCGTTTGACATGATCTTGGCAGGGATTTGCCTTAGGACTCCACCTTGTGACACTGCCACCTTACCGAGGTGACAACTCTCTGCCCTTGACCCAAAATCGCTTGGCTCCACGCGCAAATGATAGAGTGTAGTTGGGAGAACAAATCCTACACAGCAATCTTGCCCAAATTCACAAAGATCTGTGCCCTATCGGCGTTAGAACTCGGGCAGAAATATTGAAGCCACGTGTTCGATCGCGGCTGACACGCTCGGTTCACGCTAGTTCGCGCACCCGCGACTAGCAGCGCACGCCCACACGCGCTCACCGGTCCACGACCGCCCGTGCACTGCGTCGTGCCTATAAAGTAGCCCAAGGCCTTGGCCGTACCTCCCCGTGCGCTCTCAGTCCTGCCCGAGCCAAAGTTCACCGGACTTCGCCTCGAGCTCGCTGCGCCACCGCCCGCCATCACTGCCCGAGCCTCGGCCACCGTGGCCAGCTCACTCTAGCCACTTCCAAGCTGTGCTAGCCGCTCGGTTAGCTTCACCAGAAGCCCATGAAGCTTCCCAAGTCCTCGGATCCGGCAGAGCCTCGCCGGAGACCCCGAATCACCCTCGCCGGACTTCAGTCGCCCGCAGCCGCGCGTAGACCGAGCAATCCGGTGAGCCATTCTCAAATTCCTCACGCACATGTCTTTCTTGAATCTCTAGTGAAGCTCCCTAACTAGTTCAATTAAACTGTACTGCCCTGGTTAGGCCAGATTCCTCGCCGCCGACGAGCTCCCCCGCCTGCGCACGTGGACTGACCTACTCCGACCACCATCGCCGACGATCCGTAACTCGATGTGATCGCCAGAGACCCCCGGACCTCACCCAACCCCTCACCGGAGCAACCTCGCCGCCAGTAAGCCCCTCCGCCCTTTCGTTCGCCGTGGTCACTGTTCCGTTAGGGGAAGGATCGCGGGTTCGATTTCGCAAAACCTTAGGGGGTTTTCTGCAGAGTCATAGACTCAGTTGAATAGTGAACCGAGGACCTATCTATAAAACACTTAAAACCTTTCGCCAGGGACCCCAGTGCAAAAACACTTTTCCTTTATCCATTTCTGATTATTCTTTTTAAATTCAACAAAGAACTTATAAAATTTATATCTTGAGAAATATTCAACCAAATTTAGCCAAACCAATTTTACTGGATTCAAAATATTATGAACTATCACATAAAAATACTGAACCCTGTGCTTTCTGTTTTAAATTTTAGAGTTTGGAATTAATTAAGAAAACTGACAAACCTTATTAAAATGAAGAAAATTAGTTACGCTTCTGTGTTGAACTTAAGAAAATTTGTACAAGTTCAAACCCCACTTAGACACTGTTTAAAAATAGTAAGCACCCCAGTATTAAAGATTTAGACAAGGTTACTTACTAAAAGCCATATTTGCCCAAAACTTAGGAAAATGAGAAGGGCACTAGAAAATAATGAAAAGTGGATGCAAATATTTTTCCTAGTCCACTTAAGTAATAAAGAACCTAGAGAAATTAAAGGGAACCCTAGTCCAGAACAAATTCAAGGTGAAATGTTTTATTAGGCACTAATAAAACTAGAAAGGCCATTATTAAAAATATAAGAACAATTTCAAAATTGGTAAGAAAAATTCAGTAGACTTGTAACCACTAGGACACCACTACAAAAATGATAAACACACCAGCCCATCATCTTAAGTGGGCTGAACAATTGATATTGAGCCATATTCCAATTAAATCATAAGCAAGCCAAAAAGTGTGCAACAGTGGGCAAATAAATTTTTACCAGATTATTAATGGAATAAACCACCAGAGAAAATGCAACACCTATTCAAAACTATAAAATAATACCCATTGCCCCTTCTTCATGAAAAAGGCCATTAAATTCAAGAAATTCCTACCACCTTTCCCTTAAGCGAAAAGTTACCAAATTTCAGAATGATTGCTCTTGCACAAAAAAGATAGGAAAAATTAGAAATCTATTGTTTGATATTTTTCAAGTATAGTGGTAGTAGAAAGCACCCCTTTGGCTAGAAACTTTAGAAAATCATAGCAAAATAACTAATAAGTATTAGTGGCTGAAAATTTGTACAAAGTCATGTTATAGCATCTAAATGCCAGCAAAAATAAGCCTTAGAGAATTACCCACTATTAAAAGGGAGTCGTAGTTCAAAGCACCCCCTTTGCCCTAACACTTGATAATTTTGTACAGAGAGAACCCCTACTTTTTAAGTCCCAAATTTTGAGACAGAGAATTATACACCAGTAAGAAGCCACTGCAATTTCTGCGGAATTTTTGGAAATTTATTAAGCTATCTTGTAGTTCAAACCCACTTTAAAAGCATAAAAAATAGAGAAGAAGAGAGGAATTAGAAAGATTAATAAGTATTAACCCAACATGGCAGCTAAGAATATTGTAAAAATATCCATAAGCTATAAAGAAGAAAATCAGTAGAACAATAAAAAATGGGTTAACCATTCAGTAATCAACTTGACCCTAGGTTGCTAAGTATACCACAAAAATCTCCAATAGTAAGAATAAGCCCTACCTTATTAAATTAATCATCCCCCATCAAATCTTAATTGCTAAATTACATATCATGCCATGCATATATCTTACTCATTGCATTCATTAGATTGCAATCTCGCTAACGGAGAGTACGTGCTCATCCCTGAGCAAGAAGCTGTCCACGAGGAAGAACAGGAGCAAGATCCCGAGACTGCCATCAAGGATCTCTCCGCAGCCCCAGCAATTGAAGGCAAGCCCCGGTTTTATGCATAATCATTTATATATGCTACTTTACTACACTTAATGTTTGTAGGTTTGTATTGAGCACTTAAGTGTAGGAGTTGCTTGAAACCTCTAGTTGCATGAACCTAGGCTTCCTTTTTGAGATGGATACTAGTATGCTAGGTCGAGTCGCTGCTTTGCTAATTAGGATCTCGGTAGAAGTCGAGTGATTTTTCTAGCACTCACGCGAGGTCAGGAATTGAATGTATTCATCTTGATAACGGGATCTATGATGGTCTATGGACTCGGATCCAGGGAGGATGCCTTGTCCATGAGATGGGAAAAGGAACTAAGGATTAATGTGTGGATACCTGAGTCAAGCGTTTGAACGTACTAAACACATGTCAAGAAATATGGTAACCGGTAAACCTAGTACCTGAGTGAAGCTGGGCACGGACTTTACCCCTCACGCGACCTGAGACTAGGTCTCCCATGCTAGCTATGGTGGGTACAAGTGCGGTCACTGCACGGCAGCAGCCGGGGTCAGTGGAGCATTGTATGCTAAGGCGGTGAGGCCTGGCCACGAACGGGGAATCGATGGGGACGGTTGATATGTGTGGGGATGGAGTGCCCCTACATGTCGTGTGTTTAGGTTTACCTTGCGAGGTTTAAAACTCGATTCGAATCGTCTGCTTCTCGCAGCTAATGATACTGCTTGACACCTTGTACTACATTGAGTAAGAAGTGAAATGAGGTTCTACATGAGATGACTTGTTGAATGTATTAAATGATTGCTACCATGTATGCTTAGAAGGAGCAAACTTAGCTAAATTAATGATACTAGAATTGAGAAAACTAAAAGTTGACCTTAGATATAGCTAGTGCTTTTTGGCAAACCAAACCCCTCAGCCAAACAACTTCATGGTACTAGAGGTAGAGGAGTAGATTCCTCACACCGGGTAAGTGTAGCTGAGTATTAGTATACTCAGCCTTGCTTGTGGCTTAATTTTTGCAGGTACGCTTTAGGATATGGTTGATGGTGTTACTTGGCCTACCACCCTGCCACCGGGTTGGTCGGTCGAGTGGGATGCTGCTCCAGTAGGAGAGGAGCAGGAGGAGTAGTGGGCTAGGCCTTGCCCTATTCCTCGCTTTCGACGATATCGATTATCCGCTGCAATTTATTTTGTGAACTTATATCAGCTACTTGAAAAACTCCGATTTATGTAATAACTCTAGTACTTTAATTTGAGGTTTTCTTGTTTTATTGTATTTCTTCTGTGACTCACCTTCAAGTGAGTTTGTGGTATTTGATCCTCGTTAAGTGGCTTTATTCAGACTAGATCTGAGCGACTAACGGGTTATTCCAATTTAAGTGTGTTGCAGCCCCTGAGGCGTGACTTAGGCACTTAATGCTCTCCCATGCTCTCTCCTCTCCATCCCCCATGCTCTCTCCTCCCCTCAATGGTGTTAATGGTCGTTAATGGCCATTGACGGCCGGCCGTTTCTCTCCCTGGCTCTCCCACTCCTCTCCTCTCTCTATAGAAGCCGAGCACCTTCCTTCTCTCCCTCCCCAAGCTCTCTCTCTCGCACTCTTGCCATCCGTCATGCCCACCATCGCCGGAGCATCACCAGAGCCACGCCTCGCTGTCCCAGGAGCCGCGCCCCGCACCCCGGCCGAGCCCCTCCCCTGCTCCCTGCCCGGCCGAGTCCCTCCCATGCTCGCTGACCCCCTGCGCGTGAGCACAAGCTCAAGGTAAAAGAACACCAATTTTGCATTTTAGTCCATGATATTGTAAATTATATTAATTTCGAGATTTTCAGTTTGGAAATTATCGAAAAAAGACTCTGATGTATATGTGTAGTCATAGACAAACCCCACAACAATATTTTGGATAGATGTATGATTTTATATTTTAAAAATGAATAATGTCACTATTCACTAACTCATTGATTTTCATACTAGAAACATTTACGATTAACTTCGCTTTAGCACATGGAACGATATTTGTTAGTATTGGTATAAGTATAATTTGATTGATATAAGAAAGTAGAAGAAATACTAGGCCACATATTCTCGGTCAGATGAAAATATAGATTTTACTAGTCATGATAAATGTATTCATAAGTATAGCACTTAATTAATTAGAATTAGTAAAATACTTATTTATGTCATAATAACCATGATTATGTTAATAAAGGTGCAATTAGAAATTTACATTAATTTTTAGAATATTAATGTTAGGTGATTTTAGAAATGAACATTTTTAGCTATACGTATAATTTCTATTTAGAAAGAAAAGGGATAAAACTCAAAAGTCTATTATTAGTAATAAAGAAAATAATTAGCAATTATTTTCCATAAAGTTTGTCAATACATGTTTATCTATATTATACTAGATAAAACTAGTGTCATAGTCACCTACTCATATGTTCACCAATAATAACTCGCAGTAGTAGTCATAATGGATTAATAAGTATTTACGTTGTAAGACGTATTTATGAGTCTAATTGTGTGATGTATGAATGTGTATGTAATGGTGAATGATTACCCCTATAATGGTGTATGTTTATTTATTTGGCATACGTATTCTTTTGTATGTACGATACGCAAATCGATGCTAGAAGTTGACTATACGGTAGACGAACCAAACTCGTTCGAGGACGACCCAAAGGACACTTTCGAGCAAGGCAAGTGGATTCTCCCTCTGCATATTCTATTTGTACCCAAATAATGCATATAATAATGTTTACTTTTTGGATATATTGCATAATTTGATGGGATTTTCCTAAATAAGGATTTCCTAGAATTACCAACCCTATTCCTTGAATTACCCTGGGATAAATGTTGTGCTTAGAAATTTTTGCTATTGCTCAACCTGATGAATATGATGTCACTCTTTTAATGATGCTATGTTCCGAAAATGATGTTTTATTATGTTGTTAACCCGATGGTTAAACAAGAACATTTTGTGTTAAATAGAACACGGAGTGACCACCTAGGATAACAGTGCAACCACGAGTGCTATCTTAGCTCTGGCTTTGGTAATTAGCTCTATAGACTTAGTGCTTAGCAACCCTACCTGAAAGATGGGCAAGTGGGGGCGGCAGTGGTTTGGTGGCAGCTCATGTTAACATGGGGTGGTAGTCTTGGCTAAGTTACCTCACCCAAATGGCCATCAATACTGACGTGGAAACCTTAGCGGGTGGCTTTGTACTAAGGATATTTTGTGAAAGCCTCATAATGGATCCCTAGCCATTCACCTCGGCAGTGTTCCAGGCTAGATGGGATACATGGCTTGTGGGTAAAGTTGTACCACCTCTGCAGAGTGTAAAACTGATATGTCAGTCATGCTCACAGTTAAGAGCAACCTGGACCCTCACATGATAATTGAACTTAAAGATGGACAATAAATCGAGATCTGATGATCTACCAATGATTTGCTTAAGTGATTTCACTTAAGTGCTTTTGATATAATCTATTACCTTTGACTAATTGGGATACTTGGGATACACACTTATTAGTAAGACAGGTGCTGCTAATAGCATAATGACCAAATAAATTCTTACCACTTATCCATAGCCTGCCTTGTCAACTTGCATTAATTTTCCCCCACTTGCTGAGCCCCGACCATAATTGAGCTCACTCTTGCTAATATTTTGATCAGAGGGTGATGCTGAAGACTTCACTGATGACGCTGATGAGTTTTGAGTCTAATGATGCGCCAGTCACCTTCCTGTGGAAGAGTGCCCATATTTAATTGTGTCGTACTTTGATTTTGATACTTGTTAAAGATACAATGATTAAGATGATGTAATAAAGTTACTCTACTCTCTTTATGCCTTTATTGCATTGTCTTTTGATATATTACACTTGTGACATCAACATATGTGTGGAAAATGGATCTTGGCCCACATATGCTATGCATTTGGTTTTGCCCCCAGAACTGGGTGTGACAATTTGTCATATGTATTGCATTGCGGGCTATTATTAATTATGATCTCTTATTTAATTGGGTTGGTATCTACTTATACTTATTAGCTGCTAATAAAATTTTGACCAGCTTTAAAAGCAATGCTAAGCTTTTAACCATCACTTTTTGTAAGCCTTACACTTCACATGAGCCCCACTTTAAGTGAGCTCATGCACATTATTTTCCCACAACATGTTGAGCGATGAACGTATGTGAGCTCACCCTTGCTATACTCACACCCCTAGGTCATGGACATGTACTACAAGATAAGGAGCGTGAAGGATGCCGCGATGAGTTCGTGAGAGGTCTGGGCCGTCGTCTCCTAGTCAACTATGGTTGTTGGATCGTCGTCTTCGTATGATGTAATATTTAATTATTTTGTACATAACTCCTATTATATAGTAAAGATGTGACATTTGTTTCTATACCATGAGTCATCATATGTGTGAGACTTGATCCTAGCACACATTTGAGTCGCGCCCTCGTTTGGCTCCCTAAATCTGGGTGTGACCGCCAGTGGGGCGGGGCGAGGCACGGCCATCGTGGCAGGCGAGTCGGGGCCGATAGGCTGCAACCAGTGGGGTGGAGCGCGGTCGGTGGTGCGGGAGTGGGGAGCAGGGTGCGGCGCTGCCGATGGAGTGGAGGTTGAATGACGAGATGAAGAAAGATGAGGGTAGACTCGTGGATTAAGCTAACAAATATTACTTCCTAGAGGAAAACCGTAGGAAGTTACTTAACTTCCTAGAGGATGTACATGTACTCTAGGAAGTTACTTAACTTCCTAGAGGCGGCTGTTGGAAGTTAGCATGGGTGGCTAACTTCCTGGAGGAGGCCGTAGGAAGTTAGCGGCTCATTTGACCGCGTTCGTTGGTCAACAGCTGAAAGCTAACTTCCTAGAGGCGGACGTAGGAAGTTAGCAGGGGCAACTAACTTTCTAGAGGTGGCTGTAGGAAGTTATCAGTGGCAGCTAACTTACTATAGGAGGTCGTAGGAAGTTAGTAGGGGCAGCTAACTTCCTAGAGGGCCCGTAGGAAGTTAGCGGCTCGTTTCACTGCACACGTTGGTCAATAGCTAAAAGCTAACTTCCTACAACTTATATAACAAACCATAGGAAGTTATGGTTATTTCCTAGAGCTACCAGTAGCCTCTCGGAAGTTGGTAATTTCCTACGGTTTGTTATAAAAGCTGTAGGAAGTTAAGATACCGTAGGAAGTTTATATTTTTGGTGTAGTGGTTGTGACATTTTTAAATCATTACTGATGTTGGTTTCAAATTTGGATTGGATATAGAGATACCAAGTCGGGTCGGATAAGAATTAACTAGAAGCCGACAGATTAGAGATTCCGCTTGAGAATACGGATTCGAATAAAATATTTGGACATGGATCGAATATTGAGGAATCGAACTTGGACACAGATTGGATTACTTCAGGTTAAGAAGTTCTAATAAATGAGTCTGGGAAATAATTGCAAGATTGGATTGACTCTCAAAATTTGCATTCATTTCATTAAATATGTTTTAACATGCTCTAGATTTGGTATCTCTCGAGACAGAATAACTCCAAACTTGGTGAAACATTTTTGAATAATCCTGATAAACAGAGATGGATGCAATCGAGAAAACATTATCTTCACTGAAGATTCGTGTTTATGTCAAATCTCGTGGCCTAACACGAGATAAACACTTGGGGTGTTATTGCCAACTTTGTCATATGGGTTATAATTTCTTATTTACAAATGTTAATGTAACTTTCTTTAGAAGGAGTGATGGTTCATTAGCTTTAAAGGTGTACTAGACAACAAGCTTTATTTGGTAGATTTTACAAAAGAGAATGCCGATCTAGGTGCATATTTAATCGCTATGACCAACATGGGCTAGTTGTGGCATCTCGTCTAGCACATGTTAGGATGAAGAACCTTCATAAACTTCTAAAGGGAGAACATGTTTTAGGACTAATGGATGTCTATTTTGAAAAAAGATAGACCTTGTGCAGCTTGTCAAGCAGGAAAGCAGGTTGGATCGAGTCATCGAGGCAAGAACATCATGACAACATCAACACCATTGGAGCTACTTCATATGGATATCTTTGGACTCGTTGTTTATCTTAGCTCGGGGGACGTAAGTATGGTCTTGTTATAGTTGATGATTATTCTCACTTCACTTGGGTATTCTTTTTGTAGGATAAAATAGAAACCCAAGGGACCCTCAAGCGCTTTTTAAGGTGAGCTCAAAATAAGTTCGACTTGAGCATCAAGAATATAAGAAGCGACAATGGCACAGAGTTCAAGAATCTTCAAGTTGAAGAGTTCCTTGAGGAGGAAGGCAACAAGCACGAGTTCTTCGCCCCTTAAACACCATAACAAAATGGCATGGTGGAGATGAAGAACAAGACACTTATCGACATTGTGAGAACGATGCTTGGAGAGTACAATACACCAAATCGGTTTTGGGCAGAAGCTTGTGAACACAGCCTGCCATGCCATAAATTGGTTGCATCTACATCGCCTCCACAAGAAAACTGTGTACAAACTCCTAATCGGTAACAAACCCAATGTTTCATACTTTCATGTATTTGGGAGCAAATGTTATATTTTGGTTAAGGTAGACATTCTAAATTTGCTACCAAAGAAATAGAAGGGTTTTTGCTAAGTTGTGATTCAAATACAAGAGCATATAGGGTCTTCAACAAATCCTCTTAGCATGTTGAAGCCACTAGTGATGATGTATTTGATGAGACTAATGGCTCTCCAAGAGAGCAAGTTGATCAAAATGATGTAGATGATGATGAGGTTCCGACAGCCACGCTAAGGACTATTCGTTTATAATCTTGTTTACCCTACTCGCTTACTCCTATTTTCTTGCTTTCTTTTTCGACAGAATTCATTCTATTCTAACTTTCTTAAAAGAATGGGGTTCTAGGCTCACCCTCTCTTCCTTTTTGAGAAACATGGGCTGCGCTAGGAGTCTCGACTTGGTGATTCTTTCTCTCTTGGGGTCTTCTTCGGTAGTGAATCCTCTCTCATAAATTGGATGAATTCTTCTAGGTCGGCTTCGGGATCCGCCTTTTAGAGTTGGCAAAGTACCTTAACTTATCGGAGGCGGAGGAAAGTGCCGTGTCTAAACCATCCACAAGCCACACCCCGGACCTCGCCGAACCCTGAACCTGAAGCACCATCCATTTCGTTCTTGCGAGAACGAATAAAAAATGTTATTCGCTGATGCCAGCGTATACAAAAATAAAAAAATCCTAAAATTGATTAACGAAGATCTTCACCTTGAAACGGCGAGCACCGAGAAGCGGGTGAAAATCGCCGCCGTTACAAGTACATTACACTTCTCGGTATTCCCATATTTGTATACCCATACACACATGGGGTACTAAATCCCAGAAAATAAATACTCCCCATCGCAGCCTTCGTATATACATATATAGAACATGTATATAGTCAAGCACCAAATTTAAGCACTCCCCTAGACCGACGTTTGTTCGATCATGCTCACATCTCACCTTACCTAAGCGTCGATCCATTCAAGACTGAATGACCCCAAAAATAACAATACACATGTATGCAATACTCCAGATTGTGGGTTAGTGGTTAGCATCTTAAACTAAGCCACCTGATAGTCCTTAATTTAGGGCTTAATAGAGGATGTCGCTAGCATTATAGTTTTTTTAAAACCAAACAATGTGTTTAGATGAAAATAAGTTTTCTAAAACAAAAACATTGTTTTAAAAGTACATATGTGATCGTATTATACTTAATCCTGCTCTGATACCAGCTGTGGCAGATCCTCCCAAATTATATGGCCCACATGCACCTATCCTTGTCTCAAAGACCTCAAACAGGTATGCATGTGTGGCAGATAACTTAACAGGATCTGTTCGAGTATCCTAGTGGACCTCGGAGATTAAGTAAACACAAATCACATACAAAGTTTTTGCAGCGGAATTTTTGTTACAAAGCTTTGAGATTACAACAAGTTTACATTATCAGAGTGATTACAAATGTGATTAAAATATTATACTTTGAAATGTTATAAAATATTTGTAAGTTTGAATTACATGCTAGCTTAAGCAATCCTCATAAAGAATATAAAGACGAGATATACATATATAAGGAGGTCGAGCCCACTGGCGCTTAGTCACCAACACAGCAGCATACGATCGACACGACCAATACCTGCAATGGTGGGTTCAAAGAACCTTGAGTACGAAGGTACTTTCGCAAGTCTTACCAGACTAAAGAAAAAGACTCTAAGGATATGTTGGCTTTTAGGAATCAAGGTAAGGCTAAGCAAAAATCAAGGACTCTTTTTGCATAAAAGCTTTCTAATAGTGGATCCTTATGCCATCTTTTAATTATCAAGTTAAGTTCTTACCTAATTCTAGATTTGCCTAATCTAGATCATTCACTTGTCCTGATCTAGCTTTCTTTTACCAAATTTGTTTTACTTATTAACTACGATGAGTGGTCGGAGGTTCAAGTCTCCATAACCGAGGAGCAATGATGATTCGAAACCGATTATACCCAGCTAGGGATTTCTAACCACACGACTTATGTAGCACTTAACCCTTGCATATGTCAACCGTTCCCACAGATCCTCCACAATGTGAACCGGTCTGCGCTACCTGGGAGCACAGTACTCCTCCGTCCAGCCTCTTGCCAAGAGGGTACACGCTACTCCCACCATCTCCCACACCCAGTGCGCGATTGTCTTTTCATGTATGGAATAGCCAGGTTCAGGCTTACCAGAGCATGTGGCTAGTTGTAAAGTCTCAACCACAATAGGCCTACATCGAATGGTCTTTAATCGATATAGGCGGAGCACTACACCGACTCATTTCATGATGCAAGCCAGCCGCCCGGTCTCATATTAATTAACTAGCTCAAGTTCTTTCACACATGACAACATACATTGATAAAGATAAGTTTCAAAACCCTATCTCATTAAGCAGGGCTAAGCAGCACTAGTTTATCATAAACCGGATATCAAGGAATAATTATTCAAATTCTCAAGGATGGTAATGCATCAATTGTTTGATCACGTAACTCCTATCACCTAATGCATCATATCAAGTGATAAAAGGTTTGTAAACAACAAGAAAAGTGGTGAATGCACCTGGGCTTGCCTTTGTTGCAGAGAAGAACGAAAGACTAAGAAAATAAAATGTCACAAGTCTTCAGGGTGATGACCAGCCTCCAGGAAATTGCTTCGCAATAATTGATCCACTGATAATGTGATCTACATGTAAAGTAAAGATGCATGCTATGATCATGATGTGATGATGAAATGGACACAGATGCAATATAAAGAATTTAAACGATAAACCCCTTGAGTACAACTTTCCTTCACAAAAAAGTTGCACACAACTGTCGATATAAAATCTAATTAGTCCGCTAACGATGTAATCTATGGTTGCTTTACTAAGTGAGTAAAGTAAGACCGTCGGAAATAGTTTACACATGCCATGGACCAACTTAAGATTTGTGGCCCAAAGACTTTACATAAACCCAAAAATAAGAGCAATAATTTAATTATTTTATTACTTCATTAAGTTATTTATTCCACGAACGGTAGGATACTTCTAATTAAGCGGATAATTGACAACTGACGGAAAATGTATTTCTAATTACACAGATAATTGGCGACTAATGGAATACATTCCAATTAAATCAAAATGTACTGTAAGAAAATCTTCGCCTATGCAATACCAAAGCCGAGTGGAGATTCACCAAAATGGCGGCGAACATGACTCAAATCATTTTCCTGGATATCTAGCAAGCGACATACAGAAATTCACTTTTCTTCACCATCTAATTCCTTCTGACCACTAATCGCACTACTGCGATTCACCCGCACAAGATACGGACCGATGGCACTGACCACCAGTCGACCAATACCACACATGAAACAATTTCTCGGACCATGCTCTCCTATAAACAAAACACACAACCATCCTCATCGATGTAAGCATAAATCTACGATATTAAAATCACAGTCGCAAGAAGCGACATACTAAGTGAATAGCTAAGACGTCTACACACATGCAGCTACACCATCCACACACTAGAGAATAACTACTGAACAACGCCATTTATCAGACAAGCTCTTGGTACCCGCTATAATTTCGGACATTGGAGAACTTACTCAGGCTTTCCACAAGCATCGTTGACCTGGAGGAAACAAAGTGTGAGGAGCACGACGTCGTGAGACAGCAAGGACAACAATGCGGCGAATTGCATGAGGTGATGCCAAACAAAGCTAAGAATTTCGACTAGTAGTTTCAAACAAATAACAACAACGACGATGAATCGGCAAGACAATGAAGCCGGGCGACGACTGGGGAATTTCTAGAGAGCCGGCGATGGACAGGAAGGGACGACCGACGAGCACTAGAGGGTGCAGCTTGGAGACGACGGGAGCGATGGCAGGGTGAAGCATAGACAACGAGCAGTGGAGGGAGCTCGTCCTGGGGCGGGTGGCTGGCGTGCTCGCTGGGGACTGACGTCGAGCCAGGAACTGGCGTGGAGCAGGAAGCTCGACACTAAGAAACCAAACGCTGGTGCAGGGAGCTGTAGGCCTGTGCGAGAGATATGGAGAGGTGGCGTATACGTGAAACTTCCAGGAAGCCAATGTTTACATGACACAGGAGTGAGAGATTTTTGCTTAAGAGAAAGGAAGGGCTGAGAGTTGGACATGTGTCTGGAACAGAGAAGTAGCATGAAGATGAGATAGGGACAGCTATGCACCTGCCTGGAGGGAGCAGAAGATGTGAGGGAGAGAGATGGCATGGGAGAGAAACACCTGTTCATCTCACCGTCCGAACAAAGTGATGAAGGGATAAGGAAAGGGAGCTGATGGTAGAGAATTGAAAAAGTTAGATTTTCCATACATCTCTTTTTTTAATATAAATTTGTTCCATTAATTTAAATTATTACTTTTAATAATTTTTTTGTCACGAACTTAAAGCTAGTACTTATTTAAAACTCGAATTTGTGCCACAAATATAACAACACAAATTTCGATCAAATTCATTGAGGTCCGAATAATTGTGGCGCGAGCCGTAAAACCTAAATTTTTATCCTTAAGTTTATTATTAACTCATTTTGGCAATTATTAATAACTAGCCCCTTGCTACTCGGCCAAGCGACTTATTTGATACCAAAGTACCCATCTTGCACCAAAGAATTTTATAAGATTTTCTACATTTTATTCACCTAAGAGCATAAAATAAAATCTCCCAAATTCGACTCCTAAATAGGACTTTTAAGAAATTGTCACAAACTTTCATCCCAACCATACATAAGCATACAAGTTTCATTATTTTGAAGTGAATGCAACACGTGGTCAATTGTTATGGATGACCACATGTGATGATAATGCTCAAGATGATGCCATGCTTCAATTTTTAGTGGCACTTAACACCTAGGGTGTGTTATAGATAGCCTCGGCCCCGTAGACCAGGAAGAATGGTGTGAACCCCTTGGCTCGGCTCGGAGTAGTCCTCAGGCTCCAGATTACTATAGGGAGCTCAGCGAGCCATCGCCTGCCGAACTTGTTCTGGTCGTTGAAGATCCTCGGCTTTATGCCCTATAAGATCATGCAGTTGGCACGCTCTACTTTCCCGTTGCACCTCGGGTGTGCTACTACTGACCAATCTACACGGATGTGATGGTCGCTGCAGAAGTTGAGGAACTTCTTCCCTGTGAACTGGATGCCATTGTTGGTGATGATTGAGATGGGCACCCCGAAGCGATGAATGATATCTGTGAAGAAAGCAACCACCTACTCGGACTTAATGTTGTTGAGGGGCTGGACCTCGATGCATTTGGAGAATTTGTCGATGGCGACCATCAGGTGCGTGAAGCCCCCGGGTGCCTTCTATAGAGGACTGACTAGATCCAATCCCCACACCGTGAATGTCCATGTTATTGGAATCATCTAAAGGGCCTGAGCTAGCATGTGTGTCACCTTCGCGTAGAACTGACAGCCTTGGCAGGACCGCACAATCTTGATAGCACCTGCTACTGCAGTCGGCCATTAGAACCCTTGCTTGAAGGCGTTGCCGATGAGGGTTCGGGGCACCACGTGGTGCACTGGATTTCAAAGTGTGAAATCCACATTTGTCTTTAGAAGGAAAAGGTAAGAGTAATCAGAGTAAGCGGAAATAGATGAGAAAAGATTAAGAAAAGTTTAGAAAGAATCAGAGTAGCAAAGGTAAGTAGACAATGGTTGTCCAGTTCTATCTAGGTTTCGTCCTACAGTCAACATTCCTCTGTTACCACTTCTGTCACACCCGGGTTTTAGGGACACCAAGACCCAGGCGCGAACATATTCACCAGGTGTGCTGGGACTAAGTCTCACACATATGATGAATCATGGTGCAGGAACGAATGTCACATCTTTACTATATAATAGGAGTTTGTACAAAATAAATAAATAATTACATCATAAGGAGACAACGATCTAGCAACCCAAAGTTGATTGGGAGACGACGGCCTAGACCTCTCACAAACACATCGCAGTATCCTCCATGCGCCTCATCCTGTGGTACCTGTTCTTGACCTGTGGGGGGTGTGAGACAGCAAGGGTGAGCTCACATACGTTCATAGCTCAACAAGTTATGGGGAATAATGTGCACGAACTCACCAAAGGTGGGAACTCCTGAAGTATAAGGCTTACCAAGGAGGATGGTTGTAGCTGAGCATTGCTTTTAAAGTAGGTCAAAATTCTATTAGCAATTACTAAGTATAAGTAGATACCATACAAGAATAATAATAGAACAAAATTAATAATAAATCCCATGCAATGCAAATGACAAATTAAATTTAGTTCCATAGTTTAATCATGTGAGAGACCTGAGCTGCTCATGACCGCGAGCACGGCTAGTATACTAGTTTTACACTCTGTAGAGGTGGTACCCTTTACCCACAAGTCGTGTATCCGATGTCATCAAGGTTTGCAAGGCCCTTAGACACTTCCGAGGTGAATGGCTAGAGATCCACTACAAGGCATTTACAAAGTTCCACTAGCTTCCGAAAACCCGCTACTAGTTTCTACGAAGAGCAATGCAGGAATCCCCTGTCTGACCGCCATCGCAGCAAAATCAACCCGGGAACCTCCCTACACGCGTACTCCCCTACTGCTCATGCCCCTTTCGGGTAAGGTAGTCTTCCACTAGCTTTCCTAATTAGTCAGCCAAGGGCGTCTCATTCTACCCTTGTGGTGGCACGTGTTTCTCAAGTTAAGCTCCATGTTCCAATTAAACATAATGATCTTAACATGAATAATAAATAAAATAATAGAATAATTGGAACAAGGACATAATGTAATATTAATCCCAAAACCATATAGAGCAATAGCAAAACTACCCAAATGATTCAGGGGTGAACAAGGTAAAAAGATAATCAGTCTAGGGTGACCTATTTGGTCCCATCAAAATTAAGCCTATGCATGAATAAGTGATAATAAAGAACATTATTGGGTAAATGAAAGTGATCAAGGGCACAACTTGCCTGGGATTTGAGATTCCAGGTACCAGGATGATCTTCAGATTCTCGTGACCTCACTGCTAGTCAGTAGCAATACAAACAAATATGGTATAGACAAAATTAACATCACACCAAACATAAGAACAAACTGAATAATAATATTCTACACACTGCTATGAGATCGTGGGTTCGAGAATCACTAAAAACGGAGTTACGATTAAGGAGTTATGATTTATAAAAGATCTATGTGATTTAAATATCAAACTATATTATAAATTGGTTAGTGTAAATCATATGAGAGATTACTCTATGAATAATTAATCTCAACTTTTAGTTTTAATTATCACTTGACTAGAGCTCATATTTTAATCAAATTATAATTATGGACAGGTTAAATTTGATTTAGAAGAGGTAATCTAGTAGACATAGGATAAATAAATATAAAAGTATGTGACATGGTATAATTAATGTTGTTATTGCGTAGTAAAATTTATACGAAGCTAACACAACTGGAACGAGTCAATTCAGAATTAAAACAGAGGAGTTATGAATTTCCGAAGGTTTTATGTATTTGATACGAGATTAATTAAGGGATAAATTTTAATATGGTTTTCATGTCAAAACAGAGACCCTATGTGATGAACAATATTATTACAAAATTATAGGAACTGGAATGGATCAAAAAGGATTTAAAATGAATTTTCTATGAATTAAATAAGTCCTAGAGTTATTTTTACACTAGAAATTCATTTCCTATATTTATTTATCAAATTCCCACGGTTCTGGACTGCGCACAGGATTTTGGAGTTCTACGGTGTTCTCTATGCAAAATTCAGGGCCCTGGCATGCTGACTTTATAAAGGCTTGGGAGCGCGGGTTAGGTCTTTTTTGCATAATGGCATGTCCGAAGGGGTATGGAGAGATTCAGGCCATTGGATCAGGGTTGGACGCGCGGGATTAAATCCAGGCAATACATGGACCGGTATGCCTTATTGGCCCTTGGATCCGGAATCCACGGTCGAGAACGTGTCACGATGACGACTTACTCCAGCCATCGGATCTAATCCTACGTTTCAGTTTTCATCGGCGGAGAGGTATGACTTGTTTTTAAATCTTGGCCACAAACAGATGGATCAATGGCCAGGGCTAAACACCAGCAGCTCTCCCTCCCACACGTCGGACAGCGGTGGCGGCGCCTCATTATGAGGCAGCGCCATCACTACACGACGGTTGATATTAAGCGACCCTTATTAGGTACCAACTATTGGTTGCTAAAGGTTAGGGACCGATGGTCAGTCGATAAATCCTTTTGTAGCAACGGTCGGTTGGTCCCTAAAAGTCTAGAAATTAAACAACTTTTGGTTGGTCGCTATAGATGTCGTCGGGGACTAGTGGTGGGTCGTTGTAGAGCAAGGATCCTTTTGTAATAGGCCTTCCTGGGCCGTCCTCAAACCCTACACGTCGTCAGCCCCGCCAGCCGCCTAGCCGTCCTCAGCCGGCAGCCGCTACGACGTCGCCCAGACTCCAGACTCTAGAGTCCAGAGCCGCCAGGACGCCAGGTATGCCGCCGAGTGCTGGCCCCCTCCTCCCTCTTCCCTCTGCAGTCTGCACAAACGCGACGCGGCGCAGAGAGCTCGCCAGCTCGGCGCCCTCCTGGCCTCCTCGCAGAGCCACCATCCTCCGCACAGAGCGCACAAACCCAAGGCGGCGCCGGCCCGCTCCTCCCTCTTGCGCAAGCCCTAGTGCGCTGCTATTCTCTCTGCGCAAACCCCACTGCGCTGCTCTGCACAAGCTGCCAGTGCAAGCCGCCGCCCGCAAGTGCCCAGTGGAGGCACACCTAGGTGATCTAAGTTATTAATCCTTGTCATAGCATGTCTATTTTTTGTAATCAAAGCTTCCTTTCTCTTGGGTTGGTTTATTTACTTTAAAATTAGTTATGAATTGTTTTTTCAGGATGTGTTAGGAAATAGGCAAGGAATCTTCGCTATTCAGCTGGTAATCATCTATGATCCTCTAAAATCGATATTTCTTTCTCATGTGCATATGCTCTATACCTCTTTAGAAAATTAGTGTGGTGTTTATTTCTTTTTAATATTGCTTGTATGTTTATTTCATGGTTTGTTTATGTATGGACATGACTATAATATGCAACTGTGTTCTTTGTGCTTATATGATATTAGATTCGAGTTGAAAGTCGTTTCAAATCCTACATAAAGAGTATGGATAAATCATGGATCACAAGTGAGGCTAGGTACAAAGCAACTTTTCATAGCAACTCTTATGTTTTTCTATAGTTATATTGATATGTAACATAGAAACTGTATGTAGGGAGACAAAGGTTTATAAACAAGGGGTGAATGGTTTTCTAGCTTTTGCATTTAGACATTCAGCAATAGGAAACAAGATACTATGCCCTTGCAAGAAGTGTGTTAACTCATTTTGGAGAGAGGCAGGTGAAGTGCGAGAACACTTGATATGTGATGGTTTTCTAAAAGGGTACACAACATGGACCTTACATGGAGAAGCTTCGTCCTCTTTTGTGAATCATGGTAACAATGATGATGAGTTTAGCGAGCATCCTACGGAAGATGATGCAATATATGAGTTGTTAAAGGATTTAGCTTGTGGTTTAGATGATGGAGGGGATATGGAGGATGATGGGTCTTTTGAGGAACCTAATGAAGACACAGTAGCCATTCGAAAGCTAGCAGAAGACAATAGTCAAGAATTATATCCAGGTTGTCAAAACTACTCAAAGCTACGTTTCCTAGTTCATTTGCTTCACATCAAACTTCTTGGAGGACGGACAGATAGAAGTTTTGATTTGTTGGTAGATTTACTTGTTGATGCACTACCTAAGGGTTTGGCACTTCCTAGAAACTTTCATGAAGCAAAGAAAGTGGTCAAATCTGTAGGAGTTGGGTACACTACAATTCATGCATGTGAAAATGATTGCATTCTATTTTGGAAGGAGCATCAAAAAGACTCACGTTGGAAATCAGAAATGAAGAGTCTAGATGGGAAATGTGAGTACAAAGTTCCTAGTAAGGTGCTTCGTTATTTCCCTATTAAAAAAGACTCCAAAGATTGTTTGTTTCTTCTAAATTTGCAAGTCTCACAAGGTGGCATGATGAACACAGAGTAAAAGATGGTTTGCTTAGGCATCCTGCCGATTCACCCTTGTGGAAAGATATGGATGAAAAGTATCCAGAATTTGCTATGGATAGTCATAATATCCGCCTAGAATTTGCTACCGATGGTTTCAATCCATATAGGACAATGAATGTTAGTTACAGTATTTGGCCTGGCATATTGATTCCACTCAACTTTCCACCATCGATGTGCATGAAGGATTCAAATTTTATCTTGTCTGTCTTAGTTCCTGGTCGATCTTTTGCGGCTAGTGATATGGACATTTATTTTCAGCCCCTTATCTATGATCTGCTTCATATGTTTGTTAATGGTGTGAAGACCTATGACGCCTTAAAGGATGAATACTTTCAGTTGCGTGCTGCAATAATCTGGACCATCACTGATTTCCTTGGTCTAGGCAGTGTATCTGGATTTGTCACCTCTGGTGAAGCAGCTTGTCCTGATTGCCACTCATTGATTTGTTCTCTCAGACTTGGAAATGGTAGCAAGTCTTGCTACATGGGACATCGTAGGTTCTTACATCCAAACCACCCATTTAGGTCTGATGTTGATTCATTTGGTGAAAGTGAGTTGAGGCCAGCACCTACTCCTCTTTCAAGAGAGGAAATTTTGGATTGTTCCAAAAATTCGAAAACAATTTATGGCAAGAAGCCATCAGGTAAGCCAATAAGGAATCAGAAACGCAAGGATGGGAAACCATTAGTCTTTTTGAAAAGGAGACTTATTTGGTTCACTCTTCCATATTGGAAGGACTTGAAAATTCAATATAATTTTGATGTCATGAACATAGAGAAGAATGTGTGTGAAAATATAATTAATACTTTGTTGGACATTGCTGGAAAATCTAAGGATAATCTGAATGCTCGCTTGGATCTTCAAGCTTTAGGTATTAGAAGCGACCTTCATCCTATTGAACTAGAAGCTAATCAATTTTATTTGCCTCCTGCACCCTACTCAATGAGCTCTGTTGAGAAGAAATTGTTTTGTCAAGTATTAAAAGGGGTCAAGTTTCCTGATGGATATGTCGCTGATATATGACATAATGTTCTTGTCAATGAAAAAAAAGATAGTTAATCTTAATACTCATGGCAACCACATTTTTCTACAAGATTTACTGCCACTTGCTGTCCGGAGAGTTCTCCCTCAAGAAGTTAGTGTTGTGCTGATTCATTTAAGCACGTTCTTTAGAAAATTGTACTCTCCTGTTATTCGAATAAGTGACATGCAAAGGTTAGAATCTGAGATAGCTGAAATCTTGAGCCTTTTAGAGATTATTTTCCCTCCATCATTTTTTACCATTAATGTACATTTGATGGTACATCTTCCTACCCAAGCAAGAGTGGCAGGCCCAATCCATTTTAGAAGCATGTGGCCGGTGGAGAGGTAATTTTCTTTGGTATATTACATAGCAAACAAGTAACGATATAATTATGGAGGATTCTTTGTTGTTTACATGTATAGGTTTCTAAAAAATGCAAGGGCTATGTGCGTACAAAAAGTCACCCAGAAGGATCAATTATGGAGGGTTCTTTGTTTGATGAGGCTCTCACGCTTTGTTCTCGGTATTTACAAGATGAGACCCACTTCAACCATAGAGTTAGAAATCGCTTACCAACACAAATTTGTGTTACAACTCCATTCTTTCACAAAAATTGTCGAGCATTGGCTGGAAAGTGTGTTGTCAATTTAGATCACAAGACATGGCTTCAAGCACATAGATATGTCCTTTTCAACTATTCCAACATAGAAACATATTTAAAGTAAGCTATCTAACTCAGCGAGTATCGTGTGATTATTTACTCTTTGTTTTGCTCAATACCATACTTCAAAATTCATGTTGGCCATTTTAGCAAACATGCTCAATACCTCTCCTCAATTGCTCTTCGAAATCAACGTGAGATCAACCACATGCAACATAAAACCTTCCATGTGTGGTTCAGGTTACATGTAAGTATAAAAGGAGAAGTGAATTTACAATCTCATAAAGTCTTTCACTTCAAAAATAGTATTGGTACCACAGGTTGAGGAAACATGGGAGGAGGCCTAAGAAGAGATCAAAATTTTAGCTAAGGGACCAATGATGATTGCACATCAGTATAACAGCTACTCAATAAATGGATTCAACTTCCGTACACAGTCATATGATGAGAATAGGTCTGTCCAAAGTAGTGGGGTAGCGTTAGCTGCTGAGACAACTCATTTCCAAAGAGGAAATGATGACAACCATACTATAGGGAAAACATCTTTTATGGTATCATAAAAGAAATTCTTGAACTGAACTACCACCACAAAGGAAATATTGTGCTTTTCAAGTGTGATTGGGTTGATAACCGTGTAAACAACAAATGGGTTTGAACCGATCAATTTGGAATCACCACAGTGAATTTCAAAAATTTATTAAATACTAGTGAAAAGATCTCAGATGAACCTTTCATATTAGCATCACAGGCAACACAAGTTTACTATGTTGTTGATCCATTGATACTGAATGGGTTGCTGTTGTTCAGCCAAAACCGCGAGATTTGTATGGAAGTGATGTTGATTATGGTATCATTGATGATGAAAATGATGTAGTTCCGCTAATCCTTGATTTGCAATCTAATGTATTTGAAAGTCTTATTGTTGGATGTGTCCCATGTGCTAGAACAAATATAGATGGTGTCATTGTTAGTGGAGTAAAACAAGGAAAAAAATTTAGAAAGTAAGTTTGATGATTCCATGTTTGATGATATTTTTTAATATATGCATGCACTTGTTGTTTGAGTATAAATAGCTAATCTCATCGTTGCCTCTTATTTCAGGAAAAAATGGCAAGCGCAAGAGAAAACAATAAAGATGGATCATGTAGTGAATACGAGCAGCTGAACCAAGAAAATATTGAAAGAAATAAAAGGAGTTTGGCATCTCTTAACATCCCTAAAATCATCAAGAGTATGGAAGCACCAAGGTCCATCCAAAAAATTTCAAAGGTCGGCTGGTCTTAAGTGTCTGCAGTTTAACTGAATTTCTTTGTGCTTAGTTTGTGTTGAGTTTACTAAAGCAGTGAAAGAAGCTGGAGTGATCAATGTTTTATTTCTTTAGCGATCAATGTTTTATTTCTCTAGTGGAGGTAGATAAAGCAGTGAAAGACTATAAGATTTGCTATTGCAAATAAATTCAGTTTATATAGTTTTGTTCTCACCGATAGCATGATTGTTGCTATTGCAAATAAATTCTGAAGTCTGAAAAAAGATAGCACGATTGTTGCTCAGGACTTGAGCATGACTTGGAAGTCCACTGATAAAAGGTCAATGTCGTATGCTCACTGAAACCATGGCAAATGACTGGTTCATGTGTGTATATATATAGCAGTTTCAGTTTTATAGTAGTTTCAGTTTTAGCAAATGACTGTATATATTTCTAGCACTTTTAGCAAGTGACTTCGGACACTGATAGACTTAGAGGGAAAAGGGTATATGTATTTCTAGCACTTTTATACCAGTTTTATAGCATTTTTATAGCAGTCATTTCTAGCAGTTTTATAGCAGTTTTAGTTCTAGCACTTTTAGCAAATGTATATATATATATATATTTCATAGCAGTTAACTGCATAACATTCATGCCATTTGCTTGTCGAAAAAACAGAAGACAAGTGTTTCAACAACTAAACCTCCAAACTTGCGACCAAGGCCACAAAGACAAAGTGTTCCAACAACTAAACCTCCAAACTTGCGACCAAGGCCACAAAGACAAAATGCTCAACCTCAAGACGAACAAACGATTGCTGATTTGCAAACGGTGGGAGATTTTCTCACCGATAATGGTGATGACTCATAATCCTCATATTTATATATCATGTATATCATTTAGTACATGCAACTTCTTTTAACAGTTACCAATGTGTGCTTTTCATTTGCTTAAGTTGAAGTTACCGAGGATGATCCAATCAATGCTACAAAAAAGAGGCCTACAAGAGGCATAACTAAGATAGAGGGAATATTCTCAAGGTCACCTGAAATGCCAAAAATCAAAATTTTACGCAATGATCGCGGTCAGCCTATTGGTAAAAGTGCTAGACAACTTTCAAGTGCTATTGGGTGTCAAGTTAGAAAGAAATTGTCTATAGCTACCACGGACTGGAGGCTTGTTGATATAAACAAGATGTATGAGTTGTGGGAGGATATAAAGACATATTATGATGTAGATGATGCTGCCTTAAACTGGGTGATGCGCATAGCTGGGAAGAAGTGGAAGCAATTTAAAGCATTCATAAAGCAACGATACTTCAATCCTGAATTGTCTATAAAAGAAATTCCAGAATGTCCCGAAAAGAGGGATAGTGATGATGATTGGCACTCTATGTACAACTATTGGATGTCTTCTGAATTTCGGGTAAGCTCTACACTTTAGTTCTAATAAAGCAACCATACTTCAATCCTGTAACACGTATTTTTTTATTCTATTTTTAGGATCGCTCAGAAAAAGCTAAAATAAATCGACAAAAGCTAAAGATGCACCATACAGCCGGCAGTGTGAGCTATGCATGTTTAGAATATGATTTGGTAATGTTCTTTGTATTTTACTATCCCTATTCATGATTACATCCTGCTGCTCCACATTCAATAGATATGGCTTTAGACCTAAGCAAAAAATTGATATATAAGCTCTATTATCCAGTCTGAAAGCATAGGCTACTTGTGATGCTGTTTCCCTTGTGTCAACAGAACCACTGGACTACTTGTGAAGAGAGTGACAGTAGACACAAAATAGATTGCTACTTGTGCTGTTGTGCTGCTGTTTTCCATGTGTCAACAGAACCACTTGACTACTTTACTACTGGTGTTGCTGTGATGTGTTCCTTGTGCCGCTGTAGTCCAGTTTTCACCACTTGACTACTTGTGCTGCTGTGATGTTTTCCTTGTGTCAACAAAACCCACTCCTAAACCACCTATTGAGGTTGTAGTCCTCAAAAATAGATTGATGTTTTCCTTTCTGTTTTCAATGAACTTACATGTTACATTTTTTCTTTTTTGAAATGTGATACCTTAAGTTCGAAGGGTGAATATGGAGATAGAAGTCATACTGCATTGTTACTCACATGATAATCATTCATTGTTTACTAAAATGTGGGCACCAAATAACAAAGTATGTGTGCAGGCTATGAAACTAGGACGTCCTCCACGAAGAGATGAAAACTTTATCCAAACCCTTACAAGAAAAAATGGAGTTCCTACAGAACAGGCAAAACCAATAATTGTAAGGCTTTGTTGTTAATTTTTAGTACAATATGCGTTTCTATCTAAATTACCTTTTATGATGTGAATCATCTTTAATTCTCTATAGGACCAACTTAATGATGTTCTTGGAGTATATCCAGAGCTAAAGGACCAGTCAATTCAAGAGGGTGATGCATTCTCTGTTGTTTGTGGAGCGAAAGAGCCAAAAGGATATGTTCGTGTTTTGGGTTTAGGCCCTACTCCTCAAGATATTGGCACTCCAGGGTTGAAGTCTTATACTGCAACAAGACTACAAATGGAGATTCTTGCTCGTACAAAGGTTCAAAGTGAGAAGGTTGCTTTAGAACAGCGTGTACTTGAGCTACAGACTCAAATTGAGCAAAGGGCTCAACCAGACCGAGCAAGTGAAGAGCCCATGTCACATCGCAACTCTACTTCATTTCAACATAAGGTATTCAATATTTTCATTCATGCTGCTTTATCCTAATTTTCTAGATTCCTTGTACTATGCTATGAAATTGTGTTTCTTAAGGTGATGAGGAACAAGTTTGCTGCTGAGGATGAGGAAGATAATGAAGAATATTGTGCTTCTGAAGATGAGGAATTAGATGATGAGGATGATCAAATATTTCATTAGATGCAAGGTGCAAACTGACCAAGATCTATAGGGCACTTTGCTGAAGCTTCAAACTCTAAACATGATGATCTTGTAATGCTCTCATTCATTTCATACATTTTCTAACCTTTATTTTCATAAACCCTCAAAAACATTGAAGTGAATTATTCTTAATCATTTGCACCAGGTTGGAAAAGATGTCATATTATATGCTATGTTGAGATCTGATTTGCTTGTGGCTAAAGGGACAATTGTTTCAACTAAACCAAGCACCACAGTTGGAGGCCAAATCCTTGGAAGGAAATATTGTGAAGTTATTGTAACTTGTGTGCTAAAACGAGATACAGTTTTGCCTCGCCCTTGTGCCAATGTGGAAACTGTGGCTGATGCTTACATGATGTCAGTTGCATGGCCGTACAAGAAAGTAATAGTCTATATCTTATCTTGTTTATGTTTAGATTTATATGAGCCATCAACTTAATGATGATTAACCTTGATTGCACCAGCTGAAGTTGGTGCATAAGGCTGCAACACCGTCTAGTGGAGGTAGATAAGGCATCAAAATTGTATTTTTATTTGCAAATGTAGCAACAATATACTAATTTGATGTACTTTTCTCTAGGGTGTTCTGGACAAAGAAAGCTTGTACCTTAAAATAGGAGGATACAAGAAGCTAGAGTGGTTGTCTAAAGGCTTTTGAACTGCTTGAAGCATTAGTGTAGCTTTGGTGCTTTTATGACTGATCAGCTCGAGCAGCTAGAGTGATGTAGTTGTGGGCTTTTGAACAATAGCTGGAGTGATATGACACATTAGTGATTGTAGTTGTGGGCTTTTGAACTACTTCAAGCTAGAGTGATGTCGCTGTGGTGCTTTTGTGACTGATCATCTCTGCAGCTTTTGTGAATGATCTAGCTAGCTATCTGTAAATGATCTAGTTGTGAATGATATTATAATTGTGATGCTTTTGTGAATATATAATTGTGGTGCTTTTGTGTTTATGTGATGGATCTATGACTGTGGTATACTGATTAACTGTGTATGTCTTTATGATTTGTGTATAAAAATATGTGATTTGTGGTGCTTAATTAAATGTATATTATTATTAATAACAACTGCAAAAAGGGCGACTTTCTGTTGGTTGCTAAATGTATAGTATGACGACTTACGGTTGGTTGCTAAATCTATAGTATAGCAACCCACGGTTGGTCCCTAAATATACAATATTAGCAACAGATGGTCGATTGCTACAAAGATGTTGGTCGTTAAAGCCTTTAGCGACGACACTTACAGAGACCATCCTTATGGGTCGCTAATAGTTTTTAGCGACCAACCGTAGGTCGCTGAAGGCCGTTTTAGCAACCAACCGTAGGTCGCCTGCCGAACTTGTTCTGGTCGTTGAAGATCCTCGGCTTTAGGCCTTGTAGGATCATGCAGTTGGCACGCTCTACTTTTCCATTGCACCTCGGGTGTGCTACTACTGACCAATCTACATGGATGTGATGTTCGCTGCAGAAGTTGAGGAACTTCTTCCCTGTGAACTGAGTGCCATTGTTGATGATGATTGAGATGGGGACCCCAAAGCGATGAATGATATCCGTGAAGAAAGTGACCACTTGCTTGAACTTAATCTTGTTGAGGGGCTTGGACCTTGATCCATTTGGAGAATTTGTCAATGGCGACCATCAGGTGCGTGAAGCCCCCGGGTGCCTTGTGCAGAGGACCGACTAGATCCAATCCCCACAGTGAATGTCCATGTTATTGGAATCATCTGAAGGGCCTGAGCTGGCATGTGTGCATGCTTCACAGTAGAACTGACAGCCTCGGCAGGACCGCACAATCTTGATAGCATCTACTACTGCAGTCGGCCATTAGAACCCTTGCTTGAAGGCGTTGCCGATGAGGGTTCGAGGTGCCGCGTGGTGCATAGGATTTCAATGTGTGAAATCCACATTTGTCTTTAAAAGGAAAAGGTAAGAGTAATCAGAGTAAGCGGAAATAGATGAGAAAAGATTATGAAAAGTTTAGAAAGAATCAGAGTAGCAAAGGTAAGTAGACAATGGTTGTCCAGTTCTATCTAGGTTTCTTCCTACAATCAACATTCCTCTAATACCAGTTCTGTCACACCCGGGTTTTAGGGACACCAAGACCCGGGTGTGAACATATTCACCAGGTGTGCTGGGACTAAGTCTCACACATATGATGAATCATGGTGAAGGAACGAATGTCACATCTTTATTATATAATAGGAGTTTGTACAAAATAAATAAATAATTACATCATAAGGAGACAACAATCCAGCAACCCAAAGTTGACTAGGAGACGACGGCCTAGACCTCTCACAAACACATTGCAGCATCCTCCATGCGCCTCATCCTGTGGTACCTGTTCTTGACCTACGGGGGGTGTGAGACAGCAAGAGTGAGCTCACATACGTTCATAGCTCAACAAGTTGTGGGGAATAATGTGCATGAACTCGTCAAAGGTGGGAGCTCCTAAAGTGTAAGGCTTATCAAGGAGGATGGTTGTAGCTAAGCATTGCTTTTAAAGTAGGTCAAAATTTTATTTGCAATTACTAAGTATAAGTAGATACCATAACAGAATAATAATAGAACAAAATTAATAATAAATTCCATGCAATGCAAATGACAAATTGAATTTAGTTCCATAGTTTAATCATGCGAGAGACCTGAGCTGCTCATGATCGCGAGCACGGCTAGTATAGCAGTTTTACACTTTGCAGAGGTGGTACCCTTTACCCACAAGTCGTGTATCCGATGTCGTCAAGGTTTGCAAGGCCCTTAGACACTTCCGAGGTGAATGGCTAGGGATGCACTACGAGGCCTTTACAAAGTTCCACTAGCTTCTGAAAACCAGCTATAGTTTCTAGGAAGAGCAATGCAGGAATCCCCCGTCTGACTGCCATTGCAGCAAAATCAACCCGGGAACCTCCCTACACGCCTACTCCCCTACTGCTCATGCCCCTTTAGGATAAGGTAGTCTTCCACTAGCTTTCCTAATTAGTCAGCCAAGGGCGTCCCATTCTGCCCTTGTGGTGGAACATGTTTATCAAGTTAAGCTCCATGTTCCAATTAAACACAATGATCTTGACATGAATAATAAATAAAATAATAGAATAATTGGAACATGGACATAATGTAATATTAATCCCAAAACCATATAGAGCAATAGCAAAACTACCCAAATGATTCAGGGGTGGACAAGGTAAAAAGATAATCAGTCTAGGGTGACCTATTTGGTCCCAGCAAAATTAAGCCTATACATGAATAAGTGATAATAAAGAACATTATTGGGTAAATGAAAGTGATCAAGGGCATAACTTACCTGGGACTTGAGATTCCAGGTACCAGGATGATCTTTAGATAACCGTGACCTCACTGCTAGTCGTAGCAATACAAACAAACATGGTACAAACAAAATTAACATCACACCAAACATAAGAACAAACTGAATAATAGTATTCTACACGCTGCTACGAGATCGTGGGTTCGAGAATCACTAAAATCGGAGTTATGATTAAGGAGTTATGATTTATAAAAGATCTATATGATTTAAATATCAAACTATATTATAAATTGGGTAGTGTAAATCATAGGAGAGATTACTCTATGAATAATTAATCTCAACTTTTAGTTTTAATTATAACTTGACTAGAGCTCATATTTTAATCAAATTATAATTATGGACAGGTTAAATTTGATTTAGAAGAGGTAATCTAGTAGACATAGGATAAATAAATGTAAAAGTATGTGACATGGTATAATTCAATGTTGTTACTGCGTAGTAAATATTTATACGAAGCAAACACAACTGGAACGAGTCAATTCGGAATTAAAACGGAGGAGTTATGAATTTGCGAAGGTTTTATGTATTTGATATGAGATTAATTAAGGGATAAATTTTAATATAGTTTTCATGTCAAAACAGAGATCCTATGTGATGAACAATATTATTACAAAATTATAGGAACTGGAATGGATCAAAAAGGATTTCAAATGAATTTTCTATGAATTAAATAATTCGTAGAGTTATTTTTACACTAGAAATTCATTTCCTATATTCATTTATCAAATTCCCACAGTTCTGGACTACGCGCACGATTTTGGAGTTCTACGGGGTTCTCTCTGCAAAATTCAGGGCCCTGGTGTGCTGACTTTATAAAGGCTTGGGAGCGCTGGTTACGTCTCTTTTGCATAATGGCATGGCCGAAGGGGTATGGAAAGATTCAGGCCGTTGGATCAGGGTTGGATGCGCGGGATTAAATCCAGGCAATACATGGACCGGTATGCCCTATTGGCCCTTGGATCCGGAATCCACGGTCGAGAACGTGCCACGACGACGACTTGCTCCAGCCATCGGATCTAATCCTAGGTTTTAGTTTTCATCGGCGGAGAGGTATGACTTGTTTTTTAATCTTGGCCATAAACCGATGGATCAATGGCCAGGGCTAAACACCACCAGTTCTCCCTCCCACATGCCGAACAGTGGCGGCGGTGCCCTATTATGCGGCGACGCCATGACCGGCAGAGTCAAAACTCCGATTCACTAACCTAGCTTGCTGCGGACGGCTCTACACAATACGAAGGGGGTGGCGAAGCTATAGAAAGGGGGATTCTCACTAGGATTCCTCGGTGCAGAGTCCTTTGTCACTGATGAGCACTAATCCCATGGTAGTGATGCCCTATCGACGTTGAACTTCGCCTATCAGACCATCCCACTGCCCGCCAATTCAGTACACCATTAGTGCGGGGTCACGCCGAGGTCCGGTGACGCGCGTCACAGACAAGATCCTTCGTCGTCTTTGACCGACAGCGAAACTCCCTCTCTCTCTCTCGTGCCTCTTTCTTTCTCGGTGACGAGGGTCCTCTGGTGATGCTGTGAGGTGGTTGAGCAGGAGGCAGGGCACGATTGGGGATTTATACGCCAGAGAAGAATTCGGTCCAGGGCCGCACCTCAGAAATCGGGTGGGTTCGCCCCCTGAACACGCTGGAATCGCAAGGAGGTTGACAAATCTGGGCGAACGGGTCCACCAGGCAGTGAGTCGCGCGCGGGGAGGTCTTGCGGTTGGCTGGCGTCCTGCCCCTGTGGCTCAGCGACGGCGTGCGCAACATGAGGCAAGAGTCACTGACGTGTGGGCCCAACATGTCAGTGACAAGGCGAGTGTGACACCCCAGTGTCTATTAGGGTTATTTCTCAGTACTAACTCAAAGAACCATTATTTCATGTGAACAAATTGGGTAAGAGACATCAATGAGCTTAAGAATAAAAGTTCCACTAAGTATTTTACCTTAAGAAATCATGCCTAAACTATATAGTGCATTCAAAAAGGGAAAAATGTTGAAACCCTAGAACAACCCTAATTGAGCCACTTAAGTAGAAAGGAAGAAAAGGGATAAAAAGACCATGAAAACATGGAATCATGGCTTAGGCCAGTTATAAATATTGGAATACACTAACTAAGCTACAATAAAGATTATAAAAGTTTGGCCAAAACAGTTTGTTAAAAACCCCAAGCAAGCCATTGAAGTGGAGGTTTATTAGGGAAATCTGAAATTTAGATTTCTGAATTTCTAGCCTCTAAACCGAAAACCGAGCGCGTTCACCTTAATCTCTTTCTGAAAACCCTAAGCTCCCATTGACAAAAATGTGCCTAACTAACCCCTCTACCTCATACCAGAAGATGGCATTGGGACGCGTGCCCTAGACACGTCAAACCCGGGATCTTCTCTCGGTGTTCAGCAGTGAGACAAACCCAACTTCACCCCTCCATATCTCTTGATCCATTCAGCAAAACCCATAAGCCTCCACACACAAACGACAAAGGAACGTCAGGGGAAGAGATCTCTCAACGGGATCATGGCCATAATCTCAAAGATTTAGAGTCAATCCGTGCTTGAACATGACCTCTCTCTGCGCTGCCTCGTGCTCGACGCCGTGCCCAGACGCCAGAGCACGCACTAGCACTCGCCTGCGCACGCCCTGAGCGCTTGTTAGAGCCACCCCTCGGTCGTGCTCACCCACACCTTTAAAACCACCCCCGGGCATGCCTCACCTCACTCCGCGCTCACCCTCAATGGCCAACACCCCTCCCTTAGCTCCGGCGAGCTCTCCTCCGCCCGCCATCACTGCCTGAGCCTCGGCCACCACGGCTAGCTCACTCCAGCCATGTCCAAGCCACGCCGGTCACTCGGTTAGCTTTGCCAATGGCCTGCGAAGCTTTCCAAGATCTCGGACTAGACAGAACCTCACCGGAGACCCAACATCGCCTTCGCCGGACATCGGTCGCCCAAGACCGCGCGTAGAGCGAGCAATCCGGTGAGCCAAACTCAAATTCCTCACATGCATACCTTCCTTGATCTCTGGTAAAGCTCCCTGACCCATTCAATTGAACTGTACCGCCCTGGTTAGGCCGGATTCCTCGCCGCCGATGAGCTCCCCCGCCTGCGCACGTGGACCGACCTACTCCAACCACCATCGCCGACGATCCGTACCTCGACGTGATCGCCAGAGACCCCCAGACCTCGCTCGACCCCTCATCGGAGCAACCTCGCCGCCGGTAAGCCCCCCCGCCCTTTTTCTCCGCCGCGGTCACTGTTACATTAGGGGAAGGATCGCGGGTTCGATTTCGCAAGACCCTAGGGGGTTTTCTGCAGAGCCATAGACTCAGATGAATAGTGAAACAAGGACCTATCTGTAATACACTGAAAACCTTTCGCCAGGGACCCCAGTGCAAAAATCATGTTTCCTTTATCCATTTTTGTTTATTCTTTTTCAGTTCAGCAGAGAACTTAGGAAATTTATATCTTGAGAAATATTCAACCAAATCTAGTCAAACCAATTTTACTGGATTCAAAATATTATGTACTATCACATAAAAATACTAAACTCTATGCTTTCTATTTTAAAATTTTGAGTTTGGAATTAATTAAAGAAACTGGCCAAACCTTATTAAAATAAAGAAAATTAGTTGTGCTTCTGTGCTGAACTTAAGAAAATTTGTAGAAGTGCAAACCCTACTTAGACACTATTTACAAATATTGAGCACCCCAGTATTGAAGATTTAAACAGGGTTATCTATTAAAAGCCATAATTGCCCAAAACTTAGGAAAATGAGAAAGGTACTAGAAAATAATGAACAGTGGATGCAAATATTTTTCCTAGTTCACTTAAGCAATAAAGAACCTAGGAAAAATAAAAGGAACCCTAGTCCAGAACAAATATAAGGTGAAATGTTTTATTAGGCACTAATAAAACTAGAAAGGCCATTATTAAAAATATAAGAACTATTTCAAAATTGGTAAGAAAAATTTAGTAGACTTGTAACCACTAGGACACCACTCCAAAAATGATAAATCCCCTAGCCCATCATTTTAAGTGGGTTGAACAAATAAAACTTGGTATTGAGCCATATTTCAATTAAATCATAAGTAAGCCAAGAAGTGTGCAACAGTGGGCAAGTAAATTTTTACCAGATTATTAATGTAATAAACCACCAGAGAAAAATGCAAAACCTATTCAAAACTACAAAGTAATACCCATTGCCAATACTTTATGAAAAAGGCCATTTAATTCAAGAAATTCCTACCACCTTTCCCTTAAGCAAAAAGTTACCAAAACTTAGAATGATTGCTCTTGCACAAAGAAGAACATAAGAAAAATTAGAAATCTATTGTTTTATATTTTTCAAATATAGAAAGCACCCCTTTGGCTAGAAACTTTAGAAAATCATAGTAAAATAACTAATAAGTATTAATGGCTGAAAATTTGTACAAACTCATGTTATAACATCTGGATACCAGCAAAAATAAGTCTTAGAGAATAACCCCCTGTTAAAAGAAAGTTGTAGTTCAAAACACCCCCTCTGCCCTAATATTTGATAATTTTGTACAGAGAAGACCACTCAATTTTTAAGCCTCAAATTTTGAGACAGAGAGCTATACACCAGTGAGAAGCCACTGTAATTTTTGCAGAATTTTTGGAAATTTGTAAAACTATCTTGTAGTTCAAAACCACCTTAAAAGCATAAAAGAAATAGAAAAGAAGAAAGGGATTAGAAAGATTAATAAGTATTGCCCCAACATGGCAGCTAAGAATATTGTTAAAAAATATCCATAAGCTATAAGGAAGAAAATCAGTAGAACACTAAAAGTGGGTTAACCATTCAGTAATCAACTGACCCTAAGTTGCTAAGTATACCACAAAAATCTCCAGTTGTAAGAATAAGCTCCACCTTATTAAATTGATTATTTCCCCATCAAATCCTAATAAGCTCATACCATGCATATATCTTACTCATTGCATTCCTTAGATTGCAAGAAGCTGTCCACGAGGAAGACTAGGAGCAAGCTTCTGAGACTGCCATCGAGGATCTCCCCGCAGCCCCAGCAATTGAAGGCAAGCCCTGGTTTTATGCATAATCGTTATATATGTATTTTACTACACTTAATGTTTGTAGGCTTGTACTGTGCACTTAAGTGTAGGAGTTGACTAAAACCCTAGTTGCATGAACTCAGGATTCCTTTTGAGATGGATACTAGTATGCTAGGTCGAGTAGCTGCTTTGCTAATTAAGGATCTCGGTAGAAGTCGAGTGATTTTTCTAGCACTCGCGCGAGGTCAGGAATTGATTGTATTCATATGGATAACAGGATCTATGATGGTCCATGGACTTGGATCCAGGGAGGATGCCTTTTCCATGAGACGGGAAAAGGAACTAAGGATTAATGTGTGGATACCTGAGTTAAGCGTTTGAACGTACTAAGCACATGTCAGGAAATATGGTAACCGGTAAACCTAGTACCTGAGTGAAGCCGGGTGCGGACTTTACCCCTCACGCGACCTAAGACTGGGTCTCCCATGCTAGCTATGGTGGGTACAAGTGCGGCCACTGCACGGCGGCGACCGGGGTCAGTGGAGCATTGTATGCCAAGGCGGTGAGGCCTGGCCGCGAATCGGGGAATCGATGGGGACGATTGACGTGTGTGGGGAAGGAGTGCCCTGACATGTCGTGTGTTTAGGTTTATCCTTGCAAGGATAAAACTCGATTCGAATCATCTGCTTCTCGCAGCTAATGAGACTGCTTGACCCCTTGTACTACATTGAGTAAGAAGTGAAATGATGTTTTACATGAGATAACTTGTTGATTGTACTAAATGATTGTTACCATGTATGCTTAGAAGGAGAAAACTTAGCTAAATTAATAATGCTAGAATTGAAAAGCTAAAATTTCTTTTAGACTAAGCTAGTGCTTTTGGCAAACCAAACCCCTCAGCCAAACAGCTACACGGTCTAGAGGTAGAGGAGTAGATTCCTCACAACGGGTAAGTCTAGCTGAGTATTGGTATACTCAGCCTTGCTTGTGGCATAATTTTTGCAGGTACGCTTCAGGATATGGTTGATGGTGTGACATGGCCTACCACCCTGCCACCGGGTTGGACGGTCGAGTGGGATGCTGCTCCAGCAGGAGAGGAGCAGGAGGAATAGTGGGCTAGGCCTTGCCCTATTCCTCGCTTTCGACGACATCGATTATCCGCTGCAATTTATTCTGTGAACTTATATGAGCTACTTGAAAAACTCCGATTTATGTAATAACTCTAGTACTTTAATTGTGGTTTCCTGTTTTATTGCATTTCTTCTATGACTCTCCTTCGAGTTAGTTTGTGGTATTTGATCCTGGTTAAGTAGCTTTATCAGACTAGATCTAAGGGACTGACGGGTTATTCCGATTTAAGTGTGTTGCGGCCCCTGAGGCACGACTTAGGCACTTAAGCTGGAATAATTCAGGAGGTTCTGCCATAGCTGGTATCAGAGCAAATACCACCACAGAGAAGAACAATAAACCATGAATACCAATTTTCAAAAATCTAAAATTTGCTTAGAAACTAGTGGGAATCGTCAGGACTAGACCGCTAGACCTAGGACAAAAGGCCTTAGGAATAGTGGGAGAAATAGGTGGCAAAATAAGTAGGCCCTATGGGCTAGTCCCTAGCTTTTGAAGGATGCCCTAAGAGCACCCTTTTATTCAGAGAGGAGATATTATTTCCAGCATGCATGCATTATAAAACTAAAGAGACGAAAAGCTAAAGGAGTAAAAATTTGAGCTAACCCGTTTCCTTTTAAAACACCTAGGTTCCTTTTATTTTCTTCTTCCACCATGATCTTCACACCTGCTGCCCTTCCGCAGATGACCTCACCTACCCCCCCGCCAGTGGAGGAGACACTCGTTTCCGATCTGATTTCCTTTCTCACGATGGCTTTCCTTCCATCTTGTGGGAAGTGCTTAACTCCTGCCATTTGCCCTACGCCCCCTTTGTACACAGTGCAACTGTACGAGGAGCATCGGGTGCCAAGTTGCCAAGTCTGGCTGACTCTGTAGGCTCATCCCCTTCAGCCAGGTTGGCAGTTCTCTTGACTCCGAGACGATTGGATTTAGGACGGACGACACCACGGAAGTGGCAGCTATGAAGACCCTGATGACTTTCTGTGGATACGATCCCTTGGAGATGGTGATGCACCCACTGGGACTCTTCCCTGCTAAAAAGAAGGATGACCCCATGTGGTGCAACCGCGTGAGCAATGTAAAGGACGTATGGGCGATGTATCCTAACTTGGTTGGGAGGGTCACTTTTCAGTGCATGAATGCGCTGTATCTCCTTCAGACCCTGCAGAGCGACGCTATGGCACATCTTGCTAACCTCGCTCAAACCACCAAGCTCACCCTCGACAGCCGAGAGGACTTCGTGTCGACTTGTCCTCCGAGTTGGTAGAGAAGGACCTATAGGTGGAGAGGCTGAGCCAGTGCATCACCACCTTGGAGCAGCAGGTGGAGATCTGAGACAACACCATTGATGTCTTAGAGAACCAGCTCCATGATGTGCAGTAGGAACTTGAAGAAGCTAATGACCACCTAGACATGCATCACTTGGAGATGGAGGCCAATGAGGCCAGAAGCGAGGGAGAAGAGGCTCTTGAGGAATTAGGACCTGTGGGGGACAGATATCCCCCGGGTCCACCAGAAGGATAAAAGACCTCACGAAGGGCCCAAGGGCTCCATAATTCATGAGGTCATCTCCTGGTGGGCCTGGGAGAGACGACCAGTGAAGCGGATCGACACAAGGCCGGATCGGTGTAAGCCCAGACGGCCCAACGACTTCGAGCAAGTAATCACAACAGAGACCCGATCTTCCCGCGTTGGAGCCCCGTACGACGGAACCGAGCGAGGATGGGTCGGCGGAACTATAGGAAGATAGACTCAATCGGTTCACTATTTCTTAGGTGCACGTGGTTATCATATCTGCATGTACTGCATGTATTCAGTCATCCACCCCAACTCTCTACATTCCTCGCACCAGAGAACTACCTTGTAACCCACCACATAAAGCACTCTCGCAAGGACGTAGGGTGTTACGCATTTCAAAGCGGCCCGAACCTGTAAACCATTGTCTACTGTTTCTCGTGCAACCGGCACGAACCATTGAGCTACAATCGATAACCCCGTCCTACTTCTAAAAGCACCTTGAGGGGTAACCCCGGGTGTACGGTCGGACCCAAAACACCGACAGCTGGCGCGCCAGGTAGGGGGTGTGTCGTTGATCCAAGCTAGCTCAATGGCCGTCACCTTCCTGCACAAGATCGTCTTCCGCCCTGGGTCCACATTCTGCTTCGGAACCATCTCATCTGTAGCGGATGAGGAGAGAACTCTGCATCACATTGCGGATCCGACGGAGAGAAGATCGTCCTCAAAAATTTCCAGGAAAATCGGGGCAAGGCAGGGAAAGGCGCAACCTCCAATGCTCCGAAAAAAGATCGCCTCTGGCAAGCCAGAGGCCCAGGGTCCGTCAACCCGGAAAACTCCACTGTCTACCTATTCGACGAAAGAATGGACACAAATCACAAGAAAGAAAGAAACAAATAAAATTGGGAGGAAGCAGTTGTTCTTTGTAAAGCCCAAAATTGGTATAAGACAATAATAATAATAATAAAATAAATAAATAAATAAATAATTGAGTGTTTTAGGGATTTCTTGATTTCCTTCTTTCATACTTAACTAATGGCATTAGTTTATGCAAATAGAAAATAAATAAATAAAGAAATCAAAGAAAGTGGAAAGATCTTCATATGAATTAGATTTCTTTTACTAATATGGTTGAGGGACATTCTTAAGGAGGGTAAGTAAAATCACCTTTTAATGAAGGTTACACATTAGAATTTATTTCTCCTAAAAATAATCTTTATGGCTTGTATAATGAGAACAATTGCTAAAAGGGATAATAAATAACAAAAATTATACTTTTGAATTCATATTGGAGTTTTGTCTATGCACATAAATTGTTTTAAGCTTGAACTCTATTTACATTTAATTCGAATTAGAATTTAAAAACCTAATTTGAAATTAGGATTTAAATATGAAATCAGGAAAATAAAAGAAAAAGAAATGTGGTTGTACCTGTAGCCGGGCCAACATTCCCCTCTGCCGGCCCATTCCTCTCCTATTTCCCTCATCAGGCGCGGCCCACATCCCCTCAGCCCGCATGTCGCCCTCCCTCAATCCAGAATCTATGCGCTCGCTAGCTGCTTCCTAAGCACCTAAGACAATGGCGTGTGGGTCCATGCCGTCAGATGTCTCCCCCACCAAATACCGGATCTCAACAGAAAGCAGAACAGGGCGGATGCGATCCGTAGAAATCGTAACAAACCTAGGCATTGAACTGACCCGGATTCTCTATGCTCGGTGTATAAAGGCGGATACGTGACCCCTGAATCATAGCCATCGTAAGCTGCATCAAGAAGAGATAGCCGGGGGGATCATCGCCGTGGGAAGGTTCGCCGTTGCTGGTAACTCTTGCCTGCACCGGCATTAATGGATCAATGGGAGATAAGGCAGGATCGCCAGCACGCAGGGATTGTAATTGAGGTTGATTCAGAGCACGAAAGGCCATGGCGCGAACGACATTTTCATTGATTGCGCAGCATCCGCGCAGTGCCATGGGACATCCTCTCTAGGTTGATTTTTTTGATCGATGCTCGGTAATTATTACCTCCCTAAATTCGATTTCATCTGTGCTACGCTTAGCACTCTTAGATTAGAGTATAGAGGCTGGATAAATGAAATTGCATCCGTCGTTGGGCTCTTTAGGCTGCGCCCTATTTCCAGCACCGTTGCTTGCTGTGGGTGGAAGACGGTACACCAGCCATTGGATCCCAAGCAGGTGCCGCGATCGACCCTCTGGCCGATACGGTCGGGTTGTTGTTAGGTCCGTTGGATCTCCATTGGACGCCCGTGATTGATCGCGCTGGTTTAAAATATGGGTCGTAGATTGCGAACCCTGTGGTCCGGATTGAATACCAGTTCACATAGTACGCTAATCTAATCTGTGTCGTTCAACTGTGATCCGATGGATGAGATCCGAGGATACCCCTTCGGGCTGGGAATTTTTCTGAAGAAACCTTAAGTCTTTAATGAATTAACCCGCCGTTCCCCGCGGGATACTTCTGAGTCTAAGGCATTTTTATGGAATAGCCCCTGTGTTTCTCTGGTTTTGTGCGCCCAGTCCAGAGAATTAGAAAATTTAGTAAAAGTAATTAGAAAATGATTTTTAATGTGTAAATAAATGATAGAAACCTGTATAATTCTTGGAAAATTCATATTAATTCCAAATTGACCCATTCCAGTTCCTATAATTTTGTTTTAATATTGTTCATCACTCAGTAATACTGTTTTAGCATGAAACTCATAATGAAATTTATCTCTTAATTAATTTTGTATCAAACACATAAAACCTTTAGAAATTCATAACTTAAAATCCATAACTCCAAATGACTCATTCCAGTGGCACTTATTTTGTTTAAATATTGTTTATCACCTAGTACCTTTGTTTAACCATGAAATTTGAATTAAAATTGTTCAATTGAAGTAATCTATTCTAGGTGCTAAACAATTTCAGAAATTCTTAACTCAATAACCGTAACTCCGTTTTAATCCATTCTAGTTGCATTAGTCTCACAATAATATCTATTATCATCTGGTAACTTTGTTTTGTCATGAGACATAGGTTAAAATGTTGCACTTAGTATATTATATACTTAACCACGTGGATCTTCAGAAAACCATAACTTCTTAACCGTAGCTCCGAATTTAGCGATTCTCGGACTCGCAATCTCGTAGCGACGCGTAGGTTATTATTATGCAGTTTGTTCTCATGTTTGGAGTGATGTTAATTTTGCCTATACAATGTTTGTCTATATTGCTACGACTAGCAGTGAGGTCACGTGTCATCCGAAGATCATCCTGGTACCTGGAATCTCAAGTCCCAGGCAAGTTGTGCCCTTGATCACTTCTTTTACCCACTCATGTTCTAATTAATCATAATGATCTGCATAGGTTAATTTTGATGGGACCCAATAGGTTACCCTAGTTTGTCTATCTTTATACCTTGTTTACCACTGAACTATTTGGGTAGTACTTGCTAGTGCTTTATGTGGTTTTGGGTATGAAGATACATTATTCATGATCACACTTTTATTATCTGTTTATTATTACTGTTCATGATAAAATCATTATGTTAATTGGAACATGGAGCGACCACCCGGGAAAACAGTGCTGCCACAAGGGTTTAATGGGACGCCCTTGGCTGATTAATTAGGAAAGCTAGTAGAAGACTACCTTACCCGAAAGGGGCAAGGGTAGTAGGGGAGTGGTCAGTGTAGGGAGGCCCTTGGGATGATTTTGCTGCGATGGCGGTCATGCAAGGGGTCCCTGCATTGGAGCTTCCTATAAACTGTAGCGGGTTTTCTGAACTAGTGGAACTTTGTAAAGGCCTCGTAGGGTTACCCTGCCTCGCCTCCTCGGTAGAGGTGTATGGGAAGTCGCGATCCCTTGGCAGATGGGTAACATGATTTGTGGGTAAAGATGTGCAACCTCTGCAGAGTGTAAAACTGGTATACTAGCCGTGCTCACGGTCATGAGCAGCTCGGACCCTCACATGATTAATTTATGGAACTAAATTAAATTTGTCATATGCATTGCATCGCAGGTGATGTTGTTACTTTTGTTCTACTACTTAATTGGGTTGGTATTTACTTATACTTAGTAATTGCTAATAAAATTTTGACCAACTTTAAAAGCAATGCTCAGCTCTAACCATCCTCTTTGGTAAGCCTTACACTTCACGTGAGCTCTCACCTTTGGCGAGTTCATACACATTATACCCCACAACTTGTTGAGCTATGAACATATGTGAGCTCACTCTTGCTGTCTCACACCCCCCCACAGGTCAAGAACAGGTACCGCAGGATGATGCGCATGGAGGATGTTGTGATGTGTTCGTGAGAGATCTAGGCCGTCGTCTCCCAGTCAACTTTGGGTTGCTGGACCGTTGTCTCCTTATAATGTAATTATTTATTTATTTTGTATAGAACTCCTGTTATATAGTAAAGATGTGACATTCGATCCTGTGCCATGATTCATCATATGTGTGAGACTTGGTCCCAGCACACCTGGTGATTATGTTCGCGCCTGGGTCTTGGTGCCCCAAAACCCGGGTGTGACAGAAGTGGTATCAGAGGGATGTTGACTGTAGGACAAAACCCAGATAGAACTGGACAACCATTGTCTACTTACCTTTGCTACTCTGATTCTTTCTAAACTTATCTTAATCTTTTCTCATCTATTTCCGCTTTACTCTGATCATTCTTACCTCTTCTTTCTAAAGACAAATGTGGATTTCGCACTTTGAAATCATGTGCCTAAAGTGACCTTTAAGAATAGGAGACCTACTCTTAGGGACAAAAAATAAAACTATTTTTATAGGTATCTATACGCTTGAGTGTTTGTTCTTATGATACTTGATTGATTTGGATCTTTGATTGAGTGTGATGAGTTGTGGAGTAATGTCCACAATTACATCTGCATATACATATAGGGGAAAAATATACTCATAAAAATAACTAGACAGACTAGATTATCCCTCATTAAAGTATCTAGCCTAATAATATCCATCTCATCTTAAAAGATTCTATCCTACACTCGTAGATCCATCTTATCTTAAAAGACTCTCTCTTATCTTAATAGATCCATCTTATCTCAAAAGATTCTAACATATCCTAATGATATTTATCCTACCCTAGTAAATCTTTATAACTTAAACTAGTTTAATCTAGTCATACCAACCTAATCTAGACTTTATCTAATCTAGTATGATCTAATCTAGGGTGAGTTACTTAATGTTGGTACAAGGAATAGGGCCATACTCCTAATTCACCTAAACCTAAATTGGTGGCTTAGGCCAATCCGATCAATACACAAACACCCTAACCTATATATTTTGATAGGTTGACTAAACTATTTATTTCACAACAAAATATTCTAACCTGCCCAACTAACCTAATGTTTCCTAAAGATTTGTACCTAGCCAACCTAACAAAGCAACTAGACCATGTTTGGTTATAGCACACTCATCCTATGCCATCTACTTATTAGCTAAATGTTCTTATCTACAAGCTATTTTAACTATATGTCAGTAGCTCGGATGATGATGTCAAGACCAAAGATCAAAGATGATCAACCTCGTCAAATCAAGGAAAGATAAGATTCAAGCCAGATTTTCAAAGGAATCAAGATCCACAATCTTTGATGGAGTCTTTTCTTACCTTACTCTTTCGTACCCAAACCCATCTATACTTTAAAGACATCTTATTATCCTACATAATAAAGTGGAATACATACCCATGCTTTCATAACCACTATCTAAATAACATGAAACTTCTTAATTCTTAAACTAATTAGAAGTTAAAGGCTAAATTATAAATAGAGCTTTTTACATCCCTGTCCTTACAGATCTCGAGGACGAGATTTCTGTTAAGGGGGGTAGGATTTGTAAAGCCCAAAATTGGTATAAGACAATAATAATAATAATAAATAAATAAATAAATAAATAAATAATTGAGTGTTTTAGGGATTTCTTGATTTCCTTCTTTCATACTTAACTAATGGCATTAGTTTATGCAAATAGAAAATAAATAAATAAAGAAATCAAAGAAAGTGGAAAGATCTTCATATGAATTAGATTTCTTTTACTAATATGGTTGAGGGACATTCTTAAGGAGGGTAAGTAAAATCACCTTTTAATGAAGGTTACACATTAGAATTTATTTCTCCTAAAAATAATCTTTATGGCTTGTATGAGAGAACAATTGCTAAAAGGGATAATAAATAACAAAAATTATACTTTTGAATTCATTTTGGAGTTTTGTCTGTGCACATAAATTGTTTTAAGCTTGAACTCTATTTACATTTAATTCAAATTGGAATTTTAAAACCTGATTTGAAATTAGGATTTAAATATGAAATCAGGAAAATAAAAGAAAAAGAAATGTGGTTGTACCTGTAGCTGGGCCAACATTCCCCTCTGCCGGCCCATTCCTCTCCTATTTCCCTCTTCGGCGCGGCCCACTTCCCCTCAGCCCGCATGTCGCCCTCCCTCAATCCAGAATCTATGCGCTCGCTAGCTGCTTCCTAAGCACCTAAGACAATGGCGTGTGGGTCCATGCCGTCAGATGTCTCCCCCACCAAATACCGGATCTCAACAGAAAGCAGAACAGGGCGGATGCGATCCGTAGAAATCGTAACAAACCTAGGAATTGAACTGACCCGGATTCTCTATGCTCGGTGTATAAAGGCGGATACGTGACCCCTGAATCATAGCCATCGTAAGCTGCATCAGGAAGAGATAGCCGGGGGGATCATCGCCGTGGGAAGGTTCGCCGTTGCTGGTAACTCTTGCCTGCACCGCCATTAATGGATCAATGGGAGATCGGGCAGGATCGCCAGCACGCAGGGATTGTAATCGAGGTTGATTCAGAGCACGAAAGGCCATGGCGCGAACGACATTTTCATTGATTGCGCAGCATCCGCGTGGTGCCATGGGACATCCTCTCCAGGATGATTTTTTTGATCGATGCTCGGTAATGATTACCTCCCTAAATTCGATTTCATCTGTGCTACGCTTAGCACTCTTAGATTGGAGTATAGAGCGCTGGATAAATGAAATTGCATCCGCCGTTGGGCTCTTTAGGCTGCGCCCTGTTTCCAGCACCGTTGCTTGCTGTGGGTGGAAGACGGTACACCAGCCATTGGATCCCAAGCGGGTGGCCGCCATCGACCCTCTGGCCGATACGGTCGAGTTGTTGTTTGGTCCGTTGGATCTCCATCGGACGCCCAGTGATTGATTGCGCTGGTTTAAAATATGGGTCATAGATTGCGAATCCTGTGGTTCGGATTGAATACCGGTTCACATAGTACGCTAACCTAATCTGTGTCGTTCAACTGTGATCCGATGGATGAGATCCGAGGATACCCCTTCGGGCTGGGAATTTTTCTGAAGAAACCTTAAGTCTTTAATGAATTAACCCGCCGTTCCCGGCGGGATACTTCTGAGTCTAAGGCATTTTTATGGAATAGCCCCTGTGTTTCTCTGGTTTTGTGCGCCCAGTCCAGAGAATTAGAAAATTTAGTAAAAGTAATTAGAAAATGATTTTTAATGTGTAAATAAATGATAGAAACTTGTATAATTCTTGGAAAATTCATATTAATTCCAAATTGCCCATTCCAGTTCCTATAATTTTGTTTTAATTATTGTTCATCACTCAGTAATACTGTTTTAGCATGAAACTCATAATGAAATTTATCTCTTAATTAATTTTGTATCAAACACATAAAACCTTTAGAAATTCATAACTTAAAATCCATAACTCCAAATGATTCATTCCAGTGGCACTTATTTTGTTTAAATATTGTTTATCACCTAGTACCTTTGTTTAACCATGAAATTTGAATTAAAATTGTTCAATTGAAGTAATCTATTCTAGGTGCTAAACAATTTCAGAAATTCATAACTCAATAACCGTAACTCCGTTTTAATCCATTCTAGTTGCATTAGTCTCACAATAATATATATTATCATCTGGTAACTTTGTTTTGTCATGAGACATAGGTTAAAATGTTGCACTTAGTATATTATATACTTAACCACGTGGATCTTCGGAAAACCATAACTTCTTAACCGTAGCTCCGAATTTAGCGATTCTCGGACTCGCAATCTCGTAGCGACGCGTAGATTATTATTACGTAGTTTGTTCTCACGTTTGGTGTGATGTTAATTTTGCCTATACAATGTTTGTCTGTATTTCTACGACTAGCAGTGAGGTCACGTGTCATCCGAAGATCATCCTGGTACCTGGAATCTCAAGTCCCAGGCAAGTTGTGCCCTTGATCACTTCTTTTTACCCACTCATGTTCTAATTAATCGTAATGATCTGCATAGGTTAATTTTGATGGGACCCAATAGGTTACCCTAGTTTGTCTATCTTTATACCTTGTTTACCACTGAACTTTTTGGGTAGTACTTGCTAGTGCTTTATGTGGTTTTGGGTATGAAGATACATTATTCATGATCACACTTTTATTATCTGTTTATTATTACTGTTCATGATAAGATCATTATGTTAATTGGAACATGGAGCGACCACCCGGGAAAACAGTGCTGCCACAAGGGTTTAATGGGACGCCCTTGGCTGATTAATTAGGAAAGCTTGTGGAAGACTACCTTACCCGAAAGGGGCAAGGGCGGTAGGGGAGTGGTCAGTGTAGGGAGGCCCTTGGGATGATTTTGCTGCGATGGCGGTCATGCGAGGGGTCCCAGCATTGGAGCTTCCTATAAACTGTAGCTGGTTTTCTGAAGCTAGTGGAACTTTGTAAAGGCCTCATAGTGTTACCCTACCTCGCCTCCTCGGTAGAGGTGTATGGGAAGTCGCGATCCCTTGGCAGATGGGTAACATGACTTGTGGGTAAAGATGCGCAACCTCTGCAGAGTGTAAAACTGGTATACTAGCCGTGCTCACGGTCATGAGCAGCTCGGACCCTCACATGATTAATTTATGGAACTAAATTCAATTTGTCATATGCATTGCATCGCAGGTGATGTTGTTACTTTTGTTCTACTACTTAATTGGGTTGGTATTTACTTATACTTAGTAATTGCTAATAAAATTTTGACCAACTTTAAAAGCAATGCTCAGCTCTAACCATCCTCTTTTGTAAGCCTTAGACTTCACGTGAGCTCCCACCTTTGGCGAGTTCATACACATTATTCCCCACAACTTGTTGAGCTATGAACGTATGTGAGCTCACTCTTGCTGTCTCACACCCCCCCACAGGTCAAGAACAGGTACCGCAGGATGATGCGCATGGAGGATGTTGTGATGTGTTCGTGAGAGATCTAGGCCGTCGTCTTCGAGTCAACTTTGGGTTGCTGGACCGTTGTCTCCTTATAATGTAATTATTTATTTATTTTGTATAGAACTCCTATTATATAGTAAAGATGCGACATTCGATCTTGTGCCATGATTCATCATATGTGTGAGACTTGGTCCCAGCACACCTGGTGATTATGTTCGCGCCTGGGTCTTGGTGCCCCAAAACTCGGGTGTGACATTCTTTTTGTGCCTCTGCCCTCAAAGGAGAACTGAAAGAAGATCGTCACGACAGCTGCAATATTCTACCCTGACGTCCTCTTCATCGGGAGAGTGGAGTCGCCCCCCATCTCCGACGATGAGCCGACTGCACCCGGAGAGGAACCTCCTCAGCGGGAATCCCGCCGACGAAGGAACCGACGCCGAAATATCCGGCGACATCACAAAGCCGGAGAGCGGGACCCGGCGAAGCCTGTGTCGCGAGACGAGGTCTCAGAAATGGGAGAAACCCCGGAAGAGCGTGTCTTCCGGGAAAGGAGGAATTCCCGACGACGCGATCACCGACGAGCTCAAGAACAGGCCTGAACAGGAAACAAAGCAACATCGGGAAAATCCACTCTTCGGGCGCAACCTGAACCCCGACTTCGCCTGAGCCTTAAACACGCCGAGTGAAGTCGGTGGAGTGCTGGCTCGGATAGCTGACGGTCTCCCTCGGACTCCCGATGCCGAGGGCTACCGACAACTGTTCACTCGAGCAGCCAACCATCTTCTACCTCTCGCACATCCGCCGAATGATCTACGACATGCCATCAACAGTCGGTGGGACGCACGGAGCTCCATCAACGCTTCGCGCGAACGACAACATGAGAGCAAGATCCGCCGCCGGGAAGAATACGACAGGGACCATGGCATCCCATCCCGGAGTCTGGCCACCAGGACCGAGTCGGCAACGGCTTCGACTGGCGGCATGACCCGGGGACGGTCGAGGCACCACAACAACCACTCCCCTCCCTAAGACAGACAACATCCCCGACGACAGGAGGACATGTGTGGAGTGTCGGCACTTACTCCGCGCCTCAGAGCCATTCAATGGCCCCCCTAACTTCAAGGTATCCAACATTGACAAATATGAACCTAAGCAGGTTCCGGGAGGCTGGCTGGCCGTCTACACCACCGCTGCCCGAGCTGCCGGGGCAACCGAGGACGTGATGACCGCGTACTTGCCCATCGTCCTCAGGCAAGATGCACTGCAATGGCTGCGACACCTACCACGACACTGCATCGACGACTGGAGTGATTTTAGTCGATGTTTCATCGCTAACTTCCAGTCCCTCTCCGACAAGCCGGCGCAACCATGGGACCTTAAATCCATCAAGCGCCGGGGGGACAAAACTCTCCGGTCGTACCTCAAAAGATTCCAGACCATGAGAAATCGTATGCCCAAGGTCGCAAAAGAGGCGGTGATTGAAGACTTCTACCAGGGATCCGATGACTCAGCCTTCGTCCGAACCATACTGCAGAAGGCGCCGACTACCTCTGAACAGCTATTCCAGGAAGCCGACCTCTATATCACCGCCGACTGAGCGAGCTCAGGACCTCATCGGAGGAACAAAGCCGGCACCGGCAGCGCCGCGACGCGACACGAACCAACAGCCTAACAAGCGTTGGGAGAAGAGGCCTCGCAAAGAGGTCCATGCCGCCGGATCGCCCGCCTCTCGCGCCCGAGGAGGACCCCAGGGAGGCGAACGCACGCTGGACGACATCCTCGATGCCCAGTGCCTGAACCACAAAGACATGTGCCACACCCTTCGAAACTGCAGAGACTTCAAGCACTCCGTCGGGCACGGCCGACCCTTCCAACCTCTACCCCCTCCTCCGCCGTGGGGAGGACCAGGAGAACCGCGACAACCCCAGCAACAAGAGGAGGGAGGAGGAGGAGCCTTCCCACGTGTCGACAGAGAGGTCAACGTCATCTTCGGTGGACACGGATCGCAGGAGAACAAAAGACAACAAAAGCTCAACGATCACCAAATATTGGTGGCGACCACCGGTCCTCCCGCTCCGTACCGATGGTCGGAGCACCCGATCACCTTCACTCAGGCAGATCAGTGGCTTAACTTCGATCACCCAGGCAAATACCCGCTCCTCGTTGATCCGGTGATCCGAGAGAGCAGGGTGAAGAAGGTATTAGTGGACGGGGGGAGCAGCATCAATGTCACCTTCCCCCGGACGCTCCAAGGATTGGGAGTTCACCTCAAATAGCTCCATGAGCCGGACACACCCTTCTTCGGCATCGTGCCGACTGAAGGAGAGTATCCGCTGGGCCACATCTACATGCCGGTCACCTTCGGGACTCCGGAAAACTACAGAACCGAGTACCTGAGGTTCGAGGTGGCGAACTTCGACTACGGATACAACACCATCATCGGGAAGCCTGGACTAGCGAAATTCATGGCCATTCCACATTACACATACATGATACTGAAGATGCCAGGACCACAAGGGATCATAATTGTGCGTGCTGACTTTCAAGGCACCGCAGAATGTTTCCCGAGTGGCCATCCAGGCGGCCCTCACCACCAAACCGTCAGCGACTTCTTCTGTGCAGGCAAACTCTTAGCCTGAAGAAGACCTCGCGGTACCCGCGAACGAGGCTCAAGCCGCGACCTCTATGCGGCCGATTGAAGAAACCAAAAGGATCAACCTCGGGTTCGCTGATGAACGCAAGACTGCCATCATCAGCTCCAGCCTGGATGACAAATAGGAAGGCGCGCTTGTCCAGTTCCTGCAAGATAACCGAGACGTATTCGCATGGCAACCTGCGGATATGCCGGGAGTCCCGAGAGAACTGGCCGAGCACAAACTGAAGGTCTACCCCCAAGCGAGGCCGATTCGGCAAAAATTACGTCGTTTCACGCCCGACAAGAGAGAGGCCATTCGCGCTGAGCTGGCTCGCTTGGTCGCGGCTGGATTTATTAGAGAGGTGTTACACCCGAGTGGCTAGCTAACCCTGTTCTTGTACTCAAAAAGAATAAGGTGGATTGGCGCATGTGCGTCGACTATACAGATCTCAACAAACACTGTCCAAAGGATCCCTTCGGGCTCCCTAGGATAGATCAGGTGGTAGATTCCACCGCTCGATGTTCTATGCTGTCCTTCTTGGATTGCTACTCTGGGTATCATCAGATTAGCCTGGCAAAAGAAGACGAGGAAAAAACTGCGTTCATCACTCCATTCGGTGCTTTCTGCTATACCTCCATGTCGTTCGGCCTCAAAAACGCTGGAGCGACTTATCAGAGAGCTATTCAAACATGCTTAGCCGATCACTGGGGCAAGCGTGTGGAAGCTTATGTGGACGATGTGGTAATCAAAATAGAAAATTCGGAAAATTTCATTGAAGATTTACAGCTGGTTTTCAACAGCCTACGACGATATAGATGGAAGCTTAATCCCGAAAAATGTGTTTTCAGGGTACCAGCAGGAAAATTACTCGGGTTTATTGTCAGCCACCGAGGAATTGAAGCTAATCCAGAAAAGATCGAAGCTATCATGAGGATGGAGGCACCGCGATCACAGAAGAAAGTTCAAAGACTTACCGGGTGTATGGCAGCCCTAAGCAGATTCATATCCAGGCTGGGAGAAAAAGGCTTACCATTTTATAAGTTACTCAAGAAGGTGGACAAGTTTCAGTGGACTTCATGAGCACAGGAAGCCCTAGACGCATTGAAAAAGTTCTTGACGACACCGCCGGTGCTGAAACCGCCACGACGGGCCACGTCGACTCAACCAGCTAAAGGTTTGCTGCTATATATCTCTTGCACGACTCACGTGGTGAGCACCGCATTGGTAGTCGAGCGAGCAGAAGAAGGACATGCCTATCCAATGCAACATCCTGTTTATTTCATCAGTGAAGTTCTGGGTCCCTCGAAGAAAAAATACCCTCAAGTTCAGAAGCTATTATATGCAGTACTTCTAACTGCACGCAAGCTCCGTCACTACTTCGACGACCACAAAGTCATAGTAGTCTCGGGATTTCTGATAGGAGACATTCTTCACAACAAAGAAGCCATCGGGAGAATAGCCAAATGGGCCTGCGAGCTGGGATCTCACGACATTGAATTTCGACGTCGCACTGCCATTAAAACTCAAGCACTGGTTGACTTTGTATCGGAGTGGACCGAACAACAAGTACCAAATAACCCAGAAACTGCAGAAGTATGGCGAATGTATTTTGATGGCTCGTTAAAGCTGCAGGGAGCAGGCGCAGGGAATCCTTTTTACTGCACCTGGAGGCGAACACCTCAGCTATGCCCTACATTTGTTATTTCCAGCCTCTAACAATGCAGCAGAATATGAAGCTCTGATTCACGGACTGAACATTACTATATCATTGGGCATCAAGAGAGTGATGGTATATGGAGATTCTATGGTAGTCATAAGTTAGATAAACAAAGAATGGGATTGTTCAAGTGATTCCATGGGAAAATACTGCACTACCGTCCGGAAATTAGAAGATAAATTTGAAGGTCTGGAATTTCACCATGTAGAGAGAGATCGAAACACAGCAGCTGATGCGTTGTCCAAGCTAGGATCCAGTCGAACTCAGGTCCCACCTGGAGTCTTCGTTCAAGAAATATCACACCCAAGCATCTCACCGGATCAGGCAGAAGAATGTAATACTTCGAGCCAACCAGAGTCAGATTCTGATGACTGGAGGAGGCCGATCATCAAATATATAAAAAATGAGGAGGAGCCAGATGACAAGAATACAGCCGAGCGCATCGCAAGACAATCAGCTCACTATACACTCATTAGGGAAACACTATACAGAAGGGGTGCATCAGGAGTCCTCATGAAATGCATTCTCTCAGCTACTGGAAACCAACTTCTAGATGAGGTCCATGCTGGGCAATGTGGAGTACACGCAGCATCCAGGACCCTAGGTTGGGAAGGTCTTCAGGTCAGGTTTCTATTGGCCAACAGCGAAGAGTGACGCAGCCGAGTTAGTCCAGAGGTGCGAAGCCTACCAGTACCTGTCAAAACAGCAACATCTACCAGCACAGCAGCTTGCAGACTATACCCATTACTTGGTCGTTCGCGTGCTGGGGATTGGATATGATTGGGCCTTTCAAGAAAGCTCAAGGAGGATACACTCATGTACTGGTGGCTATCGACAAGTTCACTAAATGGATACAGTTCAAACCCATTGCTTCCTTAACTTCAGCTAAGGCAGTGGAATTCATACAAGACATAATATTCAGATTCGGCATACCGAATAGCATCATAACTGACCTGGGATCCAACTTCACAAGTTCAGAGTTCTTTGATTTCTGTGAGCAGAAGAGCATTCAGATCAAATATGCTTCGGTGGCGCACCCAAGAGCCAACGAGCAGGTTGAAAGAGCTAACAGGATGATATTGGAGGCCCTCAGGAAAAAAGTCTTCGATAAAAATGAAAAGTTCGCAGGAAAATGGATAAGGCAGTTGCCCTACATCGTTTGGAGCCTTAGAACTCAACCTAGTCGAGCCCTGCATGGAAATACTCCTTTCTTCATGGTCTACGGTTCAGAGGCAGTACTACCTGCTGATCTCAAGTTTGGGGCGCTAAGGTTGATCTTTGAGAACATAGCAGAAGCTGAAGCTACTAGGCTAGAAGATGTTGATGTACTCGAAGAAGAACGGCTGAACATGGTGATTCAATCAGCGCGATACCAGCAAACTCTGAGGCGCTATCATGATAAGGCCATACGATGTCGATCCTTCGCAGTGGGAGATCTCGTCCTCCACCGAATTCTAACGGGGGAGGGACGGCATAAATTGTCACCTCTATGGGAAGGACCATTCATAGTAGCAGAAGTCACTCGGCCGGGATCATATCGCCTTACTCAGATGGACGGAACAGAAATTGGGAACTCATGGAACATAGAACACCTCAGGAAGTTTTACCCCTAGCTGTATTTCGAAAGTTATTGGGACGACAATGTACTCTGCAAACTTGGAAATATATCATCAATAAAAAGACCTCAAGAGCGCTCGAATTATTCATTGTCGACCTGCATTCTTACTTAACTCAGGGTGACCACTATGCCCTACTAACGGAGCAATCAGCCTAAGTCGGCGATGTCTTAAGTCGGTGCGACATGCTCATGCTTACTTAACTCAGGGTGACCACTATGCCCTACTAACGGAGCAATCGACTTAAGTCGGCGATGACTTAAGTCGGTGCGACATGCTCACGTTTACTTAACTCAGGGTGACCACTATGCCCTACTAACGGAGCAATCGGCCTAAGTCGGCGATGACTTAAGTCGGTGCGACATGCTCACGCTTACTTAACTTAGGGTGACCACTATGCCCTACTAACGGAGCAATCGGCATAAGTCGACGATGACTTAAGTCAGTGCGACATGCTCACGCTTACTTAACTCAGGGTGACCACTATGCCTTACTAACGGAGCAATCGGCTTAAGTCGATGATAACTTAAGACGGTGCGACGTGCTCACACTTACTTAATTCAGGGTGACCACTATACCCTACCAACGGAGCAATCGGCTTAAGTCGGCGATGACTTAAGACGGTGCAACATGCTCGCGCTTACCTAACTCGGGGTGGTCACCATACCGCACCAACAAAGCGATCGGTTGGAGTTGATACTAACTCAAACTGGCGCAACACACTCAGCGCGTATACGGTTACTCATCCAGGGGCGGCCTCTATGTCCCACGAAGAAGTCTCGAAACCATTATGCTGCATTTTACTTCTACAAATGTAGATACTGTTGAATTCTAAACAATAGGAGAACAATAGTAGCATTCAGTACTAAAACGTGTCCTCTAACAAAACATCCCAGCACGTTAACCACGCGCTCAAAGCATACAATGTTTTTCTATTTTGCAACGTTCTTCTCAGGAGCAACCGATGAAGAAGGACGACTGGAGGAATCAGGAGCGGCGTTCACATCTGCCACTATGTCATCAGGGACAACCACACCAGGTCTACTCATTAGAATCCGCCCCGCGCGAATAGCTTTATCCATAGCTTTATCGCGCTGGGCCCTCAGAGTAGCGGAAGTCTCTTCAGCAACCTTGACAGCCAACTGAGCGGTCTCTAGCTCTTGGGCGACGGATTTCTTGGAAGCACGCAGATTCTTGATGACAGCATCTTTGGCCGATATCAACTGCTTGAGGCAAATCACGTCATCCAAGGATTCCTGCAGCTTATAACGAAGATTGTCTAACTCCTCCCTGGTGAAGCGATGACTTCTCTCCAAGATGGTTAGCGAGTTGCTGGAGTCACGGTATAGTCTGTCAAGATTGTCACGAGAAGTAACAAGGGCACGTTTTTCTTCCTGCAAACGGGAATCAGCTTCCTCAAACGTCAAGCAAGCAATAAGAACATAGCAAAACAAAGCCCGGATTCATAGGTCACCTTTTCAGAGTCGAGCTGAGCGCAGAGAGTAGAGTTCAGCATGTTAGTGTCATTCAGAGAAGCAGAGACCTGGGCCAGCTCTGTCTGACTTTGGGAATACTTTTCCTCAAGATCAGAGCACCGCCGGACCAGTTTAGCTTGACCTTGAGAATGTTTTTCTTCAATATCAGAATACTGCTGAGTCATATCTTGCGAGAAATAGTCAAGCAAAGGTGTTAAAATAAGAAGCAGTTTAATAAGGTAGCCAAAAGGAAGCAAAAGAGCACTGACCAGCATTCGCCGCCTCTAAGTCAGAATCACGCTGCTGAAGTAGCACCGGATTCCAACGTGCCAGACACAAAGCTCCTTCTGGGACAGAAGCACCCTGCAACCTCAACCGACTAGACATCTCATCGACCAACGTCTGGCATTAAAAAGCAGGCAAGCATGAGAATAATTATCTGCTTGGGTAAAAGTCAGACCAGAAGAAACCAAAATACCTGGAAGTTGGAGAAGAAGGAGGCGACTCCCAAATCGTGCGAGATCAACTGATGGCTCGGCAAAGGATCACCATCTGGAGCAACTTGCAATGATTCAGCAGGGACCAATTCAGTGTCATCAGCAGAACCCAAAACTTTGTCATCAGGTACGCTGGCCTCTAAAGCGACCCCTTGACCAAAGGCTTGGGCTGTCACCATGCAACCAGAGTGTGGATGAGAAGACCCTACGTGAACATCCATGGAAGTGCAAGAGGGAGAACCCGCTCAGACACCCTCGAGGGCTAGGGTCATAGCTTGTGCTACCCATCCAAGCTGGATCATCTCCGGTAACACCCTTGGGGGCTGGGCAGTAGCTTGCGCTACCCATCCGAGCCGGATCATCTCCGGCAACCCCCTCGAGGGCTGGATAAGCGCCAGCACCATCATTGAGGGCTGAGTTCTCTGCAGCAGCTACCTCTAAGGCTGAAGGTCCCTCAGTCACTTCCATGGGAGCAGGGCAATCCAAACCAGCTTCCTGACCCTCAAGACCGCGCTCCAAGGTCGATGAGGCGTGGGACGCTGCCCGGGAGGACCCCAACCCAGCGTCGAGCACATCAACACAAACATCCATCGTGCCACCATCTGCCGGTTCTGATAACAGATCTTTTGGAATCATGTCCTCAAGAGTCTGATCAAAGTTCGCTAGAGATAATTCTTGCAGACCAATGAGGGCAGACAAGGCCGGAAAAGGAACACCGCTACTTTCCCCACTAGCTATGTAACGATGGCTGTTCTTCCGAATCAGAGGGATTTCGTCCTCTTCTTCATCATCCTCATCAATAAGACGGACAGCACACCCATTGGGATCAGCGTCGGACGGGTCACTCCCATTGGGATCAGCTTTAGTGAATTCAGGCACTAGCACTTCCTCAGCAACAGGAGCAGAAGGACTGGCACCCTGATCCAAGCTAGACACCCGACGAAGACGTCTTTTCTTCTTTTTCTCCCCCTCAGCAGGAAAAGAGGCTTGAACGGCTCGGCGAGAACGTTTTGGACGAACATTGACAGACTTCTGAGCATCCAAAGCTTTGTCAACCCCAGGAATGGGCACCACCGCCAATGTTTCAGCAGGAGCGGCATCGAAAGAATCCCCAGCCAACATATCCAGCATAACACCTATCTCTGCATCACTGGGATCCAAAGGCACCTCAAAATGAACCTGCCGTTCATCATCAGGAATTTCTTCAAGCGAAGCAACCAAAGCGCTAACTTCTTCGGCAGAGGGTCGCACTCTAAGGCCCAAACCGCCATCACGAGCAGGAGGATTTGACACAAAATGGATGAAGGCCTTGGAAGGAGGCAGGTTCCAGGTCGAATACGCAACAGGGGCGCCAACATTTGATACCTTGCCCCTGAGTATCATTTCGAGCCGGCTTACCAAGTCCACAGCAGGAATTCTTCTGTTGGTAACCCGGGTTGAGTCAGCCAGGTCCTCGGTACAGATAGGCTGGGTGTGCCCTGTCTTTCAGTGGCTGAATATTCTTGAAGACTAAGTCAGCAACCACAGCCTCTGCAGTCAGACCTCTCTCCTTCAATAATCCAACTTCAGCCAACAGAGCCCCTGCCTCGGCCACCTCCTGGTCTGTGGGGGATTCGGTCCAGCTCGGAGTGCGAACATCCGGCTGTCTCCCTGACTGTGGTGGGAGGGAATTCCCATGATTCTCCATGATTAACCACTCTAAGCGCCATCCTTTGATGCTGTCCTTGAGTGGGATGTCAAGGTAATCAGTCTTCCTCCCACGGCGCATCTCCAATCTCACGCCCCCTACCAGTTGGTGCTGCCCTCCGGCCATCCCAGGCCGACAATGGTACAAGAACTTCCACAGGCCAAAGTGCGGCAGAACGCCAAGAAAAGCCTCACATAAATGAACAAAGATGGAGATTTGTAGAATGGAATTGGGGTTCAGATGGGTCAGATTCAAGTGATAGAAATAAAGGAGACCAGCGGAAAAAGGGAGAAATAGGAAGAGCAAGGCCGTGAAGGAGGAATGGAACGTAAACAACAGACTCATGGGTGTCTTCTATTGGAACAGTGACCCCACAACAGATCCGCTAGGAACAGAGCTCTTTCGGAGGAAGAACTCTGATGGACACGAGATGGAGAAGGTCAGACTCAGAAACAACAGACATATGGTTACCTGCGAAAGGCAACTGGCTATTGGGATCGATGGGGGGAATGACAGCAACAGACGAACTCGAGGCTTTCCGCTTGGGCGCCATCTCAACCTCGCTGGCGAGCGGAAGCAGAATCGCAAAACGGCAGAGAGAGCCTGGATGCAGGAAAGCAAGAACTAGGGCACGGAATGTGGAGACACGCAACAATGCAGTACATATGGGGTCTTCCCAGGCCAGATGCCGTTTCCAAAAAGTGCCCAGTCATCACCCAGCGGTTATTTCTAAAACGCTGGCGTGCCATGTCATCACCCAGCGGTTATTTCTAAAACGCTAGCGTGCCATGTCATCACTCAGCTGCTATTTCTAAAAAAGCTGGCGTGTCATGTCATCACTCGGCCGTTATTTCCAAAACGGCCGACACGGCCCAAATTGACTCAGTTGTTGTCTCTAAAAACGCTGACATTACCTGACTTCACTCGGCTATTACCTTCAAAGTGGCCGATGCGGCCCGTTCTAACTCGACCGTTACCTCTAAAACGCCGACGTCGCCATCAGTAACTCGGCTGTTACCTCTAAAATGCCGACGTCGCCGTCAGTCACTCGGCTGTTACCTCTAAAATGGCAACGTTGCCGTCAGTCACTCGGCTGTTACCTCTAAAACGCCGACATTGCCATCAGTCACTCGGTCGTTGCCTCTATAACGTTGATATCACCAGTAACCACTCAGTAGTTAATTCTAAAAACACCGATGTGGCCCGGCCATCATTCGGGCGCTACTTCAGAAGCGCTAATGTTGTCAATAATAACTCGGTCGTCGCCCCTAAAAGCGACAATGTGACACCGAGTGACTCGGCCATTGCTTCTGAGGCACCGACGACGCAGAGAAAACGAACGGAAGAATGATTCAAGAACTCCAAGTTACTACTCAAGCATAGCAGACAGAGAACATCATGGACAATAAATATTGCAACGATCATCAACTGACCAGGAGGCAAAGTAATTAACACAGGAGGAGACGAAATCGTTCTTCATAAAGGGAAGCTACAGAACTTACAAATCAACTCATTATGAGTTGATACTTCCCTACTACTACATTATTTCACTATTACTATTTCTACTACTAATCTACACTAACATCTAAAACCAGTGGCATCTAGCCACTGGCCTGGTTGCTGCCCCTGCTGCTGCCCTTGCCGCCGCTGCCACCGTCGCCGCCGCCGCCCTTGCCGCTGCCGTCGCCGCCGTCACCGTCGCCTCCATCGTCGTCGCCGTCTCCGCCATCGCCGCCGCTGCCCTCCTCGGACGAGTCCGAGGAGTCCTCCTCGTCCGAGGAGTACTCCGACTCATCCGAGCCCTCGAGCCCGGCGCGCTCGACGGCCCGGATGTAGGTCCAGACCTCCGCGGCAATCCCCTGGGAGTCGTCTGAATCATCAGACGATACCGGAGGAGAGACGGGGGCCGGAGATCCCTCGGACTCGAAGGAGAACTCCTCCTCTGAGTACTCTGAGTTGCCGAAGTCCTCCGAGGGAGGAGTCGGCTCACGTTTGCGCTTGTCACCAGAGCGAGGCGAAGAACCGCTACCTTTCTTACCCTTGCCCATGGTGGAGAAGAAGGAAGAAGAAGAGAGCAAGCAGCAGAGAGCAGTAAGAGATATGAACATGCCGGGGAAGCAAGAACACTATTTATAGAAGAAGAAGGCAACCACTCACCTCCTACCACGGCCACTGAACAGTCGCAAAAGTTCAATATGCAATTCAAATCGTCTGAAGACACGTCAGGCGGCTGACGCCGTTTCACGCAACACAACACCCATTGGGACTCCAGTCAACTGCGCGGGCGATATGATTACACCCACGGTCACATCAAGTTACTACTCAGAAGCAGTTTGCTAAAACACTCAGCGTCCCAAGCCGTCCCTTGCCTACACCCATTGGGGGGGGACGCCCAGGAATTATCGGTATATTTTTCAAAACTGTCACATCCGTGCAGTACGTGCAATGAATACTTCAAGACAAAAGTGAGATATCAACAAGGATCAAAGGAAAGCCAAATATAGCCAACAAGGTACAAGTCTAATCGACAGAAGCATTGAAGCAAGAAGTGATAAAGAAGACTAGCCTAGGGTCACCTGTCGAACGTCCAATCAGTCACAGATCAAATAAATTGCACTGCCTAGCAAGATATGGGCAGATCACGAACTCGGCCTCAAAGACAAAATATACGCTGACCTCTAAAGCATAATATCAATAACATAGTGCTGACCTCCAAGGCATTCGACAAGAAGGGAAGAAGATTACTGGAAAAAGGCATAAAATGAAGATCTTCGAGTGGATTATTTTCGAAAAATCCACTCGAAGCTCGGGGGCTACACCCATTGGGAGCACCTTCGGTGCCCCCAATGAATCATCATCTCAGATCAAGACAATGCTGACCTCTAAAGCATAGGGTGCGATCAATACAAGGCTGACCTCCGACAAAGTACAAGTGGAAGATGAAAGTGATTTCTGATAATACTCAAAGTGAAGACCTTTGAGTGGATTATTTTCAAAAATCCACTCGAAGCTTGGGGGCTACACCCATTGGGTGCACCTTTGGTGCGCCCAATGAAGTTCGAAGCCCTACAGTACGAAATGCTGACCTCCAAAGCAAGAGTCTGAGACAGAACACCAAATTTCGAGCAATAAAAGCAGAAGAAGGCAGTGAAAAATTATTTTTATCGGACCACTCAGAATTTAGAAGCGTTGTGAAAGTCGCCTAGAGGGGGGGGGGTGAATAGGGCGAAACTGAAATTCTCAAAAATAATCACAACTACAAGCCGGGTTAGCGTTAGAAATATAATCGAGTCCGCGAGAGAGGGCGCAAAACAAATCGCAAGCGAATAATGAAGTGAGAAAAGCGGATTTGTTTTACCGAGGTTCGGTTCTCTCAAACCTACTCCCCGTTGAGGAGGCCACAAAGGCCGGGTCTTTTTCAACCCTTCCCTCTCTCAAACGGTCCCTCGGACCGAGTGAGCTTCTCTTTCTCAAATCACATGGGAATCAAACTTCCCGCAAGGACCACCACACAATTGGTGTCTCTTGCCTCAATTACAAGTGAGTGTTTGATCACAAGAAAGAATGCCAAAGAAAAAGAAGCGATCCAAGCGCAAGAGCTCAAATGAACACTACAAATCACTCTCTCTAGTCACTAGGGCTTTGTGTGGAGTTGGGAGAGGATTTGATCTTCTTTGGTGTGCTTTGCAATGAATGCTAGCTCTTGTATAGTGATTGGAAGCTGGAAAACTTGGATGCCTTGAATGTGGGGTGGTTGGGGGTATTTATAGCCCCAACCACCAAACTAGCCGTTTGGTGAGGCTGTCTGTTCGATGGCACACCGGACAGTCCGGTGCACACCGGACATGTCCGGTGCGACAGCCACGTCACCAAATAGCTGTTGGGTCACCCGTTGGAGCTCTGTCTCTGCGCCCGCCTTGATGTCCGGTGGCGCACCGGACATGCACTGTAGAGTGTCCGGTGCGCCTGCTCCCGCGTGCCTGACGACTGCGTGCTTCTGGCGCGCATTAAATGCGCCTGCAGGTGACCGTTGGCGCGAAGTAGCCGTTGCCCCGAGGTTGCACCGGACAGTCCGGTGTACACCGGACATGTCCGGTGAATTTTAGCGGAGCAGCCTTTGCGAATTCCCGAGACTGGCGAGTTCCTGAGCCGCGTCTCAAATGAGCACCGGACACTGTCCGGTGTACACCGGTCAGTCCGGTAAATTTTAGAGCGCTGACTCTGGAAATTTCCCGAGGGCGACGAGTTTGAGTTGAGGTCCTCTGGTGCACCGGACACTATCCGGTGGCACACCGGACAGTCCGGTGCGCCAGACCAGAGGAGCCTTTGGTTGCTCCTTTGCCCTTTTGTTGAACCCAACACATGGTCATTTTATTGGCTAAGTGTGAACCTTTTGCACCTGTATAACTTATACACTAGAGCAAACTAGTTAGTCCAATATTTGTGTTGGGCAATTCAACCACCAAAATTATTTAGGGACTAGGTGTAAGCCTAATTCCCTTTCAATCTTCCCCTTTTTGGTGATTGATGCCAACACAAACCAAGGCAAATATAGAAGTGCATAATTGAACTAGTTTGCATAATGTAAGTGCAAAGGTTGCTTGGAATTGAGCCAATATAAATACTTACATGATGCGCATGGATTGTTTTCTTTGTTTTTGACATATTGGACCATATTTGCACCACAAGTTTTGTTTTTGCAAACTCTTTTGTAAATTCTTTTCAAAGTCCTTTTGCAAGATAGTCAAAGGTAAATGAATAAGGTTTTGCAAAGCATTTTCAAGTTTTGAAATTTTCTTCCTTTGTTCCAAATGCTTTTCCTTTGACTAAACAAAACTCCCCCTCAAATAAAGTCTCCTCTTAGTGTTCAAGAGGGTTTTAAGACATCAATTTTGAAAATACTACTTGCTCCCCCTTTAGAGCACAAAGAGATACCAATTTTGAAATTTTTCATCCGATTGACAAACATTAGTTTTAAAATTAGGGTGGTGGTGCGGTCCTTTTGCTTTGGACTCATATTTTCTCCCCCTTTGGCATGAATCGCCAAAAACGGAATTATTAGAGCCCTTAGAGGTACTTTCTCCTCCTTTGGTCATAAAATAAATGAGTGAAGATTATACCAACGTTGGAGAGAGATGCGGAGCGACGGCGAAGGATGAGTAGTAGAGCGGAGTGGAAGCCTTTGTCTTCGCTGAAGACTCCAATTCCCTTTCAATATACCTATGACTTGGTTTGGAATACACTTGAAAACACATTAGTCATAGCATATAAAAGAGACATGATCAAAGGTATTCTTATGAGCTATGTGTGCAAGTTTAGCAAAAGAAATTCCTAGAATCAAGAATATTAAGCTCATGCCTAAGTCTGGTAAAAGATTGTTCATCAAGTGGCTTGGTAAAGATATCGGCTAATTGATCTTTAGTGTTAATGTATGAAATCTCGATATCCCCCTTTTGTTGGTGATCCCAAAGAAAATGATACCGAATGGCTATGTGTTTAGTGCGGCTATGCTCAACGGGATTATCCGCCATGCGGATTGCACTCTCATTATCACATAGAAGAGGAACTTTGGTTAATTTGTAACCGTAGTCCCGCAGGGTTTGCCTCATCCAAAGCAATTGCGCGCAACAGTGGCCTGCGGCAATATACTCGGCTTCGGCTGTAGAAAGAGCGACCGAATTTTGCTAGACACCAAGGATCTTCCCAAGAACTGGCAAGTCCCCGATGTGCTCTTTCTATTAATCTTACACCCCGCCCAATCGGCATCCGAATAACCAATCAAATCAAAAGTGGATCCCCGAGGGTACCAAAGCCCAAACTTAGGAGTATAAGCCAAATATCTCAAGATTCGTTTTACGGCCGTAAGGTGTGATTCCTTAGGGTCGGCTTGGAATCTTGCACACATGCAAACGGAAAGCATAATGTCCGGTCGAGATGCACATAAATAAAGCAATGAACCAATCATCGACCGGTATACCTTTTGATCCACGGTCTTACCTCCCGTGTCGAGGTCGAGATGCCCATTTGTTCCCATGGGAGTCTTGATGGGCTTGGCATCCTTCATTCCAAACTTCCTTAGAATGTCTTGAGTATACTTTGTTTGGCAAATGAATGTGCCCTCTTGGAGTTGTTTGACTTGAAATCCTAGAAAATACTTTAACTCCCCCATCATAGACATCTCGAATTTCTGTGTCATGATCCTACTAAATTCTTCACATGTAGATTTGTTAGTAGACCCAAATATAATATCATCAACATAAATTTGGCATACAAACAAATCATTATCAAGTGTTTTGGTGAATAAAGTAGGATCGGCCTTGCCGACTTTGAAGCCATTTACAATAAGGAAATCTCTAAGGCATTCATACCATGCTCTTGGAGCTTGCTTGAGCCCATAAAGCGCCTTAGAGAGCCTATAGACATGGTTAGAGTACTCACTGTCTTCAAAGCCGGGAGGTTTCTCAACATAGACCTCCTCCTTGATTGGTCCATTGAGGAAAGCACTCTTCACGTCCATTTGATAAAGCTTGAAGCCATGGTAAGTAGCATAGGCCAATAATATGCGAATTGACTCAAGCCTAGCTACGGGTGCATAGGTTTCACCAAAATCCAAACCTTCGACTTGTGAATACCCCTTGGCCACGAGTCGAGCTTTGTTCCTTGTCACCACACCATGCTCGTCTTGCTTGTTGCGGAAGACCCACTTGGTTCCTACAACATTTTGATTAGGACGTGGAACTAAATGCCATACCTCATTCCTTGTGAAATTGTTGAGCTCCTCTTGCATCGCCATCACCCAATCCGAATCTTGAAGTGCTTCCTCTACCCTGTGTGGCTCAATAGAGGAAACAAAAGAGTAATGTTCACAAAAATGTGCAACACGAGATCGAGTAGTTACCCCCTTATGAATGTCGCCGAGGATGGTGTCGACGGGGTGATCTCGTTGTATTGCTTGGTGGACTCTTGGGTGTGGCGGCTTTGGTTGTTCATCCTCCTTGTCTTGATCATTTGCATCTCCCCCTTGATCGTTGCCGTCATCTTGAGGGGGCTCCTCTCTTTGATCTTCTCCTTCATCAACTTGAGCCTCGTCCTCATTTTGGGTTGGCGGAGATGCTTGCGTTGAGGAGGATGGTTGATCTTGTGCATGTGGAAGCTCTTCGGATTCCTTAGGACACACATCCCCAATGGACATGTTCCTTAGCGCTATGCATGGAGCCTGTTCTTCACCTATCTCATCAAGATCAACTTGCTCTACTTGAGAGCCGTTAGTCTCATCAAACACAACGTCACAAGAAACTTCTACAAGTCCTGAGGACTTGTTAAAGACTCTATATGCCCTTGTGTTTGAGTCATATCCTAGTAAAAAGCCTTCTACAGTTTTAGGAGCAAATTTAGATTTTCTACCTCTTTTGACAAGAATAAAACATTTGCTACCAAAAACTCTAAAATATGAAATATTTGGCTTTTTACCGGTTAGGAGTTCATAGGATGTCTTCTTGAGGATTCAGTGTAGATATAACCGGTTGATGGCGTAGCAGGCGGTGTTGACCGCCTCAGCCCAAAACCGATCCGGTGTCTTGTACTCATCAAGCATGGTTCTTGCCATGTCCAATAGAGTTCGATTCTTCCTCTCCACTACACCATTTTGTTGTGGGGTGTAGGGAGATGAGAACTCATGCTTGATGCCCTCCTCCTCAAGGAAGCCTTCAACTTGAGAGTTCTTGAACTCCGTCCCGTTGTCGCTTCTAATTTTCTTGATCCTTAAGCCGAACTCATTTTGAGCTCGTCTCAAGAATCCCTTTAAGGTCTCTTGGGTATGAGATTTTTCCTGCAAAAAGAACACCCAAGTGAAGCGAGAATAATCATCCACAATAACTAGACAGTACTTACTCCCACCGATGCTTATGTAAGCAATCGGGCCGAATAAATCCATGTGTAGGAGCTCCAGTGGCCTGTCACTCGTCATGATGTTCTTGTGTGGACGATGAGTGCCAACTTGCTTCCCGGCTTGGCATGCGCTACAAATCCTGTCTTTCTCAAAATGAACATTTGTTAGTCCTAAAATGTGTTCTCCCTTTAGAAGCTTATGAAGATTCTTCATTCCAACATGAGCTAGTCGGCGGTGCCAGAGCCAACCCAAGTTAGTCTTAGCAATTAAGCAAGTGTCGAGTTCAGCTCTATCAAAATCTACCAAGTATAGCTGACCCACTAACACTCCCTTAAATGCTATTGAATCATCACTTCTTCTAAAGACAGTGACACCTACATCAGTAAATAGACAGTTGTAGCCCATTTGACATAATTGGGATACGGAAAGCAAATTGTAATCTAAAGAATCTACAAGAAAAACATTGGAAATAGTATGGTCAGGTGATATAGCAATTTTACCCAATCCTTTGACCAAACCTTGATTTCCATCCCCAAATGTGATAGCTCGTTGGGGATCTTGGTTTTTCTCATATGAGGAGAACATCTTTTTCTCCCCTGTCATGTGGTTTGTGCACCCGCTGTCGAGTATCCAACTTGAGCCCCCGGATGCATAAACCTACAAAACAATTTTAGTTCTTGACTTTAGGTACCCAAACGGTTTTGGGTCCTTTGGCATTAGAAACAAGAACTTTGGGTACCCAAACACAAGTCTTGGAGCCCTTGTGTTTGCCCTCAACAATCTTGGCAACTACCTTACCGGATTTGTTAGTTAGAACATATGATGCATCAAAAGTTTTAAATGAAATGCTATGATCATTTGATGCATTAGGAGTTTTCTTTCTAGGCAACTTGGCACGGGTTGGTTGCCTAGAGCTAGATGTCTCACCCTTATACATAAAAGCATGGTTAGGGCCAGAGTGAGACTTCCTAGAATGAGTTCTCCTAATTTTGCTCTCAGGATAGCCGGAAGGGTACAAAATTTAACCCTCGTTATCCTAAGGCATGGGAGCCTTGCCCTTAACAAAGTTAGATAAATTCTTTGGAGGGGCATTAAGTTTGACATTGTCTCCCCTTTGGAAGCCAATGCCATCCTTGATGCCAGGGCGTCTCCCATTATAGAGCATACTTCTAGCAAATTTAAACTTTTCATTTTCTAAGTTATGCTCGGCAATTTTAGCGTCTAATAATGCTATATGATCATTTTGTTGTTTAATTAAAGCCATGTGATCATGAATAGCATTGATATCAACATCTCTACATCTAGTGCAAATAGAAGTGTGCTCAACGGTAGATGTAGATGGTTTGCAAGATTTTAATTCTACAACCTTAGCATGCAACATATCATTCTTAGTTCTAAGGTCGGAAATTGTAACATTGCAAACATCTAATTCTTTAGCCTTAGCAATTAATTTCTCATTCTCATTTCTAAGGCTAGCAATAGAAACATTCAACTCATCAATTGTAGCAAGCAAATCATTATCATTTCTAGGATAGGAAGTTGAATCAATACAAACATGAGAATCAACCTTAGCAATTAAATTAGCATTTTCATTTCTAAGGTTGGCAATAGTGTCATGACATGTGCTTAGCTCACTAGATAATTTGTTACATTTTTCTACCTCTAGAGCATAAGCATTTTTAATCTTAACATGTTTCTTGTTTTCTTTAATTAGAAAATCCTCTTGGGAATCCAAAAGGTCATCCTTTTCATGAATAGCACTAATCAATTCATTTAATTTTTCCTTTTGTTCCATGTTAAGATTGGCAAAAAGGGTAAGCAAGTTATCCTCCTCATCACTAGCATTATCATCACTAGAGGATTCATATTTTGTGGAGGATTTAGATTTAACCTTCTTCCTTTTGCCGTCTTTTGCCATGAGGCACTTGTGGCCGACGTTGGGGAAGAGAAGTCCCTTGGTGACGGCGATGTTGGTGGCGTCCTCGTCGGAGGAGGACTCGGTGGAGCTCTCGTCGGAGTCCCACTCTCGGCACACGTGGGCATCGCCGCCCCTCTTCTTGTGGTACCTCTTCTTTTCTCTCCTCTTTCCCTTCTTGTCGTCGCCCCTGTCACTGTCACTAGACATAGGACATTTTGCAATAAAATGACCGGGCTTACCACATTTGTAGCACACTTTCTTGGAGCGGGGTTTGTAGTCCTTCCCCCTCCGTTGCTTGAGGATTTGGCGAAAGCTTTTGATGATTAAAGCCATCTCCTCATTGTCGAGCTTGGAGGCGTCAATTGGTTGTCTACTTGGTGTAGACTCCTCCTTCTTCTCTTCCGTTGCCTTGAAGGCCACCGGTTGCGCCTCGGACGTGGAGGGATCATCAAGCTCGTTGATCTTCTTTGAGCCCTTGATCATACATTCAAAGCTCACAAAATTCCCGATAACTTCCTCGGGGGTCATTAGTGGATATCTAGGATTACCACGAATTAATTGAACTTGAGTAGGGTTAAGGAAAATAAGAGCTCTTAAAATAACCTTAACCACCTCGTGGTCGTCCCACTTTTTGCTCCCGAGGTTGCGCACTTGGTTCACCAAGGTTTTGAGCCGGTTGTACATTATCTTGTGGCTCCTCCCCTTGGCGAAGACGAAAGCGACCGAGCTGCCCCTCGATTGTTTCCCGCTTGGTGATCTTGGTGAGTTCATCACCCTCGTGCGCCGTCTTGAGTAGGTCCCAAATCTCCTTTGCATTCTTCAACCCTTGCACTTTGTTGTATTCCTCCTTGCTTAGAGAGGCGAGGAGAATGGTTGTGGCTTGGGAGTTGAAGTGCTCGATTTGGGCCACTTCGTCCGTATCATAATCCTCATCCCCTACAGAAGGTACCTGTGCTCCAAACTCAACAACATTCCATATACTTTTGTGGAGTGAGGTTAGATGAAATTTCATTAAATCACTCCACCTAGCATAATCTTCGCCATCAAAAGTTGGCGGTTTGCCTAATGGAACGAAAAGTAATGGAGTATGTCTAGATGTACGGGGATAGTGTAAGGGGATCTTACTAAACTTCTTGCGCTCTTGGCGCTTAGAAGTTACGGACGGTGCATCGGAGTCGGAGGTGGATGTTGATGAAGTGTCGGTCTCGTAGTAGACCACCTTCCTCATCCTCTTGTGCTTGTCGCCTTTCCGATGCGACTTGTGAGAAGAAGATTTTTCCTTCTTCTCTTTGTGGTGAGAAGAGGAAGATCTTTTCTCCTTCCGTTTGGAGGAGTCCTTCTTCTTCTCCCTCCTCTTGGTGCGGGACTCTTCCGATGAAGTGCTCCCTTGGCTTGTAGTGGGCTTGTCGCCGGTCTCCATCTCCCTCTTGGTGTGATCTCCCGACATCACTTCGAGCGGTTAGGCTCTAATGAAGAACCTGGCTTTGATACCAATGGAAAGTCGCCTAGAGGGGGGGGGGGGTGAATAGGGCAAAACTGAAATTCTCAAAAATAATCACAACTACAAGCCAGGTTAGCGTTAGAAATATAATCGAGTCCGCGAGAGAGGGCGCAAAACAAATCGCAAGCGAATAATGAAGTGAGACACGCGGATTTGTTTTACCGAGGTTCGGTTCTCTCAAACCTACTCCCCGTTGAGGAGGCCACAAAGGCCGGGTCTTTTTCAACCCTTCGCTCTCTCAAACGGTCCCTCGGACCGAGTGAGCTTCTCTTTCTCAAATCACTTGGGAATCAAACTTCCCGCAAGGACCACCACACAATTGGTGTCTCTTGCCTCAATTACAAGTGAGTGTTTGATCACAAGAAAGAATGCCAAAGAAAAAGAAGCGATCCAAGCGCAAGAGCTCAAATGAACACTACAAATCACTCTCTCTAGTCACTAGGGCTTTGTGTGGAGTTGGGAGAGGATTTGATCTTCTTTGGTGTGCTTTGCAATGAATGCTAGCTCTTGTATAGTGATTGGAAGCTAGAAAACTTGGATGCCTTGAATGTTGGGTGGTTGGGGGTATTTATAGCCCCAACCACCAAACTAGCCGTTTGGTGAGGCTGTCTGTTCGATGGCGCACCGGACAGTCCGGTGCACACCGGACACGTCCGGTGCGACAGCCACGTCACCAAATAGCCGTTGGGTCAACCGTTGGAGCTCTGTCTCTGCGCCCGCCTTGATGTCCGGTGGCGCACCGGACATGCACTGTAGAGTGTCCGGTGCGCCTGCTCCCGCGTGCCTGACGACTGCGCGCTTCTGGCGCGCATTAAATGCGCCTGCAGGTGACCGTTGGCGCGAAGTAGCCGTTGCCCCGAGGTTGCACCGGACAGTCCGGTGTACACCGGACATGTCCGGTGAATTTTAGCGGAGCAGCCTTTGTGAATTCCCGAGACTGGCGAGTTCCTGAGCCGCGTCTCAATGAGCACCGGACACTGTCCGGTGTACACCGGTCAGTCCGGTAAATTTTAGAGCGCTGGCTCTGGAAATTTCCCGAGGGCGACGAGTTTGAGCTGAGGTCCTCTGGCACACCGGACAGTCCGGTGCGCCAGACCAGAGGAGCCTTTGGTTGCTCCTTTGCCCTTTTGTTGAACCCAACACATGGTCATTTTATTGGCTAAGTGTGAACCTTTTGCACCTGTATAACTTATACACTAGAGCAAACTAGTTAGTCCAATATTTGTGTTGGGCAATTCAACCACCAAAATTATTTAGGGACTAGGTGTAAGCCTAATTCCCTTTCACGTTGGCCCGACAAGCTTATCCCCAAAGCGTTTTCTTGTTAAAATCAAAAGATTGGAAGCTGGACCTAGGATCATTGGGCCGTTTATTTCAAAATCGACCCAAAGATCGGGGGCTTGTGGGGGACAGATATCCCCCGGGTCCACCAGAAGGATAAAAGACCTCACGAAGGGCCCAAGGGCTCCATAATTCGTGAGGTCATCTCCTGGTGGGCCTGGGAGAGACGACTAGTGAAGCGGATCGACACAAGGCTGGATCGGTGTAAGCCTAGACGGCCTAACGACTTCGAGCAAGTAATCACAACAGAGACCCAATCTTCCCGCGCTGGAGCCCCAGTACGACGGAACCGAGCGAGGATGGGTCGGCGGAACTATAGGAAGATAGACTCAATCGGTTCACTATTTCTTAGGTGCACGTGGTTATCATATCTGCATGTATTGCACCACGGTCGAATATATAAGGTCTAGGGGGCATCCCTTCAGAACAGGTCGAACTCACTACTCAGCCATCCACCCCAACTCTCTACGTTCCTCGCACCAGAGAACTACCTTGTAACCCACCACATAAAGCACTCTCGCCAGGACGTAGGGTGTTACGCATTTCAAAGCGGCCCGAACATGTAAACCATTGTCTACTGTTTCTCGTGCAACCGGCACGAACCATTGAGCTACAGTCGATAACACCGTCCTACTTCTAAAAGCACCTTGAGGGGTAACCCCGGGTGTGCGGTCGGACCCAAAACATCCGACAGGACCAGCCCCTGGTGCCAATGTGACTACCTCCGCGATGCCCCCTTCGCCCGCATCCAGTGTTGCTTCCACTACTCATGGTTGATAAGTCATTTTGATGTTTTAGGAGGATAGAGACCTACGCGAGCTTAGTAATGACAAATTTTGGACTAGGCTTACGGGTACTTTCCTCTAATTGATGTAACCCTTGAGAACTTTTGAGATCTATGGGATGTTGTAACCATATTATCTTCGTTCGAACTTAATGTTATGATTATGGCAATTTCCTTCCATATGAGATAATAGCATGTTGTTTGAAATTGTGAATTGGGATAACAATGGCGATAATCTCTATTTTCAGATGGCAGCTAGGCAGCATCGCGGGCATAACGAGCAAGTTCCCCCACCGCCTCCCCTAGCTCCCATGGTGTAGGAGCTAATGGCTCAGCAGAACGAAATTCTGTGACAGCTTTTGCAGCGCCAGCCCCACCCTCAGCAGTATGGTGGAGGCCAGCCGCAGCGACCTCCAGCAGCGGCAACCTACCAGGAGTTCCTGAGTACGCAGCCGTCCTTGTTCACCAAGGCAGAGGATCTGTTGGACGCTGACGTGTGGTTACGCGTCATGGAGTCCAAGTTTCCCCTCCTCATGGGAGACTGCCCTGATGGCACCAAGGCTCGCTTCGCAGCGCAGCAGCTTCGCGGCCCTGCTCGGACTTGGTGGGACAATTTCTATGCTATGCTACCTACTGTCATGAAGTTTCTTGGGAGTAATTCTAGACTGCCTTCAGAGGGCGCCACATCCCAGCTGGAATTCTTGATCGCAAGCTGAATGAATTCCTGGCACTCAATCAAGGAACCCGCACGGTATTGCTATATGCTCAGGCCTTCAATGACCTGTGCCAGTATGTAGGTTATCATGCTGATTCCGATGAGAAGAAGAGAGACCGCTTCCACAAGGGTCTCAACACCAAGTTGCATGAGCGTCTCAACACTGTCCGGGCTGATAGCTTCAATGAGTTGGTCAACCTGGCCATCTCCCAGGAAGATTGCATTGTAGCTCATCGGGCAGAGAAGAAGAGGAAGGCACCAATGGCAGCACCCTCCGCTTAGACCCAGAGGTTCAAGATTATTTCGCACAATCAGAGTAGGGGATTTCAGCAGCAGGCAGGCAGATGGGAGATCAGGCCACCTCAGCAGCAGCAGCTAGCACCCACTCGTTTTCCAGCTCCCGCTCCAAGAAACAATCAGCCTCCACTGTAGCAGTTTCGCTAGGGAAATGGGAACAAGTGCTTCACTTGTGGCAATGTGGGCCACTATGCCAAGAATTGCCCAAAAAGTCAGCAAAGGCAGATGCCAGCACCAAATCAAGACAAGGGAAGAAAGCAGAAGGTGCAAGTCAGGCAAGGGAAGCTCAACTTCACTACTCTGGAGGAGTTACCTGAGGGAGCCCCCATCATGACTGGTATCTTTTCAGTTTATAATCAACATGCATTAATTCTGTTTGATTTTGGTGCATCTCATAGTTTCATTAGCCAAAAGTTCAGTGCTAAATGTCAACTGCCTTTCTATCATGCAAAAGGGTCATTCATGATAGCCACACCTAGGGGTAAAATTGCAACCAACCAATTAAACCAAAGTGTGCCTATTCAGCTGGGAAGCCACATTATCAAAACCACCCTCCTTGTTTTGGGTTTGGAGAATGTGGATATTATTCTGGGAACCAATTAGATGACCAGACACCAAGTAGTGCTTGATGTAGCCAGCCGCATCGTTGAAATCAATTCCCCGATCTGTGGGAGTTTCACCTTGTTTCTGCCCAGTCAATATTCTACTCAGTCATGTGCTTTTGCTATGACGGAGTTACCCTTGAAGAAGATTCCAGTGGTCTGTGAGTATGCAGATGTTTTTCCTGATGAATTACCAGGAATGCCACCAGACCAGGATATTGAATTCGTCATCGAGTTGCAACCGGGAACAGCACCTATTTCCAAGAGGCCTTACCAGATACCTACCCGTTGAGTTGGCAGAATTGAAGAAGCAATTGCAAGAATTGCTAGACAAAGGTTTTATCCACCCAAGTACTTCGCCTTGGGGATGTCTAGCCTTGTTTGTGAAGAAGAAAGATGAAAGCTTGAGGCTATGCATAGATTACCGCCCACTTAACGCGGTGATTATCAAGAACAAGTATCCTTTGCCTCGTATTGATGTTCTTTTCGATCAGTTGGTCGAAGCCAAAGTGTTTTCCAAGATAGACCTTCGCTCCGACTATCATCAGATCAAGATACGAGCAAGTGATATTCCAAAGACTGCCTTCTCAAGCAGATATGGGCTATATGAATTTTTGGTGATGTCATATGGGCTGACTAATGCACCAGCATATTTCATGTATCTGATGAATTCTATTTTCATGCCTGAATTGGAAAAGTTTGTAGTGGTTTTCATCGATGACATCTTGGTGTACTCAAAGAACAAAGAAGAGCATGTCGGTCATTTGCATGTAGTGCTTCAACGTCTGCGAGAGCACCGTCTTTATGCCAAATTGTCGAAATGTGATTTTTGGCTAAAGGAAATCAAATTCTTGGGTCACACTATCTCTCAGGCAGGCATAGCTGTTGATCCTAATAAGGTGCAAGAGGTGATGAACTGGAAGCCGCCAACGACTGTCCGTCAGATTCAAAGTTTTCTGGGATTAGCTGGTTATTATCAAAGATTCATTTCGGATTTCTCTTGAATTGCGAAGCCCATAACTGAATGGTTGAAGAAAGAAGCCAAGTTTGTTTGGGGTCAAAAGTGCGAAGATGCCTTTCATACCTTGAGGCAACATCTGACCATAGCACCAGTGTTAGCGCAACCCGATAGCAGCAAGCCATTTGATGTGTACTGTGATGCCTCTGGCATTGGACTGGGTTATGTCTTAATGCAAGACAACCGAGTCATTTCTTACGCATCAAGAGCACTCACGCCTCATGAGCAAAATTATCCCACTCATGACTTAGAGTTAGCAGCCGTGGTCCATGCCTTAAAAATGTGGAGACACTATTTGATGGGAACCCACTACAACATCTTCACAGATCATAACAGCCTTAAGTACATCTTTACTCAGGCTGATCTCAACATGAGGCAAAGAAGATGGCTAGAGCTGATCAAGGACTATGACCTGGAGGTACATTATCACCCAGGGAAAGCCAATGTGGTAGCAGATGCCTTGAGTCAGAAATTGCAATGCAACTGTGTTATGATGGATTCTCGCATTAACACCCTGTGTGATGAGTTGAGCAAAATGAAGATTGAAGTGATTCCTTCTGGTGCTTTGTCTCACATTTCCGTTGAGCCAACTTTGCAAGACCAGATCATCATGGCCTAGCTTAGTGACAAGGGAGTGCAAATCATCAAAGAGAACCTCCATGAGTAGACAGAAAAGTATAAATGTTTCCGCCAGGATGGAAAGGGTATATTATGGTTTGAAAGCAGATTGGTGGTTCCTAAAAATAAAGATCTCAAGAGGAAAATCTTGGATGAGGCCCATCTCTCCAAATTCTCCATGCATCCAGGGTGCACCAAAATGTACCATGATCCGAAGCCCTTGTATTGGTGGACCAGAATGAAGAGGGAGATAGCCCAATATGTATCAGAATGTGACACCTGTCAGAGGATAAAGGCAAGCCACTTGAAATTAGCTGGAGCTTTGCAACCCCTATCCATACCATCTTGGAAATGGGATGACATCAGCATGAATTTTATTGTGGGCCTGCCCAACACCTCTCGTCATCATGATTCAATTTGGGTCATTGTGGACCGACTGATGAAAGTGGCACATTTTCTCCCAGTGCACACCACCGATATGGATCAGAAGTATGCAGAGTTGTACATTGACCGAATCGTGTGTTTGCATGGATTGCCCCGGACCATTGTCTCTGACTAAGGAGCCCAATTAGTTGCCAGATTTTGGGAACAACTGCAAGAGTCTTTGGGAACCAAGCTAATCAGAAGTTCAACTTACCACCCGCAGACTGATGGCCAGACCGAGAGGGTAAATCAAATTCTTGAAGATATGCGGAGGGCTTGTGTGATTGATTGTGGCAAGAACTGGGATAAGCACCTCTCTTGGGCAGAGTTTGCTTATAACAACAGTTCTTGATCTAGCCTAAAGATGGCACCCTTCGAAGCCCTATATGGAAGGTGTCGAACACCCCTCAATTGGTCTCAGCCTGGAGAAAGAGAAGTTTTCGGACCTGACATAGTGACTAAAGCCAAAAGGAAGGTCAAACTAATCAAGAAGAATCTAGAAGCTGCTCAGGCTAGGCAAAAGAGTTACCATGATAGGAGAAGGAAACCTCTCCAGTTCGAGGTGGGAGATTTCGTATATCTGAAGGTATCACCCACTAAGGGAGTGCAGAGGTTTGGGATCAAAGGCAAGCTAGCCCCTCATTACATTGGACCTTATGAGATCATAGAAGCATGTGGACCCGTGGCATACAAGTTGAAGTTAACTCCAAAAATGTCTGCCATCCATAATGTATTCCATGTATCCCAACTGAAGAAGTGTGTTCGATTGCCGACTGAGATCATAGCAGAACCAGAATTGGAGATAGAACCAGATCTATCATACCAAGAGTACCTTTCCAAGGTTCTGGATTGCAAAGAAAGATCAACTCGGGCTAAATCGACCAAGATGTATAAGATCCAATGGAGTAATCACTCAGAAGAAGAGGCTACTTGGGAGACTGAGGAATTTATGTGTTCCAACTTCCCCGATTGTCTACCTAAGAAAATTGGTATGTAATCATGCCTAGCCCTCCCCCTGCCCTTTGAATCAAATTAGAAGAACAATGGTCTTAATATAAAAAGAGTTAAGTATAAAATTAAAGTTAAAAGGACTTCCTTCTGAAGTTGCAAAGAGAATGACATTCGGAGAGCAGTTTACCAAGGAAGAACCTTAATAAATAAATCACCCACTTCAAGCAAGTTTTAACCCTCACTTCACCCCGGAGGACTCTGACCCGAATCTCGGGACGAGATTCCCTTAATGGGGGAAGGTAGTGACACCCTAATGTCACTTAGGGTTATTTCTCAGTACTAACTCAAAGAACCATTATTTCATGTGAACAAATTGGGCAAGAGACAGCAATGAGCTTAAGAATAGAAGTTCCACTAAGTATTTTACCTTAAGAAATCATGCCTAAACTATATAGTGCATTCAAAAAGGGAAAATGTTGAAACCCTAGAACAACCCTAATTGAGCCACTTAAGTAGAAAGGAAGAAAAGGGATAAAAAGACCATGAAAACATGGAATCACGGCTTAGGCCAGTTATAAAAATTGGAATACACTAACTAAGCTACAATAAAGATTATAAAAGTTTGGTCAAAACAGTTTGTTAAAAACCCCAAGCAAGCCATTCAAGTGGAGGTTTATTATGGAAATCTCAAATTCAGATTTCTGAATTTCCAGCCTCTAAACCAAAACCGAGCGCGTTCACCTTAATCTCTTTCTCAAAACCCTAAGCTCCCATTGACAAAAATGTGCCTAACTAACCCCTCTACCTCATACTAGAAGATGGCATTGGGACGGGTGCCCTAGACACGTCAAACCCGGGATCTTCTCTCGGTGTTCAGCAGTAAGACAAACCCAACTTCACCCCTCCATATCTCTTGATCCATTCAGCAAAACCCATAAGCCTCCACAAACAAACGACAAAGGAATGTCAGGGGAAGAGATCTCTCAACGGGATCATGGCCTTAATCTCAAAGATTTGGAGCCAATCTGCGCTTGAACACGACCTCTCTCTGCGCTGCCACGTGCTCGACGCCGTGCCTAGACGCCAGAGCACGCACTGGCACTCGCCCGCGCATGCCCTGAGCACTTGTCAGAGCCACCCCTCGGTCGTGCTCGCCCGCGCCTTTAAAACCACCCCTGGGCGCGCCTCACCTCACTCCACGCTCACCCTCGCTGGCCAACACCCCTCCCTTAGCTCCGGCGAGGTCTCCTCCGCCCGCCATCACTGTCCGAGCCTCGGCCACCGTGGCTAGCTCACTCCAGCCACATTCAAGCCATGCCGATCACTCAATTAGCTTTGCTAGTGGCCCGTAAAGCTTTCCAAGTCCTCGGACCCAATAGAACCTCACCGGAGACCTAGGATCGCCTTCGCCTGACGTCGGTCGCCTGCGGCCGTGCGTAGACTAAGCAATCCGGTGAGCCATTCTCAAATTCCTCGCGTGCATACCTTCCTTGATCTCTAGAAAAAGCTCCCTGACCCGTTCAATTGAACTGTACCGCCCTAGTTAGGCCAGATTCCTTGCCGCCGCCGAGGTCCCCCGCCTGCGCACATGGACCGACCTACTCCGACCACCATCGCTGATGATCCGTACCTCGACGTGATCGCCAGAGACCCCCGGACCTCGCCCGAACCCTCACCGGAGCAACCTCGTCGCCGGTAAGCCCCTCTGCCCCTTTTCTCCGCCGCAGTCACTGTTCCATTAGGGGAAGGATCACGGGTTCGATTTCGCAAAACCCTAGGGGGTTTTCTGCAGAGTCATAGACTCAGATGAATAGTGAACCAAGGACCTGTCTGTAATACACTAAAAACCTTTCGCAAGGGACCCCAGTGCAAAACCCTGTTTCCTTTGTCCATTTTTTTTATTCTTTTTAAATTCAGCAGAGAACTTAGGAAATTTATATCATGAGAAATATTCAACTAAATCTAGTCAAACCAATTTTACTGGATTCAAAATATTATGAACTATCACATAAAAATACTAAACCTTGTGCTTTCTATTTTAAATTTTTGAGTTTGGAATTAATTAAAGAAATTGGCCAAACCTTATTAAAATAAAGAAAATTAGTTGTGCTTCTGTGCTGAACTTAAGCAAATTTGTAGAAGTGCAAACCCTACTTAGACACTATTTAAAAATATTGAGCACCCCAATATTGAAGATTTAAACAGGGTTATCTATTAAAAGCCATAATTGCCTAAAACATAGGAAAATGAGAAAGGTACTAGAAAATAATGAACAGTGGATGCAAATATTTTTCTAGTCCACTTAAGCAATAAAGAACCTAGGAAAAATAAAAGGAACCCTAGTCCAGAACAAATTCAAGGTGAAATGTTTTATTAGGCACTAATAAAACTAGAAAGGCCATTATTAAAATATAAGAACAATTTCAAAATTGGTAAGAAAAATTCAGTAGACTTGTAACCACTAGGACACCACTCCAAAAAAGATAAATGCCCCAGCCCATCATTTTAAGTGGGTTGAACAAATAAAACTTGCTATTGAGCCATATTTCAATTAAATCATAAGTAAGCCAAGAAGTGTCCAACAGTGGGCAAGTAAATTTTTACCAGATTATTAATGGAATAAACCACCAGAGAAAAATACAAAACCTATTCAAAACTACAAAGTAATACCCATTGCCAATACTTTATGAAAAAGACCATTTAATTCAAGAAATTCCTACCACCTTTCCCTTAAGAAAAAAGTTACCAAAACTTAGAATGATTGCTCTTGCACAAATAAGAAGATAGGAAAAATTAGAAATTTGTTGTTTGATATTTTTCAAATATAGTAGTAGTAGAAAGCACCCCTTTGGCTAGAAACTTTAGAAAATCATAGTAAAATAACTAATAGGTATTAATGGCTGAAAATTTGTACAAAGTCATGTTATAACATCTGGATACCAGCAAAAATAAGTCTTAGAGAATAACCCCCTGTTAAAAGAAAGTTATAGTTCAAAACACCCCCTCTGCCCTAATATTTGATAATTTTGTACAGAGAAGACCACTCACTTTTTAAGCCTTAAATTTTGATATAGAGAGTCATACACCAGTGAGAAGCCACTGTAATGTTTGCAGAATTTTTGGAAACTTACAAAACTATCTTGTAGTTCAAACCCACCTTAAAAGCATAAAAGAAATAGAAAAGAAGAAATCGATTAGAAAGATTAATAAGTATTACCCCAACATGGCAGCTAAGAATATTGTTAAAAAAATATCCATAAGCTATAAGGAAGAAAATCAGTAGAACACTAAAAGTGGGTTAACCATTCAGTAATCAACTGACCCTAAGTTGCTAAGTGTAGGAAACGGGTGACGCCTAAGAGGGGGGTGAATTAGGACTTCTAAAACTTTTACTAAACTAGGCCACAATTAAATCCCTAGAGCAAAACCTATGCAAATAATCAAACTAGAATGTGCAAACTAGGTTTTGTCTAAGTGTTGCTATCTCTACCGCAAATGGCTAAGTTTCAATCTACACTAAGTAAGTATGAATACAAGATTGAAACTTAAATGCTTAATATAAATGCGGAAACTTAAAGAGCAAAGTAGAGATGCAAACTCTCGTGGATGACGCTGGTATTTTTACTGAGGTATCCAGAACCACGCAAGGTCCCGACTAATCCTCGTTGGTGCCCCTACGCAAAGGGAAGCCCACGCGAGGGCCAAGCACCACGGTCGAGTAACTCCGTAGAGAGCCGCGGGCCTTCTGCACGCGCAAGTGGTGCTCCGCTTCCGGCTCCTCTCGGACGCTCCCCGCCGTCTCCACTATCGAGCTTCCGGCCGAAACGCTGCGGGCCTCGTTCCCTCCAGTACACGGTGGCGGCCGTGACACAAACACGGTTGTCACGGTCTCGCAAGACTCTCGCCCCACTCGGTACAATTACAACGACTCACGCAAGAGCCGAGGGGTTGTGTGGTTTTACAAAACTCACTCAACTAACTAGGGTTCACCTAGAGCAAGCGCTAAAGCGGTCTAACTAACCTAAGCACTTCGCAAAGCACCTACGCTAATCACCGAGTGATTCTATTAAGCACTTGGGTGTTTGAGCTCTTGGAAACGTGCACTATATGCCTTGGTATGTTGCTTGGGCTCCCACACCTTCAAATGGCCGATTGGGTGAATTATATATAGGCCCCAACTCCAAAATAGTCGTTGTAGAAAAGTTGCAGTTCTCTGCGGCACACCGGACAGTCCGATGGTGCACCGCACCGTCCGGTGGTGCACCGGACAGCGCACTGTAGCCTGTCCGGTGCGCCTAGCCATTGCTCTGTCAGAGTAGGTGACCATTGGCACCGTAGGCTTTCCACACCGGACAGTCTGGTGGTCTTCTCTCTGGGTGCCACCTGGAACTAACCGTTGGGCTGGAGTTCCATGGTGCACCGGACAGTCCGGCATGTGGGCACCAGACAGTCCGGTGTGCCACCGGACAGTCCAGTGCGCCTCGCACAGACAGTCCGCAGCAGCATACTTGGACTTTTCTTGGATCTTCTTAATGTCTTCTTTTGAGGTGTTGCTTTCCTCAATTCCTTAGTCCAAGAAAATTTTGCATCCTGTGAACTACAACACAAACACTAGAAAACTTATTAGTTCACGGATTGTGTTGTTCATCAAACACCAAAACTCAATTAGCCAAATGGCCCGGGGTCCATTTTCCTTACAATCTCCCCCTTTTTGGTGATTGATGACAACACAACCAAAGCAAGCAAATAATACAAGTATTGGAATGAAAATATGCAATCTACTTGCTAGGATGCATGTTTGTCCCCACAATGTGAAATTATGGACTTAAGCCTCCTCCTAACTCCATAATTCACTTACTTCCTATTTTTAGGACCAAATAACCAAAACCACTTGAGAAACCATTTGTAGATATACAATTTTAAAATTTGTGGTGTTTGGTGTTTGATATAGTTTTCATTGCTTTGGTCCCAAAACTTCTCCCCCTTTGGCATCAACCACCGTAAAGGAAGACATTAAAAGCATGTAGGAAGTAAATAAAAGCTTGTCCTCAAAAGATTACTCCCCCTAAGTGAGTGTTCTCCTTTAGAAAGAGTTTTCTCCCCCTTTAGAGATGAAGAAAAGCTCCTCCTGACAGAGATCTTAGGAAAAAGCATGTGAAAATTAGAGGTGCAAGACATGATTTAAAAAGACTAACTTCCCTTATGCATAGGTAACAGAATATGAGTTAAGTACTTATGCATTTTTGGCAACATGGAAGTATATGATATGAAATATAGTCTAATCAAATATTGGAGAAGACATGTAAATGATACTTGATGTAGTCTCAAAAGATACCAATTGAAAGTCAATGGCGAGCTTGAGAGACATGAGAGTTCTTGGAGATTTTGTAGTGGAAGATTGTTGTCTTTCTCTGGGGACCTCATTTTCCTTACAATGAGACTATCACATGAAATAGACTTGAAAAGTTGTTATTCTCAAAGTATTAGATTATAGAGTAACCTCCCCCTGAAGATGTGCATACAAGTTTTGAATACTTGTAGGAGACTTGCACTTTGATTTGATATCAAGAGGGGAAAATTATCTACAATCCGAACTTTGGCACATATAAGTTAAATAATACAACTTGTAGAAACCAAAAATTTTCAATTGATGCATCATTTACTATGGAGTGATATAGAAGCTATGTGCCGTGCTCAAATTAACATTTTAAACCATGTAGGTTTGCTTAAGTGTATGAATTGAAAACAAGCAATCCTACCATATGATTCACCTAGTATGCATAATTTAAAACAGAGGTAAATAACAAATGTAATACTAGGCAAGAAAGGTAAACTAGATATAAGATAAATAGATACGCATATCTAAAAATAAGAAATACAATGAATCTAGTTACCTTAGTCATGGGTGGGAAATTTGGGTCCAAAATTTTTACTAACCCACTTGGCAAGTAAACTTGATCCAGTATGATGTATCCCATGATATACATCCCAAATTTGTCAAGTCTCCAAATTTCCTGTAGACCTTCGGTCCACTCACTTCCCTTTCGGGATCCAAACCTTCTTGGTGCTTTTCATGGTTGAAATTATTTCCTTTGGCACCCAAATGCGTTTGGCCCCTTTTCCTTTGTTGGCTTGCTTGTTGGCCTTGATTGCTATCACCTTTCCATTCTTTTTATTCTTGATTAGATATGGTGTAGCATCCTTTTTGTTCACCTTTTTGATGTAGGTGTTGGAGATTTTGCTTGATGGCTTTTGCTTGAGCTTTTGCCTTTGTTTATCCCCAGTCATCGCCTTGCATTGGAAAGACTTATGGCCTTACTTGTGGCATAGCCTACAAATCACAGTTTCTCCCTCCATAGGCTTGTTCACTCCCGCAGTGGTGTTATCCTGTGGAGGTCGGATTTTTTGGCTTTGCCTTTCTTGTCATACAAAGCCTTGCCAAGGCGAGCCACTTCTTGCTTTAATTGTTCATTTTCCTTTGCAACCTCATCCGAACATATCTCTACAACAATATTCTCAACAACGACTTGGTTTCAGGGGTTAGAATCATCAATTAAATCAAAGCAGGAAGTAGAAGCATCTTTCTTAATTATTTAAGGTATTTCAACTAAAGATGCTGCTGGGGTGCTACCAATGTTTTCTAGCTTAGTAGTTAGCTCATTATTGTGTATGCTAAGAATTTCCATTTTCTCAAGCAAATTTTTAATAACTTCTTGGGAGCTAGCTAACTTAGCCTTAAGTTTTTCATTCTTTTTAATAAGGCTATCATCAGTAGCAGTGGATGGAGCACTAGATTCTAATAGCTCAATTTTAGTTGATAGCTCACTATTTAAGTTTGCAAAAGTTTCAAATTTTTCTAGCAAACCTTTGTAATCATTTTGAGAGCTAACCAACTTATTTTTCAAGGTTTTGAGTTGAGCTTTTTGTTTAGTGCAAACATCCTGAAAAAATTCAATGGCTTCCGCAAGCTCATCTATGGAGGGCTTTCCCTCACCTTCATCATCACTACTGCTATCATCACTAGAGGATGGAATGCTTTTGTTACCTCTTGCCATAAGGCATTTGTGTGATGACCGTGATGAGCGTGATGAGGACCGGTGGCTGCACGTCCTTGGAGGTTCATCTTCACTTGAAGAATCATCCCACGTTCTAACACTTGTTAGCGCCTTGCCTTTGCTCCTCCCTTTTTGGGTTTGGCCATATTTGGACAGTTGTCCCTGAAGTGGCCCTTCTCCCCACATGCGAAGCATCCTCTCTTCCTTTGCTTTTTCCTGTCAATGTTAAAGGGAAGATCTTTGACCTGCAGAGGCACACCCATTAGATTAATCTTGCGGATCATCCTCATTACCTTTCCAACGTGTCGGATTGTTTCTTCATCCTCGAAGGATGATGTGCATGGTTGATTATCTTCATCATCATTACTTTCTTCTTCTTCCTCTTCTTCACTTGAGGAACTTGGAGTAGGAGCCTTCTTTTTGCCCTTCCTTTCATCACATGCAAAAGCATATGGCCTTGAGGAAGTTGGCTCCTCTCCCCGACTCATTTATCGCGACATTTCAAAAGCCGCGATTTTTCCAATCACAATGGTCAGGGTCATGTTGCTCATGTCCTCCATGTTGTGAAGTATGGTGATGATGCTCCCATATCTTTGTTGTGGTAGCAGGGAGATAATCTTCCTCACAATGTCTGCATCACCTAGCTTATTAATGCCAATAGAATTGAGCTCATTGATAATTAGATTCAAATGAGAATACATGTCTCTAACAAGCTCATCATCTTTCATAGCAAAAGAATTATACTCATTTAAGACTAGGCAATGTTTTTGCTTACGGACATTAGATGTGCCGTCATGGAGCTCATGCAATTTTAGCCAAATCTCATTAGCAGTTTTCAAGGTAAATACTTGATTAAAAATATCCATGCTAAGAGATTCATACAAGCAATTTTTGGCTCTAGCATTTAAATGAATTTCTTTTTCCTCACTCGTGGTGGGTTTCTTGGGATTCTTGAGGGGTTTCATCCCGTCACGAGTGACTCTCCAAACACCTAGATCAATGGCCTCTAGGTAACAAGCCATTCTGGCACTATAATATGAGAAGTTAGTGCTGTCGAAGTGTTGTGGCCTATGGGTATCCATCCCTTCCTCTAAAAAGCGTCGGCTCTTTTAGCAGTGAAGCTAAAGCGTTTCAAATGAGCCAAACTGGGCTTTGATACCATTTGTAGGAAACGGGTGACGCCTAAGAGGGGGGTGAATTAGGACTTCTAAAACTTTTACTAAACTAGGCCACAATTAAATCCCTAGAGCAAAACCTATGCAAATATCAAACTAGAATGTGCAAACTAGGTTTTGTCTAAGTGTTGCTATCTCTACCGCAAATAGCTAAGTTTCAATCTACACTAAATAAGTATGAATACAAGATTGAAACTTAAATGCTTAATATAAATGCGCAAACTTAAAGAGCAAAGTAGAGATGCAAACTCTCGTGGATGACACCAGGTATTTTTACTGAGGTATCCGGAACCACGCAAGGTCCTGACTAATCCTTGTTGGTGCCCCTATGCAAAGGGAAGCCCACGAGAGGGCCAAACACCACGGTCGAGTAACTCCGTACAGAGCCGCGGGCCTTCTCCACGAGCAAGTGGTGCTCCGCTTCCGGCTCCGCTCGGACACTCCCCGCGGTCTCCACTATCGAGCTTCCGGCCGAAATGCCACGGGCCTCGTTCCCTCCGGTACACGGTGGCGGCCGTGACACAAACGCGGTTGTCACGGTCTCGCAAGACTCTCGCCCCGCTTGGTACAATTACAACGACTCATGCAAGGGCCGAGGGGTTGTGTGGTTTTACAAAACTCACTCAACTAACTAGGGTTCACCTAGAGCAAGCGCTAAAGCGGTCTAACTAACCTAAGCACTTCGCAAAGCACCTATGCTAATCACCGAGTGATTCTATTAAGCACTTGGGTGTTTGAGCTCTTGGAAATGTGCACTATATGCCTTGGTATGTTGCTTGGGCTCGCACACCTTCAAATGGCCGGTTGGGTGAAATATATATAGGCCCCAACTCCAAAATAGCCGTTGGAGAAAAGGTGCAGTTCTCTACGGCACACCGGACAGTCCGGTGGTGCACCAGACAGCGCACTGTAGCCTGTCCGGTGCGCCTAGCCGTTGCCCTGTCAGAGCAGGTGACCGTTGGCGCCGCAGGCTTTCCACACCGGACAGTCCGGTGGTCTTCTCTCCGGGTGCCGCCTGGAACTAGCCGTTGGGCTGGAGTTCCATGGTGCACCGGACAGTCCGGTGCGCCTCGCACAGACAGTCCGCTGCAGCACACTTGGACTTTTCTTGGATCTTCTTAATGTCTTCTTTTGAGGTGTTGCTTTCCTCAATTCCTTAGTCCAAGTAAATCTTGCATCCTGTGAACTACAACACAAACACTAGAAAACTTAGTGTGTTGTTCATCAAACACCAAAACTCAATTAGCCAAATGGCCCGGGGTCCATTTTCCTTACACTAAGTATACCACAAAAATCTCCAGTAGTAAGAATAAGCTCCACCTTATTAAATTGGTTATTTCCCCATTAAATCCTAAATTGATAAATTACATATCATACCATGCATATATCTTACTCATTACATTCCTTAGATTGCAATCTCGCTGACGGAGAGTACGAGCTCATCCCTGAGCAAGAAGCTATCCACGAGGAAGACCAGGAGCAAGCTTCCGAGACTGCCTTAGAGGATCTCCCCGCAGCCCCAGCAATTGAAGGCAAGCCCTGGTTTTATGCATAATTGTTATATATGTATTTTACTACACTTAATGTTTGTAGGCTTGTACTATGCACTTAAGTGTAGGAGTTGACTGAAACCCTAGTTGCATGAACTCAGGATTCCTTTTGAGATGGATACTAGTATGCTAGGTTGAGTAGCTGCTTTGCTAATTAAGGATATCGGTAGAAGTCGAGTGATTTTTCTAGCACTCGCGCGAGATCAGGAATTGATTGTATTCATCTGGATAACGGGACCTATGATGGTCCATGGACTTGGATCCAGGGAGGATGCCTTGTCCATGAGACGGGAAAAGGAACTAAGGATTAATGTGTGGATACTTGAGTCAAGCGTTTGAACGTACTAAGCACATGTCTGGAAATATGGTAACCGGTAAACCTAGTACCTGAGTGAAGCCGGGCATGGGCTTTACCCCTCAAGCGACCTGAGACTGGGTCTGCAATGCTAGCTATGGTGGGTACAAGTGCGGCCACTGCACGGCGGCGGCCAGGGTCAGTGGAGCATTGTATGCCAAGGCGGTGAGGCCTGGCCGCGAACGAGGAATCGATGGGGACGGTTGACGTGTGTGTGGACAGAGTGCCCTGACATGTCGTGTGTTTAGGTTTACCTTGCAAGGATAAAACTCGATTCGAATCGTTTGCTTCTCGCAGCTAATGAGACTGCTTGATCCCTTGTACTACATTGAGTAAGAAGTGAAATGAGGTTTTACATGAGATAACTTGTTGATTGTACTAAATGATTGTTACCATGTATGCTTAGAAGGAGCAAACTTAGCTAAATTAATAATGCTAGAATTGGAAAGCTAAAATTTATTTTAGACTAAGCTAGTGCTTTTGGCAAACCGAACCCCTCAGCCAAACAGCTACATGGTCTAGAGGTAGAGGAGTAGATTCCTCACACCGGGTAAGTCTAGCTGAGTATTAGTATACTCAGCCTTGCTTGTGGCATAATTTTTGCAAGTACGCTTCAGGATATGGTTGATGGTGTGACTTGGCCTACCACCCTACCACCGAGTTGGACGGTCGAGTGGGATGCTGCTCCAGTAGGAGAGGAGCAGGAGGAGTAGTGGGCTAGGCCTTGCCATATTCCTCGCTTTCGACGACATCAATTATCCGGTGCAATTTATTTTGTGAACTTATATCAACTACTTGAAAAACTCCGATTTATGTAATAACTCCAGTACTTTAATTGTGGTTTCCTATTTTATTGCATTTCTTCTATGACTCACCTTCGAGTGAGTTTGTGGTATTTGATCCTGGTTAAGTGGCTTTATCAGACTAGATCTGAGGGATTGACTGGTTATTCCGATTTAAGTGTGTTGCGGCCCCTGAGGCGCGACTTAGGCACTTAAGCTAGAATAATTTGGGTGGTTCTGCCACAGCGAGTGACCACGCACAGCAGTGGGAGTCTAGCACAGCAGCCCTGCACGCAGTGGGTGCGTCATGCGTCAGGGTGGGCCGAATGAGGAGGAGTAACTAGCGCGGACGAGTATGTGGGCCGACCTGGTTAATTTAGCCCAAACCGAGGTAATAAGCTTCTTTTTCCTTTTCTTTTGTTATTTTCTATATAGATTTGTATATCCTCAAATTGAATTTCAAGTCCAAGTTTCAAATCCCCAAATATTAAACTCATCCCACAAGAAGATATAACATCTACTATTTGCATCAATATTATTTTCCTTTCCATAGTGTATATTTTTCTTTCCTTCATTTCTCATTTATTTCCTTTTCTATTTTCTTTCTCAATTTCTAATTTCCCATTTCGATTCAAGTTTAAAGTTCATAGTCCAAATTCAAACTAAGTCACAGGTAAAGTACTGGCCTGAAGAATTATATTTATTTATCTATATTTTTCTTTATAATATTTATATTCTCTCCCTTTTCTCCAAATCTGAATTTCCAAAATTAGGTTAAATGCTTATTTCCATTTGTATATTTCCATTGTCATTGCCTTTATGAGTGAATGCACAAACAATTAAACCTCAGCAAGATGCATGAATTATTTTGGATGCCTCTAGTGAGTTGCTCAATTTAAATGTGGGTGTTCTCATGTGCTAAAAAATCACACAAATAAGGAGATCAACTCTATCTTCATACTTTTATAATTTGGGTATTACAAGCCTCGAGTGGATTTCTCCCAACAACTCCTGCCCTTGGCTGATTGGTATACAACGTTGAAGTATTCTCGAGGGGCTGCATCGGTACAGCTCCTTTTCTTCTCCTATCAGCATAAAGGTCTTTGCTCGGCGGGCGAGGAGCTGGGCCTCGGTCTTCCCTAGAGGGAGTTCCCCCTAGAGAAGATACTCTAGGTAAGGTGCCCTCTAGTCCGAAGTTGGAGCGGCTCGGTTTTCGTCGCCGTCGATTTGCTAAGCCTCAGGCCCGCCGACCGGGGGCGCTTCTTCGTGGGGGGCAAGCTCGGATGCCTCCTTGGGCATTATCGAGGGTTTGAAGATGTCCCTGGCGAAGACGTTCGGGGGGACCGTGGTCCGCCCCGAGGCGATTTTTGCCAGTTCATCAACTACCTCGTTATACCAGTGTGCGACGTGGTTGAGCTCTAGGCCGAAAAATTTGTCCTTGAGGCGCCGAACTTTCTCACAGTAAGCCTCCATCCTCGTGTCATGACAACTCGAGTTTTTCATCACCTGGTCAATGACAAGATGGGAATCCCCTCGGATGTCTAGGAGTCTGATTCCTAGCACGATGGCGATGGGCAAACCATTGACCAAGGCTTCGTACTCAGCAACGTTGTTGGATGCAGCGAAGTGGAGATGCACTATGTATCGCAGATGTAAGCTGAGGGGTGAGATGAAGAGCAACCCAGCACCCTAGTAAAAGGGGCTCCTCTTCAGCAGGGGTACCAGGATGGGGGCGTTAGCTTCTTGAGGTTCTCGAGGGCCTCCTTGGCTTCGGGCATGCAAGCGAAGCGCTCGGTCTTCCTCAAGAGGCGATACAGGGGCAGACCCTTCTCGCCGAGTCGTGATATAGAGTGCCTCAGGGCCACAAGGCATCCCATGACCCGCTGAACTCCCTCGATGTCTTTCATGGGCCCCATGTTGGTGATGGTTGAGACCTTCTACGGGTTGGCTTCGATTCCTCGCTCCGAGACAATGAACCCTAAGAGCATGCCTCGGGGGACGTCGAAGACACACTTTTTGGGGTTAAGTAGAACGTTCTTGGCTCTAAGCCAAGCAAATGCAGTTTCTAGGTCGGTGACAAGGTTGTCGGCCTTCCTAGTTTTAACCACTATATCTTCAACATAGGCTTCAACCATGGAGCCTATGTGGTCGCCGAACACGTGGTTCATGCAACATGGATACGTGGCTCCTGCGTTGCGTAGTCCGGAGGGCATGGTTGTGTAACAATACATGCTCTGTGGGGTGATGAAAGAGGTCGAGAGCTGGTTGGACTCTTTCATCTGGATTTGGTGGTAGCCTGAGTATGCATCAAGGATGGAAAGCGTTCCTTAACCTGCAATAGAGTCTACGATCTGATCTATGCGAGGAAGAGGATAGGGAACTTTCGGACATGCTTTATTTAAACTAGTGTAGTCTACACACATCCTCCATTTCCCTCCCTTTTTCCTAACTAATACAGGGTTTTGCTAACCATTCTGGATGGAACACTTCCTTGATGAAACCGACCGCCAATAGCTTGTGTACCTCTTCCCCGATGACCCTGTGTTTCTCCTCATCGAATCGGCATAGGGGTTGCCTCACTGGTCTAGAGTTGGCTCGGATGTCCAAGGACTACTTGGTGACTTCCCTCAGTATGCCCGGCATGTCCAAGGGACTCCACACGAATACTTTGGCGTTCGCATGGAGAAAGTCGACGAGCATTGCTTCCTATTTGGGCTCAAGCTGAGAGCCGATCCGCAACGGTATCTCCCCAAAGATGCTTAGGTCGAGGGGCCGGTCTTCATGGCTTTAGCTGGCTCGAAGTTGCCGGCGTGCTTCTTAGCGTCGAGCACCTCTCCAGAGAGGTTCTCCAAATCGGTGATGAGGGCCGCAGGAGTTGACGAGCGCCTCGGCGTATTCAACGCACTCGACGTCGCACTCGTAGGCATGGCGGTAGGTGGAGTCGACGATGATGATGCATGCGGGCCAGGCATCTTCAGTTTTAGGTACATGTAGTTTGGGACGGCCATGAACTTAGCATAGCATGGCCAACCGAGCACAGTATGGTACGTACCTCGGAACCCTAGCACCTGAGGGTTTCCTTTCAGAAATTAGTGGGAGTCCCAAAGCAGACGGGCAGATCAATCTGCCCGAGGGGATGCACCCTCTTGCCTGGGGTGATTCCATGGAAAGGTGCGGCCCCGGGTCGAATACTAGATCGTCCAACCCCTAGGAGATCTAGAGTGTCTACATAGATGATGTTGGGCTACTGCCTCCATTCATGAGCACCTTTGTGAGGCGCGTGTTGCCGATGATGGGGTCGACAATGAGTGGATACTTCCTAGGGTTTGGGACACGGTCCGGGTGGTCTTCCCGGTCGAAGGTGACAGCATGATTCGACCAGTCTAGGTAGACCGGGGTCGCTGCTTCAACCAAGAAGACATGTTGACGGTGTCCACCCTGAAGATCATGTAGCAGTTATGTACGTCGGGGAAGCCATCGCCCTTGTCGTTGTCGTCTCTAGGATCGGGGGCCTTCTTGTTTCCTCCCTCCACAGAGGGGCCGGGCATGTTGTAGAAGCGCTGGAGCATGTCGCATTCGCCGAGGGTGTGTTTGACCAGGCCCTTATGATAAGGGCACGACTCCTTCTGCATCTTGTCAAAGACCCCTAGTCCCCCTTGGGGGCCCGAGGATTGCGTTTCTCCGTAGCGGTGACGAGTTCGGACGCGAGGGCCTCGGGCAGGCCCTGCTGCATCTTCTCCTTCTTTTTGCCCTTCTTCAGGTTACGTGGGGCAGACGCCTCAGGGGTGCCCTCCTTTCTCTTCCCATCCCCTTTGTCCTTGTAAAAGAGGGCCTCGACTGCCTCCTGCCCCGAAGCAAACTTCGTGGTGATGTCCATTAGCTCATTGGCCTTAGTTGGGGTCTTGCCACCCAACTTGCTGACTAGGTCTCGGTAGGTGGTGCCTGCGAGGAAAGCCCCTATGACGTTGGAGTAAGTGACGTTGGGGAGCTCAGTGCGCTATTTTGAGAACCTATGGATGTAATCGTGGAGGCTTTCATCGGATTTCTGCCGATAGCTTCGAAGGTCCCAAGAGTTTCCTAAGCGAATGTACGTGCCCTGGATGTTCCCTCCGAAAACCCAGACCAGGCCTCCCAGTCTTGGATTTGCAACAACAGAGGTGCTCAAGCCATGCTTGGGCAGAGTCAAAGAGAAAGAGAGGGAGGTTCCAAATAATGAGATTGTAGTCAGGGCCCAGAACCGAGGCAGTAATCCGTGAGCCATAGCTCTGGCTTCATTTCTCTCGAGTACTTGGTGATAGTAGTCGGGGCCTGGAACCAAGGCAGGAACAGTGCCCTGTGGATGGCCTTGCTGAAGACTTGAGGGCCTAGTGGCTCAGGAGAAGGACTTCGGTTCTCCCGGCTATCGTAGCGTTCGCCCCGTCGGGGGTAGTAGCCAAACGTTTCATGCTGTTGTGTGCATCCACTGAGACGATCATGGACTGCCTGGGCTTGGCAATTGTCCCGGAGATAGTCCTGCAGCCCTGGGCGCCCTTTTCCTGGTATGTGCGGGATGCACCGAGGCTTCCCTCTCGAAGCGAGAGGGCCCTGGCTAGAGACTCAAAGCGGGTCCTTGGAGCCGAGAGGCTGAACTCTCAGCCTACTGGATCGCCACGCATTCTAGAAGCCCCTGAAGTTTGCCATGGATGCGGTGTCCCTCAGTGGTCGAGGGCTCCGGTATGGTGTGGAGTAGGAGCGCAGCCGCTGCCAGGCTTTGGCTCGCTCAGTTGAGGGCGAGAGGTTCGGCGGACATTGTCATCTTCTTTAATGTGACGCAAGACGTCGTGGGCCTTCGCCCACACGCCTCTGTCGAGGGCTTTGCCCGCAGCTTCTCCCTCCAAAGCCTGTCACAGTTGCTGCATGCGTTGTTGTTCTTCCTCGAGCTTAACTTGCAATTCCCGGAGCTACTCGAGGTGAACCTCATGGCTCCTCAGTGGGGTCTGGGCCTCGTCTGAGTTGTGTGATGGAGGTTGGTCATCCTCCTGTGGCATGCCAAGGTGATCTCCTTCCTCGGGGATCCTGGAGTCGACGTGGAAGCACTCCCAAGTCGGATCATAGCCCTCACCACCAGAGTTGTAACCCTCCGAGCCTTAGAAGAGCATCTCGTCACATGCCTATAGGAACTGTAACATGGCTCAGGGTCTCTTAGCCCGAAGAAGTCTAGGGCAAAGCTTAGGCCATCTTCTTCCTTGGAGTTCAAGCAACAGGAGGGGAATGGCAGCCCGATGTACATCTGAGGGTCGTAGCCGGTATCGAAACGTGGTTGGAAGGGGATGGGGTTGAACACAAATGATTCTCCTCTGTCTCCTCCCATGTCTATCTAGGGAGCGTCCGGCTCCTCCTGACCCGTAGGTGGGAGGGCAGGTGCTGCTGACGTCCCCTGCTCGATGCTGTGGGGGAGTAGTGGCCCCCACGTAGGAGCAGGACGGCACCAAGAAGGTTGGCGCAGACACTCTGGGTGAAATTTTGACGCCGGCCAAGTCCCTTGAGAGAGACTCAATGTCGTCATCATTCCCGACTGCATCTTCTACGCACAAAGTGCCCCATGGGGCAAGATTACGGTTGCTCCGTCCTTGCCTCCTGTGATGAGAAAGGCAATGACGGGAGCCTTGATCCTCATGAGGGGATGGCGGGAGGAGTACCATGTCATACTCGATGTGGAGAGACATGAACTCAAGACTCCCGAATCTGATCATCGTCTCTAACCTGAGTGGGTGGTCGGAACCTGCCATCTAGAGCGCTAGCGAGAACAGGGGATGTTGCACGCGACTGGCCCCTACTTGGCGCGCCAACTATCGGTGTTTGGACCACAGGTCCTTAACCAATGAGTAAAATGTCGTGTGGCCGGCTGTAGATGGTGTGCGAGATGACACAAGCAATTATCCTGGTTCAGGCTTCTCGAGACCCCACTTCCAGCAGAGAGGATGAGGCTTATATTACTTGCACCATGGTGCCTGTAGTAGGGTTTTACAAGCACGACGGAAGAGGGGAAGTTCCCAAGGCCCTAGAGATGATTGAGGCAAGTGACAATATCTAAGACAGATTGAAAAAGCAAGAACTCGTCTATGTGTGTTGTTGTTGTTGTGGTCGTGTCCCTTAATGGAGGGACCATTACCCTATTTATACACCCAGGGGAGCGCCCATGGTGAAGCTGAGTCTTGTATTTTGAAGCAGAGATGCCCTGGCATCTGACGTGATGGCAAACAGTGCAGTAGATTCGCTCCTGCTGACTACCCGTGGTGAGCCGAGGCCAAGACCGAGGGGTGGTCCATACGCCCGAGCTCCCAAGGGAGAGGCCACCCATGACGTAGCGGTTGTAACAACATCAGGGTATGGGCCAAGGTCTGCTTATGGGGTGTATCATCGCCCTGGCGTGCAGTGATGTCGAGATTCTCTACAGCACTCATCAAGATCAGAGCCCTCGCTTGGTTGATGCAGAAGTCTTCCTGAGGTGCAAGCTGAGCCATCCCTTGATGTGCACTATAGTCGAGCAGAGTGGCTGTCTGCGAGATTTGTGGCGTAGTCGGTGGCCGAGGCCGAGCTCGGGTGAGGCGAAGATTTTTCCCGAGGGCTAAGCATGGGTCGGGCGAGACGGAGAGGTTGCGCCCGAAGATTTGTTTGCTCGGCTAGTCATATTAGGCATCCCATTGGAGGGCGTCAGGCGGCATGCACACACTATTTGGCACAAGCGTAATCATACCGCTACACTTAGACGTGATCGTTATCTTGTCCACCACTATGCTCCGCTGCCACAGCGTGGGTTGGCACAGGCATTAAATGCACCTATCCCCTGCCTGTTTTCTAGCGCCCTTGTCCTATCTGCTCGAGGCTGGCTCGGGCGAGACGGACTGGGCGGAGGCGACCTCGGGCAAGGCGGAGCGAGTGGTGTCGACTACGGGCAAGGCGGAGCCTCGCTCGAGGTGGGAGACCATCGGGGGGACATCTTGGCTTTTTATAGGTGACTCGGCTATTGCCCCTCGGGAGTTTAGTCCTTGTTTCTCTGGGTGCGTTTGTTAGGGGGTAATTCGGGTGTCCCTAATTATCTCCCCCAACAAGATTAGTATTAAACTAGGAGCAATATTGCAAGTGAATATGAGAACTCAAGAAAACAATAATAGCAATAAAGTAAAGCGACAAGAGACAATGATTTTTATCGTGTTCAGCCAATGCCTACTCCCTACTCCGCATTATGGTTTTAACACCCCAGGTGTTTACCTCCTGTTAAACTGTGTTTATGGACTCAAGCACAGAATATCGACAATAATAACTGTCTCTATGTTTTAATATTCACTTATCAAAATTTCGATATCAGTTTCGTTTATGTCTATCCGGCTTGTTCTAACAGCTTCGCGAGGTTAGAACATATTTGTTCCAAAAATTAGCGTGTCTGGTGCTTATTTAAAATTCATCTATTTGCTCAAATATGAATTTGGAAACATAGTTCAGTCTTCCAATTTCATCTCAAACAAAATTTATTAGAAATCAACGACTAAAGTTTTTAGGTGTAAATTAATTTAGTCCCCTCTCGTCAATCGAGGCTTCGCGTCTGACGATTTTTAATTGAATTGTTTCTCCAGCAATTTATCCAAGGCAGAGAAATTTAATGTTTGGTTAACAGATAAATTTATCGGATCTCAGTTATATCACGAATAGTCTCATATATCATCACCCAGATCATTTTGGTTTGGTCCTTTATATCTTGTTAAAACCATAATTCAAGAATTTGTCCTTAACAAAGAAACCAAGTGTTGATTAGCAGATAAAAGTTTATCCACTTTAAATTAATTAAATATCGTCTAATATAAGTGCTTAAGTCTGATACATATAGATGTTCTCAAAGTCCTAACCACAAAACACAGTGATACACATCCGTATGATTTTTATTAAAAAAGAGAAAAAAATGTCTTCTTAGATTTTTCAGTCGATCCTTATCTCCCACCGTTGATGTGTGTGGATATTTTTCTTCTTCACCGTACGTGAACACCAGGACACGAGCCTTGGATTCTTTCCGGTCGTTGATTTTTTTGAAGTTTGTCCCAACGTCATCCATGGCAAGTCGTTGCCATCTCCCTCGGCGTCCTTCCCATCGCTCTCTCTCTCTCTCTCTCTCTCTCTGGCTGATATTCTTTTCCTGCTGGGTGTGCCTGGTTTTGCTCGTTGGACAGCCAAGTGATCCATCACCCAGCACGCCAACTTCTTGGCCGGAGCTCGCTCTACTCTCTTCCATGGCGCGTGCCCTGGCCCCTGCTCGAATTTCGCCTAGCCGCACCATCTCCCTCCACGTCCCTGGCTCTGCTCTGCCCAGCTCGCGCCCAAGCGCCCTACTCCTCCACCGTACAGCGCCCAGCCGAGCTCTCCTGCGCCGTGCCTAGCCAATGTTCCTCCCTGCGCGCTGGCCTCAAGTCGCCGTGTGCCCAACAGCTTGCTCGCCATGGCCGCCTCGCCTGCTCCTGGTCGGCGTTCAGCTTCAGGGTCGCCCAGTCCCCTCACCGAGTCCAGACCCATGTTGCCACGCCCCCGCTCCCTGTTTTCCCCCACACCCGAGCCCATCCTCAACCTCATCGCGCGTCGCTCTTTGGTCCCGGATTGGTGGTCGTGCGTGTGTTGTTGGTGATGGGCCATAGCTGTTGCCATCGTGGTGCCGATTTCCCCTGCCGACCTTGCTGTTGTCCATGGTCGCGCCCTCGCCGAACGCGTTCGCTAGTAGGCCCCGTGTCGTTTGGTTCGTCGACCCTGTTCGCTTCCGTGTGCGCTTGTTCCTAATGCGCATGGCGCAGTGGTTGGATCTCATCGATTGACTCTCGCTATCTACCGTGCTGTGTGCCGGCGTTCTCTCGCGGCGGACCACGCCGCCGTCTAACCTTGTTCGCTTTGCTGCAGCACCATCGTCATCTGCTAGCTCCATCACTGGTCGTTCCTAGTATTTTTCCCCAACACCGAGCCTCTCTGATCTCGCTGCTCGTCGATGCAATTTATGTGTGCGGATGAAGAAAGCGAAGCTAGTGTACATAGCTCGTAGGGTGTTCAGCTGAAAGCTTCACCTGGTGCTTGTCATCATTCTTGCGGGGTTCAAATTTGATTTAGTGTGGTAAGCTGATTCATTACTCTTGCTATCGATTCGATGTCTAGATTGGTTATATTTATTTGTCGATGATTATCTTGTTTGTAACCTACACATTGTGGTGGTGTTTGATATTTATTAAACTGCTTCGTATATACGGAGTATGGTTTAGTAAATATCGTGAAGAATAAATTTGGTACACCAAGTGATTAGCCGATTACTCCTGTTATTATGGGTCGTATTAATATATTTAAGTGGTGAAGTGATACCTTGCCATACTTGTAATATCCCAAAAAAAGGTTGCCAAAGGTTGATCTTCGGTGCGTGGATGTGGGAAAAGTGTTGTGGGCCGTTGGATGCTAAGTCGGAGTCATCTGTGGTGTCGCTTCTTTTCTCCCGAAAAGAAAACCCTAGTGGTGGCCTTTTCCCCCTTTTGCCCCTACTTGGCCGCCACCCCTTCCCCCCCCCTCCCACACTTGGCCGCCCCTCCCTCCTTTCCCCTTGGGCTGGCCGTCCTCTCCTCCCATGGCAGCCCCTTTCCTCCTCCCTCTAGATCTCCCCCCGCGCAGCAAGGATCGAGAAGAGGAGGAGCACGTTGAATTGAAGGGGAAGAGAGGATCAAGGAGATGTTCTTCCCCATCTCTTCTTGCAGAATTTCTTGGGGAAACCCTAGATATGAATGAGATCCTTGTTCCTCCCTGTAATTATATGCTTTTAGAGGTTGTGGATCATGGGAATTAAAGGATTAGAGGTTGGATTTGATGTGGGGTTAGGTTTTGATCTCGAATTTAGTTTTCTGCAGAATGGCAGATTCGACAGTTTCTATTCATGCCAGTTTTCCGTGGTCTTAGTGGCCTCAAAAAAATAAAAAGTCTATATATGAGTCGTAGATAATTTGTAGATCTTTCCGTGGCCGCGAAGAACACCTCAATCGGACATCAGAACAGAAAGTTATGGCAGTTTGATTATAGCAGTTTTTCAGTCTCATAATTCTGTGCAGAATCTGTTCTCTTAAGAGTTAGGCAATTTTATCAACAGAATTAAACTGTGAGTTGGTAAAAGAAGTTGTAGATAATTTCATAAGCTTTCCATATTGTTAAAGAGTGCATTCATATGATTTGTGAAACTCCAGTTATGTTTGTTTTACTGTGGCTGTTCCTGTTTACCTGACAAAAATAAGTGGGTCTGTTCACTGGTGGGTTTCATCTAGTAAATGGCCGAATTGGCTCTTCTAACTATGGAGACTTTTGTAGAGGGATAAAAGTTATTACTTCCAGCAGAATTTCATAATTTTTGGTTCAGTAGTTTGGGAGATATCGAATTTTAAAGTTAACCATACTGCTGTCTAAAACAGATTCAGTCTATTATCTTGTCAGATGTTTTAGAACTTGTAGATGGACAGAATTTAATTATCTATTGAATACTGAAGTTGTAGAGTATTTTGTGTAGATACTCCTAGAGTATTTGTTTGATATCACCGCTGTTTTAATTTTAAAGATACAAAATTAACAAACAGCGTTGCTGCTGTATGGCATGTGGTTCAGGGTGGGAGTCTTTCCACTGGGTCTTGGTTTCAAGTGTAGGAGTGTTTTGTTGATTGATGGCAAATGTTTGTAAAATATTTGTACTAAGTTTTATGCCCGCTAGCAGGTGGCTACACTCCAGATCATGTCTAGTACATTTCTTCTTCTTCGATGAAGGCAAGTGAATGTAGAGGTGGTTGCTTCCGTTCTGACCTGTTATTTCTATTGCCTACACTCTAATATTCAGAAGTATTGGATTCTTTCATAATTGGACTCTATGGTGATGCTTTACTTGCTTGCATTATACTGATGCTCAATCATATATTGATGATGATTATGACTCGAGTATGATTCATGAGATTAATTCACACCCCTGAAGGTAAATGAAGTATTATTTGAGGTTGGTATTGTATCCGAAGGTAAATAAAGTATTATTTGAGGTTTTTATTGTATCTGAAGGAAGTGAAGTTTATTGATAAATGCAGCATGCCATATACATTGCATGACTCATTTGCATCTGAAGTTTTGTCGTGACCTATGGTCCGACCGTACCGGTACAATTTAGCATCGTATGTTGCCTGAGGAGGGGTACAATGCGGCTTCATACCCTTAGAGGTATGAAGGCAGAGGACATATGCATTGCATTCATATGCATTCATTGAAGTGATATTTGCAGATGATGTGGTTTTATACCCCAGAGGTATGAAGATAGAGTACCTACATATTGCATTCCTATGCATACATTGAAGTGATATTTGCAGGTATTGTTGACGCCGGGAAGTGTTATAGAACCTATTGTGGTTGTTCGAGGAAATGAGATGGTATTGGTTATAGTGGGACTACTGAGTTCTATATCTACAAGTATTTCTGATTTTAATTGTGACTCTTTTAAAATGTTGATGAATTCAATTTGTGGTTTAAATATCTCGTCAAAATAATTCGCTTGCTGAGATGTTTCATCTCACTCTTGCATTACTCAATGCAGGTGCTTGTTGCTCATCAAGGGAAGTGGGAAGTAGCAGCACATCCACCTTCACTCTTATAATAACGCTGCTTAGGCGCAGTCATGATTTAATTAGAAGCTTCTTGTCAAAGGATGTTTGTTTCTAACTAGTTGTGCGCACTGGTTAATTTAGCTCATGCTGTTATGGTTGTCTTCCCATTGCTAGCAGTCTATTAATATCTATTATGTTTTCTTATCATGATATCTATTTATACTTTGTTGCTTCCCTGTTTATGCAATTTTCAAAGGAGATGCTGTCGAAATTTTATATACGAATGTTAGATGTGTAGTTTAGTAGCATTCTGGGGTGTTTGTGGACCCCGGGGTGTTACAGTTGGTATCAAAGCATAGGCTTTAGATTCTTGGCAATTTGAAGATAAATTTGACACACTCTCACATATAGGAAGGGTATGGGTTTAAATATCTTTGATATATGTTAGTGTCTTTGAAGTGCAGATGACAATAATCTCACCCCTCCCTATTCCTTTACGGTGATGTGGTAAGTTGTTTATGGCTTAATGCTTGATATAATTTATTTCTGAAATTTTGTATTGTTTTATTAATGCGGTAGATATCGCTGGTCATTTGTGAGAATGAAGTTGTTATTATGCTTGTGATATACAATTATGCCTATGTTGTTTTGACCATGTTTTTCATGGTTGAGTTTTATTACAATAATATTGTTATATATGCTTGATTGTGGATGTTTCTAAGAGGAGTGTGAATTGCGTGTTTTGGCGTACAAGGTAATCATCAATTTGAATTTAAGTTGTTGAGCGGTTGGTGGATAGCTCCAACTATATTTGCAAAGAATGATTGTTTATGTTGAGAAACCAGTTCTGAAAGAAATGAATATTGGTACTTTATATGGATTTTTGGGGGAAGTCTTTTCATATCCAGAATGGCTTACATGTCTCTCTCCTATTGTGTGTTTTAGTTGCCACAAAGCCTAGATGTGGTTTAAAGTGGTTGCCTGTTAGTCATACTAATTGTAGAATAAATCTTTGATTCTCTTGATCCATTGATTATGTATTGATACATTGAGGATCTGATGGTTCCCTTTTCGATGCATGCTTGTGGAGCCATTTTTTTAGACCACCTATCTATTGGTTTGAAGGAAGTCATTGCCTAGCCTAGAGTTGGTTGGGTGTGGCTAGTCACCTACTCCTAGATGATGTGGTTTTTACATCAGCTTAATATGTTTGTCAAATGTGTGGAGGATTAGGGGTTATTATTGACTTTGTATGTCTGGTACTTTGAGTGCATCGTATGATAGAATGAAATGTAAGTTTATGAACTACAGTAGATGAAGACTTATGTTATGTGTAGGTTAACCTTACTAGTTTAGATATTTTTTCCTAGTTGAGTTGTTGGATGGAGTATAGTGACATTGGTTAACCAAGTATTGTGTTGTTGTGCTGTCAGTGCTCTTTGTGGAGCTTTTGGCATTTCTTCGACTGAAATGTGCCGCGCAGAATGTTATTGGCTTCTTGTTGGCTTTATTGCTCCATTAGTTCTATAGATTTTCTCCCTTTTGTGGGGTGCAAAGAATGTTAGATTACATGATTATCTTTTCATTGTGGCAAGAACAAGGTTTAGGAAGATTAGGAGTTTTGTTTCAATAGAACTACTTGTTTCGTGGTGCTGTGAGGTGAGGTGTTTGATCTTCTTATACATTCATCTGGTGTGGATGTTTCACCATTAAATTAAAATGAATTGTTGAAGTTGGTAAAGGTTGTGCTTAGTGCATATTACCCCTTCATAAAAGAGTGTCGTTTTAAGACATTGATGCGGATGTATGTCTGCATCCAAATTCGATGTTGTGAAATCGTAGTGTTGATTGCATCTATGACTTGGTTTGAGCTTCATTACATGTTGGTTCATGCTTGATGTCAGGTGGTGTAGTTTCCATAGACATTTAGTCCGAGGTAGAAGTTATTGTGTTAATTAAGACCAATAATGACCCATGTTTTGGAATGGTGGTGCTATATGGGGTACCTTTGATGTTTTGTTTGGAGTGGACGAATTCGAGGACGAATTCTTTTTAAGGGGGGTAGAGTGTAATATCCCAAAAAAAAGGTTGCCAAAGGTTGATCTTCGGTGCATGGATGTGGGAAAAGGGTTGTGGGCCGTTGGATGCTAAGTCGGAGTCATCTGTGGTGTCGCTTCTTTTCTCCCGAAAAGAAAACCCTAGTGGTGGCCTTTTCCCCCTTTTGCCCATACTTGGCCGCCACCCCTTTCCCCCCCCCCCTCCCACACTTGGCCGCCCCTCCCTCCTTTCCCCTTGGGCTGGCCGTCCTCTCCTCCCATGGCAGCCCCTTTCCTCCTCCCTCTAGATCTCCCCCCGCGCAGCAAGGATCGAGAAGAGGAGGAGCACGTTGAATTGAAGGGGAAGAGAGGATCAAGGAGATGTTCTTCCCCATCTCTTCTTGCAGAATTTCTTGGGGAAACCCTAGGTATGAATGAGATCCTTGTTCCTCCCTGTAATTATATGCTATTGCAGGTTGTGGATCATGGGAATTAAAGGATTAGAGGTTGGATTTGATGTGGGGTTAGGTTTTGATCTCGAATTTAGTTTTCTGCAGAATGGCAGATTCCACAGTTTCTGTTCATGCCAGTTTTCCGTGGTCTTAGTGGCCCCAAAAAAATAAAAAGTCTATATATGAGTCGTAGATAATTTGAAGATCTTTCCGTGGCCGTGAAGAACACCTCAATCGGACATCAGAACAGAAAGTTATGGCAGTTTGATTATAGCAGTTTTTCAGTCTCATAATTCTGTGCAGAATCTGTTCTCTTAAGAGTTAGGCAATTTTATCAACAGAATTAAACTGTGAGTTGGTAAAAGAAGTTGTAGATAATTTCATAAGCTTTCCAGATTGTTAAAGAGTGCATTCATATGATTTGTGAAACTCCAGTTATGTTTGTTTTACTGTGGCTATTCCTGTTTACCAGACAAAAATTAGTGGGTCTGTTCACTGGTGGGTTTCATCTAGTAAATGGCCGAATTGGCTCTTCCAACTATGGAGACTTTTGTAGAGGGATAAAAGTTCTTACTTCCAGCAGAATTTCATAATTTTTGGTTCAGTAGTTTGGGAGATATAGAATTTTAAAGTTAACCATGCTGCTGTCTAAAACAGATTCAGTCTGTTAAATTGTCAGATGTTTTAGAACTTGTAGATGGCAGCATTTAATTATCTATTGAATACTGAAGTTGTAGAGTATTTTGTGTAGATACTCCTAGAGTATTTGTTTGATATCACCGCTGTTTTAATTTTAAAGATACAAAATTAACAAACAGCGTTGCTGCTGTATGGCATGTGGTTCAGGGTGGGAGTCTTTCCACTGGGTCTTGGTTTCAAGTGTAGGAGTGTTTTGTTGATTGATGGCAAATGTTTGTAAAATATTTGTACTAAGTTTTATGCCTGCTAGCAGGTGGCTACACTCCAGATCATGTCTAGTACATTTCTTCTTCTTCGATGAAGGCAAGTGAATGTAGCGGTGGTTGCTTCCGTTCTGACCTGTTATTTCTATTGCCTACACTCTAATATTCAGAAGTATTGGATTCTTTCATAATTGGACTCTATGTTGATGCTTTACTTGCTTGCATTATACTGATGCTCAATCATATATTGATGATGATTATGACTCGAGTATGATTCACGAGATTAATTCACACCCCTGAAGGTAAATGAAGTATTATTTGAGGTTGGTATTGTATCCGAAGGTAAATAAAGTATTATTTGAGGTTTTTATTGTATCTGAAGGAAGTGAAGTTTATTGATAAATGCAGCATGCCATATACATTGCATGACTCATTTGCATCTGAAGTTTTGTCGTGACCTATGGTCCGACCGTACCGGTACAATTTAGCATCGTACGTTGCCCGAGGAGGGGTACAATGCGGCTTCATACCCTTAGAGGTATGAAGGCAGAGGACATATGCATTGCATTCATACGCATTCATTGAAGTGATATTTGCAGATGATGTGGTTTTATACCCCTAGAGGTATGAAGATAGAGTACCTACACATTGCATTCCTATGCATACATTGAAGTGATATTTGCAGGTATTGTTGACGCATGGAAGTGTTATAGAACCTATTGTGGTTGTTCGAGGAAATGAGATGGTATTGGTTATAGTGGGACTACTGAGTTCTATATCTACAAGTATTTCTGATTTTAATTGTGACTCTTTTAAAATGTTGATGAATTCAGTTTGTGGTTTAAATATCTCGTCAAAATAATTCGCTTGCTGAGTTGTTTCATCTCACTCTTGCATTACTCAATTCAGGTGCTTGTTGCTCATCATGGGAAGTGGGAAGTAGCAGCACATCCACCTTCACTCTTATAATAACGCTGCTTAGGCGCAGTCATGATTTAATTAGAAGCTTCTTGTCAAAGGATGTTTGTTTCTAACTAGTTGTGCGCACTGGTTAATTTAGCTCATGCCGTTATGGTTGTCTTCCCATTGCTAGCAGACTATTAATATCTATTATCTTTTCTTTTCATGATATCTATTTATACTTTGTTGCTTCCCTGTTTATGCAATTTTCAAAGGAGATGCTGTCGAAATTTTATATACGAATGTTAGATGTGTAGTTTAGTAGCATTCTGGGGTGTTTGTGGACCCCGGGGTGTTACAGTTGGTATCAAAGCATAGGCTTTTGATTCTTGGCAATTTGAAGATAAATTTGACACACTCGCACATATAGGAAGGGTATGGGTTTAAATATCTTTGATATATGTTAGTGTCTTTGAAGTGCAGATGACAATAACCTCACCCCTCCCTATTCCTTTACGGTGATGTGGTAAGTTGTTTATGGCTTAATGCTTGATATAATTTATTTCTGAAATTTTGATATTGTTTTATTAATGCGGTAGATATCGCTTGTCATTTGTGAGAATGAAGTTGTTATTATGCTTGTGATATACAAGTATGCCTATGTTGTTTTCACCATGTTTTTCATGGTTGAGTTTTATTACAATAATATTGTTATATATGCTTGATTGTGGATGTTTCTAAGAGGAGTGTGAATTGTGTGTTTTGGCGTACAAGGTAATCATCAATTTGAATTTAAGTTGTTGAGCGGTTGGTGGATAGCTCCAACTATCTTTGCAAAGAATGATTGTTTATGTTGAGAAACCAGTTCTGAAAGAAATGAATATTGGTACTTTATATGGATTTTTGGGGGAAGTCTTTTCATAGCCAGAATGGCTTACATGTCTCTCTCCTATTGTGTGTTTTAGTTGCCACAAAGCCTAGATGTGGTTTAAAGTGGTTGCCTGTTAGTCATACTAATTGTAGAATAAATCTTTGATTCTCTTGATCCATTGATTATGTATTGATACATTGAGGATCTGATGGTTCCCTTTTCGATGCATGCTTGTGGAGCCATTTTTTTTAGACCACCTATCTATTGGCTTTGAAGGAAGTCATTGCCTAGCCTAGAGTTGGTTGGGTGTGGCTAGTCACCTACTCCTAGATGATGTGGTTTTTACATCAGCTTAATATGTTTGTCAAATGTGTGGAGGATTAGGGGTTATTATTGACTTTGTATGTCTGGTACTTTGAGTGCATCGTATGATAGAATGAAATGTAAGTTTCTGAACTACAATAGATGAAGACTTATGTTATGTGTAGGTTAACCTTACTAGTTTAGATATTTTTTCCTAGTTGAGTTGTTGGATGGAGTATAGTGACATTGGTTAACCAAGTATTGTGTTGTTGTGCTGTCAGTGCTCTTTGTGGAGCTTTTGGCATTTCTTCGATGAAATGTGCCGCGTAGAATGTTATTGGCTTATTGTTGGCTTTATTGCTCCATTAGTTCTATAGATTTTCTTTCTTTTGTGGGGTGCAAAGAATGTTAGATTACATGATTATCTTTTCATTATGGCAAGAACAAGGTTTAGGAAGATTAGGAGTTTTGTTTCAATAGAACTACTTGTTTCGTGGTGCTGTGAGGTGAGGTGTTTGATCTTCTTATACATTCATCTGGTGTGGATGTTTCACCATTAAATTAAAATGAATTGTTGAAGTTGGTAAAGGTTGTGCTTAGTGCATATTACCCCTTCATAAAAGAGTGTCGTTTTAAGACATTGATGCGGATGTATGTCTGCATCCAAATTCGATGTTGTGAAATCGTAGTGTTGATTGCATCTATGACTTGGTTTGAGCTTCATTACATGTTGGTTCATGCTTGATGTCAGGTGGTGTAGTTTCCATAGACATTTAGTCTGAGGTAGAAGTTATTGTGTTAATTAAGACCAATAATGACCCATGGTTTGGAATGGTGGTGCTATATGGGGTACCTTGGATGTTTTGTTTGGAGTGGACGAATTCGAGGACAAATTCTTTCTAAGGGGGGTAGAGTGTAATATCCCAAAAAAAGGTTGCCAAAGGTTGATCTTTCGGTGCGTGGATGTGGGAAAAGGGTTGTGGGCCGTTGGATGCTAAGTCGGAGTCATCTGTGGTGTCGCTTCTTTTCTCCCGAAAAGAAAACCCTAGTGGTGGCCTTTTCCCCCTTTTGCCCCTACTTGGCCGCCACCCCTTTCCCCCCCCCTCCCACACTTGGCCGCCCCTCCCTCCTTTCCCCTTGGGTTGGCTGTCCTCCCCTCCCATGGCAGCCCCTTTCCTCCTCCCTCTAGATCTCCCCCCGCGCAGCAAGGATCGAGAAGAGGAGGAGCACGTTGAATTGAAGGGGAAGAGAGGATCAAGGAGATGTTCTTCCCCATCTCTTCTTGCAGAATTTCTTGGGGAAACCCTAGGTATGAATGAGATCCTTGTTCCTCCCTGTAATTATATGCTTTTAGAGGTTGTGGATCATGGGAATTAAAGGATTAGAGGTTGGATTTGATGTGGGGTTAGGTTTTGATCTCGAATTTACTTTTCTGCAGAATGGCAGATTCGACAGTTTCTGTTCATGCCAGTTTTCCGTGGTCTTAGTGGCCTCAAAAAAAATAAAAAGTCTATATATGAGTCGTAGATAATTTGTAGATCTTTCCGTGGCCGCGAAGAACACCTCAATCGGACATCAGAACAGAAAGTTATGGCAGTTTGATTATAGCAGTTTTTCAGTCTCATAATTCTGTGCAGAATCTGTTCTCTTAAGAGTTAGGCAATTTTATCAACAGAATTAAACTGTGAGTTGGTAAAAGAAGTTGTAGATAATTTCATAAGCTTTCCATATTGTTAAAGAGTGCATTCATATGATTTGTGAAACTTCAGTTATGTTTGTTTTACTGTGGCTGTTCCTGTTTACCTGACAAAAATGAGTGGGTCTGTTCACTGGTGGGTTTCATCTAGTAAATGGCCGAATTGGCTCTTCCAACTATGGAGACTTTTGTAGAGAGATAAAAGTTCTTACTTCCAGCAGAATTTCATAATTTTTGGTTCAGTAGTTTGGGAGATATCGAATTTTAAAGTTAACCATACTGCTGTCTAAAACAGATTCAGTGTGTTATCTTGTCAGATGTTTTAGAACTTGTAGATGGCAGAATTTAATTATCTATTGAATACTGAAGTTGTAGAGTATTTTGTGTAGATACTCCTAGAGTATTTGTTTGATATCACCGCTGTTTTAATTTTAAAGATACAAAATTAACAAACAGCGTTGCTGCTGTATGGCATGTGGTTCAGGGTGGGAGTCTTTCCACTGGGTCTTGGTTTCAAGTGTAGGAGTGTTTTGTTGCTTGATGGCAAATGTTTGTAAAATATTTGTACTATGTTTTATGCCCGCTAGCAGGTGGCTACACTCCAGATCATGTCTAGTACATTGCTTCTTCTTCGATGAAGGCAAGTGAATGTAGCGGTGTTTGCTTCCGTTCTGACCTGTTATTTCTATTGCCTACACTCTAATATTCAGAAGTATTGGATTCTTTCATAATTGGACTCTATGGTGATGCTTTACTTGCTTGCATTATACTGATGCTCAATCATATATTGATGATGATTATGACTCGAGTATGATTCATGAGATTAATTCACACCCCTGAAGGTAAATGAAGTATTATTTGAGGTTGGTATTGTATCCGAAGGTAAATAAAGTATTATTTGAGGTTTTCATTGTATCTGAAGGAAGTGAAGTTTATTGATAAATGCAGCATGCCATATACATTGCATGACTCATTTGCATCTGAAGTTTTGTCGTGACCTATGGTCCGACCGTACCGGTACAATTTAGCATCGTACGTTGCCCGAGGAGGGGTACAATGCGGCTTCATACCCTTAGAGGTATGAAGGTAGAGGACATATGCATTGCATTCATATGCATTCATTGAAGTGATATTTACAGATGATGTGGTTTTATACCCCCAGAGGTATGAAGATAGAGTACCTACACATTGCATTCCTATGCATACATTAAAGTGATATTTGCAGGTATTGTTGACGCAGGGAAGTGTTATAGAACCTATTGTGGTTGTTCGAGGAAATGAGATGGTATTGGTTATAGTGGGACTACTGAGTTCTATATCTACAAGTATTTCTGATTTTAATTGTGACTCTTTTAAAATGTTGATGAATTCAGTTTGTGGTTTAAATATCTCGTCAAAATAATTCGCTTGCTGAGATTGTTTCATCTCACTCTTGCATTACTCAATTCAGGTGCTTGTTGCTCATCATGGGAAGTGGGAAGTAGTAGCACATCCACCTTCACTCTTATAATAACACTGCTTAGGCGCAGTCATGATTTAATTAGAAGCTTCTTGTCAAAGGATGTTTGTTTATAACTAGTTGTGTGCACTGGTTAATTTAGCTCATGCCGTTATGGTTGTCTTCCCATTGCTAGCAGACTATTAATATCTATTATCTTTTCTTTTCATGATATCTATTTATACTTTGTTGCTTCCCTGTTTATGCAATTTTCAAAGGAGATGCTGTTGAAATTTTATATACGAATGTTAGATGTGTAGTTTAGTAGCATTCTGGGGTGTTTGTGGACCCCGGGGTGTTACAATACTAGTCGTCGTATTTTGTATTTGTTACTAGGTAACTGTCATAGGTACGTATTTGTTGTTGCCCTAAATGGTTGAATCAGAATCAAATCATCATGATCGTTAGCAGGTATGATAGGTTGATTAGGATATGATCGATGATTTTCTTATCTAGTGATTGGTGTGATGGTATATTGTATAAAATATGCTTGGTAAAAATATATGTAGTAATATGATTGTGTTAATAAATCATAAAGGAAAGTAGAGTGTGAATATATATTATTGTTTTGCAATATATGAGCTACCTTTGAATAGACTAGAATAGCGTAATTATTATAATTAGTCGTACATCGCTAGCTAGTATTTGCTTAATGTTTTGTTATAAGTGTTTCATCCTCTTCTGTGTAGATATCTATCTTATACTCTTTATACTCGTGCTCATACATGTGCATCGAGCATCTCATGAGGTACGATAATTAATCATGTGATGCGGAGGAAAAGAGCCAAGTTGACCTCAAGATGGTGCAAGGAGTGGTCTTCTTCGCACGACGATGTCGTCCGTCGGATCAACCTGAAGATGGGCAGACTGAACAAGTGCCAACACAAAAGGCTGGTCGCCAAGTGGTCGCCACCTAACAAACACTAACCTAGTGTTATTTGAGGCAAGACCCGGTGCATTTACCCCTTCCTTGTATTTTAAAAAGACTTTTATACACTTAAGTCTAGTGAAATGTGCATTAAGTTTTATATGAATTGCTTGGAAACTATTTGATACATTGACTACCTTGATATCCATTCCTATTATAGATACTTCTGGTGAAGTATCAAATATTGTTTACAAAAATGCTTAGCCTTGCTTAGATCTTGTGGATAGAGGTTGTCTTTTGCAATAATGCCTAGCTCAGGGGTTATCCCGAGGAACGATGGCTTCTACCTGTAAGAATATTTTCATTGGGAGCATGGTGGGATCTTACTGCAAAGTTCCCTATAATGCTCTTTTCATCCTAAGGAACACAAAACAATCCTAAGGGTGGAAGTACTTAACTCGATACTTAGGCTAGGAACAGGTGATGCTCCACCCAGGTTAATTAAGGATTGGATGCGTATGTAGGCCTGTATGATCAAGGACTATCTTAACTAGCCACATGCCCTGGATATGGGACAGGGTAAGCTTGAACCCGGCTATTCCATACATGAAATGACAATCGCGTACTAGGAGTGGAGAGATGGCGAGAGTGGCACGTACCCTCCTGGGAAACGACTGCCTAAAAGGGGTGGTGTCCTCTCGGGTGGCGCGGACCTGTTCATGCAGTGGAGGATCCGTGGGAATGGTCGACATATGCAAGAGTTACGAGAAACATATATCGTGTGTTTAGAGATCCTCAGCTGAGTAAATTGATTCGGATCGCCGTTATATCCCCGGACAGTGGAGACTTGATCTCTGACCTGCAACCTAAGTCAGGATGTAAACAATATGAATAAAAATGATGTTGTATTAATGAGATGGTGAAATTAGACTAGATGCAACCAGAGTCTATTAATATTTAATCTGGCGTTAAAATATAGAAAGTAATGGACTCACTTTAGTAAGCTATTTCTGCAAAAATATCTAAGTTGATTCTTGCTAAAGCCTTTTCCTGGATTCCTATTTAACCAGCATACCCTTGAGAGTCTTTTCTTTAGTCAGGTAAGTCTTGCTGAGTACTTGCGTACTTAGGGTTTTATTCCCATTGTTGCTGCAGGTTACGAGTCACTTGATTGTGATTGGGTGTTAAGCGCTGGTGGGCACGGCCTTCTTATAAGTCTAAGTAACTCTTCTCTACTTCTTATTGAGGATGGTCATTTGAGCTGGCATATTTTCAAAATAATAAATAATTGATAATAGTTCAAAGTTATTTCTTTGAATCACTTTTGTAATCACTCCGATCATGTACAATGTAAACTTGATATAACTTGTAAAATTTGGTAATAAGATTTCGCTGCAAATTGTTGGTGTGTGATTTGTGTTTACTTAATCCTGCGGTCCTGGTTGTAAGTGGTTTACCCGGGGTCCTTGGGACACTCGGACGGATCCTTTTAAGTTACCTGGTGTACATGCATAGCCGTCTGAGGTCTTTGAGACAAGGACATGTGCATGTGGGCCCGATAACTTGGGAGGTTCTGCCACAGCTGGTATTGGAGCAAGATTAAGTATATATGGTCACATACGTATTTTCAAAACAGAAGTTTTGGTTTTGGAAAACATATTTTCAACTAAACACATTGTTTGGCTTTGAAAAGCAGATTTGAAAAACTATAATGCTAGTGACATCCTCTATTAAGCCCTAAATTAAGGACTATCAGGTGGCTTATTTAAAAAAACCAATAACCCGCAACCGGGGCCATTGCATACATGTGTAATGTTATTTTTAAGGCCATTCAGTCTTGAATGGATCGACGCTCAAGATAAGGTGAGATGTGAGAGCATGACTGAACAAACGTCGATCTAGGGAAGAGCATAAAAAGCGCTTAGCTATATACATGTTCTACATATGTATATACGAAAGCTGCGATGCGGAGTATTTACTTTTCTGGGAATTAGTACCCCATGGATGTGTAAGGGTATAGACATGGGAACACTGAGAAGTGTAATGTACTTGTAACGATGCACCTACGCTCAGGTAAGAAGGTGAGTTACCATAATGGGCTGCCCTATGGTTAAAGTGTGGTAGCGGCGCCTATGCGTGGCTCGGCGCTTAATGAAGAGCTGGCCTCCATATAGAAATATATGAAGTATAAACTATGATAAACTGTCATGTGTGGATCTTGCATCCTGGGAACTTGGCTGTGATGGAATTTTCTGCAGGTACACTAACCTCGAAAACATATGTGTAGCTAACGACTAGCAAAATACAAAGAGTCGTAAGTATGCCACCGAGATAGAACGCTATCGCCACATTATGTTGGCAAAACTTGTGAGGACGCATAGCACGAGCATGTATCCTGGTTGTTGCATCATGTTTGTCACCTATACATCCAAAATGCTTCTCTCACCTTTATTCCAATACTTGGTGATCGTAAATAATGTGGTGTAATGTTGTATTATGAACCCTAAGGAAATAGTTGTCCTCCATTCTATTGGTAATATGTTTAGGTGTTATACGTGTTTGCTCTTGTGCTTAATGTGCTGATAGAATTTTTGTGACCTGTTTGCCTAATCCCCAAATCTAGGCCATGTTCTTAATTAGTGAACCATGACCCAAATTTGAATTTTCAGTCACTACTCCATGACCAAACTCATACAAATAAATGCTTAGATAATTTCTTTGTTGGACATAAAGTGTACCCAGGCTTAAAACAAGAATCTCGAGTCATGTCTCCTTCCAAAACCATTCCCTTGTTCTGTTGCTGCAAGATGATGTTTCTATTCCACTTTGCCTCTTCTGGAGGATCACAATGTTGCTTTACCAACCCAGTCTAGGAAAGGCATATTCAGTCATTTTCTTGAATTTGGTGCCTTTGATTTTCTCATATCTATCGAAGGCATACCAACTTAATCTTATGATTGTTTTCCCTTCGTATCTAATCAGATACTAATCCTTGACCTTGTAATCTCTGCGATGGGCATAGAAATATGCTTGGGGCTAAATTAACAGTCTCCCATCGTACTCACTTATCAATAAGTTGAGGTTATGGCCATGCCTTGTTCATTTCATCGAGCCATAATCTTTTTGGCTCTCTACTTGTAGCCCTTCTTGCAGGTGGAGTTTCTTTTGTATATTGCCATCCTTGCTCAGTCTATTTGTGACACGTGAGATTTCTTATTGGTTACAGTCTGGTAATGGTGTTGTGACTAAAACTAATAGTGCCGCGATGAAACTGAGGGCCTCCTGTGGGTGCACACACATGGTTGTGCTGCTCGGCACGCGCTGGTATCACTGTTAGTAGTTGTAATCCATTATGAGACTATATCAATGTGTTATCTTGGCACAATGTCTAGTTTTGCCACGTGAGATTCATTATTGGTGCCAGTTCAGTAATGGTGTGATGGTTAATGACTTATGGTGCCACAGCGAAACTGAGAGCCTCATGTGAATGCGCACACAGGACTGTGCTACTCGTCGGATGCTGGTATCAAGGTCTCTGGTCATGAACCATTATGGAACTACCCTAATATGTTATCTTCCATGGACCTTCCCTTGAAACGATTTCAGTGTTGTTTGTCGAAGTGATTAAGCAACATCTGTCATCACTATTGGATCAAAAGGGCATACCACTTTCATATGTGGTCTCTTTTCTTTTCATCTTGGTGGTGACTACTCATACAAGTTCCCTTTACGTCCTTTGTGTAAAGGTGAAGCCTTGAAGCTTTTTAGTGTTTGAAGACAGCTGATTAGCTTTCAAAGTGGAGATTGGTTTTCCCTGCTGCTGAGATGTAGGAGTTCGTTCATTCGCTCCCTTATTTAATCCATGTATTCCCTAACCAAGTCAGTTCATCTCGCCTGAAGAAATGGAAGAACAACTTGACCAAATGGATTTCTACTCAAGTGCATGATCTCCTGGTAACAAAAGTGAACTCTCAACTCTTTAATTGTCGATGGATAATAAAAAGACTTGCTCAATGCTAAAAGTAGTTCAACAACTTAATTTTTCTAACTTACAACTGCCCAATGAACAAAGGTTGAGTTTAGAGCTTGTTTTGTCGAGTTGTCTAAACTCACTTTGGTTCAACCCTTCCTAAGAAAGCACTTACCAAAAATCAAGTTAAGTCCACTGATCACCACCTAATCATCGCTCTAGTCATGCCTCGATCGCCTCACGTGTGCTTTTCCAGCATGAGTGATCAGGTCGAGTCATGCTTACTGCTCGATAAAGTGAATTGACTGTGAAGTCAACATTTGTTGATCATCTTCACTAATGCTTTCCTCGAATTTTTATCATCTTCCTGGAACTTGAATTCCTCAAATTACCACTTGTTGGTAAACCTCCTTCTATGTGTTTTACCCAAGAGGTTGCAACTAATTCTGTTTGTGTAAAGTCGCATAACTACCGCTCACCCAACAGACTCACACAGTACAGTGTCATCAAAAAAAGCAAACTGCACAATGGAACTTATGTGTTCTTCTAGCAGATATCATCTCTATTGATGGACATCTCTAAATTAGCTTAAGGTGATACATGTTATGTCCACTGGAGAACCAATATTTTGAGACACTCGTCTTTGCTTGGAACTGCCTTATATTATCGCTGATATGGACGGGGTTACATGCTTCTCTACTCTTGAATGTCTTTTGCCCCGAATCTCGAGACGAGATTCTTTTAAGGGGGAGGGCTGTAACACCCTAGGTGTTTACCTCCTGTTAAACTGTGCTTATGGACTCAAGCACGGAATATCGACAATAATAACCGTCTCTATGTTTTAATATTCACTTATCAAAATTTCGGTACCAGTTTCGTCTCTATCTATCCAGCCTGTTCTAACAGCTTCGCGAGGTTACAACATATTTGTTCCAAAAATTAGCGAGTCTGGTGCTTATTTAAAATTCATCGATTTGCTCAAATACGAATTTGGAAACATAGTTCAGTCTTTCAATTTCATCTCAAACCAAATTTATTAGAAGTCGACGACTAAAGTTTTTAGGTGTAAATTAATTTAGTCCCCTCTCGTCAATCGGGGCATCGCGTCTGAGGATTTTTAATTGAATTGTTTCTCTAGCAATTTATCCAAGACAGAGATTTTTAATGTTTGGTTAACAGATAAATTTATCGGATCTAATGTTATATCACGAATAGTCTCATATATCATCACCCAGATCATTTTGGTTTGGTCCTTTATATCTCGTTAAAACCATAATTCAAAAATTTGTCCTTAACAAAGAAACCCAGTGTTGATTAGCAGATAAAAGTTTATCCATTTTAAATTAATTAAATATCGTCTAATATAAGTGCTTAAGTCTGATACATATAGATGTTCTCAAAGTCCTATCCACAAAACGCAGAGATACACATCTGTATGATTTTTATTAAAAAAAAGAGAAAAAAATTGTCTTCTCAGATTTTTTAGCTGATCCTTATCTCCCACCTGTTGATGTGTGTGGATATTTTTCTTCATCACCGTATGTGAACACCAGGACACGAGCCTTGGATTCTATCCGGTCGTTGATTTTTCTGAAGTTTGTCCCAGCGTCATCCACAGCAAGTCGTTGCCATCTCCCTCGGCGTCCTTCCCATCGCTCTCTCTCTGGCTAATATTCTTTTCCTGGCGCGTGTGCCTGGTTCTGCTCGCCAGACAGCCAAGTGCTCCATCTCCCAGCACACCAACTTCCTGGCTGGAGCTCGCTCTGCTCTCTTCCATGGCGCGCGCCCTGGCCCCTGCTCGAATTTCGCCCAGCCGCTCCATCTCCCTCCGTGTCCTTGGCTCAGCTCTGCCCAGCTCATGCCCAAGCTCCCTGCTCCTCCACCGTATAGCGCCCAGCCGAGCTCTGCAGCGCCGCGCCCAGCCAAGGTTCCTCTGTGCGTGCACCCTCAAGTCACCGTGTGCCCAGCTCCTTGCCGCCTCGCCTGCTCCTAGCCAGCGTTCGGCTTCAGGGTCGCCCAGTCCCCTCACCGAGTCTAGCCCCATGTTGTCACGCCCCTGCTCCTTGTTTCCCCCACGCCCGAGCTCATCCTCAACCTCGTCGCGCGTCGCTCTTTGGTCCCGGAATGGTGGTCGTGCATGTGCTGTTGGTGATGGGCGACAGTTGTTGCCATCATGGTGCCGATTTCCCCTACCGACCTTGCCGTTGTCCATGGTCGTGCCCTCGCCGAACGCGTTCGCCACTAGGCCCCGTGTCGTTAGGTTCGTCAACCCTGTTCGCTGCCACGTGCGCTTGTTCCTAATGCGCATCACGCAACAGTTGGATCTCGTCGATTGACTCTCGCTATCCACCGTGCTCTGTGTCGGCATTCTCTCGCGGCAGACCACGCCGCCGTCTAACCTTGTTCGCTTCACTGCAGCACCATCATTATCTGCCAGTTCCATCACCGGTCGTTCCTAGTATTTTTCCCCAACACTGAGCCTCTCTGATCTCGCTGCTCGTAAATGCAATTTATGTGTGCGGATGAAGAAAGCGAAGCTAGTGTACATAGCTCGTAGGGTGTTCAGCTGAAAGCTGCACGTGGTGCTTGTCGTCATTCTTGCGGGGTTCAAATTTGATTTAGTGTGGTAAGCTGATTCATTACTCCTGCTATCGATTCGATGTCTAGATTGGTTATATTTATTTGTCGATAATTATCTTGTTTGTAACCTACAAATTGTGGCAGTGTTTGATATTTATTAAACTGCTTCGTATATATGCAGTATGGTTTAGTAAATATCGTGAAGAATAAATTTGGTACACCAAGTGATTAGTCGATTACTCCTATTATTATGGGTCGTTTTAATATATTTAAGTGGTGAAGTGATACCTTGTCATACTAGTCGTCGTATTTTGTATTTGTTACCGGGTAACTGTCATAGGTACGTACTTGTTGTTGCCCTAAATGGTTGAATCAGAATCATCAGCATATCTACAATTTAGTTTAACTATGATGAGCTTTTTGGCTATCCTTGATAATTAGCAAGTATGATAGGTTGATTAGGATATGATTGATTATTTTCTTATCTAGTGATTGGTGTGATGGTATATTGTATAAAATATGCTTGGTAAAAATATATGTAGTAATATGATTGTGTTAATAAATCATAAAGGAAAGTAGAGTGTGAATATATATTATTGTTTTGCAATATATGAGCTACCTTTGAATAGACTGGAATAGCGTAATTATTATAATTAGTCGTACATCGCTAGCTAGTATTTGCTTAATGTTTTGTTATAAGTGTTTTATCCTCTTTGGTGTAGATATCTATCTTATACTCTTTATACTCGTGCTCATACATGTGCATCATGCATCTCATGAGGTACGATAATTAATCACGTGATGTGGAGGCAAAGAGCCAAGTTGACCTCAAGATGGTGCAAGGAGTGGTCTTCTTCGCACGACGATGTTGTCCATCGGATCAACCTAAAGATGGGCAGACTGAACAAGTGCCAACACAAAAGGCTGGTCGCCAAGTGGTCGCCACCTAACAAACACTAACCTAGTGTTATTCCAAGCAAGCCCCGGAGCATTTACCCCTTGTATTTTTTAAAAAACTTTTATACACTTAAGTCTAGTGAAATGTGCATTAAGTTTTATAGGAATTGCTTGGAAACTATTTGATGCATTGACTACCTTTATATCCATTCCTATTATAGATACTTCTGGTGAAGATCAAATATTATTTACAAAAATGCTTAGCCCTGCTTAGATCTTGTGGATAGAGGTTGTCTTTTGCAATAATGCCTAGCTTAGGGGTTATCCCAAGGAACGATGGCTTCTACCTGCAAGAATATTTTCATTGGGAGCATGGTGGGATGTTACTGCAAAGTTCCCTATAATGCTCTTTTCATCCTAAGGAACACAAAACAATCCTTAGGGTGGAAGTACTTAACTCGATACTTGGGCTAGGAATAGGTGATGCTCCACCCAGGTTAATTAAGGATTGGATGCGTATGTTGGCCTATATGATCAAGGACTATCTTAACTGGCCACATGCCCTGGATATGGGATAGGGTAAGCTTGAACCCAGCTATTCCATACATGAAAAGACAATCGCGCACTGGGAGTGGAGAGATGGAGAGAGTGGCATGTACCCTCCTGGCAAAGGACCACCTAAAAGGGGTGGTGTGCTCTCAGGTGGTGTGGACCAATTCATGCAGTGGAGGATCCGTGGGAATGGTAGACATATGCAAGAGTTACGAGAAACATATGTCGTGTGGTTAGAGATCCTCAGCTGAGTAAATCGATTCGGATCGCCGTTATATCCCTGGATAGTAGAGACTTGATCCCTGACCTGCAACCTAAGTCAGGATGTAAACATTATGAATAAAAATGATGTTGTATTGATGAGATGGTGAAATTAGACTAGATGCAACCAAAATCTATTAATATTTAATCTGGCGTTAAAATATTGAAAGTAAGGACTCACTTTAGTAAGCTATTTCTGCAAAAATATCTAAGTTGATTCTTGCTAAAGCCTTTTCCTGGATTCCTATTTAACCTGCATACCCTTGAGAGTCTTTTCTTTAGTCGGGTAAGTCTTGCTGAGTACTTGTCTACTTAGGGTTTTATTCCCATTATTGCTGCAGGTTATAAGTCACTTGATTGTGATTGGTGTTAAGAGCCGGTGGGCACGGCCTTCTTATAAGTCTAAGTAACTCTTCTATACTTCTTATTGAGGATGGTCATTTGAGCTAGCATATATTTCAAAACTATAAATAATTTATAACAGTTCAAAGTTATATCTTTGAATCACTTTTGTAATCACTCCGATCATGTACAATGTAAAGTTGTTATAACTTGTAAAATTTGGTAATAAGATTTCCGCTGCAAATTGTTGGTGTGTGATTTATGTTTACTTAATCTTGCGGTCCTGGTTGTAAGTGGTTTACCTGGGGTCCTTGGGACACTCGGACAGATCCTTTTAAGTTACCTGGTGTACATGCATAGCCGTCTGAGGTCTTTGAGACAAGGACAGGTGCATGTGGGCCCGATAACTTGGGAGGTTCTGCCACAATGGTGACCTCCTTTGGTTAAGGCTTACACTCAACCCCTCTCAAGTGATCCAAATATCAAACTTAAGTGCCACATATGTCTTCTTTATAACTCAATCCCATTTGTGTGGAATCTTCACATGTTGGAGTCTCTCATGCCTTACACAAGTGATCTCAATCAAAATGGAGTAAGGGAGGGAGTAGAGTACACACACAAGAGCACAATCGCAGCAACAACACACACACAAGCCAAAGAGAGAGCGCCATAACAAGAACGACAGAGTTGCAGCTCAGAAACTACGCTCAAATCTCTCAAACACTTCAAATAGTGTGGTCGCGGAGTCTTGGAGTTATAGTGTGCTCTGGGAATGCTTGGTGTACTGGTAGAGGCATCGAAGGGCCTCTTTTAGAGCCCCAAGGGCCAAGGGAGCCGTTGCCTTCTTGTAACATCCAAAATCACATTTTTGATGATTTAGAGAATTCCCAAAAAGATCTAAAATAAAATAGCTTCTAATAATGAATTCATTCTTTTATAAGTACATCTCTCTAAAGTAAACAAATAATAGAAAGGGTGGTACTCAAAACTTAGATCCAAAACGTAAAACTAAAACTTAGAACAACAAATAGAAGGAAGACTTTTTTAGTTTCCCCTTTACAACTATATAAGTAAAACACTCTCTAAGAATATATTTGAATCAAAATAATTCATGATAAAGATTATAAAATTAACTTTTCCTAAACTAAACCAATACTAAGTATTGGAATTATGGATAAGTATTTAAATGACTACACTTTCAAATACAACCTTTTTCTTGAAGTATGTGTGTTGTATATTTGGAACATATAAATAAATAAAACAATAAATAAATAATAATAAAATTATTCTTGCAAAACATGCTGGATTATTTGCTGTTGCATTTGAATGCAAAATCCTAAAAAAATTGAATCATGTGTGAATTTAGAAATTCCAAATAGAAGTCAAAAGAAAATAGAAAAAAATAGGAAATAGAAAAGAAATAAAAAAGGAGAAAAGGCTCACCATACCCGCCTGTCCGGAATCCTCCTCATCCCACTAACCCACACCCCACTCCACCAACCCCCTTACTAACCCCACAGGCCCAATCCGCTCCAACCCTTAGCAGTCACTTGTTGATGGGACCCACTAGATGGAATGACTCCACGTCGCGTGTGTGCATCAGCCCTCACTAGCTCATGGGCCCGCCCTGTTAGGCCTTTCTCCTAGCTCAATTCGTTGCGATTCACATGTCGTAGATGTCGCGCCTTCCTCCCTGGATTAGACTTCTTCGGGTCCTATAAAAACGTGAGTATTGCGTCCATCTCCCCCATCCCTACCAAAGTGCTAACAACCACTAGAGCAAACCAATGACCCATCTACTGTCAACACAGGCACCTAGCCACCGACACCATATGAGGAGAAGGGGAGGTCAGGGAGAAGTCTGCCACAGAGACCCACCGCAAGCTCGAGGAGGTTTGCATCGTCGACGTGGCCCTAGAATGCGCCTCGTGGAGTCGCAGGGGGCTCCTGATTGTGTTCATGGCGCCTGGGTGCTCGAGCTATGAAGGGGGAAAGAGAATTGCTCACTAGAGCATTGCTGTCCACCGCAGACCGCACCTCTCCATTGGCAGAGGGCTTTGTTGGTCACTTGTTCTCAATTGCTATGAATCAAGATCAAGGCAACACATTTGTTATATGTTAAAGACCTTCCTCTTCGAAGCATCATTCCCTCTCAGGTTTAATGGATCTTAGATGAAGGTCATGGATAACAAGTTTTCATCATTCACAAATATGAGAATATACTCGCGGGATGTGGTGTCATGCCACATATTCATTTCATAATAAATGTACAAGCACTGTTAAAGTTTGTATTACTGTTGGGGACTTGTTCTCAAGTGCTATGAATTAGGAACAAGGCAACATAGAATGTCAGATGTTAAAGCCCTTCGTCCACTGAAGCATTATTTCCCCAAGGATTTAATGAACTTCGGACGAAGGTTATGGATAATATATCATGAAGGTTACACCTTCGTGATCAAAGATAAAACAATGCAAAATGAAGTATAAAATATAAAATATAAAACGTTACAGAATAGCAAGAATAAATAAATTCAATTATTTTGTAATGTGAACTTAGATATCAAAACATAATGTTTAGGCACATTTGTACCTTCGCCTTGGCAGAAAACAATAACTCCAGAATAATACGTCAGCAATTACAAGATTGCGTGAACAGCAAAGAAGTACTGTTCACCTATTTATAGGCACAGGACGCAGCCTGTAAAAAATTACAATCATGCCCCTTACAGGAGATCACAATCATAACTCAGACTCTTATGGACTAAAAAGTAATTCCATCTTTAAGTCGGTTCGATCCTTCGTCTTTGGATACGCTATAGTGTCGAAGCTTTATGAGCGGTAGCTTTGGTATCACATATAAACAGATTTGCTGAAGGTGTTTTCTTCCTACAGGACCTTCGGCGACGAAGCATGATCCCAACAATTACATTGATACCTTCAGCTTGTTTGAAGGTGATGACGCTAGGGCAATTACAATCCAGAGTGAATAGTACAGGGGTACTGTTCATTTATTTATAGACAATCGTACAACTTCATACATTATACATTCATGCCCTCAACAATTACATACAGGGTTTACAAATGTCACAAGGACAACATTGTCATTTGTACTCAATGACTTGAACAACACATTTTCCCTACGTCATCTTCCTACTTTGTCGTGATGGAGCTTGCTTCGTCGTACTTCTCTTGGGTTACATTGAAGCTTTTTTGGTGAGGAAGCTCCTGTAATATTTAGTAGTATGCTGAAAGCAAATGGTTAGCCATGTTTTTGAGGAACTTCGGAAGACGTAGGCGCCCAACAGTAGCCCCTCGCAGTATTAGTTTGTTTCTTTGTAACAAATTCAGACTGCAAAATGAACAAAGGCCTTTAGCCGAAGGTCTGAAAAAACACCTTCCCTTCGCTAGAATAGCGAGACGTTCTGTATTGTGGGGCCCATCGTTCAGTGGTGCTTGGTGTATATATATGAGGGTTTGCGTTGAAAATATTTTTCGTGCTATCAAGCTTTGTGTTGGGTTTGTCGTTTTAGCTTTCTGATTTTGTAATTGCGGTTGCTTTGGAGCTTCGGCTTTTTGTTGCACTCAACGCTGAGATAGCCAAAGAAAAGAAAAGTGTGGACCCCACACTAGCTGGTTTCTACGAAGCCATGGAAAGGACTAAGGCCAAGAAAATTACTGATGAGATGTTAGCTAGACTGTCTGGGAGTTGTAGTGACAACGAGGATTTTGCTGTGGAGAGTGGCAACGATGACGCCAAAGATCGGCCGTGGAGGCCAAGTCATGTTGTATTTGGAAAATCCACTGTTAAGAGAGGACATATTGAAGCAATGAAAGGTAAATATTTTCGTGACACAACTATATTGAGGCCGAAGGAGAGAATACTGTTCCTCTTCCCAAAGCTGATGAAGTGGTCGTTTTTAAGAGTTTTATGAAGGTTGGCCTTTGGTTTCCTCTGCATAAAATGCTTATCAAAGTACTTAAAAGATTCGAGATATATCTTCATCAACTTACCCCCGAAGCTTTGGTCAAAATCGAGATTTTCATTTGGGCAATGAGGAGCCAGGGTTTGGAACATGACGCCGATTGCTCTGATGCAATACGCCCTGTTCCCACATTTCACAAGAAATGGCCAGGATCTTAGATGAAGTAATGGTTCTATGTTAAGAATGATTTAGTTGAGAGGGTGGATGTAAAAGATTTAATTCAGCGTCCAATACGATTTCGCTTCGACATCCGAAGGCCCTCGATCGTGAATAATGATAAATCTCAAGCCTGCCTGGTGGCCTTCAATGTTGTGTTCAGCTACATTGGCACTAGAGACTTGGTCCAAGAACATATATCTTTCAAACTATGGCCCTTGTTAACGAATGGGAAATGCCGAAGGAGACCACTGATAGCTCAAGCGAAGGTGGCCTGGTTTATTTGAAATATACATACCGCTACAGAAGTCAATTTGGGGAGCCAGATGATGAATGGCTCAAGGCTATTGAGGCAACCATTGTTGATTTGTTGGGGGGCATATACGAAGGCTGAAGATGAAGCCATGAATACTGCCTTCAGTGCCCGTGGAAAGAAAAGGCTGAATAGAGTTTTTGACGTTATTGGTTTTGTGTACCTCGATTACTGCTTTCCGGATCGGAATCAAGGGGCGAAGAGAAGGATTGCATCAACTACCCCTTCTAATGCACCGAAACCTAAAAGAATGAAGATTGTAACTCATCAGCCAAAGTCTTTTTTTGGAGAGAGTTGTTGCACTGCCTACTGCAGAAGGTTCAAAGGTTGAGGCTTCTGAATCCACATAAGTTACCCTCTTAGCCTTGGAGGTAATACCCTCTGTGACAGCTGAAGCTACCACCGCTCAACTGGAGAAATCGAAATCAGAAAGTTTGAAAAGTGACCAACAGCCAAAGCTGCAAATTTCTCCAGTACTACCAGAATTGCCAAGGACAACAAATATTCCAGTGGCAACTCCTAGAAGAGAGAGGAGAATGGTCAGCGTTCTAGACGCTGTTCTAAAACCTTCGAAGGTGGCTACACCTGCTCCTACTAGGGTTTCCGAAGACAAAATTGAAGAATTGGGTGAAGTTGTTGCTGCAGGCGCCTCTCCTGCCTGCACTAAGGTCGGACCTTCAAAAACTAGGCCAATAGAACAAGTAAAGGAAAGTCTGTTAGAGAAATTAACATTGCCGATACCCTAAGCAGCATCGACCGAAGATCTTGATTTTAATATCTGTGACGCTTCGGGAAAGCAGCGGACACAGAGGCAAATTGCTGAGGCCCAACATTATGCCAAGGAACTGAAATATCCTCGAGGGTCCTTGGTGTACAAAAGAGATGAAGAAGACGACTTTCTATACTGTCTTCATGACAGCAAGGAGATCAATGTCTGCTGGGAGATGATGGTCAAGATGGGTTATCCGAAGCTTGAGCTTGTGCTATCCTTAATGCTGAAGGATCATCTGGCAGACAACTTAGCATACAATAGTTTGAAGGTTTTTGTTTACTATTTCTCTTAATGTATCATTTCGAGTATATTTTTTGCTTGTTTTAATAGACATTTCTCTTATTATTAGGGTCTAATTTTAAGCAAAGCTTTAAAAGCTCAAAAGGATTGCGAAGATGGAGAGCACGAAGATAGCCTTCGAGAATTTACGCTCGAAAATTATAAACCTTTGGAATGAGGCACTTGAAAAAGATAAAATCTTGCATTCTTTGGTCAAAAGATTAAAAGCAAGCGAAGCTAAATTGGCCAAACTTTTCAAAGTGGACGAAAAGATTCTAAAATTTGAAAAAGAAGCAGAACGCATAGCTGATTTAGAATACGCTTTATCTATTCAAGTGGGATTAGACAGATCAGAAATAGCAGGACAAAAGAAGAAGCTTGATGAAGTTACTGAAAATTTCAACGTCGAGCAATCAAAATGTGAGATAATCGAACAGTTGAGGGTTTAGAAGAATGTTGAGGAGCTTCGTCAAGTGAAGGAGGAGTCCTATAACGTTGCTATGCAATGTTCAAATAAATTGAAAAATGCTTTTGTTAATGTTAGTGCATTCTCGGCTGAGCAAATTTTCATTCGTGGTGATTCCGAAGGTGTAATCAAGTGGATTAAGGGCAAAGTCGAAGCATTTGACATAGTCCTAACTTGCAGGGGAGATTTTTATGCATGCGTAGGGGCTCGGGGGATGTAACACTACTAGAAAAAGCTGGCTGTGAACATGCTAAGGCTGTAATTCAGCCAGACTTCTCAGTTTCAGCGACAAACATCAAGGAGCCGTTAGCCAAAGCTATCACCGTCAGTGGGAAATTTTATTCCGAAGTGTGGATGAATGGCGGTCGAGAGATGGGAGACGAAGCCATTAGGCAAAATGAAGAAGAGGCTCATATTGCCTCAGAAGAAGTAAGAAAAGCTGAAGAGGCCGCTGAACGTGAAAGACATATAGGTACGTTTGTCATGCGTGACAAAAGCTTATATTTTGGTGTAGCTAAATTGTCTCCTTCTCCAGAGCCATACAACCCTGAGATGGATCCAGCCCTAAAGGGTGCTCTCGATGTAATCAGAATAGCAAATGAAGCAATTGACGAAGCTGTGGATAGACTTCTAAACGAAGCTGCTGAGAGAGTCCTAAAGGAGGATGATTAGGATATGTCTAAAAACACTTGTAGAATTTTTGTATGCTGTTTTTTTATGTAAAAAACAGTTGTCAACTATATATCTCATGGACTGTTGTTTTCACAGTGATTAAAGAATTGATTTTATTTATCTTTTCTTGCAGGGACTGCGGGTACGGTTCCTAAAGAGATCGAAGTTACTTTTGTAAATTCTAGGACCTAGAAATAATACTCTTTCAACTGATTAAGTTTGCGGGTTACTTTTGATAGACTTAAAGGACTTATGTGCAAAAGATACCTGGCTTACATAAACATGATGCAGCCCGAGCCGTCCATCGCACAACCAGTGGATTAGATTAGATTTGATCTAAATCTGAACCGGTATGCAACACAATCCATCAGATTCAAGATCTATGCTTTGGATTTTATTTGGCGAAGCGAATTCAGTGTTTAATCTGGATCACATGATCGTGATCCGATGACCCCGCGCCCCAACCAAAATGGTACGCATCATCTAATCACAGTCGTTGCCTGAGCGATCCACGGCTAGGGACCTATCTCCTACCCCAGCCACACCATCCAGCGGCACGCATAGCCCCCACAACGCCACAACGGAGACCGTTGCCAGAGACACCCTGATTTCCGTTCCGGTGATCAAATCGTACTGGAGAACACGCAAAAACATAATTCACGGTCTTGTGAACTCGAGTCTAGCCAACTTACCATGGATTAAGGCGACAAGAGATCCCTCTACGTCGAAGGACGGCTCACAGCGGTGTTGGTCTGCACCGGCTAGAAACTCTCAGCCTTCACTTGTTCCTCCTGCATGATGATGCAGCACACGCATTGGGTAGCTCACTAGAGGCAATACAATGGCGGGTCCCTATTTGCACGTCGGCAGCACGATCTTCATCTCTCTGCTCTCTCTTTGCTCTCGGTCGCTTGGGTCGGTGGCTGTTGTAAATTTAGAGAAATAAGTGACATGCTTCCTTCATATTTAAATAAATTAAATATTCTAATTCCGAATAAAACAAGCATATAACTCAGACAAATGCCATATGTAATTATTGCAGCAATGAACAGTAGCAATTCTAGAACATGTAAACATGTAAAATAGCTACTCAGATCCATTTTATAATTAAACATGGCTTGCAGATGAAGAAGGCAGATTAAACTAATAAACATGATTGTTTATCTTAAAAAATGTTGCTCTCAAAATAGCGGGTTGCTGTAATAAACAGCCCTCCAACGCTAATAGGTGATCAAAGATCCTTGACTAACGTGACAGTCCAATCTTACCAAATCAGGGTTTTAGATTAAATATTATGAGCCTAGAAATCAAGCATGAATATCAAGATCAAAACAGTGTGCACAGAATTAAGGAACAATAATGAACTTGAGTACTCAGATTGCACAATTGTGAAAGAAATTACTAGGCATAAATAATATTACTGCTGAAAATAACAATACACTAAAACCCAGACTGTCACGTCGCCTCACTACACCGCTATCATCATCGAGCAATCAAATCCGCCCACAGATTGCGCAATCACACCCAAGTAAATAATACTAGCAGATTGCACAAAATTAAACAGTAAATAAAGTGAGATAATGGGTAACTCACAGCACGTAGAAAATCTACGTGGGAAGACCAGCTCAGCGAACACAAGGTTCTGTCCCAGAAAACCAATTCCGCCGCCCACGTCCGGGCCTGCACGGCGGGAGGTTGACGGAGATACTAGAGCCGCTGCCGGAGCCGAGGGAGACGTCCACGGCACCAGCCCGAGAAGATGAACACCGCGCAGCAGAGAGCCCAAGCACCAGGCCACGGTGGACAACAATCAGAACAGACAGAGTACCAACAGGCACACTGATAATGCAACGGAGCACAGGAAGTCCACGCCGAACAAGCGCAGCACCACCTCCACACTCGTCCTAGATGCTACCAGCGAGAATCACCACAAGAACACCAGAGATCGAAGAAATCAATCGAGTTCGTGACTAGTGGAACGAGCAGGGAGAGAGAGCAGAGAACTTCCGTTGCTACTGGAGCCGAAGCCAGAGGATTTTTGCCTCTATTATATGGAGCCGAGCACCCACCAGGCGGTTGCAAGGGAGCAGCGGCCCGCCGAGCGAGCAGCCGTAGAAGTCGGCTGGGCGTTGAACGCCTCCGCCTCCGCCTCCCACGTCCTCCCGGCGGCTGAGCTTTTTTTTTGCTCGCCCAAAAGCAAGAGCCGGCATCAGCAGCCCTAGGGACTAGCTGGCTGGTGGGCTGCTCGGCCACCAGGCCTTGAGCGGCCCACTCGGCTGGCCTCCCTTTTTTTTAATAAAGTGAAAATGTCAAAAAAATGGACAGCAATCCCCACCATTTTCACTCTTATTTTCTGATCAATGTCATTGAGCTCCCGTACTGTTTATATACTACTTTTCGGCAGAGGTACTTGTTAGGTTTGAACCAAAGCCTATCCTAGTGTACTCCAACCCTGCACGAGTAAGCGGAGGACTACGCCTTGATCCACAAACCCTAGTGTGAGAATCTTCGCACAAAAGGCACATAGTACTAGGCAGATTATCTGCTTCTCTTACGGGGCAGGGCGTTACGGTCATGCCCTTTAATATCTATTCATGAGCTCACTAGAGAGAAAACCCCATTCTCTCCTGGACTGCGACCCCACAGTCAGCTCATATAGGTGAAATCGTTAAGGAAATTCTGTAGGACAATTTCCCTGCTTATAGCATTGACTTCATTAAGAGCATATCGCTCAACCTGCCATACAGACAGAGCACAGCAGCTCATGAGACTCTTTATCTTTTGTGCTCTTGGTTCCACAGTGCTTCGTTTCCTGGAGCCTGGATCTCGGGATCTCCGGTCACACAGGACAGTTATCCGCAGTTGAAACCGCTAACAGGGTACGAGTCCCATTCCCATACACGCTGCTTGGATTGGCTTTTGAGCCAGCCCTTTGGTGAAAGGATCAGCAAGGTTCCTTTCAGACTTGATGTAATCTACGGTTATTACACCCGTCTCTCTAGCATGCCGACATGAATCAAGTCGTCTTCTGATATGCCTCGAGGATTTTTGGTTGTCCTTTCTACTATTCACTTTTAGCAACACAGAAGTGTTGTCACAGTATACTAGGACAGCCGGTATCGGCTTTGCTAGCATTGGAAGGTCTGACAACAGGTCTCTCAACCATTCAGCCTCCAATGCTGCTGAATCAAGTGCAACTAATTCAGCCTCCTTGGTGGAACGTGTCGACACTGATTGTTTAGACGATCTCCATGACACGGCCCCACCAGCTAAAGTGAACACATAGCCACTTGTAGACTTCATTTGATCCGAGTCAGAGATCCAGTTTGCATCACTGAATCCTTCAAGTACTGACGGAAATCCGGTATATTTAATACCAAGATTCATCGCTCCCTTCAAATACCGAAGCACTCTGTACAAGGCTACCCAGTGTCTATCTCCTGGACTGGCCGAATAACGAGCCAGTCTGCATACTGCATATGAGATATCTGGTCTAGTTGCACTGCTCAGGTACATGAGAGATCCGATGATCTGCGAATATAGTAGCTGGTTCACAGGCTCGCCTTCATATTTACTGAGCGTGTAGGATGGATCATAGGGCGTGGTGACTGGTTTACAGTCCATATGTCCAAAGCGAGTCAGGACCTTTTCCACATAATGGGATTGTGACAAAGTAATCCCATCCTCACCCTTTATCAGCTTGATGTTCAGTATAACATCAGCTTCACCCAAGTCCTTCATATCAAAGTTCTTGGAGAGGAATAATTTTGTCTCCATGATAGCCTCCAAATCGGTCCCAAATATCAATATGTCATCAACGTATAAACACATGATGACACCTTTGCCCCCAGAGAAGCGATAATACACACACTTGTCGGCTTCGTTTACACAAAACCCGGCAGTGGTCAGAGTATTATTAAACTTCTCATGCCATTGTCTGGGAGCTTGTTTAAGACCGTATAAGGATTTAATCAAGCGACACACTTTGCTCTCTTGTCCTTTAACCACAAATCCTTCTGGTTGCTGCATATAAATTTCCTCTTCCAGCTCTCCATTTAGGAATGCTGTCTTTACGTCCATTTGATGAACAAGAAGTTTATACGCAGCTGCCAGCGCTATAAGCACACGGATTGTGGGCAATCGAGCCACCGGAGAATAAGTATCAAAATAATCCTCCTCTTTCTTTTGAGTAAAACCCTTAGCCACAAGACGGGCCTTGTACTTTTCAATAGTACCATCAGGTCTCCTCTTCCTCCTAAAGATCCATTTACAGCCCACAGGCTTGCAACCAGCTGGGAGATCAGTTATCTCCCAAGTTCCGTTCGAGATGATTGAATCCATCTCGCTACGGACAGCCTCCCTCCAGTACTCTGCATCCGGAGATGTATATGCCTCTGTGAGGGAGCGTGGTTCTTCATCCACTAGATAAATAATATAATCATCACCCAGAGACTTTTCAGTCCTTTGTCTCTTACTCCTCCTTAACTCCAAATCTGGAGTCTGGTCATTGACACTCGAGGGCAGAGAATATGTCCGAGATGGACCATCTGGGGCTACTACTTCCTTATCCCGCATATGGAAGATGCTCTCAAAGAATGTCACATCCCGAGACTCCATTATTACATTTACAGCGATTTCGCTTGTCTCGGAATGGACCACTAGAAATCTATAAGCTGCACTGTTATGTGCATAACCCAGGAAGACACAGTCTACGGTCTTAGGGCCTAGCTTTCTCTTCTTCGGCAACGGGACGTTCACCTTTGCAAGGCAACCCCAAGTCCGAAGATGCGAAAGATCTAGCTTCCTTCCTTTAAATCCTTCATAGGGCGTAGCCTCACGGTTGCGAGGCGGCACCCTGTTCAGGACATAGCACACTGTGAGTACTGCCTCGCCCCACCAGATGTCAGGCATCCCCGAACTTTGCAACAAAGCATTAGCTAAGTCACACACCGTTCGGTTCTTCCTTTCAGCTACCCCATTTGACTGAGGTGAATATGGAGCAGTGGTTTCATGAATGATTCCACACTCTTTGCAGTACTCATCAAAAAGGTTGGAAAGGTATTCACCTCCTCTATCAGACCGTAACCTTTTAATTTTCTTGTCTAGCTGGTTTTCAACTTCAGTCTTATAGATCTTAAAGTGTTCTAGTGCCTCATCTTTAGTTCTGAGTAAGTAAATATAACAGAACCTGGTAGCATCATCTATCAAGGTAAGAAAGTATCTTTTACCGCCTTTTGTGATTATACCATTCATCTCACAGATATCTGAGTGAATTAGTTCTAAAGGAGTGGTACTTCTGCCTTCAACCGTATGAAACGGTTTTCTAGGCTGCTTAGCTTGCACACAAATACCACATTTTACACCTTTAACATGTTTATATTCAGGAATTAAAGACATGTCACTTAATCTCTTAATGGCCTCAAAATTCACATGACACAAACGGGAATGCCATATATTATTAATGGAATCGTTATTACAGACCACATTAACATGGTAAGAAGAATGATTGTTCAAAACAGAAAGACGGAACAAACCGCCTGACTCATATGACTTTCCAACAAAAGTACCAAACTTAGACAGGACCACTTTATTAGACTCAAACACTAATTTGAGACCCTGTCGACATAACAGCGACACTGAAATGAGGTTCCGGCTCATCGAGGGCACATAGAGTACGTCCTTCAGCACGAGCGTCTTTCCTGAAGTTAACTTCAGGTAGACCTGTCCAGTACCTCGAACTGCTGCCGGAACACCATTTCCCATCAAGACTGGTGCGCTGTTGTATCCCTGGAATGAAGAGAACATGGATCTATCAGCACAAATATGAACAGTAGCACCGGAATCCATCCACCAGTCATTTGATGGACTTGCCATAAAGGCCTGAGGTGCATACCCTGGGGTGGAATTAACCACCACGTTCCCTTCTTTGCACTGAGGTGGAGGACGTTTTCCCTTCCTAAGTTTGCACCTCCGAGCTGTATGCCCGGAGACTCCACAAACGTAGCAGATAAAGTCCTCCTTTTTCTTCTTCATCTTTTTGGATTTAGGTTGGTTCATATTCTTCTGTGGAGAGTTCTTCTTCTTCTTCTGGAATTTTCTATCTCCACCCTTCTCAACAACGTGAGCCTGGAGTTGCTGGGATGGCTTGTTACTGGACCTTGCACGCTCTTCCACATTTATCGCAGCTGACAACTCAGTGAGAGTCATTTGCTTCTTCATGTGGCGGCGTGAAGTCACAAAGTCTCGCCAAGAAGGCGGGAGCTTTGCCAGTATTGCATTCACCTGAAAACTGTCTGGTAGGACGCAGCCATATTGGACCAAGTCCCTAACAAGGAGTTGAATCTCCTGTAGCTGCTCCATAACAGACCTTCCCTCAACCATTTTATAGTTGAGGTAGTTTTCCGTTGTGAATGACTCATTGCCATTGTCAACTTCAGAGAACTCGTTCTCAAGTTCAGTCCATAGACCCTTAGCGGAGGTAAAACCAGAGTACACGTCAAATAAGCGGTTCGACAAGACGTTCAGCAGACGAGACAAGCATGCCTCATTGGCTTCGTCCCACTTGGCTTTCTCCGCTAGTGCGGCGGCCTTCGCTGCATCATCAGAATCATCTGATGCAGCCTGGGGAACAGCCGACGTCACTACCCAAAATAATTTTAGGTCAGTGAGCCACATGCGAGTCTTAATCTGCCAGCGCTTAAAGCTTGCGCCGTCGAACGCTTCAGGCTTAATGACATCAGAACTGGAGGCCATTATAGGAATTGGTTTTCTGGATTGTTGTAAATTTAGAGAAATAAGTGACATGCTTCCTTCATATTTAAATAAATTAAATATTCTAATTCCGAATAAAACAAGCATATAACTCAGACAAATGCCATATGTAATTATTGCAGCAATGAACAGTAGCAATTCTAGAACATGTAAACATGTAAAATAGCTACTCAGATCCATTTTATAATTAAACATGGCTTGCAGATGAAGAAGGCAGATTAAACTAATAAACATGATTGTTTATCTTAAAAAATGTTGCTCTCAAAATAGCGGGTTGCTGTAATAAACAGCCCTCCAACGCTAATAGGTGATCAAAGATCCTTGACTAACGTGACAGTCCAATCTTACCAAATCAGGGTTTTAGATTAAATATTATGAGCCTAGAAATCAAGCATGAATATCAAGATCAAAACAGTGTGCACAGAATTAAGGAACAATAATGAACTTGAGTACTCAGATTGCACAATTGTGAAAGAAATTACTAGGCATAAATAATATTACTGCTGAAAATAACAATACACTAAAACCCAGACTGTCACGTCGCCTCACTACACCGCTATCATCATCGAGCAATCAAATCCGCCCACAGATTGCGCAATCACACCCAAGTAAATAATACTAGCAGATTGCACAAAATTAAACAGTAAATAAAGTGAGATAATGGGTAACTCACAGCACGTAGAAAATCTACGTGGGAAGACCAGCTCAGCGAACACAAGGTTCTGTCCCAGAAAACCAATTCCGCCGCCCACGTCCGGGCCTGCACGGCGGGAGGTTGACGGAGATACTAGAGCCGCTGCCGGAGCCGAGGGAGACGTCCACGGCACCAGCCCGAGAAGATGAACACCGCGCAGCAGAGAGCCCAAGCACCAGGCCACGGTGGACAACAATCAGAACAGACAGAGTACCAACAGGCACACTGATAATGCAACGGAGCACAGGAAGTCCACGCCGAACAAGCGCAGCACCACCTCCACACTCGTCCAGATGCTACCAGCGAGAATCACCACAAGAACACCAGAGATCGAAGAAATCAATCGAGTTCGTGACTAGTGGAACGAGCAGGGAGAGAGAGCAGAGAACTTCCGTTGCTACTGGAGCCGAAGCCAGAGGATTTTTGCCTCTATTATATGGAGCCGAGCACCCACCAGGCGGTTGCAAGGGAGCAGCGGCCCGCCGAGCGAGCAGCCGTAGAAGTCGGCTGGGCGTTGAACGCCTCCGCCTCCGCCTCCCACGTCCTCCCGGCGGCTGAGCTTTTTTTTGCTCGCCCAAAAGCAAGAGCCGGCATCAGCAGCCCTAGGGACTAGCTGGCTGGTGGGCTGCTCGGCCACCGAGGCCTTGAGCGGCCCACTCGGCTGGCCTCCCTTTTTTTTAATAAAGTGAAAATGTCAAAAAAATGGACAGCAGTGGCTAGCTTCCATATGAGCCTATGGCCAAGGAGGAGCCAGGGGCTTGGCCGGTTAAATAGGGGCAAGAACACAGGATGGCCATCACATCCGGTAAACGCGGGCGAGTTTGATGTGGTCCCTGCTCGAGTTTGTTGGCCCACGGCGTGGAGGGGGATATACCTAAAGGTGGGGTCCCATCTGCAGCGGCACAAGGTGGTTGGTTCGTGATTCATTGCGCAGGCAGATAGAAGCGCTGGAGGGTGGGTCCATGATGTCAGCAACACGGGCATGGGATAGGGTCGACCGGTACAAGCGCACGTGAGATCACAGGGACAGAGTGGTGGGGTCCCTACAACGGTGGCAGCGGGGATGTAGCATGGTGCAGAGTGTGGCCGTGCCGACCCTCCTGCCAGGTTACGGGTGCATGAGGGAGATCACGAAGTGGGCCGAGACTAGGAGATTCAGCCTAGGTGCTAGTTTTTTCTTTTTCCCTTTTCTTTTCTTTTCTTTGCAGTTTTGTTTTCTAATTGCAAATTTCAATTTCAAACCCAAACCCAGATTCAGATTTAAGTCTGAGTTTTAGAAATTCAAATAAATGAAACAATAAAAAAGAATCCATCATGATATGGAGAGAAATATGATATTTTATTTTAGTTCTTTTGTCCATAAAACATGTAATAAGAAATGATTCACACATTATTCTTTTTAGGAAAATAATATTTTTGAATGTGTGATTAAGAAGTTAATTCAAAGAAAAAATATGAATATACTTTACTTATTTCTTTTAGGTGGAGATAATGTAAAATTTCTATCATGAATTAATTCAAATACATTAAAGAGTGCTTTAGTCATATAGCTTATAAAGGAAACAAGAAATGGATTGAAAGTCCTTTCAATTATTGCTGCAGCTTATCGTTTTAAGTCTTGGATCTAGGTTTTGAATACCAACTCTTATTTTTATTAATTATTTACTCTAGAGAGATAAAGGAATGAAATTATTATTAGAAGACATTTTTATCTCAAATCTTTTGTAAAAACTTTTAAAAATCACAATAGGATTTTGGGTGTTAAAAGCAGCTCCGTGGACCTACTAGGACATGGTGGGATCACTTCCTCGCCATGCAGCCAACTGACCACATAATGACTTGGGACGAGTTCAAGGCATCATTCTGAGGACCACATTCCAGCAGGCATCATGGACTAGAAGCTAAATGAATTCCTGGCACCTACCCAAGGAAATCACACCTTACTCTAGTACGCATAGGCTTTCAATGATCTGTGCCAGTATGCGGGCTACTTTGCAGACACTAATGAGAACAAAAGGGATCGATTCCGAAGACGCCTCAACACCAAGCTCCATTAAAGCTTCAATGCAGTTAGGGCTAGCAGTTATAACGAGTTAGTCAACCTGGCCATATCTCAAGAAGATTGTATCGTGGCTCACAAGGCAGAGAAGAAGAGGAAGACAACTATGGCAGGACCGTCGAGTCAGCCTTAGTGCTTCAGGATTGTTTACAACAATCAGAGCAGCGGCCCTCAGCAGCAGTAGGGGACGATGGGTGATAAGGCCACCTCAGCAGCCATAGACACCCAACCGCCCTCAAGTCCCAACTCAGAGGAACAACAACCAACCCTAGTTGCACAGCAGTATCGTCAGGGCAACAGGAACAAATGATATACTTGTGGCAACACTGACCACTACATCAAGGACTACCATCGGAACTAGTAGGGGCAAATTGCAAATAAAAAGCAGAGCAAGAAGCAGAAGGTGCAAGGGAGGTGTGGTGGAACCGCCCGAATTATTCTAGCTTAAGTGCTCAAGTCACGTCTTAGAGGCAATAATACACTTAAATTGGAATAACCCGTCAGTCCCTCAGATCTAGTCTGATAGAGCCACTTCCCTGGGATCAAATACCACTAGCTCACTCGAAGGTGAGTCACAGAGAGAATATAATAAAGCATGAAACCAAAAATTAAAATACTGGAGTTATTACATGAATCGGAGTTTGTAAGCAAAAGGGAACAAGTTCATAAATAAAGTGCAGCGGATAAAAGATAACGTCGAATGCTGAGGAATAGGGCAAGGCCTAGCCCACTACTCCTCCTGCTCCTCTCCTGCCGGAGCAGCATCCCACTTGACCATCCAACCCGGTGGCAAGGTGGAAGGCCAAGTCACACCATCAACGATGTCCTGTAGCGTACCTGCAAAAATTGTGCCACAAGCAAGGCTGAGTATGCTAATACTCAGCTAGATTTACCCGGTGTGAGGAATCTACTCCTCTACCTCTAGACATGCAGCTGTTTGGCTGAGGGGTTTGCTTTGCCGAAAGCACTAGTTGAGTCTAAAATAAGTTTTAGCCTTTTCCAATTCTAGCATCATTAATTTAGCTAGGTTGCTCCTTTCTAAGCATACATGGTAACAATCATTTAGCACAATCAACATGTTATCTCAAGTGAAACCTCATTCCACTTTTTACTCAATGCAGTACAAGGGGTCAAGCAGTCTCATTAGCTATGAGAAGCAGACGATTCGAATCGAGTTTTTAAACCTTGCAAGGTAAACCTAAACACAAGACATGTAGAGGCACTCCGTCCCCACACACGTCAACCATCCCCATTGATCCCCCATTCATGGCCAGGGCTCACCTGCCTTGGCATACAATGCTCCACTAACCTTGGCTACCACAGTGCAGTGGCCGCACTTGTACCCACCATAGCTAGCATGGGAGACCGAGTCTCAGGACAAGTGAGGAGGAAAGTCCACGCCCAGCTTCACTCAGGTACTAGGCTTACCGGTTACCATATTTCCCGATATGTGTTTAGTACTTTTAAGCGCTTGACTCAGGTATCCACACATTAATCCTTAATTCCATTTCTGTCACATAGACAAAGCATCCACCCTGGATCCAAGTCCAAAGACCATCATAGATCCCGTTATCAAGATGTATACAATCAATGCCTGACCTCGTGTGAGTGCTAAAAAATCACTCAACTTCTACCGAGATCCTATTTAGCAAAGCAGCTACTCGACCTATCATACTAGTATCCATCTCACAAAGGAATCCTAAGTTCATGCAACTACTGGTTTCAAACAACTCCTATACTTAAGTGCACATTACAAACCTACAAACATTAAGTGTAGTAAAGTAACATATATAAATGGTTATGCATAAAACCGGGGCTTGCCTTCAAATGTTGGGGCTGCGGGAAGATCCTCCGCGGCAGGCTCTGAAGCTGGCTCCTGAACTTCCTCTTGGACAGCCTCTTGCTTAGGGATAAGCACGTACTCTCCATCAGCGAGGTTGCAATCTAATGAATGCAATGGGTGAGATATGCATGCTATGGTATGCAATGTAGTAGTAGTAAAAATGATTAAATTGATAAGGTAAAGTTTAATATTACTACGGGATTTCTAGTGGTATACTTGGCCATTTCAGGGTCAAACATGGTTAAGTTTTAAGTGGTTAGGTTATTGGGGTGTCCCACTGGTTTTTAGTGTCTTAGTGAAAGTTTATTATGATCCCTGCTGAATTCATTGGGGTGAGATTTATTATTCCTACCAATTCTCTCTCTTCCCCTTTTTCTATTATGCTTTTAAGGTGGGTTTGAACTACAACATAGCTTTATAAATTTCCAAAAATCCTATAAAATTACAGTAGTTTTACACTGGTGTATAATTCTCGATCTCAAAATTTGAGGCTTAAAATGTTAAGGGTTTACTCTGTACAAAATTACTAAGTTTTAGGGCAGAGGGGGGTGCTTCGAACTACAACTCTCTTCTAACAGTAGATTTTTCCTTAAGGTTTATTTTTGCTAGCATCTAGGGGTAATAATATGACTTTGTACCAAATTTTAGCCACTAATACCTATTGGTCATTTTATTGTGATTTTCTCAAGTTTTTGGCCATAGTGGTGCTTTCTACTACCACTATACTTGAAAAATGTCAAACAACAAATTTCCTAATTTTTCTATTTTCTTGTTTGTGCAAGAGCAATCATTCTAAAGTGTGGCAACTTTTTGCTTAGGGGAAAGGGTGGTAGAAATTCTTGGAATATATGGTCTTTTTCATGGGGTAGGGGGTAATGTGTGTTACCTTACATTTTTAATTGAGTTTTATATTTTTCTCTAGTGGTTTACCTCATAAGTAATTGGGTAAAAATTTGTTTGCCCACTGTTGCACAATTTTAGGCTTTCTCATGATTTAATTAAAACATGGGCCAAGTTCAAGTTTTAATTGTGCAACCCACTTATTGTGATGGGTTGGGGTGTTTATCATTTTTGTAGTGGTGTTCTAGCAGTGAGGAGTCTACTGAATTTTTCTTGCCATTTTTGCAATGGTTCTCGTATTTTCCATTATGCCTTTTCTTGATTTCTTAGTGCCTAATAAAATAAATAACCTTGGGTTAGCTCTGGACTTGGGTTCTCAACATTTTTTCTATGTTCTTTATCATTTAGGTGTTCTAGGAAAATATGTTCATCCTCTGGTTATTATTTTTCATCACCTTTCTTATTTTTCTAAGATTTGGGCAGAATTAGTTTTTAATGTATATTCTTGGGTTATTCTTGTATACTGGGGTGTTTAGTATTTTAAATAGTGTGTATGTTGGGTATGTATCTCTACAAATTTTCTTCAGCTTAGTATAGAAGTATTTCTATTTTTCTCCATATTAATAAGGTTTGGATAGTTTCCTTATTTAATTTAAAACTCTAAAAATCAGTACAGGAAACATGGGGTTCAGTATTTTTGTCTGACAGTTCATAATGTTGGGAATGCAGCAAAATTGGTTTGACTACTTTTGGATGAGTATTTCTCAAGTTATACATTTAACTAATTTACTGCTGATTTAAAGTAGTTGAAATTTGAAATGAAAAAGAAAATCTACTTTGCTCTGGGGTCCCTGGCATTTTCTTCCTGGTTTCCTTACAAATAGGCCCTCGGGTTCCTATTGTACTGAGTCTCTGAAAGCGCAGAAAACCCCCTAGGGTAATTCTAAATCTAACCCGCGGTCCTTCCCCTATTTGAACAGTGCCCGCGTGTGGAGGAAAGGGCGGAGGGGCTTACCGACGACGAGATAGCTCCGGTGAGGCGTCCAGGGAGGTCGGGGAGGTTACGGCGGTCTTGTCGAGGTATGGGTCGGCGTCAGAGGCGGTCGGAGTCGGCCGGTCCACGTGCGTAGTCGGGGGAGTTCGTCGGCGGCGAGTACTCCGGCCTGCTCACGGCGAGATAGTCCAATTGGTTGGCTCGGGAGGCTTGACCAGGCAACATAGAGGCGGTACACGGAAGGATTTTGAGAATGGCACAGAGACTTACCCGGTTCACGTTCACCGGTGAGCGGAAGAAGTCCGGCGAGGTGGTTCGAGTCCTTCAGTGAGGCTATGCCGGGTTTGAGGGCTTGGGGAGCTTCACGGGTCTCTAGCGAAGCTAGCTGACCCGATATCGAGGACTAGGAATGGCTGGGGCGAGTTGGCCACGGTGGCCGAAGCTCGGGTGGCTTGGCGGGCAGTGGCGTGTCGTGCTAAGGGGAAAGTCCAGCGAACTCGGGCTTGGGCGGGACTGTGAGCGCCTGAGGGAGTACGGTCGAAGCCTTGGGGCTGCTTTATAGGAACGGCATGGGCGAGGGCACGGGGCCGGGCGTCGCTCGGCGTGGGCACGTGATGTTGGGTGCGCTGGGCGTGCTCTAGCGTGTCAGCAAGGGTCGAACACGTGGACGTTCACTTCTGCTCTTGTTCAAACGCCTATAGGGCACATATCTTCGCGAATTTGGGCAAGATCACCGTGTAGGATTTGTTCCCCTGACTAAGCTCTGTCATTTGTGTGTGGAAGTCGTGCGGTTTTGGGCTATGGACAGGTAGTTGTCGCGTCGCCAATGTGCCAGCGTCTCACGGCCGAGTCCCAAGGAAATCTGCGCCAAGAACATGTCAAACGTTTGAGAAAATTTCTCAAACTTCGCTAGGGTGTGTTCAAGGTAGTTTGGCGCCACTTTGATATTTGGACTTTGTGGATTCAATTTTTGAAAAATAGAGAACACAGCTGTTCTTTGAGAAGGGGTCGAAATTCAGGTTCTGAATTTCTAAATTTTTTTGAGATGCTTCACTTCATGGGCTATTTTGGGAATTTTGGAAAATTCAAATGACCAAACTTCCTTACTACATTTTGTAGTTTATTTAATGCACTATAACTTTGTTAATTGGTCCATATTAATATTTTTGTATTTTCCCAAGTCTTTTCTTTCGTCCCCCTTCGGTGCTGAAATGGCCAATTTGAATGGTGTTAGGGTTTTGGATGTTTTTCTCACTTGAGGTGCATGATGTGCTTAGTGTATGATTTTTGAGCTAAAAAAGACTTTACTAAGGCTTTTAATCCTTTAAGTTTGGTGATTCTTCCATCATTAGAGCCACATGTGATAATGATCACAAGTTGGGGCACTGGGAGAAACCCTAAGTAACACTGGGGTGCTACTAGCCTTCCCCCCTTAAGGAATCTCGTCCCGAGATTCGGGTCGGAGTACCCCTGGGCGAAGAGAGGGTTATGGCTTGCTTGCATGGTGTGGTTTTGTTTATTAAGGTTCTTTAGTAAACTGCTCTTCGAATGTCATTCTCTTTGCAACTTCAGAATGAAGTCTTTTTTATTTAGTTTTATAACTTACTTAGTTCATGTTAGGATCATTCTTCTTATAATTTGATTCAAAAGGCAAGGGGAAGGGCTGGGATATGGTTATGTACCGATTCGTCTAGGTAGACAATCGGGGTAGTTTGATCGTAGAAAATCCTCAGTCTCCCAAGTAGCTTCTTCCTCTTGAGTGATTGCTCCATTGGATCTTATACATTTTGATCGACTTCGCACGGGTTGATATCTCTTTGTAATCCAGAACCTTGGAAGGGTATTCTTGATACGATAGATTTGGCTCTATCTCCACTTCTAGTTCTGTTATAACCTCGGTTGGCAATTGTTGGGGACTTGTTCTCAAATGCTTCGGATTAAGAACAAGGCAACATAAAAAGTGTTAAATGATAAAGTCCTTCATCCTTTGAAACATTATTTCCCTCCGGGATATAATGTGTTCCGGACGAAGGTCACAAACAACATATCTTCGTAAGCACAATAAACTATGACGAAGAACTTACATGTAACATAAAAAGTAATATAAACATTTAAATATTACCACAACGTCATTACTATTTTATTATTATAGAAAAATAGAAATGATTTCAGATTACAAGTGTACCTTCGGATTGCAAGAAGGCAAAAGTACAAGGATGACGGAAAAGCAAATGCCAAGTCAGCGTGAACAGTACGGGAGTACTGTTCATCTATTTATAGGCGTGGGACGTAGCCCATGCAAAATTACATTCATGCCCATCACATTTGCTAATGACTTATGGGAATCTATTAAGGCCTAAGTAGTCTTTTCATCTTTAAGTCGGTTCCCCTTTCTGCTATCGCGACGAAGCTTTCTGCGCATAGCTTCGGCTGTGCACCATCCTTCGTACAGCTCGGTAATCAGCCCGTCCTTCATCTCAATCCCCCTTCGTCTGGCTTGGGCTTCGTTCCGACCATACTCCATGTTCATGATCTGAGTCCGAAGATACCTGTTCATATAATTCACTTGGAAAATATTGTCAAATTATGTTTTTGAGGACCTTCGGAGGACGAAGCTCCCAACAGTAGCCCCTCGCAATATTAATTTGTTAGTGATAAATTCAGATTGCGATATGGACGAAGGCCTTAAGCCGAAGGTCCGAAAAAACACCTTCCCTTTGCTAGAATAGCAAAAGTCACTGACACCTGGGACCACACAGTTTCCGTCATATCGAGTGTATAAATAGGAGCCCGCCACATTTGATTTGGCACGCTCTCTTTGCCATCTGTTTTGCCTGCTTATAAAGCTTTCTGCCCAAAAAATATTTGTTTTCTTTCCTAGTTTTAAGCTTCGGAAGCGAGAAGTAAGATTTCCGAAGGGATGTCTGAGGAGAAGAAGGCTGCTGTCGAGATGAAGCTAAGTCTCTCTGAAGAGAAGAACCTGGGGTTTCTTGAAGCAATGTCGAAGACCAATACAGAAAAGATCACCAAAGAGATTTTAGAAGGTTTATCCGAAGATACTGGTGACAGCGACAGTTATGATGTAGAAAGCGGCGGGGGAGAGTCCGAAGATCGACCATGGCGGCCAAGTCACTCGGTTTTCGGGAAAACCACTATTAAGCAGAGTCATATTGACAATATGAGGGGGAGATATTTTCGAGATATATCTATTGTGAGGGCTGATGCTGGAGAAAAAACCTCTCCTACCCCCGAAGAAGATGAGGTCGTGATCTTCCGAAGCTTTCTCAAGGCTGGGCTTCGGTTCCCCCTAAGCAGCTTTGTTGTCGAAGTCCTGAAGACATTTCAAATCTACCTTCATCAAATTACTCCCGAAGCTATCATAAGAATGGGAATCTTTGTCTGGGCTGTGAGAAGCCAAGGTTTAGAACCAAATGCTAAAAGCTTTTGCAAAATTCATGAGTTGGTATATGAGACGAAGCCCTGGGGGAAAGAACAATATCACAACAACTTTGGTTGTTACAGCTTCGGTGCCCGCTCTGGGTCAAGCTGCCCCGTGCCAACCTTTCGGAAGAGGTGGCCCGGTGCCTAGATGACAGAGTGGTTCTATGTAAAGAATGACTTGACAGCGCAGGAAGATGTTAAGAGTATCATTATGCGCCCTATCTGGCAACGCTTCGGACTCCGAAAGCCGAAGGTTGAAATGGATGAAGCGGCCGAAGAATGCCAAAGAGCCTTCGGCGTAATCTGCTCTTTTATTGGGACAAGGGATCTGGTCCAAGAGCATATTGCCTTCAGGGTTTGGCCACTTGCAGGAAAGTGGGAAATGCTGAAGGAGACCATCAAAGAGTCTGACGAAGGTGGACTGGTCAGACTAAAATACACATTCAAATACGGAGATAAGTTTGTTGAACCTGATGACGACTGGTTAAAAAGCAGTTGAAACCTTAAGTGACAAACTGCTTGGGGTATATTCGAAGGTCGAGAATACTGCATTATCGGCAGCCTTCGGAGGTCGAAAGAAGAAGAGGCTCAACCGGGTATTTGATGCAATCGGGTTTGTCTACCCTGACTATCATTATCCGGTGCCAGGCCAGCAAAAGAAAAAACACTTCTCCTGCAACAGAAGTTGCCTCAGGTGCTTCTAGTGAGGCAGCGCCGCAAAGAAAAAAGATAAAGGTGCTCACCCACCGGGCACGTTTTATTGAACCAGCCACAGTACCTGAGTTTATTGGTGAAGTCTCTTTGGCCACTGAGACTACGGAACCAGCTCCAGTGCCGAAGATCAAAGAAAAGACTGAAGCACCTTCAGCAGAGAAGGCAGAAAAACCGAGAATTGAAGGACCAAAAATATCGGAAATCCTTAAGTCCTTCAGCAAGTGTTGAGACAATAAAAAATCAAAAGGGTCCATCGGTGACCCCGAAAAGAAAAAGAATGGTGAACGTGCTAGATGTTTTGGAGACAATTAAGTCTTCAACCATAACTCCAAAGAAGACTGTTGAAACTTCAAAAACGGAAACTGAAATCTTTGCTGCTGAAGCTCCAAGGCAACAATCTGAAACTGAAGCTGGACCTTTAGAGCCCACGAAGGTAAAACCCTTGGAAACCGAGGAAGAAAAAATGATGGAGCCAATTTTAATTGAAGAGATCAGCACTGCTGCCCCCGAAGCATCCCCCACAGCCCTTGATTACATTGTTCGACATGCTTCAGGGAAAAAGTTAACAGAAGAAGAAATTTTTGAAGCTAATCATTATGCCAAAGAATTGAAATATCCGAAGGGGGCACTAGTGTTCAATGGTACAAATGAAGAAGATTTCCTATACTGCCTCCCGGATAACAAAGAACTACTTGTCTGCCGGGAAATGGCCCGAAGCATGGGGTTTCCGAAGCTGGAGGCTGGCCTCTGCGCGATGACGAAGGACGATCTTGCGGACAGCCTTGCGTATAATAGCCTGAAGGTACGAGATCTGCGCATTTGGAAACTTTATGATTCGAAATCTATTGTTTTATTCTTATACTAACTTTTTACATATAGGGTTTAATACTAAGCAACGCGCTGAGAGCGCAAAAGAATGCCGAAGACGAAAGCTATGAAATTGCTTTCAACAACCTTCAGACAGAGGTTATCAAACTAAGGAATGAAGCCCTGGAAAAGGACAAAATTCTAGTTACATTGGTGGATAAAATAAAGGAGAACGAAGCTGCGTCTAAAGCACAGGTTGCAGCTCAAAGGCACGAGATTGACGATCTTCGGAAGCAATTGGCCCGGGCTAAAGAAGAACGCATACTTGAAGAAACGAGGCGGGAATGTAGCGACCAATGGGCCAGTCATTTGGAAGGAACCGTTGAAGAGCTTCGGTCTTCTAAGAAAAGGTGCTACGAAAAATCGATGGAATGTGTAAAGAAGATAAAAATCAGCTTCGCCAGCGTTGGTGCATTTTCGAGTGAGGAAGATTTTGTGAGAGGTAACCCAGAAGGACCGATCGAATGGATCAGCCATGAGGCTGAAGCCTTCGAAGAAATTCTAAACAGTCGTGGAGACATTTGTGCCTTCTCGGGTGCCAGGGGGATTGCTACTATGCTGGAGAAAAAAGGCTGCGATCATGTTAAGACTCTTGCACAATCTGAAGCCAGCTTGTCTCCTGAAGATATTAAAGATCCCTCGGCCGAAGCTAGCCAGGCTGGTGGAAAATTTTTCACCGACGTCTGGGACAATGGTGGCCGAGAAATGGCCCTGAGAAATTATTCAGAAGAGTGAGAAGGGCATTCACGACGCTAGAGAAGTAGCTAAGGCCGCTGACAAAAGCTCAGAGCCCGAAGGGCAAATAGGTATTAGCTAATGGTTTTTATTGTGTTGTAATTTTTGATTTTAAACTTCGTTCGCAATTTGTAATAGCAATGTGGCCGTATCCTGTCCTCCTTCAGATCCTACTAAAGCGTCTCCGGGCCCTCACCCGAAAGGAGACGAAGAAATTAAAAAGATGGCTGAAGCTATCATGGATGAAATTGTTAACCGACTCCTGAACGAAGCTGCCGAAGTTGTTCTGAGAGAAGATTAAGCACTATTGTAAAGATTTCTGAAATGAAATATGTGTGACATTTTGTAACCCTGTGATATATTTGCTTTTAATGATTCGATTCTTTACGATGCATGAAACTTTACATACTGTACCGTTTTTGAGCCTTCGGCGAAAAAACACCTTCCCTTCTTTTCATGCTTCGTGAAGATAGAAAAACTTTTATGCATCACGACAATGTCCATAGTGCTCTGATGAAGAATATCCAAGCTTCGTGAAAATATTCCCCGAAGCTATATTCCGAAGATCAATATTGTATCCCCTTGTGACTTAGCACAATTTTCACTTTCTCAAAGTATCCTTCCGAAGGTTGATACCGTGTCCCCTTCTTTTGCCATATGCAACATGATGTATGATGCTTATGCTATGCAAAATGATGTGATGATGTTATGTTATGTAGATGACATTTGTTCCGAAGATACACACATATCCCCGTAAAACATGAAATATTTTTGTATCAGCGCTGACTTTTCGCTGTAAGCTCTGCATTCCCTTAGGAACGTCTTTGGAGCTTCTTCGCCTTTTACTTAGGCGGTATCAGCGTTGACTTTTCGCTGTAAGCTCTGCATTCCCTTAGGAACGTCTTTGGAGCTTCTTCGCCCTTTACTTAGGCGGTATCAGCGTTGACTTTTCGCTGTATGCTCTGCATTCCCTTTGGAACGACTTTGGAGCAGAAAACTTACACTGCGTTCCCTTTGGAACGGCTTTTTGTGACTTCAGCAAACTTACTCTGCGTTCCTTAGAACGACTTTTTGTTGCTTCGAAGGATTTTCGATAATTCGAAGGTCCTCCTTATTATCGCAAATTTTTAAGCTTCAGCAACTTAAGCCTGAGAAAATACATTTTCCTTGTAGCAAACAAAGAAACTTTTACATGAAAACTAAAAAATGTCCTTTATTACACAGAAAATAAAACTGAATGGAAAAAACTGATAGGATATTTGTCAATAGATGTGCTTCGACTCTGGCACAGTGCTATTGACTGTGCGAGCTTCGGATTGTTCTCTGAGAACCCTTTGATGTGGAGAATATTGACTCCCTTCTGGCTGTTGGCCTTGTTGCAGCTGGTGGTGGAGGCGGAGGCTGTTGCCAGGAAGCTTGAGGTTGACTTGCCGAAGCAACAGAAACTGCAGGGTGGTTGCCTATGTATTCTGGGATGTAAGGCGGATGGTATGAAGCAGTATGCATGACCTGCTTCGGCTGAGCTTGTTGTGCTGCAGCTTCGGCTATCTCCTTTTGCTTCTGGATGGTAACATGGCACATCCTGGTGGTATGGCCCTTGTTTTCACCACAGAACAAGCAAAATATTCTCCTTGGTTGATCTCCAAATCTTCCGCCGAAGCCCCTGGCGCCTCTGCCTCTTGGAGCTGGTGGCCGGAAGAAACTTTGCTGTTGCCCCGAAGCCTGTGAGGAGCACTGCGGCCTGTGCTGCTGACTCCCCTTATCATCATTTTGAGTAGAGTTGTGGATTGACCTGACATGCCTCGGATAGAATCTTCCTCCGAAGCCCCTGGTCATTTCAGAAAACCTGAAAGCCTCCTCCCTTCTTTGGCGAAAATCGTTGTCGGCACGAATATACTCGTCCATCTTCTGGAGCAGCTTCTCCAAAGTTTGAGGAGGCTTCCTAGCAAAGTACTGAGCTGAAGGTCCAGGCCGAAGTCCCTTGATCATGGCCTCAATGACAATTTCGTTGGGCACCGTTGGTGCCTGCGCCCTCAAACGCAAGAACCTTCTGACATACGCCTGAAGGTATTCTTCATGATCCTGAGTGCATTGGAACAGGGCCTGAGCAGTGACCGGCTTCGTCTGAAACCCTTGGAAGCTAGTTAATAACATGTCCTTCAGTTTTTGCCATGAAGTGATCGTTCCTGGTCGAAGGGAGGAATACCAGGTTTGAGCAACACTCCTGACAGCCATAACAAAAGACTTTGCCATGACTGCAGCATTGCCACCATACGAAGATACTGTTGCTTCGTAGCTCATCAAAAACTGCTTCGGGTCTGAATGGCCATCGAATATGGGAAGCTGGGGCGGCTTGTAGGATGGAGGCCAAGGTGTAGCCTGTAGCTCAGCGGACAGAGGAGAAGCATCATCGAAAACAAAATTTCCATGATGGAAATTGTCATACCAGTCATCTTCGTTGAAGAAACCCTCCTGATGAAGGTCTTTTTGCTGAGGCCTTCGGTTCTGCTCATCGTGAGTAAGATGACGAACTTCTTCAGAAGCTTCGTCTATCTGCCTTTGCAGTTCAGCTAGCCTAGCCATCTTTTCCTTCTTCCTCTGCACCTGTTGATGAAGCATCTCCATATCTCTGATCTCTTGGTCTAACTCGTCCTCTTGAGGCGTCGGGCTGACATCCTTCCTCTTCTGGCTTCGGGCCTCCCGAAGAGAGACAGTCTCCTGATTGTGGTCCAGCGGTTGGAGAGCTGCAGTGCCAGTTGCTGAAGCTTTCTTCGGCGCCATAGCGAAGGTTGGTGATCGCCGAGGGCGTTCAAAAACTCAGAGTGGAAGTGAGTTCACCGGAGGTGGGCGCCAATGTTGGGGACTTGTTCTCAAATGCTTCGGATTAAGAACAAGGCAACATAAAAAGTGTTAAATGATAAAGTCCTTCGTCCTTTGAAACATTATTTCCCTTTGGGATATAATGTGTTCCGGACGAAGGTCACAAACAACATATCTTCGTAAGCACAATAAACTATGACGAAGAACTTACATGTAACATAAAAAGTAATATAAACATTTAAATATTACCACAACGTCATTACTATTTTATTATTATAGAAAAATAGAAATAATTTCAGATTACAAGTGTACCTTCGGATTGCAAGAAGGCAAAAGTACAAGGATGACGGAAAAGCAAATGCCAAGTCAGCGTGAACAGTACGGGAGTACTGTTCATCTATTTATAGGCGTGGGACGTAGCCCATGCAAAATTACATTCATGCCCATCACATTTGCTAATGACTTATGGGAATCTATTAAGGCCTAAGTAGTCTTTTCATCTTTAAGTCGGTTCACCTTTCTGCTATCGCGACGAAGCTTTCTGCGCATAGCTTCGGCTGTGCACCATCCTTCGTACAGCTCGGTAATCAGCCCGTCCTTCATCTCAATCCCCCTTCGTCTGGCTTGGGCTTCATTTCGACCGTACTCCATGTTCATGATCTGAGTCCGAAGATACCTGTTCATATAATTCACTTGGAAAATATTGTCAAATTATGTTTTTGAGGACCTTCGGAGGACGAAGGCTCCCAACAGCAATCGGACACACTTCTTCAATTGGGATACATGGAACACATCGTGGATGGCAGACATTTTCAGAGGTAGCTTCAATTTGTATGCCACGAGTCCACATGCTTCCATGATCTCATAAGGTCCAATATAGCGAGGGGCTAATTTGCCTTTGATCCCAAACCTCTGCACTCCTTTGGTGGGTGATACCTTCAGATATACGAAAATCTCCCACTTCAAACTGGAGGGGTTTTCTTCTCTTATCATGGTAACTCTTCTGCCTGGCCTGAGCAGCTTCTAGATTCTTCCTGATCAGTTTGACTTTACTTTCGGCTTCAGTCACTAGGTTAGGTCCAAAAATTTCTCTTTTCCAGGCTGAGACAGTTGAGGGGTGTTCGACACCTTCTTCCATATAGGGCTTCGAATGGTGCCATCCTTAGGCTGGATTGATAACTGTTGTTATAAGCAAACTCTGCCAAAGAGAGGTACTTATCCCAGTTCTTGCCGCAATCGATCGCACAAGCCCTTAGCATATCTTCAAGAATTTGATTTACCCTTTCTGTCTGACCATTAGTTTGGGGGTGATAAGCCAAATTTCTTATTAGCTTGGTTCCCAAAGACTATTGCAATTTCTCCCAAAATCTGGCGACAAATTGGGCTCCTCGATCAGATACAATGGTTCGGGGCAATCCGTGCAAACACACGATTCAGTCAATATACAATTCTGCATACTTCTGAGCCATATCGGTGGTGTGCACTGGAAGAAAATGTGCCACTTTCGTCAATCGGACCACAATGACCCAAATTGAATCATGATGCCTAGAGGTGTTGGGCAGTCCCACAATGAAATCCATGCTAATGTCATCCCATTTCCATGAAGGTATTGATAGGGGTTGCAAGGCACTAGCTGATTTTAAGTGGCTTGCCTTTATCCTCTGACAGGTATCACATTCCGATACATATTGGGCTATTTCCCTCTTCATTCTGGTCCACCAATACAGGGGCTTCAGATCATGGTACATCTTGGTGCTTCCCGGGTGCATGGAGAATTTGGAGAGATGAGCCTCATCTAAGATTTTCTTCTTGAGGTCTTTATTCTTAGGAACCACCAATCTGTCTCCAAACCATAATATCCCCTTGCTGTCTTGGCGAAAGCACTTATACTTTTCCACTTTCTGATGAAGGTTCTCCTTGATGATGTGCACTCCCTTGTCACTGAGCTGGGCCATAATTATCTGGTCTTGCAAGGTTAGCTCAATGGAGATGTGAGACAGGGTACCAGAAGGAATTACTTCGATCTTCATCTTACTCAACTCGTCACATAGGGCATTGATGCGAGAATCCATCACCATACAATTGCATTGTGACTTCCGACTCAAGGCATCAGCTACCACATTGGCTTTCCCCAGGTGGTAGTGTACTTCCAAGTCGTAGTCCTTGATCAGTTCTAGCCATCTTCTCTGCCTCATGTTGAGATCAGCCTGAGTAAAGATGTACTTGACACTCTTGTGATCTGTATAGATGTTGAAGTGGGCTCCCATCAAGTAGTTCCTCCACATTTTTAATGCATGAACCACAGCTTGCCAATTCTAAGTCATGAATGGGATAATTTTGCTCATGAGGCCTGAGTGCTCTCGATGCATAGGCAATGACTCGGTTGTCTTGCATCAAAACACAACCCAGTCTAGTGCCAGAGGCATCACAATACACATCGAACGACTTGTTGTTGTCGGGTTACGCTAACACTGGTGCTATGGTCAGATGCTCCCTCAAGGTGTGGAAAGCATCCTCGCATTTCTGACCCCATTTGAATTTTGCTCCCTTCTTCAACAATTCAGTCATGGGCTTCACAATTTGAGAGAAGTCTAGAATGAATCTTCGGAAATAACCGGCCAATCCTAGAAAACTTTGAATCTGACGGATAGTTGTTGGCGGCTTCCAATTCATCACCTCTTGCACTTTATCTGGATCAACAGCTATGCCATCTTGAGAGATAGTGTGACCCAAGAATTTGATTTCTTTTAGCCAAAATCACATTTAGACAGTTTGGCATAAAGACGGTGCTCTCTCAGACATTGGAGTACTACATGCAATTGACCGACATGCTCTTCTTCATTTCTTGAGTACACCAAGGCATGAAAACTGAATTCATCAGATAAATGAAGTACGCTGGCGCATTAGTTAATCCAAACGACATTACCAAATACTCATACAGTCCGTATCTGGTTGAGAAGGCAGTCTTCGATATATCACTTGCTCGTATCTTGATCTGATGATAGCCAGAGCGAAGGTCTATTTTGGAAAACACTTTGGCTCTGACCAATTGATCGAAAAGAACATCAATACGAGGCAAATGATATTTGTTTTTGATAGTCATCGCATTGAGTGGGCGGTAATCTATACATAGCCTCAAGCTTTCATCTTTCTTCTTCACAAACAAGGTTGGGCATCCCCAAGGTGAAGTACTTGGGCAGATGACACCCTTAACCAGCAACTCTTGCAGCTGCTTCTTCAATTATGCCAATTCAGCGGGTGGCATCCGATAAGGCCTCTTGGAAATAGGTGTGTTCCCGGTTGCAATTCGATGGCAAATTCAATATCCCGGTCTGGTGGAATCCCTGGCAACTCATTAGGAAAAACATTTGCATACTCACAGACCACTGGAATTTTCTTCAAGGGTAACTCTATCATAGCAAAAGCGCATGACCGAGTGGGTTCTTGGCTGGGCAGATACAATGCAAGGTCTCCGAAGGTAGGATAAGGGATTTCCAGAGCTCTGGAACCTACATCTAACACCACCCGGTGTTGAGTCATCTAGCTAGCTCCGAGAATGATGTCCATGCTCTCTAATCCCAAAATCAGGAGGGTAGTTTTAAAGATTTTACTCCCCAGCGAGATAGGCACATTTCGATTTAATTGGTTTGTTGCAATTTGCCCCCAAGTGTTGCTATCATGAAAGACCCTTTTGTATGATAGAAAGGAATTTGGCATTTAACGCTGAATTTCTGACTAATGAAGCTATGTGATGCATCAGAGTCAAAAAAAATCAATGCAGGTTGATTAAAAACTGAAAAGATACCAGTCATGACGGGTGCTCCTTCAGGTAGCTCCTCCAGAGTAGTAAAATTGAGCTTCCCTTGTCTGACTTGCACCCTTTGCTTTCTTCCTCAGTCTTGATTTGGTGCTGGCACCTACCTTGGCTGATTCCTTGGGCAAAGCAACACACTTAAATCAGAATAACCCCTCAGTCCCTCGGATCTAGTCTGATAAAGCCACTTACCAAAGATCGAATACCACTAGCTCACTCAAAGGTGAGGCATAGAGAAATACAATAAAGCATAATACCACAAATTTAAGAAGTATTAGTAGTGATTACATTATCAGAGTTTCAGAAATAGTAACCATAATTTTTAATGCAACGGAAATAACTAACAGAGAAAATCGAGTAACATGGCAAAGCCTAGCCATGCTACTCATCCTAGTCCTCTCCTACGGAAGCAGCAACCCACTTGACCATCTATCTCGGTGGCAGGGATGGAGGACAAGGCACACCATCAACCAAATCAAGGAGGTACCTGCAAAAATTATGCCACAAGCAAGGCTGAGTATACTAATACTCAGCTAGACTTACCCAATGTGAGGAGTCTACTCCTCTACCTCTAGACCATGAAGCTATTTGGCTGAGGGGTTTGGTTTTCCCAAAGCACTAGCTGAGTCTAAAATCAAGTTTTAGCAACCATGAGATCAAGATTGGCAACTTGCCAAGACATGAGAGAACTAAAGACAACAGCAAAATCCATCGAATGACATGGATTCATTGTTTAGAGATAAAATTGACAAAATGGCGTCATGATCCTCGGAGAAGGGGGGTATGAGAATGACCAGAATTGAGAGATTTAGGTAGATCGACATCCAATACTTGAGAACAAGTTATAGCAGATAACTAGATAACGGGGTAGAATCAATGAAGGATTCAGAGATTTGGATGATAAAGCCACAACATGATTCACAAAGGTATAGGTTTACTAGATCCAGGTGAAAAGAGAGGTCATCAACCTAGATGGCTTCTAGGTTGAGCAGAGGAGAATTTAATGAGGATTTTGGACAAGGTTTCCAAAAAGAATTTGAGGCTAGACCTGGTTTGCGTGAACAGACAATAAACCATTTTTTGACATAAACAAGTGCACAAGGAAGCTTTAGGTTGAACTAGCATTCCAGCTATGGGGTTCTACAAGCCGTGCAGGTGTAAATTCAAGGGTGAAACACACAATGGTCAGAAAATACCAACACAAGCATAATTTTTTTTGAGGTTTCACTTGCTAAACTCAAGGTTGTTTGGAGGGGGGGGGGGTCTTTTCATGAGCAGAATAGACAACATTTTTTTGCAAAAAGGGTTGAACAATTACAATACCACCTAGATAGCAAGACAAAAGAAACACATAACACGACCTAACAAGACTTACCAATCTAACACGAGGTAAGGCATTTCTTATAGTTCCTAACATAGCAGTACATCACATTATTCACAAGTTCTTATTATTGGAATAAAGGTGAGAGAAGCATGTTGATACACAAGAGAATTATAATGCGATAGTCATGATGCATGCTCATTCTAAACGTCTTCTCAGAACTAACTACTTTTTTGGGTGCTTCTACAACATCCTTCCTAATAGTAGTAATAGCCTTTATGGCCTATATAGATATAGCCACCTAGCTACCCATCTATTTCTAGGGCTTCACATCCTAGGTCTATCCTTATCGTCCTGAACGATATATCCAACATTGGTTTCTAAGCAAGTTTTACTTTTGAAAAGTTAGTATTCATGACTGAAGTGGTACTCACTCCGATACCAGCTGTGGCGGAACCACCCAGATTATTCCAGCTTAAGTGCCCGAGTAACGCCTTGGAGGCAGCAACACACTTAAATGGGAATAACCCGTCAGTCCCTCGGATCTGGTCCGATAAAGCCACTTACCAAGGATCGAATACCACTAGCTCACTCAAAGTGAGGCACAGAGAAATACAATAAAGCATAATACCACAAATTTAAAAAGTATCAGTAGTGATTACATTATCGGAGTTTTGGAAATAGTAACCATAATTTTTAATGCAGTGGAAATAACTAACGGAGAAAACCGAGTAACATGGCGAAGTCTGGCCACACTACTCCTCTTGGTCCTCTCCTGCGGAAGCAGCAACCCACTCGACCATCTATCCCGGTGGCAGGGATGGAGGCCAAGTCACACCATCAACCAAATCAAGGAGGTACCTACAAAAATTATGCCACAAGCAAGGCTAAGTATACTAATACCCAGCTAGACTTACCCGGTGTGAGGAATCTACTCCTCTACCTCTAGACCATGAAGCTGTTTGGCTGAGTGGTTTGGTTTGCCAAAAGCACTAGCTAAGTCTAAAATCAAGTTTTAGCTTTTCAAGTTCTAGAATAATAATTTAGACTAGATGAGCACCTAACTACCCATACATGGTATCAAGCAATTTAGTCAACCAACATCTTTTGTAAGTAACCTTATTTCCACTTTTTACTCAATATAGTACAATGGATCAAGCAGTCTTATTAGCTGCGAGAAGTAGACGATTCGAATCGAGTTTTAACCTTTCAAGGTAAATCTAAACATATGACATTTAGGGGCACTCCGTCCCCACACACGTCAACCGTCCCCATCGATCCCCCGTTCACGGCCAGGACTCACCGCCTTGGCATACAATGCTCCACTAGCCCCGGCTACCGCCGTGCAGTGGCCGCACTTCTACCCACCATATCCAGAATGGGAGACCACGTCTCAGGACAAGTGAGGGGGAAAGTCCGCGCCCGGCTTCACTCAGGTACTAGGCTTACCGGTTACCATATTTCCCGACATGTGTTTAGTACGTTTAAACACTTGACATAAGTATCCGCACGTTAATCCTTATTCCACTTTCGTCTCGTAGACCGCGCATCCCCATGGATCCGTGTCCACCGACCATCATCATTCTATTATAAAAAATGGATACAACCAATTCCTGACCTCGTGCGAGTGCTAGAAAAATCACTCGACTTCTATCAAGATCCTGATTTAGCATAGCAGCTACTCAACCTAGCATATAAGTATCCATCTCAAAAGGAATCCTGAGTTCATACAACTAGGGTTTCAACCAACTCCTACACTTAAGTGCACATTACAAACCTACAAATATTAAGTGTAGTAAAATAGCATATATAAACGGTTATACATAAAATCGGGGCTTGCCTGGAATCCAACACTAGATAGTGTTTGCTAGATGACACTCGCTTGGCAAGCATCCATTGGCTAAGTTCCATCCTTCTTTAGGTCGTCCATGAGCTGCATCTTGTGGTTGGCACCATATCACTTGCACGATCATTATCTCTCAGTCCTAAATGAGATGCAGGATGCATATGTATGAATATGATGAAAGTAGCACAATATATTCCAATACACGGTGGCGAACTAAACACTAATTAGTAATACACTGCAACAACTATACACAAGCGCTAGTTATCTATACGTCATTGGGCACAACAAGTCAATATTACTAGAAAGACGACGAACATTTCCTATAATTATCCATTGCAAACATGACATCATAAGTACAAGCATTTACCACGTTCACTTTAATCATTCATTGGTTAATTATTATTAAACTAGTTAAGTACACACAAATTTACGATGACTTACATATTTATACAAACTTGGATAGAAAGGGATAGTCATTTAATCGGGGTTTTACAATCATTCACAACATTCTATTGCAAGCATACTACCCTAGAGAACACATATGAGGAGATAGTTTAATCACAATTACATATTATACTACTTTAATGACGTTGGTTACTTAGTACTATTAGCAGAAAGCCAAAGACAGGACATTATTCATTTTGTTTCTCTAATATATAACTGCACTTGCTAACTGTTGATTAAGCTATGCTACTTATTAGACCTTAACCAATTTAGTTCACTAACTTAGTGAGATATGTACTACTTACTTGTATATAACCCCAATTATATTAGTCACTATTATTACTCATGTTAAGTCAAAACCCAAAACAAACAAGCAGTCGACTCAAGACAGCTACAACAGAGTAGAGCAATCAATCACATTCAACATGATTAGGACAGCAGCACAACAGTTACTTGTTTCAGTTATAACTCACAAGATATTTATCCAAAATTAGTGATCAAATACTTTTTAGAGAGGTTAAGAAATTCTCTTCAACTTTGGTATTGTTATCTTAATCTGATTAGACACTTAGCAAGGTTAAATAGTGATAAATGACAGCTCTGTCCAGATTTGGACAGATTCAGACTTGTGACTTCAAAAATTCATAACTAGAGACTCAGGCATCCAAATCATTTGATTTTAGACTTTCTGGAAATATAATTAAATTGTATACAAATCATTTATAAACAACTCAGGTTGATTTAAAGTATAGCAAGGTTAAAAGATACTAGGAAGGGTTTACTGTCCAGAACTGGACAAATTCAGTCTTCACACTTTAAACATCCATAACTTAATCTTTAGATCACCAAAAAGAGTGATCCAAGACTTTTTGGAAGGCTTAGCAAAAGCACTACATAACTTTTATAATCACCAAGAAGTGGTTCCAAGTTTAATCAATGCAAACAACACAATATTCAAAATCTGTTCAGAGAGTGTACAGAATACAACAATCATCTTATAAAATTCATAACTCTCAAACTATCAGGTTTATTGTCATCAAAATTTAACACAAGTAAGATAAGGAAATTATCTACAACTTTCTTATAATTGAGAAGGACCGATTCTAAACTGAACTTAAACAAACGAAGCGATATCTGAAATCTGTAACAAAATTGGACAGATTCAGTTACTAAACTTGTGAAAAGCATAGCTTCTAAACGATCAAACTTCTGGTTGTCAAATTTTAACACAAGCAATATAATAAAGTTATGTACAATTTTTCTATATGGATTTTCTACGAAAAACATGATTTAGTTCATTAAACAGACAGCACGGCAAAAACAGTGCGTGCAGCCCAAAACAACAACTAATAAATTTTAGCACCTATTTACTTCAAGAATTGCCATGTTCTAGAGACTTAAATTATTCTAACACTTTACCATTTGTTAGAGTTAAAATAATCAAATGAGGACCAACAAATAGACTTACTATTTTTTATCCAAGTCATTTCGTGCGTTAGAATCACCACACAATTAACAAACGCATTCACCAAAATAAAGCACTTCGGCACACATATCCGACATCACACAAAATTATGATGAAGCACTACTAATATTTAGCTTTAGACCACCATGACATAACCATTTAACCTCTAATTGGTTTTAGGGTATAACTCAAGCATTCCATGAAACATGCATGATTTTGTTTACTTTTAATTTTTCACTAATTCTTATAATTATAAAACTGGTGTTATTTTAGCACCATATGAAACTATCTAATGTGAGGCTGGAATTTTTATGAGGCATAGGTAATGACAAATCATGACTAATGTATAAATTTCTTATGCTTATGTTTTATATTTTATTTACTACAAAAATAACAAGTTGTTAATGCAATAAAGCATGTGAGAGCAAGTTAAATCTAAAACTAATTATTTTCTATGGATGCAGGACCATATTAAGTTTTCTTAGGCTACTATAATATCATGCAAGGATAGTGGAACACCATTTTCCATTTTTACATCTATATATTATATTTAGACAATTTAAAACTACATAATATGCATCAAACAAATTAAATAACTAACTTAATCATACATGCACCAAAATTCATGAAATTTTTACCCATCACCAAGCATCACACCAAGAGTCTATGTACAAATTGAAATCCATTTAGAGCAATAGAGCTACAGATCCAAAAATAACAAGCAAAACGATCATCTTTCCCTATTTAACATGTTTTAATTAACACACCAAGAAAACAGTGAACAACATATAAGTTTTATATTTTTCTTAGCTAGAGTATGACAACATCTAACCAACAAAACAAGTTTCATCATTTTTGGATATTTATAATTAAAACTATGGAGAGAAGCAAGTTCATTTATTTTGTAAACCAGTTTTAAATACGAATTTCTACAGAAAAACTTTTCCACTAAAACATGCCAACTTATAGATCCAATAGTTAGATCATTTCATAAGGAAGTCAACAAAACAAATTTCATGATTTTAGGAGCTCTAAAACTCGTGATATGAATTTTAGAACATAACTCAAAAATCTGTTAATTTGATCACTTGTGCACTTAACCTTGGGCCCACCTGTCATGGTCTCGTGGAGGGGTCTTCGTCTTCCCTGGACAATCTGGACATAAGCAGAATAGCTGCTACGTGATGCCACGACGGTGGTGGACCTGTTGCTCCCTACTGGCGAGCTCGAGCAGGGGCTAGACGATGGCAATCTGGTGGAGACCGTGGTCGGCCTATACAGGGAGGACAAAGGAGGGGAGCTGGGGCTGGCATGGAGCAAGTCCGGTGGCCTCCATAGCCGGTGCTAGGGGAAGGAAGCAGTGCCGATGGTCGGGGTCAGCACGGGGAGCATCGAGTTGCGGCCAGGGGGAATAGGGCGCTCGGCTGGAGAGAGGAGCAGGGAGGAGACAGTGCCATGGGGAGGAGAGGGTGCTCCTGCGCTGAACCAGAGGGGAGGAGGAAAGTGGCGTGGGGAGAGGAGAAGGTGTCACACCCGGGCTTTAAGGTACAAAGTCGGGTGCATCTCATATATGCGCCAGAGAAGACAACACATATAATAACAGAGTGCATAGAGATAAATGTCATAAATAACATAAATGTACTTATTATATAGCGGAAGTCTTACAAAATAAATGATAAAATAAAGCGAACTATATATTATTCCCTGGCGCCAGAAAGTCAACTGGGAGACGCCACCTAGATCAAGTCGAAAGCCTCAGTGTTAGGTGGCTCCTCTTCAACCACCTGTTCTTCTCCTGTGGGGGGTGTGAGACAGCAAGAGTGAGCTCACACATGTTCATCTCTCAACAAGTTGTGGGGAATAATGTGCATGAACTCACCAAAGGTGGGAGTTCATGTGAAGTGTAAGGCAGATCAATGAAATAAAGGCTGAAGTTGAGCATTGCTTTTATAAGTTGGTCAAAATTTTATTAGCAATTACTAAGTGTAAGTAAATACCAAACCGTAGTAATAATAAGTAAACGTAATAATAAAATAATCCCAGATGCAATGAAATGACAAATTAAGTTTAAGTTCCATAAATTAATCATGTGAGTGTCCGAGCCGCTCATGACCGTGAGCACGACTAGTATACCAGTTTTACACTCTGCAGAGGTTGCACATATTTACCCACAAGTCGTGTTATCCATTTGCCACGGAGTTGATCAGACCCCATACACCTCTACCAAGGAAGCGAGGCAGGGTACCACTATGAGGCCTTTACAAAGTTCCACTAGCTTCAGAAAACCCGCTACAGTTTATAGGAAGCTCCAGTGCAGGAATCCCTCGCCTGACCGCTATCGCAGCAAAATCAACCCAAGGACCTCCCTACACTGACCACTCCCCTACTGCCCTTGCCCCTTTTGGGTAAGGTAGTCATCCACTAGCTTTCCTAGTTAATCAGCCAAGGGCGTCCCATTAAACCCTTGTGGTAGCACTGTTTTCCCGGGTAGTTCTCCATGTTCCCATTAACATAATGATCTTATCATGAACAGTAAATAATAAACAGATAATAAAAAGTATAACAATGAGTGATGAATATCTCTATACCCAAAGCCACATAAAAGCAATAGCATGTACTACCCAAAAATTTAGTAGTAAAACCAGTGGTGAAACAAGGTAAAAAGATAGTCAAAATCTAGGGTAACCTATTGGATCCCATCAAAATTAACCTATGCGGAACATTATGAATAACAAGAACATGAATGGGTAAAAGGAAGTGATCAAGGGCACAACTTGCCTTCAACGAGCTCCTGCTCAGCAGTCTCTACCAGCTGAACCTCAGGATCCTTCATAGCTTCTGTAGCACCAATCTCAGATGTTCCTCATGATCACTGTCACTCTTGGAATAAATAAGAATATCATCGATGAATACTACGACGAATCTGTCCAAATACTCCATAAACACCTTATTCATCAAATTCATAAAATAAGCTGGTGCATTAGTTAATCCAAACGACATAACAGTGAACTCGTATAATCTATATCGGGTTGAGAAAGCCGTCTTAGGGATATCTGCTGGTCTAATCTTCATTTGATGGTAACCTGATCTGAGGTCAATCTAAGAGAACACCCTAGCACCTCTCATCTGATCAAATAAATCCTCAATGCGGGGTAACAGATACTTGTTCTTCACAGTAAAATCATTAAGGGATCTATAATCCACACACATCCGCTGTGATCCATCCTTCTTCTGTACAAACAGAACCGGCGCTCCCCAAGGTGAGGAACTTGGACGAATGTACCCAGCCTCTTGTAACTCCGTTAACTGCTTCTTTAGTTCCTTTAACTCTTCTACAGACATCTTGTATGGCCGTTTAGAAAGGGGGCAATTCCAGGTAGAAGATCAATTACAAACTCAACTTCCCTATCTGGTGGCATCCCTGGTAATTCCTCTGAAAAGACATTAGGAAAATCTCTAACCACACAGATGTTGTCACCAACAAACTCCTCAACTATAAAGTATATCGCCCGTTTGGAAGAGGTGGTTACTGCAATTTGAACTTGAAATCTTTCTCCTTTAGGGCTGGTGAGTTGCTATAGTACCCCTACCACATGCTATAATGGTCTTTGCCTTTCTTAACCATGACATACCAAGGATTAGATCTATACTGCTCGCCTCTAATATTATAGCAGTAGCTCCAAATTCTCTTCCCATAATTGTTAATGTCAATCTACGTGTCATTTGATTTGCCTCAATAAGCCCTTTAGGTGTGATCACTATCATTGGTTTTCTCATATTTAGCAGTGGTATCTCATTTGTGTTGGCATATCGAGCAGACATGAATGAATGTGTAGCACTAGAATCAAATAATATGGTTGCAGGAATGGCATTAATGTAAAACATACCAAGTACGATGTTAGCACCATCAGGAGTAGCATCTGCGCTGACTTGATTCACCCTGGCTATAGAATATCCCTTGCCAGGAGTCTGTTGCTTGTTCTTTGATGGTGTACCAGAATTCCCCACCGGACAAGCAATAGCATAGTGCCAAATCTGACTGCACTTGAAACATGTAGGGCCTGTCTTCTATCCTGCAGACCTCGTTGGGGTGCCAGTGGGGGCAGCCTGACGAGTGGGAGGTGTCCATGGAGACCCCTGTGGAGCGTACTGAGCTAGGCGTGGTCCTCCTCCTGGACGAGTAGGTGTACCCTGTGGCGAAATGTAGCGGGGACGAACACTGCTGCTACCATGCCCCTATGAGATAGCCTTCCTCTTCAAGTATCCCATTTGAACACACTTGTGTTCAATAGCAAGAGCCTTATCCAGTAGCCTCTGAAATGATGGAAATGTGTTTGCAACTAGTGCATACAGTAGGGGTCCATTAAGTCCTTCAATAAATGCTCCTGCTTTCTCTCATCCTTAGTAACCTCATCCGGAGCATATCTGGGGAGCTAAATAAATTTATCTCGGTACTCGCTGACAGACATGTTGCCTTGCTTCAATGACAGAAACTCCTTCTTCTTGATCTTCATCAATACAGTGGGAATGTGGTAGTTTCTGAACTGTGTACTGAACTCCGCCCAAGTAATAGTGTCAACAGCATCATGGGCAGCAACATACGAATCCCACCAGTCAGCAGCAGGACCTGTTAGACGACCAGAAGCATAAAGAACCTTCTCCCGGTCTAAACATTGGGCGATTTTGAGCATCTTCTCAATTGATTTCAGCCAATCATCAGCATCTAGTGGATCTGGTGAGCTGGCGAAGGTGGGTGGCTTGTGACTCATAAATTCCCGGTGCTTATCACGAGGTGGAACTGGTGGTGGTGGTGGTGGAGGTAGTGGTGCTTGTTGCTGTTGCTGCTGTTGCTGCTACGCCCTTCTCTCCTAGCGTATCTCTTCTCGTTCTTGGCGCAGCTCCCGGCGTATCTCCTCTCACTCCTGGCGCATCTCCTGGCGTTCCGGCTGCATCTGCGCACGCATATCTACCATAGTGTCCGCCATATGTTGCATCATCCTCATCTGAGCTGCAACCAGTGGGTCAACTCCTGCTGGTGGAGGCGATGGTGGAGGATCCATCTCTGCTAGTTGTGGATGGGGTTGTCTAAATATCCTCCGAGTGTGTCAATTGGGAGGTAGATCAATTCCACCACCCTTCCTGGTATTGACCATTTGAGTTAAAAACATATGGTAAGAGAAAATAGTAGACAAGGCAGGTAATTATGAATCATGTTACTTTGGGGGATTTATTAGCTAAGCAGATTGGCAATTGGTGGTACATGCTAAGATGTCCATATATAATATTTCAATCAATCAAAGAAGCAAATCAGACATTTATCATTAGAACAATTAAACAACATTTTTAAATATAGAAAATAGTTTTAATTTTGTCTTAGGTTCCCTATCTCTTAAAAAGATCATAAGTGTAGGATTCCAAGGTGTGAAATCCATCTTGTCTCAGAGTAGAAAAGGTATGAATGATCAGAGTAGAACAGTAGAATGGTGAGACAGGATCAAGGTAAGTGTAGAAAGAATCAGAGTAAGGTAAGTAAGTAAGGGTTTTGTCCATTTCTGTCTAGGTTTCGTCCTACAGTCAACATTTCCTCTGATACCACTTCTGTCACACCCAGGCTTTAAGGAACAAAGTCGGGTGCATCTCATACATGCACCAAAGAAGACAACATATATAATAACAGAGTGTATAGAGATAAATGTCACAATATAACCAGAGTACTTATTACATAGCGGAAGTCTTATAAAATAAAAGATGAATGTAGCAGGAACTAAAATCTATCTTTGGTGCCAGGAAGCTGACTGGGAGACGCCATCTAGATCAAGTCGAAAGCCTCGGTGTTAGGCGGCTCCTCTTCTACCACCTGCTCTTCTCCTATGGGGGTGTGAGACAGCAAGGGTGAGCTCACATACGTTCATAGCTCAACAAGTTGTGGGGAATAATGTGCATGAACTCACCAAAGGTGGGAGTTCATGTGAAGTGTAAGGAAATTCAATGTAATAAAGGCTGAAGCTGAGCATTGCTTTTATATGTTGGTCAAAATTTTATTAGCAGTTACTAAATGTAAGTAAATACCAAACCATAATAATAATAAATAAAAGTAATAATAAAATAATCCCGATGCAATGAAATGACAAATTAAGTTTAAGTTTCATAAATTAATCATGTGAGTGTCCGAGCCGCTCATGACCGTGAGCATGGCTAGTATACCAGTTTTACACTCTGTAGAGGTTGCACATCTTTACCCACAAGTCGTGTTACCCATTTGCCATGGAGTTGATCAGACCCCATACACCTCTACCAAGGAAGCGAGGCAGGGTACCACTATGAGGCCTTTACAAATTTCCACTAGCTTCAGAAAACCCGCTACAGTTTATAGGAAGCTCCAGTGCAGGAATCCCTCGCCTGACCGCCATCGCAGCAAAATCAACCTAAGGACCTCCCTACACTGACCACTCCCCTACTGCCATTGCCCCTTTCGGGTAAGGTAGTCATCCACTAGCTTTCCTAGTTAATCAGCTAAGGGCATCCCATTAAATCCTTGTGGTAGGCACTGTTTTCCCGGGTGGTTCTCCATGTTCCCATTAACATAATGATATTATCATGAACAGTAAATAATAAACATATAATAAAAAGTATAACCATGAATGATGAATATCTCTATACACAAAGCCACATAAAGCAATAGCATGTACTACCCAAAAGTTTAGTAGTAAAACTAGTGGTGAAACAAGGTATAAAGATAGTCAAAATCTAGGATAACCTATTGGGTCCCATCAAAATTAACCTATGCAGATCATTATGATTAATAAGAACTTGAATGGGTAAAAGAAGTGATCAAGGGCACAACTTGCCTTCAACGAGCTCCTGCTCAGTAGTATCTACCAGCTGAACCTCAGGATCCTCCGTAGCTTGCTCGTCTACTCGCATCAACACAATACATACATAGTATAGCAAAAATTAACATCACACCAAACATGTAAATGAAATACACAGTAATAATCTAGATACTAAAATGAGATCATAGGAACTGGAATCATCAAATTTAGAGTTATAGATTTTAAATTATAAATTTTCTAAGGTTTTATGTATTTAATACAAGATTGAGTACTAGATAAATTTTAATGTGTCTTTCATGTCAAAACAGTGACACTAATGGACAAACAATAATATTACAAAAATTTAGGAACTGGAATGGATTTATTTATACATTAAAAATCAATTTCTGTTATTAATTATCAAATTCCTCTGATCTCTGGACTGGGCGCCTAATTTCTAGAAATCGCAGGAGCTAACTTATAACAAATCCCTAGACTCAGAACTCGCCACACTGGACTGCGGGTTGATAACACAAAACCATAGGGATTCTTAAGGAAAACTACCAGGCAAAAGGGTATGGTGAGATCTGGGCCATTAGATCCCCATTGGACGGTCGCGATTAGGCCGATCACCATCCGAAAACGTTGAGCAATGAGATCCTCTGGATCCTGCACCGATGGTGTAGATTTTAAGTGACTACGATCTGCTTTCACCCACACGATCCCAGATCAATGGTTAAAGCCAACCGGTACATAGAGACTAATCGGGGCCGCACACGATTAGATCAACGGTCAACTCCTTTCTTCCTCTTGCTAGGGCGCGACGGCCAGGAACCGGCGGCGCACAGTCGCCACGGCGCAACTCTGGCGACCCCCGATTCCAGCCCTATGGTCGATGCTACCGAGCGCAGAATGAAATTTAAGATCGGGCGAATGTTAGGGAGGTGTCTTACCAAAGTGATCGTGATGAATAGGCCGACGACGATGTAGTTCGCCCCCTCGGCGAAACTCCAACGTCGACAAGAAATTCTCCGAGCACTCGGCCAGAATCCGCCCGACGATGGTGTCCGCGCCTTCTCCGATCGACTGGCGACACTTCGCAACCAACGCGGATGCCACAGGTACGGCCGAAGATGACGCCCACCGTCACCACCTTCTGCCGGTCCGCCCACTCCTCGATTGCTCCCCAACTCAGCTGTGATTCCATGGCCAGGTTTGCGGAGGTGGATGGATAAGCTACCTGGGACCCCGTTACCCCATATAGAGACGGTATTGTCGAATGTGGGCAATGGACTTCGCAGGTGCTGGTGTGAGTCCTCCATTTGCGACGGAGGTGGTTTATCCTGCGGCTGACAGTTCAGGCCCGCAAGACATCGAGATACGGCACACGCGGAACTAGCAGAAGTAATGGGTGTGGGGGTGGCTGACTTCTGGGGCCCACCAGTCAGCGTCAGGATACCCAATGCAGGCGCGCGCGGAGAAGCAGTCGCGAGGGTCCCGCGTGTCAGCGCGCGAATCCAACAGTGGCTGCGTGGTTGATGGAAGTGGGCCGGTCTAGTCACATTGGGCTCAACACGAGGGGTTCTTTTCTCCTTTTTTATTTTTTCTGTTTTCCTCTATCCATAATTATTTTGAATCCCCAAATTTTGAATTCAAAATCGTTGTGGATTTATTATTTCCAACTAACACATAATTTGAACATAATAGTTCCACTTTTATAATGTTTATTTTATATATTTTCTCAATAGTACCTCTCTTCTCCCTCTCCAGTTTTCTTTAGAGATTTTGTAACACCCCATGTGTTACCTAAGGCCCTGACTCCCCACTTGCACACATGACATGTTATCTCATGTGGTTAAGTGGAGGAGAGGGAGCCCCAAAACCTTGGGAACCATATATTAACCAAGAATTGTTAATGACCAAAAGCATTACCCAAGCATTTATGCAATTACCACCATGGGCAAAAGAGGATTAGAACCTAGACCCTTCTTGAGCCCTTAACTCCCAAAACCCTGGTTTAAGGGGGAAAGGTTAAACAACTGTGCAAAGCATAAGTTAAACCTTAGCCAAAGTTTAAATAATATTGTAATCTACAAAATGCAGAGAGGAAACATTACAAAAAGATCCCTTAAAAACCCCAAATTCATTCTTTAAGTGGAGAGAGCAGTAGAGCTCTCTAATTCTTTCTAAGTTAAATTTTGACCCTAATCAAAAGATCAACCGTGTTCACCAAGTAGATGGCACCAAATCCACTTGGGTTGTATACCAAAAAGGTGTCATACCACCTAAGGCACCCACTGAAAAAGTTTGAAACCGAGCCCAAGACATTTGACAAGATTTGGCATGGCTTTTGTCGCGGGGTGGACAGAGGGACAAGCCAGATTTAGCGCCCGCAAATCTCCCTGCCTAGGGCATATCTGCCATGGGAACTCACATACAAGAGACAGCCCTAGGTGCTAGGAAGAGGCCTGCGCCGGATTTTTGCCAAGATTCGCACGCTTGCGATCTCGATGAGCTATTGAACAAGGGCAGAAGAACACTTCCACGTGTTCAACGCGCTCTGAGCGCGCCAGAGCATGCCCAGCGCCCGACCCCGCGCGCCCCGCGCCGCGCCGAGCCGCGCCCGTGTCTCCTGCTCGCGCCCGCGCCTATAAAGCCCACCGAAGCTCCAACCGTACTCCCCCGCGTGCTCTCTACCTCACCGGAGCCAAAGACCACCGGCGTTTGCCTTGCAAACGGTGTGCCCGCGGCCACCCGATCCCCCGCCACCGTAGCCCGGCCGGCAGAGCCCTTCCCAGCCACGCCCGACCCTCAGAGTAGACCGTGCTGTGCCTTGGTGAAGCTCCCTGAGCGAGGAATCGGACTTTGCCTCGCCGGAGAAGCCACTCCACGGTCGCCGGACTTCACCCGATCGCCGGTGAACGTAGACCGGGTAGGTCTCTGCACCATTTCTTGATTCCTTGCGCACATAGCCTCTACGTCATCCCGTGGAGCTCATCGTGCCGCTTGATTGAACTAGATCGCCGTGGTTAGGCCGAAGCGCTCGCCACCGACGAGTTCACCCGCCTGCGCACGTGGACCGGCCGATTCCGGCCACCACCGCCGTCGAGCTGTACCTCGCTGTGACCGCCAGGACCTCCCGAAGACTACCCCGCCCCTTGCCGGACCTCTCTCGCCTGCCGGTAAGTCGCGCCGCCCTTTTCCTTTCCGTGGCTACTGTTTACATAAGGGGAGGGACCTCGGGGAAGAAGAGGGAAAGACCAGGGGGTTTTGTGCGCTGTCAGTGACTCAGGGAAATAGTAGCGCAGGGGTAGAAATGAGTGGATTGATTTAGAAAGAACCCAGGGTCTTCGGTGCAAAGTAGTTTTCCAGGAAACCTTTTAAAATATTCTGAATTAAATCCAAACAGAACTTGAAAAATTCATAACTTCGGTTTGGTTTACCCAAATCAAGTCAAACCAATTTTGCCAGATCCTAAATAATGTAAACTACTTAGGAAAAATATAAAACCCCTAAGTGTTACAAAAAACTTTAAAGTTTTGATTTAAATTATTAACTGGTCAAAAGCTAAAAGAAATGAGGAAAAATAGCTACACTATTAGACTAGGGTTAAGAAAATTTAGAGAAATACTTAATCACTTCCTAACCTGTTTAAAAATAATAAACCCTCTGTACACCAAGTTAAGGTAGAGTTTACCATTTAAATCATTTATAGCCTAAAGTTAGAGAAAATATGAAAGGTTATTTAAAATAAGAACCAGGGAGTACCCACATTTTTGTTAGCTCCCCTAATGAGTATTGTTTACTAGAAAAATTTATTATACCCTTGTTTAGTGCAAAGGTAAGGAGATACCTTTTAATTTTGAAAAACAAGGAAACCTTAGAAAAACTCTAGAAAAATAACCCTGAGGAGAAAACACCCCAACCCTTGGGATAACTAATATTTTGTTATTATGAACATAGGAAAAATATGGGATCTATTGTTTGATATTTTTCAAATAACAAGTTAGTTATAAGCCCCTTTTTGGCATAAAACTTTAGAAATTCACAACTAAATATCCAGTAGGCCTTTTTATGTGATTTTTAACACAGAGGCCCAATATCACCTATGTATCTGGACAAAAATAAAATTTGGTACAGAAACATCAACTAAATCACAGCTATAGTGTAAGATGCCCTTTTAAAGCTTGTCTTTGTTAATTTTGTACAAGTAGTGTCTGAATTAGTATCCACCTCAAATTTATAGGACAAACTACAGTGACAACTAGTAACCCACTGTAATTTTTGCAGAATTGTTGGAAAAAGTTAAATCACTGTTGTAGTGCAAACCCACACTAGATTTCACAAATAGAAAAATGAAAAAGGGGAATAAATAGTGCAGATTAATGTTACCCTAACACAACCAGCAAAACCCCTTAAATGCCTACTAAAACATCTAAGGGAAATCCAAGTTTCAATCCACTATGCTTATCCCTAGACCAAAACCCAAACCTAAAATGGTAAGCATAAACCACCAAGAGCCCCGTATAACCAGAAAACCCTAAGTTATTAACTAAATTAGTTTTTCCTCACTTAGCACAATGATTACTAAATCTTTCATAATCATAGCATACATATCCTTATTCATTACATTCGATAGATTGCAACCTCGCTGACGGAGAGTACATCCTCGTGCCGGAGCAAGGAGTTGCTCCGGAGGTAGCCCCGGATCCAGCACCAGAGCCTGCCCTAGAGGATCTGCCTGCCCCAGCTTTGGAAGGCAAGCCCCGGTTTTATGCATAACCAGTTCTATATATTATTTTACTGCACTTAATGATTGTAGGCTTGTATTGTGCACTTAAGTGTAGGAGTTGTTTGAAACCTTAGTTGCATGATCTCAGGAATCCTTTTGTGATGGATACTAGTATGCTAGGTCGAGTAGCTGCTTTACTAATTAGGGATCTCGGTAGAAGTCGAGTGATTTTTCTAGCACTCGCGCGAGGTCAGGAATTGGTTGTAGCCATTTTTGATATATCGTAATGATGATAATCTGTGGACAACGGTCCATGGGGATGCGTTGTCTACAAGACAGAAATTGGAATAAGGATTAAGGTGTGGTACCGTGTGTCAAGCGTTTGAATGTACTAAGCACATGCCGAGAAATATGGTAAATCGGTAAGCCTAGTACCTGATTGAACCTGCCAGCGGACATATCCCCTCACGCGACCTAAGACGTGATCTCCCATTCCGGTTATGGTGGGTACAAGTGTGGTCACCGCACGACGGCAGACGGGGTCAGTGAGGCATTGTACGCCAAGGCGGTGAGCCCTGATCTGCTGCCAGGGAATCGATGGGGATGGTTGATGTGTGTGGGGACGGAGCGCCTTGCCACGTTGTGTGTTTAGGTTTACCTTGCAAGGATAAAAACTCGGTTCGAATCATCTGCTTCTCGCAGCTAATGAGACTGCTTGATCCATGCTGCTACATTGAGTAACAAGTTGGAAATGTGATGAGTTGGCAAAAATTGTTGATTGCTAAATGTTTGATACCATGTATGATTAGATAGGTATACATTTAGTCTTAAGAGAGTCACACTAAAACTTGACAAAGCTAAAACTTGATTTATAGACTCAGTTAGTGCTTTTGGCAACCAAACCCCCTCAGCCAAACAACTGCATGTCTAGAGGTAGAGGAGTAGACTCCTCACACCGGGTAAGTCTAGCTGAGTATTAGTATACTCAACCTTGCTTGTGGCATAATTTTACAGGTTCTCTGGAGGACATGGTTGCTGGAGTGACTTGACCGTCCACCTTGCCACCGGGCTGGACAGTTGAGTGGGACCCTACCTCGGTCGAGGAGGAGCCGGAGGAGTGATGGGACAGGCTTCCCCATCTCTCTGTTTAATTATCGTTAGTTTTATTTCGCTGCACTCCGAACAATGATGACTACTTTTGTTAAACTCCGATGATGATGTAATAAGTTTAATACTCCTTAATGTATAGATTTATGCTTTATTGTATTTGCTCTGTGACTCACCATCGAGTGAGACTGTGGTACTTGATCCTGTCAGTGGCCTCGTCGGACTAGATCCGAGGGATTGACGGGTTATTCCCATTTAAGTGTGGTCTAGCCTCTAAGGCGGGACTTAGGCACTTAAGTTGGAATAATTCGGGCAGTTCATCCACAGCTGGTATCGGAGCTCGTACCACCACAGAGGAATCAATAAACTATAAATACCATCCTTTTTCAAAATAAAACTTGATAGAAACAAAGGTTGGATAGATCGTAGGACGATCAGGATAGACTTAGGACGTGAAGCCTTAGGATGATAGAGGGGTAGCTAGGTGGCTGATTGAGTAAAGCCCTACAGGCTACTATAAGGGATGGGAGTTCCTCCCTATTCCCTCTACGTTGAAGTAAGGTCGTTCAGGACGAGCATGCATGCATCCTTAAATTAAAGTAATGGATAATTGGGTAAGAACCTTAATACAAAATGATGACAAACTGAGTACCCAGTACCATTGTCGAAGTTATAGAGAGGCTGAGTTGTGATCCCTTTTCTTTTTATAATTCTTTTTCTTTTACTTACGCTTAACCGTACACAGATGACTTCTCACGGATCCTCGAACGAAGGGAATGCACAGTCCCACACTGATGGGCTTGCATGAGAGGGTTTTCCCCGTATTTTGTGGGAGGTACTTCAGGGAGCTGGTTACATGACACCTCCCCAGTACGCGGTGCGGCTGTTTGAGAAGCACCGAGTGCCCCGCTATAGGGTGAGGATGACCCTGGAGCCTCATCCCCTGCAGCCAGGCTGGCGTTTGCTGGACTCCGAGTCTTTTGGATACAGGGCTGAGGATACTATCGAGGCGATTGCTCTTCACGGACTGACCACCTTCTGCGGATTCCACCCCTTGGAGCTGTCCACTCACCCCATTGGATTGTTCCCTGTGAAAAAGGAGGACGACCCAATGTGGAAGGATCGAGTGGAGCATGCCAAGGATATTTGGGCTATCTACCTAGGCCAGACTGCTCACTTGACGGTGTGGTGCATGAATGCCCTGTATCGTCTGCAAGTGATGCGAGGAGAGGCCATGTCTCATCTGATGGCACTATTGGAGGCTACTAAGATCACTTTGGATAATAGAGAGGAGCTTGTGGTTGACTTGTCCACTGAGATGGTGGAAAAAGACCTACAAGTGGAGCAGTTGTTAGATGAGATCCACGAGCTTGAGGAGCTAGTGGGAACCAGGGAGAACACCATCGAGGTTCTCGAGGATCAGCTTATCAATACCGAGCAGCAGCTTGTAGAGGCAAACCAGCACCTGGATATGCATCACCAGGAGATCCAGGACATGGAGGCCCACGAGGATGTCGATATCGAGGGAGGAGAGGAGCCTGTCTCTAGCTTGGACACTGCTGGTTCAGGGAGACCACCTTCCCCCGAGTCGAGCGTTGCCTCGTTTGCTCACTAGGTCGCAGGGATAGAGTTAGAAGTTAGTGACGGTAGAACTCCTCGAAGCTAGCTTAGCTTTTGCACCCTTGGGGTACTAGGCTAGATAGAGTTGAGTCTTTTGAGTTATTGATGTAATCATGACAAACTCTTTTGGAAGCATGGATGATGAATGATGTCAGTCTTAATTTAAGAAGAAAAGTTTTTGCCATGTGGAATCTTTTATACTCATGCAAGAATATATTGGTTTTACCCTTTTGACTCTTTCACCACGATTGAACCTTGAACCTTAGGAATGTGATATTAAGAATATACATGATTTTTTCAGATGGCCGGAAGAGCGCGTCGTGGACAGAATGAGCGCATTCCTCCACCACCGCCACCACCGCCTACTCTGCAGGAGCTGATGGCTCAGCAGAACAAGATCTTGAGACAGCTAGCTCAGTGTCAGCCGCCACCTCAGCACTATGGTGGTGGTGACCATCAGCGTCACCCGGCCGTAGCCACTTACCAGGAGTTCCTCAGTACTCAGCCCCCGTTGTTCACCAGGGCAGAGGACCCACTTGATGCTGATGTATGGCTGAGGGTAGTGGAGTCCAAATTCCCACTACTCAATGGAGTTTGTTCAGAGGTGACTAAGGTCAGGTTCGCCACCCAGCAGCTTCGCGGACTCGCGCGGGCATGGTGGGACCACTACCTTGCTATGCAACCAGTTGACCATGAAGTGGATTGGAGAGAGAGTTCAAGGTAGCTTTCAGGGGACACCATATTCCAGCAGGCATTATGGACCGTAAGCTCAAAGAGTTTCTGGCACTCACTCAGGGAAACCGGACAGTGTTACAGTATGCTCAGGCCTTCAATGACCTGTGCCAGTATGCCGGGTATCATGCAGACACGGACGAGAAGAAGAGGGACAGGTTCAGGAGGGGGCTCAACACTAAGCTCCACGACCGTCTCAACATGGTCAGGGCAAACAGCAACAATGAGTTAGTCAACGTGGCCATTTCGCAGGAAGACTGTATCACAGCTTGTCAGACAGAGAACAAGAGGAAGACCTCTGTGGCAGGACCTTCAACTCAGCCACAGCGCTTCAGGATCGTGTCTGACACTCAGAACAGAGGACCTCAGCAGCAGCAAGGACAGTTGGGTGATCCAGCCACAGCAGCAGCAGCAGGCACCCAACCGCACCCAGTTTCTGGTGTAGAGGAACAATCAACAGCAGCAGCAGTACCGTCAGGCCAATGACAACAGGTGTTTCACTTGTGGTAACACCGAACATTATGCCAAGAATTGCCCCAAAAACCAGCAGCGGCAGGGACAGAATGCCAACCAGAATCAAGGCAAGAGACAGAAGGTGCAAGTAAGACAAGGCAAACTGAACTTCACCACCATGGCTGACATTCTAGAGGGAGCACCCGTCATGACTGGTATCTTTTCAGTTTTGAATTATCCTGCTATTATTCTTTTTGATTCTGGTGCATCCCATAGTTTTATCAGTACCAAATTTAGTGCCAAATGTCAGCTACCTTTCCATCACACCAATGGGGGTATTACAATTTCAACACCAGGAGGCAGGATTGCCACCAATCAAATCAGCAAGAATGTGCCTATAAAGTTTGGTAGTTTGATAATTAAAACCAACCTTCTTATTTTGGGTTTGGATAGAGTGGATATCATTTTGGGAACTGACTGGTTGACCAAACGTCAGGCAGTACTTGACATTGCAGCAAGGGCCATTAAGATTCACTCCACCACTTATGGCGAGACTGCTTTATATTTGCCTGATCAGGGTTGTACCCGTTCCTGTGCTTTCGTCAAGATAGAGTCCCCAGTTGAGAGGATCCCAGTGGTCTGTGACTACCCAGATGTCTTTCCTGATGAATTGCCCAGAATGCCACCTGACAGAGGCATCGAGTTCGCCATTGAATTGCAACCCGGAACTGCACCTATATCCAAGAGACCATATAGGATGCCCCCAGCAGAGTTGGCAGAGTTGAAAAGCATCTGCAGGATCTGTTGGACAAAGGGTTTATTCGCCCAAGTACTTAACCATGGGGATGTCCGGCCCTATTTGTGAAGAAGAAAGACGAGAGTTTGAGAATGTGTGTCGATTACTTCCATCTCAATGCGGTGACCATCAAGAACAAATACCCACTGCCCCGCATCGATGTTTTGTTTGATCAATTAGGTAGGAGCCAAGGTATTCTCCAAGATAGACCTTCGCTCGGGCTACCATCAAATCAAGATCCGTGCAAGTGATGTACCGAAGACGGCTTTATCTACCAGATATGGGCTCTATGAATTCTTGGTGATGTCTTTTGGGCTGACCAATGCCCCGGCTTATTTCATGTACTTAATGAACTCAGTATTCATGCCAGAGCTGGACAAATTTGTGGTGGTTTTCATTGATGACATTCTGGTGTATTCCAAGAACGAAGCCGAGCACACTAAGCATTTGCATACTGTACTTCAGAGACTGCGTGACCATCAGTTGTATGCTAAATTATCTAAATGTGAATTCTGGCTGAAGGAAATAAAATTTTTGGGTCACACAATTTCTCAGGATGCGATATCAGTTGATCCTGAGAAGGTCCAAGAGGTAATGAATTGGAAGCCTCCTACCATGGAGAGACAGATTCGGAGTTTTCTGGGATTGGCAGGGTATTATCAACGATTTATTCCGGATTTCTCCAGAATTGCCAAGCCAATGACTAAACTGTTGAAGAAAGGAGTCAAATATGATTGGAGCCAGAAGTGTGAGAATGCCTTTCATACACTAAGGCAACATTTGACAACAGCACCAGTGCTAGCTCAACCTGATAACACCAAGCCCTTTGAAGTGTATTGCGATGCTTCCAGTACTAGATTGGGATGCGTCTTAATGCAAGACAACCGAGTCATTGCTTACGCCTCCCGAGCACTCAGACCACATGAGCAGAACTACCCCACACATGATCTATAGTTAGCAGCTGTGGTTCATGCTCTCAAGATATGGAGACACTACTTGATGGGAGCTCACTGTAACATTTACACTAATCATAAGAGTCTCAAATACATTTTCACTCAGGCTGATCTTAATATGAGGCAGAGGAGATGGTTAGAGCTAATCAATGACTACGATTTGGAGGTGCATTACCATCCTGGCAAGGTCAATGTTGTGGCAGATGCCTTAAGCAGGAAGGCCCAGTGTAATTGTATGAACATGGATGCTAGAATCACCACCATATGTGATGAGTTGTGCAAGTTGGAAATGGAAGTCATTCCTTCTGGTGCTTTGAGTTATATTTCAGTGGAACCCACCTTAAAAGAGCAAATAGTCATGGCACAAATTTGTGACAAGGGCGTTCAAGTCATTAAGGAAATGATCAAATTAAAGGCAGAAAAATACAAATGCTTCCGTCAGGACAGCAAGGGAATCCTATGGTTTGGAGACCGATTAGTTGTTCCCAAGGACCCTGAGCTCAGAAAGAAGATATTGGATGAAGCTCACCTTTCAAAATTCTCCATGCACCCTAGCAGTAACAAGATGTATCATGATCTCAGATCTTTATACTGGTGGACCAGAATGAAGAGGGAAATTGCGAAGTATATATCAGAATGTGACACCTGCCAGCGAATCAAGGCCAATCATTTGAAGGAAGCAGGCCCTTTGCAACCCCTTCCCATACCATCCTGGAAATGGGAGGACATTTGCATGGATTTTATTGTAGGATTGTCCAATACCTCCCGGCACCATGATTCCATTTGGGTCATTGTGGACAGATTGACCAAGACAGCTCATTGCTTGCCGGTACACACCACCCACAGGACGGAGAAGTATGCAGAAATCTACATTGACCAGATAGTTCGCTTGCATGGAATACCAAGAACTATAGTATCGGACAGAGGAGCACCATTCGTGGCACGATTTTGGGAGCAATTACAAGAATCACTTGGGACCCATGTAATAAGAAGCTCAGCATACCATCCTCAAATAGATGGTCAGACAGAAAGGGTGAATCAGATCTTGGAAGACATGTTGAGGGCATGTGTGCTACACTATGGAAAGGATTGGGACAAGTGTCTTTCCTTGGCAGAGTTCTCTTACAATAACAGCTACCAGGCCAGTTTGAAGATGGCACCTTTCGAAGCCTTGTATGGGAGAAGGTGTAGGACCCCACTAAATTGGTCTCAAGCGGGAGAGAGGGAAATATTTGGACCAGACTTGGTACTTGAAGCAGAGGAAAAGGTCAGAGTTATAAAGAACAACCTAGAAGCTGCTCAGGCCAGGCAAAAGAGCTATCACGACAAGAGAAGGAAGCCTCTATAGTTTGAAGTGGGAGATCATGTTTATCTTAGAGTGTCACCCACCAAAGGTGTTCAGAGGTTTGGAATCAAGGGCAAGTTAGCCCCTCGCTACATTGGACCTTATGAGATCAAGGAAACTTGTGGACCTGTAGCATATCAATTGAAGTTACCACCCCACATGTCCGCAGTTCATGATGTGTTCCATGTATCTCAGCTGCGGAAATGTGTCCGCTTACCCACGGAAGTGCTACCTGAACTAGAAATTGAGGTAGAACCAGACTTGTCTTATCAAGAGCACCCCGTCAAGGTATTGGACCAAAAGGAGAGATCAATGCGGGCAAGGTCGATTAGAATGTATAAGGTTCAGTGGAGTCACCATTCAGTGGAAGAAGCTACCTGGGAGACTGCGGATTTTCTACATTCTCGCTTCCCCGACTTTCTGCCCAAAGGTGTCGGTACGTAACCCAAAACCCCACCCACACCTGCCCTTTGAATCTAAATATAAGAAAAACTTAGATGTTAAAGGTAGTGTAAGCTCTGAAAATGACTCAAAAAGGACTTCCTTCTGAAGTTGCAAAGAGAATGACATTCGAAGAGCAGTTAACTAAAGAAACTTGGATAAAGGAAGAAACCACACACCAGCACACCTTCAAGGCACCCCTCCAAAGGACTCTACCTAAAATCTCGGGACGAGATTCCTTTAAGGGGGGAGGGTTGTAACACCCCATGTGTTACCAAGGCCTAACTCCCCACTTGCACACATGACATGTTATCTCATGTGGTTAAGTGGAGGAGAGGGAGCCCCAAAACCTTGGGAACCATATATTAACCAAGAATTGTTAATGACCAAAAGCATTACCCAAGCATTTATGCAATTACCACCTTGGGCATAAGAGGATTAGAACCTAGACCCTTCTTGAGCCCTTAACTCCCAAAACCCTAGTTTAAGGGGGAAAGGTTAAACAACTGTGCAAAGCATAAGTTAAACCTTAGCCAAAGTTTAAATAACATTATAATCTACAAAATGCAGAGAGGAAACATTACAAAAAGATCCCTTAAAACCCCAAATTAATTCTTTAAGTGGATAGAGCACTAGAGCTCTCTAATTCTTTCTAAGTTAAATTTTGACCCTAATCAAAAGATCCATCGTGTTCACCAAGTAGATTGCACCAAATCCACTTGGGTTGTATACCAAAAAGGTGTCATACCACCTAAGGCACCCACTGGAAAAGTTTGAAACCGAGCCCAAGACATTTGACAAGATTTGGCATGGCTTTTGTCGCGGGGTGGACAGAGGGACAAGCCAGATTTGGCGCCCGCAAATCTCCCTGCCTAGGGCATATCTGCCATGGGAACTCACATACAAGAGACAGCCCTAGGTGCTAGAAAGAGGCCTGCGCCGGATTTTTGCCAAGATTCGCACGCTTGCGATCTCGGTGAGCTGTTGAACAAGGGCAGAAGAACACTTCCACGTGTTCGACGCGCTCCGAGCGCGCCAGAGCACGCCCAGCGCCCGACCCCACGCGCCCCGCACCGCACTGCGCCGAGCCATGCCCGTGTCTCCTGCTCGCGCCCGCGCCTATAAAGCCCACCGAAGCTCCAACCGTACTCCCCCGCGTGCTCTCCACCTCACCGGAGCCAAAGACCACCGGTGTTTGCCCTGCAAACGGCGTGCCCGCGGCCACCCGATCCCCCGCTACCGTAGCCCGGCCGGCAGATCCCTTCCCAGCCATGCCTGACCCTCGGAGTAGACCGTGCGTGCCTCGGTGAAGCTCCCCGAGCGAGGAATCGGACTTTGCCTCGCCGGAGAAGCCACTCCACGGTCACCGGACTTCACCCGATCGCCGGTGAACGTAGACCGGGTAAGTCTCTGCACCATTTCTCGATTCCTTGCGCACATAGCCTCTACGTCATCCTGTGGAGCTCATCATGCCACTTGATTGAACTAGATCGCCGTGGTTAGGCCGGAGCGCTCGCCGCCGACGAGTTCACCCTCCTGCGCACGTGGACCGACCGATTCCGGCCACCACCGCCGTCGAGCCGTACGTCGCTGTGACCGCCAGGAACTCCCGAAGTTAACCCCGCCCCTCGCCGGACCTCTCTCGCTGCCGGTAAGCCTCGCCCCCCTTTTCCTTTCCGCGGCTACTATTTACATAAAGGGAGGTACCTCAGGGAAGAAGAGGGAAAGACCAGGGGGTTTTGTGCGCTGTCAATGACTCAGGGGAATAGTAGCGCAGGGGTAGAAATGAGTGGATTGATTTAGAAAGAACCCAGGGTCTTCGGTGCAAAGTAGTTTTCCAGGAAACCTTTTAAAATATTCTAAATTTAATCCAAACAGAACTTGAAAAATTCATAACTTCGGTTTGGTTTACCCAAATCAAGTCAAACCAATTTTGCCAGATCCTAAATAATGTAAACTACTTAGGAAAAATATAAAACCCCTAAGTGTTACAAAAAACTTTAAAGTTTTGATTTAAATGATTAACTGGTCAAAAGCTAAAAGAAAAGAGGAAAAATAGCTACGCTATTAGACTAGGGTTAAGAAAATTTAGAGAAATACTTAATCACTTCCTAACCTATTTAAAAATAATAAACCCTCTGTACACCAAGTTAAGGTAGAGTTTACCATTTAAATCATTTTTAGCCTAAAGTTAGAGAAAATATGAAAGGTAATTTAAAATAAGAACCAGTGAGTACCCACATTTTTGTTAGCTCCCCTAATCAGTATTGTTCACTAGAAAAATTTATTATACCCTTGTTTAGTGCAAAGGAAAGGAGATACCTTTTAATTTTGAAAAACAAGGAAACCTTAGAAAAACCCTAGAAAAATAACCCTGAGAAGAAAACACCCCAACCCTCGGGATAACTAATATTTTGTTATTATGAACATAGGAAAAATATGGGATCAATTGTTTGATATTTTTCAAATAACAAATTAGTTATAAGCCCCTTTTTGGCATAAAACTTTAGAAATTCACAACTATATATCCAGTAGGCCTTTTTCTGTGATTTTTAACACAGAGGCCCAATATCACCTATGTATCTGGACAAAAATAAAATTTGGTACAGAAACATCAATTAAATCACAGCTATAGTGTAAGATGCCCTTTTAAAGCTTGTCTTTGTTAATTTTGTACAAGTAGTGCCTGAATTAGTATCCACCTCAAATTTATAGGACAAACTACAGTGACAACTAGTAACCCACTGTAATTTTTGCAGAATTGTTGGAAAAAGTTAAATCACTGTTGTAGTGCAAACCCACACTAGATTTCACAAATAGAAAATGAAAAAGGGGAATAAATAGTGGAGATTAATGTTACCCTAACACAACCAGCAAAATCCCTTAAATGCCTACTAAAACATCTAAGAGAAATCCAAGTTTCAATCCACTATGCTTATCCCTAGACCGAAACCCAAACCTAAAATGGTAAGCATAAACCACCAAGAGCCCCGTATAACTAGAAAACCCTAAGTTATTAACTAACTTAGTTTTTCCTCACTTAGCATAATGATTACTAAATCCTGCATAATCATAGCATACATATCCTTATTCATTACATTCGATAGATTGCAACCTCACTGACGGAGAGTACATCCTCGTGCCAGGAGCAAGGAGTTGCTCAGGAGGTAGCACGGATCCAGCACCAGAGCCTGCCCAGAGGATCTGCCTGCCCTAGCTTTGGAAGGCAAGCCCCGGTTTTATGTATAACTAGTTCTATATATTATTTTACTGCACTTAATGATTGTAGGCTTGCTATTATGCACTTAAGTGTAGGAGTTGTTTGAAACCTTAGTTGCATGATCTCAGGAATCCTTTTGTGATGTATACTAGTATGCTAGGTCGAGTAGCTCCTTTACTAATTACGGATCTCGGTAGAAGTCAAGTGATTTTTCTAGCACTCGCTCGAGGTCAGGAATTGGTTGTATCCATTTTTGATATATCGTAATGATGATAATCTGTGGACAACGGTCCATGGGGATGCGTTGTCTACAAGACGGAAATTGGAATAAGGATTAAGGTGTGGTACCGTGTGTCAAGCGTTTGAATGTACTAAGCACATGCCGAGAAATATGGTAAATCGGTAAGCCTAGTACCTGATTGAACCTACCAGATGGACATATCCCTTCACGCGACCTGAGACGTGGTCTCCCATTCCGGTTATGGTGGGTACAAGTGCGGTCATTGCACGACGGCAGTCGGGGTCAGTGAGGCATTGTACACCAAGGCAGTGAGCCCTGATCTGCTGCCAGGGAATCGATGGGGACGGTTGATGTGTGTGGGGACAGGAGCGCCTCGCCACGTTGTGTGTTTAGGTTTACCTTGCAAGGATAAAAACTCGGTTCGAATCGTCTGCTTCTCGCAGCTAATGAGACTGCTTGATCCATGCTGCTACATTGAGTAACAAGTTGGAAATGTGATGAATTGGCAAAAATTGTTGATTGCTAAATGTTTGATACCATGTATGATTAGGTAGGTATACATTTAGTCTTAAGAGAGTCACACTAAAACTTGACAAAGCTAAAACTTGATTTATAGACTCAGCTAGTGCTTTTGGCAACCAAACCCCCTCAGCCAAACAACTGCATGTCTAGAGGTAGAAGAGTAGACTCCTCACACCGGGTAAGTCTAGCTGAGTATTAGTATACTCAGCCTTGCTTGTGGCATAATTTTATAGGTTCTCTCGCGGCCACCCGATCCCCCGCTACCGTAGCCCAGCCGGCAGAGCCCTTCCCAGCCATGCCTGACCCTCGGAGTAGACCGTGCGTGCCTCGGTGAAGCTCCTCGAGCGAGGAATTGGACTTTGCATCGCCGGAGAAGCCACTCCACGGTCACCGGACTTCACCCGATCGCCGGTGAACGTAGACCGGGTAAGTCTCTGCACCATTTCTCGATTCCTTGCACACATAGCCTCTACGTCATCCCGTGGAGCTCATCGTGCCGCTTGATTGAACTAGATCGCCGTGGTTAGGCCGGAGCGCTCGCCGCCGACGAGTTCACCCACCTGCGCACGTGGACCGACCTGATTCCGGCCACCACCGCCGTCGAGCCGTACCTCGCTGTGACCGCCAGGAACTCCCGAAGTCAACCCCGCCCCTCGCCAGACCTCTCTCGCTGCCGGTAAGCCGTGCCCCCCTTTTCCTTTCCGCGGCTACTGTTTACATAAGGGGAGGGACCTCAGGGAAGAAGAGGGAAAGACCAGGGGGTTTTGTGCGCTGTCAGTGACTCAGGGGAATAGTAGCGCATGGGTAGAAATGAGTGGATTGATTTAGAAAGAACCCAGGGTCTTCGGTGCAAAGTAGTTTTCCAGGAAACCTTTTAAAATATTCTAAATTAAATCCAAACATAACTTGAAAAATTCATAACTTCGGTTTGGTTTACCCAAATCAAGTCAAACCAATTTTGCCAGATCCTAAATAATGTAAACTACTTAGGAAAAATATAAAACCCCTAAGTTTTACAAAAAACTTTAAAGTTTTGATTTAAATGATTAACTGGTCAAAAGCTAAAAGAAATGAGGAAAAATAGCTACACTATTAGACTAGGGTTAAGAAAATTTAGAGAAATACTTAATCACTTCCTTACCTGTTTAAAAATAATAAACCCTCTGTACACCAAGTTAAGGTAGAGTTTACCATTTAAATCATTTTTAGCCTAAAGTTAGAGAAAATATGAAAGGTAATTTAAAACAAGAACCAGGGAGTACCCACATTTTTGTTAGCTCCCCTAATCAGTATTGTTCACTAGAAAAATTTATTATACACTTGTTTAGTGCAAAGGAAAGGAGATACCTTTTAATTTTGAAAAACAAGGAAACCATAGAAAAACCCTAGAAAAGTAACCCTGAGGAGAAAACACCCCAACCCTTGGGATAACTAATATTTTGTTATTATGAACATAGGAAAAATATGGGATCTGTTGTTTGATATTTGTAAAATAACAAGTTAGTTATAAGCCCCTTTTTGGCATAAAACTTTAGAAATTCACAACTAAATATCCAGTAGGCCTCTTTCTGTGATTTTTAACACAGAGGCCCAATATCACCTATGTATCTGGACAAAAATAAAATTTTTGGTACAGAAACATCAATTAAATCACAGCTATAGTGTAAGATGCATTTTTAAAGCTTGTCTTTGTTAATTTTGTACAAGTAGTGTCTAAATTAGTATCCACCTCAAATTTATAGGACAAACTACAGTGACAACTAGTAACCCACTGTAATTTTTGCAGAATTGTTGGAAAGAGTTAAATCACTGTTGTAGTGCAAACCCACACTAGATTTCACAAATATAAAATGAAAAAGGGGAATAAATAGTGGTGATTAATGTTACCCTAACACAACCAGCAAAACCCCTTAAATGCCTACTAAAACATCTAAGAGAAATCCAAGTTTCAATCCACTATGCTTATCCCTAGACCGAAACCCAAAACTAAAATGGTAAGCATAAACCACCAAGAGCCCCGTATAACTAGAAAACCCTAAGTTATTAACAAACTTAGTTTTTCCTCACTTAGCATAATGATTACTAAATCCTGCATAATCATAGCATAGATATCCTTATTCATTACATTCGATAGATTGCAACCTCGCTGACGGAGAGTACATCCTCGTGCCGGAGCAAGGAGTTGCTCAGGAGGTAGCTCCGGATCCATCACCAGAGCCTGCCCAGAGGATCTGCCTGCCCTAGCTTTGGAAGGCAAGCCCCGGTTTTATGTATAACTAGTTCTATATATTATTTTACTGCACTTAATGATTGTAGGCTTGTATTGTGCACTTAAGTGTAGGAGTTTGTTGAAACCTTAGTTGCATGATCTCAGGAATCCTTTTGTGATGTATACTAGTATGCTAGGTCGAGTAGCTGCTTTACTAATTAGGGATCTCGGTAGAAGTCAAGTGATTTTTCTAGCACTCGCGCGAGGTCAGGAATTGGTTGTATCCATTTTTGATATATCGTAATGATGATAATCTGTGGACAACGGTCCATGGGGATGCGTTGTCTACAAGACGGAAATTGGAATAAGGATTAAGGTGTGGTACCGGTGTGTCAAGCGTTTGAATGTACTAAGCACATGCCGAGAAATATGGTAAATCGGTAAGCCTAGTACCTGATTGAACCTACCAGCGGACATATCCCCTCACGCTGACCTGAGACGTGGTCTCCCATTCCGGTTATGGTGGGTACAAGTGCGGTCACTGCACGATGGCAGTCGGGGTCAGTGAGGCATTGTACGCCAAGGCAGTGAGCCCTGATCTGCTGCCAGGGAATCGATGGGGACGGTTGATGTGTGTGGGGACAGAGCGCCTCGCCACGTCGTGTGTTTAGGTTTACCTTGCAAGGATAAAAACTCGGTTCGAATCGTCTGCTTCTCGCAGCTAATGAGACTGCTTGATCCATGCTGCTGCATTGAGTAACAAGTTGGAAATGTGATGAATTGGCAAAAATTGTTGATTGCTAAATGTTTGATACCATGTATGATTAGATAGGTATACATTTAGTATTAAGAGAGTCACACTAAAACTTGACAAAGCTAAAACTTGATTTATAGACTCAGCTAGTGCTTTTGGCAACCAAACCCCCTCAGCCAAACAGCTGCATGTCTAGAGGTAGAAGAGTAGACTCCTCACACTGGGTAAGTCTAGCTGAGTATTAGTATACTCAGCCTTGCTTGTGGCATAATTTTACAGGTTCTCTAGAGGACATGGTTGATGGAGTGACTTGGCCGTCCACCTTGGCACCGAGCTGGACAGTCGAGTGGGACCCTACCTCGGCCGAGGAGGAGCCGGAGGAGTGATGGGACAGGCTTCCTCATCTCTCTGTTTAATTATCGTTAGTTTTATTTCAATGCACTCTGAACAATGATGACTACTTTTGTTAAACTCCGATGATGATGTAATAAGTTTAATACTCCTTAATGCATGGATTTATGCTTTATTGTATTTGCTCTGTGACTCACCATCGAGTGAGACTATGGTACTTGATCCTGTCAGTGGCCTCGTCGGACTAGATCCGAGGGATTGACGGGTTATTCCCATTTAAGTGTGGTCTAGCCTCTAAGGCGGGACTTAGGCACTTAAGTTGGAATAATTCGGGCAGTTCCGCCACAGATTTGTTTTCCAATTTGAGGTTGAATTCTATGGATACATTAATACATTGTTAATGAAACATTTATTTTATTATTTACAAATGCGCAATCAAATAAAACTCGACATGATGCATGATTTGTCTAGGTGGCTTTGGTTATTTAATCCCTTTTTGGGATGATGTTTATTCACATGTGATGATAAATAGAGATACATACATATTCAAAGGAAACAATTCCTCCTTTAATTCTTCCTTACAATTTGGATATTACAGAAGGGCTGGTGCTGCCATTTATAGAGCAGAGCTCTGGACATGTCAGACTGCACCAGCAGGTGGCAGGTGGAAAATTGTTGACATTGGGCGGCCATTTTTGGCGTTTTCCCCTTGGAATCAGACCTTGATCAGTGTATGAAATATCTTCCTTGATCGACACTATACAATTTTTGCACAGAACTTGAGGTGATTCGGGCACTGGTTAGGGAGTTATAGACCCACGAAAATTGGTTTGTCAGTGCGTTAGAAATTAGTGGAAACTTGTGAAAGATGAGTGTCAAAGCATGTCAAACAGAATCGGATGAATGCCATCTTTTAATATGTTGTGCCTCTATTAGTTATTAACAACTTTTATATTTGGGGAAACTCGAGTTGTTCAACAAAAATTTGGGAACACGAGACAACGACCCGAATGACACTAATTCTAGACTTAGAAAAATTCGAATCCTAAAATCATATTTTTATTCTGTCTTGAGGGCACTGTTTGAGATACTTAGAGATTGAATCAAGACTTGGTTTAAATATAATATTTGTTGTATAACACCTGTTCTCCAACTTATATTAAAGGTCAAACCTTATATCTTGGTTGGAAATAGAAATTCCACTTTGGTCAATGTATTATCATTATAAGGCTTCAAATTATATTTTTAAGGCGATTGGGGTATTGTTCGGGGACTTGCTCTCAAGTGCTATGAATCAAGAACAAGGCAACACAAAATGTTAAAAGTTAATGCCCTTCGTCTTCCGAAGCTTTATTTCGCATGGGATATAATGATCTTCAGACGAAGGCGATGAAGGACATACCTTCGTCATCACAGTGTATATTAATGTAAGAAGAAGCATATGAAATATGAAAGACAACATGAATAATCATGAATAATCATATGATGTTATTAATATATTTTTATTATCATGGATAAATAAAAACGATATTCAATTACATTTATACCTTCGGCTTGACAGAAAGCAAAGGTTCAAGCGTGATGCACGAGCGAGTACAAATCAGCATGAACAGTACGGGGGTACTGTTCATCTATTTATAGACACAGGGCACATCCTGTGTGAAATTACAATTATACCATGTACAATTGACTACTTTTATGACATAAATTATCATGGGTCAATCTGTCCTTTCATCTTTAAGTCGGTGCTACATCTTCGTCTCAAAGCGTGTTACTATGCCGAAGCTCCTTAGATGACAGTTTCGGCGCTGCTTCTGTGTTGATCTTCCGAAGGTGTTTCTTCTTGCAGGACCATCGGCGACGAAGGTGGCCCCCAACAGGTATTTTCTCGACATTTTCTTGGCACGGACCCTTAATAACTTTTGTTGTAGAGTTTATATAGAGTTGTTTGAGCAAGATGACAAGGCTTGGTTGAATTTCAAAATTTGCATTTGTTCAAACGAGCAGTTTCAAGCAAGCATAGGATTTATCTCTTCATGTTAGTATTTGGTTCAAACTTCTACAAATCTTTAGAATACACATGATAGATAGAGATAAATTATGATATAGAGAAAACAAGTCGATTTGCATAAGAATTAATTAAAGGTTGACACAACTGAGATTCTGCTAGAGAATGCAGATTCAGATTAAATAGTCAGACATAGATTGAAGTCGAGAAATCGGATTCGGACACAGATCAAATAACAACTGTCAAGAGTTCGAATAAATGAGTCTGGACGAGATTTGCGAGATGAGATTGACTTTCAAATTTGCATTTGCTTCAAGAAAAAAAGTTTTAATAGGCTCCAAATCTAGCCTTTCTCGAGATCAATTAACTCAGAATTCAGTGAAACATCCACGATTAACTTGATAAATGGAGATAGAAGTGATTAAGAGATAGAAATTTTCACTAAGCGTCCGAGCTTAGGACAAATCTTCCCGACATAACACGAAATAGACACCTAGAGTGTCACAATAGGATTATTTACTTAATACTAATCCTAAAGGAATACCTAACTAGAAAACCTTAGTGATTAGTTTGTACCGTGAAGGAAATTTGTATTCAAGATACAACTTATTATATTTCTATTATGTAACTACATATTCATGACATAGCATAAGCATTCATGTAGATGTATTATCATGTATAGAACACGAGGAAGAAACCGTAGTAGAGGAAGAGGTTGTCTCCTATACTGAGAATCCTCCAGCGGAGAACAAGTTTTACTTCGACATTTGCGGAGTGGAAACAGAAACTTCTGCAATACAAGGCAAGCCCCGGTGCATTATCCTTATTCCTTGTTATTTTAAAATCTTTATGTAACACCCTGATTTTGGAGGTATAAAATTTCTTTCTAGTTATCACCCAAAATCAGGTGTTACTCTTCCTTTTCTCACTCTAGGGTTTCTCTCTCTAGACTCTCTCCCTTTCTCCCTTTTAAGTAGAATTAGCTTAAGTTAGAGAGATTTAATTATTTATTTTGCTAAAACATTTTGGGTCATGACATGTTGCATCATGCTGAGCTTAAAATATTCTTTGGAGTGTTGCACATGTTTGAATTTATTTGAATTTCAAACCTAGTTTGAATTTGGATTTGAAAGCCCTATAGAAAAAGAAATAGAAAAAGAATTAGAAAATCCAGAGAAAAAGAAAAAGAGAAAGCAGCCCAGTCGGCCCACTAAGATTAGCCAGGCCACGCGCCCGCGCGCTCTCTCTCTCTCGCTCTCTGCCCGCTAGGGCCGATCTGTCGGCGCCAGTTTCCTTCGCCCGTGTGCTCCCTCTCTCTCTGTCTCGCGGGCCCGGATTGCTAGTCGTCGAGCCGTTGCCCCGAGCATCCCTCTTTTCTCTCTCTGCGCCGTGGGCCAGCCCTGTCAGCTCCGCCCTCTCCGCGCGTCGCCATGGACCGACGCATGCACACTCGCGCACGTCGCCGGGTTTTTCGGCCACGACGTCCGCCCACGCGTCCAACTCTCTTCTTAATTATAGCCCCGCCGGTGCCCCGCACACACCCCTCACCTCATTTCACACACCCTCACCCTCTCTCACGCTCTATCCTCGCCACCATCCGCCGTAGGAGACCCGCGCCTGCGTCCCCGGCCATCCAGCTCGCTGGAGTCCGTGCCAAGCCTCCCCGAGCTCCGCCCCGAGGTGAGACACCCATCCCTGTGCCCAATTTCCCTTATTGTGCTCTGTGCTCGGCCAATTTCACCCTCGTCGGTGTTCGGCCGTGACGGTCCGCCGTGCTCGCACAGGTGGCCAACCGATTTGGCCCAGGTTTAGTTCGACTGGAGTAGGTCTCTTTGTCACCCCTATCTCTGCTGAAGCTAGCCCAAGCCTTAGCGCACCTTAAGTCCCTTCCCCATGGTCGGAATGGCTCACCGGAGTTTCTCTGGCCCGCCCGAGGCCACCGCACTACCGCTCTCCCTTCTCTGCCCTGTGGATTCATGGCCTCTTCCCTGCCATCGAGTTCGCCATGGCGCCCTCTTCCCCTCTACCCAACTCCGGCGACCCCGAAGCCACCCTAGCCCGCGCCTGCCACAACTCCGGTGACCTCACCACCACGGAGAGGAGCGACGCCGCCCGCAGCCATCTATTTTCCCATGGTCTGATTTCCCCATCGTCTGATTCAGATCGAACGGCCCAGACCGCGGGATACCGCTTCGCGCACTCGCGCCTGGTATGCCCTGGCCCGCCTCTTAGTGCCATTCGCAGCCGCTCATAATTCCTGGTCTGATTTCCCCCGTCCAATCTTGATCGAATGGCTCGGACCCCCTCGGACCCCCCTTCGGACCCGCTCGGACCCGCTCGGACCCCTTTGGACTCCCTCCTCCGACCGATCTTGATCAAACGGTTTGGACCTCCCCGGACCCATGTAGCCATCCATTTCCCCCTGGCGTTGGGCCCGCTCGGTCAGCGCGCCCTTCCCCTCTGCAGCTGACACCCTCTAGCCCACTTGTCAGCGCTCACCCGCCCGTGCGCGTGTGCCCTCGGCCATAGACCTTATCTCAGTCATTGGTTTTAGATCTGACGATTAGATTCACCCGATACCCCTTCGTGCGGTATTTTTCTTAAAGAGACCCTCGGTTTATTGGAAATTAACCCGCCATCCCTGGTTTCCGCGCGCAGGCCCCTGTACTCTTGCAGATGGAACCCTGGACTTTTAAATATTCCTAGAATTAGACCTAATTTCATATTTTGAATTCCCAAACTTGTTTATTTCATATCTTTTGCATATGAACTCCGAATTTGGTGATTCAAATTGCAAAATGTTCATAGGATTATTCTTGGTTTAAATAAAATGGTTTCATTTACTGTCTGCCCATTCTAATTTTTATGATTGAATATGAACTAATATAGATGAAGTTTTATTTATTTAATAAAATAAATAAAAGGAGAACCGTAGAGAATTAATAATGTTTAAACTTGTGAGATTAATGATAGGTTCATCTGTGTTCTAAATTATAGGTCACAATAAAATAAATTGATCCATGCTTATGTACTTGTAAATAACACTTAGGGAAATAATAACCTATTTTCAAATAAAGTTAATGTATGCCATAGTTTATGTTATACTTTGAATTCATTATCCCCTATGTAGTATTATGTCTTTTTAAGATGTGTTCCAATGTTTGTACATGTTTGGTGTGATGTTCATCTGTACTTTCCAAATGTATTGAATGCATGCTCACTTTATTTAGACAACGAGCAGTTCGTGGTTCCTGAGTGTGTTGTTGGAGACCTCCTTGAGCAGCAACCTGGTGAAGGCAAGTGTCCTCTGACCTATTATGTGCTACATACTTTATAATTCACTGTCCCACATTAATTTATGAAACCTAAGGATTGGCTAGTCTGTATTCACTTGTCCTTGTCTACCTTTTGGGTTACCATGGTTAGCATGTTGCTATTGCCTTAACTTAATCAATAAACATGATGTAAACCATTATGATACGATACTGTTATCCTATTTATGTGGATGATCTTGTGATATCTTAGGGGGCTCAGGCCTTATTCTTGAGTACCTCTCCGTAAGGACCTGTTCGTGGAGTGACCACTCGGGATAACAGTACAACCATGAGGGTGGAATGGGACGCCCTTAGCTGATTAATTAGATGAACCTGGGGGTGTAGTTGGCTTTGCCGCAGGGCCGTCATTGGGGGCGGGGGCGTAGTGCTCGCTCTGCCAAGGTTGGGGTGCAGAGGTTCGTTCGATTTGGTTTTTGTTAGTCACCCACCTTGGGGAGGTGTACTGTGTTTGTACGACTAGCGAAACCTAACGAGCAGCTATGCACCAGGGGAGTCTTTGTAAAGGCTACGTAGTGAGACCCTGCTAGGTCACTTTGGAAGTGATCAATGGAGAGTCATGATCTCCGGGCAGAATGTGAATCACAACTTCTGGGTAAAGTGTACAACCTCTGTAGAGTGTTAAAAACTGGTATATCAGCCAAGCTCACGGTTAAGAGCAGCCTTGGGATCTTCTTTGATTAGAAGAACTCTGGATACTTTTATGTTGATGATTAACTATGATGTTATAAAATCTGATCTTTGGTATTTCCTCTTTTGAGGAGGTAGTTCTAGGTAATAACTAGGTTATTTCCTAAAACTTGGCTCTACTAATAATAATAAGTACTTGACTAACCTAAAAACAACTGCTTGACCTCAAACTCCACATACAGCTATTCCACTTTAGCCAAATGGGACATTTGCTGAGTACGTTGATGTGTACTCACCCTTGCTTTATACACCACCCCCACCCCAGGTTGTCCTGTAGGGCCCAAAAATTTGTATTAAAGAAAACAAGGAATAAAAAAAATATAATAAATCTTTACTAAAGATACAAATAAACCATTGTGTCATATTAAATTGTGTTGGATAAAAATATTACAATAAATAGAAGAATTAGATTAAAACCCTAGATTTGAATTTGGGATTTAAAATTTGAAAAGGAGAAGGAAATATTATAAAGTACAAAATAAATTCATAAAAATCCCACACTAGTATGTTCAAGATTAATAATTAAATTTAGTACAAATTAAGCTACAAGATTTGGATTCAAAATTTGAATTGGATTTCAGATGGAAAAAAAAATGCAAAAGAAAAGAATAAAACAAAACCCCACCTTGCTGGGCCGCTTCCCTCCTATCCGGCCCAACAACCGAATTAACCTCGCGCCGGCCCACCTCTCAATTCCGCTGTGCCTGTTACGCGGGCCCCACTGGCAGGCACTCGTCTCACGCGCGCCCGGTTTCTTAGTCTCTGCCATGTGGGCCATAATGGCCGGCTTCTTCAACCGTGAGCTCAGGCTCCTAATCCGCGTAACAACTCGTCCGCCGCACCTATTCCCTCCGCGATCTTCGCCAGTCGGGTAATGAGATCCTCCGGTGAACTCACGTGGTGGTTGGGAGTCGGACACCTTCCCATGCATATAAATGCGGACCCGCTGCAACCCTCCCCTACTCCATTGAATCTCGAGCGCCGCCGCCGGGGGAATCCGAGTCTCCAACTCGCCGTCGACATACCGCACAGCTTAGAGCTCGGGCCTTGCCCTTGAAACATCGCTGCGCCGGGAGGAAGGTGTTGCCCCGCATCTGTGCTACTCCACGGGCAGGGCAGTCCGGGAATTCCTCGCCGGTGCTCGCGCCCGATCTCTCTCCGCACCCTCATCGTGGCCTGCTTCCGCCATAGTTCCGCACGCTCGGTAAGCCACACTACTGTGTTCACCATTGTGCTCTCACTGTTTAGGTAGTCTCGGCCGGGGAAATTAGTCGCCAGCGGGCCATTTTGGCCGTCGCCGGCAAGCTCGCCGCCGCGGATCCGCCCTTCACCGTGGACCACGCTCCTGCTTGCACGATTCGTGGAAATCAACCCTTTCCTATGTTGGCCAGGGCACGTTTCTCGTTTTGAGCGCTTCGGATTCGAGAATAAGGCATCTGGGAGGGTGATGGCGTGTCGCCGGCGATGGTGCGTCGCCGTTGTTGGGCGGCGCCACTGCGTGTGGGCGCGAATTGGGACGAAGGGCTGTGGACCATTGATCTTTGAATCAAGGGCTGGGATTAGATCCCGAATAACGTTTCGGAATGGATGGAGGTGACCGTTGGATCCTGGTTGGAGGGCACGGATCGGTTTGCGTCTTAATAAAATCCTGGCCTTTGGATCTTGATCCGAGGGCTTGAATCGCATACCGGTTCGATTAAAACGCGATCTAATCTGGACCGTCAGAGTTAGATCGGGCGGTTGAGACTTCATGATACCCCTTCGGCCAGGCGCTTTTTCATAAGAGACCCTCTGTTTATTTGAAATCAACCCGCCGTCCAGAGCACTGTGCGCTGTGTCTTTGTAATTTTACCCCGAGCCCCCTGGGTTTCTCTGGAATTGAGGCCCAGTCCAGCACAGTTATAAATTGATTAAAGGATTAGGAAATTGAATTTTTAATACAAAAATAATTGCTAGAACTTTATAAATTCATAGAAAATTCATTTTTGCTCCAAATTGAACCATTCCAATTCCTAAAATTTTGTAATAATATTCTCTATCATTTAGAATCACTGTTTTGACATGAACTCTGTTAGGAAATTAATTTATCATCTAATCCTATTACAATCACCTTAAATCTTAGGAAATTCATAACTTGAATTCTATAACTCCAAAATTAATAATTCTTTTTCCTGTGGTTTTATTTTAATATGTAGATTATTAACAAGTATTTTGCATATATGTTTGGTATAATGTTAATTTTGCCTATACCATGTATGTTTGTATTGCTACGACTAGCAGTGAGGTCACGAGGATCTGAAGATCATCCTGGTACCTGGAATCTCAAGGCCCAGGCAAGTTGTGCCCTTGATCACTTCTTTTCACCTACTCATGTTCTAATTAATCATAATGATCTGCATAGGTTAATTTTGATGGGACCCAATAGGTTACCCTAGTTTGTCTATCTTTATACCTTGTTTACCACTGAACTTTCTGGGTAGTACTTGCTAGTGCTATATGTGGTTTTGGGTATGGAGATACACTATTCATGATTACACTTTTGTTATCAGTTGTTATTTATTGTTCATGATAAGATCATTATGTTAATTGGAACATGGAGAACCACCCGGGAAAACAGTGCTACCACCAGGGTGGAATGGGACGCCCTTGGCTGATTAATTAGGAAAGCTAGTGGAAGACTACCTTACCCGAAAGGGGCAAGGGCAGTAGGGGAGAGGTCAGTGCGGGGAGGCCCTCGGGAGGATTTTGCTGCGATGGCGGTCCTGCAAGGGATTCCTGTACTGGATCTTCCTATAAACTGTAGCGGGTTTTCGGAAGCTAGTGGAACTTTGTAAAGGCCTCGTAGTGGATCCCTAGCCATTCACCTCGGAAGTGTCTAAGGGCTTTGCAAACCCTGGCGATATGGGATACACGACTTGTGGGTAAAGATGCGCAACCTCTGCAGAGTGTAAAACTGGTATACTAGCCGTGCTCACGGTCATGAGCAGCTCGGACCCTCACATGATTAATTTATGGAACTAAATTCAATTTGTCATATGCATTGCATCGCAGGTGATGTTGTTACTTCTGTTCTACTATTTAATTGGGTTGGTATTTACTTATACTTAGTAACTGCTAATAAAATTTTGACCAACTCTAAAAGCAATGCTCAGCTCTAACCATCCTCTTTGGTAAGCCTTACACTTCACGTGAGCTCCCACCTTTGGCGAGTTCATGCACATTATTCCCCACAACTTGTTGAGCGATGAACGTATGTGAGCTCACTCTTGCTGTCCCACACACACCACAGGTCAAGAACAGGTACTGCAGGATGATGCTCATGGAGGATGCTGCGATGAGTTCGTGAGAGGTCTAGGTCGTCGTCTCCCAGTCAACTTTGGGTTGCTAGACCGTTGTCTCCTTATAATGTAATTATTTATTTTGTATAGAACTCCTGTTATATATAAAGATGTGACATTCGATCCTGTGCCACTATACATCATATGTATGAGACTTGGTCCCAGCATACCTGGTGTTCATGTTAACCCCGGGTTTTGGACCCCTAAAATCCGGGTGTTACAGAAGTGGTATCAGAGCAATGTTGACTGTAGGACGAAACCTAGATAGAACTGGACAACCCTTGTCTACTTACCTTTGCTACTCTGATTCTTTCTAAACTTATCTTAATCTTTTCTCATCTAGTTCCGCTATACTCTGATTATTCTTACCTTTCATTTCTAAAGACAAATGTGGATTTCACACTTTGAAATCCAGTGCCTAAAGTGACTTTTAGGAATAGGAGACCTACTCTTAGGAACAAAAAAACAAAACTATTTTTTTTATAAGTGTCTATGTATTTGAATGTTTGTTCTTATGATATCTGTCTGATTTGGATCTTTGTTTGAGTGTGATAAGTTGTGGAGTAATGTCCACAATTGCATCTGCATATACACATAGGTATAAAAATATATTTATAAAATAACTAGACAATCTAGATTATCCCCTTAGAAAATATATGTATATATAGTATTCCGTATCTATCTCATCTTGATATATTCTATCTTACCTTTGGACAGTCACCTCGTACAACTAATTACCCTAGTCTTGACATAGAATATCTGGCCCAGCCCTGCCAAAGAAAGTTTTAGTACATAACCAACTATTAGCTTATTCATTCTGTCTACTAAATGATTCCCTTGCAAAGCTATCTTACCATATGCTTCTAACTTAGATGGTCAATACCAGGCGGGGTGGTGGAATTGATTTACCTGCTAATCGACAACCCCAACCACAGTCAGCAGAGATGAATCCTCCTAATCCTCCACCAGGCGGAGTTGATCCACTAGTCGCAGCTCAAATGAGAATGATGCAGCAAATGGCGGACACTATGGCAGATATGCGCACCCAAATGCAGCAAGAACGCCAAGAAATGCACCAGGAAAGAGAGGATGCACGTCGGGAAATGCGCCAAGAGCGGGAAGAGATACGCCAGGAGAGAAGGGTACAACAGCAGCAGCTGCAACAACAACTTCAACAACAGCAGCAACAACAACAAGTGCCATTTCCTCCACCTCCACCACCAGTTCCACCCCGGGACAAGCACCGGGAATTCATGAGCCACAAACCACCAACCTTCTCCAACTCCGCAGATCCGCTGCAAGCAGATGACTGGTTAAAGTCCATAGAGAAGATGCTCAACATAGCCCAGTGCTCGGACCGAGAGAAAGTACTCTACGCATCGGGTCGTCTTGCTGGTCCCGCTGCGGATTGGTGGGATGCGTACTGTGCAGCTCATGCTGCTGCCGATACAATTACCTGGGAAGAATTCTCCACACAATTCAGGAATTACCATATTCCTGCTGGACTCATGAAGATTAAGAGGAAGGAGTTTCTATCCCTCAAGCAAGGAAGTATGTCCGTGAGTGAATATAGGGACAAATTCATTCAGTTATCTCGATATGCTCCCAGAGATGTTGAGGATGATGAGCAAAAGCAGGAGCTCTTTCTGGACGGATTGATTGGACCCTTGCAATATCAACTGGTATCGCACACATTCCCATCTTTCCAAAGGCTACTTGACAAAGCTATTGCTGTAGAAAACAAGAGGAGTATATTTGGAGAGAAAAGAAAGGCTGTCAACCAAGGGCAGGCTGGAAGTAGTTCCCGTTCTCGCTATACTACCACTCCAAGTACACCAGCTAGTGGCAGTTCTGGACAACAAACTCATCAGGCACCAACTGCTCCTCCAAAAGCAAGCACTCCAGTAGGACCCGTTGCTCCCAACACAACCGCCATCAGGACATGCTTCAAGTGTGGACAACCGGGACACTACGCCAACTACTGTCCCAACAGAGCTGCCTACACTACACCGGCTCCGATGAAGCAAGGACAAGCCTCGGCAGGAAAGAGTCAGCCCCTATCCATCAACCGGGGATATGCCCATCATGCAGAAGTTGAAGCTGAACCCGGTGAACTTGAAATTCAAGAAGAAGAGCCAGTTGGAGATGAAGTAGTCGGTGAAGAAGTCAACAAGCAACAAGAATAAAGAGATAAACATAGATATAGATACATATATATATACATTTTACTATTTGTAAAGACCTAAATATTAGTTTAACCAGTAGTAGTATTTTACTATTTTAGTAATAATAATAAGGTCCATTTGACCCTGTGTTTTGCTAATAAGATATGCATCATGCCGAGATTTTGTTTATGCATATGTGATGAATCAATATGAACATGCACCCTTTTTTCCTTACAAATCTCGAGGACGAGATTATTTTTAAGGGGGGTAGGATTTGTAGGGCCCAAAAATTTGTATTAAAGAAAACAAGGAATAAAAAAAATATAATAAATCTTTACTAAAGATACAAATAAACCATTGTGTCATATTAAATTGTGTTGGATAAAAATATTACAATAAATAGAAGAATTAGATTAAAACCCTAGATTTGAATTTGGGATTTAAAATTTGAAAAGGAGAAGGAAATATTATAAAGTACAAAATAAATTCATAAAAATCCCACACTAGTATGTTCAAGATTAATAATTAAATTTAGTACAAATTAAGCTACAAGATTTGGATTCAAAATTTGAATTGGATTTCAGATGGAAAAAAAAATGCAAAAGAAAAGAATAAAACAAAACCCCACCTTGCTGGGCCGCTTCCCTCCTATCCGGCCCAACAACCGAATTAACCTCGCGCCGGCCCACCTCTCAATTCCGCTGTGCCTGTTACGCGGGCCCCACTGGCAGGCACTCGTCTCACGCGCGCCCGGTTTCTTAGTCTCTGCCATGTGGGCCATAATGGCCGGCTTCTTCAACCGTGAGCTCAGGCTCCTAATCCGCGTAACAACTCGTCCGCCGCACCTATTCCCTCCGCGATCTTCGCCAGTCGGGTAATGAGATCCTCCGGTGAACTCGCGTGGTGGTTGGGAGTCGGACACCTTCCCATGCATATAAATGCGGACCCACTGCAACCCTCCCCTACTCCATTGAATCTCGAGCGCCGCCGCCGGGGGAATCCGAGTCTCCAACTCGCCGTCGACATACCGCACAGCTTAGAGCTCGGGCCTTGCCCTTGAAACATAGCTGCGCCGGGAGGAAGGTGTTGCCCCGCATCTGTGCTACTCCACGGGCAGGGCAGTCCGGGAATTCCTCGCCGGTGCTCGCGCCCGATCTCTCTCCGCACCCTCATCGTGGCCTGCTTCCGCCATAGTTCCGCACGCTCGGTAAGCCACACTACTGTGTTCACCATTGTGCTCTCACTGTTTAGGTAGTCTCGGCCGGGGAAATTAGTCGCCAGCGGGCCATTTTGGCCGTCGCCGGCAAGCTCGCCGCCGCGGATCCGCCCTTCACCGTGGACCACGCTCCTGCTTGCACGATTCGTGGAAATCAACCCTTTCCTATGTTGGCCAGGGCACGTTTCTCGTTTTGAGCGCTTCGGATTCGAGAATAAGGCATCTGGGAGGGTGATGGCGTGTCGCCGGCGATGGTGCGTCGCCGTTGTTGGGCGGCGCCACTGCGTGTGGGCGCGAATTGGGACGAAGGGCTGTGGACCATTGATCTTTGAATCAAGGGCTGGGATTAGATCCCGAATAACGTTTCGGAATGGATGGAGGTGACCGTTGGATCCTGGTTGGAGGGCACGGATCGGTTTGCGTCTTAATAAAATCCTGGCCTTTGGATCTTGATCCGAGGGCTTGAATCGCATACCGGTTCGATTAAAACGCGATCTAATCTGGACCGTCAGAGTTAGATCGGGCGGTTGAGACTTCATGATACCCCTTCGGCCAGGCGCTTTTTCATAAGAGACCCTCTGTTTATTTGAAATCAACCCGCCGTCCAGAGCACTGTGCGCTGTGTCTTTGTAATTTTACCCCGAGCCCCCTGGGTTTCTCTGGAATTGAGGCCCAGTCCAGCACAGTTATAAATTGATTAAAGGATTAGGAAATTGAATTTTTAATACAAAAATAATTGCTAGAACTTTATAAATTCATAGAAAATTCATTTTTGCTCCAAATTGAACCATTCCAATTCCTAAAATTTTGTAATAATATTCTCTATCATTTAGAATCACTGTTTTGACATGAACTCTGTTAGGAAATTAATTTATCATCTAATCCTATTACAATCACCTTAAATCTTAGGAAATTCATAACTTGAATTCTATAACTCCAAAATTAATAATTCTTTTTCCTGTGGTTTTATTTTAATATGTAGATTATTAACAAGTATTTTGCATATATGTTTGGTATAATGTTAATTTTGCCTATACCATGTATGTTTGTATTGCTACGACTAGCAGTGAGGTCACGAGGATCTGAAGATCATCCTGGTACCTGGAATCTCAAGGCCCAGGCAAGTTGTGCCCTTGATCACTTCTTTTCACCTACTCATGTTCTAATTAATCATAATGATCTGCATAGGTTAATTTTGATGGGACCCAATAGGTTACCCTAGTTTGTCTATCTTTATACCTTGTTTACCACTGAACTTTCTGGGTAGTACTTGCTAGTGCTATATGTGGTTTTGGGTATGGAGATACACTATTCATGATTACACTTTTGTTATCAGTTGTTATTTATTGTTCATGATAAGATCATTATGTTAATTGGAACATGGAGAACCACCCGGGAAAACAGTGCTACCACCAGGGTGGAATGGGACGCCCTTGGCTGATTAATTAGGAAAGCTAGTGGAAGACTACCTTACCCGAAAGGGGCAAGGGCAGTAGGGGAGAGGTCAGTGCGGGGAGGCCCTCGGGAGGATTTTGCTGCGATGGCGGTCCTGCAAGGGATTCCTGTACTGGATCTTCCTATAAACTGTAGCGGGTTTTCGGAAGCTAGTGGAACTTTGTAAAGGCCTCGTAGTGGATCCCTAGCCATTCACCTCGGAAGTGTCTAAGGGCTTTGCAAACCCTGGCGATATGGGATACACGACTTGTGGGTAAAGATGCGCAACCTCTGCAGAGTGTAAAACTGGTATACTAGCCGTGCTCACGGTCATGAGCAGCTCGGACCCTCACATGATTAATTTATGGAACTAAATTCAATTTGTCATATGCATTGCATCGCAGGTGATGTTGTTACTTCTGTTCTACTATTTAATTGGGTTGGTATTTACTTATACTTAGTAACTGCTAATAAAATTTTGACCAACTCTAAAAGCAATGCTCAGCTCTAACCATCCTCTTTGGTAAGCCTTACACTTCACGTGAGCTCCCACCTTTGGCGAGTTCATGCACATTATTCCCCACAACTTGTTGAGCGATGAACGTATGTGAGCTCACTCTTGCTGTCCCACACACACCACAGGTCAAGAACAGGTACTGCAGGATGATGCTCATGGAGGATGCTGCGATGAGTTCGTGAGAGGTCTAGGTCGTCGTCTCCCAGTCAACTTTGGGTTGCTGGACCGTTGTCTCCTTATAATGTAATTATTTATTTTGTATAGAACTCCTGTTATATATAAAGATGTGACATTCGATCCTGTGCCACTATACATCATATGTATGAGACTTGGTCCCAGCATACCTGGTGTTCATGTTAACCCCGGGTTTTGGACCCCTAAAATCCGGGTGTTACATGTCCCCACTGTTCTCAGTGCTCAGGAGGTGAAGCTGGCAACATGGATGACTTCGAGGAGTTTCAGGACTACGACGAGTTCTAGTTTACCTTAGTGGCAAACCCCTAGTCAGCTACCTATGTGGGCTTAGCATCTACGTTTCGCTTTTTCGCACTTTGATAAATATGTTGAACAATGGTTATGTAATAGACTATGTGGATGTCTTGGACATCTTTTTGTAATAAAGTACATTTTCACTATTTATTTCAAGCATTGTGTGATGATGTCTAATTATGTAATCGCTGTGTACGTGAGTTTCTGATCCTAGCACGTACATGGTTCGCATTCGGTTTGCCTTCCAAAACCGGGTGTGACATAAGTGGTATCAAAGTCCTTGCTGACTGTAGGACCGCTGACCTTGACTAGAATGGTCGACCTAAGGACTATAGACCCCTACTCTTACCTTGACCTTAGAGTTTTTTCAAAAGTTGGTCATCTTGACCAACCCTATGTTACTTACTTATCTCAAAAGGTTTTGCCTCACTTTTCTATCTGTTTACCTTCTGGTCTCATAGATCTACTCTTACTCTTGTGCTTACGATGTCTTTTGTAGATGGCTCGTCTTAGGTGCACTGCACGTAAGTCTATGATCCCCTTTTTGCCTTCTTGCCTGGCAGAGCGTCCACTGCGTTGTACAGTGCCAGGTCAGTCCAGTCAGCTGGAGAGACTGCATCGTCGCCTGCACGAGGAGCAGGAGCGCCGACGCTAGGAGCAGGAGCAGCAGGGCTCTTCTCCCTCGCCTCAGTAGGAGGTGGAGTTTGAGAGGCCGCCTTCCCCTGCACCTCAGCTAGAGATGCCCCCTGCACCACCTCAGGGCATCCCGGCTGCTGGAGGAGACCCTGATGGAGATGGAGACGGAGACAACGACGACGCCGGTGGCAGTTCGAGCCACGACACGGAGCATTCGGAGGAGCTAGAGCTGGAGGGATGGATCGCTAGACCCATCACTCGTGACGCTGCTCGTGGGTGTCACTTCCACGATGCTCTCGATACCCTGTTGCGTCAGGCCTTCGACCGACACACTTGGTCCATCGAGTATCGTGGTGTAGTCTACCAGCATCGTCGCGGGCTATACCCGGACCAGTGGGAGGCTACTTGCTTGGTGCGCCATCCGGACGATGATCTCCGGGGTGCAGAAGCCTTCTCATAGCACTATTCTATTACTGAGAGGGATACTGCCGAGGCAGCCATGCAAGATGCAGCACGACGAGCACTTTCTTAGTATTGCTCATTGTTTAGCGGGGTAGCTGATGGCCTTGACCTGAAGTACTACCCTTGTCGTTCGACCGACAGTGCTAGAGGTGTGATTGTCTCGCCAGTTGGTGAGGGCAATCCCAGGCTGAACAGCATGGTCAACTTGGTCGTCGTGCTCAACATAGAGTTGGACCACGCCCTTGACGAGTTGGGCAAGGTTCGGGCGGAGGTTGCGGAATTGCATGCTGAGTGCGTTGCACGCCACTATCTTGATGGTGGTCCTCCTGCCCATGTCGGGATTCAGCACCCTTACCGTTCACCGCCCCGTGGTCGCTTCGACTATGGTACCCCAGACTGCAGGACCGGCATAGATTTAGAACCCTAGATCGACAGAGTCGGAGTCTGTAATAATTCTTAGTTCAGTGTCTTAGTCTTGCCAGTCTTAGTCAGAGTTAGTTTGCTTATCTTTTGTTGGATGCTTGTTATGATGAACATATACTGAAGTTGGATCTTTGTAATGATTGTCACCAAGGTGTGGGTATCCCCTACAACTTGGTGTAGTTATTAATAAAGTTAGTTATTTAGTTGGGTAACACATTTGTCTCCACTTTCATCTTTATCTAAGAAGATGTAAGTGAAGTTGGTCAATTGTTCAGTTCTATGAAGATCTTCTATACATCTTTTCTTATGTTGAAAGACTGCAGAGTCAGATTTGATATGTGTGATTCCTACAGATGTCTGAGAATAGGCGCAGAGGTGCAAGGCGTGTTCAGCCAGAACAGCAGGCACCCCAAGAGGATGAAGCTCAGCCGCAGCAGCAATTGCCACCGCCACCACCGATGACCATTGAGCAGATGTTCTTGATGCAGACTCAAGCAGTCTAGGCAATTGGTCAGACTCAAGCAGTCTAGTGCAAGTTCAGATGCCTCAAGTGCCTAGAGTCAAGCGGGCAGATTTCATGTGGGGCCATCCCCCTATCTTTGCCCACTCTGCTGATCCCAAGGACGCCAAATATTGGCTGCGTACCGTGGAGCATGAGTTGCACACTTCCTAGTGCAACGATCGTGAGAAGGTGTTGTATGGTCCTCGACAGTTGAGGGGAGTAGCATAGTCTTGGTGGGAGTCCTACCTCGCCACCCATGCCAACCTTGAAGCCATCACTTGGGAGGAGTTCGGGGATAACTTCCGTCGCTACCATGTGCCCGAGGGACTGATGATAGTGAGGAAGGAGGAGTTTCTCGCGTTGAAGCAAGGTCCCCTGTCCGTCAGCGAATATAGGGACAAGTTTCTGTAGCTGTCAAGTTATGCCCCAGAAGATGCCAAAACGGATGCCAAGAGGCAGTACCGCTTCTTGAGAGGATTGGTTGATCCCCTCCAGTACCAGCTGTTGAACCACACCTTCCCTACCTTCCAGCATTTGATAGACAGAGCAATCATGACAGAAAGGAAGCGTCGGGAGATGGAGGACAAGAAACCCAAGATTGGTGGACCTCAGGTTGGGTGTAACAGTCATCCTCTCTACTCAGGCAACCCACCTCAACCATTCAAGCCAGGTCACCAGCACCAGCATCAGGGTCAGAACTAGCAAGCAGCAGTACAAGAGGTAGTTTCCTCAGCAGCAGCAGTAGTACCGTCAGAACAACCAACAAGGAGGAAATCAATACCTGCGTCAGAGCAACCAGACAGCTCATCTTCCTAGCCCTAGCAACCAACCAGAACAATCAAGCAGCGCCAACTCAAGGAGGAAGTTGTGCATGTTTCCACTGTGGTGAACAAGGCCATTGGGCGAACCATTGCCCGAAGAAAGCAGCTCAGCAGCAGCCAGTTCCCAATGCCCCAGTCAGACAGAATGCAATGCAACAAGAAAGCAACAACCGTGGGCAACCTCGTGCCTAGTATGGAAAATTGAACCACTTGGAAGTCGACACAGTCCAAGAGACTCCAGGAGTGGCACTAGGTATGTTTTCAGTCGAGTACCATTCTGCAAATGTCTTATTTGATACTGGAGCAACGCATTCTTTTGTGACTGCATCATGGTTAGAATCACATAATATACCAGTAGCACTCATGTATCCATCTATGAGAGTTAGTTCAGTTGGTGGAAGGACCCAAACTGATAGATTTTGCCCTAGTGCAAAGGTTCAAATAAGGGGGATACAGTTCCCTGCTGATTTGATAGTAATGGGTAACCAGGATACAGCTATAGATGTCATCCTAGGGATGAATTGGCTAACCAAGTATCAAGCCAGTCTTAGCTGTGACAAGAGAACGGTGAAGTTAATGTCCCCATCAGGAAAAGAAGTGTTAGTAGAGTTGGTCTTATCAGGACCAAGACAAGGGAGTTGTCACCAAGTCACCACTCACATTGAGGAGATTAAACCATTAGAGGCTATCAGTGTAGTATCAGATTTCCTAGATGTGTTTCCCGAGGAGTTACCAGGTATGCCACCTGAAAGGAAGGTTAAATTCGCCATAGAACTTATTCCAGGCACCGCCCGTATTTCCAAGAGAGCCTATCGAGTGTCCGGCCCAGAGTTGGTGGAACTCAAGAAGCAGATTGATGAGTTGTTAGAGAAAGGCTACATCAGACCAAGTACCTTGCCTTGGGCAGCCCCAGTGTTATTTGTGGAGAAGAAGGATGGCACAAAAAGGATGTGCATCGATTACAGATCCTTGAATGAAGTCACTATCAAGAACAAGTACCCCCTGCCCAGAATTGAAGACCTATTTGATCAGTTGAGAGGAGCCAGTGTGTTTTCAAAGATAGATCTAAGGTCAGGTTACCATCAGCTCAGAATCCGACCTTCGGATATACTGAAGACAGCATTTATCACCAAGTATGGACTGTATGAGTTCATGGTCATGTCATTTGGTTTGACGAATGCGCTAGCTTACTTCATGTACTTGATGAATAGTGTGTTCATGGACTACCTCGACAAGTTCGTGGTGGCTATTCATTAATGACATTCTCATATATTCCTAGAATGAGCAAGAGCATGAGGAGCATTTGAGGAAAGTATTTCAGAGGCTTCGACATTGTCAGCTGTATGCCAAGCTTAGCAAGTGCGAGTTCTGGATCAGAGAAGTCCTATTCTTGGGTCATATTATAAACCGAGAAGGATTGGCTGTAGATCCAAAGAAGGTAGAAGCTATCTTGGACTGGAAAGCACCAAAAGATGTTCGAGGAATCAAGAGCTTCATCGGAATGGCCGGTTATTCGGCGTTTCATTGAAGGTTTCTACAAGATCGCTAGGCCAATGACAGTCTTGTTTGCAAAGAAGGTTGAGTTCAAGTGGGCCCCAGCATGCTAGAAGTCCTTTGAGACATTGGAAGGAGAAGTTGACAACGGCACCCATGCTGATTCTGCCAGATGTTCACAAACCATTCTCAGTGTACTACGATGCTTCATACACCAGGATTGGGATGTGTGTTGATGCAGGAAGGGAGAGTAGTGGCATACTCGTCCCAACAATTGAAGATTCATGAGAAGAATTATCCTACTCATGATCTAGAATTAGCAGAAGTGGTCCATGCATTGAAGACCTGGAGACATTATCTTTATGGGCAGAAGTGTGATATCTACACGGACCACAAGAGCCTCAAATACATATTCACTCAGTCTGAGTTAAACATGAGGTAGAGAAGATGGCTAGAGTTGATCAAGGACTATGAACTGGAAATTCATTATCACCCAAGCAAAGCCAATGTGGTTGTAGATGCTCTTAGCAGAAAGAGTCAAGTCAATATGTTGGCAACTCACCCGATGCCGTATGAGCTAGCGAAGGAGTTCGACAGATTGAGTCTCAGATTTCTGAACAACACCTAAGGAGTGACAATTGAGTTGGAACCCACTCTAGAGCAAGACATCAGGAATGGTCAGAAGGATGATGAGAAAATCAACGAGATCTGGCAGCTGATCATAGATGGAAAAGGCAAGGATTTCCGTGAAGACATAGAAGGAGTGGTATGGTTCAAGGATAGACTATGTGTTCCCGACATCAAATCGATCCGGGAATTGATTCTCAGGGAAGCCCATGAGACAGCATACTCTATACACCTTGGCAGTGAGAAGATGTACCAAGACCTAAAGAAAAGATTTTGGTGGTATGGTATGAAAAGAGAGATAGAAGAGTATGTGGTTGTGTGTGACAGTTGTCAGAGGATTAAAGCCGAACATCAGAGACCTGTAGGTTTGTTGCAACCGTTGCAGATTCCTTAGTGGAAATGGGATGAGATCGGAATGGATTTCATAGTCGATTTGCCTCGCACTCGTACTGGTTATGACTCTATCTAGGTAGTAGTGGACCGTTTGACCAAGGCGGCCCATTTCGTACCAGTCAAGACCACCTACAACAGTGCAGTGTTGGCAGAACTATACATGTCTCCGATTGTGTGCTTGCATGGCGTTCCAAAGAAGATAGTATCAGATAGAGGCACCCAGTTCACCTCTCATTTTTGGCAGCAATTGCATGAAGCTTTGGGCACACACTTGAAGTTCAGCTTAGCTTACCACCCATAGACAGATGGTCAAACAGAGAGAACCAATCAGATTCTGGAGGATATGTTGAGGGCTTGTGCCCTACAAGACAAGATGGGTTTGGACAAGAGATTACCATATGAAGAATTCTCTTACAACAATAGTTACCAAGCCAGTCTGAAGATGTCACCATTTGAAGCGCTCTATGGGAGGAATTGCAGAACTCCATTGCATTGGGATCAACCTGGTGAAAGATAGTTGTTCGGTCCAGATATTTTGCTTGAAGCCGAAGAAAACATCCGAATGGTCCGAGAGAATTTAAAGGCAGCGCAGTCCAGACAGCAAAGCTATGCTGACACCATGAAGAAGAGAAATCAGTTTTGAAGTGGGAGACTATGTCTATTTGAAGGTGTCACCCTATCAAAGGAACCAAATGTTTGGAGTCAAAGGCAAGCTAGCACCCTGATATATTGGGCCGTATCAGATTCAAGCAAGACATGGAGAAGTAGCTTATCAACTCAGCTTACCAGAGAATCTGTCCGCTGTGCACGATGTGTTCCATGTGTCTCAGTTGAAGAAATGCTTCAGAGTGACAGAAGAGCAGTTGCCAGCAGAGGATCTTGAAGTTCAAAAAGATCTGACTTATATTGAGAAGCCAACTCAAATTCTGGAGATAGCAGATCGGGTCACTCGGAGAAGTACCATCAGGATGTGCAAAGTCAAATGGGGTCATCACTCAGAAGAAGAAGCAACCTGGGAAAGAGAAGATGAACTGAAAGCCAAGTACCCCGAGCTCTTTTCTAGCCAGCCCTCAATCTCGAGGGCGAGATTCTTTTAAGAGGGATAGGTCTATAACACCCTGATTTTGGGGGTATAAAATTTCTTTCTAGTTATCACCCAAAATCTCATGTTACTCTTCCTTTTTTCACTCTAGGTTTTCTCTCTCTAGACTCTCTCTCCCTTTCTCCCTTTTAAGTAGAATTAGCTTAAGTTAGAGAGATTTAATTATTTATTTTGCTAAAACATTTTGGGTCATGACATGTTGCATCATGCTGAGCTTAAAATATTCTTTGGAGTGTTGCACATGTTTGAATTTATTTGAATTTGAAACCTAGTTTGAATTTGGATTTGAAAGCCCTATAGAAAAAGAAATACAAAAGGAATTAGAATTCCCAGAGAAAAAAAAAGAGAAAGCAGCCCAGTCGGCCCACTAAGACCAGCCAGGCCGCGCGCCCGCGCGCCTGCCGCCCCTGACAGGCGGAACCCACCTATCAGCGACAGTTCCCCTCTCCCGCGCGCGCTCCCTCTCTCGCTCTCTGCCCGCTGGGGCCGATCTGTTGGCGCCAGTTTCCTTCACCCACGCGCTCCCTCTCTCTCTCTGTCTCGCAGGCCCGAATCGCCAGTCATCGAGCCATTGCCCCGAGCATCCCTCTTTTCTCTCTCTACGCCGTGGGCCAGCCCTGTCAGCTCCGCCCTCTCCATGCGTCGCCGTGGACCGGCGCATGCGCACTCGCGCATGTCGCCGGGTTTTTTGGCCACGACGCTCGCCCACGCGCTCAACTCTCTTCTTATAGCCCCGCCGGTGCCCTGCGCACACCCCTCACCTCACTTCGCACACCCTCACCCTCTCTCGCGCTCTGTCCTCGCCGCTAGCCGCCGCCGGAGACCCACGCCCGTGTTCACGGCCATCCAGCTCGTCGGAGTCCGCGCCAAGCCTCCCCGAGCTCCACCTCGAGGTGAAACACCCGTCCCCATGCCCAATTTCCATTATTGTGCCCTGTGCTCGGCCAATTTCACCCTCGCCGGTGTTCGGTCGTGGCGGTCCGCTGTGCTGGCGCGGTGGCCGGCCGATTTGGCCCAGTTAAGTTCACCGGAGTAGGTCTCTGTGTCACCCCTGTCTCTGCTGAAGCTAGCCCAAGCCTTAGCACGCCTTAAGTCCCTTCCCCGTGGTCGAAATGGCTGACCGGAGTTTCTCTGGCCCGCCCGAGGCCACCTCACCGCCGCTCTCCCCTCTCTGCTCGTGGATTCATGGCCTCTTCCTCGCCATCGAGTTCGCTGTGGCGCCCTCTTCACCTCTGCCCAACATTGGCGACCCCGGAGCCACCCTAGCCCATGCCTGCCTTAACTCCGGCGACCTCACCGCCACGGAGAGGAGCGACGCCGCCTGCAGCCATCTATTTTCCCTCGGTCTGATTTCCCTATCGTCCGATTTAGATCGAACGGCTCGGACCGTGGGATACTGCTTCGCGCACGCGCGCCTGGCACGCCCTGGCCCGCCTGTCAGTGCCATTCGCAGCCGCTCATCATTCCCGGTCTGATTTCCCCCGTCCGATTTTGATCGAACGGCTCGGACCCCCGTTGGACCCCTTCGGACCCGCTCAGACCCGCTCGGACCCGCTCGGACCCCTTTGGGCTCCTCTCCATCTGATCTTGATCTAACGGTTCGGACCCCCTCGGACCCCTGCAGCCATCTGTTTCCCCCTGGCGCTGGGCCCGCTCGGTCAGCGCTCGCCTGCCCGCGCGTGCGCCCTCGGCCACAGACCTAATCTCAGCCGTTGGTTTTAGATCTAACGGTTAGATTCACCCGATACCCCTTCGCGCGGTAGTTTTCTTAAAGAGACCCTCGGTTTATTGGAAATCAACCCGCCGTCCCTGGTTTCCGCGCGCAGGCCCCTGTACTCTTGCAGATCGAACCATGGACTTTTAAATATTCCCAGAATTAGACTTAATTTCATATTTTGATTTCCCAAACTTGTTTATTTCATATCTTTTGCATATGAACTCCGAATTTGGTGATTCAAATTGCAAAATGTTCATAGGATTATTCTCTATTTAAATAAAATGGTTTCATTTACTGTCTACACATTCTAATTTTTATGATTGAATATGAACTAATATAGATGTAGTTTTATTTATTTAATAAAATAAATAAAAGGAGAACCCTAGAGATTTAATCATGTTTAAACTTGTGAGATTAATGATATGTTCATCTCTGTTCTAAATTATAGGTCACAATAAAATAAATTGATCCATGCTTATGTACTTGTAAATAACACTTAGGGAAATAATAACCTATTTTCAAATAAAGTTAATGTATGCCGTAGTTTAGGTTATACTTTGAATTCATTATCCCCTATTTAGTATTATATCTTTTTAAGATGTGTTCCAATGTTTGTACAAGTTTGGTGTGATGTTCATCTGTACTTTCCAAATGTATTGAATGCATGCTCGCTTTATTTAGACAACGAGCAGTTCGTGGTTCCTGAGTGTGTTGTTGGAGACCTCCCTGAGCAGCAACCTGGCGAACGCAAGTGTCCTCTGACCTATTATGTCCTACATACTTTATAATTCACTGTCCCGCATTACTTTATGAAACCTAAGGATTGACTAGTCTGTATTCACTTGTCCTTGTCTACCTTTTGGGTTACCATGGTTAGCATGTTGCTATTGCCTTAACTTAATCAGTGAACATGATGTGAACCTTTATGATAAGATACTGTTATCCTGTTTATGTGGATGATCTTGTGATATCTTAGGGGGCTTAGGCCTTTTTCCTGAGTACCTCTCTGTAAGGATCTGTTCCTGGAGTGACCACCCGGGATAATAGGACAACCATGAGGGTGGAATAGGACGCCCTTAGCTGATTAATTAGATGAACCTGGGGGTGTAGTTGGCTTTGCCGGAGGGCCAGTCAATGGGGACCGGGGCGTAGTGCCCGCTCTGCCAAGGTTGGGGTGTAGAGGTTCATTCGATTTGGTTTTTGTTAGTCACCCACCTTGGGGAGGTGTACTGCGTTTGTACGACTGGCAAAACCTAACGAGCAGCTATGCACTAGGGGAGTCTTTGTAAAGGCTACGTAGTGAGACCCTGCTAGGTCATCTTAGAAGTGATCAATGGGGAGTCATGATCTCTGGGCAGAATGGGAATCACGACTTGTGGGTAAAGTGTACAACCTCTGCAGAGTGTTAAAAACTGGTATATTAAATGAGCTCATGGTTAAGAGCAACCTTGGGATCCTCTTTGATTAGAAGAACTCTAGATACTTTTATGTTGATGATTAACTATAATGTTATAAAATCTGATCTTTGGTATTTCCTCTTTTGAGGAGGTACTTCTGGGTAATAACTGGGTTATTTCCTAAAACTTGGCTCTACTAATAATAATAAATACTTGACTAACCTAAAAGCAACTGCTTGACCTCAAACTCCACATACAGCTAGTCCACTTTAGCCAAACAGAACATTTGCTGAGTACGTTGATGTGTACTCACCCTTGGTTTACACACCACCCTCACCGTAGGTTGTCCCCACTGTTCTCAGTGCTCAGAAGGTGAAGCTGGCAACATGGATGACTTCGAGGAGTTTCAAGACTACAACGAGTTCTAGTTTACCTTAGTGGCAAACCCCCAGTTAGCTGCCTGTGTAGATTTAGCATCTATGTTTTGCTTTTCCGCACTTTGATAAATATGTTGAACAATGGTTATGTAATAGACTATGTGGATGTCTTAGACATCTTGATGTAATAAAGTACCTTTCCGCTTTTTATTTCAAGCATTGTGTGATGATGTCCAATTATGTAATTGCTGTGTTTGTGAGTTTCTGATCTTGGCACGTACATGGTTCGCATTCGGTTTGCCTTCCAAAACTGGGTGTGACACTTTATCACCTTATATGATGCATTAGGTGATAGGAATTGGGTGTTAAATAGTTGATGCATTTCCTTCCTTGGGAAATTGGTTACCATTCCTTGCTTGCCTGTTTTATTTAAACAAGTTTTCTAATGCTTAGTCTCCTATAGAAAACAAAAGGTTTTGTTTTGAAAAAGGTGATGCTTCACAAGGGATGGGAATTTTTACAAAGAAAGGACTGATGATGGTGGATCCATCATAGTCATGATGGGTTCAACATCTGAAAAGTAGTGTCTCTACTAGGTACCAAATGTTGGGGTTTTAAGTATTAAAGATGAGACCGGGTGGGTGACTTGCACAAGAAGGAAGTCTCGGTGTAGTGTCTCCATCTGAGTCGGTTAAGGACCAAGCCGATGTAGGATTGATGATCGAGGACCTTTTAACTGGCCACATGCCTCGTCATGGGTAAGCTTTGCCTCAGTTAGACCAATACCATAAAGGCCACCACACAATGGGAGTGGAGAGATGGCGAGAGTAGCATGTACCCTCTGTGGCAAGAGGCTAGACGATGGAGTATCTGTGCTCTCGGTTGGCGTGAATCCATTCTGGTCTTGAGAAACCCGGGTGCGAGTTGACATATGCAAGGGTTAAGTGCTACATATGTCTTGCAGTTGGAGATCCCTAGCTGGGTATTAATCAATTCGGATCGCCGTCACTTCTCAGACATGAAGACTTGGTCACTGCCCTACACGTAGCAACAAGTGAACTCAATGGTGATAAAAAGATGGCTAGTATAGGCTATGTGCTTGATCTAGAATAGAAAGAAATCTAGATGTTGGTAACTGAGAGCATTTAGAGGGGGGTGAATAGGTGATCCTGTAAAATTAAACACTAAATAGCCACAAACTTGATTGTTAAGGAGTTAGTATAATCAAGTGGCTATGAAACACGCTCGTGCGAACAAAGTAATCACAAGAAGCAACACACAGGACGAGGGTTGCAGTCAACCCCTTTCAAGTGATCTAATGATCAAGTTGAATACCACAGCTTTCTTCCTTATAGTCTTTCTCCCGTTTGCGAGGAATCTCCACAAATTGGAGTCTCTCGCCCTTACAGTGATGATCACAAAAGAAACACAGTAGTGAGGGAGGGAAAAACAACACACACAAGATTCAATCCGCAGCACACACACGCACACAAGTGAAGACTTGAGCTCAAATGACAACACGGGGAGTTCACAACTCGAATGGAGCTCAAATCACTAACACGATGAATCAAATGCGTGGGAGCGGAGTCTGGATGTCTTAGTATGCTTAGAGAATGCTTGTATATCTCCTCCATGCACCTAGGGGTCCCTTTTATAGTTCCAAGGTAGCTAGGAGCCGTTGGAGATCAACATGGAAGGCTATCCTTGCCTTCTGTCGAGTGGCGCACCGGACAGTCCGGGGTGCCACCGGACAGCCACTGTAGCTTGTTTGGTGCGCGATTTCCTTCCAAATCAGGCACAATCGACCGTTGCTCCCACGGGTCAGATGGCTCACCGGACCGCACATCGGAAAGTCCGGTGCACCCTATCGACCGTTGGAGCAGGCACGTGTCGCGTTGATTGCGCGGACGACCGTTGGCGCGGGCGTCGTTGGCTCACCGGACAGTCCGGTGAACCACCGGACAGTCCGGTGAATTATAGCCACGTCACCTTGTTCCTTTTCTAGAGAGCAATGAGTTCGTCGCAGATGACTCACCGGACAGTCCGGTGCACCAACGGATAGTCCGGTGAATTATAGCCGTACGACTCCGTTGATTCTTGACAGTAGCTAGTTCACTGGAGACCAGCCTGAGGAACCAGACACTGTCCGGTGCACCACCAGACAGTCCGGTGTGCCAGGCCTGAGTAGATACTTGGCTGTTTACAGCCAAGTCTTTTCCAATGCTTTTTCTTCTTTTGTTGGCCCTGTTTCTAGCACTTAGACAAACACATTAGTACAGAAAATAATATACTAAGTCTAGAAACATACCTTACACTTTGATTTGCATTCTCCACACCTTTTGCACAAAGGTACTCAAATAATGTGTTGGGCATCTAATCACCAAAATACTTGTAGAAATTGCCCAAGGGCACATTTCCCTTTCAATCTCCCCCTTTTTGGTGATTTATGCCAACATATCAAAAAGCAACCAAAAGAAGTGCAACAACAATGCAATTGAAGACCAAATTATTTTTGCTTATGATTTGGCATATTTGGATCACTCTTTGCCACCACTTGGTTTGTTTTTGTAAATCAAATTCATTTTCCTATCTCTAAGTCAAACATGCTTGTTTCGGCACAAAGAGAGATATTCCAAGAGTGAAATTGATCAAGTGCCAAAAACTCCCCCTTTTTTCCATAATAAAAAATCTCCCCCATAAGAGACCGAATTTTGCAATAAGAGCATTTTGGGCAAAATGCAAATTCTAGCTCTACTATTTTTGAAATTCACAAGTGGTAGCTGATCCATTTTGCTTTGGCCTTAATTTCTCCTCCTTTGGCATTAAGCACCAAAATGGGATCATTTTTGCCTTTTAACCCCATTACTTCACCAAAAATGTCAATTAAGAGCAAAAAAGGCAATGAGAGCATAAGAATGAACTTGGAATACACTAATACCGGAGTGCAGTGGAAGTCTTTGCATCGTCCAAGTCCATTTTCCCTTTCAATGTACCTTCAAGACAACAACAAGTGTACTCAACCAACAGATTAGTCTCAAAGGGATCAAGTTGTAGCACACTCCCCCTAAGCACGTGCATCATTTGCATACGGACTTGTGAGGTCCGGGGGGTTACTTGTACAACTTGAGCACCATAAACAATAATGGATTTAAATGCATAAAGTGACATGATCAAAGGCATAGAACACATGTATGCTATAGATCAATCCAAGTTACGCGAATCTAAGACATTTAGCTCACTACGCAACCTGCAAAACCTTTTCTCATCTGAAGGCTTAGTGAAGATATCGGCTAGCTGGTTCTCAATGCTAATATGGTACACCTTGATATCTCCCTTTTGCTGGTGGTCTCTCAGGAAGTGATGCCGGATGTCTATGTGCTTAGTGCGGTTGTGTTCAACAGGATTATCCGCCAAGCGAATTGCACTCTCATTGTCACATAGGAGTGGGACTTTGCTCAGATTGTAGCCAAAGTCCCAGAGGGTTTGTCTCATCCAAAGTAGTTGTGCACAACACTGTCCTACGGCAACATACTTGGCCTCAGCGGTGGATAGGGCAACGGATGTTTGTTTCTTTGAACTCCAGGACACTAGGGACCTTCCTAGGAATTTGCATGTCCCTGATGTGCTCTTCCTATCAACCTTGCACTCGACATAATCAGAGTCTGAGTATCCAATTAAGTCAAAGGTAAACCCCATTGGATACCAGATCCCAAAGCAAGGCGTAGAAACTAAATACCTAAGAATTCGCTTAACGGCCACAAGGTGACATTCCTTGGGGTCGGATTGATATCTAGCACACATGCATACACTAAGCATAATGTCCAGTCAACTAGCACATAAATAAAGCAATGAACTTATCATTGACCGGTATGCCTTTTGATCAACGGACTTACCTCCTTTGTTGAGGTCAACATGCCCGTCAGTTCCCATCGGTGTCTTCGCAGGCTTGGCGTCCTTCATTCCAAACCTTTTGAGAAGATCCTGAGTATACTTCGTTTGGGAGATGAAGGTGTCGTCCTTGAGTTGCTTCACTTGGAACCCAAGGAAATAGGTCAACTCACCCATCATAGACATCTCGAATTTCTGCATCATCACCCTGCTAAACTCCTCACAAGACTTTTGGTTAGTAGAACCAAATATTATGTCATTGACATAAATTTGGCACACAAAGAGATCACCATCACATGTCTTGGTAAAAAGAGTTGGATCGGCTTTCCCAACCTTGAAAGCATTAGCAATTAAGAAATCTCTAAGGCATTCATACCTGCTCTTGGGGCATGCTTAAGTCCATAGAGCGCCTTAGAGAGCTTATACACGTGGTCGAGATACCTATTATCCTTAAAGCCAGGGGGTTGTTCCACGTATACCTCCTCCTTGATTGGCCCGTTAAGGAAAGCGCTCTTCACGTCCATTTGGAATAGCCTAAAGGAATGGTGAGCGACATAGGCTAATAATATTCGAATAGATTCTAACCTAGCCACAGGAGCAAAAGCCTCCTCGAAATCCAAACCTACCACTTGGGCATAACCTTTTGCCACAAGTCAAGCCTTGTTTCTTGTCATCACCCCGTGCTCGTCTTGCTTGTTGTGGAACACCCATTTGGTTCCCACAACGTTTTGCTTTGGATGTGGCACCAGGCTCCAGACTTCATTTCTTTTGAAGTTGTTGAGCTCTTCCTGCATGGCCAACACCCAGTCCAGATCCTGCAGGGCCTCTTCTACCCTGAAAGGCTCAATAGAAGAGACAAACGAGTAATGCTCACAAAAATTAGCTAATCGTGAGTGAGTAGTTACTCCCTTGCTGATGTCACCCAGAATCTGATCGATGGGGTGATGTCTTTGGATCGTTGCTCGGACTTGAGTTGGAGGGTCCCGTGGTGCTTCTTCCTCCATCACTTGATCTTCTTGTGCTCCCCCTTGATCATGCCCTTCTTCTTGAGGTACCTGTTCATCGCCTTGAGTTGGGGGATGCACCATCATGGAGGAAGATGGCTGATCTTGCTCTGGCTGTTCCTATGGTCGCACATCACTTATCACCATCGTGCGCATTACGGCCGTCGGAACTTCATCTTCATCTATGTCATCAAGATCAACTTGCTCTCTTGGAGAGCCATTAGTCTCATCAAATACAACATCGCTAGAGACTTCAACCAATCCTGATGATTTGTTGAAGACCCTATATGCCTTTGTATTTGAGTCATACCCTAGTAAAAACCCTTCTACTGCCTTGGGAGCAAATTTAGAATGTCTACCTTTCTTCACCAGAATGTAGCATTTGCTCCCAAATACACGAAAGTAAGAGACATTGGGTTTGTTAACGGTAAGGAGTTCGTAGGAGGTCTTCTTTAGGAGGCGATGCAGGTAGAGCCTGTTTATGGCGTGGCAGGCTGTGTTCACAGCTTCCGACCAAAACCGCTCGGGCGTCTTGAACTCTCCAAGCATCATTCTCGCCGAGTCGATTAGCGTCCTGTTCTTCTTCTCTACTACACCGTTTTATCGTGGTGTGTAGGGAGCGGAGAACTCGTGCTTGATGCCTTCCTCCTCAAGATACTCCTCAACTTGCAGATTCTTGAACTCGGACCCGTTGTCGCTCCTTATCTTTTTCACCTTTAGCTCAAATTCATTTTGAGCCCTCCTTAGAAAGTGCTTTAGGGTCCCTTGGGTTTCTGATTTGTCCTACAAAAAGAACACCCAAGTGAAGCAGGAAAAGTCATCAACAATTACAAGACCATACTTACTTCCCCCGATGCTAAGGTAGGCAACGGGTCCAAAGTGGTCCATGTGAAGAAGCTCCAGTGGTCTTGATGTTGTCATCACATTCTTGCTGTGATGAGTGCTTCCCACTTGTTTCCCTGCCTGACATGCTACACAGGGTCTGTCTTTCTCAAAACAGACATTGGTTAGTCCTAACACATGTTCTCCCTTTAGAAGTTTATGAAGGTTCTTCATCCCAACATGTGCTAGACGGCGATGCCAAAGCCAGCCCAAATTAGTCTTAGCTATTAAGCATGCATCTAGATCGGCATTCTCTTTCGAAAAATCAACTAAGTAGAGTTTGTCGTCTAATACACCCTTAAAAGCTAATGAACCATTACTCCTTCTAAAGACAGATACATCAACATTTGTGAACAAACAATTGTAACCCATGCGGCATAATTGACTTACAGACAGAAGGTTGTACCCGAGCGACTCTACTAGAAACACATTCGAAATTGAGTGCTCGTTAGTGATGGCAATCTTGCCCAAGCCTTTGACCTTGCCTTGGTTCCCATCTCCAAAGATGATTGTATCTTGGGAATCCTTGTTCTTGATGTAGGAGGTGAACATCTTCTTCTCCCCCGTCATGTGGTTTGTGCATCCGCTGTCGATTATCCAGCTAGAGCCCCCGGATGCATAAACCTGCAAGGAATTAAGCTTGGGTTTAATTACCCAACTCTTGTTGGGTCCTACAATGTTAGTCACAATTACTTTTGGAACCCAAATACAAGTTTTGTCTCCCTTGCATTTGGATCCCAATTTCCTAGCAACTACTTTTGCATTTTGACATGAAAGTACAAACGAAGTATTGCAAGCATGATAAATAGTGGAAGGTTCTTTGCACATTCTCCTAGGTACATGAGGCACAACATGATTTTTCTTAGGCCTACTTCTACCATGAACAAAAGTAGAACTAGAGGCAAACATAGCATGTGAGTTATAGGCAGCATGATCATAACTCCTATTGTAATGAGAACGACTAGCAACTTTCCTATCATAAATGAATGCATGGTTCCTTTGAGGACTACTAGCCATAGGGGCCTTCCCTTTCTCCTTGTTGAGAACAGGAGTCCTTTGGCTTGTTAAGTTCTTGGTTTCCTTTCGAAAACCAAGTCCATCATTAATTGAGGGGTGTCTACCAACAGTGTAGGCATCCCTAGCAAATTTTAGTTTATCAAAATCAACCTTGCAAGTCTTAAGTTGAGCATTAAGACTTGCCACCTCATCGCTTAGTTGAGCAATAGAAGTAAGATGTTCATTACAGGCATCAACGTCAAAGTCCTTACATCTATTACAAATAACGACATGCTCAACACATGATCTAGTTTCATTTGCTTCCTCTAGCTTAGCATTTAGTTCATCATTTAAACTTTTTAAACTAGAGATAGATTCATGGCAAGCAGATAACTCAGCAGATAGCATTTCATTTCTCTTAGTTTCTAAAGCAAGAGATTTTTGCACACTAACAAATTTGTCATGTTCCTCATACAAAATGTCCTGTTGCTTTTCTAACAATTTATCCTTTTCATTTAGAGCATCAATCAATTCATTGATTTTTTCTACCTTAGCTCTATCTAGTCCTTTAAACAGATCAGTGTAGTCTATTTCATCATCGGAATATTCTTCATCACTAGATGAAGTGTACTTGGATGTGTCCCGAATACGTACCTTTTTATCCTTGGCCATAAGACATGTATGGTGTTCATTGGGGAAGAGTGAGGATTTGTCGAAAGCTGAGGCAGCAAGTCCTTCCTCGTCGGAGTCGGAAGAGGAGCAGTTCGAGTCCCATTCCTTTCCAAGGTGCGCCTCGCCCTTTGCCTTCCTGTAGTTCTTCTTTTTCTCCTTCTTCCCGCTCTTTTCTTGCCCCTGATCATTATCATTATCGGGACATTAAGCAATAAAGTGACCAGTTTTACCGCATTTGAAGCAGGAGCGTTTTCTCCTTGTTTTATTCCTGTTGGGGTACTCCTTGCGTCCTTTGAGTGCGGTCTTGAAGCGCTTGATGATAAGCGACATCTCATCTTCATTTAGCCCAGCAGCCTCCACTTGTGCTACCTTGCTTGGTAGCGTCTCCTTGCTGCTAGTTGCCTTGAGAGCAACAGGCTGTGGCTCGTAGACAGGTAGTGGACCATTTAGAGCATCGTCCACGTATTGAGCCTCCTTCACCATCATGCGCCCGCTTACGAATTTTCCGAGGATCTCCTCGGGCGTCATTTTGGTGTACCTGGGATTTTCATGAATAAGATTGATAAGATGGAGGTCAATTACAGTAAAAGACCTTAGCATGAGTCGGACGACATCATGATCCGTCCATCTTGTGCTTCCGTAGCTTCGTATCTTATTGACCAGGGTCTTGAGCCTATTGTAGGTTTATGTTGGCTCCTCTGCCCTGATCATCGCGAACCTCCCTAGCTTGCCTTCCACTAGTTCCATCTTTGTGATCATAGTGGTATCGTTTCCCTCATGAGATATCTTGAGGGTGTCCCAGATTTGCTTGGCTTTGTCCAAGCCACTCACCTTATTATATTCATCCCTGCAAAGTGAAGCTAGCAAGATAGCAGTAGCTTGGGCATTTTTGTGAATTTGCTCATTTATGAAAACGGGATTGTCAGTACTATCAATATGCATTCCATTTTCAACAGTCTCCTAGATACTAGGATGGAGGGAAAATAAATGACTACGCATTTTATGACTCCAGAAAGAGTAGTCTTCTCCATCAAAGTGTGGAGGTTTCCCAAGTGGAATTGATAGCAAATGAGCATTTGAATTGAACGGAATACGGGAATAACCAAATGAATAGTTTAGATTAACCATTTTCTTCTTTGAAGAGTCGTCGTCGTCGTCCCTTGGTGAAGAAGAAGATGCATCGCTGTCGTAGTAGATGATCTTCTTGATGCGTCTTTTCTTCTTCCCGTCCCTCTTCTTGTGACTTGAGCCTGAGTCGTTAGGCTTGTCATCTCTTGGCTCGTTAAGGAGGGACTCCTTCTCCTTGTCGTTAATCACCATCCCCTTACCCTTAGGATCCATCTCTTTGGGCGGTTAGTCCCTTAAGTGAAGAGTACGGCTCTGATACCAATTGAGAGCACCTAAAGGGGGGTGAATAGGTGATCCTGTAAAAGTAAACACTGAATAGCCACAAACTTGATTGTTAAGGAGTTAGTATAATCAAGTGGCTATGAAACACGCTCGTGCGAACAAAGTAATCACAAGAAGCAACACACTGGACGAGGGTTGCACTCAACCCCTTTCAAGTGATCTAATGATCAACTTGAATACCATGGCTTTCTTCCTTATAGTCTTTCTTCCGTTTGCGAGGAAACTCCACAAATTGGAGTCTCTCGCCCTTATAGTGATGATCACAAAAGAAACACAGTAGTGTGGGAGGGAAAAGCAACACACACAAGATTCAATCCACAGCACAAACACGCACACAAGTGAAGACTTGAGCTCAAATGACAACACGGGGAGTTCACAACTTGAATGGAGCTCAAATCACTAACACGACGAATCAAATGTGTGGGAGCGGAGTCTGGATGTCTTAGTATGCTTAGAGAATGATTGTATATCTCCTCCATGCGCCTAGTGGTCCCTTTTATAGTCCCAAGGCAGCTAGGAGCCGTTGGAGATCAACATGGAAGGCTATCCTTGCCTTCTGTTGAGTGGCGCACCGGACAGTCCGGTGTGCCACCGGACAGCCACTGTAGCTTGTCCGGTGCGCGATTTCCTTCCAAATCGGGCACAGTCGACCGTTGCTCCCGTGGGTCAGATGGCGCACCGGACACTGTCCGGTGCACACCGGACAGTCCGGTGCACCCTGCCAACCGTTGGAGCAGCCACGTGTCGCGCATTGATTGCGCGGACGACCGTTGGCACGGGCACCGTTTCTCACCGGACAGTCCGGTGCACCGCCGGACAGTCCGGTGAATTATAGCCACGTCGCCCTGTTCCTTTTCCCGAGAGCGACGAGTTCGTCACAGATGACTCATCAGACAGTCCGGTGCACCACTGGATAGTCCGATGAATTATAGTCGTACGACTCCGTCGATTCCCGAGAGTAGCTAGTTCACCGGAGACCTGCCTGGGGCACTGGACACTGTCTGGTGCACCACTGGACACTGTCCTGTGCACCACCAGACAGTTCAGTGTGCTAGGCCTGAGTAGATACTTGGCTATTTACAACCAAGTATTTTCCAATGCTTTTTCTTCTTTTGTTGGCCCTGTTTCTAGCACTTAGACAAACACATTAGTACAAAAAATAATATACTAAGTCTAGAAACATACCTGCCTTGATTTGCATTCTCCACACATTTTGCACATAGGTACTCAAATAATGTGTTGGGCATCTAATCACCAAAATACTTATAGAAATTAAATTTCCCAAGGGCACATTTCCCTTTCAGTAACTACATAAACTGATAAGTAAAAATGAATTCTTAAGGATCCACACATAGTAAGCTTTTCTACAAAAGAGTCTTTGAATCTTGATAAGCTTTACCTTGATTCCCAAAGGTCAGCATATCCTTGAGAGTCTTTTTCCTTTAAAGGGTAAGACTTGTGAAAGTACACTCCATACTCAGGGTTTTTAAACCCATGTTGTTGTAGGTGATGAAACTACTGAGTTCTGCTGTTTCTGTTCTAAGGTGGTTCCCAAACAGGAGGAGGAGAACTAAGAATTTCCTAGGGAAGGTGTTTTGCCTTCCTGTGATGTAATAATAAGTTTAAGCACTCAGTACTCGGACATGTAATAATCAACTCTTTCTATATTTTACTTATGAATATAAATTATGTTATTGTAGTCCTTTCTTCTTACTCTGATGGTGTGTATTGTCTGTGTGATGGGTTAAGTGCTCTTGGGCGATATGATGGAGATATAGGTAATTGGACCTGCCGAGCCGTTGAGCGCACCTGCATGACTGTCTGAGGTCCTTAGGACAAGGACATATGTGGGTGGGCCTAATACCTTGAGAGGTTCCATGACACGAACCACGAGATAAAATCACCGTGTCACTTGCACATCTTTCTTTGTGATTGTTCTCTTCCCTAGAGTTCTCATATATTCACTTGTGTTATTGTTTCTAAGTTCAATACATATTCTAAAGGAACAATCAAGTGAAGAGTTCTCTCGTCTCTATTCATATCACCTTGGTTTTGATCTCACTACATTTATTATAAACCAAGTTTGTGTTGTTTAGTCTTGATTTTTACAGGTTCACCTATTCACCCCCTCTAGGTGCTCTCAATTGGTACCAGAGCCGTACTCTTCATTTAATGGGACTAACTGCCCGAAGAGATGGATCCTAAAGGCAAGGGGACGGTGATCAATGAAAAAGAGAAGGAGACTCTCTATGTTGATGAGCCTAAAGGTGTCAAGCCCACTAACTCAGGCTCGAACAACAAGAAGAAAGATAGGAAGAAGAAGAGGCGCATTAAGAAGATCATCAACTACAACAGCGACTGCTCCTCTTCATTAAGGGACGACGACGGCGACGAAAACTCGTCCACGAAAAAGAAAATGGTTCTTTCGATTATTCTCGCATGTTGTACAATTCAAATGCTCATTTATTGTCTATTCCACTTAGTAACCCCTCACTTTGATGGAGATGATTACTCGTTTTAGAGCCATAAAATGCATAGTCATTTATTTTCTCTCCATCCTAGCATTTGGGAAATAGTGGAGAATGGAATGCATTTTAATAGTAGCGATAATCCTATATTCATTAATGAGCAAATTCATAAGAATGCCCAGGCTACTAATGTGTTGTTAGCATCTCTATGAAGGGATGAGTACAATAAAGTCAGCAACTTGGACAATGCCAAGCAAATATGGGATACCCTCAAAATCTCTCACGAGGGTAATGATGCCATCATGATCACAAAGATGGAACTAGTGGAAGGAGAACTAGGAAGGTTCACCATGAAACAGGGAGAAGAGCCAAACGAAACCTAGAACAGGCTCAAGACCCTGGTGAACAAGATCCGAAGCTATGGAAGCACAAGATGGATGGATCATGACGTTTTTTGACTAATGCTAAGGTCATTTACTATTATTAATCCTCATCTTATAAAGTGATGAGGGCATCACTCCCATGGATACAAACAACACTCCTCAAGTTGACTACCCAATTACTCGCGCACGCTCTCGACAATTAAATTTACAGGTGATCTTGTTCCTAAGTAATTATTCTTGTGCATTTGAGAGTAGTATACTACCTAATGATTTAATTGTACTTAGGAATGAAGGGGAGGACCAGCTAGGACGTCGAGATAAAGATGGAGGCCCAAGTTGACGTTCAGAATCTGTTCCGGCGCTGTGACGCCGACTTTTGGTCTATTGGGCCATGTATCTTCGTTGAGCCCATTAGGGGCGCGTCCAGGGTTTTGCATAACCCTAGAGTCTTTATTAATAGCCACCACATCCTTGTTAGAGGCGAGTTTTGCTTAAGTTAGATCTGTTGAGAACAGCCGCCGTAGATCGGTTTGTGAGACCCCAACTTGTGAGCTTAATCATCCATCCGCAATATTCCACATTGTGTTCTTTCTTGTTCTTGCTTGTGTCTTCGATTCGCAGGTAAGGATTAGCCCTTGTGGCTAGGTCAATCGCGCAGCGTGCAGTTGATAACCAGAGGAGAAGTGGTGCTGCGATTGCGGGTTCTAGTCATGTTGACTGGAAGCCGGATCGTCTGTGTGACATCTCCACCAAATCGATAGTTACCTACACCTGACGGAAGATCGGGCACCCCATTCCTATCAAGTGGTAATTAGAGGCTCAGGTATTACCATCAGGTTTACCCTAGTTTAGTTTATGTTTTTCGTCCTATAACTCCAGATAATTGCCATACAAAAAAACAATTCCACTATCTTAGAACCCTTGTTTAGCCTTTGCAATTTCGTTTTCAGTTTGGCTTTGTCCAGTTCGTGTCCGTGGTCGAGTCGTGTTGCTGGTTTAGGGTGTATCTTTATCGTAGTTCAACTGCACCTTCGCCGTTATCTTATCCACCATTACCCAGATCACAAATCGATCCACCATTTGCCCTAATCGCCGCTTTCTAGCCGTGCCTCTCAAAAACATAACTTGAGGTACCTTCCTTAAACCAGGCACAACTTTTTGCTTGGGTGTCCAAAAAATCTGAAATTTTTACAGCAGCTCAGTGACGCCATTCTGAGGCCAACCAAACTTGCCTTTGGCCTGTTTTGTTTCGATAAAAGTGTCAAAAATATTCAGAAAAATAAAGAAAAAATTTTGTCAAAGCTCTTGCACGCTTTTCAGAGAACTTGCTGATTTTCTTTAGACCACATCTGATCTATGTTTTAGGTGAAACATGGTGTAGCTCCTATTTTGTTGCTTCTTGTGTGGGGGACAGATATCCCTCGGGTCCACTGGAAGGGTAAAAGACCTCACGAAAGGACCAAGGGCCCAATAGATCGTAAGGTCATTCCTTCACGGGCCTGGGGAGGGACAATCAATAAAGCAGATCGACGTGAGGCTGGATCGGTGCAAGCCCGGATGGCCCCACAGTGTTGAGCAAGAAACCACAGCAGAAGATCCGACTTTCCCGCGATGGAGCCCCATGCAACGGAATCAGGGCGAGGATAGGTCGGAAGAATCATAGGAAGATAGACTCAAACAGTTCACTATCCTTTAGGTGCACGTTGTTATCATATCCACATGTATTGCCCCACGGTCGAATATATAAGGCCCGGGGGCACCCCCTCAGAACAATCGATCTCACCGCTCAGCCATCCACCTCAACCCTCCACGTTCTCGCTTTAGAGAACCACCCTGTAACCCATCACACAAAGCATCCTCACCAGGACGTAGGGTGTTACGCGTCTCTAAGCGGCCCGAACCTGTAAACACTGTCCATTGTTCCTCGTGCATCTGGCACGAACCATTTTGCTACAGTCGGCGACACCGTCCTACTCCTAAAAGCACCTCGAGGGGCAACCCCAGGTGTGCGGTCGGACCCAAAACACCGACAGCTGGCGCGCCAGGTAGGGGGGGTGTCGACGATCTAAGCTAGCTCAATGGCCGTCACCTTTCACTGCAAGATCGCCTTTCGTCCCGGTTCCATGTTCTGCTTTGGAATGATCTCGTCCATAGCAGACGAAGAGGGAACTCTACACCGCATTGCAGATCCGCTAAGAAAGAAGCCTCCTCCAACAAACTCCGAAGATACTAGAAAAGTGCAACCTCCAGCTCTCCGAAGAAAGATCGCCACGACAACCACGCCATTCTACCCCGACGTTCTTTTCATCGAGAAAGTGGAGTCGCCTCCTGTCTCCGACGATGAGCCGACCGCGCCTGGGGAAGAACCACCTCAGCGGGAGTCCCGTCAACAAAGAAACCGGCGCCGAAACATCCGGCGACATCACCAAGCCGGAGAACGGGATCCGGAGCAGCCTGTCTCGCGAGACGAGGTCTCGGAGATGGGAGAAACTCCGGAAGAACGTGTCTTCAAAGAACGAAGGAATTCCCGACGACGTGATCGTCGACGAGCTCAGGAACAAGCCAAGCAAGACGCAAGGCAGCGCCGGGAAAATCCACTCTTCGGTCGCAACCTGAACCCCGACTTCGCCCGAGCCATGAACACGCCGAGTGAAGTCGGAGGAGTACTAGCTCGGATAGCTGATGGACTCCCTCGGACTCCCGATGCCGAGGGCTATCGACGCCTGTTCACCCAAGCAGCCAACCATCTTCTACCTCTCGCTCACCCGCCGAACGACTTGCGACATGCCATCAACAGTCGCCGAGACGCGCGGAGCTCCATCAACGCTTCGCGTGAACGACGGCATGAGAACGAGATCCGCCACCGGGAAGAGTATGACAGGGATCATGGCATCCCAACTCGAAGTCAAGCCACCAGAGCCGAATCAACGACGGCCTCGACTGGCGGAACTACCCGGGGACGGTCGAGGAACCACAACAACTACTCCCCTCCCTGGGACAGGCATCATCCCCGACGACACGAGGACACATGTGGAGTGTTCGCCCTTACTCCACGCCTTAAGGCCATTCAATGGCCCCATAACTTCAAGGTATCCAATGTCGATAAGTATGAACCTAAGCAGGACCCAGGAGGCTGGCTGGCCGTCTACACCACCGCCGCTCGAGCCGCCGGAGCATCCGAAGATGTGATGACTGCGTACTTACCCATTGTCCTCGGGCAAGACGGACTGCAATGGCTACGACATCTACCTCGACACTGCATCGACGACTGGAGCGACTTCAGTCGACGCTTCATCGCCAATTTTCAGTCCCTCTCCGACAAACCGGCGCAACCATGGGACCTAAAATCCATCAAGCGCCGGGGGGACGAAACTCTCCGGTCGTACCTCAAAAGGTTCCAGACCATGAGAAATCGTATCCCCGAGGTCACGGAGGCGGCCGTGATCGAGGACTTCTACAGAGGATCCAATGACGCGGCCTTCGTCCGAGCCATATTGCAGAAGGCGCCAACTGCCTCCGAGGAGCTATTCCGGGAAGCCGACCTCTACATCACCGCCGACGAGCGAGCCCAGGACCTTATCGGGGGAGCGAAGCCCGCACCGGCAGCACCACGACGCGACGCGAATCAACAACCTGACAAACGCTGGGAGAAGAGACCTCACGAAGAAGTGCACGCCGCCAGACCACCTGCCTCTCGCGCCCGGGGAGGACCTCGCGGAGGCGAGCGCACGCTGGACGACATCCTCGACGCCCAGTGCCCGTACCACAAGGACATGCGCCACACTCTTCGGAACTGCTGGGACTTCAAGCACTCCGTCGGGCACGGCCGACCTTTCCAACCTCTACCTCCTCCTCCACCGCGGGGAGGACCAGAAGAACCACGACAACCCCAATAGCAGGAGGAGGGAGGAGGAGGAGCTTTCCCGCGCGTTGACAGGGAGGTCAACGTCATATTCGGCGGACACGGGTCGCAGGAGAACAAAAGACAGCAAAAGCTAAACGATCGCCAGATACTGGTGGCAACCACCGGTCCTCCAGCTCCATACCGATGGTCGGAGCACCCGATCACCATCACTCGGGCGGATCAATGGCTCAACTTCGACCACCCAGGCAAATACCCGCTCCTCGTTGATCCGGTGATCCGAGAGAGCAGGGTGAAGAAGGTGTTAGTGGACGGGGGAGCAGCATCAACGTCACTTTCCCCCGGACACTGCGAGGCTTGGGAGTTCACCTCAAAGAACTCCACGAGTCGGACACTCCTTTCTTCGGCATCGTGCCGACCGAAGGGGAATACCCGCTGGGCCACATCCACATGCCCGTCACCTTCGGAACTCCGGAGAACTACAGAACCGAGTTCCTGAGGTTCGAAGTGGCGAATTTCGACTGCGGGTACAACGCCATCATCGGGAGACCAGGATTGGCAAAATTCATGGCCATTCCGCATTACACGTACATGATATTGAAGATGCCTGGACCACAAGGAATCATAATTGTGCGTGCTGACCTCCAAGGCACCGCAGAATGTTTCCGAGTGGCCATCCAGGCAGCCCTCGCCACCAAACCGTCAGCGACTCCTTCGATCCAGGCAAACTCTAAACCTGAGGAAGACCTTATGGCACCGGCGAACGAAGCTCAAGCCACAACCTCTATGCGGCCGATTGAAGAAACTAAAAGGATCAATCTGGGGTTCGCTGATGAACGCAAGACTGCCATCATCAGCTCCAGCCAAGATGATAAATAGGAAGGCGCGCTCGTCCGGTTTCTGCAAGACAACCGAGACATATTCGCATGGCAACCTACGGATATGCCAGGGAGTCCCGAGAGAACTGGCCGAGCAGAAACTGAAGGTCTACCCCCAGGCAAGGCCGATCCGGCAAAAACTACGTCGTTTCACGCCCGACAAGAGAGAGGCCATTCGCGCTGAGTTGGCTCGCTTGGTCGCGGCAGGGTTTATCAGAGAGGTGTTACATCCCGAGTGGTTAGCCAACCCTGTTCTTGTACTCAAAAAGAATAAAGTGGATTGGCGCATGTGCGTCGAATATACTGATCTCAACAAACATTGTCTGAAGGATCCCTTCAGGCTCCCAAGGATAGATCAGGTGGTAGACTCCACCGCTGGATGTTCTGTGCTGTCTTTCCTGGATTGCTATTCCGGGTACCATCAGATCAGCTTGGCGAAGGAAGACGAGGAAAAAACAGTGTTCATCACTCCGTTTGGTGCTTTCTGTTATACCTCCATGCCGTTCGGCCTCAAAAACGCTGGAGCGACTTATCAGAGAGCCATTCAAACATGCTTAGCCGATCACTAGCGCAAGCGTGTGGAAGCATACGTGGATGACGTGGTAATCAAAACAGAGAACTCGGAAAACTTCATCGAAGACTTGTAGCTGGTTTTCAACAGTCTACGGCGGTATCGGTGGAAGCTTAATCCCGAAAAATGTGTTTTTGGGGTACCAGCAGGAAAGTTACTCGGATTTATTGTCAGCCACCGGGGAATTGAAGCTAATCCAGAAAAGATTGAAGCTATCATGAAAATGGAAGCTCCACGATCACAAAAGAAGGTTCAACGACTCACCGAATGTATGGCAGCCCTGAGTAGATTTATATCCAGGCTGGGAGAAAAAGGTTTACCATTTTACAAGCTACTCAAGAAGGTGGACAAGTTTCAGTGGACTTCAGAAGCACAGGAAGCCCTAGATGCACTGAAAAAATTCCTGACAACCCCACCAGTGCTGAAACCACCACGGCGAGCCACATCGACTCAACCAGCTGAAGATCTACTGCTATATATCTCTTGCACGACTCACGTGGTAAGCACCGCGTTGGTAGTCGAGTGAGCAGAAGAAGGACATGCCTACCCAGTGCAACACCCTGTCTATTTCATCAGTAAAGTTCTGGGTCCCTCGAAGAAAAAGTATCCTCAAGTTCAGAAGCTATTATACACAGTACTTCTAACTGCTCGCAAGCTACGTCACTACTTTGATGACCACAAAGTCATAGTAGTCACTGGTTTTCCGATAGGGGATATTCTTCACAACAAGGAAGCCATTGGCCGGATAGCCAAGTGGGCTTGTGAACTGGGATCTCATGACATCGAATTTTGACCTCGTACTGCCATTAAAACCCAAGCATTAGTTGACTTCGTGTCAGAATGGACTGAGCAACAAGTACCAGAGAACCCGGAAACGACAGAAGTATGGCGGATGTATTTTGATGGCTCGCTGAAGCTGCAGGGAGCAGGCGCGGGAATTCTCTTCATCGCACCTGGAGGCGAACACCTCAAATATGCCCTCTAGTTGTTATTTCCAGCCTCCAACAATGCGGCCAAGTATGAAGCTCTGATCCATGGACTAAACATCGCCATATCATTAGGCATCAAGAGACTAATGGTATACGGAGATTCTCTGGTGGTCATAAGCCAGATAAACAAAGAATGGGACTGTTCGAAAGATTCAATGGGAAAATACTGCGCTGCCGTCCGGAAACTAGAAGATAAGTTTGAAGGCCTAGAATTTCATCATGTAAAAAGAGATCGAAACACGGCGGCTGACGTATTGTCCAAGCTTGGATCCAGTCGAACTCAGGTCCCACCCGGAGTCTTCGTACAAGAAATACCACAACCAAGCATCTCAATGGATCAGGCAGAAGAGTGTAATATCGTAAATCAACCAGAGTCAGCCTCTGATGACTGGAGAAGGCCGATTATCAGATATATAAAGAATGAAGAGGAACTAGATGACAAAAATGTAGCCGAGCGCATCGCCAGACAGTCAGCCCACTACACACTCATTGGGGAAACATTATACAGAAGAGGTGCATCAGGCGTCCTCATGAAGTGCATTCTCTCATCTACTGGGAAGCAACTTCTGGATGAGGTCCATGCTGGGCAATGTGGAATACACGCAGCATCCAAGACACTAGTCGGGAAGGTCTTCAGGTCAGGATTCTATTGGCCAACTGCGAAAAGCGATGCAGCCGAGCTAGTTCAGAGGTGCGAAGCTTGCCAGTACTTGTCAAAGCAACAACACCTACCAGCACAGCAATTGTAGACCATACCAGTAACTTGGCCCTTCGCATGCTGGGGATTGGATATGATTGGACCTTTCAAGAAAGCTCAAGGAGGATACACTCATGTACTGGTAGCAATCGACAAATTCACCAAATGGATAGAGTTCAAACCCATTGCTTCTTTAACCTCAGCTAAGGCCGTGGAATTCATACAAGACATAATATTCAGATTCGGAATACCAAACAATATCATAACTGACTTAGGATCCAACTTCACAAGTTCAGAATTCTTCGATTTCTGCGAGCAAAAGGGCATTCAGATCAAGTATGCTTCGGTAGCACACCCGAGGGCCAACGGGCAGGTTGAGCGAGCTAACGGGATGATACTGGAGGCACTCAGGAAAAGGGTCTTCGAAAAGAATGAAAAATTCGTAGGAAAGTGGATAAGGGAATTGCCCTACGTCGTTTGGAGCCTAAGAACCCAACCTAGCCGAGCTCTGCATGGAAACACTCCTTTCTTCATGGTCTATGGGTCAGAGGCAGTATTACCCGCCGATCTCAAGTTCGGGGCGCCAAGGTTGGTCTTCGAAAGCATAGCAGAAGCCAAAGCTACTAGGCTGAAGGACATTGATGTACTCGAAGAAGAACGGCTGAATGCAGTAATTCAATCAGCACGATACCAGCAGACTCTGAGACGTTATCACGACAAGGCCGTGCGACAACGATCCTTCTCAGTGGGAGATCTCGTCCTCTGCTGAATTCTAACGGGGGAGGGACGGCACAAGTTGTCGCCCTTATGGGAAGGACCGTTCACAGTAGCAGAAGTCACTCGGCCGGGATCATATCGTCTAACTCAGATGGACAGCACAGAAATTGGGAACTCCTGGAATATAGAACACCTCAAGAAGTTTTACCCCTAGCTGAATTTCAAAAGCTATCAGGACGACAATGTACTCTGTAAAACGGGAGATATGTCATCAATAAAGAAGGCTTCAAAGATACTCAATTTGTTCATGATTGACTAGCACGCTTACCTAACTCGGGGTGACCACTATGCCCTGCTAACGGAGCAATCGGCTTAAGTCGGCAAAGACTTAAGACGGTGCAACATGCTCACGCTTACCTAACTCGGGGTGACCACTATGCCCTGCTAACGGAGCAATCGGCTTAAGTCGGCAAAGACTTAAGACGGTGCAACATGCTCACGCTTACCTAACTCGGGGTGACCACTATGCCCTGCTAACGGAGCAATCGGCTTAAGTCGGCAAAGACTTAAGACGGTGCAACATGCTCACGCTTACCTAACTCGGGGTGACCACTATGCCCTGCTAACGGAGCAATCGGCTTAAGTCGGCAAAGATTTAAGACGGTGCAACATGCTCATGCTTACCTAACTCGGGGTGACCACTATGTCCTGCTAACGGAGCAATCGGCTTAAGTCGGCAAAGACTTAAGACGGTGCAACATGCTCACGCTTACCTAACTCGGGGTGACCACTATGCCCTGCTAACGGAGCAATCGGCTTAAGTCGGCAAAGACTTAAGACGGTGCAACATGATCACGCTTACTTAACTCAGGGTGACCACTATGCCCTATAAACAGAAGCAATCGACTTAAGTCAGCAGCGATTTAAGGCGATCTGACGTGCTTACGACTACTCATATAGGGATGACCTCTATATCCCATAAACAAGTTTCAAAACCATCACACAGCCTCTTACTACCGCAAATTTATGTACTGTTGAATTCTAAAACAATAGGAGAATAGCAATACCATTCAAATGCTAAACTGGTGTTCTCTAACAAATGAATGACCGTGCTAACCGCGCGCTCAAAGCACGCAAAATATTTCTCTATTTCGCGATGTCTTTCTCAGGAGCAACCGACGAGGAAGGACGACTTGAGGAATCAGGAGCAGCATTTACGTCAGCCCTTATATCTTCAGGAACAACTACACCAGGTCTCCTCATCAAGATTCGTCCCGCCCGAATGGCCTTGTCCATGGCTCTGTCGCGCTGGGCTCTCAGAGTAATAGAAGTTTCTTCAGCAACCTTGGTAGCCAATTGAGCGGTTTCTAGCTCCTGGGCGATGGATTTCTTGGAAGCACGGAGTTCTTTGATAGTAGCATCCTTAGCCGATATCAACTGCCTGAGACGGATCACGTCATCCGTGGATTCCTGCAGCCTACAGCGAAGATTATCTAACTCCTCCATGGAAAAGCGATGACTCCTCTCTAGGATGGTCAACGAATTGCTAGAGTCGCGATACAGTCTGTCAAGATTGTCGCGAGACGCAGCAAGGACACGTTTTTCTTCCTGCAAACAAGAATCAACTCCTTTCAAACATCAGACAAGCAATAGGAACACAGCAATGCAAGGCACAGTTTCACAAGTCACCTTTTCAGAATCAAGCTGAGTGCGAAGGGAAGAGCTCAATGCATTGGCGTCATCTAGGGCAGCAGAAACCTGGGCTAGTTCAGTCTGGCTTTGGGAATACTTTTCTTCAAAATCAGAGCACCGCTGGACCAGTTCGACCTGATCTCGAGAATGTTTTTCTTCAAGAGTGGAAATTTGCCGAGTCATATCTAGCAGGAGACAATCAAACAAAAAGGGTCAGAATGTAAGGCAGTTCAATAATAAAGACAAAGAGAAGCAGAAAAGCACTAACTAGCATTGGTCGCCTCCAAGTTAGAGACACGTTGTTGAAGTAACACCGGATTCCAACGTGCAAGAGACAAAGCTCCTTCTGGAACAGAAGCACCCTGCAACCTCAGCTGGCTAGCCATCCCGTCCACCAGAGCCTGATAAGGGGAACAGACGAATGTAATGACAGCAGTTTATACAGTATAAAAGTCAGGACAGAATATATCACAATACCTGGAGATTGGAAAAGAATGAAGGGACTCCTAAATCATTAGAGATCAATTGATGACCGGGCATAAGGTCACCACCCGAAGCAGCTTGCAACAAACCAGCCGGAACCAACTTAGTGCCATCAACAGAGCTCAAAACTTGGCCAGCGGGGACGCTGCCCTCTAAAGACACTCCCTGGTCCAAAACTTGGCCAGCAGAAGGATCAAGTTGATTGGCTCGGCAAGGGCGTCTCGGGCGAGCACTGGCAGGCTTCTGAATATCCAAAGTCGTACTAGCTTCTGGGAGAGGCGTCAGCACCAATGTCCTGGCAGGAGCAGCATCAGGAGAGTCCTCAGCCAGCAAATCAAGCATAGCGCTTATTTCCGCGTCACTGGGATCCAAAGGCACCTCAAAGTGGACTTGCCGTTCGTCATCAGGAATTTCCCCGAGCGAGGCAACCAAAGTGTTAACTTCTTCGGTAGAGGGTCGCACTCTAAGGCCCAAACCGCCATCAGTGACAGGTGGATTCGACACAAAAAGAGTGAAGGCCTTGGGAGGAGGCAGGTTCCATGCTGAGTATGCCACTGGGGCACCAATATTTGATACCTTGCCTCTAAGAATCATCTCAAGTCGGTTCACCAAGTCTATAGAGGGAATTTTCCTATTGGTAACCCGAGTTGAGTCAGCTAGACCTCGGTACAAATAAGCCGGGTATGCCCTGTCCTTCAACGGCTGAATATTCTTGAAAACAAAATCAGCAACCACAGCCTCGGCAGTCAGACCCCTTTCTTTCAGCAGTCCAACTTCAGCTAGCAAAGCCCTCGCCTCAGCTACCTCCTGATCCGTGGGAGACTCAGTCTAACTCGGAGTGCGAACATCCGGCTGTCTTCTCGACCGTGGGGGGAGAGAATTTCCATGGTTCTCAGCAATAAACCATTCCAAGCGCCACCCCTTGATACAGTCTTTGAGAGGGATTTCAAGATACTCAGTCTTCCTCCCATGGCGCATCTCCAAACTAGCACCCCCAACCAGCTGATGCTGACCCCCGGCTGATGAGGACATCAACACCAACACGAGCACATCTACACCAGCAGCACCTTCTCCAGCCCAGGCGCCACCCCTTCCACCTGGGCCAGTGACTCGGGCCCGTGCAAGAGAATTGAACTACATCATGTTGTTAAAGAACGAAGGCCCAGAAGAATAGACGACCAGCCCAATTGCGGCCCATAATGGACGACCTAGGGTTGGCCGCCCCTAGGGGCTGCGCCCCCTCTCTATTTATACAGGAGTTGCGCCTCCTTTATTTTCCGAGTTTTGTTTTAGATCTAGCTTTAGCTACTCTCGAGCACGCGCAAATCTGCGCTGTCTTCGTGTATTCAGAACTCCACCCTCGAGTAATAGATTAGATTGCTCGCATCTTTTTCTTGTTCGTTCTTCGATTGCGCACAGGAAACGATCTTCGTGATCAGGCCGATCTCGCATCAGCAAGGTCGGTAACCACAGGGAGTTGGTTCAGCGATTGCATTGGCGCCTCGGGCTTGCTCGTCGTAGTCGGATCGCAAGGGTCATCTTCCACCAAATCGGAATTATCTCTACTCGCCGAAAGATCGGGCACCTCAGCTACATCAATTGGTATCAGATTTCCAGGTTGATCGGTGAGTTTATCGAGTGTTTTTTTTCCTACAGTCCACAAAACCACATAAAAATTCAGGTTAGACCTTATCCCAGCACCCTTTTGAGCCTCGCACTTTCTTTCAATAATCTGCATTGTTGAATTTGTGTGCTTTCGCGTCATTTGTTGCTGGTTGCATTGTGTTCTTCCACCATTCAAATCCTAGCGCTGCCACCATCTCCCCTTTGATCACGCCACAAACCGAGTCAACATCGTTTCCTTGTTTTTCTCCTTCGGTTACGAAAAAAAAAACAGAAAAAAAAAACCGAGTCAACATCGTTTCCTTGTTTTTCTCCTTCGGTTACGTCAAAAAAAACAGAAACAAAAAAAACAACGAAGGAGATAGGATACGGTTGTTTCATCCCGGTCGTTTGAAAACATAACTTGAGCTACCTTCCTTAAACCGGGCATAACTTTTCGCTCGGGTGTCCGAAAAATCTGAAATTTTTACAGGAGCTAGTTGACACCATTCTGAGGCCGGCCAAACTCACCTACGGTCTGTTTGGGTTTCGACAAAATTGTCAAAAAAATTCAGGAAGATAAAGAAAAAAATTCATCAAAGTTCTCGCACGCTTTTCAGAGAACTTCCTCATTTTCTGTAGACCACATCTGAACTCTGTTCTAGGTGAAACTTCGTGTAACTCCTATTTTGTTGCTTCTTGTGCTGAGAAAAATATCAAAAAATTCATACAAAAAAGAAAAACAAAATCACTTGTGATTCCTACTAGTGGCCTCGCTAGTACAATATTTACGGTACTGCCATTCTGCTAGTTCCATCCGTCCTTTGCACTTGTGGCCAGCAATATAGTTTCGTGTTTTGCACTATAATTCAACTTTGCATTATTGTTTGGTCGTGCTAATCCTTGACTTGAGTGCAGCCTACCCAGAACTCCACATATTTCTACGACGAGTAGGTTTCTGTTTCTCCAGGCAATCGCTCATCCAATCTTTCACCGGTTCCACCTGTTGGTTGCAGTTCACCACTGTGGCTTGGTAAGAACGGATAAGAATTTGATAACAGCACTAGTGTAAGCGCCTTGTGAGCAGTACACCCCTGTTTGTGTTTTGGTGTTTGCGCTAACTATGGCAGGAGCACATGACACGGTGGATGCCCAGTTGCTGGAAGTAAAGGGACAAGTTGATGGACTTGCTGATGACATTAGGACGATGCATGAACGGCTTGATTCAACGGTCACTTCGACGACCGAGCGTTTCAACCAGCTTGACCTTGCTCAAACGGCGACTCGCACCACACTCGACACCATCCTGGCACGCCTTGATGCGTTGACCACAAAGATGGAGCAGGACTACGGCGGTGACACTGAGTGGGAAGATGGAGATCGCCGTGGTCGTGCACGCCGTGTGGTTCGTCATCCCCCTAATGACTTATTTTCTAAGATTAAATTTAAAATTCCACCTTTTAATGGCAAATATGATCCTGCTGCATATCTTGATTGGGAGTTAGAGGTTGAACAAAAATTTTCATGCCATGATATTGCTGCACATTCTCAGGTTAAAGCTGTTATTAGTGAATTTACTGATTTTGCTTTAATTTGGTGGCGTGAGTTTAAAATAAAACATCCCACTACTATTCCAACCACTTGGGATCAGTTGAAAGCTGCGATGCGACATCGATTTGTGCCTTCGTATTATGCTCGTGATTTGCTTAATAAAATGCAGCGTTTTCAGCAAGGTTCTCAATCTGTTGAGGACTATTTCCAGGAGTTACAAAAAGGTATGATTCGTTGTGGCATATTAGAGGACAACGACGCTGCTATGGCACGTTTTCGTGGTGGTTTAAACCGCGAAATCCAAGATATACTTGATTATAAGGAATATTATGATATGACTACTTTATTTGAATATGCTTGCAAAGCTGAACGTGAAGTGCAGGGACGCCGCTCGAAGCCATATTCTAACCCCTTTGCAGGACGAAGCTCGACATCCACCTCAGCACCAGCTCCCCCTGCGCCATCCACGTCCACCACTACTCCACGCGAGAAGACGACCAAACCAGCCAGCACTGCCCCACCCACAGGTCGTACACGAGATATTCAGTGTCATCGCTGTAGAGGATTTGGCCATGTGATTCGGGACTGCCCAAACAAGCGCACTTTGCTCATTCGTGACGATGGTGAGTACTCTTCCGCTAGTGATTCTGAAGAAATTGAACATGCACTACTTGCCACTGACCATGCAGCTAAGGCGGAGGTACATGTCAACCCGGACGACGCTGATAGGTATGAAAGTCTTGTTGTGCAGCGTGTTCTCAGTACACAGGTCGCTTTGCCCGAGAAGAATCAGCGACACACTCTGTTCCATACAAAGGGTGTTGTGCAGGAGCGGTCAATTCGCATCATTATCGACAGCGGCAGTTGCAACAATTTGGCGAGTACCAAGCTGGTCGAAAAGTTATCGTTACCCACTCGTAAGCATCCAAACCCATATCACATTCAATGGCTTAATGATGGTGGTAAAATAAAAATCACACGTTCCGTGCGCGTTCCTTTCTCCATGGGTGCTTATTCTGATTTTGTTGATTGTGATGTTATTCCCATGGAAGCATGCTCTTTGTTACTTGGTCGACCTTGGCAATATGATACTGATAGCTTGCATCATGGTCGTTCGAATCATTATTCTTTCATTTTTAAGGGTCAGAAAATAATTATACATCCAATGACACCTGAACAAATTGTTAAAGATGATCTTGCCCGAGCTGCTATAACTGCTAAACAACTTGATCCATCGCCCTCTGTTCCTTCTGAAATCAAGTTGAAGGCTCCTGTTTTACTTGCTACACGTGCTGATTTTGATGATCTACACGGTGCTCATTTGCCATGCTATGCACTTATATGCTCTAGTGTCCTCATTTCACTTGATGATGCACCATCTTTGGCTATTCCCCCTATGGTTGCTAACCTTTTGCAGGAGTACGCTGATGTCTTTCCCAAAGACTTACCACCGGGTCTCCCACCACTTCGTGGCATTGAGCACCAGATCGACCTCATTCCCGGCGCACAGCTTCCGAACCGCGCACCGTACCGTACAAATCCGGATGAGACGAAGGAGATTCAGCACCAGGTACAAGCGTTGCTTGACAAGGGATACATTCGTGAGTCTCTTAGCCCTTGCTCTGTTCCTGTGTTACTTGTTCCCAAGAAAGATGGGTCATGGCGTATGTGTGTAGACTGTCGTGCTATTAATAACATCACTATTCGTTATCGATATCCTATACCACGCCTTGATGATATGCTAGATGAGCTTAGTGGTGCCATTATTTTCACTAAGATTGATTTGCGTAGTGGTTACCACCAGATTAGAATGAAACTGGGTGATGAATGGAAAACGGCTTTTAAAACGAAATTTGGTTTATATGAATGGTTGGTTATGCCGTTTGGATTGACTAATGCTCCCAGCACTTTTATGCGAGTGATGAATGAAGTTCTAAGGCCCTTCATAGGATTGTTTGTGGTTGTTTATTTTGATGATATTCTTATTTACAGCAAATCTAAGAAAGAGCATTTGGAACATTTAAGTGCTGTTTTTGATGCATTGTGTGCTGCCCAGTTATTTGCTAACATGGAAAAATGCATCTTTTGTACACGACGTGTCTCGTTTCTTGGTTATGTTGTTACTCCACAGGGCATTGAGGTGGATAGCAGCAAGATTGCTGCCATTCGGGAGTGGCCTACACCGACGACGGTCACACAAATTCGGAGCTTTCTTGGACTTGCCGGTTTCTACCACAGATTTGTTCGTGATTTTAGCTCCATTGCAGCGCCTCTACATGAGCTTACAAAGAAAGATGTTCCATTTGCTTGGAGTGATTCCCAGGAGGAAGCGTTCAACACTTTGAAAGATAAGTTAACCCAAGCTCCCCTATTGCAATTGCCTGATTTTAATAAAGTGTTTGAGCTTGAATGCGATGCTAGCGGTATTGGGCTAGGTGCTGTTTTGTTACAAGAAGGAAAACCAGTTGCTTATTTTAGTGAAAAATTAAGTGGTGCTAGTCTGAAATATTCTACTTATGATAAGGAGCTTTACGCTTTAGTGCGCACTTTGCATACATGGCAGCACTATCTTTGGCATCGTGAGTTTATAATCCATTCTGATCATGAGGCTTTAAAACATATTCGTACCCAAACAAATCTAAACCGTCGTCATGCTAAATGGGTAGAATTCATTGAGTCCTTTCCTTACATTATTAAACACAAGAACGAGAAGGACAATGTTATTGCTGATGCTTTGTCTCGTCGCTATACCATGCTGTCACAGTTAGATTTTAAAATCTTTGGTTTGCACACTGTGAAAGATCAATATGTTGATGATGCTGATTTTAAAGATGCTTTCGGCCATTGTATTAATGGGAAACCATGGGGCAAATTTCACATACAGGATGGGTTCCTGTTTCGCGCTAACAAGCTGTGTGTTCCAGCTAGCTCGGTTCGTCTTTTGTTGTTACAGGAAGCACATGGAGGCGGTCTCATGGGGCACTTTGGCGTCTACAAGACACATGAGGTGTTGGCTGCCCACTTCTTTTGGCCTCGGATGCGCGCTGATGTTGAGCGCCTTGTTGCACGCTGCACTACTTGTCAGAAAGCTAAGTCACGGTTGAACAACCATGGTTTGTATATGCCTTTGCCTGTTCCTACTTCCCCTTGGATTGATATTTCGATGGATTTTGTTTTGGGATTGCCTAGAACTAAGAAGGGGAGGGATAGCATTTTTGTGGTTGTTGATCGATTCTCCAAAATGGCTCATTTCATACCTTGTCATAAGACTGATGATGCTAGCAATGTTGCTGAATTGTTTTTTAGAGAGATTATTCGTTTGCACGGTATTCCCAATACAATAGTCTCGGATCGTGATGCTAAGTTTCTGAGTCATTTTTGGAGATCTCTGTGGAATAAATTGGGAACTAAATTGCTGTTTAGCACCACTTGTCACCCTCAGACTGATGGTCAAACTGAGGTAGTTAATCGAACTTTGTCTACCATGCTTAGGGCTGTTTTAGACAAAAATTTGAAACATTGGGAGGATTGCTTGCCTCATGTTGAGTTTGCTTATAATCATGCAACCCATTCTTCTACAAAGATGTGCCCTTTTCAAATTGTTTATGGTTACATTCCTAGGGCGCCTATTGCTTTGTTTTCGCTTGATGCTGCGGATGCCCCACACATAGATGCTCTTGCACATGTTGAACAAATGATTAATCTCCATGAACAAACTCAACAAAACATTGCTGCTGCTAATGCTAAATATCAGATTACTGGTAGTAAGGGCCGGAAACTAGTTACTTTTGAACCTGGTGATATGGTTTGGTTGCATTTGAGAAAGGATCGTTTTCCTACTTTGCGTCGTTCTAAATTGATGCCTCGTGCTGCTGGTCCTTTTAAGATACTAACCAAGATTAATGATAATGCTTATACCCTTGACCTGCCTGCGGAGTTTGGTGTTTCCACTAGTTTTAATGTTGCAGATTTGAAACCATATGCGGGAGAAGACGAGGAGTTGCCGTCGAGGACGACTTCAGTTCAAGAAGGGGAGGATGATGAGGACATCAACACCAACACGAGCACATCTACACCAGCAGCACCTTCTCCAGCCCAGGCGCCACCCCTTCCACCTGGGCCAGTGACTCGGGCCCGTGCAAGAGAATTGAACTACATCATGTTGTTAAAGAACGAAGGCCCAGAAGAATAGACGACCAGCCCAATTGCGGCCCATAATGGACGACCACTACAAAAATACCCCCCTATTGCAACGCATTTATGCGTTGCTAGAAGTTCAAATAAGTGTTGCTAAGGCTTATACCAACGCAAAATTATGCGTTGCCTATGCTGGCGTTGCTAGGGTCTACTGCAACACTTATTTATATGTTGGTAAGCATGGCTATAAGCGTTGCTGGGCCGCAACGGATATTTATTGCCTACTGCAACGCTTACATGTGTTTGTACCGGCAAAGACGGGTTGACCCGTATTGGATTTGGCAACATTTTGCTTAAATTTATGGCAGCACATTTATGTGTTGCAATGTTGTTGAACCATATAACAATGACAACATTTAGATCGGATTTGTGAGAGCACATATATGTGTTGCAAGAAATAAACCATTTATTGAATAGAAATTGTATACAACAACATTTGCCATTAATAAAATGAGAAGGTCCAATTCATCCTAGGCATAGACACGATTGCAATGGACAAACCATTTCTCATTGAAATAAAATAGTCAATATACAGAGTAGCACAACTTAAAATAATCACCACTTCATGCGTGTATAAATATTTCTGGAGACAGATATAAACATATGACTCATCCTAAACAATACTAAACTGCATCATAGGTAAATTAGGAAAGCTTTTTTGGTAGCATAGTCTTCAAATTCTGTAGAAATCTTGCAGCTCTGAAACTGAAATCTGGCAGCCCTAAAACTTCATCCTAGGTACTGAATCTGATGAACAACAAGAAAGCATTTCAGAAAAAGAAACATATGTGCAAAAGAATACAATAGTGTGATAGGAGAGCACAGGAATGAACAAACTGAGAAACAAAGATCAAAGGAGAGCGCAAGTATGAACGAGCCTACCGAGAAATACAGGACCAAGAATAGGAGCCAGTGATGGCTGCTATTGTTGCTACAGATATAGTGATCAGAGGCGACCAATCACCCGCTCAAACATTTCCTGCTGGACAACAAAATTGAGGATAAAAGTTCTGACCAGAAATCATAGTAGCCAATTACTGATAGCTTATATTTGGTCAATGCCCCTCAACTTCAAATTTGAGGATAACATAAGTTACAAAAGTCAAATATCATGAGATTTGTTGATACTCACAGGGAAGTGAAAATATATACTGCTAGTTCTGACATTAAAGCTAAGGATAATCCACAGTAAGTAACACAGTATAGATGATAACATGATGCCAAGAAAATTAACACTGCTAGAAATGTTTTAGTAATAAAAAGTTGTGCAACCTGACAAAGAAATCTAGATGCTACTATAGACATGTGTTTTCATACCAGGCAAAGATCTTGTCTGATCTCCTCAAGCGTCTTTTTCCTTATTTGCTATATAACCTGCATAATGGTTTTTGTGAGAATAGCCTAAAAGACAAACAACAAACATAAATAAAAAGATGGGCAGCTTGCAAAATTAATTACCAAAAATCTAACAGAGGTCATCTCATTTTGTTGCGTGAGAAACAATTAAACAGATCCAACAATACAAGTATAATGCCTAGATCTAAAAGGTGCGGTGATTAGAATGATATTTAAGGATTACCCAGCATCTAAATTTCTTTAACATTTTAATGACATCATAAGGTTTAGTGCTGCATAGGCTAAACCTCATTATTTCAATGTTCCTTGAATAAACTTACTTTGAGGTATGTTATTCCTCTCTCTGAAGTTAATATGTTTTTTCTTATTATAGGGAAATTTAGACACCTTCCCGTTGTTGAAAATGGTGAGGTTATTGCGATGCTGGACATTGCAAAATGTCTCTATGATGCAATATCAAGACTGGAAAAGGCAGCAGAGCAAGGAAGTGCACTAGCAGGTGCCATAGAAGGGGTTGAGCGCCAGTTAGGTGGCAACTTCTCAGGTAACCATATTATTGTGTCAACTCTTACTCCATTCCTGCTTTATTTTTTTTATCACCAAATGTTCATCAATGCACAAGAATTCATTGAACATCAGAACAAGCATATTTTACTATTTTAGCCATATACACCAATTTCACCTATAAATTATGCTATCTAGTTCTTTGTTTTAAAAAAGGGCAGAACTAGTGTCAGAGGCTCCCAAATTTGTGGGGTTTGGGAAGGGATAAATCGAGGCAAGCCTTCCTCCCGCAAATGCAAAAAGGTTGCTTCGAACCCATGACCTAGTGACTCAGTGAGACAGCTCTTACCACTGCACCAGGCTTTTGTCTTTCTAGTTTTTTTGTCAATCATGGTAGTTTCAAGATGCAGAGTTTCTATAAGATTGTATGCCTTCTTTATTTCCTTCAATTCATCCATACATTGCTAGTTGTCGTGCTACCTGAGTAATTATATGTATCCATTCACATAGAACCAAGCTTAAAGTAATAGATTAATCTTTCAATAGCAAAATTACCTACTGCTAAGCAGAACACACTAGCCCTCTACAAAAGAAGATATAATAAATACCAGATGTCATGAACTGCTGACAACTCTTTTGAACATCATCATGGTCTGGTTCCTGAATGAAATTTGTTAAGATCGACAAACAATAGTATTACTATATGAGTTTGCTATCTTGCAAGTTAAGGTACTGACCAAAGACCTGGCCCATAGATCATAGGTTAGTTCTTTATTGAATCGAGCAATCTCCTCACTTGTAAAGAAAAGACAAATTCTATGAGTTACTTGGCACTATTATATGACATTTTGATGTACATTAATCAGAAATTTAGATTACCACTAAGCCAGTATTCATTCAAAAATAGGAAAATAAGAAGATAGAAAAAGAACATTGTAGGATACTATTACCTTTAGTAAATTAGTACTTTGATTGGCTTCTACAAGGCACATACAAATTCTAATACATACATGATAGCATATATTTATCGCTAGTATGTGACTCGTTGAGGGAAAAAAATCATGAAAGTTGAAACATGACACATATATTTATGTCTCATAGAGGCATATATGTATTGATCTACATGATAGCATAATATGTATGTTTACTCTAACCAGATTTTAATATATTAACATTAACAAAAATAGATAATGGGTCCTTTGGGTGACCGACCATCAGCTTACTGAAATAGACGTTTCTTTTGAGACGGGAGCCAAACCCAGTGTAAACTCCAATGACGACAAAAGGCTGCTGCTTCTTGTCGGAGTTCACAGCTGCAGTGCTGTTCCCCCATAGGTACCCCTCGCTCTTGGCCTTGGTCAGGTCCATCTCCACCTCAACAATTTTCTTTCCAATCACCCTAGCAACATGGCATTTGGTGTTAGCAAAGCAGAAATTAACACAACTCAAATTCACTTACAAAACTCACTTGCATCCAAGGTTCCTAAGCTTGTCCTCCACCGAGAGCACCTTCTGGATCTACAATTAGGTGTCGCCGTCAGACAAAATCAAGAGAAGAATTAAAATACAAGTAGGGGTGAGGAGGGGATTACAGATTTGCACATTCCTGGAGCTCTTCTCGAGGAGGCCGAACACGATAGCCCGGTCTGCGCATCCCGCCACAACCTGAGATGGAGCCAGGAATAAGGTCACCACTCACCACTTCCTATTGAGTGCTAGATCGAAGCGTCTAGGATCTAAGCGGACAGGGGGGCATACCGACCGACCACGTAGAGCCAGGCGAGGCAGGAGAGGGACCCTGCCTGAGGCGAGGGCGGAGGCATCGAAGGAGGAGGGCGGGGCATTAGATCGACGGTTTTCGGACCGCAAGGTGCTGGCCAGTGCCTACATGGCGGCGGAGATCTCCGATGCCGGACTCTCGCCGCCTCCTGTCTGCTCCTAACGTCGCGTGGGAAGGACTCCTTTGAGGCAAGGGAGGGAAGGAGCGGCCACCCAAGCCGGCTGTTAGTGGTGGGCCGCACGCGCTGGGGGCGGCGGTGGTGCCGTGGTGGTGGGGGGGGGTAATGGAGGTGGTGGTGCCGTGATGGTGAACACGACAGGGGTTAGCGGCGGGTGGTACCGGGGAGGTGAGCACGGGGTAGCGGCGGCGCAAGCCCTCGACCGTTCGGAGGTCCTTTTTGGAACAGTCGAGTGCGGATAGTGTGTTGCGATCTGTAGTCGTTGTCGTAGGATCTGACGGCTGATAATTAAGATAGTGACCTAGATAGTTTCGACATGTGTCCCAATTTATAGGTTGTTTGACTTTTTACGCTAAATTTGACCAACTCGTCCTATTAAAAATTTACGAAAGTATAGAAAAAAAATAAATCATAATAAAAATAAATAGTAATTATAATTTTTTTGAATAAAATGAGTAGGTCAAACATGGTATCCAAAAAATCAAATAATCTATAAATTGGGACTCAAGGAGTATTTTGTAAGTATAAAACTAATATACTGATTTGCATAAATATTGCATATAATGCTTGTACTGTATGATAAGTGTTGCTAGGTAACAAAAATACTATGGATGACACTTGCAACACATCACAAATGTTGTTAGGTGACATAAATACTACGAATGACCCTTGCAACGCATGACAAATGTTGCTATGTAATTTGGATATTCTACGGATGACACTTGAACGCATGGTAAACGTTGCCAGTTGATTTTCTTGCAACATATAAATATGTGTGCTCTAGCATCCGTTGCTACCTAATTTCTTGCAACGCATAAACCATTTTGTTGCAATGTATGTGTTGCTATAGGGGTGTTTGTGTTGTAGTGGACCTAGGGTTGGCCGCCCCTAGGGGCTGCGCCCCCTCTCTATTTATACAGGAGCTGCGCCTCCTTTATTTTCCGAGTTTTGTTTTAGATCTAGCTTTAGCTACTCTCGAGCACGCGCAAATCTGCGCTGTCTTCGTGTATTCAGAACTCCACCCTCGAGTAATAGATTAGATTGCTCGCATCTTTTTCTTGTTCGTTCTTCGATTGCGCACAGGAAACGATCTTCGTGATCAGGCCGATCTCGCATCAGCAAGGTCGGTAACCACAAGGAGTTGGTTCAGCGATTGCATTGGCGCCTCGGGCTTGCTCGTCGTAGTCGGATCGCAAGGGTCATCTTCCACCAAATCGGAATTATCTCTACTCGCCGAAAGATCGGGCACCTCAGCTACATCACCGGCCATTCCAGGGCGGCAGTGATACAAGTACTTCCACAACCCAAAATGTGGCAGCACACCATGAAAAGCTTCACACAAATGAACGTAAATAGAAATTTGAAGAATAGAATTGGGATTCAGGTGGGTCAAGTTAAGGCGATAAAAATCAAGGAGGCCGCGGAAAAAAGGAGAAATGGGGAGAGCGAGACCACGGAGAAGAAAAGGAACGTAAATCACGGATTCATGGGTATCCTCTGTCGGGACAGTGACCCCATGACAAATCCGCCAAGAACAAAGCTCCCTCGGGGGAAGAACCCCGATGGACACAAGGTGGAGGAGATCAGGCTCGGAGACAACAGACGTGTGGTTACCTGCGAAAGGCAACTGACTGTTGGGGTCGATGGGGGGAATTACTACAGCGGATGAACTCGAGGCCTTTCTCTTGGGCGCCATCTCAACTATACTAGCGAACAAAGCGAGAGTCGAATTGCAGAGAGGATTTGGAGGCAGGAAAGCAAGAACTAGGGCACGGAAAGCAGAGGCGGCTGAAAGCGCAGTATACGCGGGATATTCCCGAGTCGGATACCGTCTCCAAAAGCGCCCAGTCAGCACCCGGCGGTTACTTCTAAAACACCGGCGTGCCACGTCGTCACCCGGCGGCTACTTCTAAAACCTCGGTGTGCCACATCATCACTCGGCTACTATCCTCAAAGTGGCTGACACGGCCCGTTTTAACTCGGCTGTTATTTCTAAAACGCTGACGTTATCACCAGTCGCTCGGCATTTATCTCTAAAGTGCCGACGATATCTTCAGTCGCTCGGCAGCTATCTCTAAAGCACCGACGATATCTTCAGTCGCTCGGCAGCTATCTCTAAAGTGCCGACGATATCCTCAGTCGCTCGGCGGTTATCTCTAAAAAACGCTGACGTTGTTACAGGTCACTCGGCTGTCACATCTAAGAGCGCCGACGTGGTCAACAGTTATTCCAACGCTGGCATGGTTTCATCATCACTCGGACTCTAATTCAAATGCGTAAATATCGACAGTAATAAGCTCGGCCATCACCCCTAAAGCGGCGATACGATGCCCGAGTTATTCAGCTACTATTCCGAATGAATCAACTCCATAAATAAGAGATCAACCTAACTCGAAGCACAGTAATTGGTTCCAGAGGAGACAAAGCCATTCTTCATTTAGGGAAGTAACAGTACTTACAAATCAACTCATTATGAGTTGATAACTTCCCTATTGATACTACTATACTACATTCTACTACTACTACTACGCTACACTATACTACTCTACATTACTAATACTACTACATTATTTCACTATACTACTTCTAATCTATACTAATATTTAAAAACCAGTGGCATTTAGCCACTGGCCCTGCTGCCACCGCTGCCGCCCCTGCTGCCGCCGCTGCCGCCCCTGCTGCCGCCGTCGCCGCCGTCACCGTCGTCGTCGCCGCCATCGCCTCCGTCATCGTCGTCGTCGTCGTCGTCGCCTTCGCCATCACCGCCACCGTCCTCCTCGGACGAGTCCTCCTCGTCCGAGGAGTACTCCGACTCATTCCGAGCCCGCGAGCCCGGAGCGCTCGACGGCCCGGATGTAAGTCCAGACCTCGGCGGCGAGCCCCTGGGAGTCGTCTGAATCGTCAGACGACTCACGCAGAGGGATGGGAGCCAGAGACCCCTCGGACTCAGAGGAGAACTCCTCCTCTGAGTATTCCGAGTCACCAAAGTCCTCGGACGGAGGAGTCGGCTCGCGCTTGCGTTTCTTGCCCATGGCGGAAATGCAAGGAGAGGAAGAAGGCAAACAGTGGAGAACAGCAAGAGATGTGAAAAAACCAGAAAGGCAAAGGCACTATTTATAGAAGAAGAAGGCAACCGCTCACCTCTAACCGCGGTCACTGAACAGTCGCGAAGCATTCAATACACGCTTCAAGCCGTCTGAAGACGCGCGGCTGACGCTGTTTCACGCAATGCAACACCCATTGGGACTCCAGTCAACAGCGCGGAGGATATGATTACGCCCGCTGTCACATCACATTACTACTCAGATGCAGCCGGCTAAAATGCTCAGCGTACCAAGCCATCCCTTGCCCACACCCATTGGGGGGGACGCCCAGGAATTATCAGTATATTTTTCAAAAACTGTCACATCCGTGCAGGGCGTGCAATGAACACCTCAAGACAAAAATGAGATATCAGTAAGGATCAAAGGAAAGCCAAATATAGCCGGTGAAGTACAAAATCTGACCGACGGAAGTGACGTGAAGACTAGCCTAGGGAACGTCCATCAAATGTCCAATCAGTCGCAGAGCAAATAAATTGCACCACCTAGCAAGATATGGGCGGATCACGAACTCGGCTGCAAAAGACAAAATACATGCTGACCTCGGATGCATAATACTGATGACATAATGCTGACCTCTAAAGCATAATACGGATGACATAATGCTGACTTCTAAGGCATTCAAAAAAAGAGAAAATATGACTCTCGGCAAAAGGACATGAAGTAAAGACCTTTGAGAGGATTATTTTCAAAAATCCACTCAAAGCTCGGGGGCTACACCCATTGGGTGCACCTTCGGTGCACCCCATGGATCACCATTTCAAGCCAAGATAGTGGCGACCTCTAAGGCATAAGACAAGATTAAAAGACAAGGCTGGCCCTCAACCAAAGTACGAGAAGAAAATAAAAATAAATTCTGATGAAGACCTTCGAGTAGATTATATTCTAAAATCTACTCGAAGCTCGGGGGCTACACCCATTGGGTGCACCTCCGGTGCACCTAATGAAGTTCAGGGTCCAACAATATGAAATGCCGACTTCTAAGGCACAAACACGAAACAAAGCTCCAGTGTACGAGTGATCACAGTAGAAGGAGACAGTAAGAAATCGTCTTTCTCCAAATTACCTGCAAGCTAGGCCTAGGATCTTCGGGCTGATTACCTCAAAATCAACCCAAAGATCGGGGGCTTGTGGGGGACAGATATCCCCCGGGTCCACTGGAAGGGTAAAAGACCTCACGAAAGGCCCAAGGGCCCAATAGATCGTAAGGTCATTCCTTCATGGGCCTGGGGAGGGACAATCAATAAAGCAGATCGACGTGAGGTCGGATCGGTGCAAGCCCGGATGGCCCCACAGCGTTGAGCAAGAAACCACAGCAGAAGATCCGACTTTCCCGCGATGGAGCCCCATGCAACGGAATCAGGCGAGGATAGGTCGGCAGAATCATAGGAAGATAGACTCAAACAGTTCACTATCCTTTAGGTGCACGTTGTTATCATATCCACATGTATTGCCCCACGGTCGAATATATAAGGCCCCGGGGGCACCCCATCAGAACAATCGATCTCACCGCTCAGCCATCCACCTCAACCCTCCACGTTCTCGCTTTAGAGAACCACCCTATAACCCATCACACAAAGCATCCTCACCAGGACGTAGGGTGTTACGCGTCTCTAAGCGGCCCGAACCTGTAAACACTGTCCATTGTTCCTCGTGCATCTGGCACGAACCATTTTGCTACAGTCGGCGACACCGTCGTACTCCTAAAAACACCTCGAGGGGCAACCCCAGGTGTGCGGTCGGACCCAAAACACCGACATCTTGTGCTAAGAAAAGTATCAAAAAATCATACAAAAAAGAAAAACAAAATCACCAGTGATTCCTACTAGTGCCTTTTTGGCCTTGCTAGTACAATATTTACGGTACTGCCATTCTGCTAGTTCCCTTGTTCTTTGTTCCAACCTTGTTGTGCTACGCCTCGGATACATTTCTTAGCCAGCAATTGTGACTTGTGCTTTGGATATTTATTGAACTTCGCTCATCTGCACTCGATTTTGTTCCACATTCACATACATATTGTGCCTGTCCTACAGCTCCACATATTATATCTTCTGATCAATTCAGATTTGACCTTGCAAACGCGGTTTCACTACCTCTTGATAAGTATCACAAACCAGCCTCCGATTGTACCATCCTTTGCATTGTGTTTTCATAAATACTAGTAAGAACTTGGTAAGACACGGTAGTGTGTGTTCCTATTCACCCAGAGAGCGCGTAGTTGCTTATTAGAGATAACCTTCACCTGTTTGTTTCCTATATTTGTGTTTCGATGGCAGGCGACGACGAAGAAGCAAGGATCCCTACAGACTTCGATGAATGTGTTAGCCGCCAAGATCTTGAGGCAAACAACAGGATCCTGAAGGAGCAAATGGAGGAGACTGTCCACAAGTCAGTGCATGATGCCTTCATTGGCATGGACCTTGGCAAGACTTACGAGAGGCTAGAACGACGATTGTCCGAGATCGTCGACAGACTTGCTGTGTTGGAGACGCAACAACAAGCACCACCACCACCACCTCCTCGTCCATGTATTCCCGATGATGCGGTGTTTGATGAAGAAGGTAATTATGATGAAGCGGCCACCAGAGATTTGCGCCTATGTCGCCGTCTTCATCAAAACACAGAAGGTATGCCACACCACCAGCAAGGTAATAACAATCGTGCTCCTGACGACCCTTATGCTAAGATTAAAATTACTATACCATCTTTTTCGGGTCATTATGATGCTGAGGGATATCTTGATTGGGAGATGACGATAGAACAGAAATTTGCTGCCCACCTTGTACCTGAACGACATCAAGTTAGACAAGCCACTAGTGAATTTAAAGATTTTGCTATTGTCTGGTGGACTGGTCTAGTTGGGGATGGTAGAGCACCTACGACTTGGGAAGATCTTAAGGTAGTTATGCGCGATAGATTTGTTCCCCCATCTTATCATAGTGAATTGTGTAAGAAATTGATGCATTTAGAGCAAGGGGATAAATCTGTTCAAGATTATTATGCTGAGCTTCAGAAGGGATTGCAGCGTTGTGGGATAGTAGAGGGACATGAGGACGCTCTTTGCCGTTTTTATTCAGGTTTGTGGTGTGACATTCAGGACATTGTGGATTACAAAGAATTTAACACTATCAACAAGTTGTTCTAGTTTGCTATGCTTGAAGAGAAGGAATTGCAGGGACGCCAACATCGACCTAGGGCTACTTGTGGCGCCTCCTCTGCATCACGAACGCACACACCTGCCTCGAGTCATACTACCTCGACACCTGCTGCACATGTTGGTAACCTTCCTTTGCAGGTACCCACCAAGAAACAGAATTCACCAGCACCTGTAGCACCTTCTAGTGGTCGTTTTTCGGGTATTGTTTGCCACCGCTGTCATGGGATTGGTCACATGAAGAAGGATTGCCTGAGTCAGCGAACATACATTGCTTTGGATGATGGCTACATTAGTGCTTCCGACGGTGAGGGTGATGATGATGACTCCAGTGATGTTGCTGCTAATGATGATGCCATACTTGGTGCTGATGCTACGGTGAACCTTCGAAGCGTCATGGTGCAGCGTGTTCTTAGTTCTTAGCCTGAATCATCATAGAAGCAGCATTGCCATAATTTGTTCCAGACTTTCTTCTCCATCAAGAATCGGCGTGCACGTGTTATTATTGATGGTGGAAGCTGCAATAATTTGGTGAGTTCAGATTTGGTCAAGAAGCTTGGCCTGACCACACGTCCACGGCCACATCCATACCACATTTAGTGGATCAATGACTCAGGCAAGGTTAAGGTAACACACATGGTACGAGTGCATTTCTCCATTGGTATGTATTCTGATTATGCGAATTGCGATGTAGTACCTATGGAAGCTTGTTCTCTTTTGTTGGGTAGACCTTGGGAATATGATATTGATGCACGTCACCATGGTAGGAGTAATACATACACTTTTAGGCATAAAGATAAAACATTACTTTGCTACCTTTGACTCTTGTTGAAATTGTACAGGCTGATAAAGATAGAGCTGCAAGTACCCATAAGGTACCAACTAATGAGACAGAAATTCAGCAACAAATTAAATTGAAAGCTCCTGTATGCTTGCTACTAAATCTGGTCTTCTTGAAACTCATGCTACTGATGCTTGTTGCTATTCATTGGTTTGCAAAGATGCTTTCTTTTCTATTGATGATATACCTAGCACTTTGCCTACATCTGTGACTAACCTTTTGCAGCAGTTCCGAGATGTTTTTCCCTCTGAGTTACCTCCAGGCCTTCCTCCCATTCGTGGGATGGAGCACCAGATTGAATTGATTCCTGGAGCGAGCTTGCTCAACCATGCTGCTGGTCCATATAAGATTTTGGAGAAAATAAATGATAATGCATATAAACTTGAGTTGCCTCCCGAGTTCCAGGTTAGTCCTACATTTAACATTACAGATTTGAAATCGTATTTGGGGGAAGAAGATGAGCTTGAGTCGAGGATGACTCCACTTCAAGAGGGGAAGGATGATGATGACATCACTCCCATGGATACAAACAACACTCCTCAAGTTGACTACCCAATTACTCGCGCACGCGCTCGACAATTGAATTTACAGGTGATCTCGTTCCTAAGTAATTATTCTTGTGCATTTGAGAGTAGTATACTACCTAATGATTTAATTGTACTTAGGAATGAAGGGGAGGACCAGCTAGGACGTCGAGATAAAGATGGAGGCCCAAGTTGACGTTCAGAATCTGTTCCAGCACTGCGACGCCGACTTTTGGTCTATTGGGCCATGTATCTTTGTTGAGCCTATTAGGGGCGCGTCCAGGGTTTTGCATAACCCTAGAGTCTTTATTAATAGCCGCCACATCCTTGTTAGAGGCGGGTTTTGCTTAAGTTGGATCTGTCGAGAACAGCCGTTGTAGATCGGTTTGTGAGACCCCAACTTGTGAGCTTAATCATCCATCTGCAATATTCCAGATTGTGTTCTTTCTTGTTCTTGCTTGTGTCTTTGATTCACAGGCAAGGATTAGCCCTCGTGGCGAGGTCAATCGCGCAGCGCACGATTGATAACCAGAGGAGAAGTGGTGCTGCGATTGCGGGGTTCTAGTCGTGTTGATTGGAAGCCGGATCGTCTGTGTGACATCTCCACCAAATCGATAGTTACCTACACCTGACGGAAGATTGGGCACCCTGTTCCTATCATAAACCTTATTCGTGAGAATCCCAGGTACACCACGATGATGCCCGAGGAAATTCTCGGAAAATTTGTAAGCGGGTGCATGATGGTAAAAGAAGCAAGATACGTGGATGATATTGCAAATGAACTGCTTCCTCTTTATGAACCGCGGTCCGTTGCTCTCAAAGCAACAAATAGCAATGAGGCGCTACCTAACAAGGTGGCACAAGTGGAGCTTGTCGTGCTAAATGAGGATGAAATGGCGCTTGTAATCAAGTGATTCAACACTATATTGAAGGGACGCAAGGAATAACCAAACAAGAACAAGTCAAAGGGAAAGCGCTCATGCTTCAAATGCGGTAAGTCTGGTCATTTCATTGCATAATGTCCTGATAATAAAAATGACCAGGGACAAGAAAAGAAATGGAAGAAGGAGAAGAAGAAGAACTATAGGAACGCAAAGGGCGAGGCACACATCGGCAAGGAATGGGACTCTGACTGTTCTTCATCCGATTTTGATGATGAAGGACTAGCTGCCTCTGCCTTCAACAAGTCCTCCCTCTTCCCAACGAACATCACACGTGCCTCATGGCTAAGGAGAAGAAGGTACGTACATGAGATACCCTCCAAGTATACTTCTTCTAGTGATGAGGAATCTAATGATGATGTAGATTATAGTGATCTCTTTAAGGGTTTAGATAGATCTAAAGTAGACAAAATCAATGAACTAATTGATGCCCTTAATGATAAAGACAGGTTGTTAGAAAAACAAGAAGATATTCTTTATGAGGAACATGATAAATTTATTAATGTTCAAAAATCTTTTGCTCTAGAAACTAAGAAAAATGAATTATTATCTTCTGAGCTATCTACTTGCAATGATTCTATTTCTAGTCTTAAGAGTTTAAATGCTGATTTAAATAATAAGCTAGATAAAGTAAATGTGGCTAGTTCAACTGTGGAACATGTGTCTATTTGCAATAGATGTAAAGATTTTGATATTGATGCTTGCAATGCTCATGCTTCCACTATTCTTAAGTTGAATAATGATGTTGCTAATCTTAATGCTCAACTTAAAATTTGAAAGAGTGATTATGAAAAGCTAAAATTTGTCAGGGATGCCTACGCCATTGGTAGACACCCCTCCATTAAGGATGGAAGGAAACCAAGAACTTAACAAGCCAAAGGACCTCCAATCTCAACAAGGAGAAAGGGAAGGCTCCTATGGCTAGTAGCTCTCATTCTTCTCATGACAAAAAGAACATGCCTATCTTTATGCTCATGTTAAGAATGTTTCTAGTGTTGCTTATCATATAGGTTTTATAATCATGTTGTTTTACCTGTACGTCATGATGCTGCTTTTGATTCTCATGCCATGTTTGCATCATCTAGCTCTTCTTATGCTCATGTAGAAATAGACCTAGGCGCCATGTTCATCATGTTGCTTCTCATGCACCTAGGAATGCATCAAATGGACCAACCATGCTTTATCAAACATTTGATGCTTCATTTGTTCTTATACGCAAAAATGATAAACTAGTTGCTAGAAATTTGGGGCCTAAGTACAAGAGAGACAAAACTTGCATCTGAGTTCTAAAGCCTTTTGTGACTAACCTTGTAGGACATAACAAGAGTTGGGTACCTAAAACCCAAGCTTAAATTATCTTGCAGGTTTATACATCTTTCAGGCATAAGGAGAATCCAAAGAAAGTTTGCTTAAATTAAAATGCAGTAATTGTATGTGAAATAAATGAAACTCCCTATTAGCTGCAAGTAAATAGCTAGATGAAACACATGTTTCCAACTGAATATAATTCTAAGTGTAACAACTGATCAACTGTCTTGTCTAGAAGATGAATAAGATGCCACAAAGTGATTGTACAGTGATCAAACCTATCCTTAGAGAATTATCACTCGCCACAAAGCCCATTGATTTTCTTGGTCATTTTTTGATCTCCTTTTAGATCTTCGTGATGCTAGTCGAGTATGACCCAAATCCCGACAACGGCCTCCATTAAACTAAAACTATATAAACCAGTAGTTTCTCCCCCTTAAATCACACAAAACGACCTAAATCTGTTAAAAAAGAATAGAATATCCTGAAAATATATTACTAAGGGCTAGTTTGAAAACTCTATTTTTCTAAAGGATTCCTATTTTTTCAAGAGAAAATAAACTAATTTCACTTAGAAAAATAGAAATCACTTAGAAAGAAATGGGGTTTTCAAATTAGCCCTAAAAAGGTTAAGCGTTGGACTCTTTTTTCATAGAGTTTTAACACGCAAACAATGTTTTTAAGTATACAATTCAACTTACGGTGTGTTCTTTTCTCCGAGAACCGTTTTTTCAAATAGTTTAATAGTTTAAGTTTATAATGGAGCATGTGCATATATCGGCATATCGGCACAATCGTCTAAAAGAATTGTTATAAAAAAATATGGACACTACTAGAGAAGGAAAAGAGAAGGGAGTCCTAGTCCTCGTTCGTTTATTATGTGAGCTTTTAACGAATTGAAATGTCTTGGTAGAACTATATGTACATGATGTTGTAATAACGAATATTTGAACAATAAAGAATATATATATATATATATATATATATATATATATATATATATATATATATATATATATATAGCAGGTATAACGGGAGCTCTGGCTTCCAATAGTTAAAAGAAGCCCAGGTCGATCATCCCTGTAACCTGGTTCAACCCAGCGCACCGACTGGACCAGGCTGTCGGTTGCACCACCCGCGCCCACGTCTGTGCGCGCAAAAAAGGAATGCATGCATGAGTCAAACACGTCCCCTTACATGCGCATAAATTTAGAAAAGATATGTATGGCGGTTTTTTATTTTTAAATACTTTATTTCCTCCATAAATTTAGGATCGCTGGAACAGCCATGCAACTAGACTCGTAAGGACCATTTTATGATATATACTGTTACTAAATATGCTACCATGTGTAGATAATTATGCAATTCGGTATACTGCGTAAAAATCTGTTACCAGCTGCATGCACACGAATTTATGATGAAAATAATGTGCAATGAAAGGAAATGAATTGTACGCATAGAAACAAAAAATCGTATTTAAATGTTTTATTTTCTTCATAAATATAGGATCCCTCTAACAGCCATGCAGCTAAACACATTAGATGTAGTTTAAGATATATATTGATACAAATTATACTACATGTTGTAGTTATTTATGCAATTCGTTACACTGCGTAAAAAATCTGGCATGTTGTTCACTGGTGGACGCATCTCCGGGTTGGAGCGTAATAACTTTAATTTTTGAGCATAAAATCCTTCAATTATGAGCGTTAATACCGAGCCAATGTGAGAGGTTGATAACTCTAGTAGGTTGTTATTACGATCCTATTTTTATGGCAGATCCGAAAAACATGGCAGCCGCATGCATGCGGTTATACAGATCCAAAAATTATGGCAAAATGCATGCACGAGTCAAACACGTTCCCTTGCTTGCGCGTAAATTTAGGAAAGATATGTGTGACGGTTTTTATTTTAAATGCTTTATTTTCTACATAAATTTAGGATTCCTGCAACAGCCATGCAGCTATACTCGTAATGAACATTTTATGATACATATTGATACTAAATATGCCATACTGTGTAGATAATTATGCAATTCGGTATACTGCGTAAAAATCTGTTACCAACTGCATGCACACGAATTTATGATGGAAAGAATATGCAATGAAAGGAAATGAATTGCATGCATAGAAACAAAAAATCGCATTTAATGTTTTATTTTCTTCGTAAATATAGGATCCATCCAACAACCATGCAGCTAAAACGCATTGGAACTAGTTTATAATATATACTGATACAAATTATACTACAGGGTGTAAGTATTTATGCAATTCGTTACACTGCATAAAAAATCTGGCATGTTGTTCACTGGTGGACGCATCTCCGGGTGGAGCGTAAAAACCTTAAATTTTGAGCATAAAATCCCTCAATTATAAGCGTAAATAACAAGTCAATGTGAGAGGTTGATAGCTCTAGTAGGTTGTTATTACTATCCTATTTTTATGACAGATCCGAAAACATGGCAGCCGCATGCATGCGGTTTCTATTTTTATACAGATCCAAAAATTATGGCAAAAAAATCGTGGAAGTTTTTATTGCATGCGCGTAAATTACGAACAACATAAATCAAGGAATTGTCTTTCCAATGTGCGTGCAGTAAACTTATATATGAACTCTGTGTTTAAGCATAAAATCGTACAGTTTTTTGGCGTAAATAATACATGTGGTAGGCATAAAACACAATAATCAAAAAGAAAACTGCGCCGGATCGGAGGATGTCACGCGCGATCATCGCTGCGCGCATCTCGGGCCTTCCGTGACGCCGCTCGCTTGAACATCGCGCCTCATACGTCGCCGTCGCTACTCGCACGTCGACGAGCGTCGCTTGCTCGCCGGCCTTGTAAGTGCCGCCTCCTCGGGACCTCGGGGACGCCGCCGTTTGCCCGCACAAGGGCCTCGTTGTCGCTCGCCCTCTGGATCGGGGAGCCGCCGGCACCGACTTGGGAACCGCCGCCACTACTCCGGATCGAGGAACCTCCGCCACCGCGCGTCGAGGTTATGGAGTTGCGGCCAACGGCTGGGGGTCCACCACCGCGCACGCTCTGGGGCAACCGCCGTCGTCGCACGCGGCGTCGCTAATGAATCGGGGTGGAGCGTAAAAAACTGAACCCTAGCACCTCGGATCCTATTTTATAGACGTCTAGATATGGTCCGGTTCGACCGGATTGCACTGTCCGACCTAGGCTTCCTCTAGTTATTGGAAGCCCAGGGTTCCTAATATATATATATATATATATATATATATATATATATATATATATATATATATATATATATATATATATATATATATATATATATATATACACACACATATTGTGTTCTCGTGTTTCTCTATTTTATCTATCTTGCGTGTGTCTATAGTGAGGAACGGACACAAATGGATCTTAGTTGCTCACGACGTATTTATAACAGTCCTAACATTTCTTCCTGAGGGCTACTTTAAAAAACTAATCAAATTCTGTTCAAGATTAGAAGGCATTGATTTTAATCCGCTTTAATTCTGAAGGGGATTTAATAGGCATAGAAAGTTGCTAATGAAAATGATCTAAAGCTTCTTTCCCCGGCACGTCGAATATATGCTCCCACCGTCTGTTCCACCTCCGCGTCCACGCACACGTCCTCGCACGTCGCTTCCTCCTTCCGCCTCGCTTTGTTCATCCGCTTCCTTACCCAGGCTGCCCCATGGCCCACTCTTCACCGTCGCCGTCTGGCAGCAGCCGCCACCGCCGCCTGTCGGAGGTCCTGGCTGAGCAGCAGGAGCCATTCTCGCTCGATCTCTATCTCCTCGAGAAAAGCTGCTCCCCGGCCTTCATGGACGACGCCGGGTGTGGTGATGGCGCCTGCTCGACGTGCTGGCCCACTACCAAGAGCATGGGAAGGCAGGCAGTGAGAAACAGGAAGGGATTCCGTCGGAGCGGCGTGCTAAGGATGCTGTGTTGTAAATTTATAGAAATAAGTGACATGCTTCCTTCATATTTAAATAAATTAAATATTCTAATTCCGAATAAAACAATCATATAACTCAGATAAATACCATATAAAATTATAGCAGCAATGAACAGTAGCAATTCTAAGACATGTAAACATGTAAAATAGCTACACAGGTCCATTTCATAATTAAACATGGCTTGCAGATGAAGAAGGCAGATTAAACAAATAAACATAATTGTTTATCTTAAACTATTGCTCTCAAAATAGCGGGTTGCTGTAATAAACAGCCCTCCAACGCTAAAAGGTGATCAGAGATCCTCGACTAACGTGACAGTCGTATCTTACCAAATAAGGGTTTTAGATCAGATGTAATAAGCCTAATAATCAAATATAAATACTGATAGAAAGGAGTTGTGTACTAAATAACTTAACAGAATTTAACACAGGTAAACAGCCTCAACAAAGAGAGATTTAATTAGGCACAAATAATATCAATGATGAAAATGATAATACACTAAAACCCAGACTGTCACGCTGTCTCACTACACCGCTATCATCATCGAGCACACAAATCTGCCCACAACAGTGCAATCACACCCAAGTATTTAATACTAGCAGATTGCACAAAATTAAACAGTAAATAAAATGAGGCAACGAATAACTCACAACACGTAGATTGTCTACGTGGGAAGACCAGCTCAGCGAACACAAGGTTCTGTCCCAGAAAACCAATTCCGCCGCCCACGTCCGGGCCTGCACGGCGGGAGGTTGACGGAGATACTAGAGCCACTGCCGGAACCGAGAGAGACGTCCACGGCACCAGCCCGAGAAGATGAACACCGCGCAGCAGGGAGCCCAAACACCAGGCCACGGTGGACAGCAATCAGAACATACAGAGCACCTCACAGGTGCACTGGTGAGACAACGGAGCGCAGGAGAACCTCGCTGCGCACAAGCAGGGCCACCTCCACCTTCTTCTACCAGCAGGATTAACTCCAGAACACCAAGAATCGAAGGAATCGATCCAAACCGTGACTGGAACCGAGAGGAAGAATAGGAACAGAGAGTTGGGATTTCTTCGCGAGCTCCAGCGCAGGGAGAAAGACTCCATATATCAAGAGCCGAACTGGAGGAGGTTGGGCAACGGGCGGCGTCAATTTCGGCCAGAGCCAAACTGCTCTCCTGAGCGCCGCCACCCGCACGGCCTCCTCTCCTTCTCTCACGGCATGGCATTTCCGTGCCCTAGGAAACGTGCTAGCTGGTGGGCTAGCTCGGCCAAAAAGCCTGGTAGCGGCCCACCCGGCTGGCGTCCCTTTCCTTTTTTTTAATAAAGTGAAAATCTCTTAAATGGACAGCAATCCCCACCATTTTCACTCTTATTTTCTGATCAATGTCATTGAGCTCCCGTAATGTTTATATACTACTTTTCGGCAGAGGTACTTGTTAGGTTTGAACCAAAGCCTATCCCAGTGTACTCCAACCCTGCACGAGTAAGCGGAGGACTACGCCTTGATCCACAAACCCTAGTGTGAGAATCTTTGCACAAAAGGCACATAGTACTAGGCAGATTATCTGCTTCTCTTACGGGGCAGGGCGATACGGTCATGCCCTTTAATATCTATTCATGAGCTCACTAGAGAGAAAACCCCATTCTCTCCTGGACTGCGACCCCACAGTCAGCTCATATAGGTGAAATCGTTAAGGAAATTCTATAGGACAATTTCCCTGCTTATAGCATTGACTTCATTAATAGCATATCGCTCAACCTGCCATACAGTCAGAGCACAGCAGCTCATGAGACTCTTTATCTTTTGTGCTCTTGGTTCCACAGTGCTTCGTTTCCTGGAGCCTGGATCTCGGGATCTCCGGTCACACAGGACAGTTATCCGCAGTTGAAACCGCTAACAGGGTACGAGTCCCATTCCAATGCACGCTGCTTGGATTGGCTTTTGAGCCAGTCCTTTGGTGAAAGGATCAGCAAGGTTCCTTTCAGACTTGATGTAATCTACTGTTATTACACCCGTCTCTCTAGCATGCCGACATGAATCAAGTCGTCTTCTGATATGCCTCGAGGATTTTTGGTTGTCCTTTCTACTGTTCACTTTCAGCAACACAGAAGTGTTGTCACAGTATACTAGGACAGCCGGTATCGGCTTTGCTAACATTGGAAGGTCTGACAACAGGTCTCTCAACCATTCAGCCTCCAATGCTGCTGAATTAAGTGCAACTAATTTAGCCTCCTTGGTGGAACGTGTCGACACTGATTGTTTAGACGATCTCCATGACACGGCCCCACCAGCTAAAGTGAACACATAGCCACTTGTAGACTTCATTTGATCCAAGTCAGAGATCCAGTTTGCATCACTGAATCCTTCAAGTACTGACGGAAATCCGGTATATTTAATACCAAGATTCATCGCTCCCTTCAAATACCGAAGCACTCTGTACAAGGCTACCCAGTGTCTATCTCCTGGACTGGCCGAATAACGAGCCAGTCTGCATACTGCATATGAGATATCTGGTCTAGTTGCACTGCTCAGGTACATGAGAGATCCGATGATCTGCGAATATAGTAGCTGGTTCACAGGCTCGCCTTCATGTTTACTGAGCGTGTAGGATGGATCATAGGGCGTGGTGACTGGTTTATAGTCCATATGTCCAAAGCGAGTCAGGACCTTTTCCACATAATGGGATTGTGACAAAGTAATCCCATCCTCATCCTTTATCAGCTTGATGTTCAATATTACATCAGCTTCACCCAAGTCCTTCATATCAAAGTTCTTGGAGAGGAATATTTTTGTCTCCATGATAGCCTCCAAATCGGTCCCAAATATCAATATGTCATCAACGTATAAACACATGATGACACCTTTGCCCCCAGAGAAGCGATAATACACACACTTGTCGGCTTCGTTTACACAAAACCCGGCAGTGGTCAGAGTATTATTAAACTTCTCATGCCATTGTCTGGGAGCTTGCTTAAGACCGTATAAGGATTTAATCAAGCGACACACTTTGCTCTCTTGACCTTTAACCACAAATCCTTCTGGTTGCTGCATATAAATTTCCTCTTCCAGCTCTCCATTTAGGAATGCTGTCTTTACGTCCATTTGATGAACAAGAAGTTTATAAGCAGCTGCCAGAGCTAAAAGCACACGAATTGTGGGCAATCGAGCCACCGGAGAATAAGTATCAAAATAATCCTCCTCTTTCTTTTGAGTAAAACCCTTAGCCACAAGACGAGCCTTGTACTTTTCAATAGTACCATCGGGTCTCCTCTTCCTCCTAAAGATCCATTGGCAGCCAACAGGCTTGCAACCAGCTGGGAGATCAGTTATCTCCCAAGTTCCGTTCGAGATGATTGAATCCATCTCGCTACGGACAGCCTCCCTCCAGTACTTTGCATCCGAAGATGTATATGCCTCTGTGAGGGAGCGTGGTTCTTCATCCACTAGATAAATAATATAATCATCACCCAGAGACTTTTCAGTCCTTTGTCTCTTACTCCTCCTTAACTCCAAATCTGGAGTCTGGTCATTGACACTCGAGGGCAGAGAATATGTCCGAGATGGACCATCTGGGGCTACTACTTCCTTATCCCGCATAGGGAAGATGCTCTCAAAGAATGTCACATCCCGAGACTCCATTATTACATTTACAGCGATTTCGCTTGTCTCAGAATAGACCACTAGAAATCTATAAGCTGCACTGTTATGTGCATAACCCAGGAAGACACAGTCTACGGTCTTAGGCCCTAGCTTTCTCTTCTTCGGCAACGGGACATTCACCTTTGCAAGGCAACCCCAAGTCCGAAGATGCGAAAGATCTGGCTTCCTTCCTTTAAATCCTTCATAGGGCGTGGCCTCACGGTTGCGAGGCGGCACCCTGTTCAGGACATAGCACACTGTGAGTACTGCCTCGCCCCACCAGATGTCAGGCATCCCCGAACTTTGCAACAAAGCGTTAGCTAAGTCACACACCGTTCGGTTCTTCCTTTCAGCTACCCCATTTCACTGGGGTGAATATGGAGCGGTGGTTTCATGAATGATTCCACACTCTTTGCAGTACTCATCAAAAAGGTTGGAAAGGTATTCACCTCCTCTATCAGACCGTAGCCTTTTAATTTTCTTGTCTAATTGGTTTTCAACTTCAGTCTTATAGATCTTAAAGTGTTCTAGTGCCTCATCTTTAGTTCTGAGTAAGTAAATATAACAGAACCTGGTAGCATCATCTATCAAGGTAAGAAAGTATCTTTTACCTCCTTTTGTGATTATACCATTCATCTCACAGATATCTGAGTGAATCAGTTCTAAAGGAGTGGTACTTCTGCCTTCAACCGTATGAAACGGTTTTCTAGGCTGCTTAGCTTGCACACAAATACCACATTTTACACCTTTAACATGTTTATATTCAGGAATTAAAGACATGTCACTTAATCTCTTAATGGCCTCAAAATTCACATGACAAAAACGGGAATGCCATATATTATTAATGGAATCGTTATTACAGACCACATTAACATGGTAAGAAGAATGATTGTTCAAAACAGAAAGACGGAACAAACCGCCTGACTCATATGACTTTCCAACAAAAGTACCAAACTTAGACAGGACCACTTTATTAGACTCAAACACTAATTTGAGACCCTGTCGACATAGCAGCGACACTGATATGAGGTTCCGGCTCATCGATGGCACATAGAGTACGTCCTTCAACACGAGCGTCTTTTCTGAAGTTAACTTCAGGTAGACCTGTCCAGTACCTCGAACTGCTGCCAGAACACCATTTCCCATCAAGACTGGTGCGCTGTTGTATCCCTGGAATGAAGAGAACATGGATCTATCAGCACAAATATGAACAGTAGCACCGGAATCCATCCACCAGTCATCTGATGGACTTGCCATAAAGGCCTGAGGTGCATACCCTGGGGTGGAATTAACCACCACGTTCCCTTCTTTGCGCTGAGGTGGAGGACCTTTTCCCTTCCTAAGTTTGCATCTCCGAGCTGTATGCCCGAAGACACCACAAACGTAGCAGATAAATTCCTCCTTTTTCTTCTTCATCTTTTTGGACTTAGGTTGGTTCATATTCTTCTGTGGAGAGTTCTTCTTCTTCTTCTGGAATTTTCTATCTCCACCCTTCTCAACAACGTGAGCCTGGAGTTGCTGGGATGGCTTGTTACTGGACCTTGCACGCTCTTCCACATTAATCGCAGCTGACAACTCAGTGAGAGTCATTTGCTTCTTCATGTGGCGGCGTGAAGTCACAAAGTCTCGCCAAGAAGGCGGAAGCTTTGCCAGTATTGCATTCACCTGAAAACTGTCTGGTAGGACGCAGCCATATTGGACCAAGTCCCTAACAAGGAGTTGAATCTCCTGTAGCTGCTCCATAACAGACCTTCCCTCAACCATTTTATAGTTAAGGTAGTTTTCCGTTGTGAATGACTCATTGCCATTGTCAACTTCAGAGAACTCGTTCTCAAGTTCAGTCCATAGACCCTTAGCGGAGGTAAAACCAGAGTACACGTCAAATAAGCGGTTCGACAAGACGTTCAGCAGACGAGACAAGCATGCCTCATTGGCTTCGTCCCACTTGGCTTTCTCCGCTAGTGCGGCGGCCTTCGCTGCATCATCAGAATCATCTGATGCAGCCTGGGGAACAGCCGACGTCACTACCCAAAATAATTTTAGGTCAGTGAGCCACATGCGAGTCTTAATCTGCCAGCGCTTAAAGCTTGCGCCGTCGAACGCTTCAGGCTTAATGACATCAGAACTGGAGGCCATTATACAAATTGGTTTTCTGGATTGTTGTAAATTTATAGAAATAAGTGCCATGCTTCCTTCATATTTAAATAAATTAAATATTCTAATTCCGAATAAAACAATCATATAACTCAGATAAATACCATATGAAATTATAGCAGCAATGAACAGTAGCAATTCTAAGACATGTAAACATGTAAAATAGCTACACAGGTCCATTTCATAATTAAACATGGCTTGCAGATGAAGAAGGCAGATTAAACAAATAAACATAATTGTTTATCTTAAACTATTGCTCTCAAAATAGCGGGTTGCTGTAATAAACAGCCCTCCAACGCTAAAAGGTGATCAGAGATCCTCGACTAACGTGACAGTCGTATCTTACCAAATAAGGGTTTTAGATCAGATGTAATAAGCCTAATAATCAAATATAAATACTGATAGAAAGGAGTTGTGTACTAAATAAATTAACAGAATTTAACACAGGTAAACAGCCTCAACAAAGAGAGATTTAATTAGGCACAAATAATATCAATGATGAAAATGATAATACACTAAAACCCAGACTGTCACGCTGTCTCACTACACCGCTATCATCATCGAGCACACAAATCTGCCCACAACAGTGCAATCACACCCAAGTATTTAATACTAGCAGATTGCACGAAATTAAACAGTAAATAAAATGAGGCAACGAATAACTCACAGCACGTAGATTGTCTACGTGGGAAGACCAGCTCAGCGAACACAAGGTTCTGTCCCAGAAAACCAATTCCGCCGCCCACGTCCGGGCCTGCACGGCGGGAGGTTGACGGAGATATTAGAGCCGCTGCCGAAACCACGGCACCAGCCCGAGAAGATGAACACCGCGCAGCAGGGAGCCCAAACACCAGGCCACGGTGGACAGCAATCAGAACATACAGAGCACCTCACAGGTGCACTGGTGAGACAATGGAGCGCAGGAGAACCTCGCTGCGCACAAGCAGGGCCACCTCCACCTTCTTCTACCAGCAGGATTAACTCCAGAACACCAAGAATCGAAGGAATCGATCCAAACCGTGACTGGAACCGAGAGGAAGAATAGGAACAGAGAGTTGGGATTTCTTCGCGAGCTCCAGCGCAGGGAGAAAGACTCCATATATCAAGAGCCGAACTGGAGGAGGTTGGGCAACGGGCGGCGTCAATTTCGGCCAGAGCCAAACTGCTCTCCTGAGCGCCGCCACCCGCACGGCCTCCTCTCCTTCTCTCACGGCATGGCATTTCCGTGCCCTAGGAAACGTGCTAGCTGGTGGGCTAGCTCGGCCAAAAAGCCTGGTAGCGGCCCACCCGGCTGGCGTCCCTTTCCTTTTTTTTTTAATAAAGTGAAAATCTCTTAAATGGACAGCATGCTGCTCTCCAAGATTCTCAGCAGCACGACGGCGCCTCCTGTAACGAAGCCCCGGCAGCGGCGGACCGCCACCGAGTGGCGCCGCGTCGCAGAAAAGCGGAGGACGCCGGACAGGTTCGGGCTCACTCTTCGTTCCGTCTCTCCCCGAGCCATAGGAAGACGAGAAACAAGAAGAAGACGACGGGTCCTCGAAGAAGCAGCTGAGCCCTGTGTCCGTGCTGGAGCAGCCCCTATTCGAGCACTCGAGCCGAGTACGTAATCAATCACCCCATCCATCATCTTTTTGTCCACGCCATTATTGAGCTCGTACAAGCTGCCCAAATTGTCTGACGTGCCATTAATTGCAACCACCGCAGAAGCCCTGGCCATCTTCGGTAAGCTCCTTGAGTCCGCCTACACACCCAACACACTGCTGGACGACGTCCTCGTCATTGCCAAGGATCAGAGCACCGACAGCTCAACGTCGCCGAGACCGCGGGTGAGGCGGAAGAAAAAGAAGCACGCACATCGGAAGGAGGACGTGACGTTTGAGAAAGACTTTGCCAGGTTGACCAGCCTCGTAGCCTCCAAGATGGCCGGGGCAACAGTTTGCATAGAGGACCTGCGGCCAACGCTGGAGGACGTGGGCTCCGCCATCGCGGCCGCCGTGCTGGAGGCACTGACGGAGGAGACCGCGGCGGAGCTGATATGATGGGGATGCACCGCGGCTGTGCGGTTGGCATGGCACGATGGTGGACGATGCGGACCTCCGTTGTTGGGTTTTCTGGTGAGTGATGTGCGAATCTGATCGACATGTTCGTGCGTATACATTTGGTTTCTTCGTAATTCGGTGTGTGTAGGTTGTGGTGATAGCGTGACAGTGCCTGACTAGCTACTGACTACTAGTACCTCTGTTTGTTGGTTTGGCACGGGAGCATGCTGAAACGGAGCTTGTACAGGTTCAATAACATAACATGATGTCGTTGAAAAATAAGAGCGGTTTATTAATATATAAACCATGCATATAACACACACATCATGTGTTTGTCGAGATTGTAATGACACACGAACTATTGAATAAAATGTTATGATGTGTTTGGTTTATGGAGTCGCCTAATGCTTTATGAGGTGATACATTATAAGTTCATTCCATCAATTTTGGTGGAATCAACCCACACCTCGTTTATATACTAATTATTAGCTTATAAGGAATGGGGTGGTGATGAATCAAATCATTCTATTCAACAAACCAAATAAAAATGTGAGAAATGAGAAGAAGATGAATCACTTCATTCCTCAAACCAAACACACCCTTAGTACATAATATTGTTTAGTCAAAAATCTCATAAACAAGTAATAAAGAAAACATGTTTGTAGCACAACACTATACCATGAAAAGAACTGTTGGGGGCCTTCATCTTCCGAAGGTCCTCAAAAACATGATTAACAATGTTTTCACAAGTGTAATATATGTACAGGAGCCTTCGGAATCGGAATGAAGCTGTCCACAATACGAAAAGCACGGTTGGGACCAAGGTCATAACCAGTTCCGAAGCTATGGGCAAGGAAGCTTCGGCTCAGTAGCAGAAAAGGAACCGACTTAAAGAAGAAAAAGCTTTTTAGTCCTCGATAGATTGTCCTAATGTCAATAGTAAACATGAAGGGCATGAATGTAATTTTGCACAGGTTGTGCCCTGTGCCTATAAATAGATGAAAAGTACCCCCGTACTGTTCACGCTGACTTGTATTCATTTGTGCGTCACACTTGTACTTTTGTCTTCCATCAAGACGAAGGTACAATTGTAATTCAATATTGTTTCTGTCTTTCCATAATAATATAATGAGAATGAATTAATAATGTTATATGATTGCTTATGTTATCTTCTACATTTTGTATGCTTCTTCTTCTATTATCATATACTGTGGTGATGAAGGTATGTCCTTCGTAACCTTCGTCTGAAGATCATTATACCTTAAAGGGAATAATGTTTCGAAGGACGAAGGGCATTGACATTTAACATTTTTGTGTTGCCTTGTTCTTAACTCATAGCATTTGAGAACAAGTCTCCAACATTGGCGCCCACCTCCGGTGAACTCATTCGACCACCTTCGGCAAGCACTGACCTTCGTCAAGCCACCGAAGAAGATAACTGCACCAGAGGCTGCTGCACTGCAGCCACTGGATACAAATCAGGAGATTCTCTCTCTTCGAGAGGCTCGAAGCCAGAAGAGAAAGGCCACTAGTCCAACACTCTAGGAGGAGGAGTTGGACCAAGAGATTATGGACATGGAAATCATCCATCAACAAGTGCAAAGGAAGAAGGAAAAGATGGCCCGGCTGGCCGATCTTCAAAGAAAGATTGACGAAGCTACTGAAGAAGTGTGTCATCTTATCCAAGATGAACAAGACCGAAGGCCCCAGCACAGGGAGCTTCGTCAAAAGGGCCTATTCAACGAAGATGGATGGTATGATGATTTCAGTCATGATACTTTTACTTTTGATGATGCTTCTCCCTTGGCAGCAGAACTGCAGGCTACTACATGGCCTCCATCATACAAGCCACCCCAGCTTCCCATGTATGATGGGCATTCAAATCTAAAGCAGTTTCTGATGAGTTACGAAGCAATTATATCTTCGTACGGGGGCAACACCGCAGTCATGGCGAAGTCTTTTGTCATGGCAGTCCGGAATGTAGCCCAGACATGGTATTCTTCTTTTCGGCCAGGGATTATCACGTCATGGCAGAAGCTCAAAGAAATGCTGGTTACCAGTTTCCAAGGCTTTCAAACGAAGCCAGTCACAGCTCAGGCCCTGTTCCAATGCACGCAAGACCATGAAGAATACCTTCAGGCGTATGTCCGAAGGTTCTTGCGACTTAGGGCACAAGCACCTACAGTGCCCAATGAAATTGTCATTGAGACCATGATCAAGGATCTTCGGCCAGGACCTACTGCTCAATATTTCACAAGAAAGCTCCCACAGACTCTGGAGAAGCTGCTTCAGAAGATGGATGAGTACATCCGGGCTGACAACGACTTCCGCCAAAGAAGGGAGGAAGCTTACAGGTTCTCTGAGATGACCAGGGGCTTCGGAGGACGAATTCACTCAAGGCATGTCAGGTCGATCCACAGCTCTAGCCAGAGCGATGACAAGGGAAGTCAGCCTCAGAGGTCACAGTACACCTCACAACCTTCGGGGCAACAGCAAAGCTCTTTCAGGCCGCCAGCTCCAAGGGGCAGAGGCGCCAGGGGCTTCGAAGGAAGGTATGGGGATCAGCCGAGGAAGATCTACTATTTATTCTGTGGTGAGGACAAGGGCCATACTACAAGAATGTGCCAAATCACTATTCAGAAGCAAAAGGAGATCGCAGAAGCTGAAGCTCGGCAGAATCAGCCGAAGCAGGTCTTGCACACTGCTTCATGCCACTCTCCTTACATACCAGAGTATGTGGGCAATCATCCTACAGCTTCTGTCGCTTCGGCTAGCCATTCACAGGCTTCCTGGCCACAAATCCCACCCCCACCACCACTACAACCGACCTACTCCTGAAGCCAGCAGCCAGAAGGGCACTAGCACACCCAACAGCAACGGGAGTTCAGAGAGGTATCCGAAGTTCGCACAGTCAACAGTACTGTGCCAGAATCAAAGCACATTTATTGAGCGATATCCTACCTCTGAAATACTTTTATGTTCTATGTCATTTTGTTTTTCAATAAGGAACAAACAATGTAAAACTAGTTTTAATTCCTTGTAATAGTTTCGCTTCTATCAGAATGAAATATATCTTCTTCACAGACTTACGAAGCTCAAAAACTGTCGAAGCTCGAAAGTCATTCCTAAGGGAATGCATAGCTAAAAATCACTAAAACTACAAAAAGTCGTTCCTAAGGGAGCGCAGTGTAAGTTTTGGCGAAGCTACAAAAAGTCGTTCCTAAGGGAGCGCAGTGTAAGTTTTCTGTTCAAAAGTCGTTCCAAAGGGAATGCAGAGCCAAATACCGCCGAAATATAAGGCGAAGAAGTTCAAAAGACATTCCTAAGGGGATGCAGAACTTATACCGCCGAAATAGAAGGCGAAGAAGTTCAAAAGACGTTCCTAAGGGGATGTAGAACTTACACCAAAAAATAAGCGGTGAAGCCAAAAAATAAATGGCAAAGAGATCGTTCCTAAGGGGACGCAGAGATTGTGTGTTTCAGCGTGGGTGTGTGAGTGTGTGTCTTCGGCATTAGCATCATTCTTTGCATCATATCATCACATCATCTCGCATAGCATCACATCATACTTCATATCGCACCAATGACACGAATTGAATACGAAGTCGATCTTTTGAGAATGCTTTATAAAAGCGAAAATATGCTAAGGCACAAAGTATACAGCTTCATCAGCTCTGTTGCAAAAAGAAGGGATCCTTTGTCTTTACGAAGCGTGAATGTACTTACGAAGCATGGATATTCTTACGAAGCATGGATCTTTTTCTTTACGAAGCATAAAAAGAAGGGAAGGTGTTTTTTCGCCGAAGGCTCAAAAACGCGGTATGTACATAAAAGTTTCATGCATCGCAAAGAAGTGAATTATAAATAATTTATATAATAGATTCAAAGATATACATATTTAATATTACAGTCTTTCTACAACAAAGCTACATTGACCATCATAAAAATGTTTTTCAATAACAACTAGTCTTCCTTCAGGACCTTCTCCGCAACCTCATTCAGCAATTTATTGACGACTTCGTCAACAATAGATTCGGCTATATTGATGATCTCCAGTGCTTCCTTCGTCTCTGGGTCGGCCAGGGGGTCGAACGGTTCCGGTGGCGGAGATAATTCAGCTACAGTAAAAATTAATTAGTCCGAAGCTACAAAAACAAATATCGAAGCTAGATGTGCGAGCACCTAGAGTAGGGGTGAATAGGTGATCCTGTAAAAACTTGAAACTTAAACCCACAAAACTTGATTAAGAGTTAGTAGACTAAATAGCGAGCTCTTGTGAACACAAGTATCACAGAAAAGCAATCACAAAAGACACGCGAGTTATCCCGTGGTTCGACAAGTACAACACTTGTCTACCTCCACGTTGTGGCGTCCCAATGGACGAGGGTTGCACTCAACCCCTTTCAAGCGGTCCAAAGACCCACTTGAATACCACGGTGTTTCTCTTTGTTTCACTATATCCCGTTCACGAGGAATCTCCACAACTTGGAGCCTCTCGCTCTTACAATTTGATGATCACAAAGAAGCATGGAAGTAAGGGTGGGAAAAGCAACACACACAAGACTCAAAGCAAGAGCACAAACACGCACACTAGCCAACAACTTGAGCTCAAAGTTCACACACGGAGTTCTCGACTCAGAAGGAGCTCAAATTGCTATCACAACGAATCAAATGCGCTAGAATGGAGTCTTGGTGCTTAGGGATGATCAAAGAATGCTTGGTGTACTCCTCCATGCGCCTAGGGGTCCCTTTTATAGCCCTAAGGCAGCTAGGAGCCGTTGGAAGCAATCCAGGAAGGCAATTCTTGCCTTCTGTCGGGAGGCACACCGGATAGTCCGGTGCACCACCGGACACCCACTATTCACTGTCCGGTGCAGATTGCTTTCACAAATTGGCGCAGCCGACCGTTGAAGATTTGGAGCCGTTGGCGCACCGGACACTGTCCGGTGCACACCGGACAGTCCGGTGCCCCCATCCGACCGTTGGCTCGGCCACGCGTTACGCGTGGATTGCTCGGCCGTATGTTGGCGCAGTCGACCGTTGGCTCACCGGACAGTCCGGTGCCTCATCGGACAGTCCGGTGATTTATACCCGTACGCCGCCATCGAGACCCGAGAGCAGGCTGTTCACTGGGACTGGTCCTGGCGCACCGGACACTGTCCGGTGCACCATCAGACAGTCTGGTGCACCCAGACCGAGGAGCCTTTTGGCTGAACACAGCCAACTTATCTCCAAAGTGATTTCTCCTGTTTCTAGTACTTAGACACAATACATTAGTCTTCAAAACAATGGACTAAGTCTAGAAACATACCTTTAATCTTGATTTGCACTTCCTGAGTCTTTGGCACAAATATTACTCAAAGCATTTTTGTGTGGAGCACTTAATCACCAAATCTTATAGAAATGGCCCAAGGGCACATTTCCCTTTCAATCTCCCCCTTTTTGGTGATTTATGCCAACACAACAAAAAGCAACTAAAGAAGTGCATCATCAATGCAAATGAAAACAAAAATTTGTTTTTGATTCAAATTTGCCATATTTGGATCATTCTTTGCCACCACTTGGTTTGTTTTTGCAAATCAAACTCAAATTCCTCTCTAAATCAAATTCACTTGTTGAGGCATAGAGAGAGGTATTCCAAGAGAAATTGATCAAGGATTAAAAAACTCCCCCTTTTTCCCATAATCAAACATTCTCCCCACAAGAGTTCAAAAACTCCCCCTTTTTCCCATAATCAAACATTCTCCCCACAAGAGACCAACTTTTGACAATAAGAGACAATAAGAGTGTTTTGACAAAACAAAAGCTCTAACTCTACTATTTTCAAAATTCTCAAGTGGTAGCTGATCCATTTCTTGCTTTGGCCTTAATTTCTCCCCCTTTGGCATTAAGCACCAAAACGGGATCATTATTGGCCCTTAAACCTTATTGCCTCACCAAAATCTTCAATTAAGAGTAAAAAGGCAATAAGAGCACGGAGATGAACTTGGAGTAAATTACCCTCTCATCGGAGTGCAGTGGAAGTCTTGCATGGTCCAAGTTCACCTTTTCCCTTTCAAACCTCCTTTGAGACTAATTTAAAAAAACTCAAGCACACGGTTAGTCTCAAAGGGTCAAGTTGTAGCATTGCTCCCCCTAAGTATATGCATCATTAACACATGGACTTGTGAGGTCTGGGGATCCCTTGCACAACTTGAGCACCATAAAGAAGCAATAAAATGCATAATGGAACATGATCAAAGGCATAAAACACATGTATGCTCTATATCAATCCAAGTTACGCGAATCTAAGACATTTAGCTCACTACGTAGCCTGCAAAAGGTCTTCTCATCTAAAGGCTTGGTAAAGATATCAGCTAGCTGGTTCTCGGTGCTAACATAAAACACTTCGATATCTCCCTTTTACTAGTGGTCTCTCAAAAAGTGATGTCGGATGTCTATGTGCGTTGTGCGGCTGTGTTCAACAGGATTGTCCGCCAAGCGGATTGCACTCTCGTTGTCACATAGGAGTGGGACTTTGCTCAAATTGTAGCCAAAGTCCCGGAGGGTTTGCCTCATCTAAAGTAGTTGCGCGCAACACTGACCTGCGGCAACGTACTCGGCCCCAGCGGTGGATAGGGCAACGGAGGTTTGTTTCTTAGAACTCCAGGACACCAGGGATCTTCCTAGGAATTGGTACGTCCCTGATGTACTCTTCCTATCGACCTTACATCCAGCATAGTCGGAGTCTGAGTATCCAATTAAGTCAAAGGTAGACCCCTTTGGATACTAGATCCCGAAGCAAGGCGTAGCAACTAAATATCTAAGAATTCGCTTAACAGCCACAAGGTGACACTCCCTTGGGTCGGATTGAAATCTAGCACACATGCATACGCTAAGCATAATATCCGGTCTACTAGCACATAAATAATGTAAAGACCCTATCATAGACTGGTATGCCTTTTGATCAACAGACTTACCTCCTTTGTTGAGGTCGACATGTCCGTCGGTTCCCATTGGTGTCTTTGCGGGCTTGGCGTCCTTCATCCCAAACCGCTTGAGTAAGTCTTGTGTGTACTTTGTTTGAGAGATGAAAGTGCCGTCCTTGAGTTGCTTCACTTGGAACCCAAGGAAGTAGTTCAACTCGCCCATCATCGACATCTCAAATTTTTGAGTCATCACCCTGCTAAACTCTTCACAAGAATTTTGGTTAGTAGAACCAAATATTATGTCATCGACATAAATTTGGCACACAAATAGATCACCATCACAAGTATTAGTAAAAAGAGTTGGACCGGCTTTCCCAACCTTGAAAGCATTAGCAATTAAAAAGTCTCTAAGGCATTCATACCATGCTCTTGGGGCTTGCTTAAGTCCATAGAGCGCCTTAGAGAGCTTACACACGTGGTCGGGGTACCGTTCATCCTCAAAGCCAGGGGGTTGCTCTACATACACCTCCTCCTTGATTGGCCCATTGAGGAAAGCGCTCTTCACGTCCATTTGGAACAACCTGAAAGAATGGTGAGCGGCATAGGCTAACAAAATACGAATCGACTCTAGCCTAGCCACAGGAGCAAAAGTCTCCTCAAAGTCCAAACCTGCGACTTGGGCATAACCTTTTGCCACAAGTCGAGCTTGTTCCTTGTCACCACCTCGTGCTCGTCCTGTTTGTTGCGGAACACCCACTTGGTTCCCACAACGTTTTGCTTGGGACGTGGCACCAGTGTCCAAACTTCATTTCGCTTGAAGTTATTGAGCTCTTCCTGCATGGCCAGCACCCAGTCCGGATCTAGCAAGGCATCTTCTACCCTGAAAGGCTCAATAGAAGAGACAAAAGAGTAATGCTAACAAAAATTAGCTAATCTAGAGCGAGTAGTTACTCCCTTGCTAATATCACCCAATATCTGGTCGACGGGATGATTCCTTTGAATCATCGCTCGAACATGAGTTGGAGGGGCCCGTGATACTTCTTCCTCCTCATCTTCGACATCCTGTGCTCCCCCTTGATCACACGCCTCTTCTTGAGGGACCTTTTCATCATCTTGAGTTGGGGGGGTGCACCGTCGTTGAGGAAGAAGGTTGATCTTGCACTTGGTGTTCCTGTGGTCGCACATTTCCAATCGCCATGGTATGAATAGCGTCCGTTGGAACATCATCCTCATCTACATCATCAAGATCAACTTGCTCTCTTGGAGAGCCATTAGTCTCATCAAATACAACGTTGCTAGAGACTTCAACCAAACCCGATGATTTGTTGAAGACTCTATACGCCTTTGTATTTGAGTCATAACCTAACAAAAACCCTTCTACAACTTTGGGAGCAAATTTTGAATTTCTACCTTTCTTCACCAGAATGTAGCATTTACTCCCAAAAACTTGAAAATAAGAAACGTTGGGTTTGTTACTGGTTAGAAGCTCGTACGACGTCTTCTTGAGGAGGCGATGGAGGTAGACCCAGTTTATGGGGTGGCAGGCTGTGTTCACAGCTTCCGACTAAAACAGCTCGAGCGTCTTGAATTCTCCAAGCATCGTCCTCACCATGTCTATAAGTGTCCTGTTCTTCCTCTCTACCACACCGTTTTGTTGTGGTGTGTAGGGAGCGGAGAACTCGTGCTTGATTCCTTCCTCCTCAAGAAACTCCTCCACTTGCAAGTTCTTGAACTCGGACCTGTTGTCGCTTCTAATCTTTTTCACCTTGAGCTCAAACTCGTTTTGAGCTCGCCTTAGAAAGCGCTTGAGGGTCCCTTGGGTTTCTGATTTATCCTGCAAAAAGAATACCCAAGTGAAGCGGGAAAAATCATCAACAACAACAAGACCATACTTACTTCCCCTGATGCTAAGGTAGGCGACGGGTCCGAAGAGGTCCATATGCAGTAGCTCCAGAGGTCTTGATGTAGTCATCACATTCTTGTTGTGATGAGCGCTTCCCACCTGTTTACCTGCTTGACAAGCTGCACAAGGTCTATCTTTTTCGAAATACACATTTGTTAGACCAGGGGCGTTAGGGCACGCGTGCACGAAGCGGTATCCCGCGGTCCGGGCCGTGCGATCTGAATCAGACGGAGGGGGTCCGAGCCGTTCGATCTGAATCGGATGAAGGGGGGTCTGAGCCGTTCGATCTGAATCGGACGGAGGGGGTCCGAGCCATTCGATCTGAATCGGACGGAGGGGGTTCAAACCAGGGGGAAACAAACGGCTGCGGGCGGCATCGCTCCTCTCCGCGGCAGTGAGGTCGCTAGAGTTGAGGCTGGCGCGAGCTAGGGTGGCTCTGGGGTCGCCGGAGTTGGGCAGAGAGGGAGAGGGCACCACGGCGAACTCAACAACGGGGAAGAGGCCATAAATCCACAGGCAGAGATGGGAGCCCTTTGACTTGTTAAGTTCTTGGCTTCCCTTTGAAAGCCAAGCCCATCCTTAATTGAGGGATGTCTACCTACCGTGTAGGCATCCCTTGCCAATTTTAGTTTATCAAAAACATTTTTGCTAGTCTTAAGTTGGGCATTAAGACTAGCTACTTCATCATTTAATTTAGAAATAGAAATTAAATGTTCACTACAAGTATCAACATTAAAATCTTTACACCTAGTGCAAATCACAACATGCTCAACACAAGGACTAGATTTATTTGCTACTCCTAGCTTAGCATTTAAATCATCATTAATACTTCTTAAGCTAGCCAAAGTCTCATGACAAGTAGATAATTCATATGAAAGCATTTCATTCCTTTTAACTTCTAAAGCAAGAGACTTTTGCACACTTACAAATTTATCATGCTCTTCATATAAAAGATCCTCTTGCTTTTCTAAAAGTTTATCCTTTTCATTTAGAGCATCAATTAATTCATTGATCTTTTCTACTTTTGCTCTATCTAATCCTTTAAACAAGCTAGTGTAATCAATTTCATCATCACTAGATTCCTCATCACTAGAAGTAGAGTACTTAGGAGTTTCTCTAGTGATTACCTTCTTTTCCTTTGCCATTAGACAAGTATGGTGCTCGTTGGGGAAGAGCGACGACTTGTTGAAGGCCGAGGCGGCGAGTCCTTCGTCGTCGGAGTCGGACGACGAACAATCTGAGTCCCACTCTTTGCTGAGGTGTGCCTCGCCCTTCGCCTTCTTGTAGGCCTTCTTCTTTTCCCTCTTCCCGCCTTTCTCTTGTTCCTGGTCATTAGTGTTGTTGGGACAATTTGTTATAAAATGACCATACTTACCACATTTAAAGCAGGAGCGTTTCCCCTTCGCTTTGCTTTTGTTGGGATGCTCCTTTCTTCCTTTTAGCGCTGTCTTGAAGCGCTTGATGATGAGGGCCATTTCTTCCTCGTTAAGCCCGGCCGCCTCAACTTGCGCCACCTTGCTAGGTAGTGCCTCCCTGCTACTTGTTGCTTTGAGAGCAACAATTTGAGGCTCGTGGATCGGCATTGGGCCATTTAGCGCCTCATCAACATATCTCGCCTCCTTGATCATCATTCGCCCGCTTACAAACTTCCCAAGTATTTCCTCGGGCGTCATCTTGGTATACCTAGGATTTTCACGAATAGAGTTTACAAGATGAGGATCAAGGACAGGGAAGGACCTTAGCATAAGCCAGACGATGTCGTGGTCCGTCCATCTCGTGCTTCCATAGCTCCTTATTTTGTTGATCAAGGTCTTGAGCCTGTTGTACGTTTGGGTTGGCTCCTCCCCCTGATCATTGCGAACCTTCCCAGTTCACCCTCCACCAACTCCATCTTGGTGAGCATGGTGACATCATTTCCCTCATGCGAGATCCTGAGGGTGTCCCAAATCTGCTTGGCGTTATCCAAGCCGCTCACCTTATGGTACTCTTCCCTGCACAAGGATGCTAATAGAACAGTGGTAGCTTGCGCATTTTTGTGAATTTGTTCATTGATAAACATGGGATTATCCGAACTATCAAAATGCATTCCATTCTCTACTGTCTCCCATATACTTGGATGAAGAGAGAACAAGTGACTACGCATTTTGTGACTCCAAAATCCGTAGTCCTCTCCATCAAAGTGTGGAGGTTTACCAAGAGGAATGGAAAGCAAATGAGCATTCGAATTATGCGGAATACGAGAATAATCAAAAGAAAAGTTTGAGTTGACCGTTTTCTTTTTCTCATTGTAGTCGTCGTCGTCTCTTTGGGAAGAAGAAGACTCGTCGCTGTCGTAGTAGACTATCTTCTTGATGCGCCTCTTCTTCTTCCCGTCTTTCTTTTTGTGACTCGAGCCAGAGTCGGTGGGCTTATCGTCTCTTGGCTTGTTGAAGGTGGACTCCTTCTCCTTATCGTTGACCACCATCCCCTTTCCCTTAGGATCCATCTCTTCGGGCGATTAGTCCCTTTCGTGAAGAGAACGACTCTGATACCAATTGAGAGCACCTAGAGGGTGGGGGGTGAATAGGTGATCCTGTAAAAACTTGAAACTTAAAGCCACAAAACTTGATTAAGAGTTAGTAGACTAAATAGCGAGCTCTTGTGAACACAAGTATCACAGAAAAGCAATCACAAAAGACACGCGAGTTATCCCGTGGTTCGACAAGTACAACACTTGTCTACCTCCATGTTGTGGCGTCCCAATGGACGAGGGTTGCACTCAACCCCTTTCAAGCGGTCCAAAGACCCACTTGAATACCACGGTGTTTCTCTTTGTTTCACTATATCCCGTTCACGAGGAATCTCCACAACTTGGAGCCTCTCGCTCTTACAATTTGATGATCACAAAGAAGCACGAAAGTAAGGGTGGGAAAAGCAACACACACACAAGACTCAAAGCAAGAGCACAAACACGCACACTACCCAACAACTTGAGCTCAAAGTTCACACACGGAGTTCTCAACTCAGAAGGAGCTCAAATTGCTATCACAACGAATCAGATGCGCTAGAATGGAGCCTTGGTGCTTAGGGATGATCAAAGAATGCTTGGTGTACTCCTCCATGCGCCTAGGGGTCCCTTTTATAGCCCCAAGGCAGCTAGGAGTCGTTGGAAGCAATCCAGGAAGGCAATTCTTGCCTTCTGTCGGGAGGCGCACCGGACAGTACGGTGCACCACCGGACACCCACTGTTCACTGTCCGGTGCAGATTGCTTTTCCAAATTGGCGCAGCCGACCGTTGAAGATTTGGAGCCGTTGGCGCACCGGACACTGTCCGGTGCACACCGGACAGTCCAGTGCCCCCATCCGACCGTTGGCTCGGCCACGCGTCACACGCGGATTGCGCGGCCGACCGTTGGCGCAGTCGACCGTTGGCTCACCGGACATTCCAGTGCCTCACCGGACAGTCCGGTGAATTTTAGTCGTACGCTGTTGACTGTTTCCCGAGAGCGGCGACTTCGCCGCAGACGACTCACCGGATAGTCCGATGATTTATAGCCGTACGCCGCCATCGAGACCCGAGAGTAGGCTGTTCACCGGGACTGGTCCTAGCGCACCGGACACTGTCCGGTGCACCACCGGACAGTCCGGTGCACCCAGACCGAGCAGCCTTTTGGGTGAACACAACCAATTTATCTCCAAAGTGATTTCTCCTGTTTCTAGCACTTAGACACAATACATTAGTCATCAAAACAATGGACTAAGTCTAGAAACATACCTTTAATCTTGATTTGCACTTCCTGAGTCTTTGGCACAAATATTACTCAAAGCATTTTTGTGTGGAGCACTTAATCACCAAAATCTTATAGAAATGGTCCAAGGGCATATTTCCCTTTCAAGATGCCGCAAAGCAATACCTATGCGTCTCTCGCGCTCTACAGCTTCTTCAGCCTATTTTGCTTGTACTCGGGCGTCATGGATGTCTTTCTCACTTTTCTTCATGATTTCGTGAGCCATCTCTTGGCCACCATTTACCCAGATGTCGCTGTAAAATTTCCCACCCATTAAGCTTGCTTCAGCTGAGGGATCCTTTGTGTCATCCACGGAGAAGGCAGCTTCGGCCTGGGCCAGGGTCTTGACATGGTCGCATCCCGCCTTCTCTTGGATGGCTGAAATTCCCCTTGCACCGGAGAATGCACAGACATCCCCGTGATCACTTAAAATCTCTTCAAAAGCTTTGGCTTCTCCACTTATCCATTCGATAACACCTTCAGGGTCACCTCGTATGAAGTTATCTTCGTTAGAATAAGCGCCCACATTGGCGAAGCTAGCCTTTATTTTCTCCATGCAGCCCAAAGATTTTTCAAAGCATCTTTCTTTGGATGCGCGAAGTTCTTCAAATGTTTTTTCTAAATAGTTTCTCCAATATTCATTAATATCTCGGTTAGCTTCTGCGAGACCGCACTTTTCTTTGGCTTCGGCCAATTGTTTCCGAAGGTCTTCGATCTCATTCTTTTGAATCTCATCTTGAGCCTTGAAACTAGCTTCATCTTCTTTCACTTTATTTAACAATGAAATCAAGATCTTGTCTTTTTCAAGACATTCGTTCCTTAGTTTGATTACCTCTGAACGAAGGTTGTTCAGAGCCATCATATATCCTTTATCTTCAATGTCTTTCTGGGCCCTTAGCGCATTGCTAAGAATTAGGCCCTGCAAATGGGGGAAATATTAAGTATGTCAAGTAAAATACCCCATTTTTAAAGTTTAAATATAACTCTTATACCTTTATGCTATTATATGCCAAGCTGTCAGCAAGCTCATCCTTTGATAATATTGAAAGGCCATCTTCTAGCATCGGGAATCCGATGCTTTTACCTATCTCCCGGCAGACAGATATTTCTTTATTAACTGGGAGACAGTATAGAAAATCTTCTTCCCCACTGCCATTAAACACTAATGCCCCCTTCGGGTATTTAAATTTTTGGGCATAGTATAGTGCTTCTAGCTTTTCTTCCTGAGAAAGTCTCTTCCCAGAAGCATGACGACTGATGTAATCAATGCTTTCCTTTGAAGCTTCGGTAGCAGCAGCTTCAACCTCTTCAGACGCAATTTCCTTTGCCGCTTTTTCTTCAACTACGACAGGCTCTGTCTCGGTGGGCTCTAAAGGCCCAACTTCGGTTTCAGCTTGAATTATTGCAGCCTCGACTTCTGCTTGCTTCGTTTCAGCTTCGGGTAGGGCTTTGGAAGCTTCGACAATTTTTCCTAAAGGAGCAGGACTCAAGGATTTTGTTGTTTCTAGTACAACATCTAACACGTTTGCCATCCTTCTCCTGTTAGGAGTTGCGGCAGAACCGTTTTGCGCTTTTGGCACTGTTATCTCTGTTGACGGACTCAAAATCTCTGGCATTTTTGTTATTTTTTCAAATTTTGACCCTTCAGCCTTATTCTTATCAGCCTTCGTCTCAACCAACTTAACTGAAGGTAACTTCGGCTTTACAACTGACTCTTCAGTGCTCTGCGCAATCAGAGCAGTCACTCTTGTTTTAGCAGCTAAAGAGGCTTCCTCGCCAAACTCAGGCACCACGGCCGGTTCAATGTAACATGGCCGGTGGGTAAGAACCTTCATCTTTTTGCCCTTCGGCATAGGCTCAACTAGGGCGGACGAAGCAGCAGCCTTTCTTTTTTCCCCTGTCCTGCAGCGGGTAGCGGTAATTAGGGTAGACAAAGCCAATGGTGTCAAAAACTCTGTTCATTCTCTTTTTTCCTCGACATCCGAAAGCTGCAGACAGCGCATTATCTTCTACCTTGGAATATGCTCAAAGCAGTTCATCACTTGTAGCTTCGATACATTTCAGCCAATCGTCGTTTGGTTCATCGAACTTATCCCCAAACCTAAATGTATACTTCAGCCGGACCAAATCACCTTCGCTAGAGTTACTGATGGTCTCCTTCGGCATTTCCCAGCTTTCTGCAAGTGGCCACACTCTGAATGCTATATGCTCTTGAACTAAATCTCTTGTGCCGATGAAGGAGCAGACATTACTGAAGGCCTTATGACACGCTTCGGCAGCGTCATCAATTTCGACCTTCGGCCTTTGGAGGCCAAAGCAAGACCAAATGGGACACATAAGGACTTCCTTAATATCTTCCCTCGCTAAAAAATCATTCTTCACATAGAACCATTCTTCCATCCAAGCCCCGGGCCATCTCTTCCGAAATGTTGGCACTGGGTGGCTTGCGTTGGGGCGAGCGATAAATCCATAACAACCAAAGTTGTTGTGGTACTGTTCTTTACCCGTGGCCTTCGTCTCATATAGTAGTTCGTGCATACTACAGAAGCACTTCACACTTGGCTCTTGCCCTTGGCTCCTTACTGCCCAGACAAAAATCCCCATCCTTATTATGGCTTCGGGGGTGATCTGATGAAGGAAGATTTGGTACGTCTTCAACACTTCAACTACAAACTTACTCAAAGGAAACCGAAGCCCAGCCTTGAAGAAGCTTTGGAAAATCAACTTCGTTCTTCTCAGGAGCAGGGACGTTGTTGTCGCCGCCAGCCCTAAATTAATAGACATATCCAGAAAGTACCTTCCTCTCATATTTTCAAGATGACTATGTTTGATGGTTGATTTTCCGAAGATTGAATGACTTGGCCTCCAGGGCTGATCCTTAGAATCTTCGTCCCCACTTTCTACATCATAGCTATCGCTGTCATCAGTATCTTTAGATAAGCCTTCCAATATCTCTTTAGTAATCTTCTATGTATTTGTTTTTGCTATCGACTCCACAAATCCAGCAATATAAGGATCGACAGTCTTCTTCTCCTCAAATAGCTTCTCCTCCTCAGTCGGCTTCGTCTCAGCAGCAACCTTCTTGCCTTGAGACATTTTTTCTTCAGACACGGAGAAAACGCGTCTTTTAAACTGAAGCTCAGAGAACTTGAAAAACTATCAAGTGCTAGTGAGCAAGAGCTATAAAATTGAGAAAATAAGGCAAATGGCACAAGCAGTGTATCAAAATGTAGCTGGTGTTAGTTCTTATTTATACGATCAGCGCGCTACAAATTGGAGGGCCCCGTCCGTCATTGACTGTTGCTATTCTAGAAAAGGGAAGGTGTTTTTTTGGACCTTCGGCTTAAGGCATTCGTCCATGTCGCAGTCTGAATTCGTTATCTTAACAAATTAATACTGCGAGGGGCTACTATTGGGGGCCTTCGTCTTTCGAAGGTCCTAAAAAACATGATTAACAATGTTTTCCCAAGTGTAATATATGTACAGGAGCCTTCGGAATCGGAATGAAGCTGTCCACAATATGAAAAGCACGGTTGGGATGAAGGTCATAACCAGTTCCAAAGCTATGCGCAAGGAAGCTTCGGCTTAGTAGGAGAAAAGGAACCGACTTAAAGAGGAAAAGGCTTTTTAGTCTTCGATAGATTGTCCTAATGTCAATAGTAAACATGAAGGGCATGAATGTAATTTTGCATAGACTTCGCCCTGTGCCTATAAATAGATGAACAGTACCCCCATACTGTTCACGCTGACTTGTATTCATTTGTGCGTCACACTTGTACTTTTGTCTTCCATCAAGCCGAAGGTACATTTATAATTCAATATTGTTTCTGTCTTTCCATAATAATATAATGATAATGAATTAATAATGTTATATTATTGCTTATGTTATCTTCTACATTCTGTATGCTTCTTCTTCTATTATCATATACTGTGGTGATGAAGGTATGTCCTTCGTAACCTTCGTCTGAAGATCATTATACCCTAAGGGGAATAATGTTTCGAAGGACGAAGGGCATTGATATTTAACATTTTTGTGTTGCCTTGTTCTTAACTCATAGCATTTGAGAACAAGTCTCCAACAAGAACAATTCTACAATGACAACCCATTTTGAGAAAACCATATATGATCAAGTCAGCCCATTAACCGGTTCCATTTAGAGCGACAGCTTTACTGGACTTCAGGTACTACTAGCACCTATTCAGAAATAATAAATTAGAAGATAACATTAACGAACTTATTTCACAGGTACTATTAGAAAGGAATTCATTTCTATATCTACAATCTTGTTCAGACTAACACAAAAAAAGAGATGAACACGCAAAAACATATGTTATTTATACCAAGAAAATATAATTTAATTTATATCAAAGCCATGTCACGTGGGTAACAGTAACCCAAAGAAGAAAAAAGAAAGAAAGGGAGAAGACAAAGCCACAAACTCGGAAGAATTCTCCTAGAAATCGACCAAACCTAGAAAGCCAATGGTAAATCAGTGCCAGATCATCATCACAACACTCAGATCCTAAAGTGCATGCGCCAAGAAAGGAATGGCTACTCCAACTGAACCAGCACATATCCGCTTCGTGCACGTGAATTAAACTTCATGATGATTCTGAAGAATGAAGGACTAGATATTTGCTAAAGTGCATGCACCATCTATGCTCATGATGAATCTAACCAGAATAAAGACTTGTTGTTGCGCCACCTATCTATCTTTTAGTTTGGAAAGAAATCATCGAGAAGGTGTTGCGCCACCTAAATAAGGAATGAGGATCAAGGAGATGGCATGGCTGATTGGGCGCCTATTCCCTGCCTTGTGGGCGGGAGATTGATTGGCTGATTGGGCGCCTAATTTTCTGCCTTGTGGGGAGGCTGGGCGCCCATCTCCTCCTCCCTATTTAGCCAGGGGTTGCGCCCCTCCTAGAGTTGGGTTTTCTTTTATAAGTTTAGCGATCATGCAAACATTTGTACTGCAGTTATGCTCAACGACCACATGTGTACAACCATTGTGAACCCCAATTCGTGAGTGATTGATATTCAGTTTTGCCTACATCTTGTTCTTGCTTGTTTCTTCGATTGCTCATAGGACTAGAACTTCGTGATTAGGTTGATCTTGTCACCAGCATGGTCAATAACCATTTGGAATTGGTTCTACGATTGCAAGGTGCCACGACCTGTTTGTTCGTAGTCGGATCACGAGGGTCACCTCCTCCACCAATCGAAATTAACTACCTCACGAAAGATCGGGCACTCTAGCTCTATAAAGTGGTATCAGATTTTCAGGTTACTCGGTGAGTTTGATAAATTTTTTATTCCTTGGTTTGAGAGTTGTTCATCGTCCTATAGTCCACATAAACTGCAACAAAATAAATCCCTACCCAAACCTCTTGTGCCGTGCATTCTATTTCAGTATTTTGTTTTGTTCAGTTTGTGTTCCGTTAGTGTTCGTGTTGCTCATTCCTTCTAGTCACCTGCCCCCCACGCCATAGTTTTCTTCATAGAAAATCTAGTTCCTTGTTTTGGTAGCAGCTTTTTCTTTCCTGTTTCGCATTGGGCAGTTGCTTTCGCATAATTTTTCTTCCTTTTGTCTGAACATGACAATCCTTCTGAGAAAACAAAAAAAAGAAGAAGAAAAAAAGAAACAAAAAATAGAAAAAATCAGAACCAAAAAAAGAAAGGGATTCATAGTTTTTGGGAAGTGCTATTTGGAGATTTTGCTGTTGATCTGCGGCAACCTTGCAAAGGAAAGAACCAGACATGTCCAAAAAAAGGAACGCCATCACACGTCAAGGAAAGTGCATAATCAAATCCGACTTTCCTTATTCCAGAGAGAGAGAGAGATAGAATCCGTTTTTAAATTGAGACTAGCTTTTGCATACTACTCGAACTTGGGCTGTTCACTTTGCGTTTTCTTTTTTTTTGCTTGCTCCATATGGCACACAGCAAGTGAACGCTTGAGTACCCTTGTGAGGAGCTATGAGTGGTCATCTAGCGTCTCTCCTAGTACTTTGTGTGAGATTATTTTGTTGCTTGCACTAAGTCCCACTAATCTTTGTTAGATCCTTTGATACATTTCTGCCTTGTTAGACTAGCAACATTGTTACACATTTTGAACACTTATTGAGCTTTACATTTGTTGAATCATTTGTGCTAATCCTTGTTCTAAAGTGCAGCCTTCCTACATCTCCACAAACATCTACATCATGCAAGTTGTCCTCTGACAATCGCTCTATCCAAGCTTCATGGTTGCACCGCTGGTTGCAGGTCATCCCTATTGGCTAGGTAAGAAACGACTCTTAGTTTGGGTGCCCTGTTCCACAACCCATTCCACTAGCTATAGGACAAACTATTTTGTTCGTTGTTCTCTTATCTTTGCACTAACAATGACAAGATCATTGAGGGATCACCATGATAAGAACGCCATGCCATAGTCCCCTCGTACCAAGGGCATCATACAACATTTTGAGCAACAAATGCGCCTGCACCTTGATGGCCTCGCTGAAGACATTCACGTCACCAACGAGCGCTTTGGTCCACTTGAAACAAAACAAATTGAAGCCAGTACGACTCTCCAGGAATTACAAATAGCCCAAGCCACCACCACCACCCTCGACTCCATCATGACACGACTAGAGGAGTTGTCCCAGTAGCTTGGTGCGCTATAGGGTGACACTGATTATGGTGGCAACACCGAGTATGACGATCAGCCCCATCATCGCCGGTACGTACCTCGTCGTGCGGTACATAACCAGGATGATTTTTCCTCTAAGATTAAACTCATTATACCTAAATTCAATGGTACAAATAATCCTGACGCATATCTTGAGTGGGAACTTACTGTTGATCAAAAGTTTGCATGTCAAGCTTTTCCTGCAAACCATCAAGTTAGAGCTGCTACTAGTGAGTTTACCCATTTTGCTTCCATTTCACTATAGGAAACACCTAAATTTTCGTGGGCCAAAAACCCACGAAAATAAGCTTAAACCGACGAAAATCCGCTATTTTCGTCGGCAAGCCGCCGAAAATAAGTTTGACGAAAATAGGCAACTATTTTAGTCGGTACCGACGACAACGACCTATTTTCGTTGGCTTCCCCAAGGCCGATGAAAATAGGTGGTCGGCTGACTATTTTCGTCGGCCTCGGTGGCCGACGAAAATAAGAACGATTTTCGTCGGCCCCGGTGGCCGACGAAAATAGCTGGCGGCCTGCATGTATTTTCGTCGGCCTCCAACCAGGCCGACGAAAATTCATGATACCCCACAAAACAGATTTTTCTGCACCTTTTAATTGACAGCAAAATACACAATTCACAATATCACATATACAGATTCACAAGCACAATACACAATTCACAAAACACACTCACATATACATAAATAGTCCATAGTCCATTCAAATAAGTCCATAAGTCCATAGTCCATTCAAATACACAATTCAAAAAACACACTCACTCCGGCGGGCTGTGGGAGTTTTGGCCACTCCCTCCTCCGCCACCAGGAAGGTGGCCACTCCCTCCAGAACCATGGACGAGGAAGTCTTGGACGTTGCCAGCACCCTCCGATCCATGAGCATGTGACGCTGAACCCTGCAATTCATCAATCATTCAAATAAGGCTGTGTTTTGCTATCCCTATACCTATACATTGCTATGTTTGGTCACTATTTGCATAAAACTAAACATGGAACGTTACCTGTGATCCATGGTGATGAGGAGGCTGTGCATGCATCCACGGGTACTGTTGTGCTGGCCACCCCTGAGGTGGTGGCACCCACCCCCTCGGTGGCGGTGCCATCCACGCTTGAAATGGCTGAGAGCCCGCCGGTGGCTGGGAGTCCGGTGGCACACATCCTGGGACTGGCTGCGATCCTTGGGGTGGTGGAGGCGTCCAAGTGCCTGGAGGTGCCTGCGTCCACCCAACACCGGTCCACTGTGGCTGCGACGCTGGAGCTTGTCCTGGCCACTGTCCCCATCCTTGTGCCTGCGAGCCATTTTTGATAATAAAAAAAGAGTTGCTATGGAATTGAAGTGTTCAGATAGTGTTACCTGGGGAGGGCAAAAAGCGGGCAAGTTCATATCAGGGCCGAGTCGAGTAGTCATTTCCTGCAAATGGATGAAATGTTAGAATCGCAACATTATACTTTGAATTCAATGACGACACGTGATGAGATAGACGAATTACCTGAAAATAAGAAGCCATATACTGCGTCAGCTGTCCGACCTGCTCCTGCGCTGCTCGAGCCTGCTCTTGTGCTGCTCGAGCCTGCTCCTATGCTGCCCGAGTCTCCTCCTCCAGCTGAGCCTCTCGAGCAGACCTGTAGGAGCGAGAACTCCCTCCCGAAGACGATGCCTTCCCTTGACCTATTGTCCTGTTATACTCCACAACGCCGGTGCCAAAGGCAAACCTGCATGATACACATAGTTGAGCCATTAAGTGGACACATTCTTGTTAATGAAATTGTCGAATCAAACACAAACACCTCACCTGCCATGCTTTCTACCCCCACCACTGTGGTACAACGCCGAGGCATCTAAGTCTGAATGCATCCAGTCGAAGTCAGGCCCATGGCGTTGAGTCATTTCCTCCCCATATGCATTATGCAAAGAAAGTTAGAGTTGGAGTTAGACACAAAACATGCAATTTAATTCGTAAATACAAACTTGTTTACCATTTTATCCCTTGCTGCCTCACTGCATAGCATACCAGGGTTCGCCAGATCAGGGCCACGGTGACCATGGACGTAAACCTCCATAAAACTTGGAGCAACTCCACTTTCAGCTTCCTGCATGAAAAAGAAGAGTTAAACCATAGAATTTTCATAGATGTAACATACAAGTTTGATTTATATACTTACCATGCGGTGTGCGGTACCAAGGTGTCCATCGGCGTCGTACCTGTTCCCCGGTCCTTCAGTGCCACGGTTGGCACGGTGCTTCTGGGACTCTGCAATCCACTCAGGCGACGCCCATCTTTTAGCCAACCACCTCCAGGCTTCCATGTCCTTCGCAAGCCAATCCACAACGCTCTCCAGGTACTGCTCCTCTATGAGGTAGATCTCATTGGCCCCTAATGATTTGCTCATTTTCTGCCCCTTTATCTTTTTGTAGTAGTAGTTGACGGCCGCGATGCGAGCATTGTACATGGCATCCTTGATGATCTTATCAGCGCACTTCCGAAAGTGCCTCTTCACACGTGCCCACTGAGCCTGATCCTCCTCGATCTCATTCGACAATTGGAACCTCCCCTACATATCAACGGAGAAGTTAAGTTATAGTAAGATTAGGAGAAGCAATAATTCAGTGAATTGCTTATATACGAAAGTAAACTCACCTAGAACTCGTCCCACACAGCCACCTGACAAGTCCTTCGTTTTTGTTCTGAACTTCCCCCTCCGCTACTGCTTTCCCCTGGCTCCCCTGGTTGGACATAGTCCTTCAGACCCTAGTCGGCCCACTACATAGCCGCGAACCTCTCGCCATTGAGCTCCACCATGCCAGGGTAGTAGAAGCGACAGAGGCTACCCAACACCGCGTTCACCTTGGGACGTCTGCCTGTACCGTCCCAAGTCAAGTCTTCCCATGACCTACAAACATTAATAACACAAGTAAACCAGTGCAATCACGTTCACATTAAAAAATTAACACAACAGAAATAAGCCCCACCATTCTCCATGCGGCCGGATGAGCCTCCTCTCGGCAGGTCTCGGACCAAGCGCATTGCTCTTCTTTTACCTAAGTATATACAAGTAAATTCAATATGATGAAATGATTAAAAACTAATATGCATAACTAAGTTGAATCAACATTAATTAATAATACCTGAAGGACGTAGAACCATCCGACGCGTCGCCCGCGCCGCCTGCCCCCATAGGGTCAACCTCGTCCTCATCCTGTACATGAGCCTCCTGCTCACCCTCCTCACCCTACACATGAGCATCCTCCGCAGGAGCCTCCTGCTCACCCTCCTCCCCCTACACTTCGTCTAGACAGTCGAGAAGCTGCTGCTGCCTCAGTCGGCTCTGTGAGGTGCCCTGAAAAAGCCCACTGTCCGAGCTGTCCTCGCTGGCCGCGCTGCCCCCACTCCTCCTCGATCTCCTATGCTTGAACATGTTCAACTGTAGATAAATATGAAAATTAATGTCAAACCACAGTATATGAAAGAAATAATATGAAAATTAATAATGTGAAAATTGCAATACATAGCTTAATTGATTAATTGTAGATAACATACTAATCAAAAGTCATCCACATCCGATGATGCTTCTTTGGCTCGTTGTTTATTCATACGCTCTTGATTTCGTTGGATCCTTACTGATCTTCTAACGACGACAGGTCGTTTGTGCTTTGAGCTAGGTTCTTCAATTAAGTCGCTTGAATTGCTACAGAGATTTTCAAGGCCTTCTCCATTGGTCACATGGAATCTGTGAGCTATGTCTTGATTCGACGCCGCTTCTGGTTGAAAAACAGCATTATCGTTGTCCCTGCTCGTACTCACATAGTCAGCACTCTCTGGAGCGACGACTTGTGGGTTGACTTTGATTGCAACCCACCAAGCCCTAAGGCTTGGGTGAGGATATGGCAGGTAGTACACCTGTTTTGCCTGATTTGCAAGGACAACATCGCCCATACTGCTCGGAATCCTAGAGCTATGCTTCACCTCGACATTACCATACTTGTCGACACGAGTCCCACTATGAGCATCAAACCAGTCGCACTCGAAAAACACGACTTTAAGTTCGTTGGGGCCATCGAAAATCAACTCTACAATGTTTTGAAGAACACCGTAATAGTCCACTACTTTGTCATCGTCAACATATGAACTTGCCAACACACCACTATTGGTGGTGGCTGCCAATGGTTGACTCTTCTCCAATTTCATGGTTCGGAAGCGATATCCATTTACATCATAGCGAGTATAGTTCCTGACGGACACAGAGGTATGTGCCATTTGCTGCATGTCCGGGTGCACAGAGTTTTTGGAAACCTATACAATGAGAGATTAAGTATATGCATTACAAAGATTATGTATGGACAATGAGAGGACGACAATTACTAACATAATTATGAAACCACTGCACGAAGTTTGGGCCCCCTTTCAACCCATCACGTCGAAGATTTTCTAATTGGATGGCCGTAGGTTTACTAGTAGATTTCCAACATTCTTCATCAAACATGCTGGACATATTAGAAACATGGAGATTACACACTATAGAAATTATGAGATGAGAAAATGGACTTAACTATGAGGAAAACTTACTCGAACGCCTCCTGTGTGCTGTCAATATTGCTATACATATATAGCATTAGCGTGTTCAAATCTGATGCTTCAATGTGACGTACACTCCCTTTTCCAACTGCTTTACCCGGATTCGCAAAAATTTGAAGGGTGCTTTGGGGTGATTCATTTTCGACATGAAGTCGCACTGAAGGCGCAAACACATTGTTGCCTCGAGAAAAATACCTGGTTGAGAATTGAGACATCTCCTTAAGGGCAAAAGCCTCCGCAATACACCCTTCGACTCTAGCCTTGTTGCGAACAGTTGCCCTGAGCTTTTTCAATGCCCTTTCTATAGGATACATCCACCTAAATTGCACTGGTCCCCCTACCAAAGCTTCCCAAGCCAAATGCACAATTAGATGTTGCATCACATTGAAGAATCTTGGTGGGAAAACCTTTTCAAATTTACAAATAAGAATCGGAATTTCTTTCTCAAATTTCTGCATGAACCTCTTCGATACCGTCTTTGCGCATACTTCCCTATAGAAGTAACTCAGCTCTGCAAATATGCTCCAAAGCTCATCCTTAAAATAGCCTCGAAACATCACGGTCATCAGCCTCTCCATAATAATATGGTAGTCATGGCTTTTCAAACCGATCAATTTACCGGTCTTCAGATTGACTGCCCGTTTCAGATTTGCTGCATATTGATTTAGAAATTTCAGATTCTTCAACCACTTAAATATTTCTTTCCTTTCATCTGGCTTGAGGCAGTAATCAGCTCGTGGCCTACTCTCATGCCCTTTATCGCTTACTTTCAACTCAAGCATCGGCCTCTTACAAATTTCAGCCATGTCTTTTCTTGCCTTCATATTATCTTTCATTTTATCAGTCACATCGAAACATGTTCTTATGATGCTTTCAGCAATGTTACGCTCTTGGTGCATCAAGTCTATGTTGTGCGGCATGATCAAGGCTTTTGCATACGGAAGCTCCCATATTGATGAAATATGGATCCAGTTGTGGTCCTCCCCGTAGCCTTGGAACCTATCATTTTCTCCTTGCTTCAGACAAGCATGCCATGCCATTATCTGCGGTGCAGTTAGCCTCTTTGGTGGCCCATTTCTGATTTTGGCTCCACTTCTGAATGCAGTAAGCGAACTCCTGAAATCATGCTTGAATGGAGTCCAACGTTGTTGGGACCATGCTTCGTCGCCGAAGGTCCTGCAGGAAGAAACAGCTTCGGCTAAAGCTGCTTATACATGATGACCGAAGCTACCACTCATGAAGCTTCGGTGTTATAGCATGCCCGAAGACGAAGGATCGAACCGACTTAAAGATAGAATGACCTTTTAGCCCATAAGGGTCTGAGTCATTGTTGTAAACTTTTATAAGGGGCATGATTGTAATTTCTTACAGGCTGTGTCCTGTGTCTATAAATAGTGAACAGTATTCCTTTACTGTTCACGGATTCCTGTAATTGCAAACGCATTGCCCGGGAATTATTATCTGTCAAGGAGAAGGTACAAATGTACTTAAACTTTATGTTCTGACATTTTTATGTTCATATAATAAAATGTATGAATGATGTTACTTATTTCTGATACATCTATCTTTAATGTCTCATGTTTTATATATTATTTCATATTATTTTGTAAGGTTAATCACGAAGGTATGACCTTCGTGATATTTCACTCATGGTCTTCGTCCGAAGTTCATTAAATCCTTGGGGAAATAATGCTTCAGCGGACGAGGGGCATTAATATTTAACATTTTATGTTGCCTTGTTCTTAATTCATAGCATCTGAGGACAAGTCCCCAACAAACGTCGATGACCATCAAAGAATGACACTTTCCCACCATGCTTCAATCTGAATGCATCCATATCATTCATACATATGGGACAACACAACCAACCATGAACACACCATCCAGACCAATCTCCATACGCCAGCAGATCATGCACTGACCGCAAATAAGCAGCGCGCATGGTAAACTCCTTTTCAGTATGGCTGTCATAAGCCTTCACACCTCTCCACAATTGTTTCAGCTCTTCAATTAAAGGGCGAACAAACATATTCAGCTTTGGCCCTGGATGCTCGGGGCCTAGGATGACTAGTGCAAGGAACATGAACTCTTCTTTATTGACCAACTCAGGAGGAAGATTATATGGCACAATGAAGACAGACCAACTCAGGAGGAAGATTATATGGCACTGCTATTGAAAGGTGTGAATCTGTCCATCGATAGACCAAGCCGTACACTCCTAGGGTCGTTTGCAAATCTGGGATAAAACTCGTCAAATGCCTTCCACGCATCACCGTCCGACGGATGGACCATTATGTCTGGATCAGTGACGAGACGTACACCATTCTTTGGCCACGTCATATGCAGAGCTATTTCCTTGTTGAGGAACAACCTTGAAAGCCGAGGAATGATGGGCAACCGATGAAGTTGCTTAGCTGCGACCTTCGTAACTACCAATTCACCGTCATCATTTGTCACCTCGACATATCTAGAAGCTTCGCAATGCTTACAACGGTCCAGCTTGTCATCCTCCTCAAAAAATAGCATGCAACTGTTGGGACACATGTCGATCTTCTCATATGTCATCCCAAGACCAGCCAACATCTTCTTTGCGAAGTACATATTCTTTGGCAACTTGTGATTCTCCGGGAGAACCTCTCCCATCAGTTGGACGATGTCGTTGTAAGCACTATTTGAAATGTTGTGCTTCGACTTTATTGCCATTATTCTTGTGAGAGTCCCAAGAACTGATATCTAAGTGTGCTCGTGCAGTCTCTCTTCTCCCGCGGCGAGTAGCCAGAAGAATTCCAGAGCATCGCGTGGAAGCTGCCCTGGCTCCTCAGCGTTCATTTCAACCTCCCTACCAAGATCATGCAACATGTCGACCATCCTATCATGATCGTCATCAAGTTCCACCTCCGCGTCAACGTGTCTAATAGACTCTCCATGCCAGTACCATACAAGGTAGTTCAGCATAAACCCACTTTTGCAAAGGTGTTTCTCCATTTCTTCCTTCTTTTGAGGCCACTTGTTCTCGTAGCGATGGCAAGGACACTTCACTAGACGACCAGTTGCATCTTTGAAAGCGTGCTCAAGAAAAGCCTTTGTTACAACCATCCATTCATTTGAATTAAACAAAAGACAAATTAAACAAAAGACAAATAACATCAACGATCGTCCGTGGCTTAGGTGAACTCCCTATTAGGTAAATGCCCTAAACCCACCGAAGAGTGTTGGTCGATGCTTGTGATTTGTGACGTGTAGCCTACGATTGTCGTGAAATTTCGGCAGCATAACCCCGCTGCTCTCCAAGCACACGCCTGAACATGGTGTGTTGGAGAACAACTGGGTTACACAACCGAAATTCCCCATCAATCGTAAGGCACATGTCACAAATCACAAGCATCGGCCTACACTCTCAGGCTGTCCAAAATACGTGGACAATTCCAGAACGGTGAACCTCACAAGCCAATGTGACGTTCGCCGTTCCCGAACGGGTGACGCATACGGTTCGCTACGGTTAACGATTAAAACTAAACTCTAAACATTAAAAAATAACTCGGAGACAAATATGAATTTGAATTAAAGCAATCAACAGTTAAACTAATCACAACACGACAAGATAACTAATATAAATTAATGACTTATTTTCGTCGATACTCAATTATTCTTAAACTAGGTGCATGGGAATGGTGAGATGGGTTTTTGTACAGTACAGCCATTGTGCGCGCTCTGCAAAAGCGAGGTTGTCGACTGCGGATCTGCATTGCACCCTGCCAGATCTGCAATTTATTCCACAATCGTGTAGTAGCAGTAGTAGTATGCTGTACAATAGTGACTAGTGTAGTAGCAGTAGTAGCAGCGCAGGTCTAGCTAGCTAAGTCTGAACTGCACGCACGACTACTTTAGCACGCTTCAGTTTCTGGGAGGTTGACAACTTAAACTAGGTGCGTGGGAATGGTGTGACACGGTGAGGTGATCAGGGAATCAACTATGACATAGGAAGTGCAGTTTTGTGCCATATCTCACCATGACAAGTAGCTACTTTAATTACACTAAGCTCTTCCAAAGCTGAAAGAAACGTGAGAAAGGAATGCACCTAGTTGTGAAAGGTAGGTTCTCAAGCCATTTTGTTAATGTTTCTTTTGAAGTGACAAACTTATGCTATACTCCCGTGGTGGTGGTGGTGGGGATCCATGGGCGCTAGTGCATGCAAAACCATAGTTTTCCTATTAAACTAAGTATAGGCGAGAATACTCTTTGCACTGCTCTTGGGTTGAGGCAAGAAAATGATTATCAGAGAGCAACGAAAGAACCAAAAGAACATACATGGACGTGAAGCATGCCCAGATGGTTAGAGTAGCTGCAAGTACACATGCATGCTGTAACACCCAAAATTCTATTTTTAGGATTTATGAAGGTTTCTCGAGAAGAGTTAAACTAAAATATCATTCAATAAAGATTTTTGAAGTTACTCATCCTAAAAATGAATATTTTTTTTAAAAAAAGAATAATATTTTTTTTAAAAGTACCCCAGTATGATTTTAGCCATCTATTTGTTAATATATATATATATTTATTCTCTAAGGAATTTTATAAGCTAGAGAATTTATTTCTTAAAATACATATTCCCTATTTCTAGTGTGTATGAAATATGTGAATTATTCTCTTACGAGTTATGTATATAGAAACATTTATTTAGGTGAATAATTAACCAATAAATAAATAAAATAAACGTTGCATGGCATCCTGGATCATTTACTGAGCATTGAATTAAGTTTTAAATTCAAACCTTGTATGAATTTGCTTTAGAGTTCGAAATTGAAAATAGAAATGAAATAAGAAAAAAAAAGAAAGATATCTCTCTCCTTGGGCCGAATCTACCAAGGCGTGGCCCAACTAATGCGCCCGCGCAGTCGAAATACTCTCGTGCCGGCCCAAACTAGCCCCGCGCGCGTGGGCGCCTGGTGTGTGACTGATGCCTGGGCCCGCGCTGTAAGCTCGTTCTTCCTCGTTCTTTCTCACTCGGACAAGAAAAAAATTCCCTGGCCGTGAATCATGGCAACAACCTCCGTTTCTTCTAGGACCCCAATTCCTCTGGAAGGTGGGCATGCGGCTGGAAACACGCCTACTCTCGCGTCCCCGTTAGACGAAGACCGGCGCGCAGGACCTCTGGCTAGCTGTCATCTTCTCTGCGTGGCTTGGGGAATCAGTTTCCTCTACGACATGGAAAACAAAATACCCGCAACAGACGTCGAGCTCCGCGGATGGTTGTTGCGTGGGCGCCACCGCATTACCCCGTCTCTCTACCCTTGGGCAGTCAGTCGTATCTCTCCCTTCCCTGACTTCTCGGACAATAGCCATGGCAGGGGATGCCGTAACAACCCCTAAATCCGCGCTTGAATCTCGGGGAAACCTGACCGAGCTCGTCCTCGCCCTGGGCTATAAAGGTCGATCGTCGTGACCCCCCTTTCCTCATCCATCTCATCTATCTGCGCCAATTTTTCCCCATTGCCACAAAACCCGGTGGAATCTGGCCGCCGAGCGCTCCTTGTCGTGCAGAGAGAGAAAAAGCTTCGATGTCGCTACCGCGTCCCACACGGAGAGAGTTCTTTGACGGAGACTCCAAGGGCGAATCGGGCTGCACGGCTGCGGCAATGGAGGGCCAGCCTCTCCCTCTCCTCCTGGGCCGCGCCCAGCCGCCGTCACTGTTGACCAAACCGTGGGCGGCCTAGGCGTTGTCGGATTGAAGGGGAGGTAGGAGAAGCGTTCCTGGCCGTGCATCTTGGATCAAGGGCCGAGAATGATTGTAGGCATCCCAGGGATCGTATTAAATCAAGACCGCGAATTCGAAAATCCGACGGCTGTCGTCAGGTACCGACTCATAAAAACCTAAGTCTAATCTGGACCGCCCGGATAAGATCGTGTGGCTCACGCGAGCTGATACCCCTTCGCCGCGGTCATTTTTCTAAAAGAGACCCTGGGGAAAGACATAATAAACCCGCAGTCCACGACCACTATGCACTGAGTCTAGTAAACATTGCGCTGGGGCCCCTGTATTTTACAAAATTTGACGCCCAGTCCAAAGATCTATAAAACTCAGTAAAAGTGATTAGAAAATGATTTTTAATATGAAAATAAATGCTAGAACTTGTATAAATCATATAAAAATTGTTTTAACTCCAAATTGAACCATTTCAGTTCCTATAAATTTGTTTTAATATTTATCATCACTCAGTAACACTGTTTTAACATGAAACTCAAAATATAATTTCTCTCTTAATTAATTTTGTATCAAATACATAAAACCTTAGAAAAATCATAACTCTTTCGCGTAGATTATTATTATGCAGTTATTCTTATGTTTGGTGTAATGTTAATTTTTGCCTATACCATGTTTGTCTATATTGCTACGTTTAGCAGTGAGGACACGTGTCACCTGAAGATCATCCTGGTACCTGGAATCTCAAGTCCCAGGCAAGTTGTGCCCTTGATCACTTCTTTTTACCTACTCATGTTCTAATTAATCATATTGATCTGCATAGGTTAATTTGATGGGACCCAATAGGTTACCCTAGTTTGACTATCTTTATACCTTGTTTACCACTGAACTTTCTGGGTAGTACTTGCTAGTGCTATATGTGGTTTTAGGTATGGAGATACACTATTCATGATTATACTTTTATTGTCAGTTGTTATTTACTGTTCATGATAAGATCATTACGTTAATTGGAACATGGAGAACCACCCGGGAAAACAGTGCTACCACAAGGGAGGAATGGGACCCCTTGGCTGATTAATTAGGAAAGCTAGTGGAAGACTACCTTACCCGAAAGGGGCAAGGGCAGTAGGGGAGTGGTCAGTGTAGGGAGGCCCTCGGGAGGATTTTGCTGCGATGGCGGTCCTGCAAGGGATTCCTGCATTGGAACTTCCTATAAACTGTAGCGGGTTTTCTGAAGCTAGTGGAACTTTGTAAAGGCCTCGTAGTGTTACCCTGCCTCGCCTCCTCGGTAGAGGTGTATGGGATTGGCCGTCTCTTGGCAGATGGGTAACACGACTTGTGGGTAAAGATGCGCAACCTCTGCAGAGTGTAAAACTGGTATACTAGCCGTGCTCACGGTCATGAGCAGCTCGGACACTCACATGATTAAATTATGGAACTAAATTCAATTTGTCATATGCATTGCATCGCAGGTGATGTTGTTACTTTTGTTCTACTACTTAATTGGGTTGGTATTTACTTATACTTAGTAATTGCTAATAAAATTTTGACCAACTTTGAAAGCAATGCTCAGCTCTAACCATCTCCTTTGGTAAGCCTTACACTTCACGTGAGCTCCCACCTTTGGCGAGTTCATGCACATTATTCCCCACAACTTGTTGAGCGATGAACGTATGTGAGCTCACTCTTGCTATCTCACACCCCCACAGATCAAGAACAGGTACCGCAGGATGATGCGCTCGGAGGATGCTGTGATGTGTTCGTGAGAGGTCTAGGTCGTCGTCTCCCAGTCAACTTTGGGTTGCTGGACCGTTGTCTCCTTATAATGTAATTATTTATTTTGTATAGAACTCCTGTTATATATAAAGATGTGACATTCGATCCTGTGCCACCATACATCATATGTGTGAGACTTGGTCCCAGCATACCTGGTGTTTATGTTTACGCCCGGGTTTTGGACCCCTAAAATCCGGGTGTGACACATGCATATGATGGGGATGGATCCCGAGAAAGAACTAATAACACGAATACAAATAGCAGCCACAGAAGCCTTTGGTCTCAAGAATATCTCGCTTTCCTAAGTGACAACTGACCTGGACTAGCATAACTTAAGGCAAATAGAGCTTGCTCATGAAAGGTTTTGCCTTTAATGCAACAAAGTGATTTACTTTTTTCAGTCTATAGCCCTTAATTACTTAAGCTCATGACCTTGAGAAAAGCACAAGTTGCTAATAACTAGCACATGCTAAACCGACACTTATGAAGAACCAAAAATAGCAACCAGGAGTTCTTACAGTACTATCACTTTACAGAATTAAGAGAAGGAAACAGATATAAGTCACAGAACATATATAGTTTACAGTAGACTAATTACGAATGCTTAATAACGCATAGGAAAGAAAACACAAAATTGCAGGCGTGGAAGAAGGGAGACGGGGTGGCTCACCACGGGGGAACGAGGGCGGCGTGGACGGACGCCGGGCGCGCGCGCGCGACAGAGCTCGGTGATCGTCGCGACGGCGGCGTGGACGGAAAGCGGGCACGCGCGACAGAGCTGAGTGATCATGCGATGGAGCTCGCCGAGCTTGCGTGAGAGAACGGCGGGCACGCGTGACGGAGCTCGCCGAGCTTGCGTGAGAGAACGGCGAGGCGGGGCACGAGCGTGGCGAGGCGACGGCGGGCGTGCGCGACGGAGCTCGCCGGCGCGAGCGCGGCGAGGCGGGGCGCGACTGCGGCGGCGGCGCGGTGGGATTGGGAACGGTTTAGGGCAGGTGGGGCGCGAGCGAGAAGGTGGAGGCCGGGATGCACGATTTAGGGACACTATTTTTGTCGGCCTCATTGAGGCCGACGAAAATATTGGTCGGTCAATGAATTATTTTCGTCGACCGGATTGAGGCCGACGAAAATACGCTGCATTTTCGTCGGTTACGAGGCCGACGAAAATAACTTCCCTATGCTCGTGGGCCTGCCGACGAAAATATTCACCGGCCCACGAAAATACGCTACATTTTCGTCGGTCATGAGGCCGACGAAAATAACATCCGTATTTTCGTGGGCCGGTCGACGAAAATAATTCGGCCCACGAAAATTTATGTGTTCCCTGTAGTGTTTGGTGGCGCGAACATTGCAACACACACCCAACTGAAATCCCTACCACTTGTGATGCTTTAAAAGTCTTATGTGCCACAGATTTGTTACCTCATACTATACTCGTGATTTGCTTAATAAACTACAATGTTTAGAACAAGGCACACACTCTGTTGAAGAGTATTATCAGGAGCTACAGATTGGTATCCTTCGTTGCGGTTTAGTTAAGAACAATGGCACAACTATGGTACACTTTTTGGGTGGTTTAAAGTGTGAAATTTAGGATGTGCTTGATTGTAAGAAGTACAATAATATTACTCATTTATTCCATCTTTCTTGTAAAGCTAAACATGAAGTGTAGGGACGACATGCGAGGACACAAGCTAACTCTTCTTCGGGTCGCACCACATTGTTCCACTCCAAGCCTGATGCCATGGCACCACTAGGAGCAACATTGCCATCTACCAGCACTCCGCATGACAAGGCCGTATGTTGGGGACCTTCGGCTTCCGAAGGTCCTCAAAAACAGGATTTAACAGTGTTTCTGGAGTGTAATGTGTGAACAGGTATCTTCAGACTCGAGTCGATATCACAGTAGAAGAAGCCCAAAGTAATACGAAGGTTGATACAACGCCGAAGATGTGAGCGGGGAAGCTTCGGCGTGGTAGCGGAAAAAGAAGCCGACTTAAAGATGAAAAGGCTATTCGGACCTCGGTGGATTACTATAGAATTACTACCAAGTGTAAAGGGCATGAATGTAATTTTATATGGGTTGTGTCCCGTGCCTATAAATAGGTGAACAGTACCCCCGTACTGGGCACGCTGACTTGGCATTTGCTTTTGCGTCACATTTGTACTTTCATCTCCTTCCAAGCCGAAGGTACATTTGTAATTAGATGTAATTTCTATTTCTTCATAATAATAATGCAAAAATAAGTTGTTAATAACATATAATTGTCTATGTTATTCTTTATATTTCATATGGTTCATTCTTCATCCTCGTATGTTGTGTTTATGAAGGTACACCCTTCATAACCTTCGTCCGAAAGCCATTATATCCTAAGGGAAATAATGCTTCGAAGGACGAAGGACTTTACCGTTTAACATTTTCTGTGTTGCCTTGTTCTTAAGCCGAAGCATTTGAGAACAAGTCCCCAACATTGGCGCCCACCTCCGGTGAACTCACTACCACCCTTTGAGTTTTTTAACACCTTCGGCGATCATAAACCTTCGCTATGGCGCCGAAGAAAGCTTCAGCAACTAGGGCTGCAGCTCTGCAACCGCTGGACCCCAATCAGGAGACTCTCTCTCTTCGGGAGGCCCGAAGCCAGAAGAGGAAGGCTGTCAGCCCGACACCGCAAGAGGATGAGCTAGACCAAGAGATCAGAGACATGGAGATGCTTCATCAACAGGTGCAGAGGAAGAAGGAAAAGATGGCCAGGCTAGCTGAACTGCAAAGGCAGATAGACGAAGCTTCTGAAGAAGTTCGCCATCTTACTCACGATGAGCAGAACCGAAGGCCTCAGAACCAAAATCTTCATCAGGAGGGTTTCCTCAACGAAGATGACTGGTATGACAATTTCCATCATGGAAATTTTGTTTTTGATGATGCTTCTCCTCTGTCCGCTGAGCTGCAGGCTACACCTTGGCCTCCGTCCTACAAGCCGCCCCAGCTTCCTGTATTCGACAGCCATTCAGACCCGAAGCAGTTTTTGATGAGCTACGAAGCAACAGTATCTTCGTATGGTGGCAATGCTGCAGTCATGGCAAAGTCTTTTGTTATGGCTGTCAGGAGTGTTGCTCAAACCTGGTATTCCTCCCTTCGGCTAGGAACGATCACTTCATGGCAAAAACTAAAGGACATATTGTTAACCAGCTTCCAAGGGTTTCAGACGAAGCCGGTCACCGCTCAGGCCCTGTTCTAGTGCACACAGGATCACGAAGAATACCTTCAGGCGTATGTCAGGAGGTTCTTGCGTTTAAGGGCGCAGGCGCCAACGGTGCCCAACGAAATTGTCATTGAGGCCATGATCAAGGGACTTCGGCCTGGACCTTCAGCTCAGTACTTTGCTAGGAAGCCTCCTCAAACTTTGGAGAAGCTGCTCCAGAAGATGGACGAGTATATTCGTGCCGACAATGATTTTCGCCAAAGAAGGGAGGAGGCTTTCAGGTTTTCTGAAATGACCAGGGGCTTCGGAGGAAGATTCTATCCGAGGCACGTCAGGTCAATTCATCACTCTACTCAAAATGATGATAAGGGGAGTCAGCAGCAAAGGCCACAGTGTTCCTCACAGGCTTCGGGACAACAGCAAAGCTTCTCTCGGCCACTAGCTCCGAGAGGCAGAGGCGCCAGGGGCTTCGGCGGAAGATTTGGAGATCAACCAAGGAGAATATTTTGCTTGTTCTATGGTGAAAACAAGGGCCATACCACCAGAATGTGCCATGTTACCATCCAGAAGCAAAAGGAGATAGCCGAAGCTGCAGCACAACAAGCTCAGCCGAAGCAGGTCATGCATACTGCTTCGTACCATTCGCCTTACATCCCAGAATACGTAGGCAACCACCCTGCAGTTTCTGTTGCTTCGGCGAGTCAACCTCAAGCTTCCTGGCAACATCCTCCGCCTCCACCACCGCTGCAACAAGGTCAACAGCCAGAAGGGGGCCAATATGCTCCACATCAAAGGGACTTCAGAGAACAATCCGAAGCTCGCACAGTCAATAGCACTGTGCCAGAGTCGAAGCACATCTATTGACAAATATCCTACCTTGACAGCAGTCTTTTCCATTCAGCTTTATTTTCTGTGTAATAAAGGACACTTTTTAAATTTCAAGTAATAGTTTTGTTGTTTGCCACAAGGAAAACATATCTTCTACACAGGCTTAAGTTGTCGGAGCTTGAAAATTTGCAATAGCAAGGAGGACCTTCGGATTATTAAATTTGCAATAGCAAGTATGAATTCTTCGAAGCAACAAAAAGTTGTTCCAAAAGGAGCGCAGTGTAAGTTTTTTGCTCCAAAGTCGTTCCTAAGGGAATGCAGAGCTTACAGCGAAAAGTCAACGCTGATTCCGCCGAAAGTAAAAGGCGAAGAAGCTCCAAAGTCGTTCCTAAGGGAATGCAGAGCTTACAGCGAAAAGTCAATGCTGATTCCGCTGAAAGTAAAAGGCGAAGAAGCTCCAAAGTCGTTCCTAAGGGAATGCAGATCTTACAGCGAAAAGTCAACGCTGATTCCGCTGAAGTAAAAGGCGAAGAAGCTCCTAAGGGAGGCTTACAGCGAAAAGTCAACGCTGATTCGAAAAAGATTATGTATTTTATTGCAGGGATGTGTGTGTAGCTTTGGAACGAATACCTTTTCTCATAGCATAACATCATCACATCATTTTGCATAGCATAAGCATCATACATCATTCTGCATATGGCACAAGAAGGGGATACAATATTGATCTTCGGAATGTAGCTTCGGAAAATATTTTCACGAAGTTTGGATGTTCTTCATCAGAACACTATGGGTATTGTTGCGATAAATGAGAATTCTTCTTCACGAAGCATGAAAAGAAGAGAAGGTGTTTTTTCGTCAAAGCCTAAAAAACGGTACGTATGTAAAATTTCATGCATCGTAAAGAATTGAATCATAAAAAACAAGTTTATTACATTCGGGGTTACAAGATATTACACATATTACATTTCAGAAGTTTTTATGGTGGCACCTAGTCTTCCCTAAGTACTACTTCTGCAGCTTCGTTCAGGAGTTGATTGACAACTTGATCCATGATAGCTTCAGCCATCTTTTTAATATCATCGTCATCTTTCGGGGGAGGACCCGGAGACGCTTTAGTAGGATCTGAGGGAGGACAGGATACAGCTGCATTGCTATTACAAATTGCGAGCGAAGTTTAAAATTAAAAATTACAACACAATAAAAACCACTAGTTAATACCTATTTGCCCTTCGGGCTCCACGCTCTTCTCAGCAGCCTCTGCTACTTTTCTAGCATCATGGATGCCCTTTTCGTTTTTTGGATAATTTCTCGGGCCATTTCTCGGCCACCATTGTCCCAGACATCGGTAAAAAATTTTCCACCAACCATGCTAGCTTCGGCTGAAGGATCCTTTGCATCTTCGAAGGGCAAGGTAGCTTCGGATTGCGCTAAAATCTTTACATGCTCGCAGCCCTTTTTCTCCAAAATGGTGGCAATTCCCCTGGCACCCGAAAAAGCACATATATCTCCGCGGCTATTTAAAATTTCTTCGAAGGCCTCAGCTTCATGGCTAATCCATTCAATGGGGCCTTCGGGGTTGCCTCTCGTAAAGTTTTCTTCACTCGAAAATGCGCCAACGCTGGCGAAGCTAGTTTTCATTTTCTTAACACATTCTATAGATTTGTTATAGCATTTCTTCTTGGACGCACGAAGCTCTTCAACAGTTCCTTCTAAATGATTTGCCCATTGGTCGCTAAGTTCCCGCTTTGTTTCTTCAAGTATGCGTTCTTCTCTAGCTCTGGCTAGTTGTTTTCGAAGATCTTCAATTTCACGCTTCTGAGCCTCAGCTTGACCTTTAAAAGTAGCTTCGTCTTCTTTTATTCTACTTATCAATGAATGCAATATTTTGTCTTTTTCGAGACCTTCCTTCCTTAGTTCAATTACTTCGGAACGAAGGTTGCTCAGGGCCATCACACATCCTTCATCTTCGGTATCTTTTTGGGCCCTGAGGGCATTGCTAAGTATAAGGCCCTGCAAAGAAGAAGGTGTGTGCGTTAATAAATCTAAGCAAATGAAATTTTTTTTTGGTTTCAAGAAACAATACGAAGGTCTCAAATGTTGTACCTTTAAACTATTGTACGCCAAGCTGTCGGCCAACTCGTCTTTCGACAGCACCGAGAGTCCGTCTTCTAGTGTTGGGAATCCGAAGCTCTTGCTCATCTCCCGGCAGACAGAAATCTCCTTGTTGTGAGGGAGACAGTACAAGAAGTCTTCTTCTCCGCTGCCGTTGAATATCAACGCCCCCTTTGGATATTTTAGTTTTTGGGCGTAAAAATGGGCCTCTTTCTTTTCTTTTTCAGACAACTTTTTCCCCGAAGCATGTCGAACAATATAATCAGGGACTTTGGGGGATGCTTCGGGGGCAGCAGCACTGATTTCTTCAACAAGAAGTGGCTCTGTCACTTTTTCTTCCTCGGTTTCCAGGGATTTTACCTTCGTGGGCTCCGAAGGCCCAGCTTCAGCTTCAGTTTCTTGCTCTGGAGCTTTAGTACCAAAAATCTCAGTTTTCGCTTCGGAGGTTTCAACAGTCTTCTTCGGAGTTGTGCTTGAGGACTTAATTGTTTCTAGAACATCTAGCACGTTGACCATTCTTTTTCTTTTTGGAGTCACCGCTGGCCCCTTTTGGATTTTTGTTGTGTCAACATTTCCTGAAGGACATTAAAACTTCTGATATTTTTGTTCCCTCAGCTGATCCTTTTGTTTCTTCCATTTTTTCTGTTGATGGCGCTTCGGCCATCTCTTTGGTTTCTGATAACAAAATCTTTGGTTCTTCCAATTCTGTTCTTGTTGGCGCTTCGGCTATTTCTGCGATTTCTGGCAGCAAGGTTGGCTGTTCAGCCTCGGTGGCCGAAGAAGTCTCTCCGGTGAGTTCAGGCACCGAGGCTGGTTCAATATAGCGTGGCCGATGTGTGAGGACCTTTATCCTTTTTCTTTTCGGTGCTGGCTCACTAGGAGTAGCTGCAGCTTCTTCTTTCGCAGAGGTCGCGCCTTTTCTTTTCTGCCCTCGAATGGGATAACAATAGTCAGGGTAGACGAACCCGATTGCGTCAAACACTCGGTTCAGTCTTTTCTTTTTTCGGCCTCCGAAGGCTGCTGACAATGCAGTATTTTCGGCCTTCGAGTAAGCCCCAAGTAGTTCATCACTTAAATTTTCAATGCGTTTCAGCCAGTCATCATCTGGCTCAACGAATTTATCTCCGAACTTGAAAGTATACTTCAGTCTGATAAGTCCACCTTCGTCAGCCCTCCTTTATGGTCTCTTGCGGCATTTCCCATTTTTCCGCGAGCGGCCATACTCTGAAGGCAATATGCTCTTGGACCAAATCTCTCGTTCCAATAAAAGCACAAATAACTCCGAAGGCTCTCTGGCATTCTTCGGCAGCTTCATTCATCTCAACCTTCGTCCTTCGCAGATCGAAACTCTGCCAAATAGGACGCATAATTATACCTTTAACATCTTCCTGTGCTTTCAGATCATTTTTCACATAAAACCATTCTGTCATCCAGTCGCCGGGCCATGTCTTCCGAAAGGTTGGCACGGGAGAGCTTGACCCAGACCGGGAAACGAAACTGTAGCAGCCAAAATTATTGTGATACTGTTCCTTACGCCAGGGTTTTGTCTCGTATGATAATTCGTATATGTTGCAGAAACTTTTTGCATCAGGTTCCAGACCTTGGCTTCTCACGGCCCACACGAAGATATTCAGCCTTATAATTGCTTCGGGGGTAAGTTGATGAAGATAGATTTCAAATATTTTCAGCACTTCTACGACAAAGCTGCTCAGGGGAAATCGTAGTCCAGCTTTCAAAAAGCTTCGGAACACCACGACTTCATTTTCCTCAGGGGTCGGGCAAGTTTTCTCTCCTTCGTCGACCCTCGCAATGGATAAATCCCGGAAGTATCTTCCCCTCATGTTGACAAGATGATTTTCTTTGATACCTGACTTGCCAAAAACTGAATGGCTTGGTCGCCAGGGGTGATCTTCGGAGTCTTCACCACCACTATCCACATCATAACTGTCGCTGTCATCAGTATCTTCAGACAAACCTTCTAAAATCTCTTTGGTGATTTTTTCTGTGTTGGTCTTCGACATTGCTATAAGAAACCCCAGGTTCTTCTCTTCAGAGAGACTCAGCTTCATCTCGGGACCAGCCTTCTTATCTTCAGACATCTTCGGAAACACTAAAAAACTGTTTTCAACACCGAAGCTTAAAAACTTAAAAAGCTAAGTAAATCTTCGTGCGCAAGAGCTAAAAATTGAGTGAGCGAGAACAGATGGCAAGAGAGCGTGCCAAATGAGCTCGCGGTATGCTCTTATTTATACGCCCAGTGCGTTAAAAATTGAAAGACCCCGCCTATCAGTGAATGTTGCTATTCTAGCAAAAGGAAGGTGTTTTTTCGGACCTTCGGTTTAAAGCCTTCGTCCATGTCGCAATCTAAATTTATTATTTTAACAAATTAATATTGCGAGGGGCTACTGTTGGGGACCTTCGGCTTCCGAAGGTCCTCAAAAACAGGATTTAACAGTGTTTCTGGAGTGTAATGTGTGAACAGGTATCTTCAGACTCGAGTCGATATCACAGTAGAAGAAGCCCAAAGTAATACGAAGGTTGATACAACGCCGAAGATGTGAGCGGGGAAGCTTCGGCGTGGTAGCGGAAAAAGAAGCCGACTTAAAGATGAAAAGGCTATTCGGACCTCGGTGGATTACTATAGAATTACTACCAAGTGTAAAGGGCATGAATGTAATTTTATATGGGTTGTGTCCCGTGCCTATAAATAGGTGAACAGTACCCCCGTACTGGGCACGCTGACTTGGCATTTGCTTTTGCTGTCACATTTGTACTTTCATCTCCTTCCAAGCTGAAGGTACATTTGTAATTAGATGTAATTTCTATTTCTTCATAATAATAATGCAAAAATAAGTTGTTAATAACATATAATTGTCTATGTTATTCTTTATATTTCATATGGTTCATTCTTCATCCTCGTATGTTGTGTTTATGAAGGTACACCCTTCATAACCTTCATCTGAAAGCCATTATATCCTAAGGGAAATAATGCTTCGAAGGACGAAGGACTTTACCGTTTAACATTTTCTGTGTTGCCTTGTTCTTAAGCCGAAGCATTTGAGAACAAGTCCCCAACACCGTAGAAAAAAGTCTAGCGCCACCTCCAGCAACAAAGGGTGCCTCTTTCGCTGGATGCACCAAGGATATTCAATGTCATCGCTGTAAAGGGTTCGGTGACGTAATATGGGACTGCCCCAACAAGCACACACTGATTATACGTGACAATAGTGAGTATTTTTCAGCTAGTGATTTTGAAGAAACCATATATGCTATGGTTTCCACTGATGTTGCAGGAACCCAAGAAAAACATGTGGATGACACGGATGCTGACAAGTATGAGAGTCTTGTTGTGCAACGCGTACTCAGCACTGTAGGTTGCACAACTTGAGCAGCACCAGTGCCACACCTTGTTCCATAACAAAGGTGTTGTGCAGGAATGTTCCATTCGCATCATTATTGACAGTGGCAACTGCAATAACTTGGCAAGCACGAAGCTAGTGGAGAAGTTGTCTCTCCCCACATGTCGACACCCACACCCCTACCATATTCAATGGCTTAACTAGGGTAGTAAACTCAAGGTAACACACTCGGTACATGTTTATTTCTCTATGGGGTCCTATCATGATTGTGCTGATTGTGATGTTGTTCTAATGGAAGCTTGTTCACTTTTGCTGGGTAGACCTTGGCAATATGATACGGATAACTTAGATCATGGTCGCACAAACCATTACTCCGATGTTTAAGGGCAAGAAAATAATTCTTCACTAAATGACCCCTGAATACATTGTAAAATCTAACATAGCTAGAGCTAAAGAACAACACCAGAAACTGCCCATACCAAATGAAATTAAACTGAAATCTCCTATTTTGCTTGCCACTAAATCTGATTTTGATGGCATACATGCTGATAATATGCGTTGCTTGCGCTTGTATGCTCTCATATGCTGTTTTCACTAGATGATGTGCCATCTTTGGATATACCCATCCTGTTACTAAGCTTTTGCAGGACTATGCTGATGTGTTTCCAAAGGAGTTACCACCAGGTCTTCCTCCCATTTGCGGCATTGAACACTAGATCGACCTCATCCCAGGCGCTTAGCTTCCCAACCGCGCCATGTACTGTACCAATCCAAATGAAACAAAGGAAATACAGAACCAAGTCCAAGCGTTACTTGATAAGGGCTACATTTGTGAGTCTCATAACCCTTGCTCTGTTCCTGTTTTACTTTTTCCCAAGAAGGATGGTACCTGATGCATGTGTGTCAATTGTCGAGTGATTAACGACATCACGATTCGTTATCGCTATCCTATACCTTGCCTTGATGATATGCTTGATGAGCTTAGTGGTGCTGTTATTTTCTCCAAGGTCGATTTGTGTAGCGGGTACCACTAGATTAAATGAAACTTGGGGATGAATGGAAAACAACATTTAAAACAAAATTTGGCTTATATGAATGGTTAGTTATGCCATTTGGATTGACTAATGCTCCCAGCACATTTATGTGCTTGATGAATGAAGTTTTGAGGCCTTTCATAGTATTGTTTGTGGTTGCTTATTTCGACGATATTCTAATTTACTAGCAAATCTATGGAAGAGCATTTGGAACATTTGTGTGTTGTTTGTGATGCTTTGCGCGTTGCCCGCTTATTTGGTAATTAGGAACAATGCAACTTCTGCATAACACGTGTGTCGTTTCTTGGCTATGTTGTTACTCCACAGGGCATTGAGGTGGATAGCGGCAAGATTGAAGCCATCTAATGCTTGCCCACGCTGATGACAGTTATGCAGATATAGAGTTTTCTTGGGCCTGCAGAATTCTGCCGACGGTTTGTGCGTGATTTCAGCTCCATTGTCTCCCCGTTGCATGAGCTCACAAAGAAGGGCATCCCTTTCTCCTGGGGTACGGCACAAGAAGAGGCATTCACCATCCTAAAAGATAAGTTAACACATGCCCCTTACTACAGCTACCTAATTTCAATAAGATGTTTGAACTTGAATGTGATGCTAGTGGTATTGGGTTGGACGATGTTTTGCTTCAAGAGGGAAAACCAGTGGCTTAATTTAGCGAAAAATTAAGCGGTGCTCATCTAAATTATTCGACTTATGACAAAGAACTTTACGCCTTTGTTCACACTCTACAAACTTGGTAGCATTATTTATGGCCTCACAAGTTCATTATTCATTATGATCATGAGGATTTAAAACAAATTCTAATGCTTTGCAAGGATGGTAGACCATGGGGTAAATTCCATGTAAATGATGGGTTCTTGTTCTGTGCTAACAAGCTGTGTATTCCAGCAAGCTCTGTTCGACTTTTGCTATTGCGGGACACACATGGTGGCAGACTAATGGGACACTTTTGTGTATACAAGACACAAGAGATTTAGGCCGCACACTTCTTTTGGCCCCAGATGTGCCACGACGTGGACCGCCTTGTTGCACGCTGCACCACATGCTAGAAAGCTAAGTCACACCTAAACAACCACGATTTGTATATGTCATTACCTATCCCTACTTATCCTTGGATCGATATTTCTATGGATTTTGTTTTAGGCTTACCTAGAACTAAGAAGGGGAGCGATAGTATCTTTGTGGTTGTTGATCGATTCTCTAAAATGGCTCACTTCATACCATGTCATAAAACTGATGATGCTACCAACATTGCTGAATTGTTCTTTCGTGCGATTATTCGTTTACATGGTGTTCCTCATAAATAGTATCAAATCGCGATGCTAAGTTCCTAAGTCATTTTTGGAGATCCCTTTGGAATAAACTAGGCACTAAATTGCTTTTCAGCACCACTTATCACCCACAAACAGATGGGGAAACTGAGGTTGTGAACTGGACCTTATCTACCATGCTTTGGGTTGTATTAGACAAGAATCTAAAACTTTGGGAGGATTGCTTGCCACATGTAGAGTTTGCTTACAATCGTGCTACACATTCCTCCACAAAAATGTGCCCTTTTCAGATTGTCTATGGTTACATTCCACGGGCGCAAATTGATTTGCTGACCCTTGATCCTTTGGACGCCCCAAGTGTAGATGTTGTTGCATGTGTTAAATACATGTTGGATATCCATGAGCAAACACAGTAGAATATCGCGCACACTAATGCTAAAAATCGAGTTGTTGGTAGCAAAGGATGTAAACTTGTTACTTTTGAACCGTGTGATTTGGTCTGGTTGCATTTGTGCAAGGATCACTTTCCTACTTTGCGCAGGTCTAAGCTGATGCCACGTTCTACTGGTCCATTCAAGGTGTTAAAATATTAATGATAATGTTTATGTAGTTGACCTGCCTGCGGAATATGATGTTTCCTCTAGTTTTAATGTTGCAGATTTGAAACCATATGCGGGCGAGGATGAGGAGCTGTCGTCGAGGATGACTTCGATTTAAGAATGGGAGGATGATGAGGACATCAACCCCAACAAAGGAATGGCTACTCCAACTGAACCAACACAACGCCAACAGGACCACTCACTCGAGCTCGTGCACATAAATTAAACTTCGCGATGATTCTGAAGAATGAAGGACCAGACGTTTCATAAAGTGCATGCGCCATCTATGCTCATGATGAATCCGCCCACAAGAAAGTCTAGGTGTTGTGCCACCTATCTATCTTTTAGTTTGGAAAGAAATAATCAAGAAGGTGTTGCGCCACCTAAATAAGGAATGGGGATCAAGGAGATGGCATGGCTAATTGGGCGCCTATTCCCTGCCTTGTGGGCAGGAGATTGATGGGCTGATTGGGCGCCTAATTTCCTGCATTGTGGGGACGCTGGGCACCCACCACCTCCTCCGTATTTAGCCAGGGGTTGCACCCCCTCCTAGAGTTGGGTTTTCTTTGATAAGTTTTGCCATCGTGTAAGCATCTGTACTGCAGTTGTGCTCAAAGGCCTCCTGTGGACAGCCATTGTGAACCCCAATTCGTGAGTGATTGATATTCATTTTTGCCTACATCTTGTTCAGGTTGATCTTGTCACCAGAAAAGTCATTAAACATTTGGAGTTGGTTCTACGATTACTAAGGCGCCATGATATGTTCATTCATAATCCGATCGTGAGAGTCACCTCCTCCACCAATCAAAATTATCCACCTCACCGAAAGATCACGCATTCCAACTCTAGCATAGCACAATTGTGGACGATGCTGACTCCCACTGTTGGGTTTTTTGGTGGGTGATGTGTGAATCTGATTGACGTGTTCGTGCGTTTACATTGGGTTTCTTCGTACTTTGCTGTGTGTAGGTTGTGGTGATAGCGTGACAGTGCCTGGCTAGCTACTGACTACTAGTACCTCTATTTGTTGGTGGGCACGGGAGCATGCTGAAATGGAGCTTGTACATAGGTTCAATAACATAACATGGTGTTGTTGAAAAATAAGAGCAGTTTATTAATATATAAACCATGCATATAACAAACTCATCATGTGTTCTTTTGTCAAGATTATATTATACTAGTACTATCCTGTAATGGCACACAAACTATTAAATAAAATGTTAGTACACAATATTGCTTAGGCAAAAATCTCATAAACAAGTAATAAAGAAAACATGTGTGTAGCAACAACACTATACCATGAAAAGGACAATCCTACATTGACAACCCTTATATTCTTTGGTCACTTCATCTCGAGAAAAGCATATTGATTCTAGAATCAAGTCGGCCCATTAACCGTTTCTAATTAGAGCGGCTAGCTTTACTATACTTTAGGTACTACTGTCACCTATTCAAAAATAATAAATTAGAAGATAACATTAATGAACTTATTTCATGGGTAACTATTAGCAGGAATCCATTTCTAAGTCTACAATCTTGTTCACACTAACACAAAAAAATAGAAATGAACACACAAAAACATATGTTATTTATACCAAGAAAATATAATTTAATTTATACCAAAGCCATGTCATGTGGGTAGCAGTAAACCAAAGAAGAAAAAGGAAAGAGGGGGAGAAGACAAAGCCACGAACTCAGAAGAATTCTCCTAGAAATTGACCAAACCTAGAAAGCCAGTGGTAAATCACTGCCAGATCATCATCAGAACACTCATATCCGCTTCTTGGCGGACCGCACATGGAAGAGGGTGGAGAGGTCATGCGGGCCAGCAATGAACATCCACGCGGACGTGGGCGACAATTGTAAAGCCCAAAATTTGTATAAGAGAAAAATAATAAAATAAATAAATATATATATTTATGGGTTGGTGTTTTGGGATTATGGATCCTTTGGAGATTATTTTATTTTTCTTTTATTTGTGCATATTCAATTAATGGAATTGTATTGGCCAAATAACAAATAAATAAATACAGAAATATGCATCTCATGCTGAAGTTCTTGTATTTTTGTATTCGAATTCAAATTCATGAGACAAGTTTAAGTTTGAAAAATAGAATTTTAAAATAAAATAGAAATAAGAAAGGAAAAATGAATAGAGTGAGAATAAAAAAAGGAGAAAAAATGACCACCTTGGTAGATTGGGCCCAAAGCTGAGCTCTTGGCCCATTACCCACGGCCTGGCCTAGGGGACGACCGCACGCTCACGACTGGACCGGATTTGTCAGTTCATGTGCCGTTCGTTGCCTAAGCCCTCTGTCCACCGGACCCCACATGTCATACCTAGTCGAGTCCGTAGTCTACGTCTTTGTGCCACCAATGTCGCGCCCCGTAACTGATTCCTCCGCAGCTTCAACTAGCGCAATAGCTCGAGATAGATCCCCTCGTCGTTAGCTTCGCCCGCAGGATAAGTAGACGACCCTCTCTCCTCTTCTCCTCCTTTCACCATTAGGACCATGAGAAGAGAAAACAAGGAGAGAAGAGTGATTTAGGCTGCCGCCATGGGATTTTCTTTTTGCGCCGCCTCTCGGTCTGACTCATCGCTGGGGCGCGTCGGCGTGCCGTGCGGGGTGTTTTCGTAGTGTCGCCGCCCGGGAACCACCTCTGTGACTCCGAGAATTCATCACCGGAGGCAGGAGATCTCGCCACTCCGTGAAATGAGACAAGCGACATCGCGCTCACTAGTAAGGACTCGGAACCTAGTTCGCCCTGGCCTTCGCAATGATTTTCGCGAGTTTTTGATAGAGTTTAGGCACTTGGTCACTGGCGGGCCATGGGCGGCAATGGCACCGCCGTGGTGGGCAGTTCACCGCCGTCGTTGACGTCCCCTTGGGTACGTTGGATGAATAGTGGAAGATCTAGATTAGAAGGACCATACACCTTTGCATAATAAGATCTGAGTCGTGGATCCAGTATCAGCTGGATGAGAGCAAACCTTGGCCACCTGAAAACCTACATCATCAGATCTGGATCCAATAATCTTGTGCTGTGACTGATTGGGATCTAATCTGAGTCGTGCATTCCCGATCGGGCGGCTATTAGCAAAGGATAACCCTTCAACCGAGGAAATTTCTAGATGAGCCCCTAGGGTTTTAGGATATCAACCAGCCATCCTTGCACTATTGAAAGAAATATAAAACAGGCCCTGGATTTTAGCGTCGTAGCCCCTATACTCTCTGGATTTTAAACCCACAACCCAGTAGTAAATAAAATGGAATAAATTAATACAGAAAATGATTTTTAGTATGAAAATAATTCCAAAAAGTTAGTTAATTCATAATTAATTCATTTTAAAACCTTTTGATCCATTCCAGTTGCATTAAACTTATATTAAAATTGTTTATCATCTAGTAACCTTGTATTACCATGAAACCTATTGTCAAAATCTTGTACCTCATTTGTTTTATAATAAACACTTAAACCTTTTGAAAATCATAACTTTATAACTATAACTCTGAATTAATGGTTCTCGAATCAGTGGTCTCATTACGATGCGTAGAACATTATAATGCATTCTGTTCTGATGTTTGGTGTGATGTTAATTTCTTGTATACCATATTTGTTTGTATTGTTATGAGTAGACGAGCAAGCAACCGAGGATCCCGGTACTCAGCAGGTGGAAACTACTGAGCAGGAGCTCATTGAAGGCAAGTTGTGCTCTTGACCACTTTTATTTACCCAATAATGTTCTTTATAATCAATTTGGCATGTTTAGGATTAATTTTTATGGGACCCAATAGGTCACCCTAGTTTGGTCATCTTCATACCTTGTTTAACAATGAACTTTTGGGTAGTTTTGCTATTGCTATATATGGTTTTGGGTGTTAAGATAAATTTGACACATGATCATTCTTTATTATTATTGTTGATTATTTATTGTTCATCATAAGATTACTGTGTGTGACGGAACCTCCCAAGTCATTAGGCCCACCTACAGTTGTCCTTGTCCGACGGACCTCAGACAACCCTGTAGGTGCCCCTAATTACTTGATAAGTTCGGTATCTGCTTTTCTTACCTTTCCCAAGAGCGTTTCACCCGTCATGCAGACATTACAGACCATCGGAGATACGAAAATGCGGAAGCGATTACATAAGCTTACATTTATTTAAAAGTAAGACAAAGTTATATATTACAGACCAGGATATTACCTACGAGTGCACAGTATTAATATTACAGAACCAAGGGAGGCAAATACCCCTCCCATAAGTTTTTGAACAAAAGTTCTTATGGAGGAACCCTTCCTCCCGCAGCTTTACTCTTGATTTTCTTCTTTGGAGACCACCTTGGAACAGAAGCAACAAAAGTTGGGTGCTTCCTCACCTAAAAACAATAGGGAATAAAACCCTGAGTATGGAATTACTCAGCAAGTCTTACCTGACTAAGGAAAAGACTCTCAAGGGTATGCTGGAGTTGGGAATCAAGGAGAGGCTTTAAAAATTCAACTTAGATACCTTTGCAGAAATAGCTTACTAAAGTGAGTCCTTACTTTCAATATTTTAACGCTAGATTAAATATTAATAGACTCTGTTTGCATATGATCTACTTTTACCATTACATCAATACAACATCCTTTTTATTCATGAGATTCACATACTGACTTAGGTTGCAGGTCAGTAATCAAGTCTCCACTCTCCGAGGATATAACGGCGATCCGAATCGATTTACTCAGCTGAGGATCTCCAACCACACGACATATGTAGCACTTAACCCTTGCATATGTCAACTCGCCACCGGGGTTCTTAAGACCAGATCAGGTTCACGCCAACCGAGAGCACAGATACACCACCGTCTAGCCTCTTGCCACGGAGGGTACACACTACTCTCGCCATCGCTCCACGCCCATTGCGTGTTATCTTATTCTGGTATTAGTCTGCCCGAGGCAAAGCTTACCCTGTCCCATTCCAGGGCATGTGGCCAGTTAAGATAGTCCTTGATCTAGCAGGCCTACATACGCATCCAATCCTAAATTGACCCGGGCGGAGCATCACCTGTTCCTAGCCCAAGTCGCGAGTTAAATACTTTCATCCTTAGGACTATTCTGTGTTCCTTAGGATGAAGAGAGCATCACAGGGAACTTTGCAGTAAGATCCCACCATTGCTCCAAATGAAAATATTCTTGCAGGTAGAAGCCATCCTTTCTCGAGCTAGGCTAAGGATAACCTCTATCCACAAGATCTAAGTAGGGCTAAGCATTTTTGTAAAGCATGTTTGGATACTTCAATAGAAGTATCTATAAAGGTGTGGATATCAAGGAAGGTAATGCATTAAAAGATTTCAAGCAACTCCTATAAACCGAATGCACATTTCACTAGACTTAAAGTGTGCAGAAATAATTTAAAACACAAGGAAGGGGTTGCATGCACCGGGGCTTGCCTTCGTTTATAGGTGAGTCAGGCTCAGATCAGCAGATGTCAAAGTAAAAACAATTCCCTGCCTGAGGTTCCGCAGGTGGTGGTGGTGAAGTCTTCTCCTCTTCTACCTCAACCTCTTATTCATTTTCTAGATATAACCATATATGTATATAAGAATGAATGCCATGTAATGCTCATTAGATTGCAAAGATAATAAGAATTTATTATCTAAAGTCTTGAATACAATTTTCCTTCACGGAACTCTGAAAACCTAGGGTTTCCGGAGTCAACAGTGAAGTTCAAAGAGCAGGGGTGGGGGTTTTGGGTTCTAGTTATCAAACAAGGTCCAAATCAAACCAAATTCAACCCAAAGCTTCTAAATAATGTTTTGAGTTTACATAAAAAGTTTGGGCATTTTTGGAATTATTATCTATTCTCTAAAAAACCAGAACCAATATTTTAAGCTATTTTAAATGCTCCAAAATTCCCTATGTAATCTAAAAATCATGAAACTATTTTTAATAAATACTATGGAAAATCAGGAATCTAAGAAAATTGGTTGGACATTTTTAGGATTTTCATACAATTTTCTAGAATTTATTTGGCTCTGGAAGAAAAGAAAAGAAAAACTTGCAATAGTATTGGACCCAATCTGATCTAGATCGTCCCAGCAACAGCAGAAGCGCGCCCGCGCGCGCGCCTGCAGATTTTGCGAAAACGCCCCTGAGGTCTTAACTAATCTGCAAAAACATTCTACAGAATATCTAAGAGTCACTGACACCTTACACCGAGGTCCCTGGAACTTCGCTTCTTCCCCAAATACGTCCCTGACGGTGAACAACGTCGTGCAGAGCTCCGGCGAGCTCGTGTACTGGCCAATTTACGCAAAGACTAGCGCTCCCGAGCGGCTGTCACCGAATTGAACCCTCTCCGATCATTTTCCCCAACTTAATTTCATGGTTGGTGATCTGCCTAGCTCTACCCACGAGGACAGCGAACGGCGCGGACATGTGCTCGTGTTCCTAGTGATTGGTGGGCTCCTAGTTCAATTCGATGGTTCGGCAAGCATCACGGGGTTATGAGAATACTCAAACGAGGGAGCAGAAGGTGTGGGCTGACCTGAATCACGCTGGCCGCGGTGAGGCTAAAACGTGCGAGTTCTTAAGCGTTTTAGGGACAATCCCAAATTAGTGCTCTCTGGTGGGGGGTTTGGGATGCAGGTGGGTGCAGTAGCTGCTGGAATACATAGCGAAGCCGAGGGGGCTCAATTTATAGATCCCATCGATGGTGGTGTCCAATTTTGCAAGGTTGTGTTGGCGGCCGGAGGGAAACAAGGATACTGGAGCAGGGGATGGGTTGCTTTCACCGTGGCGCTTCCTCCGGTGATCACCGGTTGAGGAGCTATGGCGGTTACCGGTGAGCTGGTGCGGCTAGGGATGACGTGGTGAAAGGCTTGGAGCGTGGCACAGCCACAGTAAAGCACGACAACTCCGATGACGGCCATGAGGCCACGTCGCCGGTGAAAAGGGGCAGGGGACAGCGAGGCCGCAATAGCTTATACACATCCACGACGAGATCTTTACCCGGGGAATGAAATCCATACGCCCGTGGCACGAATCCTGGCGAAGAGGTCTCCGGCGGTGAGCACTCTGCGCTGGCGGTCTGATCCTCATCAGATCACTGTACCATGGCAAATTTCATTTAGATGAACCTGACAGTCAATCTTTGAGCTCGATTTTCTCTCAAACTCATATGGCAACTAATCCGAGGCTCTGCATCAAAATTGTAGACCAATATACCATCTCCATCTTTGTTATAGCAGCCATGGGCAAATTCTTACTAGATTAGTCATAGATTGTCTCCAAAGATGACCAAATGCCACTGACCATGTAATCTTCAGATTGTTGTGGTCTGACAGCCCATCTTTGGGCTCACTATTCTCTAATTTCTTCTCAATAACTATGCTTACACTCTTAAGCAAAGTTGTTCTCCTTTCATAGAGCTATAAAGTTGATGTGGTGACCTAGGGTAAATTCTTAGTAATTTGAAAGTTATATAGCTCCAAAGTTGAGCTTATAACACTGATTTCAGACTTAGCATAGAACCCTAAATGGGGTCCATTTTGCAAATAGGTCCAAAATCCAAGGTTTAGCTTACAAATCCACATATTTGTGAACCAAATGACTTAGGATACTTATTTAACATGGTTTTTGCACTTTAGTCCACAAGTGCACTATTTTTGCACATAGGCCCCTAGGGTTTGGATTTAGGGTTTTCCAGGGTTTCAATTAGGGTTTCTGGCATCTCAGGGGTGTAAATGTAATGTAGGTCCATCCTTGGTAACTTTTTATGATTATCACTTTTAAACTTTAGGGTTTTCTCTATTTGGCTCCTGTTTTACCCCTCAGATCCTTACTTGAGGTTAAGTACCCTACACTAGGGTCTTATTTGCAAAATGCCATATCAGTACAACTTGTTTGAAATTTGTGCCTAGTGAATGCTCTCTAGGTGTGCCAAACATATGCAAAGGCTAATGCTCATGATGTTATGCTCAAATTTTAGTGGTAGTAACAACAGGGGTGTTACACTGTGTTAATTGGAACATGGAGAACCACTCGGGAAAATAGTGCTACCACAAGGTTGGAATGAGACACCCTTGGCCAAGTAATTAGGAAAGCTAGGGAGAGACTACCTTACCTAAAAGGGGCAAGCGGAGAGGCGTCGCTGTAGAGTATAGGGAGGTTCTTGGGTCGGACTGTCTGTTTAGCTGTCCGGACGAGGGATTCCTATACTTCCTTCTTCCTGAATCCGTAGCGGGTTTTCTCGAACTAGTGGAACTTTGGAAAGGCCTCGTAGTGCTACCCTGCCTTGTCTCCTTGGTAGAGACGAATGGTACTTCGAGACCCCTTGGCAAATGGGTAGCATGGCTTATGGGTAAAGATGCACAACCTCTATAGAGTGTAAAACTTGTATATCAACCATTCTCTCGGTCATGAGCGGCCCGGACACTCACTGTGATTAACTTATGGAATTAAACATAATTTGTCATATGCAACACATTGTAGTTTTATTATTAATCTTGATCTATTATTATTTTGGGTTGGTATACACTTACATTTAGTAACTGCTAATAAAATTTGACGAACTTATTAAAAGCAATGCTCAGCTTTAACCATTTTTTGTTGATCAGCCTTACACTTCACATGAGCTCACACCTTTGTGAGTTCATGCACATTATTCCCGAAAACTTGTTGAGCTATGATGTTTTGTGACCTCACCCTTGCAACATATAAACCCCCCACAGGTGAAGAGCAGGTAGCCCAGGAGGGGGACTACTACGAGGAGTACGATGAAGTCTAGGTGGCGTCTCCAAGTCAGCTTAATGGTGCCAAGGATTAATATTAATTTGTTTTATTTGTTATTATTTATTTTTGAAAGACACTTCCACTATGTAATAACATTTGTGACATTTGTCTCCAAGTCAGCTTTAACCATTATTTGTTATCTCTATATTTGTTGTTCTTCTTTGGCGCACATATGAGACGCACCTGGGTTTACCCCTTAAATCCGGGTGTGACAACGGTGGCTTCAAATTGAGTTTGGGTGATCAACCTATCAATTGAATCACTGCTAACAACACAATTACACATCATAGACTAAAACGATCACCAGTGCATAAACCTGATGCCTAATGTGAATAAGAGATTGGCCTAGTAATTTCAAAGTAATATGTCACACTCGCATCTAAATATCTGATTCCAAAAACAAATACTTGTACAATTTACAATGGCACAACATTATGCCTACCTCCCCCATAGGGAGTAGGTTTGAGTCTATGATGCTGATGGTGCCCTCGAGATTAGTAAGAAAGGGGATATAGGACGAATAGTTTCTAAATTTATCTTTTAGTTCTAATTAGTTAAAAAAACAAGAGTCTCTCTCTTTTTTTATTCCTTAGTGGGTGATTAGGAGAGCATGGGCATCTAACCACCTAATATGAGGGATAAGGGATGGATAGGTTGGGGCAAGGAAGGACTTTGTCATGGATGACGAATCTTGACTCACCTGGTCTTTGAAGACTTGAGTTGGTGCTTCTCCTTTCTTGTTGAGGTTGATCATCTTTGGTCCTCAATCTTGGAGTTATCATCCGAGTTTATGGACATGTGGATAGATGGTTGTAGGTAGGTCAGAATTTTTATTTTGTTGTTAGTTTAAAGCAAAAGGGTTACACAAAGCATTAGGGTTTTGTAGGTCAGGTTGGTAGGTCAGAATCTTGCTTTGGAATAGGTAGGTTAGGCAACCTATCAAGAATGTATGGGTTGTTCATATATGGCCAAGTTGGTCTAGGGCACCAATTTGAGTTTAAAACATGTGTTATAAGAGTAGGGTCTACTCCATTTCACCAGGATTAACTAACATATTTGAGTGGCTCAGAATAGGTTAATTCATATTAGATTAGAGAGGATCTAGATTAGATTGGCATGACAAGTTTAGATTAGATAAGATCTAATTAATATGGATTAGATCGTCATTGTTGCTCTAGGATGATTAAAACAAAGTGGTTAGGATAAGATGAACCTTTCAATATAAGATGAATCTATTAAGATAAGAGAGTATCTTTTAAGATAAGATGGATCTATTAAGCTAGATATTTTTATAATGGGGGATAATCTAGGTTGGCTAGCTGTCTTAAAACACATTTTTTATGCCTATATGTATATGCAATTGCAATTGTGGACATTACTCGACAACTCATCACACTCAATCAAAGAATCCAATCAAGCAGTTATCATAAGGGCAAACACTAAAGCATAGAGATTGATATTATAATAACAACACTGAGAATGCAATGCAAATGACAAATTGAGTTTAATTCCATAAGTTAATCATGTGAGGGTCCGAGTTGCTCATGACCGTGAGCACGACAAATATACCAGTTTTACACTCTGCAGAGGTTGCACATCTTTACCCACAAGTCATGTTACCCATTTGCCATGGAGTTGATCAAACCCCATACAGCTCTACCAAGGAAGCGAGGTAGGGTACCACTATGAGGCCTTTACAAAGTTCACTAGCTTCAGAAAACCCGCTATAGTTTCTAGGAAACGCAGTATATGAATCCCCCGTCTCAAAAGTCATCGCAGCAAATTCAGCCCGAGAACCTCCCTATACCGACCACTCCCCTACTGTCCTTGCACCTTTCGGGTAAGGTAGTCCTCCACTAGCTTTCCTAATTAGTCAGCCAAGGGCGTCCCATACCACTCATGTGGTAGCACTGTTTTCTCGGGTAGTTCTCCATGTTCCAATTAACAATATGATCTTATCATGAACAATAATTGAACAAAATGTTGGGAGTCTTCTTCTCCGCTGAATAATTGAATTCTGTCGATATCCATACATGTTTTATAGAATGCAAATATGAATGAATTAACGAGATGCCGTTACTATCTTCGTCCCTTTGCATTCCTGTTTACACATTAAATGATGAAGGTATGTCCTTTATGACCTTCGTCTGATGAGCATTATATTCATGGGGAGATAATGCTTTGGAAGACGAAGGTCCCTAATAATTAACAATTGTGTTGCCTTGTTCTTGATTCACAACATTTGATAACGAGTGACCAACATTGGCACCCACTGAAAGTCGCCTAAAGGGGGGTGATTAGGCAAAATCTAATTTTTATAAACTTAAGCAAGCACTAAGGTCGGGGGTTAGCGTTAGAATTAAATTCAAGTCCGAAAGAGAGGGAAAACAAATCAACCAAGAAATAAGGTGAGTGAACACAGTGATTTGTTTTACCGAAGTTTGGTTCCAAGGAATATAGTCCCCATTGAGAGGTCACAAAGACCGGGTCTATTTCAACCCTTTCCCTCTCTCAAATGGTCACTTAGACCGAGTGAGCCTTCTTCCTTAATCTCACGGGTCACTAAGACCCCGCAAGGACTACCACATGCTTGGTGTCTCTTGCCTCGCTTACAAAGCACTTGAGTGTAAGAATGGAAAAAGAAGAAAGGCAATCCAAGCAACAAGAGCGCAAATGAACACAAATATCTTTTGTATTGTGTTTGGAATGGATTTGAGACTCAGAGAGGATTTGATCTTTTGTATTGTGTCTTGGAGTGAATGCTAGAGCCCTTGTATTGAATGTGATCTTCAAAAAACTTGGATGACAATTGTTGTGGTGGTTGGGGTATTTATAGCCCCCAACCACTTGGTAGCCATTGGCCAAGGCTACTGGCGATGGGCACACCGGACAGTCCGGTGCCCCACTGGATAGGTACTGTGCACGGTCTGATGCACCGCCACGTCAGCCAACTGTTAGGGTTCGGAGCTGGTCGACCGTTAGAGGCTTTGTCCTCTTCTGGCACCGAACAGTCTAGTGCCCCTCTGACTTCCTGCTCTGACTTCTGTCGCGGTACTGTGATGCACTGTTCATCTATCAGAGTCGACCGTTGCGTGCAGATAGCCGTTGCTCCACTGGCTCACCAGACAGTCTGATGGCACACCGGATAGTCCGGTGAATTATAGCGGAGTGCGCCATCGTTTTCCTGAGAGTGGCTGGTTGAAACCTGTACGGACCTGGTGCACCGGACACTGTCTGGTGGCACACCGGACAGTCCGGTGTGCCAACTTTCAGCACACTCAAGTTCTTTGCTCTGTTTCAAATTATGTCCCTAACTTTATTCTTTTATTGGTTTGTGTTGAACCTTATGCACCTGTAATACATGAGTTATAGAGCAAACTAGTTAGTCCATGTGTTTGTGTTGACTATCAACCACCAAAATTAATTATAGGAAAAGGTTAACCCTATTTCCCTTTCAATCTCCCCCTTTTGGTGATTGATGCCAACACAAACCAAAGCAAATATAAAGTGCAGAAATGTAACTAGTTTGCATTTGGAAAGTGCATAGGTTACTTGGAGTTAAACCAATTGAATATCTTACTAAATATGAATGGATTGCTCTTTCTTTTTATTTAACATTTTGGACCACATTTGCACCACTTGTTTTTTTGCAAATCTTTTTGGAAAATCTTTTCAAGGTCTTTTGCAAATAGTCAAAGGTATAAGAATAAGATTGCAAGAAGCATTTTCAAGATTGGAAATTTCTCCCCCTGTTTCAAATGCTTTTCCTTTTGACTAAATAAAAACTCCCCCTGAATGAAATTCTCTTAGCTTTCAAGAGGGTTTTGAGATAGGTACCAATTTGAAAATTGAAAAAATACCAATTGAAGGATTAATTGTAAATTAGATACCAATTGAAATTTTGCTTTGACAAGACAAGTGAAGCATGGATACCAATTGATATCAAATACTAATTTTGAGAATACTTCAATTGAAATAGATACCAATTGAGAAATTGCTATGACATAGATACCAATCTGAAAAATATCAATTAATACTTCATTTCGAAATTTTTTTGAAATGGTGGTGCGGTCCTTTTGCTTTGGGCTTAATACTTTCTCCCCCTTTGGCATTAATCGCCAAAAACGGAGACTTCGAGAGCCCTTTTGCATCTTTCTCCCCTTTTGGGGTCTAATACTTTCTCCCAAATGGTAATATAAATATGAGTGAAGGGTTATACCATTGAGAGTTTGTGGAGTAACAATAGCAAAGGGTAGATGATACCGTTAGAGTTGTGGAGTGGAAGCCTTGTTCTTTGTTGAAGACTCCATTTCGCTTTCAATCTATGACTTAGTATAGAAATACACTTGAAAATACATTAGTCGTAGCCTTGGTACAAGAATAATAAGAAATATGCATTTGCACCAAATGAAAGAGACATGACCAAAGGTATATAAATGGGCTATGTGTGCAATGTTTTAATCAAAGTTCCGAGAATCAAGTATATTTAGCTCATTCCTAAGTTTGCTAAAGGTTTTCTCGTCTAATGGCTTGGTAAAGATATCGGCTAATTAGTTTTGGGTATTAACATAAGCAATTTTGATATCTCCCTTTTGTTGGTGATCCCTCAGAAAGTGATACCGGATGTCTATGTGCTTAGTGCAGCTGTGTTCAACGGGATTATCCGCCATGCGGATTGCACTCTTATTGTCAGATAGGAGAGGGACTTTGCTCAATTTATAGCCATAGTCCCTAAGGGTTTGCCTCATCCAAAGTAATTGCGCGCAACAATGGCCTGCGGCAATGTACTCGGCTTCGACGGTGGAAAGAGCTACGGAGTTTTATTTCTTTGAAGCCCATGACACTAGGGATCTCCCCAGAAATTAGCAAGTCCCTGATGTGCTCTTCATATCAATTTTACACTCTTGCCCAATCGGTATCGGAATATCCTATTAAATCAAAAGTGGATCCCCTGGGGTAACAAAGCCCAAATTTTGGAGTGTAAACTAAATATCTCATGATTCTTTTTACGGCCCTAAGGTGAGCTTCCTTAGGATTTGCCTGAAATCTTGCACACATGCATACTGAAAGCATAATATCCTGTCGAGATGCACATAAATAGAGTAAAGATCCTATCATCGACCGGTATACCATTTGATCTATGGATTTACCTCCCGTGTCGAGATGCCCATTAGTTCCCATGGGTGTCTTGATGGGTTTGCCATCCTTCATTCCAAACTTCTTAAGTATGTCTTGAATGTACATTGTTTGGCTGATGAAGGTGCCATCATGGAGTTGCTTGATTTGAAATCCTAGGAAATACTTCAACTCCCCTATCATAGACATCTCGAATTTTTGTATCATGATCCTACTAAACTCTTCACAAGTTGATTTATTAGTAGACCCAAATATAATATCATCAACACAAATTTGGCATACAAACAAATCTTTTGCAACAGTTTTAGTAAAGAGAGTAGGATCGGCTTTTCTGACTTTGAAGCCATTAGTGATAAGAAAATGTCATAAGCATTCATACCATGCTCTTAGGGCTTGCTTGAGCCCATAGAGTGCCTTTGAGAGTTTGTAAACATGGTTAGGGTACTCACTATCTTCAAAGCTGGGAGGTTGCTCAACATAGACCTCTTCTTTGATAGGTCCATTGAGTAAGACACTTTTCACCTCCATTTGATAAAGCTTAAAGCCATGGTAAGTAGCATAGGCAAGTAATATGCGAATTGACTCAAGCCTAGCTACGGGTGCATAAGTTTCATCAAAGTCCAAACCTTCGACTTGTGAATAACCTTTGGCCACAAGTCAGGCTTTGTTCCTTGTCACCACACCATGCTCATCTTGCTTATTGCGGAATACCCATTTGGTACCTACAACATTTTGATTAGGACATGGAACTAAATGCCATACCTCATTCCTCGTGAAGTTGTTGAGCTCCTCTTGCATTGCCAGCACCCAATCCTGGATCTCTTAGTGCATCCTCTACCCTGTATGGCTCAATAGAGGAAACAAAAGAGTAATGTTCACAGAAATGACCAACTCAAGATCTAGTGGTTACCCCCTTATGAATGTCACCAAGAATGGAGTTGACGGGGTGATCTCGTTGAATTGCTTGGTGGACTCTTGGGTGTGGCGGTCTTTGACCCTGTATTTATTGATCATCTTCCTTGTCATTATTGTCTTCATCTCCCCCTTAATCAATGTCTTCCTCTTGAGGTGGCTCATCCTCTTGATCTTCATCATTATCATCTTGAACCTGATCCTCATTTTGAGTTGGTGGAGATGCTTGCATGGAAGATGACGGTTGATCTTGTGCTTGTGTGGGCTCTTCGGATTCCATAAGACACACATCCCCAATGGACATGTTCCTTAGCGCGACGCATGGAGCCTCTTCATCATCTAGCTCATCAAGATCAACTTGCTCCACTTGGGAGCCATTAGTCTCATCAAACACAATGTCACAAGAAACCTCAACCAATCCAGTGGATTTGTTGAAGACTCTATATGCCCTTGTGTTTGAGTCATAACCAAGTAAAAAGCCTTCTACAGTCTTAGGAGCAAATTTAGATTTTATACCTCTTTTAATAAGAATAAAGCATTTACTCCCAAAGACTCTAAAATATGAAACATTGGGATTTTTACTAGTGAGGAGTTCATATGATGTCTTCTTGAGGATTCGGTGAAGGTAGAGCCGGTTGATGGAGTAGCAAGCAATGTTGATTGCTTCCTGCCCAAAACCGGTCCGGAGTCTTGTACTCATCAAGCATGGTCCTTGCCATGTTCAGTAGAGTTCTATTCTTCCTCTCTACTACACCATTTTGTTGAGGTATTTAAGGAGTGGAGAACTCATGCTTGATGCCCTCCTCCTCAAGAAAGCCTTCAATTTGTGAATTCTTGAGCACCGTCCCATTATCGCTTCTTAACTTTTTGATCCTCAATCCAAACTCGTTTTGAGCTCGTCTCAAGAACCCCATTAGTGTATCTTGGGTTTGTGATTTTTCCTGCAAAAAGAACACCCAAGTGAAGCGAGAATAATCATCCACAATAACTAGACAGTACGTACTCCCGCCGATGCTTATGTAAGCGATTGGGCCGAATTGGTCCATGTGGAGTAGCTCGAGCGGCCTGTCCGTCGTCATTATGATGGTGAGCACCAACTTGCTTTCTGTAAAGCCCTAAAATTTGTATAAGGTAAAAAATATAATACTAATAAAACAATCATCAAAATAAGTGCTCTTGATAAATAATTAAAATTTAGAGTTCACCCTCTCTAAAGTAAATTATTATAATAGAATAATATTAAGCTAAATCATATCTTAATAAAGATTAGATACTTGAAAAAAATGTTTCCTATCAAACCAAAGGAAAATGACTTTTGGGTTACACCTTTTAAATTGATTACACACTCCAAATAATATTTTTTGTAATGAATGTGGTGTGAGTATTTCATTACCTAATTAAAATGATAAAGTAATTAAATAAATAAATTAATATAATCAGTGTATATCGTATTAGATTTTTATTTGTGTATTTAAAAAAATTTGAAATTCAAACCGGGGTAAGATTTGAAATTGGAATAAAAAAATGAAATCAAAAAAGAGAAAAGATCATCTGGGCCGACTTCTCTCCCCCCTCGGCCCAATATCGTTTTCCCCAGCGCATGGCCCAATCCACTTGCTCCCCTATCTATGCCTCAGGCTGCTGACTGGTGGTCCTCTGCGGGCAGGGCTGTCATCGGAGAACGCCGCTCTCGGCTTGTGCCGCTGCCACGTGAGCTCGCTTGTGTCAGCTCCATCTTCAAACCCACTACAACGGGCTCTACGTAATCCGCACGTAGGTGCCGGGGCGGGGGAAATCTTACGTGCCCGGAATGCACGGGTGGCGTTACCTGGAATCCTTCGTCGTGGAATCAGGGTATCAGCATCACCCAGAAAACCAACTCTCCCTCTCTCCGTGAAATCCCATCTGGTGTGCTTCTTAATGGCCGATGCAGATCCAATCCTTGCTGACTCGCGTGGTTGTTGGGGATTTGGCATCCGCGACATATAAAGGTGAACCTTGGACTCCTCCTTAGCCATAGCTCTCTGGTAGGATCTTCCCCAAACCTCTGTGTGCCCAAACGTTCTTGTCGTGCGGTGTTTGGAGAACCAGAGCGGACGCTCCTCCGTGCACCATCCCGTTCGCGAAGATAACCCTATCGGCCCCTTCATCTCCGATATGGAAACACTCGCGCAATTCACTGTACTCCCTACTGCGCGTAGCATCAATCATCTGATGGTTGGGAGTCCTAGTTTGTCGGGGCATCGAGGCCCAGTGTCGCGGCCATGGCGTCGTCGTGGTTGGGACTGGACCCCGTTGCTCACCGTGGATTGAGGTAGAAGATTGCCGGTGGCTGTTCATCTATGGATGGGCGGTCAAGATTAGATCAGGAAACCATTAAGCCCGGACCGTCCGATGCTAGTTGAACGCTTGGGATCGCGCCCGTGCTTACCCCTTCGCGCTTCTAATCCCGACCGTGGATCTTGGATCCAGCGGTTGTAGGCCTATACCTATTCGCGGGGCTCGGATTATAATCTGAGCTGTTGAAACTAGATCGTGCGGCCACCATTCACCCATACCCCTTCGGTCTATACATTTTGCAGATAAGCCCTCAGCTTATTCAAGAATAAACCCGCAGTCCACACTATGGGAATACTGAGTGTGGCAGAACCTCCCAAGTTATTGGGCCCACATGCACTTGTCCTTGTCTCAAAGACCTCAGACGACTATGCATGTGCACCAGATAACTTAACAGGATCCGTCCGAGTGACCCAAGGACCCCGGATAAACCACTTACAACCAGAATCGCGGGATTAAGTAACATAAATCACAAACCAACAATTTTGCAGCGGAAATCTTATTACCAAATTTTACATGTTACATCAAGTTTTACAATGTACATGATCAGACTGATTACAAAAGTGATTCAAAGAAATAACTTTGAACTGTTATAAGTTATTTGTAGTTTTGAAATATATGCTAGCTCAAGTGACCATCCTCAATAAGAAGTATAGAAGAGTTACTTAGACTTATAAGAAGGTCGAGCCCACCGTCACTTAACACCATCATCAGCAGCACAAAACTATAACCTAAAAACAACAGGGAATAAAACCCTGAGTATGGAGTTACTCAGCAAGACATACCCGACTAAAGAAAAGACTCTCAAGGATATGCTAGATTTGGGAATCAAGGAAAGGCTTTTAGCAAGAATCAACTTATATAGTTTGTAGAAACGCTTACTAAAATGAGTCCTTACTTTCAACATTTTAAGGCTAGATTAAGTATTAATAGACCTTGTTTGCATCTAGTCTAATTTCATCATCACATTAATCAATACAACATGATTTTGCTCATTATGATTCCATCCATGACTTAGATTGCAGGGCAGTGACCAAGTCTTCATGTCCAAGAAGTAATAGCAATCCGAATCGATTATTACCCAGCTAGGGATCTCTAATCACACAACATATGTAGCACTTAACCCTTGCATATGTCAACTCGCCACCAGGGTTCTTAAGACCAGATCAGGTTCACACCAACCGAGAGCACAGATACAACACCGTCCAGCCTCTTGCCACGGAGGGTACATGCTACTCTCGCCATCTCTCCACTCCTATTGTGTGTTATCTTATTCTGGTATTAGTCTGCCCGAGGCAAAGCTTACCCATGATGAGGCATGTGACAAGTCAAAAGGTCCTCGATCAGCAAGCCTACATTCAGTATAATCCTTAATCAACCTGGGTAGAACATCACCTGTTCCTAGCCCAAGTCCCGATTTAAGTACTTCCATCCTTAGGATTGTTTGTATTCCTTAGGATGAAAAGAGCATTATAGGGAACTTTGTAGTAAGATCCCACCACGCTCCCAATGAAAATATTTCTTGCAGGTAGAAGTCATCCTTCCTCAGGATAACCCCTGAGCTAGGCCTTAATGCAAAAGACAACCTCTATCCACAAGATCTAAGCAGGGATAAGTATTTTTGTAAATCATATTTTGATACTTCATCAGAAGTATCTATAAAGGTATGGATATCAAGGTAGGCAATGCATCAAAGGGTTTCCAACCAACTCCTATAAACTTAATGCACATTTCGCTAGACTTAAAGTGTGCAAAAATCATTTAAAAACACAAGGAAAGGGGTTGCATGCACCGAGGCTTGCCTGGAATAACCACTACGTTAGTGTTTGTTAGACGACGTTCGCTTGACGACCATCCTTTGTCTTGACATTCGTCAGATTATCCATCTTCAGGTTTGTCTGACTGACGACATCGTCTTGCTGAGATGTTTACTCTCTGCATTATCCTGGGGTCGTCTTCCGCATCACGTAATCAACAAACGTACCTAAATGATTTGCATAATGCACATGAATGCAGATAAACAAGAATAGTGCGAGACTAAATATTACTATATGTCCGTGAATTAAACACCCAGCAGTGAGGCGTTGTACTATTTCATACGGAAACACTAGTTATCGACATGTGACTAAGCGTAATGATTACGCTTCTCTAGATTAACCGAATCTAACACAACATCACGAAACAACAAACTATACACATTTAACACGATTAGCCTAAACACAACTTATCAGCTAATTAATTAAATTCTAGACTTAGTGGTCTAAGGAATTTAAATCTAGAACAGGAATAAAAGTACATCACTTTTTAGACCACGTGACCCGAATTAAATTATATACCACTCTAAGTTATCATATATAGCCTACCATTAATTTTATCAACAATTATAATTCGTCATAAGTAATACCAATAATATTATTGTTTAGACAGTTTAAAATACTAAATTTAAACTTTATTCACTAGTTTACCATACGTCACATAATTAACATCTCAAATCTACCCAACGCGACTACTCCAAAATCATGAAAATAATCACATAGCATTCATCGAAATACTACACTCTGCAAAATAGAACTATTTCGAATATACTCGGCAACTAAACTCCTCGAAGCAGACCTCGCATCCTGGGTATTTTTAACTTAAACTTCATACGCAAACTAAGCGTCTTATTTCGTGATCATAAAATCTATAGTAAAAATAGTGATTTGGCTCACCGTTATCAACTTGATTCAATATTTGCGAGAACGACGGCAGTCTTCGATTGAAGTCTTCGATCAGACAGCTGATGAGTATAGAACGGAGCTTTACTTTCTCTTCCATCCACAATTCTTGGAATCTCTCCATATTAACTAGAACTCCGTATAAATGGCGATGATTCTTGTTCTGGCCTTTCGTCGAGCACTAGGGGCATTGACTAGGGGATTGCTTCTCTACATCTTCTTGGGATTCTTTTGTCGGCGTGAACAAAAGTCAGAGATGTCACGTAGGGACTGGCATCGAGATGACGGAACAACGACGAACTAGCGAGCTGAACCACGACGAGTGATGTTTTGACGTGGATGAGCAATGGCAACTAGCGGACATGGAACGGCGAAGTGAGGTGCACGGCTAGCTAGCAAGGATGAATGTGTGAGGCATGGAAGTGAAGGCAGAACTTGATGGCTGGCACGGACAGGAGGAGCTTGACGCCGTGGCGAATAGGAAATCGATGACTGGTACAAAAGGCACGATGCTAGGCAGAGAGAGGACTCGACGGAGCTAAAGCAGACACCAGGGGCTTGCGAGATCCGACGAGTCAGTCATAGCAGGAAGAGCTGGGAAACCGCGAGCCAGGGCGAGTCAGGGAGTAGCGCGCGCGGCGAGCAGGCAGCCATGGGAGGGAGGTTGGAGCCAGGGACGTGGCAGTGAGCTCCACGGCAAGGGCGAGCTAGAGCTGGGCGTGCGTAGGGAGATGGAGAGGAGGTCGGGCGCCATGAGCCGAGTGGAGGACGAGCTCGACAAGACACCGGACCTGGGGCGACGGCAGCCATGGAGTGAAGCTTGAGGGAGAGAGAGAAGCAGGGAGGGTGGCCAACGAGCTAGAGCTAGAGGGGAGGCGTCGTATAGAGGGCAGGGAGCAGCGTCGGCTTGGAGAGATAGCGCCAGGGAGGGACGACGTTGGCTGCTGCAGGACACACGATGGGCAGGGAAGCAAGGACTCACGCTTGGAGGTTCATGAGAGCAGCCACCAGGGAGCCGTAATGAAGAAGCATGCACTAGGGGATAGGAACGGTGGAAAAAATATCCACAAGGAGACCATGCGCTAGGGGATATGAACGGTGGAAAAAATATCCCAAGGAGACAGAACGCAAGAAGATAAGACTGCAAGGAGAAAAGGTTAGAAGCTGTTCGAACAAATTTACACGGTGAGCAAGGGAAAGGAAAATTTCCTTCTCATTTTCTAAACAAATTTACACCGATAAACACAGTTTCATGATTTAGTGTTTAAAAGACCATAAAAACTGTTCGAACTAATACAAGATCTATGACAGTATTTGGACAGTGTTCGACTTGGTAAATCATCTCAGCGTCAGATAACTACTACCCGTTATCTATATTCGAAAATTTGGATCTGGGCAAGGAACATACGGACCGAACCAAATGAGATTGACTTTAATATTTAAACAAGACTTGATGTGATAAATAATCCAGAGTTAGATGAACTTTTACCAGGTATCTATATCTGAAGATTTAGAGCTAACAAGAAACATATGAATCGAACCAAACGAGATCGGGACTGAGATTTTAGTCCACCATAGTTTACATAGGAATTAGACAAATTTCCATAATTGTAAACAGTGGATCAGATTAATCACGAATACTCAGTTCGGATCAAGTTATCTCGGTCCGATATAAGGTTTTTGCATTAACTTTTGTCGCCGAGTTCAAATTAATTTGCCCGGGATAAAAATCACCCAGTGGGTCGAGCTTCCGAATTCGTGTTCGTGCGAGCGATGAATTTTAAATAATCACCGGACACACTGATTTTCGGAACCACGACGTTCCGAACATCACGAAAATTTAGGACGAGCCCGGATAAATAAAAATGATGTCGAACTCGCGATAGCTGAAATAGATGCGATATTAAAACCGCGATAGGCGAAGATGATTAAAATTTTAGCATTCGTTTTTTCCACGGATATTACGCGCTTAAATCCATACTCGTTGTCGAGCAAAATATAAACACCTGGGGTGTTACAGCCCTCCCCCCTTAAAAGAATCTCGTCCCGAGATTCGGAGCGAAAACTTTTAAGAGTAGAGAAGCATGTAACTCCTGTCCATATAAGCGGGAACTAAGGCAGTTCCAATCAAAGGCGGGTGTCTCAGAATGTTGTTTCTCTAGTGGACATAACGTGTATCGCCTTAGGCTAATTTAGAGATGTCCACCAATAGAGATGATATTTGCCAGAGGAACACATAAGGTTCCATATGTGCAATTTGCTTTTCCTGATGACACTGTACTATCTGAGTCTGTTGAGCGAGTGACTAATACGCAATTTCACCCACACAGAACCAGATGCAACCTCTTGGGTAAAACACACAGAAAGAGGTTTACTAACAAGTGGGCACGGTAAGTTCATAGCACACGAGACGGATGTGAATGTCGAATAATATCACATTTAACTCGTGGCTAGCTATAAAATCCAAGTCCAAGAAAAATGATAAAGACTTGAAAAATCACCAGTGGAGGGATTTGTAGATGCTGCCTTCGCAGCCAATCCATTTTATGGAGCACTAATCATGGCTCGAACTGATCACACACGTTGAAAAACCATACGTGAGGCGATCGAGACATGACTAGAGCTGTGGTTAGGCTTTCAACAGTTAGCTGAGGATGGCAAAGTACCTCGGCCAACAAGGTAAAGTTAAGATGCATATGCTCATAACCTTCTCTTGATCTTCACAAGGTTTTCTTTAGGATAGGCTGAACGAAAGTGAGTTTAGACAACCCAACAAAACGATCTCTAAACTTAACCTTTGTTCATAGGGCAGTTACAAGTTAGTAAAACCAACTTGCTGAACTACTTTTGACATTGAGCAAGTCTTCTCAGTACCATTGGTAAGCCAAGGGTTGAGAGTTCACATTTACTAGCAAAAGGTCATGCATTTGGGTAGAAATCAATTTGATCATGTTGTTCATCCGTTTCTTCATGCGAGATGAACCGACTTGGTCCAGGAATACATGGATTAAATAAGAGAGCGAATGAACAAACTCCTGCATCTCAGCAGCAGGGGAAATCCAATCTCACTTTTGAGAGCTAATCAGCTATTTTCCAACACTAAAAAGCTGCAAGGCTTCACCTTTACACAAAGGATGTAACAGGAACTTGTATGAGTAGTCACTACCAAGATCAAAAGGAAAGAGACTACACATCAAAGTGGTATATCTGTTTGATCCAATAGAGATGATAGATGTTGCTTGATCACTTGACAAACAACATAGAAATTGTTTCAAGGGAGGTCAATGGAAGATAACACATCAGTGTAGTTCCATAATGGATCATGGCTAGAGACTTTGATACCAGCATGTGCCAAGCAGCATAACCTTGCGTGTACATTCACAAGGGGCTCTCAGTTTCGCTGCGGTACTCTAAGTCCTTAATCATGACACCATTATCAAACTGACACCAATAATGAATCTCACGTAGTAGGAACAATTTGTGCAGAGATAACATATCGATATAGTCTCATAATGGATTATGACTACTAACCATGATACCAGCACGTGCCAAGTAGCACAACCATGTGTGTACATTCACAGGAGGCCCTCGGTTTCATCACGACACCATCGGTTTAGTCATAACACCATTACTAGACGTAACTAATAAGAAATCTCACGCGACACCAATGGATTGGGCAAGGGTGACAATATACAAAGAGACTCTACCTGTCAAAACGGTTACAAGTAGAGAGCCAAATAGATCATGGCCCGATGAAATGAACAAAACACGGCCATAACCTAAATTGGTTGATGAAGGGAGTACGATGGGAGACTGTTAATTCAGTTGTAAGCATATTTCTATGCCCATCGCAAAGATTACAAGGTCAAGGATTAGTATCTGATTAGATACGGAGGGAAACAATCATAAGATTAAGTTGGTACGCCTTTGATAAAAATGAGGAAATCAAAGGCATCAAACTCAAGAAAATGGTCGGACATGTCTTTGGGTTAGGTTGATAAAGCAACATTGTGATCTTCAAGAATAGGCAAACTGGAATATAGACATCAGCTTGCACAAATCGAACAAGGGAATGGTTTTAGAAGGAAACGTGACTCGAGATTCTTGTTTTAAGCCTGAGTACACTTTAGGTCCAACAAAAAAATTATCTAAGCATTTATTTGTATGTGTTTGGTCATGGAGTGATAACGGAAAAAATCAACTTTGGGCCATGGTTCACCAACTAAGAACATGGCCTAAATTTCGGTTTAAGCAAACAAACTACCAACCTTCTATTAGCACATCAAGTACGAGAGCAAACACATATATAACACCTAAATACGTTACCTAAAGAACGGAGGACTGCTATTTCATTACAGTTCATAATACAACATTACACCACATTATTCATAATCACTGTTTACTGGAATAACAATGAGAGAAGCATTTTGGATGTATAGGTGACAAACATGATGCAACAATCGGGATGCATGCTCATCCTATGCGTCCTCACAAAATTTTGCCAATCTAATGTGGCAATAGCGTTCTATATCGGTGGCATATTTACGACTCTCTCAATATTTTGCTAGGCGTCAACTACACATACGTTTTCGAGGTTAGTGTACCTGCAGAAAATTCCATTACAGCCCAATTTCCAACGATACAATTCATACATGACAGTTTATCACAGTTTATACTCCATATATTGCTATATGGAGGCCAGCTCTTCATTAAGCGTCGAGCCACGCATAGGTGCCGTTGCCACACTTTAACCATAGGGCAACCCGTTATGGTAACTTACCTTCTTACCTGAACGTAGGTGCATCGTTACAAGTACATTACACTTCTCAGTATTCCCGTGTCTGTATACCCATACACATCCATGGGGTACTAAATTCCCAGAAAAGTAATTACTCCACATCACAGCCTTCATATATACATATGTAGAACATGTATATAATCAAGCGCTTTTCATACTCTTCCCTAGACCGACGTTTGTTCGGTCATGCTCTCACATCTCACCTTACCTGAGCGTCGATCCATTCAGAACTGAATGGCCTAAAAAATAACAATAAACATTTATGCAATACCCCCGGTTGTGGGTTAGTGGTTTTAAACTAAGCCACCTGATAGTCCTTAGTTTAGGGCTTAATAGAGGATGTCGCTAGCATTATAGTTTTTCAAAGCTGTTTTTCAAAGCCAAACAATATGTTTAGTTGAAAATAGATTTTTCGAAACCAAAACTATTGTTTTGAAAATACGTATGTGACCGTATATACTTAATCCTGCTCCGATACCAGCTGTGGCAGAACCTCCCAAGTTATTGGGCCCACATGCACCTGTCCTTGTCTCAAAGACCTCAGACGGCTATGCATGTGCACCAGATAACTTAACAGGATCCGTCCGAGTGACCCAAGGACCCCGGATAAACCACTTACAACCAGAACTGCGGGATTAAGTAACACAAATCACACACCAACAATTTTGCAGCGAAAATCTTATTACCAAATTTTACATGTTACATCAAGTTTTACAATGTACACGATCGAAGTGATTACAAAAGTGATTCAAAGAAATAACTATGAACTGTTATAAGTTATTTGTAGTTTTGAAATATATGCTAGCTCAAGTGACCATCATCAATAAGAAGTATAGAAGAGTTACTTAGACTTATAAGAAGGCCGAGCCCACCGGCACTTAACACCATAATCAGCAGCACAAAACTATAACCTGAAAAACAACAGGGAATAAAACCCTGAGTATGGAATTACTCAGCAAGACTTACCCGACTAAAGAAAAGACTCTCAAGGATATGCTGGATCTGGGAATCAAGGAAAGGCTTTTAGCAAGAATCAACTTTAATAGTTTGCAGAAAAGCTTACAAAAATGAGTCCTTACTTTCAACATTTTAAGGCTAGATTAAGTATTAATAGACCTTGTTTGCATCTTGTCTAATTTCATCATCACATTAATCAATACAACATGATTTTTACTCATTATGATTCCATCCATGATTTAGATTGTAGGGCAGTGACCAAGTCTTCATGTCCGAGAAGTAACGGCGATCTGAATCGATTAATACCTAGCTGGGGATCTCCAATCACACGACATATGTAGCACTTAACCCTTGCATATGTCAACTCGCCACCGGGGTTCTTAAGACCAGATCAGGTTCACGCCAACCGAGAGCACAGATACACCACCGTCCAGCCTCTTGCCATGGAGGGTACACGCTACTCTCGCCATCTCTCCACTCCCATTGCATGTTATCTTATTCTGGTATTAGTCATGATGAGGCATGTGACCAGTTAAAAAGTCCTCGATCAGCAAGCCTACATTCAGTATAATCCTTAATCAACCTGGGTAGAACATCACCTGTTCCTAGCCCAAGTCCTGATTTAAGTACTTCCATCCTTAGGATTGTTTGTATTCCTTAGGATGAAAATAGCATTATAGGGAACTTTGCAGTAAGATCCCACCACGCTCCCAATGAAAATATTTCTTGCAGGTAGAAGTCATCCTTCCTCAGGATAACCCCTAAGCTAGGCCTTAATGCAAAAGACAACATCTATCCACAAGATCTAAGCAGGGATAAGCATTTTTGTAAATCATATTTTGATACTTCATCAGAAGTATCTATAAAGGTATGGATATCACGGTAGGCAATGCATCAAAGGGTTTCCAAGCAACTCCTATAAACCTAATGCACATTTCGCTAGACTTAAAGTGTGTAAAAATCATTTAAAAACACAAGGAAAGGGGTTGCATGGACCGGGGCTTGCCTAGAATAAACACTACGTTAGTGTTTGTTAGACGATGTCCGCTTGGTGACCATCCTTTGTCTTGACATTCGTCAGATTATCCATCTTTAGGTTTGCCCGACTGACGACATCGTCTTGCGGAGATGTTTACTCTCTGCATTATCCTGGGGTCGTCTTCCGCATCACGTAATCAACAAACGTACCTAAATGATTTGCATAATGCACATGAATGTAGATAAACAAGAATAGTGTGAGACTAAATATTACTATATGTCCGTGAATTAAACACCTAGCAGCGAGGCGTTGTACTATTTCATATGGAAACACTAGTTATCGACATACAACTAAGTGTAATGATTACGCTTCTCTAGATTAACCGAATCTAACGCAACATCACGAAACAACAAACTATACACATTTAACACGATTAGCCTAAACACAACTTATCAGTTAATTAATTAAATTCTAGACTTAGTGGTCTAAGGAATTTAAATCTAGAACAGGAATAAAAGTACATCACTTTTAGACCACGCGACGGAATTAAATTACATACCACTCTAAGTTATCATATATAGCCTACAATTAATTTTATCAACAGTTATAATTCGTCATAAGTAATACCAATAATATTATTGTTTAGATAGTTTAAAATACTAAATTTAAACTTTATTCACTAATTTACCATACGTCACATAATTAACATCTCAAATCTACCCAACGCGACTACTCGAAGATCATGAAAATAATCACATCGCATTCATTGAAATACTACACTCTGCAAAATAGAACTAGTTCGAATATACTCGGCAACTAAACTCCTCGAAGCAGACCTCGCATCCTGGGTATTTCTAACTTAAACTTCATACGCAAACTAAGTGTCTTATTTCTCGATCATAAAATCTATAGTAAAAATAGTGATTTGGCTCACCGTTATCAACTTGATTCAATATTTGCGAGAACGACGACAGTCTTCGATTGAAGTCTTCTATCAGACAGCTGATGAGTATAGAACGAAGCTTTACTTTCTCTTCCATCCGCAATTCTTGGAATCTCTCCATATTAACTAGAACTCCGTATAAATGGCGATGATTCTTGTTCTGGCCTTTCGCCGAGCACTAGGGGCATCGACTAGGGGATTGCTTCTCTACATCTTCTTGGGATTCTATTGTTGGTGTGAACAAAAGTCGGAGATGTCATGTAGGGACTAGCATCGAGACGACGGAACAACGACGAACTAGCGAGCTGAACCACGGTGAGTGTTGTTTTGACGTGGATGAGCAATGGCAACTGGCGGACATGGAACGGCGAAGTGAGGTGCACGGCCAGCTAGCAAGGATGAAGTGTGCGGCACGGAAGCGAAGGCAGAACTTGATGGCCGGCACGGACAGAAGGAGCTTGACACCGTGGCGAATAGGAAACCGACGACTGGTACAAAAGACACGACGCTAGGCAGAGAGAGGACTCGACGGAGCTAAAGCAGACACCAGGGGCGTGCGAGATCCTACTAGTCAGCCATAACCAAGAGGAGCTGGGAAACCGCGAGCCAGGGTGAGTCAGGGAGTAGCGCGCGCGACGAGTAGGCTGCCATGGGAGGGAGGTTAGAGCAAGGGACGCGGCAGAGAGCTCGGCAAGGCACCGGACCTGGGGCAACGACAGCCATGGAATGAAGCTTGAGGGAGAGAGAGAAGCAAGGACGGTGGCTGACAAGCTGGAGCTGGAGGGGAGGCGTCGTATAGAGGGCAGGGAGCAGCGTCGGCTTGGAGAGATAGCGCCAGGGAGGGACGACGTTGGCTGCTGTAGGACACACGATGGGTAGGGAGGCAAGGACTCACGCTTGGAGGTTCATGAGAGCAGCCACTAGGGAGCCGTAATGAAGAAGCATGCACTAGGGGATAGGAACGGTGGAAAAGATATCCACAAGGAGACCATGCGCTAGGGGATATGAACGGTGGAAAAAATATCCACAAGGAGACGGAACGCAAGAAGATAAGACCGCAAGGAGAAAAGGTTAGAAGCTGTTCGAACAAATTTACACGGTGAGCAAGGGAAATGAAAATTTCCTTCTCATTTTCTAAACAAATTTACACCGATAAAAACAGTTTCATGATTTAGTGTTTAAAAGACCGTAGAAACTGTTCGAACTAATACAAGATCTATGACAGTATTTGGACAGTGTTCGACTTGGTAAATCATCTCAGCATCAGATAACTACTATCCGTTATCTATATTCAAAAATTTGGATCTGGGCGAGGAACATACGGACCGAACCAAACGAGATTGACTTTAATATTTAAACAGGACTTGATGAACTTTTACCAGGTATTTATATCTGAAGATTTAGAGCTAACGAGAAACATATGAATCAAACCAAACGAGATCGGGACTGAGATTTTAGTCTGCCATTGTTTACATAGGAATCAGACAAATTTCCATAATTGTAAACATTCGAACAGATTAATCACGAATACTCAGTTCGGATCAAGTTATCTCTGTCCGATATAACGTTTTTGCATTAACTTTTGTCGCCGAGTTCAAATTAATTTCCCTGAGATAAAAATCATCCAGTGAGTCGAGCTTCCGAATTCGTGTTCGCACGAGCGATGAATTTTAAATAATCACCGGAAGCACCGATTTTCGGAACCACGATGTTCCGAACATCACGAAAATTTAGGACGAGCCCAGATAGATAAAAATGATGTCAAACTCGCGATAGCTGAAATAGATGTGATATTAAAACCGCGATAGGCGAAGATGATTAAAATTTTAGCATCTGTTTTATCCACGGATATTACGCGCTTAAATCCATACTCGTTGTCGAGCAGAATATAAACAGCTGCGGTGTTACACTGAGTCTTAGGGAAATTGTGATATAGGCCCCCTGATCTCTTAAGAAATATTGTGCCCAGTCCAGAACCCCTTGGAAATTCAGAATTTAATTAAGAAAATAGGTTTTTAGTATAAAAATAAATCTATAAACTTGTTTAATTCGTATTTAATTCATTCTAACTCCAAATTGATCCATTCCAGTTTCAATAATTTTGTATTAATATTGTTTATCAACTAGTATCTATGTTTTGACATGAAAACCATATTAAAATTAATCTCCTAATTAATCCTGTACCTAGCACCTAGAACTTTTGAAAATTCATAACTTGAAATTCATAACTCCAAAATTAATGATTCCTATTTCTATGATCTTATTTTAATATGTAGATTATTAATATGAATTTTGTTCTTATGTTTGGTGTGATGTTAATTTTGCCTATACCATGTTTGTTTGTATTGCTACGACTAGCGTGAGGTCACGAGTCATTTGAAAAACAAGTTTGTACCTGGAATCTCAAGTCCCAGGCAAGTTCTACCCTTGATCACTTCTTTCTACCCACTCATGTTCTGATTAATCATAATGATCTGCATAGGATAATTTTGATGGGACCTAATAGGATACCCTAGTTTAACTATCTTTATACCTTGTTGACTAATGAATTCTTGGGTAGTACCTGCTATTGCTATATGTGGTTTTAGGTATAGAGATACACATTATTCATTATCATACTTTTATTCTAGTTGTTATTTACTATTCATGATAAGATCATTATGTTAATTGGAACATGGAGCAACCACCCGGGAAAACAGTGCTACCACAAGGGTAGTATGGGATGCCCTTGGCTGATTAACTAGGAAAGCTAGTGGATGACTACCTTACCTGAAAGGGGCAAGGGCAGTAGGGGAGTGGTCAGTATAGGGAGGTCCTTGGGTTGATTTTGCCGCAATGGCGGTCAGGCGAGGGATCCCTACGTTGGAGCTTCCTATAAACTGTAACGCGTTTTCTGAAGCTAGTGGAACTTTGTAAAGGCCTCGTAGTGTTACCCTACCTCGCTTCCTTGGTAGAGGTGTATGGGGCCCGTACAACCCCGTGGCAAATGGGTAACATGACTTGTGGGTAAAGATGCGCAACCTCTGCAGAGTGTAAAACTGGTATACTAGCCGTGCTCACGGTCATGAGCAGCTTGGACCCTCACATGATTAATTTATGGAACTAAATTCAATTTATCATATGCATTGCATCATAGGTGATGTTGTTACTTTTGTTCTACTACTTCATTGGGTTGGTATTTACTTATATTTAGTAACTGCTAATAAAATTTTGACCAACTTTAAAAGCAATGCTCAGCTCTAACCATCATCTTTGGTAAGCCTTACACTTCACGTGAGCTCCCACCTTTGGCGAGTTCATGCACATTATTCCCCACAACTTGTTGAGCTATGAACGTATGTGAGCTCACTCTTGCTGTCTCACACCCCCCACAGGTCAAGAACAGGTACCATAGGATAAGGTGCATGGAGGATGCTGGGACGTGTTCGTGAGAGGTCTAGGCCGTTCGTCTCCCAGTCAACTTTGGGTTGCTGGACCGTTGTCTCCTTATAATGTAATTATTTATTTATTTTGTACAGAACTCCTATTATATAGTAAAGATGTGACATTCGATCATATGTGTGAGACTTGGTGCCAACACACCTGGTGATTATTTCGCGCCCGAGTTTTGGACCCCTAAAACCCGGGTGTGACACTTTCCTGTTTGGCATGCTCTACAAACCCTGTCTTTCTAAAAATGAACATTGGTTAGTCCTGAAATGTGCTCTCCGTTTAGAAGCTTGTGAAGATTCTTTATCCCAACATGGCAAGTCGGCGATGCCAGAGCCAACCCATGTTAGTCTTAGCAATTAAACAAGTGTCTAGTTCAGCTTGATTAAAATCAACTAAGTACAGCTGACCCTCTAGCACTCCCTTAAAAGCTATTGAATCATCACTTCTTATAAAGATAGTAACACCTATATTAGTAAAAAGACAGTTGTAGCCCATTTTACACAATTGAGAAACGAAAAGCAAATTGTAATCTAAAGAATCTACAAGAAAAACATTAGAAATGGAATGGCCAGGGGATATAGCAATTTTACCCAAACCTTTGACCAAACCTTGATTTCCATCCCCGAATGTGATAGCTCGTTGGGGATCTTCATTTTTTTCATAGGTGGAGAACATTCTCTTCTCCCCTGTCATGTGGTTTGTGCACCCGCTATCGATTATCCAACTTGAACCACCAGATGCATAAACCTACAAAACAATTTAGGCCTTGTTCTTAGGTACCCAATCGGTCTTGGGTCCTTTCACATTAGAAACAAGCACCTTGGGTACCCAAACACAAGTCTTTGGTCTCTTGTGTTTGCCCCCAACATATTTGGCAACTATTTTGCCTGATTTGTTAGTTAAAACATAAGATGCATCAAAAGTCTTAAAAGAAACATTATGCTCATTTGATGCAGCAGGAATTTTCTTTCTAGGCATTTTAACATGAGTGGTATGCCTAGAGCTAGAAGCCTCACTTTTATTCATGAATGCATGGTGTGAAACATTATGAGGTTTCCTAGCATGAATCTTCCTAATCTTATGTTCGGGATAGTTTGCAGGATATAATATGTAACCCTCATTATCCTGAACCATGGGAGCCTTGCCCTTACCAAAGTTAGACAATTTTTAGGGGCATTAAGCTTGACATTGCTTCCCTGTTGGAAACCAATGTCATCCTTAATGCCACGGCGTCTCCCATTATAGAGCATGCTTCTAGAAAATTTAAACTTTTCATTTTCTAGTTCATGCTCGGCTAGCATTTAATTGAGCTATGTGACCATTTTTTTCTTAATCATGGCAAGGTGATCATCTATAGCATCAACATTAATATCTTTACATCTAGTGCAAATGGAAACATGCTCGACAGTAGATGTAGATGGTTTGCAAACATTTAATTATTCTATCTTAGCATTTAATATGGCATTCTCATTTCTAAGACAGGAAATAGAATCATTGCAAACATTCAATTCTTTAGCCTTAGAAACTAAACTAGCATTTTCATCTCGAAGATTAGAAATTGAATCATGACAAATGATAAGCTCCTTAGATAAATTTTCACATTTCTCTATTTCCTGAGCATAAGCATTCTTCAATTTTACAAATTTTTTGTTTTCTTTAATAAGGAAGTCCTCTGGGCTATCCAAGAGTTCATCCTTCTCATTAATGGCTCCAATTAATTCATTTAATTTTTTCTTTTGGTCCATGCTAAGGTTGGTAAAGAGAGACATTAAATTATCTTCACTATCACTAGAGCTACCCTCATCACTAGATGTTGTATATTTGGGAGTGGCTCTAGTGTGTTTCTTCTTTTTCTTGCCGTCCTTAGCCATAAGACACTTGTGGCCGACGTTGGGGAAGAGGAGGCCCTTGTTGACGGTGATGTTGGTGGCGTCCTCGTCGGAGGAGTCAGTGGAGCTCTTGTCGGAGTCCCATTCCCGACATATGTGGGCATTGCCGCCCTTCATCTTGTAGTATCTCTTCTTCTCCTTCTTCCCTTTCTTGTCGTCGTCCCTGTCACTTCCGCTAGAAATTGGACATTTTGCTATGAAATGACCGGACTTACCACACCAGTAGCACACCTTCTTGGAGCGGGACTTGTAGTCCTTCCCTCTCCTTTGCTTGAAGATTTGGTGGAAGCTCTTGATGATGAGTGCCATCTCCTCATTGTCGAGCTTGGAGGCGTCTATTGGAAGCCTACTTGGTGTAGACTCCTTCTCTTCTTCCGTCGCTTTGAATGCAATGGGTTGCACCTCGGGTGTAGAGGTGGTGCCTTGCTCCAAGTTGACAATATATTTAGAGTCTTTGATCATAAGTTCAAAGCTCACAAACTTGCCAATCACTTCCTCGGGAGACATCTGTTTATATCTAGGGTCTCCACGGATTAGTTGCACTTGAGTGCGATTACGAAAAACAGGTGATCTAAGAATAACCTTGACCATTTCATGGTCATCTCACTTGGTGCTCTCGAGGTTGTGCACTTGGTTCACCATGGTCTTTAGCCGGTTATACATTGGTTGCGGCTCTTCTCCTTTGTTGAGGACGAATCGACTGAGTCCTCCCTCGATAGTCTCACGCTTGGTGATCTTTGTCACCTCGTCCCCTTCGTGTGCCGTTTTGAGGACGTCCCAAATTTCTTTGGCGCTCTTTAACCCTTGCACTTTGTTATACTCCTCTCGACACAAGGAGGCGAGGAGTATAGACGTGGCTTGAGAGTTAAAGTGCCTAATTTGGGCGGCCTCGTCCGAGTCGTAGTCTTTGTCCCCCTCCTTAGGTACCTACGCTCCATACTCAACAATATCCCAAATACTTTCGTGGAGTAAGGTTAGATGGTGCCTCATTTTATCACTCCACATACAATAATCCTCACCATCAAAATATGGTGGTTTCCCTAGGGGTACGGAAAGTAATGGAGCATGCTTTGAAATACAGGGATTGTGTAGGGGCATCTTACTATACTTCTTGCGCTCATGACACTTCGAAGCGGTGGATGACTCAGAGCTTGATGTGGAGGGTGACGAAGAGTCGGTCTCATAGTAGACGACCTTCTTCTTGTCACCTCTCCTATGCAACTTGATGGAGGAAGAGGATTCCTCCTTGTTTTTGTTGCCGGACTCCCTTGAGAGAGTCCTCCCTGAGCTTGCGGCCTTTTCGCCGGTCTTGATCTCCCTATTGGCGTGTTCTCCAGACATCACTTTGAGTTGGTTTGACTCTTAATGAAGCACTGGCTCTGATACCAATTGAAAGTCGCCTAGACGGGGGTGAATAGGCAAAACTTGAAATTTATAAACTTAAGCAAGCACTAAGGTCGGGGGTTAGCGTTAGAATTAAATTCATGTCCAAAAGAGAGGGAAAACAAATCAACCAAGAAATAAGGCTAGTGAACACGGTGATTTGTTTTATCGAGGTTCGGTTCCAAAGAACCTAGTCTCCGTTGAGGAGGCCACAAAGACCAGGTCTATTTCAACCCTTTCTCTCTCTCAAACGGTCACTTAGACCGAGTGAGCCTTCTTCCTTAATCTCATGGGTCACTAAGACCCTGCAAGGACCACCACACGCTTAGTGTCTCTTGCCTTGCTTACAAAGCACTTGAGAGTAAGAATGGGAAAAGAAGAAAGGCAATCCAAGCGACAAGAGTGCAAATGAACACAAATATCTCTCTCTCACAAGTCACTAAGTGTTTGGAATGGATTTGGGACTTGGAGAGGATTTGATCTTTTATATTGTGTCTTGGAGTGAATGCTAGAGCTCTTGTATTGAATGTGATTTTCAGAAAACTTGGATGCCAAAGGTTGTGGTTGTTGGGTGGTATTTATAGCCCCCAACCACTTGGTAGCCATTGGCCAAGGCTGCTGGCGATGGGCACACTGGACAGTCCGGTGCGCCACTGGACAGGTACTGTGAGCTGTCCGGTGCGCCGCCACGTCATCCAACCGTTAGGGTTCGGAGCTAGTTGACCGTTGGAGGCTTTGTCCTCTTGCGGCACCGGACAGTCCGGTGCCCCTCTGACTTCTTGCTCTGACTTCTACTGCAGTACTGTGATGCACTGTTCATCCGTCAGAGTCGACCATTGCACGCAGATAGCCGTTGCTCCACTGGCTCACCGAACAGTCCGGTGGCACACCAGACAGTCCAGTGAATTATAGCGGAGCGTGCCTTCATTTTCCTGAGAGTGGCTAGTTGAAACCTGTACGGATATGGTGCACCGGACATTGTCCGGTGGCACACCGGACAGTCCGCTGCGCCAACTTTCAGCACACTTATGTTTCACACCCGGGCTTTAAGGGACAAAGCCAGGTGCATCTCATACATGCGCCAAAGAAGACAACATATATAATAACAGAGTGTATATAGATAAATGTCACAATAACATCAGAGTACTTATTACATAGCGGAAGTCTTACAAAAATGAAAGATAAATATAAAACGAACTAAATCCATCCTTGGCGCCAATAAGTCAACTGGGAGACGCCACCTAGATCAGATCAAACTCCTCGTTGTGTGGCTCCTCCTGAACCGCCTATTCTTCTCCTGTGGGGGGTGTGAGACAACAAGGGTGAGCTCACACATGATCATAGCTCAATAAGTTGTGGGGAAACCAATGTGCATGAACTCACCAAAGGTGGGAGTTCATGTGGTGTGTAAGGCTGATCAACAATAGGGGTTAAAGCTGAGCGTTGCTTTTAATAAGTTGGTCAAATTTTATTAGTAGTTACTAAGTATAAGTAAATACCAAACCATAATAAATAATAGAACAAAATTAATAAATAATCCCATGCAATGCAAATGACAAATTGAATTTAAGTTCCATAAATTAATCATGCGAGAGTCCTGAGCTGCTCATGACTGTGAGCTCGGCTAGTATACCAGTTTTACACTATGCAGAGGTTGTACCCTTTACCCATAAGTCGTGTATCCCATGTCGCCAGGGTTTGCAAGGCCCTTAGACACTACCGAGGTGAATGGCTAGAGATCCACTACGAGGCCTTTACAAAGATCCACTAGCTTCAGAAAACCAGCTACAGTTTATGGGAAGAGCACTTGCAAGAATCCCCCGTCCTACCACCATCGCAGCAAAATCAACCTAGGAACCTCCCTGCATGCAACTCCAATACTACCCTTGCCCCTTTTTGGTAAGGTAGTCTTCCACTAGCTTTCCTAATTAGTTAGCCAAGGGGTCCCATTCCTCCCTTGTGGTGGCACGTGTTTCTCAAGTTAAGCTCCATGTTCCAATTAAAAATAATGATCTTGATATGAACATAAATAAAATAACAAAATAATTGGAACATGTATATAATGAAATATTAACCCAAAACCATGTAAAGCAATAACATAACTACCCAAATGATTCAGGGGTAAGCAAGGGAAAAATGATAAACACACTAGGGTGACCTACACTAGTACAAAGGAGCTCTATAGTGGCGGTTCTAAACCTATTTTTACTGGCGTTTCTTAGAACCGTCTGTATTAGAGGCCAGTCAAAATCATTATTTTTACAGGCGGGTAACTGAGGACCGCCTGTGGAAATTGATTTCCACTGGCGGTTGAGTTAAGAAAACCGCCAGTGGAAATCGATTTCCACTGGCGGTCGACGTAATAAATCCGCTAGTAAAAATTATTTTTAGAAACATTAAACGGGTTTTTAAAATAGCAAAAAAAATATTTAAGGAGAGGATTCAGCCTACTCCACCCCACCGGCCTGTCTCCATCGAAGTCGTAAGTCGCGGCATTTTTCACGCGACGCGGTTGTTAGTAATGGAACCGTCGACCATACCCTCGCGCATACCATCCACTACCACTCCATCTATGACATGCTTTGTGTCTAGTTTGTAGTTTTATTGTCCACATATTACAACCATTTGAGTGTAAATTGTTTGTTTGAGACCGTAAACGAATTCAAATAAAAAAGTTGTCAACTACAAAGTTGAATAACTTTTGAAGTTCTACAACTTTTATTTTGACACTTTTTTCATCCGAGGCAGTTTGCAAAATTTGAATTTTAAATTTGACATACTTAGATTCAATTTTTGAGAACTGAAATGAGTTCAAATAAAAAAGTTGTCAACTACAAAGTTTTATAACTTTTATAGATCTACAACTTTTATTTTGCAGGTTTTGTCATATAAGGTCGTTTGGAAAACTCGAAAAATTAAGGATACAAATGATTTCTAGTGGCGGTTCCTTAAGAAAACCGCCACTAGAAATCGATTTCTACAGACGGTTTCTTAAGAAAACCGCCACTAGAAATCATGGATTTTTACAGGCTGTTTTCTTAAGGAACCGCCTGTAGAAATATGATTTCTAGTGGCGGTTTTCTTAAGGAACCGCCACTAAAAATAGCACAATCGGTTGATAACCGAATTCGTCTGTAAAAATATATCGTCCCGCACGCTTTGAGCCTTTTTCTACTAGTGCTATTGGGTCCCATCAAGATTAAACCTATGCATTGAATAATGATAATAAAGAACATTATTGGGTAACTGAAAGTGGTCAAGGGCACAACTTGCCTGGCACTTGAGATTCTAGGTACCAGGATGATATTCAGATCCTCGTGACCTCACTGCTAGTTATAGCAATACAAACAAACATGGTATAGATAAAATTAACATCACACCAAACATAAGTACAAACTGAATAATAATAATCTACATGTTGCTACGAGATCGCGGGATCGAGAACTACTAAGATCGGAGTTATGATTAAGGAGTTATGATTTTATAAAAGATCTATGTGATTGAAATCTCAAACTATATTATAATTTGGTCACTATAAATCATATGAGAGGTTATTATATAAATAATTATCTCAACTTTAATCTAAGTTATAAATTGACCATAAATTTTATTCTAGTAGATTATAATAATAAGCAGATTAACAAGACTAACCAACATAAGTTAAAAAGAATTCTAATTATAAAATAATGAGACATGGTATAATAAATGTTGTAATTGCATAGTAAATATTTATACGAGACTAACGCAACTTGAACGGATCAAATCGGAGTTAAAATGAGGAAGTTATGAATTTCTAAAGATTTTATGTATTTGATATGGGATTAATTAGGAGATCAATTTTATTATTGTTTTCATGTCAAAATAGAGGCAATAGGTGATAAACAACAATATTACAAAATTATAAGAATTGGAATGGATTAATTTGGACTAAGTATGCATTTTCTATGAATTAAACAAATTCTAGCATTTATTTTTGCATTCAAAATCATTTTCTAATTCCTTTTTCTGCATTTTATAATCCTCTGGACTGGGCACATGAAAATAGAGAAGACCAGGGGCCTCTACAAAAATTTTCCTAAGACACAGAGCGTCCCTAGGTGTACTGCGAGTTATTTCCTAGTAATCTGAGGGTTCTTTTGCAAATCGGATGGCCGAAGGGGTATCACTAATTCTAGGCCACTGGATTAGAATTGAATGGCCCCGATCGACCCTCGCCACATAATGTACTAGGACGCGATCAGTGCCACCGATCAAGCGATCAACGGCCGGTACGAATCAGCGCGCATATCAAATCCTGACCGTCCGCTAGATCGGACGGCACACACGCATCAACATGAACAACATCGGTTAATCTACACCGCTCATCGTGATTCGGACGGCAAGGGCGCTACCTTCTTCCCCAACAACATGTCGCGGTGGCGCCGCCCCAATCCCACGGCCGAGCCATTGCCAGGGTACCCCGCCGCCCTGTTCTAGCCCCAAGCTCCCAATTCAGCCGGCGCTATATGAAGTGGATAACCAGGCGAGCGAAAAGGTGGGCATAATACCGTGAATCGCATAGCTCTAAGCCCTAACCATGGCGCATGCATGGGCATGGTGGCGCCATGGTCAGATCCCTCCATGCTAGGCCCCAACGCCCGAATCCCCGATCAGACCCATGCTAAACGTGAAGGACAAACAGGTGAAGTCGTGATGAGTCTCACCATGAGCTATGTGGCAGGCTGGCTTGACGTTTTGGTGGGGCGAATCCGTGGTTTTCCCATATTCCAGCAAGCAATTGATCGGCTCCGAGCGGTCCCCCAAGCTTCTCTGGTACCCGCACACCCGCGGCAAGGTTCTCCCTTACTCTACATAGGACTCCGGTGGCACGACCCAAGCTAGCGGACGCAGCACGAATCGATGGCGGCGGCGGATCTCAGCATGGCTTGCCGACAAAGACTCCATGGTCTGCCACTGTCTACCACGCGTCGCGCACACAGGTCTCAAGGTATGGTGGCCAGGAGCAGCAGACAGGGGCGTGGAAGTAGAAGAGCTGGTGTAGGGCCTGGGCGGGCCTGGGCACGGTCGAGCAGAGGCGCGATTTCACTCAATACGCCAGTTCCCAGCAGCTACCCAATGAATGAAGGTAGCTTGAGATAGCTACGCGTCATGGCGCAGTGGTGCTAGGGTTCGGATTTTATACTCAGGGTCGTGGACTCAATCTAGGCAGTTGCTACGGCACGGAGCGATCTCAGCGGGCATGGCGCGATCTGTTGAGCTTGGGCTGAGTCAAGCGAACGGGGGAAGACACTACAGAAAACTAGTTAAAGAACGTGGGTGAAATACCGTCGAATTTAATGTAATAAGCTGACGAACTTACAATAAGAACGTGGGTTTACTGACGAATATAGCCGACGACGATTTTTGGACGAACTTAGAGAAGTAAGTTCGACTGGCCCCGATGAACTTAACATTAAGAACGTGGGTACCGTCGAACTTAACATTAAGAACGTGGGTACCGTCGAACTTAACATTAAGAACGTGGGTTTTTAAGTTCGACGGGGGCCGTCGAATTTTTTCCCATAAGTTCGACTACACCCACGTTCTTACGGTTAAGTTCGACAGGGCCACGTGGCCGTCGAACTTATGTGTCCTGTGTGGGTCGGCGAGGGCTGCGCATTAAGTTCGACGGTACCCACGTTCTTAACGTTAAGAACGTGGGTACCCACGTTCTTAACCCTTTTCCAGAAAAAAATAAAAAATACAGAAATAAAAAATTAGACACACATAATATCACATGCAACACAAAATATCACATACAATATAGATTTCAAACACATGGATATATGTTCATATCACAAATTCACACAAGTCTTAATACATAAGTTCACAAATTCACATATAAGTCCAAATACATAAGTTCACAAATTCACATAAGTTCACATCCATAGTTCACATTTGTAGTTCACAAGTTCAAACACACAAGTTCAAACATTAGCTCCACTGCTCTCGATTAGGACATCGGATTGTTGTTCGTATTTCCACCACTAGAATTGAGACTTCTGTCTACAAAGTAATTGTGAGGGGGAGGACTCACTTGATGAGAGCCGGAATCCTACAAAATAAACCAAAATTCGATGGTTTTGGTTAGGGCCCACGAAATTAATTTAAGAACGTGGGTACCCACTGTTCTTAAAAAACCCATGAACTTAACTAATGTAAGAACGTCGGTGCCCACGTTCTTAACAAAACCCACGAAAATTTATCAGTTTCTTGTAGTGAGAGGAAAGCACCAGACAGGATGGTCCCACGCGCAGGCGATGAGGAGAAGAATGATGAGACGGCCCCATGCGTCAATAACTCAAAGGAAAATAAGGAGCGAGCTTATGGGCCGGTAGGGTGTATTTGGCCCAACCGGTCAATGAAGCTGGGAGAGTAACTTCGACCCAGGAAACATAGGAATTCTTTTTCTTTTCTATATCCTTTTCTAATTTCTAATTCCTCACATTAAATTCAATTCAAATTTAAATCATGTTTTGAACTCCTTAGTTTCTAAATATTGAGCATACCCCTACACCAAAATACAACATCAACTATTTTCTCATATTATTATTTATTGTTTTCATTGTCATTTATTTATGGATGGAATAAATGGTTTTTATTGGAAATTCCTTTTCTCATTTTCCCCTTTCATGTTTTCATTTAAAATTGGAGGTCTAATTTGTGTTGTCCATGAAATTCATTACCATAAAACTATTTGGCAAGAGGTCATCCTTTCTTTATCCATTTATTTGTTGCTTAACTAATTTAATGTCATTCATTGATTATGAATACGAAAGGTCCTTATAATTCTCCGAGGTTTCAAAGATTTCAAACACTATCCCAGATATTTTTTTTGTTTTCTTTATTTATGACATATATATACATTTTTCCTCTACCAAATTTTGGGTCTTACATTATGTCGCTAACTTGATTCTTTTATTGGTTTGTGTTGACCCTTATGCACCTGTAATTCATGAGTTCTAGAGCAAACTAGTTAGTCCATGTGTTTGTGTTGACTGTCAACCACCAAAATTAATTATAGGAAAAGGTTAACCCTATTTCCCTTTCACCCACCTCCGGTGAACTCACTTCTGACCACAACAGTGACAATGGCTTCGCGAGGAGCTCAAGCCATGGCACCTTTGGCTACGAAGCTGGTGCTCCCAATCACAGGCGGTTCAAGTTCTACGCCAGCTAACAAGAAGCAAAAAAAAGAGGCACAAAGAAGGGTACAACATGTTGGAGTATAAGGACCCTTCGTCAAATCCAAATGGTCACACATTCCAATCACCTTCTCTCAGGAGGACCTTCAGCTCAAGGACTACCCCCATAATGATGCAATGGTCATATCTTATGTTATCAAAGGGTTTCTGGTTCACAATGTCCTTGTAGATATAGGCAGCGCAGTAGATATCATCTTTGCAAAAGCCTTCAGGCAGATGAAAGAGTAAGATGATAAGATACATGATGCAACACATCCCCTCTATGGCTTCGGAGGAAGGCCGATAGTGGCACTTGGCAAGATAACAATGTCGATTACCTTTGGCTATGTTCACAATACAAGGATAGAGCAAGTTGTCTTTGATATTGTTGATATGGAGTATCCTTACAATGCAATCATTGGGCGAGGAACATTGAATGCCTTCGAAGCAATACTTCATCCAGCATATCTATGCATGAAGATACCATTAGACCAAGGCCCCATAGTTGTGCATGGGAGTCAAGAGGCTGCTAGAAGGGCTGAAGGGAACTGGACATATTCAAAAGCCATTCATAATATAGATGAAGCTGAAGCCCATCAACAATATAAGCAAAAAAGAGATAAAGCTACCGCAGCAGATCAACCGAAGCCCATGCTTTTATGCGAAGATATAACTGAGTAGAAGGTATTGCTGGGATCTCAATTGTGTGATGAACAAGAAAGAACTCTGTTGAGGTTTCTATTCAACAACAAGGATGTCTTTGCTTGGTCAGCCAATGATCTGTGTGGTGTTAACAGGGATGTTATCGAACACTTTCTTAATGTAGATCTGTCTATCAGGCCAAGAAAGCAGAAGCTTCGAAAAATGTCCGATGATAAATCTGAAGGTGCATAGAACGAAGTCAAAAGGCTTCTGAGTGCCGGTGTAATCAGAGAAGTAACATACCTAGAGTGGCGGCCAATACTGTGATGGTGAAGAAAGCTAATGGAAAATGGAGAATGTGCATTGATTTTACAGATCTCAATAAGGCATGTCCGAAGGATGAATTCCCATTGCCAAGAATAGATTCTCTTGTGGATGTAGCAGCTACTTCAGAGCTCATGAGCTTATTGGATTGTTATTCAGGCTATCATCAAATCTGGATGAAGAAAGAAGATGAGCCTAAGACAAGCTTCATAACCCCTAGTGGGACCTACTTCTACATTCAGATGCGTGAGGGGCTCTAGAATGCTGGAGGAAGCTTCAGCAGAATGACTGCTAAAGTCCTTTGCTCACAAATTGGAAGGAATCTCCTAACATATGTTGATGATATCATAGTCAAAAGTACTAAGTATGAAAATCACATAGTTGATCTACAAGAAACATTCGCCAATTTTAGAAAGGCAGGTCTCAAGCTCAACATAGAAAATGTGTTTTCAGGGTTAAGAAAGGGCAGTTTCTTGGGTGTCTCGTGTCAACAAAGGGAATTGAGGTAAACCCAAGCAAGATAGAAGGAATACTTCGGATGGAGCCACCAAAGTCAAGAAAAGGCGCCCAAAGGCTGTCAGGAAGACTGGATTCATTAAACAGATTTATTTCAAGATCGGCAGAAAGGAACTTGCCATTCTTTGAAGTTTTGAAGTGAGCCGAAGTCTTCCAGTGGGGGCCAATTCAGCAAAAAGCTTTTGCAGAAGCAATACTTAATAGTGCTGACAACTTTAACGCCACATTCGTCAGAAGTCCCATTGCTACTATATGTAGTTGCTTCTCATGCTGCAGTTAGCGCAGCGTTGGTGCAAGAAAAGCAAGATGGCCAAGCAAAGAAGCAAGTGCCAGTATACTTCGTCTCTGAAGTCCTTAGTCCATCAAAGAAAAATTACACAGAGTTGGAGAAGGTACTATATGCTGCATTGATGGCTTCCAGAAAACTTCGGCACTATTTGTAGTCATACCATATCATAGTACCTTCTTCTCAGCCTCTCAAGGACATAATAAGGAACAGAGAAGCCACAGGAAGAGTTGGCAAATGAGCTACAGAATTGAATGAATTCACCATAGATTATGTTCATAGATCTTCAATCCAGTCTCAGGCATTAGCACACATCATTGCCGACTTGACGCCAGGGGCTCAGGGCGAAGAAATAATAAAAGATGATGAAGCTTGGATAGTGTTTTGTGACGGGTCATGGGGAACCTTCGTGTAACACCCCAGGTGTTCCTATACGTTTAACAGCGAGTATGGATTTAAGCATGGGATAATAATAGTCTCTGTCTTAATCTGTTTCATCTATCACTAGTTTGACATCGTTTTATCTTTATTTATCGGGGCTTTTCCTAAATTTTTGTGATGTTTGGAACATAATTGTTCCGAAAATCGGCGAGTCTAGTGATTATTTAAAAAATTCATCGCTCGCACAAAGACGAATTTGAAAATTTAGTCCAGTCCTCTGAGTTTATCCAAAATAAATTAAATAGAACTCGGCGACTAAAGTTTTCGGTGCAAAATAATTTTGTCCCCTCTCGTCGAGCGAGACATCGCACTACAACCTTTTAGGCCTTCTGTGACATTGTGATTATGTCACTAACTAGTGTTTATTTGTCATAGATTGTATTTTGGTGACGCTATTGTGACGAAAAGGTCATCGTCACAGAAGGTGCGTGTTAAATAGACTACAATGACGTTCATAAAAAAGCGTCATAGATTTTATGACACACATTAGATTCGTCACTAAATCTATGACACTCTATTTTGTCATAAGTCGCTCACGTCATAATTCATACTGACATGAATTGCCACATGGCTAATGGTGATGACATGGGATGTGACATGGCAAAACCTTTATGACAAAAATATTTGTCATAGATTTGATCACGTGGCAAAATTATTGTGATGAAGAATTTCGTCATAAATTGGGATGCAGTGGCCACTAACGTGGCAAGTGATGCTGTAAAGCATTTGTGACACATATAATCGTCATCAAAAGAAACACATCGTATGAATTCATACCATCATGGAATATTACACATCACAACCAAAATATCATATTAATATGTTGAACACGAATATTTCATCCATTAGAGAATCATATAACGTCAAAACATATGTCTACAAATCCTTTAACTTCAATTCCAAAGAAAATCCTATAACTTCAACTCAAAGTACTAAATATTAAGCATATTGTTACTAGCTACTATAACAGCCATAAGGTTACAGATCCTATAGTGGTCAAGCAGACTTAAAGATGGACACGCTTGACCTCGATTGAAGCTTAATAGTTGATGAAGGTGGTTGTTATTTTTTTGCATCGACCTCATCATACTACCAATGGTCTCCTAAAATGCCTGTGCTGCTACATTAGGCCGAGCGACATGAGCCCCAGTCTGAGCTCAGATATGATCCCTGCGAAGAGCACAGGGAAGTATGAGATGCCCACACAATCACTATCAGTCAAACCACACATGAGCAAATAGTAAATTTTGGACATCAGATGAATACCTCTCCAAAGGCAAGAACAAATGTCACTGACAATATTACAGCAAGAACATGATGAAACATCCTATCAAGAAATATAGGAAGTGCCTGCAAAGGCTGCAATGAGGTTAACATAAAATTCAATGGTTAAAATAGAATGTAGTGCAAAAGATATCAGAAAAAAAAACAATATGTGACCTATGCCCTACCTATCAATGACTTTAGAATACAAAAATAAAAAGGAATAAGGTGTAAGAGTATCAACTAGTGAAAGAACACTCGTATGAGAAGTTTGATAGTAGATTTAGGACTCGGAAAATAATATTGATCAGATATACATACACCATACGATGTATTTGGACTAACACAAATTGAATGTGTTGAAGTTGGATGATGAAAGAAACTAGTAGCAACCGGGAGAAATAAGCTTATATAGTGGATGCAATTGGTTGTATTCTCAATCTTATCTAAACTTCATCAACTAGTTCCAAAATGTAAGATAAACATAAATAGGATTACAAAAAATCATGGTGACATGGTGCCAAAAAAGTTGAACACATACAACTTCAGATGCTTGTCCCTCTCTCCCAATAATGAGTTAAAAGGTCTAAGTGTTGATGCTAGGATAATTCATTAGAAGCTTCGAAATAATTCTGATATTACCATACATTCTTTTAGCAAATGAATTCAGTTCTAGAGTACAAAATAGTGTGATAATTGATATGATTACAATCCAAATATTCTACCTCCATGGCAGCAACATTATACAACAATAGGGTGACATGAAGCTAGTGCTGCTTTTGAACAACTAGAAGGATGACAGCTGCAGCAAACATGGTAAATAGTAAACCAAACATGAGGGACAGAAGAACCATTAGTCAAGGGTAAATACGACAATTGAGTTGGACTTCAATAAGGCAATAACAATAGACCACTGTAACTAAAAAGGGGATGCTAAAAGACTGCACCGAGGAAGATCCTTGGACCTATGCTTTGGCGTAGCAACAACACCGTAGCCCATTTGAGAACAACCAAGACATCACCGGGGTCGAGGCTTAGAGCAGTGGTTTGCCATGGGACAACCCATTAGATTTTTTTTAATATAGCCTAAAATGCTCACACAGAGAGTCAAACTCAAAACCTAAGGAGTGCTAGTTAGATAACCTAATCAACTCAGCTAGAGATCCTTTCGCACCGTAAAGATTACCAGGTAAGACAAAACCGAAAGTGCATGCTACCCTAGTAAACAAAAATGGTAGATCCAGGATACTCGAGTGATCAATTTTTATTATTATCCATTGCATTCTACTTCCACTTCCCACCTATCTGATGTATCATTTCATATATCAATGGAACAAGGTGAACCTTAGAAAATAATGAATCCCATCCATATTGTTTTTCCTTATTCCTGACTATACCCTTTTTTGTTTGTTCTACATCCCTTTTCAAACACTTCTACATGTAAATAATATGTCAATATTGGTGTTACCATCAGATTGTATCCTCACTATCATTACCACCACCTACAAAATCTAGCAGACTTCTAATAGGGGCGAGAAAAAAATTCACCACATACACTAAAGACGCTCTAAAGTTCAAAATTGCAGAGGAATTTGAGAATCCAATAGAGTATATGATGCTCTCATCCCTATTACCTAATGTAACAAGCCACGACAGTGAGATCTCCACTACCAATATAACAAACCCACACATAGGGCAGTAACCAGATCGAGCACAACGAGGTGACAACAGGGAATATGTAGGGGTTCAGATTGGACCAACCTAAGCCTTCTTGGCGTCTGTGTTGCTATGTTGGAGGATCTCTAGCTTGACGAGGCCGAGCAACGAGCCCCAGTGTGAGCCCAAATATAATCCATGCGATGAGCACGAGGACATGCTGAATGGATCATCTGCAACCAGAGTTATTCCCTAAATAACTTATGGCCACAATGATACAACATTTTCACAAACAAACAAATATTCAATAAAGACAACTTGAAATGAATAAGTAGGTACATAATGTAGGAAATTCTCGAACTCCGCACAAGGAGCACATGCAGAACACATGAGAATTTGAAGCAAAAATGATAGAACAAACATAGAACATTCTCAAACTCTCACCACAATGCAACAAAATTTATGGAACACGAACAACCAGAGTATCCTCATCAGCCCAAGATACTACTCCCTCCATCCAAAATTCCCAATAGATCAGGACTCCCGAGAATTTTAGGAAAAAATAAGTGTACAAAGGGACTCTGAATAGGGAGCACATTCTATTTCACCTAATGCACAACTCACTAGACTTAAGAGTATTAAAAAACATTTAAAAGCACAACCATAGGGTTGTATGCATTGGGGCTTGCCTGGAAACCAACACTACATTAATGGAATCACACACTAGCTGATTAGGATAACATACCATTTGATCTAACGGATAAACATTATTAAATAGTATAAAATTTCATGAAACTACATTCACATCAACCTAAAGATCTAAAGCATAACAGATTCAGTAGAGGAAGAGTTCCATTCGTTCCTAGCAATCAATCTAATGACCAACAATACTAACAGCGCCACGAGATCAATCACTTCAATTTCACATATCACAGCTCAAAAAGGAGTACGGTAAGCCAATTGCTTTTGCTAATAATAATATCCAATGCCTAATAAATGTCTGAAAGCAACTATACAATATGACTAATAATTTAATAATGAATGTGGTCATACTGAGCGAGTAAGCCAAATTAAAATTAGAAGAAAACCAAGAACTAGACTAACGTTAGTATAGGCCCTAACAGAGAAATCATGGATTTTGGACAATACAAAATCTGACCACACCCATTCAAGTAAAATATCTTACTAGGAACCAATTGTTTTCAGAATCAGAAATAAAAAATGATCGTGAACCTACACACACCTAGAGAATTATCAATCCATCAATCAACCAACAAACAAAAATAGAGAATTAGCCCACCAAGACTAAATTCGATATTTGCAAGAACAACGACGAAACCCTAGTTCACCCATTTTATCGAAAATCTAGCAGGCGTCGTGTTGGGGCTTGCTTCTCCACACATTCATGGGATTCCTATGCTCCAATTGCACACACGTACACGGTACACACATACATCAGCAAGGTACTAGCAAAAATTGTATTCATTGAGAACTAGCGAGACAACAGAGGGGAGTTGTGGATCACCACTTTAGAAACGGTGGCGGGGCTAGGCGATGAGGTTGGAGTTCGCAGGAGACAGGGCCTGGGCGAGCACGTCGCCGCGCAGGGACGTGGGGATTCAGTCGATGGCGAGGCAGAGCTGGAGCGAAGGCCGCCGCGGCCTGGGGAGGGAAGCGTGGAGGGTTGGGAGCGGCGTCCGGCGTGGTGAGCACAGGGAGGCAAGGAGACAGGCGAGCAGAGAGATGAGGTTGACGGCCGGTGTGGCGCCCAAGGCATGGCTACGACGACATAGGTGATCACCACGCCCATGGAGGAGCATGACGGGGAGATGATGCAGGGACGATGACTGGCTCAGGCCGCGGCGAGGTCGGCCGGCACAGCGAGGGCGCACGGCGGCGCAACCTAAAGCAGGTGCATGGAGCAAAGGACGCCGCGGGCGGGCAGGCGCGCTGCAGGGGGGCGCTGGGCAACAGGAAGGGGCGGTGGCTTGGCGTGCTCACAGGTGGAGAGCGAAGAAATTGGCACAAGCGTGGAGAGAGGGCGTTCTTGAGGGATAGCCGGATAGGGCGGTGGGGAAATAATTTGAGGGAGTATGGCGGCGGGGAAAAGAAAAAGATTGATTTTCCATTTTTTGAACAAAAGCAAACAAAATATCTTGGTGCTTAGATTAGGGTTTAAGCGAGATGTAAATGGACTGAACAAAAAGACATTGGCTACAATATTTTAGTCGACATCTGAATCAGTTAAAGTCAGACGAATTCCGTCCACTATCCAAACAATTGATTGGAGAACAATTTGATTAATAACTTCATGCCTTGTTTTTTGGATCTCGAGTGTGGTCTGAATTATAAAATTCATACACTTTTCAAAATCACATGCACTGCTTTGGGTGATTATTAAATTCCACACTTCGTGAAACACCTGGGTGTTACACTGTGCACAAACATGGAGTATACAGAGTTTCTTTTCTAAAATAGATTAAATATCTATGACAAATAGGCATTGACATTTGATATCATCACAACCATGATGTACAACTTGAAATGACGAAATCTTTTGAATGACAAATGCAAATTGTCACATGATATCGTCACAAATATGAATCCTAAAAAATCTATGACGTTTTCAATGATAATTGTTAGATTTTTGTCACTAAACTTAGTTATTTGCTACAAATCGTCATAAAGCAATCGATTTAATGACGAATTTATTTAATGTCATCATGCAAACGTCATAGAAGGTCATATGTGTTGTAGTGTCGTGTCTGAAGATTTATAATCATGGTTGGTTTCCAACAAATTATCCTCGACAAAGAAATCAAATAGGTTCAAATGGCAGATAAGTATTTGTCCGATTTTAGCTGCATCAAATATCATCTGAAGTATTGAAGCCGATATTATTTTGGATCTGTCTGTTTACGTGTTATCCAAGAAAAACAAGGCATAGAGTTATAAATTGAGTTGCTCTCTAGCCGAATGTTCAGATAGCGGCGAAATTCATTTAGGTTCAACTAAATCAAAATGTCAAATTTCATGCTGCTTGAATTGTTTGAGAAGCGAACGATTTTATAATTTTGGATCATGCACGTTACCCAAAAATCATGCACACGATTAATAAAGGGGAATATTCTCCGGCGCATTGTCCTCAGTAAAGAAATCAAAGGTGCTCTAATGTCAGACATATGTTCGTCTGGTTTCAACTAGATCAAATTCCGTTTGGATATTAGAGCTGATATTGAGTATTCGTAATAAATATGTTTCATTGTCTATAGCTATTGAAATTTGTCTGATCCCAAGAATACCTACCATGGTGTAAAGCCCAAAATTGGTATAAGAAAAAAATAAAATAAAATGATTAGATAAATAAATAGGTGGGTGTTTTCCCTTGAATTCCTTTTTATTTTTTCTTTGTACATTCTCACTTAAGGAGAAGTAAAGTAGTCAAATAACAAATAAATCCCAAATAAACACATGAATTTTGTGCATCATGCTGGAATTTCTTCGTTTGTTCATAGAACTCAGACATATATTAAAAAAACAAATCTAGCTTCAAATTCAAATTTGAGCTATGAAAAATATGGGGGTAGAAGGTTAGAAAGAATGGAAAAGTAACAATAATATTATTTCAAACAGTAGGAGTCATATTAACAGGGAGATTTTATTGGGCATTTGAAATGTGGAATTCAAAATAGGGATATGAATCTAGCTTGAATATTTGAAATTGGAAACAAAACAAAGAAAAAGAAAGAATAAAGAGTTAACTGAAATGGGCCTTAACCTTGCTTTTAGCCCACGACTTCCCTCCACCACGCGGCCCACCTTAGTTTCCCTTCGCGCGGCCCACCAGCGCGCCGCACTCGCGCCTGGCGTTCGCTGACGGGTGGGTCCCGCAGCCAGTTTTCCCTCTCACGCTTGCGCTGGCACTGACCGTGGGTCCTCGGTGTCAGTTCCATCTCCAACCCCTCCGCGTGAACGCAACAAACCTGGGCGCGATCTCCGCTGCTCCACACCGGGGATCGCGGTGTTCGTTTGCAACTACCTCCGTGTAAGCCCAACCAAGATCCCCTAGCTATCGACTATATATACGCCTGCACCCTAGCTCCCTTCGGCCATCGACTTGGCTAGGCGCGTGTCGAGCAGAATGGCAAGCGTAGGAGCCATGGGCCGCCGTTCGATGTCGCTTCTCCTCTACGGTAAATCGGGCTCGTACTGGTGTTCTGGGAGGTTCGCCGAGGTATAGGGAAACCAACGCCCCCGCCAATTTGGCGATATGGTGCTCGGAGTGGACGAAATCATTCACCGAGCTTCCGCCGCCGCCGTGGATCCGCTGCATCGCGTGAGCAGGACGACGCTCGCCCCTATCCAAAGTATGAAGCATGCCGTAAGCTTCGCTACATCCTTCTATATGCGTATTACTTGTTAGATTTAACCTTGGGTGCACTGGGGGGGGGGCGGTGCACCTCGCACCGGCGAGCTCGCCATCGGGTATGTGTGCGCCGCCGCTCTGGTGACCGAGAGGTAGGAGAACAGCCCCTGGCCGTTGGTCTGGCATGGGTGGCTGTGATTAAAACACCGCGTACCCCTTCGATGGATTGATCGTGGCCGCTGGATCGGACCGAACGGTTCCGATTGGATCGCCCCCCCATTAAATCAGAGCCGTTGTGCGGATCGGACGGTCCATATTGTGTAACGGTTCATTTTTAATAAAATCTAATCCTGGCCTTCGATATTTGATCGGACGGCCGAGAATTAACCGTACCCCTTCGTCGCGACAGATTTACAAAGAAAACCCTCGGATTACTATGAAATCAACCCGCAGTCCTGTCTGTGGGAATCCTGAGTCTTAGGCAATTTTGCGTGTTAGCCCCTGCAGTTTCTGATAATAGTGCGCCCAGTCCAGTGATTAAAGAAAATAGGAAAAAAAAGATTTAGAAATTGATTTTGAGTATAGAAATAATTGTAAAACTTGTATAATCCATAGAAAATTCATATTAAGTCCAAATTAGCCCATTCCAGTTCCTATAATTTTGAAATATTATTGTTTATCATTTAGTGCCACTGGTTTTACATAAAAGTCACATTAAAATTGTTATCTTAATTAATCTTGTACTAAGCACATAGAATCTTTGGAAATTCATAACTTGAATTCTATAACTCCAAATTTAGTGATTGCAGTTCCTATGATTTCATTTCAATATGTAGATTATTAATATGTGTTTTGCATATATGTTTGGTGTAGTGTTAATTTTGCCTATACACTGTTTGTTTGTATTACTACGTTTAGCAGTGAGGACACATGTCATCTGAAAAGCAAGTTGGTACCTGGAATCTCAAGTCCCAGGCAAGTTGTGCCCTTGATCACTTCTTTTACCCACTCATGTTCTAATTAATCATAATGATCTGCATAGGTTAATTTGATGGGACCTAATAGGTTACCCTAGTTTGTCTATCTTTATACCTTGTTTACCACTGAACTTTCTGGGTAGTACTTGCTAGTGCTATATGTGGTTTTAGGTATGGAGATACACTATTCATGATTACACTTTTATTATCAGTTGTTATTTATTGTTCATGATAAGATCATTATGTTAATTGGAACATGGAGAACCACCCGGGAAAACAGTGCTACCACAAGGGTTTAATGGGACGCCCTTGGCGGATTAATTAGGAAATCTAGTGGAAGACTACCTTACCCGAAAGGGGCAAGGGCAGTAGGGGAGTGGTCAGTGTAGGGAGGCCCTCGGGAGGATTTTGCTGCGATGGCAGTCCTGCAAGGGATTCCTGCTAGGGAGGCCCTCGGGAGGATTTTGCTGCGATGGCGGTCCTGCAAGGGATTCCTGCATTGGAACTTCCTATAAACTGTAGCGGGTTTTCTGAAGCTAGTGGAACTTTGTAAAGGCCTCGTAGTGTTACCCTGCCTCGCCTCCTCGGTAGAGGTGTATGGGATTGGCCGTCTCTTGGCAGATGGGTACACGACTTGTGGGTAAAGATGCGCAACCTCTGCAGAGTGTAAAACTGGTATACTAGCCGTGCTCACGGTCATGAGCGGCTTGGACACTCACATGATTAATTTATGGAACTAAATTCAATATGTCATATGCATTGCATCGCAGGTGATGATGTTACTTTTGTTCTACTACTTAATTGGGTTGGTATTCACTTATACTTAGTAATTGCTAATAAAATTTTGACCAACTCTAAAAGCAATGCTCAGCTCTAACCATCCTCTTTGGTAAGCCTTACACTTCACATGAGCTCCCACCTTTGGCGAGTTCATACACATTATTCCTCACAACTTGTTAAGCGATGAACGTATGTGAGCTCACTCTTGCTGTCTCACACCCCCCCCCCCCCACAGGTCAAGAACAGGTACCGAAGGATGAGGCGCTTGGAGGATGCCGTGATGTGTTCGTGAGAGGTCTAGGCCGTCGTCTCCCAGTCAACTTTGGGTTGCTAGACCGCTGTCTCCTTATAATGTAATTATTTATTTTGTATAGAACTCCTGTTATATATAAAGATGTGACATTCGATCCTGTGCCACTATACATCATATGTGTGAGACTTGGTCCCAGCATACCTGGTGTTTATGTTCGCGCCCGGGTCTTGATGCCCCCGAAATCCGGGTGTGACAGAAGTGGTATCAGAGGAAATGTTGACTGTAGGACGAAACCTAGATAGAAATGGACAAAACCCTTACCTACTTACCTTACTCTGATTCTTTTATATTTTTCTTGATCCAGTTTCATCTTCTACTGTTCTACTCTGATTAACCTTACCTTTGCTACTCTGATTCTTTTCTAAACTTATCTTAATCTTTTCTCATCTATTTCCGCTATACTCTGATTAATCTTATCTTTTCTTTCTAAAAGACAAAAGTGGATTTCACACTTTGAAGTCCTGTGCCTAAAGTGACTTTTAGGAATAGGAGACCTAATCTTAGGAACAAAAACAAAACTATTTTTTTTATATCTATGAACTTGAATGTTTGTTCTTATGATACTTGTTTGATTTGGATCTTTGATTGAGTGTGATGAGTTGTGAAGTAATTACATCTACATATACATATAGGCATAAATATAAATAAATAAACAAATAAATCATAAGATGATTATACAAACTAAGAATATCCCCCATTAAAAGTATATCTAGCCTAATAGCTCCATCTTGTCTTGAAAGATTCTTTCTCATCTTAATAGATTCATCTTATCTTGAAAAGATTCTATCTTATCCTAATAGATCTAACTGGCCTCAAAAGATTCTATCTTATCTTCATGGATCTGTCTTATCCTAATAAGCATACCTATCCACCCGAGTTTAACAACCATGATCTAATGCAAATTAATTAGATCATATCTAGTCAAACTAGTCATACCAATCTAATCTGGATCCCATCTAACCTACTATGATCTTATCTAAAGTGAGTTACTTAATGGACCAGTTAATACTTGTGAAATGGATTAGACCATATCCACATGTTTTAACTTAGTTCACCCTACACTAAATAAAGAATGATAGACCAACCCAACCAATAGAGTCTTGATGGATTGCATAATCTGCCTATCCCCACCTAACATCAAGCAAACTTTTGACCTACATCATGTAGTCTACCTCATCCATATCTATCTTAACCCTATTCCCCAACCCGATAATATACACTAACTCCTAATCAATGAGACAAGACCGAAGAAGATGATCAACTTCATCAAGAAAGGATGAGCACCAACTCAAGTCTTCAAGGATCAAGTGAGGTCACCAAGATGAGTCAAGATCCACAATCCTGGATGGAGTCTTTTCTTACCCCACTCCTTCTTACCCAAAACTATATATGCTTTAAAGATATCATTCATCCTGCATAACAAAGTGGCTATACCCATATATACCCAGGCCTTCCTAATCACCCACTATTGTAAAAAAAATATATGAAACTGAATCTTAAACCTATTATAAACTAAAATCTGAATTACAAACCAATCTTTTTGTATCCCTTTTCTCACAAATCTCGAGGACGAGATTTCTGTTAAGGGGGGTAGGATTTGTAAAGCCCAAAATTGGTATAAGAAAAAAATAAAATAAAATGATTAGATAAATAAATAGGTGGGTGTTTTCCCTTGAATTCCTTTTTATTTTTTCTTTGTACATTCTCACTTAAGGAGAAGTAAAGTAGTCAAATAACAAATAAATCCCAAATAAACACATGAATTTTGTGCATCATGCTGGAATTTCTTCGTTTGTTCATAGAACTCAGACATATATTAAAAAAACAAATCTAGCTTCAAATTCAAATTTGAGCTATGAAAAATATGGGGGTAGAAGGTTAGAAAGAATGGAAAAGTAACAATAATATTATTTCAAACAGTAGGAGTCATATTAACAGGGAGATTTTATTGGGCATTTGAAATGTGGAATTCAAAATAGGGATATGAATCTAGCTTGAATATTTGAAATTGGAAACAAAACAAAGAAAAAGAAAGAATAAAGAGTTAACTGAAATGGGCCTTAACCTTGCTTTTAGCCCACGACTTCCCTCCACCACGCGGCCCACCTCAGTTTCCCTTCGCGAGGCCCACCAGCGCGCCGCACTCGCGCCTGGCGTTCGCTGACGGGTGGGTCCCGCAGCCAGCTTTCCCTCTCACGCTTGCGCTGGCACTGACCGTGGGTCCTCGGTGTCAGTTCCATCTCCAACCCCTCCGCGTGAACGCAACAAACCTGGGCGCGATCTCCGCTGCTCCACACCGGGGATCGCGGTGTTCGTTTGCAACTACCTCCGTGTAAGCCCAACCAAGATCCCCTAGCTATCGACTATATATACGCCTGCACCCTAGCTCCCTTCGGCCATCGACTTGGCTAGGCGCGTGTCGAGCAGAACGGCAAGCGTAGGAGCCATGGGCCGCCGTTCGATGTCGCTTCTCCTCTACGGTAAATCGGGCTCGTACTGGTGTTCTGGGAGGTTCGCCGAGGTATAGGGAAACCAACGCCCCCGCCAATTTGGCGATATGGTGCTCGGAGTGGACGAAATCATTCACCGAGCTTCCGCCGCCGCCGCGGATCCGCTGCATCGCGTGAGCAGGACGACGCTCGCCCCTATCCAAAGTATGAAGCATGCCGTAAGCTTCGCTACATCCTTCTATATGCGTATTACTTGTTAGATTTAACCTTGGGTGCACTGGGGGGGCGATGCACCTCGCACCGGCGAGCTCGCCATCGGGTATGTGTGCGCCGCCGCTCTGGTGACCGAGAGGTAGGAGAACAGCCCCTGGCCGTTGGTCTGGCATGGGTGGCTGTGATTAAAACACCGCGTACCCCTTCGATGGATTGATCGTGGCCGCTGGATCGGACCGAACGGTTCCGATTGGATCGCCCCCCCCCATTAAATCAGAGCCGTTGTGCGGATCGGACGGTCCATATTGTGTAACGGTTCGTTTTTAATAAAATCTAATCCTGGCCTTCGATATTTGATCGGACGGCCGAGAATTAACCGTACCCCTTCGTCGCGACAGATTTACAAAGAAAACCCTCGGATTACTATGAAATCAACCCGCAGTCCTGTCTGTGGGAATCCTGAGTCTTAGGCAATTTTGCGTGTTAGCCCCTGCAGTTTCGGATAATAGTGCGCCCAGTCCAGTGATTAAAGAAAATAGGAAATAAAAGATTTAGAAATTGATTTTGAGTATAGAAATAATTGTAAAACTTGTATAATCCATAGAAAATTCATATTAAGTCCAAATTAGCCCATTCCAGTTCCTATAATTTTGAAATATTATTGTTTATCATTTAGTGCCACTGGTTTTACATAAAAGTCACATTAAAATTATTATCTTAATTAATCTTGTACTAAGCACATAGAATCTTTGGAAATTCATAACTTGAATTCTATAACTCCAAATTTAGTGATTGCAGTTCCTATGATTTCATTTCAATATGTAGATTATTAATATGTGTTTTGCATATATGTTTGGTGTAATGTTAATTTTGCCTATACACTATTTGTTTGTATTACTACGTTTAGCAGTGAGGACACGTGTCATCTGAAAAGCAAGTTGGTACCTGGAATCTCAAGTCCCAGGCAAGTTGTGCCCTTGATCACTTCTTTTACCCACTCATGTTCTAATTAATCATAATGATCTGCATAGGTTAATTTGATGGGACCTAATAGGTTACCCTAGTTTGTCTATCTTTATACCTTGTTTACCACTGAACTTTCTGGGTAGTACTTGCTAGTGCTATATGTGGTTTTAGGTATGGAGATACACTATTCATGATTACACTTTTATTATCAGTTGTTATTTATTGTTCATGATAAGATCATTATGTTAATTGGAACATGGAGAACCACCCGGGAAAACAGTGCTACCACAAGGGTTTAATGGGACGCCCTTGGCCGATTAATTAGGAAATCTAGTGGAAGACTACCTTACCCGAAAGGGGCAAGGGCAGTAGGGGAGTGGTCAGTGTAGGGAGGCCCTCGGGAGGATTTTGCTGCTATGGCAGTCCTGCAAGGGATTCCTGCTTAGGGAGGCCCTCGGGAGGATTTTGCTGCGATGGCGGTCCTGCAAGGGATTCCTGCATTGGAACTTCCTATAAACTGTAGCGGGTTTTCTGAAGCTAGTGGAACTTTGTAAAGGCCTCGTAGTGTTACCCTGCCTCGCCTCCTCGGTAGAGGTGTATGGGATTGGCCGTCTCTTGGCAGATGGGTAACACGACTTGTGGGTAAAGATGCGCAACCTCTGCAGAGTGTAAAACTGGTATACTAGCCGTGCTCACGGTCATGAGCGGCTCAGGACACTCACATGATTAATTTATGGAACTAAATTCAATATGTCATATGCATTGCATCGCAGGTGATGATGTTACTTTTGTTATACTACTTAATTGGGTTGGTATTCACTTATACTTAGTAATTGCTAATAAAATTTTGACCAACTCTAAAAGCAATGCTCAGCTCTAACCATCCTCTTTGGTAAGCCTTACACTTCACATGAGCTCCCACCTTTGGCGAGTTCATACACATTATTCCCCACAACTTGTTGAGCGATGAACGTATGTGAGCTCACTCTTGCTGTCTCACACCCCCCCCCCCACAGGTCAAGAACAGGTACCGAAGGATGAGGCGCTTGGAGGATGCCGTGATGTGTTCGTGAGAGGTCTAGGCCGTCGTCTCCCAGTCAACTTTGGGTTGCTGGACCGCTGTCTCCTTATAATGTAATTATTTATTTTGTATAGAACTCCTGTTATATATAAAGATGTGACATTCGATCCTGTGCCACTATACATCATATGTGTGAGACTTGGTCCCAGCATACCTGGTGTTTATGTTCGCGCCCGAGTCTTGATGCCCCCGAAATCCGGGTGTGACACATGGTAAGAGCAATCCAAAAACATCAAAATTGATATTGTTTTGATTGGTCTATTTGCATCTCGTTTGGATTTGAATCCCAGATTTCATGTGTTTTCTTGTGTTAGAAATTGGAGGAGAAAAATCTGAATTTTTATTCCCTTCGTAGGCTGCCACCTCCTCCCCGTGTTGTCTTCTTTTTGAAATTCTCCTAGCCGACCATAGCTTGAAGACTTATCCTTTACATGTCTATCTTCATTAGTTTCTTATATCAAGATTTATCCATCGTACTCTCCTTACGATCGGCTCCTAGGATATTTCTCCATGCCTCTCCCAGCCACCACGCTGGCGTCTCAGATACTCTTCAGCGGATATTTCTTAGCGCTCCACCTTTATCCCTGATGCTTTCTTATGTTTATCTCGTGGCGCACAATTTCATGGATGTTGCTCGGCCATGCCCAGCAGCTCAACCCTTGGCCCATCGCCATGCCCATAGTCTGTGCCTTTTCTTCAAGCTTGGCCATCCAGCCATCCTCTGCTCCCTTCGTTCTCCTGCGCTCGGCCTCCCTTCAGCTCCGACGTCGGCAGCCGTCTTAGCTCGCCTCACCCTAGCCACAGTTCATGCCTCCTCGAACTCCCTCCCTGGCCGGTCGTCATGTGTGCTCGCGCTCACTGTGCTTGCCTGAATCCACGTCGTTCTTTGACTCAGTGCTAGACAGCGTCCGCTTGGCTCTAGGTTGCTTGCGATCAGCGCTCGCTGTTGGTTCTGGTTTTACGGTCGTCGTCTGGGACCTAGCCACTGTATGGCGCTCGCATCGGCCACGTAAAACCTCGACGTCAAACGTACTATTCTACGCAAGACAGACCCGCGTCATCATCATTCTTGTCGTGGGTTGCTGACGTTACTCGTCTCGACAACAACCACGTCCACGACTCCGCCGTTCCAATAATTTTTGTCGCACCGCCCTTCAAATTGGAGTCATCAACCGAAGGATCGTCATTGACGTCACGGTTTCAGCTCGAGTTAGTTATGGTGAGTTGATCTGTTATTCCCGTCAACTAAATAGATGGTTGGATTAAATAGATGCATCATTTGGGATGATTCTCTTGTCTATTACTTGATGTGGAGGTTAAGTTAGATTTCAGGTTTATGTGATAAGTATATTGGTAAAAATATATGTCGTGTGATGATTCTCTACTTGATAGATTAAGTGTAGTGTGATGTTTTATTAGTTGGGATATTTTAAGGTTAATTCAGAAGAGTGGTTTAATAGTTAGTTAAAGTTGCTTCTGACCATAATTCGAGTTTGGTGTCCCAAAATAACGAGTTAAGTAATTAGTCTTTCGTTGTTATGCTTAAGTCAAAGAGAAATTGGGACTCATATAATCTATTCTTTTCCTAATAAATGAGCTAGGTCCTTTTAAACAGAAAATAAGTGATGCATGTGCTCGTAACTTGTAAAATAGTAGCTCTAATGTTCCAATTGGTTTGGAATGTTAATTAGTAAATTAATTACATGTTGATTGATGTCTGGTCTAGATTTCCTGATTTCAGCACATGTCTCACTAAGCTAATGAATTAATATGTTAAAGCATAATAAGTAGTTTTAGCATAAATCAACATTAGCAAAATAGTTATATGGTCAAAGGAATGAAGTTGACGATCTATTACTACTCTCTACCGCTTGCACTGTTAATCCTGCATATTACTAAATAACTAACATCTATAAAATTGTATGATAAATATCTATTAAATAGGTCATCATCTCCAGTGTGTCCTCTGATGTGTGCTATTTGTTAGAACACATTTGAACAATTATTTCATTCAGATCAAGTCTATCTTTATAACCTTTGGAAACCATAGCGAATGCAGATGCACTTAACCAGTCATGATGTTAGAAGAGTTAATAAAAGTTAGGAACAAAATGCTTTCACACATGGATGTTAATCATAATGTCTTTTTGTGTAGTCTGATTTATATCTGGTTAAGTTGGAAGATATAGTGACTGTGCGTATTTAAATTCTTCGTGACGTTTGAACTAGATCCGACCAAGCTAGACAAGTGTGGTAGTATACTTAATTTTATGTCTGCAGCTAGTGTGTTACTCATAAGTGTTGTAGAGCGTGTGAATTGGATCCGATTATATTAGAATAACGTGGATGTTGTGCTTAGTGTTGTTTCGACATCTAGTGTTTGTTTATGAGTGTTGTAATACATTGCCGCATAGTGTTTAGCTTTCTACCGTAAGAGGCTATCTAGTCTTGATATTCCTCCTTATGCTCGTACATATGCATTGCACATTTCAACTAGGTACGCTAGTTGATCATGTGATGCGGAAGACGACCTAAGTCGACCCCAAGATGGTGTAACGGGCGAGTTACTCCATGAGGTGATGTTGGTGGATCCACCGGAAGATGGATAGGCTGAACAAGTGCCAACATAAAAGGCTGGTCGCCAAGTGGACGTCATCTAACAAACACTAACGTAGTGTTTATTCTAGGCAAGCCCCGATGCATGCAACCCCTTCCTTGTGTTTTTAAATGATTTTTACACACTTTAAGTCTAGTGAAATGTGCATTAGGTTTATAGGAGTTGCTTGGAAACACTTTGATGCATTGGCTACCTTGAAATCCATTCCTTTGATAGACACTTCTAGTGAAGTATCAAATATGATTTACAAAAATGCTTAGCCCTGCTTAAATCTTGCAGATAGAGTTTGTCCTTTGCACTAATGCCTAGCTTAGGTTTATCCTGAGGAAGGATGGCTTCTACCTGCAAGAATATTTTCATTGGGAGCATGTTGGGATCTTACTGCAAAGTTCCCTATAATACTCTTTTCATCCTTAGGAACACTGTTGGGGGCCTTCGTCTTTCGAAGGTCCTCAAAAACACAACTAACATGCTTTCCTAGTATAATATGTTGTCACAAGAACCTTCGGCCTTGAGATGAAGGTGTGCACGGTATGAAAGGCATGGTCTGGGAGAAGGATGTACTAGTTCCGAAGCTACGAATGAAGAAGCTTCGGCTTAGTGCAAGGGCAGTGATGGTGAATGGAACCGACCTAAAGGGGAATATACTACCCAGCCCTCGATAGATTACTCCTTAGTCAGAAGTAAGTGCCAAGGACATGGATGTAATTTTACCTAGGCTGCGTCCTGTGCCTATAAATAGATGAACTAGTAACACCGTACTGTTCACGCTGACTTGTAATCGTCTGCACTTTGCTCTTGGATTTTTTTCCTTTTGTCAAGCCAATGGTATAAATGTAGTCAACATTATTAATGTTTGTTCATGATTATATAATAAGAACATAAATAATAATCTGATAATTTAATGTGATTATTCCATGTTCTTTTCATGTTTCATATGTTTATACTTTCATTATTACCTACTGAAATGATGAAGGTATGTTCTTCATGACCTTCGTCTAAAGATCATTATATCCCGAGGGAGATAATGCTTCGAAAGACGAAGGTTTTTAACCATTAACATTTGTGTTGCCTTGTTCTTAACTCATAGCATTTGAAAACAAGTCCCCAACATTGGCGCCCACCTCCGGTGAACTTATTTGACCACCTTCGGCAAGTTATGACCTTCGTCATGCCGCCGAAGAAGTCTTCAGCGTTAGGGGCTGCATTGCAGCCACTGGACATCAACCAAGAAACATTACACGAAGCTAGGAGCTAAAAAAGGAAGGCTACCAGTCCAACACCCCAGGAGGAGGAGCTGGACCAGGAAATTAGGGACCTTGAAGCCATTCACCAACAGGTCCAAAGGAAGAAGGAAAAGATGCTTCGTCTTGCTGATCTTCAGAAGAAGATTGATGAGGCCGTTGAGGAAATGCGCCATCTTACCTAAGATGACCAAGACCGAAGGCCTCAACACAGAGAGCTTCGTCAAGACATTTTCTGCAACGATGATGAATGGTATGATGATTTCCATCATGGAAATTTCGCTTTTGATGATGCTTTCTCCTCTATCAGCAGAACTGTAGGCTACCCTATGGCCCCCATCATACAAGCCACCCCAGCTCGCTATGTATGATGGGCACTCAGACCCGAAGCAGTTTCTAATGAGCTACGAAGCAACCATATCTTCATATGGGGGCAACACTGTAGTCATGGTGAAATCCTTCGTCATGGCAGTCAAAAATGTTGCACAAACTTGGTACTCTTCTCTTCGGCCAGGAACAATCACATCATGGAAGAAGCTGAAGGATATGTTGATCACCAGTTTCCAAGCATTTCAAACGAAGCCGGTCACGGCTCAGGCTTTGTTCCAGTGCACGCAAGACCATGAGGAATACCTTCAGGCATATGTCCAAAGGTTCTTGTGTCTGAGAGCACAAGCGCCCATAGTGCCCAATGAAATTGTCATTGAGGCCATGATCAAAGGGCTTGGGCCAGGGCCTACAGCTCAGTATTTTGCCAGAAAACCCCCACAAACCCTGGAGAAGCTTCTTCAGAAGATAGATGAATACATCCGAGCTGACAATGATTTCCGCCAGAGAAGGGAAGAAGCCTACATGTTTTCTGAAATGACTAGGGGCTTCGGAGGAAGAATCCACCCCAGGCATGTCAGATCAATCCATAATTCCAGCCAAAGTGATGACAGAGGAAGCCAGCCTCAAAGGCCACAACACAGCTCTTAATCTTCGGGGCAACAACAAAGCTCTTTCAGGCCACTAGGCCCAAGGGGCAGAGGCGGTAGGAGCTTCGGAGGAAGGTACCGGGATCAGCCCAGAAAGCTCTATTGCTTATTCTGTGGTGAAGACAAGGGTCACACTACAAGAACATGCCAAGTCACAATTCAGCAGCAAAAGGAGATTGCCGAAGCTGAGGCGCAGCAGAGTCAGCCGAAGCAGGTTCTACACACAGCTTCATGCTACTCTCCCTACGTACCAGAATACGTAGGTAATCAACAACCCGTGACTTCTACGGCTTCGGCAAGTCATTCTCAAGCCTCCTGGGCCTAGCTCCCATTACCACCACCATTACCACCCAGTCACACCCGAAAGCCATCAGCCAGAAGGGCACCCACGCGCACAGCAGCAGCGTGATTATCGGGAGGAATCCGAAGCTCGTACAGTCAACAACACTGTGCCAGAATCGAAGCATATCTACTAAAGAATATCCTACTTTTAATGTACCTTTTATCTTTTGTCATTTTATTCTGTATGAGAAACAAATAACGAAGGATTAAATTTCGATTTCCTGTAATAATGGCCTGAATCAATGAGTAAAATATGCCTTCTTCACAGACTTCCGAAGCTCAAAAGTCATTCCTAAGGGAATGCAGAGCCAAAAATTAGGCTCCAAAGCTGCAAAAAGTCGTTCCTAAGGGAGCGTAGCATAAATTTTCTACTCAAAAGTCGTTCCTAAGGGAATGCAGAGCCAAAAATTAGGTTCAGAAGCTGCAAAAAGTCGTTCCTAAGGGAGCACAGCGTAAGTTTTCTGCTGAAAAGTCGTTCCAAAGGGGATGCAGAGCTTAATGCCACCGAAATAGAAGGTGAAGAAGCTCAAAAGTCATTCCTAAGGGGATGTAGAGCTTAAAGACTCAAAAGTCGTTCCTAAGGGGATGCAGAGTCTTGTGTGTTCCAGTGTGGGCGCATGCGTGTGTATGGTCGACATCACCATCATTTTGCATCATATCATCATATCATTCCGCATAACAATACATCATACATCATATCACATCAACAGCAAAAAGATTGGATACGAAGCAAATCTTCGGCAATACTTTGTTAAAAGAAAATGTGCTGAGGCACGGGGCAAACTTTGGAAAGAACGATTTTATCAAACTTCCCAGAGGGGGCTTCTTTCTTTACGAAACATGAAAAGAAGGGAAGGTGTTTTTTCGCCGAAGGCTCAAAAATGGTATGTTGTAAATTTCATGCATCATAAAGAAATATATTACAATAATTTACATGTCTGATTAATTGTTCCATACATCAAATGTTACATAGAATCATTACAATGAATTCTAATTTTCCCTAAGTATTTTTTCTGCAGCTTCGTTCAACAGCTTGTCGATGACTTCGTCGATAATGGAGTTAGCAATGCTCATTACATCCAGTGCATCCTTCATGACCGGATCAGCTAGGGGGTTGTATGTCTCCGGCAGCGGTGACAGTTCAGCTGTAGTAGGCAAACTATTAGTTCGAAGCCACAAATTAAGTGTCGAAGCTAAAAATTAAAAAATAATACATATGCTCCTTTTGCGTTCAGCAGCTTCTTCAGCTCGCCTAGCTTCTTCTCAGGCTTCATGGATTTCTTTTTCATTCTTCTTTATAATTTCATTGGCTAGTTCTCGGCCACTGTTCATCCAAATATCAGAATAAAATTTTCCGCCCACCGAAGTAGCTTCGACCGAGGGGTCTTTTATATCGTTTATGGAGAAGGCGACTTCAGCTTCGGCCACAACTTTAACATGATCGCAGCCAGCCTTCTCCAGGATAGCCGCAATCCCCAAGCGCCAGAGAAAGCGCAGATATCCCCACGATCGCCCAGAATATCTTCAAAAGCTTCAGCTTCCCTACTTATCCAATCAATAACGCCTTCGAGGGTCAGCCTTTAATGAAGTTCTCTTCCGAAGAATAAGCACCCACTTTAAAAAAGCTGGTTTTCAATTTTTTCACGCAATCCAAGGATCTTTCAAAGCATCTTTCCTTGGATTCACGAAGCTCCTCAACATTTTTCTCTAGCTTAGTCTTCCACCATTCACTTATTTCTTGACCTAGCCTTTGCAAGTGCACAATTTTAATTAGCTTCGGCAAGCTTTTTTTCGAAGGTCTTCAATTTCAGCTTTATAAGCTTTAGATTGAGCTTTAAATTTTGCCTCATCTTCTTTCACTTTACCCGCTAATGAAAATAGAATTTTGTCCTTCTCCAAGGCTTTGTTTCTCAGCTTAATGACCTCTGACCGAAGGTTGCCAAGAGCCATAGTGTAGCCTTTGTCTTCGGCATTATTTTGTGCCCTCAGCGCGTTGCTAAGAATTAAGCCCTGTAAGAAAGAAGGATTAGCCTGAGAATAAAAGACCTCATCTCCAAATTCATAAACTTTGAAGTTCACAACTTCTATACCTTCAAGCTTGTTATATGCAAGGCTATCTGCAAGGTCATCCTTCGACATGACAAAGAGGCCCGCTTCGAGCTTCAGAAATCCTAGACTTTTGGCCATCTCCTGGCAGACGGATATCTCTTTGTTGTCTGGGAGACAGTATAGGAAATCATCTTCGTCCGTGCCATTGAACACTAAGGCCCCCTTTGGGTATTTCAGTTCCCGGGCATAGTGTTTGGCTTCAAAATTTTCTTCTTTGGATAATCTTTTTTCTGAAGCATGTCGAATAATATAATCAAGAACTTCGGATGGTGCTTCGGGAGCGGGGGATTTGGCCTCTTCGGCCACGTTCTTCTCCAAAGCTATGCTAGTATCTAGAGATTCTTGCTCAGCCTTTTCTTCAATTATGGTAGGCTTTGTCTCAGTAGGCACTGAAGACCCGGCTTCGGTTTCAGCTCGAGCTGTAGCAGCTTCGGCAACCTTCTTTGCAGGAGTCAAAGCTATCGTTGTCTCCACGACGGCGTCCAGCACGCTGGCCATTCTTATCCTCTTGGGAGTGGTGGTGGAAGCCTTTGTAACCTTCGGCAGTTCCGCTCCTACTGGTGGGCTCAGAATTTCTAGTAGCTTTGTTGCCTTTTCCAATTCTGGCTTTTTGGCTGCCTCATTTTCGGCCTCGACTGGCTCAACTATAGGCATCTTCAGCACTATAGTTGATTCCTCAGCACTCCAGGTGGCGGGAGCAGCTTGTTCTGCTTCGGCGGCAGAAGATGCTTCTTCACCAAATTTTAGCACTATGGTCGTTTCAATATATCTTGGCCGGTGTGTCAAAACCTTGATTTTCTTGCCCTTCGGCACAGCAGAAACGGCCGAAGTGGCACCTTTCCTCTTTTTTCCTTGCCTCCGCGAGGGATATCAATAAGCAGGATATATAAAACCAACCGCATCAAAAACTCTATTCAATCTTTTCTTGCTCCGACCCCCGAAGGCCGAGGACAAAGCATCATCTTCGGCTTTGGTATATGCCCCAAGCAACTCATCGCTAGTAGCCTCAATACTCTTCAGCCAATCGTCGTTTGGTTTGTCAAACCGGTCTCTGAATCTGAAGGTATATTTCAAGCGAACTAATCCACCTTCACTGGACCCAATAATAGTCTCCTTCGGCATTTCCGAGCTGTCCACAAGTGGCCATACCCTGTAGGCTATGTGCTCTTGGATTAGGTCCCATGTACCAATGAAGGCACAGACGTTGTTGAAGGCCTTTTGACATGCTTCGTCATCATTTTCAATGGTCACAGTTGGCCTTCGAAGGCCGGAAGCGAGACCAGATGGGGCGTTGGATAATCTCTTTTATGTCCTCCCTTTTAATCGGATCATTCTTAACCTAAAACCATTCCTCCATCCAGGCCCCGGGCCATATTTTCCTAAATGTTGGAACCAGGTAGCTTGCATTGGGACAAGCAATAAATCCATAATAACCGAAGTTGTTGTGATACTGTTCTTTGCCAGTGGCCTTTGTTTCGTACAATAGTTCGTGCATATTGCAAAAACACTTTGCACTCGGTTCCAGCCCTTGGCTTCTCACAGCCCAAACAAACATCCCCATTCTGATTATAGCTACGGGGGTAATTTGATGTCAAAAGATCTGAAATAACTTCAGCACTTCAACCACAAATTTGCTCAATGGGAACTGAAGGCCTGCCTTCATAAAGCTCCGGTAAACAACAATTTCATTTTCTTCAGGTGCAGGGGCGGTGCTGTCTACTCCAACCCTCACAATAGACATGTCATGAAAGTATCTTCTCTTCATGGCGTCAATCTGACTTTGCTTAATGGTCGACTTTCCAAAGATAGTATGGCTTGGCCGCTAGGGCCGATCTTCGGAATCTTCATCTCCACTTTCCACATCAAAGTCATCGCTGTCATCAGAATCTTCAAATAATTCCGCCATTATCTCCTTTGTGATCTTCTCTGTATTTGTTTTCGCCATAGATTCGTAAAACCCTAGCAATAAAAGGGTCCACAACCTTCTTATCCTCGGCCACCTTCGTCACCTTAGACACCTTCTTCTCCTTAGACATTTCTTCAAAACTTCAGTATTTCATGAAGCTCGAAAATCAAGCAACAGCTGATAGCAAGAGAATTAAAATTTGAGAAAACAACGCAAGCAACAGAAATGGCGTAGCAAATGCTGCTGTTGTGGCTTTCTATTTATATGCTTAGAGCATTGCAACTTGGCGGGCCCCATTTGTCATTGACATTCGGTATTCTAGCGAAGGGAAGGTGTTTTTTCGAACCTTCGGCTTAAGGCCTTCATTCACATCGCAGTCTGAATTCATTGTTACAAGAACAAATTAATACTGCGAGGGGCTACTATTGGGGGCCTTTGTCATCCGAAGGTCCTCAAAAACACGACTAACATGCTTTCCATGTATAATATGTTGTCACAGGAACCTTCGGCCTTGAGATGAAGGTGTGCACGGTATGAAAGGCGCGATCTGGGAGAAGGATGAACCAGTTCCAAAGCTACGAATGAAGAAGCTTCGGCTTATCGCAAGGGCAGCGATGGAGAATGGAACCAACCTAAAGGGGAATATACTGCCCAGCCCTCAATAGATTACTCCTTAGTTAGTAGTAAGTGCCAAGGACATGGATGTAATTTTACCTAGGCTGCGTCCTGTGCCTATAAATAGATGAACAGTAACACCGTACTGTTCACGCTGACTTGTAATCATCTGCACATCGCTCTTGGATTTTTACATTTTGTCAAGCCGAAGGTATAAATGTAGTCAATCTTATTAATGTTTGTTCATGATTATATAATAAGAACATAAATAATAATCTGATAATTTAATGTGATTATTCCATGTTCTTTTCATGTTTCATATGTTTATACTTCCATTATTACCTACTGAAATGATGAAGGTATGTTCTTCATGACCTTCGTCTGAAGATCATTATATCCCGAGGGAGATAATGCTTTGAAACACGAAGGTTTTTAACCATTAACATTTGTGTTGCCTTGTTCTTAACTCATAGCATTTGAGAACAAGTCTCCAACAAACACAAAATAATCCTAAGGGTGGAAGTACTTAACTCGAGACTTGGGCTAGGAATAGGTGATGCTCCACCCAGGTTAATTAAGGATTCGATGCGTATGTAGGCCTGTATGATCAAGGACTATCTTAACTGGCCACATGCCCTAGATATGGGATAGGGTAAGCTTGAACCTGCTATTCCATACGTGAAAAGACAACCACGCACTGAGCATGGGAGATGGTGGGAGTAGCGTGTACCCTCCTGGCCAGAGGCTGGACGGAGGAGTAATGTGCTCCCGTGGTAGCGTGGACCGGTTCACGTTGTGGAGGATCTGTGGGAACGGTTGAAATATGCAAAGGTTTAGTGCTACATATGTCGTGTGGTTAGAGATCCTCAGTTGAGTAAATCGATTCGGATCACCGTTATATCCCCGGACAGTGGAGACTTGATCTCTGACCTGCAACCTAAGTCAAGACGTAAACATTATGAATAAGAATGATGTTGTATTGATAAGATGGTGAAATTAGACTAGATGCAACTAGAGTCTATTAATATTTAATCTGTCGTTATAATATTGGAAGTAAGGACTCACTTTAGTAAGTTATTTTTGCAAAAGTATCTAATTTGATTCTTGCTAAAGCCTTTTCCTTGATTCCTAAATCTAGCATATCCTTGAGAGTCTTTTTCTTTAATCGGGTAAGACTTGCGAAAGTACACTCCGTACTTAGGGTTTTCGAACCCATGTTGTTGCAGGTACTAGATTTGTGCTGTTGTTGATGGTGCTAAGTGCCGGTGGGCTCAGTCTTCTTATAGGTTAAAGTAGCTCTTCTATGCTTCTTATTGAGGATTGTCATTGAGCTAGCATATATTTCAAACTAGCTCTTCTATGCTTCTTAGTGAGGATTGTCATTGAGCTAGCATATATTTCAAACTTATAAATAATTTATAACATTTCAAAGTTTATTTCTTTGAATCACTTTTGGAACCACTCCGATAAATATAATGTAAAATTGTTGTAACTATAACTTTTTGTAATAAAGAAATTCCGCTGTAAAATGTTGGTGTGTGATTTGTGTTTACTTAATCTTGCGATCCTGGTTGTAAGTGGTTTATCCGGGGTCCTTGGGGCACTCGGACGGATTCTGTTAAGTTATCTGGTGCACATGCATAGCCGTCTGAGGTCTGTGAGACAAGGGTAGGTGCACGTGGGCCCAATAACTTGGGAGGTTCTGCCACAGCTGGTATCGGAGCAAGATTAAGTATAATACGGTCACATACATATTTTAAAAACAAAATTTTGGTTTTGAAAAACCTATTTTTAACTAAACACATTGTTTGGTTTTGAAAAACTACAATGCTAGCGATATCCTCTGTTAAGCCCTAAACTAAGGACTATCAGGTGGCTTATTTAAAAACCAATAACCCACAACCGAGGGTATTGCATACATGTGTATTGTTATTTTTGAGGCCATTTAGTTTTAAATGGATCGACGCCCAGGTAAGGTGAGTTGTGAGAGCATGACCGAACAAACGTTGGTCTAGGGAAGAGCATAAAAAGCGCTTGATTATATACATGGTCCACATATGTATATATGAAAGCTGCGATGTGGAGTATTTACCTTTCTGGAAATTCAGTACCCCATGAATGTGTATGGGTATACAGACATGGGAATACTGAGAAGTGTAATGTACTTGTAACGACGCACCTACGTTCAGGTAAGAAGGGGAGTTACCATAATGGGCTACCCTATGGTTAAAGTGTGGCAGCGGCGCCTATGCGTGGCTCGGCGCTTAATGAAGAACTGGCCTCCATATAGAAATATATGGAGTATAAACAGTGATAAACTGTCATTGTGTGAATTGCATCATTGGAAAATGGGCTGTGATGGAATTTTCTGCAGGTGCACTAACCTCGAAAACATATGTGTAGCTGACGACTAGAAAAATACCGAGAGAGTCGTAAGCATGCCACCGATATAGAATGCTATTGCCATATTAGGTTGGCAAAAATTTGTGAGGATGAATACGACGAGCATGCATCCTGATTGTTGCAACGTGTTTGTTACCTATCCGTCCAAAATTTTGTTCTCACCTTTATTCCAATACTTGGTGATTGTAAATAATGTGGTGTCTTAGAGATATGTGTTTAGATGGCTTCCAGCTATTCTTAATTTGACCATTAGTGCAAATGGTGTTTGCTCTTGTATTGATGTGCTGATAGAATGTTGGTGACCTGTTTGCCTAAACTGAAAATTAGGCCATGTTCTTATTTAGTGAACCATGACCAAAATTTGATTTTTTCATTATCATTCCATGACCAAGCTCATACCTATGAATGCTTAGATAATCTCTTTATTGGACCTAAGATGCACGCAGACTTAAAATAAGGATCTTCAGTCTGTGTTTTTGACAGTTAGCTTGTAACTCTTTTGAGGGTCTTGTTTCCATCCTAAACCTTGCCCTTGTTTGTTTGGTGCAAGCTAATATCTCTATTCCAGGTTGCCTCTCCTTGAGAATCGCATTGTCGAGTCATCAACCTAACCTAGGAAAGGAATACCAAATCTTTTTCTTGAACTTGATGCCTTTGGTTTCCTCATATCTATCGAAGGCATACCAACTTAATCTTATGATTGTTTTCCCTCCGTATTTAATTAGGTTATGGCCATGTCTTTCATTTCAACATGCCATGATCTACTTGGCTCTCTACTTGAAACCATTCTTACAGGTGGAGTCTCTATTTTATATTGTCATCTTGGCTCAGTCTATTTGTGCCGCGTGAGATTTCTTATTGGTTATGTTTGGTAATGGCGTTATGACTAAAACTGACGGTGCCGCGACGAAACCGAGGGCCTTCTGTGTGTGCGCACACACGGTTGTGCTGCTCGGCACGCGCTGGTATCGCAGTTAGTAGTTGTAATCCATTATGAAACTATACCAATGTGTTATCTAGGCATAATATTTTTATGCTACGTGAGATTCATTATTGGTAAAGTTTAGTGATGGTGTCACGATTAAGGACTTATGGTGCTGCAGCGAAACTGAGAGCCTCTTGTGAATGCGCACACAGGGTTGTGCTACTCGTCGGATGCTGGTATCAAGGTCTCTAGTCATGATCCATTATGGAACTACATTGATATATTATCTTCCATAGATCTCTTCCTTGAAACAATTTCGGTGTTGTTTGTCGAAGTGATCAAGCAACATCAATCATCTCTGTTGGATCCAAAGAGCATACTACCTTGATATGTTCTTTAACGAATTCACTACCAATTTAGAAATCTCCATAAAAAATATTATTAAGTCAAGTCAACTGATAACCACCTAATCATCGCTCTAGTCATGCCTCGATCGCCTCACGTGTGCTTTTCCAGCATGTGTGATCAAGTAGAGCCATGCTTAGTGCTTGATAAAATGGATTGGATGCGAGGTCAACATCTATCGATCCCTTCATTAATCTTTCCTCGAGTCTCCATTATCATCATTGGATTTGGATTCCCTGGCTAACCATGAGTTAATTGTGATGTTATTCGACATCCATCCTCGTCTTATGTGCTAGGAATTGCTATCCATTTGTCCACCGCTCACACAACAGACTCAGATAGTACAGTGTCATCAGAAAAAAGCAAACTGCACACATGAAACTTTATGTGTTCTTCTGGCAGATGTCGCCTCTACTGATGGACATCTCTAAATTAGCTTATGGCGATACATGCTATATCCACTAGATAAACCACATCCTAAGATACTCGCCTTTGCTTGGAACTACCTTATATTATCGCTGATATGGACAGGAGTTACATGCTTCTCTACTCTTAAAAGTCCTCCGCTCAAAATCTCGGGACAAGATTCTTTTAAGGGGGGAGGGCTGTGTCGGCGTTCCGAGACCGGGGGGTCCCCGAGCCGACGAGTGAGTGTGCCGCGTGCCCCAGCCCAGATGGGTCGAGCGCGTGGGCGAGCGCGAAGGGGGGAGAGAGAGCGAGAGCGAGGTGGCCGGAGCCGGGTCGTGAGGGAGTCGGAGATTCCCGCGGCCTTCGTGTTCGTCCCGCGCCCAGGTCGGGTGCGCTTGCAGTAGGGGGTTACAAGCGTCCGCGCGGGTGAGGGGAGCGAGCGGCCCCGAGAGAGCGCCTGCCCCTGCCCTCGTCCCCGTGAGGCCAACCTTCTCTAAGAAGGCCCTGGTCCTTCCTTTTATAGGCATAAGGAGAGGATCCAGGTGTACAAATGGGGGTGTAGCAAGGTGCTACGTGTCTAGCGGGGGAGAGCTAGTGCCCTAAGTACATGCCAAGGTGGCAGCCGGAGAGATCTTGGCACCCAGCTAGTGTGGCGTCGTGGCTGTTGGAGAAGCAATGGAGCCAGGCGGAGGGACAACTATCGGAGTGGCTGGGCCCTTGCTGACGTCCCCCTGCTTTCGTAAGGGAGCTGAGAACCGCCGTCGTCATGGGTCCAGCGGGGCGCCATCATTGCCTATCTGGCGGAGCTAGCCAGATGGGACGTCGGTCCTGTTCTCTGCGGCCCGAGTCGGCTCGGGGTAGGGTGATGATGACGCTTCCTGTTGACGTGGCGGACTTGTGCCCTAGGTCGGGCGACGTGGAGGCTCCTCCGAGGCCGAGGTCGAGTTTGTCCTGCATGGCCGAGGCCGAACCTGAGCTCCCGGGTCGGGCGAGGCGGAGGTCGTTCGACAGAGGTCGGGGTGGAGTCCGAGCCCTGGGTCGGGCGGAGTAGAGTTCGCCGTCTTCCGGGGCCTTAGCCCGAGTCCGAGCCCTGGGTCGGGCGGAGCGGAGTTCGCCGTCTTCCGGGGCCTTAGCCCGAGTCCGAGCCCTGGGTCGGGCGGAGCGGAGTTCGCCGTCTTCCGGGGCCTTAGCCCGAGTCCGAGCCTTGGGTCGGGCGGAGCTTCCTCTGGCGCTTTTGGCCAAGCCTGGCCGCCCGTCAGTCTTACTCTTTGCGTTAGAGGCCCCAGTGAATTGGTCGGTCGGCGCGGTGATTTAGTCAGGGTTACTTCTTAACGAAGGCAAGGCCTCGGGCGAGCCGGAGATGCGTCTGCCGTGAAAGAGGAGGCCTCGGGCGAGACGGAAACATCTCAGGGTCGGCTGCCCTTGCCCGAGGCTAGGCTCGGGCGTGGCGTGATCGAGTCGCTCGTATGGACTGATCCCTGACTTAATCAAACCCATCAGGCCTCTGCAGCTTTATGCTGATGGGGTTTACCAGCTGAGAATTAGGCGTCTTGAGGATACCCCTAATTATGGTCCCCGACAGTAGCCCCCGAGCCTCGAAGGGAGTGTTAACACTCGCTTGGAGGCTTTTGTCGCACTTTTTTGCAAGGGGACCAGCCTTTCTCGGTTGTACTTTGTTCCGGTGGGTGCGCGCGAGCGCACCCGCCGGGTGTAGCCCCCGAGGCCTCGGAGGAGTGGTTTCACTCCTTCGAGGTCTTAATGCCTTGCGTAATGCTTCGGCTGGTCTGGCGGTTCCCTCATGCGAACAGGCCGTAGCCCAGGTGCTCTGTCGAGGCCCAAGTTCTCGGGCTGGTATGTTGACGCTGTCAACGGTTCGGCCGGAGCCGGGTTTGCGAGAGCAGCCCCCGAGCCTCCGCACAGGGCGAGAGGACGATCAGGGACAGACTCGGCTTTTTTACATACGCCCCTACGTCGCCTTTCCGCAAGGAGGAGGGGGGGAGAGCGCCATGTTACCCTCGATGGGCACCAAACATGGTGTCTCCGGTGAGCTGCAATCGGGTAATCCGAGTGGACGTCCGTGCCCCGTTCGTTGGGGGTCGGCTAGGGGCCCGGAGGCACGCCCAAAAGTACCTGCGGGTGATCTGCCGGACCCGGTCCCCTGGCGACGGGGTCCGAGGGCTCGTTGCCTCCCTCCGATGGGATTCCGTTACAGAGTCGTTCCCGCTGGTCTCGGAAATGTCCTAGGGTACCTCGGGAGCGCAGCCCGAGCCTTGGTTATGTATCGAACGTACCCCTGGTCATCCCTCGCTCGGTGTCTGAGGCGACTGTGAACCCTTCGGGGGGCCAGCCTTCGAACCCCTGATCAGTAATGGGCGCGGAGCCCGAGTAGCCTGAGGCGGTCGTGGAACCTTTCGGGGGGCCGACCTTCGAACCTCTGACCAGTAGTGGGTGTTGGGCCCACGCGATCTGAGGCGGCTGTTGAACCCTTCGGGGGGCCAGCCTTCGAACCCCTGATCAGTAAGGAGGCTCGGAGCCTAGTTCCTTCACGGGGAAGGATCCCTTTGGGGGTATCCCCCTTCCCGGTCCCTGTTGCAAGAGATAGAGAAAGAGGAAAAAGGGAAAAAGGATACGAAATTGAACGACGTGGCGTACCTTTTTTGGTGTGGTCGTTTTGGCAAAGGCGAAACGTCGCCAGCTGCTCCCGCCAGTGGCGCTGCCCGTCGAGCCGCGGAGTTAATGCGCCGGGGCGAGTAGTTGGCGAGGCTGCCGTTGCGCGTGCGCGAGCCGTTCGAGGAACGGGTCACGGGCGTGTCGTCTCCACACCATGAGAGAGGGGGTTCTCTTGCTGCCCCGGATGGGACGTGAGCCTGGCTGATGGCGTGATCGCTGCTCTTGCGCGCCTGCCACTGTCATTACTGCCGGCCCACTTTTGACCGCGTTTGACCGCTGCATCAGGCTGGTGCAGCTGGGCCGCGCGCTGGGTCGCCTCGGGTCATGGTATTGGTTCCGCAACCGAGGAGGTGCGGTGGTGGCGCAAGTGGCATAGTGGCTTACATGCAGCATTCGGCGCGCCGGTTGCGCGACGCGTGGGCTTGAGCCTCCGCGCTGGCCTGTCAGGAGTCGGAGAGGCGCGTCCACTTGGCGCGGTTGCATGCCGCCCGCATGGCTGCCCACCCCCTTCGCCCGTTGGTCTGGGCAAAAGTGGAGGGTCACTTGTAACTGCTGGGTGGTTGCGCGGCGCGCGGCGGTTTGGCTTCTTCTGCTTGGAGCCGGTCTGCATGACAGGTGGGTCCCAGCCCCCGCGCCGCAGGGGAGGGCTTTGGAGGCGTGTTGGAGAAGACTCAGCCCGTGACGGTTGGGGGCGCAGGCACGGAGAGTTGCCTTTAAAAGGAGGGCGACCCCTTTCGTAAGGCGACCATGTCTTCTCCCTTATGCATCGTGTCTTTCCACCTTTCAAGCCCCCGGATGGGGGAAACCGCCGTCTCCGTGCCTCATCGTCGGGGGACACCACTCCGTGGGAGTGGGTACCTTTCAGCCATCGTTCGGCATCAAGGATTTTCATCATGCAGCCCGGCTGCACCCCTCCACCGGCGGTCACCCAAGATGGTGACCTCCAGCTTGATGGTGGGGGAAAGCGAGCCGGGCCACGGCCTCTGCCCCTCCCTCAGCTTCAAGGATTTTCATCATCAGGGCTGAGGAGGGGGGCGTGCCGAGTTGGGGTCGGCCCCTGCGCGGGCGGTGGCCCGCTCCTTCCCTTAGTGATCGGGGGGAAGGGCGGGAGCCGTCCGTGGCACCAACAGCTGCACCGTGCCCGGCTCTCTGAGCCGAGCAGTTTCGGAACCACTTCCGGTGCCGCCTCCCGCCACGGCAGCTGGAAGAGGTTCTTCCGCCGGCGCGACAGCCAAGGTTGGCCATGGACCGACCTCCAACTCTACGGCCTTCTGCCCGTCCTTGCCTCTCGAGTTTGGGCAAGGGCGGGGGCCTCCTAGCAGCAGCATCCGCCCTGAGGCCATCATTGCTGCTGTTCGGCCCCCCGGGGCAGAAGTCTTCATCGTCGCCGCTGTCGGGGCGGTCGGCGACATGCCGTTCGTCGGTCTTCTGTTGCCCCGCAGGCCCACCCCTATCGAGTGGGGTTGTTCGTACCTGCGGAGGGGGAACCAGAGTTCCGTTTGTAATGGCACTTCGAGTGCCGGGTTTTTTTTGTTCATTTTCGACTTTCGGGGCCTGAACATGTATGTAATTACGGCACGGAGCCGTGTTTTTTCCTCATTTCCGAGCACTAAGACTTGTCTGCTGATTGTCTGAACCGCTTCACTAAGCATGAGTCGCCCCGTGTCAAGGTGACGAGTGAGGTATCCGTATCCCGGAGGCGTGGGAGTCCCTCGGCTCGGTCGGCCTTGCCGCTTACGCGCACTTTTACTCGTCCATGAGGCCCTATCATCGACTTAGTCGAGAAAACTCGAAGAATCGCTTCGACAGAAGAGCTTCCGAACGTAGAGACTTGTTCGATCCGCGGAGTCACCTTATCCGAACGCGAGTTACTTATCGCAGAAGGTGATGAGTGAGGTGTCCGTATCCCGGAGGCGTAGGAGTCCCTCGGCTCGGTCAGCCTTGACTGCTTACGTGTACCCTGTCGTTTCCATGACCCACTTTTCGAAGTAGTCAAAAAGCACGAAAGATATTCTGGTAAAAGAGATTTTCTGTTCGAGGAAAATTTTGACGCAGAGGGGGTTTCCCCCCTTTTAGCCCCCGAGGGAGGGTCGGGCTTTGCCGAGGCGAGGCCGACCCTTCCTTGTTGACTAAACTTTGCGTGGGTGCGAGGTATATGAACAATTTGGAAACATCTCAAGGGTAGAAGCGACGTAGCTGTTGGATGTTCCAAGCGTTGCCGTAGACCACGCCTTGACTGTTGGCTAGCTTGTACGTTCCGGGCTTCAGAACTTTGGCGATGACGAACGGCCCCTCCCAGGGGGGCGTGAGCTTGTGCCTCCCTCGGGTGTCTTGCCGCAGCCGAAGCACCAGATCGCCCACCTGGAGGTCTCGGGGTCGGACCCCTCGGGCGTGGTAGCGTCGCAGGGACTGCTGATACCGCGCCGAGTGTAGTAAGGCCCTGTCCCGAGCCTCATCCAGCTGGTCCAGCGAGTCTTCTCGGCTAGCTTGGTTGCTTTCTTCGTTGTAGGCCCTCGTCCTCGGGGAGCCGTATTCCAGGTCAGTGGGCAGGACGGCCTCGGCCCCGTAGACCAGGAAGAACAGGCGTGAAACCTGTGGCTCGGCTTGGCGTCGTCCTCAGGCTCCAGACCACCGAGGGGAGTTCCTTCATCCATCGCTTGCCGAACTTGTTGAGATCATTGTAAATCCGGGGCTTGAGCCCTTGTAGAATCATGCCGTTGGCACGTTCCACTTGCCCATTCGACATGGGATGAGCTACGGCGGCCCAGTCTACCCGGATGTTGTGATCCTCGCAAAAATCCAAGAATTTTTTGCCGGTGAACTGGGTGCCATTGTCGGTGATGATGGAGTTCGGGACCCCGAAGCGATGGATGATGTTGGTGAAGAACGCCACCGCCTGCTCGGATCTGATGCTGTTTAGGGGTCGGACCTCGATCCACTTGGAGAATTTGTCGATGGCGACCAGCAGGTGCGTGTAGCCCCCGGGCGCCTTCTGCAGAGGGCCGACGAGGTCCAGACCCCACACAGCGAAGGGCCAGGTGATGGGTATCGTCTGCAGAGCCTGAGCGGGCAGGTGGGTTTGCTTCGCATAGAACTGGCACCCTTCGCAGGCGCGGACAATTCTAGTGGCGTCAGCCACCGCCGTCGGCCAGTAGAAGCCTTGGCGGAAAGCGTTCCCGACGAGGGTTCGAGGTGCTGCATGATGGCCGCAAGCCCCCGAGTGTATTTCCTGCAGGAGTTCCTGACCCTCGGCGATGGAGATGCATCGCTGGAGGATGCCCGAGGGGCTACGGTGGTAGAGCTCCTTCTCATCGCCCAGCAAGACGAACGACTTGGCGCGTCGCGCTACCCGCCGAGCCTCGGCTCGGCCGAGGGGCAGCTCTCCTTGGCGGAGATATTGCAGGTACGGGGTGTGATATCTTGATCTGGCGTGACCCCGCTCTGCTCCTCCTCGACGTGCAGTGCTTCGCCCTCGGGGGCCGAGGGTTCCTCGGGTTGAACCGAGCATGGCTCGGGCTGGGCCGAGGTCACCTCGGACGGGGCCGAGGGCACCTCGGGCTCGGGCGTGCCGCCTATCTTGACGGAGGGTTGGTGCAGATCCCGGGAGAAGACGTCCGGGGGAACCGTCGTTCGCCCCGAGGCTATCTTCGCCAGCTCGTCCGCAGTCTCGTTGTAGCGCGGGGCGATGTGGTTAAGCTCGAGCCCGTAGAACTTGTCTTCCAGGCGTCGAACCTCATCACAGTAGGCCTCCATCTTCGGGTCGCGGCAGTGGGAGTTCTTCATGACTTGGTCGATGACGAGCTGCGAGTCGCCGCGTGCATCGAGGCGTCGGACCCCTAGCTCGATGGCGATTCGCAATCCGTTGATCAGAGCCTCGTACTCAGCCACATTGTTGGACGCCGGGAAATGGAGGCGGAGCACGTAGCGCAGGTGTTTCCCGAGGGGTGAGACGAAGAGCAGGCCCGCGCCGGACTCCCGTCTTCATCAGCGACCCGTCGAAAAACATGGTCCAGAGCTCCGGTTGGATCGGAGCCGTACGGCAACTGGGTGTCGACCCATTCGGCTACGAAGTCCGCTAATACCTGGGACTTGATGGCCTTTCGAGGGGCGAACGAGATTGCCTCACCCATGATTTCCACCGCCCACTTCGCGATCCGTCCCGAGGCTTCCCGGCACTGGATGATCTCCCCCAGGGGGAAGGATGACACCAGTCACCGGATGAGACTCGAAGTAATGTCGCAGCTTTCGCCTCGTCAGGATCACTGCATACAGCAGCTTCTGGACTTGTGGGTAGCGGATCTTGGTCTCGGACAGCACCTCGCTGACGAAGTAAACTGGCCTCTGAATGGGCAAAGCATGCCCCTCTTCCTGCCTTTCGACCACGATCGCGGCGCTGACCACCTGAGTGGTAGCGGCGACGTAGACCAAGAGGGCTTCTCCGTCGGCTGGGGGTACCAAGACGGGAGCCTGGGTGAGGAGCGCCTTCAGGTTCCCGAGGGCTTCCTCGGCCTCGGGAGTCCAAGTGAAGCACTCGGCCTTCCTTAAGAGACGGTACAGGGGCAGGCCTCTTTCGCCGAGGCGCGAGATGAAACGGCTCAAGGCTGCGAGGCATCCCATGACCCTCTTTACGCCTTTTAAGTCCTTGATGGGCCCCATGTTTGTGATGGCTGCGATCTTCTCCGGGTTGGCTTCGATGCCCCGCTCGGAGACGATGAATCCCAAGAGCATGCCTCGGGGCACCCCGAAGACGCGCTTCTCGGGATTGAGCTTGACGCCCTTCGCCTTGAGACACCGGAATGTCAGTTCAAGGTCGGAGAGGAGGTCGGAGGCTTTCCTCGTCTTGACTACGATGTCATTGACGTAGGCCTCGACCGTGTGACCGATGTGTTCGCCGAACACATGGTTCATGCACCGCTGGTACGTTGCACCCGCGTTCCTCAAACCGAACGGCATGGTGACATAACAGTACATGCCGAAGGGCGTGATGAAAGAAGTCGCGAGCTGGTCGGACTCTTTCATCTTGATTTGATGATACCCTGAGTAGGCATCGAGGAAGGACAGGGTTTCGCACCCTGCAGTGGAGTCCACGATTTGATCGATGAGAGGTAGAGGGTAGGGGACCTTCGGACATGCTTTGTTGAGACCAGTGTAGTCTACACACATCCGCCATTTCCCCCCTTTCTTCCTCACAAGTACAGGGTTGGCAAGCCACTCGGGATGGAATACCTCTTTGATGAACCCTGCTGCCATCAGCTTGTGGATCTCCTCGCCTATCACCCTGCGCCTTTCCTCGTCGAATCGACGCAGAGGCTGTTTTACCGGTCGGGCCCCGGCCCAAATATCCAGCGAGTGCTCGGCGACATCCCTCGGTATGCCGGGCATGTCCGAGGGACTCCACGCAAAGACGTCGGCGTTTGCGCGGAGGAAGTCGACGAGCACTGCTTCCTATTTGGGGTCGAGCCCGGAACCGATCCGAATCTGCTTGGAGGTGTCACCCCTGGGGTCGAGAGGGACAGCCTTAACCGTCTCCGCTGGCTCGAAGTTGCCGGCATGTCGCTTCACGCCCGGCACCTCTCGGGAGAGGCTTTCCAGGTCGGCAATGAGGGCCTCGGACTCGGCGAGGGCCTCGGCGTACTCCACGCACTCCACATCGCATTCGAATGCGTGTTTGTACGTGGGGCCGACTGGTGATGACCCCGTTGGGGCCCGGCATCTTGAGCTTCAGGTAGGTGTAGTTGGGGATGGCCATGAACTTACGTGTAGCATGGCCTTCCCAACACTGCGTGGTAGGTCCCTCGGAACCCGACCACCTCGAATGTCAAAGTCTCTCTTCGGAAGTTGGAGGGTGTCCCGAAGCAGACAGGAAGGTCGAGCTGTCCGAGGGGCTGGACGCGCTTCCCGGGAATGATCCCAGTGGAAGGGCGCAGCGCCTGCTCGGACGGATGACAGATCGACGCGCAGGAGCCTGAGGGTCTCAGCGTAGATGATGTTGGGGCAGCTGCCCCCATCCATCAGGACCTTGGTGAGCCTGACGTCGCCGATGACGGGATCGACGATGAGCGGGTACTTCCCTGGGCTCGGCACGTGGTCGGGGTGGTCATCCTGGTCGAAGGTGATGGGCTTGTCGGACCAGTCTAGGTAGACTGGCGCCGCCACCTTCACCGAGTAGACCTCCCGACGCTCCTGCTTACTGATGCCGAGCCGAGGCATTTGCCGCATGCCCTCCGTAGATCATGAAGCAGTCGCGGACCTCGGGGAACTCTCCTGCTTGGTGATCTTCATTTTTGCCGTCGTCGCGGGCCCTTTCACCCTCTGCGGGTGGCCCGGCCCGGTGGAAGTGGCGCCGAAGCATGACGCACTCCTCGAGGGTGTGCTTGACGGGCCCCTGATGGTAGGGGCACGTCTCCTTGAGTGCCTTGTTGAAGAGGTTGGCGCCTCCGGGGGGCTTCCGAGGGTTCTTGTACTCGGCGGCGGCGACAAGGTCCGTGCTGGCGGCTGTCGCGTTTCGCTTGCGACTTCCTCCTGCCTTTCTTCTTGGCGCCGAGCGGAGTAGACGCCTCGGGAGCATCTTCCGACGGGCGGCCCTGGGGCTGCTTGTCCTTTCGGAAGATGGCCTCGACCGCCTCCTGACCAGAGGCGAACTTGGTGGCGATGTCCATCAGCTCGCTCGCCCTGGTCGGGGTCTTGCGACCCAACTTGCTCACCAGGTCACGGCAGGTGGTGCCGGCAAGGAACGCGCCGATGACATCGGAGTCGGTGATGTTGGGCAGCTCGGTGCGCTGCTTCGAGAATCGCCGGATGTAGTCCCGAAGGGACTCTCCCGGCTGTTGCCGGCAGCTTCGGAGGTCCCAGGAATTCCCGGGGCGCACGTACGTGCCCTGGAAGTTGCCGGCGAAAGCCTGGACCAGATCCTCCCAGTTGGAAATCTGCCCCGGGGGCAGGTGCTCCAACCAAGCGCGAGCGGTGTCGGAGAGGAACAGGGGGAGGTTGCGGATGATGAGGTTGTCGTCGTCCGTCCCACCCAGTTGACAGGCCAGGCGGTAGTCCGCAAGCCACAATTCCGGTCTCGTTTACCCCGAGTACTTTGTGATAGTAGTCGGGGGTCGGAAATCGGGGCGGAAACGGCGCCCGCCGAATGGCCCGGCTGAAGACCTGCGGACCGGGTGGTTCGGGCGAGGGACTCCGATCCTCCCCGCTGTCGTAGCGTCCCCCACGCCTGGGGTGATAACCTCGGCGCACCCTTTCGTCGAGGCGGGCCCGACGGTCGCGATGAGGGTGCTCGTCGCCGAGGTGGCCCGGGGCCGCCGGCGCGGTGTTGCGCGTGCGCCCGGTGTAGACCGAGGCTTCCCGCATGAGTCGGGAAGTCGCGGCGCGAGGTTCCGAGGGGTACCCCTGCCTTCGGGAGGCAGAGCTCTCGGCCCGCCGGGCCGCAGCGCCTTCCAGGAGATGCTTGAGCTCTCCCTGGATTCGCCGACCCTCGGTGGTTGATGACTCCGGCATCACGCGGAGGAGCATCGCCGCGGCTGCCAGGTCCTGACCGGTTCCGCCGGATGCGGGTGGCGGTCTGTCCCTGGCAACGTTGGCGATGCGGTGCTGGAGACCTTGGGGCAGGTGACGTATTTCTCCGACCGGGGGCTGGCTCGCCCATACCTGCCCGACGTTCCGGCGGATTGCCTCGAGCGCTCCTGCTCCCTCATCGAGCCCGGCCTGCGCCCCACGGACTTGCTCGAGCTGTGGGTCGTGACCCCCCGCCGGAACGGGGACCACAGCTAGCTCCCGTGGGATGTCGGCGCGAGGCGCTGGCCTAGGGGGATCACCATCCTCCGGCATGCCGAGACAGCTGCCTCCGGAGGGATCCCCTAGCTCGACGTGGAAACATTCGCGGCTCGGGCCGCAGTCCTTGTCGTCAAGGCTGCGGCTGCCGTCGGAACAGTCGGAGAGGCAGTAGTTGCATGCGGTCATGAAGTCCCGCATGGCACTGGGTTTGCCAGATCCAGAGAAATCCCAGCAGATGCTGGGGTCGTCATCTTCCTCGGACCCAGAGGGTCCATAGGTCGAGACACCCGTCAATCGGTCCCAAGGCGACCGCACACGAAACCCCAGAGGGGTTGCACTCGCCTCAACGTGAGCGCCCGCCAAAGCGAGGTCACCAGGCGGGTTGAGGCCGACTCGAAATGACGAAGGATGGGAATCAGCCGGTACCTTTTGGTCGACGAGGAGCGACGAGGTCACGTCGGGGGCTGATCGCGCCGTTGTCCTGGGTGCGAGGGCGACGTCCTGCAGGCCCTCCGTGAGCGCGCTGGCGTCGTCCACTTGCTCGAGATCGGCGTGTCGCGGGGGGACGGCGCTCGCCTTCGCCTCAAACGCGTGGGTGATGCCCGACGCGTCCTCCGTTGGGGCGCTGGGGATGTCGATTTTCTCGACAGTCGACTGAGCGCAGCCTCCCGCTCGGCCTTGGTTGCCCCGCCTCCTCCTCCGATGGCGAGGGAGAGGATGGGGTGAGCTCGAAAGTTGTCCTTCCCCCACGCGGGAAAGGCGTCGTCGATTCCGCCGCCGGCGGGCGGGCTGTCCGCCACCATTGTCGCTGTCGCGCGGCGGTGGAAGGAGTATCATGTCGTAGTTGCCGTCGAAAGACACGAACTCGAGACTCCCGAAACGGAGCACCGTCCCGGGTTGAAGAGGTCGTTGGAGACTGCCCATCTAGAGCTTGACGGGAAACTACTCGTCAACACGCAGCAGGCCCCTACCTGGCGCGCCAACTGTCGGCGTTCCGAGACCGGGGGGTCCCCGAGCCGACGAGTGAGTGTGCCGCGTGCCCCAGCCCAGATGGGTCGAGCGCGTGGGCGAGCGCGAAGGGGGGAGAGAGAGCGAGAGCGAGGTGGCCGGAGCCGGGTCGTGAGGGAGTCGGAGATTCCCGCGGCCTTCGTGTTCGTCCCGCGCCCAGGTCGGGTGCGCTTGCAGTAGGGGGTTACAAGCGTCCGCGAGGGTGAGGGGAGCGAGCGGCCCCGAGAGAGCGCCTGCCCCTGCCCTCGTCCCCGCGAGGCCAACCTTCTCTAAGAAGGCCCTGGTCCTTCCTTTTATAGGCGTAAGGAGAGGATCCAGGTGTACAAATGGGGGTGTAGCAAGGTGCTACGTGTCTAGCGGGGGAGAGCTAGTGCCCTAAGTACATGCCAAGGTGGCAGCCGGAGAGATCTTGGCACCCAGCTAGTGTGGCGTCGTGGCTGTTGGAGAAGCAATGGAGCCGGGCGGAGGGACAGCTGTCGGAGTGGCTGGGCCCTTGCTGACGTCCCCCTGCTTTCGTAAGGGAGCTGAGAACCGCCGTCGTCATGGGTCCAGCGGGGCGCCATCATTGCCTATCTGGCGGAGCTAGCCAGATGGGACGTCGGTCCTGTTCTCTGCGGCCCGAGTCGGCTCGGGGTAGGGTGATGATGAAGCTTCCTGTTGACAGTGGCGGACTTGTGCCCTAGGTCGGGCGACGTGGAGGCTCCTCCGAGGCCGAGGTCGAGTTTGTCCTGCATGGCCGAGGCCGAACCTGAGCTCCCGGGTCGGGCGAGGCGGAGGTCGTTCGGCAGAGGTCGGGGTGGAGTCCGAGCCCTGGGTCGGGCGGAGTAGAGTTCACCGTCTTCCGGGGCCTTAGCCCGAGTCCGAGCCCTGGGTCGGGCGGAGCGGAGTTCGCCGTCTTCCGGGGCCTTAGCCCGAGTCCGAGCCCTGGGTCGGGCGGAGCTTCCTCTGGCGCTTTTGGCCAAGCCTGGCCGCCCGTCAGTCTTACTCTTTGCGTTAGAGGCCCCAGTGACTTGGTCGGTCGGCGCGGTGATTTAGTCAGGGTTACTTCTTAACGAAGGCAAGGCCTCGGGCGAGCCGGAGATGCGTCTGCCGTGAAAGAGGAGGCCTCGGGCGAGACGGAAACATCTCAGGGTCGGCTGCCCTTGCCCGAGGCTAGGCTCGGGCGTGGCGTGATCGAGTCGCTCGTATGGACTGATCCCTGACTTAATCAAACCCATCAGGCCTCTGCAGCTTTATGCTGATGGGGTTACCAGCTGAGAATTAGGCGTCTTGAGGGTACCCCTAATTATGGTCCCCGACAGGCTGTAACACCCCAGGTGTTACTATACATTTAACAACGAGTATGGATTTAAGCATGGGATAATAACAGTCTCTGCATTAATCTATTTCGTCTGTCGCGAGTTCGACATCGTTTTATCTTTATTTATCGGGGCTTTTCCTAAATTTTTGTGATGCTCGGAACATAATTGTTCCGAAAATCGGCGAGTCTGGTGATTATTTAAAAAATTCATCACTCGCGCAAAGGCGAATTTGAAAATTTAGTCCAGTCCTCTGAGTTTATTCAAAACAAATTAAATATAACTCGACCACTAAAGTTTTCGGTGTAAAATAATTTAGTCCCCTCTCGTCGAGCGAGACATCGTGTCTGAAGATTTATAATCATGGTTGGTTTCCATCAAATTATCCTCGACAGAGAAATCAAATAGTTTAAATGGCAGATAAGTATTTGTCCGATTTCAGCAGCATCAAATATCATCTGAAGTATTGAAGCCGATATTATTTTGGATCTGTCTGTTTACGTGTTATCCAAGAAAAACAAGGCGTAGAGTTATAATTTGAGCTGCTCTCTAGCCGAATGTTCAGATAGCGGCGAAATTCGTTTAGGTTCAACTAAATCGAAATGTTAAGTTTCATGCTGCTTGAATTGTTTGAGAAGCGAATGATTTTATAATTTTGGATCATGCTCGTTACCCAAAAATCATGCACACGTTTAATAAAGGGGAATATTCTTCGGCGTGTTGTCCTCAGTAAAGAAATCAAAGATGCTCTGATGTCAGACATATGTTCATCTGGTTTCAACTAGATCAAATTCCATTTGGATATTAGAGCCGATATTGAGTATTCGTAATTAATCTGTTTTATTGTCTATAGCTGTGGAAATTTGTGTGACCTCGAGAATATCTACATGGTAAGAGCAGTCCAAAAACATCAAAATTAACATTGTTTTGATTGGTCTGTTTGCGTCTCGTTTGGATTCGAATCCCGGATTTCATATGTGTTTTCTTGTGTTAGAAATTGGAGGAGAAAAATCTGAATTTTTATTCTCTTCCTAGGCTGCCACCTCCTCCCCCATGTTGTCTTCTTTCTGAAATTCTCCTAGCCCACCATAGCTTGAGGACTTATCCTTTAGGCTTTGTTTGGGTAAGGAGGGATTGGAGTGGATTGTAGTGTTTTAAAGAGATTGAGAGAAAAATTAGTTCATATTACATTTCAATACACCTCATACCAGTCTAATCCCCTCCAATCCGAAATTACCCAAACATGGCCTTACATGTCTATCTTCATCAGTTTCTTATCTCAAGATATTATCCATCGTACTCTCCTTACGATCGACTCCTAGGATATTTCTCCATGCCTCTCCCAGCCACCACGCCAGCGTCTCAGATACTGTTCAGCGGATATTTCTTAGCGCTCCACCTTTATCCCTGATTCTTGCTTATGTTTATCCCGTGGCGCACAATTTCATGGATGCTGCTCGGCCACGCCCAGCAGCTCGACCCTTGGCCCCTCGCCATACCCACAGTCCGTGCCTTTTCTTCAAGCTTGGTCGTCCAGCCATCCAGTGCCGGTCCTGACATTTTAGAGGCCCGAGACAAGACTTATAATGGAGGCCCTTGATAATATTAATTATTAAACATAATTATAGTATATATATTGTTAATAAATATTTATGTATATTTCAAAACGTTGTTCATATTAAATACAAAGTAACTAAAATATAACATAACATCTCGTAGAAAAATGGGGCATATATGTGTTCAGATGACTCAAAAGAAGGTTACCTCGAATAATGATCAAATAGATGTAATACGTTGTGGGATTAATCGATCATGTCATGTTAGTTTCGTGTTCGCTATGTAGGGAAAGACAAAAGCGTTGTCGTACCTAATGTCATGTGTTGGCTACCGAGAGGAGAGGGAACGACCGCCTGTCTGTTTGCGACTGAGAGCCTAGGCAGATGGGCCTGAGACTACGAAGTACTACTACTAGAATATAGAAATCAAGATTAATGGGTTACGTCTAATTCTCCTTGCTTGTTGTTGCCGTGTTGTTAACCTATAATTGGGTCTTTAAAAATTCTGTAGAGCCAACAGACATATATATACAATATACGCTATATGACTATATATATACTGTTATTTAGTAACTAAAGTGAGGCCCTATTAATTTGGGGGCCCTGGTCGGGGGCACTGCTCGACCCCCGCCAGGGCCGGCACTGCAGCCATCCTCTGCTCCCTTCGTTCTCCTGCGCTCGGCCTCCCTTCAGTTGCGATGTCGGTCGCCGTTTTAGCTCGCCCAGCTTCCACCGCTGCTCGGACAGGGCGTCGTTCCCCTGCGCGCTCGTCGTGGACGCTGCCTGTCGTGCCCCTCTGCTACCTCCACACCGAAGCTCCAGCTCCATCCAAGCCACCGCGCCAAACTCCCTCTACGTCGCGCCCACCCCTAGCTCGGCCTCCAGCTCTAGCTCGTCTAGTCCCTCTCTGTCCGTACCATGGAGCTCGCCCGGCCTCGACCTCGCCTTGCTCCTCGCGTCGCCGTTCGTCGAGCTCATCCAACACTCGCCTCACCCTGGCCACAGTTCGTGCCTCCTCGAACTCCCTCCCTGGCAGGTCGTCGTTTGTGCTCGCGCTCAGCTGCGCTTGCCTGAATTCACATCGTTCTTCGACTCAGTGCTAGACTGCGTCCGCTTGGCTCTAGCTCGCTTGCGATCAACGCTCGCTGTTGGTTCTGGTTTTACGCTCGTCGTCTAGGACCTGGCCACTGTCTGGCGCTCGCGTCGGCCACGCAAAACCTCGACGTCGAACATGCTGTTCTACGCAAGACAGGCCTGTGTTATTATCATTCTTGTCGTGGGTTGCCGACGTCACTCGCCTCGACAACAACCACGTCCACGACTACGTCGTTTCAATAATTTTTGTCGCACCGCCCTTCAAATTCGAGTCCTCATCTGTAGGATCGTCGTTGACCTTGCGGTTTCAGCTCGAGTTAGTTATGGTGAGTTGATCTGTTATTCCCGTCAACTAAATAGATGGTTGGATTAAATAGATGCATCATTTGGGATTTCTCTTGTCTATTACTTGATGTGGAGGTTAAAGTTAGATTTCAGGTTATGTCATAAGTATATTGGTAAAAATATGTGTCGTGTGATGATTCTCTACTTGATAGATTAAGTGTAGTGTGATATTTTATTAGTTAGGATATTTTAAGGTTAATTCAGAAGAGTGGTTTAAATAGTTAGTTAAAGTTGTTTCTGTCCATAATTCGAGTTTGGTGTCCCAAAATAACGAGTCTAAGTAATTAGTCTTTCGTTGTTATGCTTAAGTCAAAGTAAAAGGTGGGACTCATATAATCTATTCATTTCCTAATAAATGAGCTAGGTCCTTTTAAACAGAAAACAAGTGATGTATGTGCTCGTAACTTGTAAAATAGTAGCTCTAATGTTCCAATTGGTTTGGAATGTTAATTAGTAAATTAATTACATGCTGATTGATGTCTGGTCTAGATTTCCTGATTTTGGCGCATGTCTCACTAAGCTAATGAATTAATATCTTAAAGCGTAATAAGTAGTTTTAGCTTAAATCAACATTAGCAAATTAGTTATATGGTCAAAGGAATGAAGTTGACGATCTATTACTACTCTCTACCTCTTGCACTGTTAATCCTGCATATTACTAAATAACTAACGCCTATAAAATTGTATGATAAATATCTATTAAATAGGTCATCGTCTCCAGTGTGTCCTCTGATGTGTGCTAATTGTTAGAACACGTTTGAACAATTATTTCATTCAGATCAAGTCTATCTTTGTAACCTTTGGAAACCATAGCGAATGTGGATGCACTTAACCGGTCATGATGTTAGAAGAGTTAATAAAAAGTTAGGAACAAAATGCTTTCACACATGGATGTTAATCATAATGTCTTGTTGTGTAGTCTGATTTATATCTAGTTAAGTTGGAAGATATAGTGCCTGTGCGTATTTAAATTCTTCGTGACGTTTGAACTAGATCCGACCAAGCTGACAAGTGTGGTAGTATACTTAATTTTATGTCTGCAGCAAGTGTGTTACTCATAAGTGTTGTAGAGCATGTGAATTGGATCCGGTTAAATTAGAATAACGTGGATGTTATGCTTAGTGTTGTTTCGACATCTAGTGTTTGTTTATGAGTGTTGTAATACATTGCCGCATAGTGTTTAGCTTTCTACCATAAGAGGCTATCTAGTCTTGATATTCCTCCTTATGCTCATACATATGCATTGCACATTTTAACTAGGTACGCTAGTTGATCACGTGATGCGGAAGACGACCCAAGTCGGCCCTAAGATGGTGTAATGGGTGGGTTACTCCATGAGGTGATGCTGGTGGATCCACCTGAAGATGGATAGGCTGAACAAGTGCCAACACAAAAGGTTGGTCACCAAGTGGACGTCATCTAACAAACACTAACGTAGTGTTTGTTCCAGGCAAGCCCCGGTGCATGCAACCCCTTCCTTATGTTTTTAAATGATTTTTACACACTTTAAGTCTAGCGAAATGTGCATTAGGTTTATAGGAGTTGCTTGGAAACACTTTGATGCATTGGCTACCATGAAATCCATTCCTTTGATAGAAGTATCAAATATGATTTACAAAAATGCTTAGCCCTGCTTAAATCTTGCAGATAGAGTTTGTCCCTTGCACTAATTCCTAGCTCAGGTTTATCCTAAGGAAGGATGGCTTCTACCTGCAAGAATATTTTCATTGGGAGCATGGTGGGATCTTACTGCAAAGTTCCCTATAATGCTCTTTTCATCCTTAGGAACACAAAACAATCTTAAGGGTGGAAGTACTTAACTCGAGACTTGGGCTAGGAATAGGTGATGCTCCACCCAGGTTAACTAAGGATTGGATGTGTATGTAGGCCTGTATGATCAAGTACTATCTTAACTGGCCACATGCCCTGGATATGGGATAGGGTAAGCTTGAACCCGGCTATTCCATACGTGAAAAGACAACCACGCACTAGGCGTGGGAGATGGTGGGAGTAGCGTGTACCCTCCTTGCTAGAGGCTTGATGGAGGAGTACTGTGCTCCCGGGTAGCGCGGACCGGTTCACGTTGTGGAGGATCTGTCGGAACGGTTGACATATGCAAGGATTGAGTGCTACATATGTCGTGCGGTTAGAGATCCTCAGCTGAGTAAATCAATTTGGATCGCTGTTATATCCCCGGATAGTGGAGACTTGATCTCTGACCTGCAACCTAAGTCAAGACATGGATGTAATTTTACCTAGGCTTAGCGCAAGGGCAGCGATGGAGAATGGAACCAACCTAAAGGGGAATATACTGCCCAGCCCTCAATAGATTACTCCTTAGTTAGTAGTAAGTGCCAAGGACATGGATGTAATTTTACCTAGGCTGCGTCCTGTGCCTATAAATAGATGAACAGTAACACCGTACTGTTCACGCTGACTTGTAATCATCTGCACATCGCTCTTGGATTTTTACCTTTTGTCAAGCCGAAGGTATAAATGTAGTCAATCTTATTAATGTTTGTTCATGATTATATAATAAGAACATAAATAATAATCTGATAATTTAATGTGATTATTCCATGTTCTTTTCATGTTTCATATGTTTATACTTCCATTATTACCTACTGAAATGATGAAGGTATGTTCTTCATGACCTTCGTCTGAAGATCATTATATCCCGAGGGAGATAATGCTTTAAAACACGAAGGTTTTTAACCATTAACATTTGTGTTGCCTTGTTCTTAACTCATAGCATTTGAGAACAAGTCTCCAACAAACACAAAATAATCCTAAGGGTGGAAGTACTTAACTCGAGACTTGGGCTAGGAATAGGTGATGCTCCACCCAGGTTAATTAAGGATTCGATGCGTATGTAGGCCTGTATGATCAAGGACTATCTTAACTGGCCACATGCCCTAGATATGGGATAGGGTAAGCTTGAACCTGCTATTCCATACGTGAAAAGACAACCACGCACTGAGCATGGGAGATGGTGGGAGTAGCGTGTACCCTCCTGGCCAGAGGCTGGACGGAGGAGTACTGTGCTCCCGTGGTAGCGCGGACCGGTTCACGTTGTGGAGGATCTGTGGGAACGGTTGAAATATGCAAAGGTTTAGTGCTACATATGTCGTGTGGTTAGAGATCCTCAGTTGAGTAAATCGATTCGGATCACCGTTATATCCCCGGACAGTGGAGACTTGATCTCTGACCTGCAACCTAAGTCAAGACGTAAACATTAAGAATAAAAATGATGTGGTATTGATGAGATGGTGAAATTAGACTAGATGCAACTAGAGACTATTAATATTTAATCTGGCGTTAAAATATTGAAAGTAAGGACTCACTTTAGTAAGCTATTTCTACAAAAGTATCTAATTTGATTCTTGCTAAAGCCTTTTCCTTGATTCCTAAATCCAGCATTTCCTTGAGAGTCTTTTTCTTTAGTCGGGTAAGACTTGCGAAAGTACACTCCGTACTCAGGGTTTTCGAACCCATGTTGTTGCAGGTACTAGATTTGTGCTACTGTTGATGGTGCTAAGTGCCAGTGGGCTCGGTCTTCTTATAGGTTAAAGTAGCTCTTCTATGCTTCTTATTGAGGATTGTCATTGAGCTAGCATATATTCCAAACTTATAAATAATTTATAACATTTCAAAGTTTATTTCTTTGAATCACTTTTGGAACCACTCCAATAAATATAATGTAAAATTGTTGTAACTGTAACTTTTTGTAATAAAGAAATTCCACTGCAAAATGTTGGTGTGTGATTTGTGTTTACTTAATCTTGCGATCCTGGTTGTAAGTGGTTTATCCGGGGTCCTTGGGGCACTCGGACGGATCCTGTTAATTTATCTGGTGCACATGCATAGCCGTGTGAGGTCTGTGAGACAAGGGCAGGTGCATGTGGGCCCAATAACTTGGGAGGTTCTGCTACACTTCTGCGCAGGAGCAGCTGCCATTCTAATTTCACCATCTAAGATCAGAACTTGCTATGCAGCAAGACTGGAGTTCAGCTGCACAAATAACATTGCAGAGTACGAAGCCCTTCTCTTGGGGCTTCAAAAGCTTAAGGCAATGAGAATAAGAAGGGCAATCCTTAAATCTGACTCACAAGTTATTATAGGCCACATTGACAAAAGCAGTAGAGCAAGGGATCCGAAGCTTGAGAAGTTTCTAGACACAGTCCGAAAGTTGGAAGCCTCTTTCGAAGGTTTCTCTATAAAAAATATCCCAAGAGGAGAAAATGAGCATGCAAACCTATTAGCCAAGTCAGCAGCATAGGGGCTCCCATTACCTTCAGAAGTATTTTTTGAAACAATAAAGGCACCTTCAGTCGAGCTCATGGAGCAGGCAATGCTTACAATCTCACCAGTGCACAGTGAAGATTGGAGAACTGAGATTGTATCTTTTCTGCAAGGCAATTGTCTTTCGGATGATGAAGCTTATACCAAAAGAATGGAAGCTACAACAAGGCCCTATGTAATAATAGAGAGAGAGAGTTGTATAAACAAGGAGTCTGCTCTCCATTACTGAAGTGTTTGTCTAGAACAGAAGGTCAAGAGTTAATGAAGGAGATACACATAGGACTGTGCAGAGCTCATATTGGGTCCAGGCCTTTACTGGGAAAGGTTTTTAGAAAAGGATTTTATTGGCCGAAGGCAGCTTCGGATGCAGCAAATCTAGTTCAAAAGTGCGAAAACTCCAGAAGTGTGCCAGAGACCAGAAACAACCTTCGTCTCTAACTCAATTTGTTTAGCCCACCTAGCCATTCCAAAGGTGGTGTCTAGATTTGTTGGGTCCACTTCCGCCAGCGCAAGGAAATTTAAAATATATTATAGTAGCGTTGGAATATTACTCAAAGTGGATTGAAGCTAAACCTCTAGCTACAATCACTTTGGCGATAGTTCAAAAGTTTTTTTGGCAAAATATTGTTTGTCGCTTTGGTGTGCCGAAGGCCATCACAGTTGATAATTGAACTCAGTTTGATGCCGAAACATTCAAAGCTTTTTGTGACCAAATCGGTACAAAAATACATTTTGCATCTGTGAGACATCCAGAATCAAATGGACTAGTAGAACGAGCCAATGGAATCATAATAACAGGGATAATGAAGTCAATCTTCAATCATCCCAGAGGAAAGTGGCCAGATGAGTTAATAAAAGTGGTATCGAACCACAACACTGTTGTCTCAATGTCAACAGGATTTACCTCGTTCAAGCTTCTGTTTGGTGACGAAGCAATAACACCGGAAGAAGCAAGAACAGTTCAATAAGGACCCTAGCTTCGGCAGACGATGAAGAGGATTACAAAATAACAAAAGACACTATAGAAGGGACCAGGCTCCAAGCGGTTGACCACATCAATAAGTATCAAGCTGAAATAGTTAAATGGCGTGATCGGAAGGTAAGACTGAAAAACATCAAACCAGGACACTTGGTGCTTCGGAGGGTGGCCAACCCAGATACAGTGGGAAAGCTTTAGCTCAAATGGGAGGGTCCTTTCTTGGTGGTGTCTTCGCCAAGGCCTAGATCGTACAGGCTGAAAGACATGGATGGAAACAACATTCCAAGGTCATGGAATGCAGATGAACTCCAAAGATATTATGTGTAAATTTTGTAATTTTCTTATTTTTCCCTATGGCACCCTTTTCCTTTTAGAGGGGAGAAAGGTTTTTAATGGGGCCATAGGTTGTAATTTTTAATTTTTGAGCATCCCTATGCAATACAAGGGCCAAATTCCCCCACATGTAAAATGTAAAGATCTGGGATTACACCATCGAGTGTAAAAAAATATGAAGAAGCTCCAAAGTCGTCCCTAAGGGGATGCAGAGCTAGAATGCCACCTAAGTGAAAGGTGAAGAAGCTCCAAAGTCGTTTCCAAGGGAATGCAGAGCTTAAATACCACCTAATTAAAAGGTGAAGAAGCTCCAAAGTTGTGACGAAACCTCCCAAAGTATTAGGCCCACCTACAGATGTCCTTGTCCTAAGGACCTCAGACAGTCATGCAGGTGCGCATAATGACTCGACAAGTTTGGTTAACTGCATCTTCATCAAATCGCCCAAGAGCGCTTAACCCATCACATAGACATTACACATAATCGGAGAAGAGAATGAGCGGAAGGATTAAAATAACATAATTTACATTCATATCCAAAATATAGAGAGAGTATTTATTACAAAACCGGGTGTATGAGTGCATAACTTATTATTACATCACTAGGAGGCAAAACATCCTCCCTCAAACAAGTTTACTGATTTTCCTCCTGCTTTGGCACCACCTTGCAGCAAAAACAGCAGAACTTGGTTGTTTCATCACCTGCAACAACATGGGTTCGAAAACCCTGAGTATGGAGTGTACTTTCGCAAGTCTTACCTGTTAAAGGAAAAAGACTCTCAAGGATATGCTGGCTTTTGGGAATCAAGGTAAAGCTTATCAAGATTCAAAGACTCTTTTTGCAGAAAAGCTTACTATGAGTGGATCCTTAAGAATTCATTTTACTTGTTTGGTTAAGTAGTTACCTGCAGCTAGAGTTCTTTCTACTTTAGAGCAAGCACTTGCCCTATGCTAGTCGTGTTTTATCATTCCTTCAGTTCACTTGATTGCTACATGTAAGTCAGTGACCAAGTCTTCATGTCCGAGAAGTAACGGTGATCCGAATCGATTAATACCCAGCTGGGGATCTCCATCCACACGACATATGTAGCACTTAATGCTTGCATATGTCAACTCGCCACCTGGGTTTCTCAAGACCAGAATGGGTTCACGCCAACCGAGAGCACAGATACTCCACTGTCCAGCCTCTTGCCACGGAGGGTACACACTACTCTCGCCATCTCTCCACTCCCATTGCGTGGTGGCCTTTCGGGTATTGCTCCGACCGAGGCAAAGCTTACCCATGATGAGGCATATGGCCAGTTAAAGGGTCCTCAGTCAGTAAGCCTACATCGGCTTGGTCCTTAAACGACTCAGATGGAGACACTACACCGAGACTTCCTTCTCGTGCAAATCACCCGCTCGGTCTCATCTTTGTCATTTACAACCCAAAGTTTGGTACCTGACAGAGGTACATCTTTTCAGATGTTGAACCCATCACGGCCATGATGAATTCACCATCACAAGTCTTTTCTTTTGTAAAAATTCCTATCCCATATGAAGCATCACCTTTTGTTTAAAACAAAACATTTTGTTTTCTAAAGAAAAGCTAAGCATCAGAAAACCTTTAAGTAAAACAGGTATCAAGGAATGGTAATCAGTTCCAAGGAAGGAAATGCAGCAATTGTTTAGCACACATCTCATATCACCTAATGCATCATCTCAAGTGATAAAGAGTTTAAAAACATCAAGGAAAGGGATAATGCACCGGGGCTTGCCTTGTGTTGCAGGAGGTTCTGGGTCTGTTCCACAAATGTCGAAGTAGAAGTTATTCTCGGCTGGTGGATTCTCAACATGAGGTGCAACTTCTTCTTCAACTACAGTCTCTTCCTCGTTTTCTATTCATAACAGTACATATACATGAACTAGGTGAGTGCCCGTGCGTTGCAACAGGAACATATAATAACATAATAACTTATATACAAAATGTGTCTTATATTGTTATAAGAAAATGTTTCATAATCCATTTGTAATCCTAGCCATACATAATTTTTGTTATTTTAATTTAGCTGTTTCACTACTACATTGCAACCATCAGTATCATGCAGACTTCGATATATGCCACGATTTGCATGGTCTCATCATTGAAGAGCACATGCCACACCTGCCTAGGGATGAAAACGGGACGGATACAGCCGGATACAGGGTCATCCTGTATCCTACCCTAATGTATTTCTCTCGGATACGAGACCGGATACGGGTAGTTAAGATTCGGGACGGATACAAGATGGGACCGGGTAATACTCCGGACGGGTAAGAAACGGATAACGGATACTACTCGGTAGGTACCGGATAATTGTCGGGTAGTTCGTCCGATGATATTAATTGTCCAACCATCCAACAAACACATAAGTTAAGCAATACATAATCATGTATATGATGGATCAAATGTAAGAAAGGAAACTGATAAAATTGACATCATGCAGTTCAAAGTTACTTATCACAAGGACATTGTAGAACCAACACCGCAATATTTAAAATTCATAAAATATTCTAGTTTCACTCAAAATTTGCAAATAAGTTACAAAAACTAATAAACATTTTATACAAAGATAACTCAAGTCCTCATGAAAATGATAAAGTAAAGTACTGATTATGTTGAAACTTAGATATTTACACTGATTTCACATGTAACTCATACAAATAAGTGAAAGTGAAATAGAATAAACGCGGGCATCTTATAGATCTTATGATCCAAACATTTTTTATTGTTATATATGGACATATGTTGTGTCTCTGTAAAATTTCACGATTTTTTTAGGCTATTTATGTATTATTAATTTCTTGTCATTGAAAATCATCAAAATACAATTAAATCCTTAAAATATTGTAGTATCGACCGAAAAATACAAATAAGTTATCAATACTAATAAATAGTCAATAAAAAGATAACCTTAAGTTCCCACGTGGAGATAACTTTAAGCCCACACATAAAAATGTTAAAGTCTATTAATTTGATATAAATTTGGACATTATTTCAATGATTTTGGTCTAAAGATATGTTTAAACAAAAAATTGATGTATTACAAACTTATAGATCTCTTCAAGCTCTACAATTTTCGTATAAACATTATCTTCATCCGATTTCATATGTAAAAGTTATGATTTTATAACTATATTATGCAGAAAAAGGAAAAATGGGTACCTGAATTCTGGGTACCCGTATCCAACCCGAATATCCGGGTATTTTCTGGGTAGTTCTTGCTCCGTATCCAACCCGAATCCGAAGCTACAGTATCCGGGTATTACCCGTATCCATCCCGAATATAAACTATCCAAATCCGTATCCGAAAAACGGGTATTAGCACTACCTGTATCCGGTACCCGACGGGTATACCCGACCCGTTTCACCCCTAACACCTGCTGATAGAAGTTCCCTCATACATTGTCAGTATCAGGTACGCACCACCATACACGCTTGCTTAAATAAAAAAGCAAGTGTATGTGTTTGCAAAGAGAATTAGAGGCAGGCCGGCACAAAAGCTACCCCGACGATGGTGAGTGGTCATTGCTGTCGGTCCTCCTCTGCGTCACCTCTAGCGCCAAGATGACGCCATAGTCCTTGATATAGTAGTCGTCGAACGCGCACGACATGGCGAGTACCGATGACTCTTGGTTGGGCTGCCAAATGAAGTGCACCCCGATCTCATCAGCGAGGTAGTACACCTAGCCGTTGCACCACCAGATGTGCTACTCCTCTACATACATCTTGTTCGAGGACACTCACACAACGTCAGCAACGCCCATTGTTCCAGCGCACAAGAATTCATGGCCGGTCAGTAGTGACTTACGTGGCAGGTTGAGCTTCAGGTGATGATGAGCTAGACGGTGTGACGATGCCATTGTCGGATGCGGTGCCTAGAAGAACCCAAGAGTCGCTGGCGTTGGTGACGACCATGAGGTCCCCCTGTTTGAGATGGACAGCGCGGTGCAGCCGCTCTGGACCACGTCCAAGCGGTGGCTGCGGTGGAGCTTGCTAAACACAGCGACGCATGCGGCCATGTAGTACTGCTTCCAGAGGTCGAACTGGCAGTCCCCAAGCTTCTTCTCGTTGTCGATGAGCGACGCCTACGCGAGCGCCTCCTTCCAGTGGTGTTTGTTCGGGGTTTCCAAGTAAGAAACATGGATTCATCTTTAGCGTTGGTTTATGAAAATGACTCACAAGTCAGATCCATGGAAAAAATATTACGGAGAATAAATGTCACACATATAAAAAATAATTTAAGTTATAAACATTATTCAAACAAAAGAAATTGCATGCAAGGCTCTTCTTTAAATACTACTCCCTCCATCCAAAAATATAATTCAGGAATCTCGTTGATAATTATCTACTACTACACATTTTGCAAAGGTAGCAGGTAGGTTTTGGGAGAGATGTAGTAGATATTTTTACTGTAACAGATATTGACATAAACACACATATGGTGTAGTGGTAGCTATGAGCACATTTGCTTGAGAGGTCGTAGGTTCGAATCCCATTGGGGCCATATTTGTGTTTTCTAAATTTAATTTTAGCTAGGCGTGGGATGCACGTGGGAATGGGAATGTGCTTTGCGGGGAGGGAGGAATGAGAAAGACAAAACACTAGTAGAACACGGAATGAGAATGGGCTTTGCGGGGAAGGGAGAATGAGAAAGACAGTGCGAGGAGAGGGGAATGGGAATGGCAGAACACGGAATGGCAGCCTACCCTTTACCGTCTTAATAAGTAGTAGAGATGCTTATGTGACGCTATGAATATGCAGTTTCATAATAGAAACATACTAAGTTGTATCTTGAATACAACTTTCCTTCACAGTACACACTAATCACTAGGGTTTCCTAAGTTAGTAGTCTATCAGTATTAAGCAATTAAACCCTAGGAGGCTAGTTTGTTGGGCTTGGGACCAAACAATGTCCAAATCATTTCAAATTTCACCCATGGTCTTTAATCATCAAACTAATCTTACCCAAAAAGTTTACCATTTTAGGAGCTACTAAATTATTTTTAAAATTCTAAAAGGCTTGGTTAAGCATCTTTAAATGCTAAATAATTCCAGGTTTGGGATAAAAATCTTGGAACTGTTTTTATTGAACACTAGATAATTTTAGGAGTCTAGCAAAATTGGTCTCATGTTTTTATCATTTTCTACTATTTTCTATGCAATTCTTAATCTGACATCAAAAAGAAAAGGAAAAACAGTGAACAGGACTGGGCTCATTCCAGCCTGAACCGGCCCACGACCAAGTAAAACGCGCGTGCCCGTGCTCGCATTGGCAACTTTGCGTAGATACCCTTGGCTATTTGAAAAACCGGTAAAGAATCCCTACGTACTATTCACATGTTTCACTGATGTTTGCACAAAACCCCTTGCACTTTTATTTCTTCTACAACTCAAACCCCGGCGACGGCACGCTCGCCCGTCGGCCATCCCCTCGTGGGAACTCGCCACAAACGGCGACAACGGTCGAAACCGAGTGTCGGATCACCATCCCTGATCCCAGGCGAGCCTAGGCCATGTTCTAATCGAGCTAATCTAACCCGAAGTTCCCTTGCCTACGACGATGGCGAAACCCAAGGACGGATCGAGTTGTTCCCGACGACCTAGCACGGTATAGCTCAATCAGCTGAGCCGATGAGCATCACAAGCGTACGAGGGTGTTGAAACACGGAGATGAAGGACGAGGACAGACCTTAGGGTGGCTGGCCATGACGCAGTGTCTCACGGAGGCGCGGCAAACCGATTTGGGGGAAATCCAAACACTACTACAAATCATGTTATATGAGACGATTAATTTTCAGTTATTAAGACACATATGAAGTGTCCAAATTTGACGGAGTCGCAAAAGATGTCCCACATTTAAGATGGTTATAAACCGTCTTAAAAGATATTATATAAGACAGTTTTTAATTTATAACCGTCTGAAAAAGGTATTTGTTTAAGTCATTTTGTCTGATAAACCGTCTGAAAAAGGTATTTGTTTAAGTCATTTTGTCCGATAAACCGTCTTGAATTAGGTTTTTTTAAGACACTGCTTCTAAAGAACCGTAGAGAATACAAACATTAAAAGTCATAAAGTATTTATCAAACTGTCTCGAATATCCTACAATAATAGACGATTACAATAGGAAAACCATCTTATTTAGGTGATTAATAATGGACGTTTTAGAAACCGTCTTATTTAGGAGACTGATATTAGACATTTTGGTGATCGTCTTATTAAGATTTTAACGAAATGACTTGCACGGCAGTACATTCTTCAATTTATAATTATTTTTTCAGATATCATGTTATAATAATTTGAAAGAGAAATATACATACACATATATTGAACAACATTATAATTAATATAATATAAATAAGTACCATTCAATATATCATAAATAAGCATTGTCAAACAACGTATACATAAGTGTACTCTAAATCTAAACTAAAATACAACTGTTTGCACTAATGTTAAGCCTAACTTTATATGAACTAAAGTCTCCACACTTTTGCGACCACTAAATTTGAATTCCATTCTATGTTTTCCTGTACAACAAATAGGAGAAAACTAGACATAGCAAAAAGCTCCAAGCAGCACGTTGCCGACGTCAAACTTGATGAAGTCCATGATCTTTTTGGTCTCCAAATCGATCTTGATGGTGTCATTGGCCTTGATGAGCGGGTCAGGGTAGCGGATGGTGCGGCCGTCGTAGGTGTTCAGGTAGGGGATGCCTTTTTGGCCAAACTGAACAGACCTCACCTTGCAGAGCTTGAACTGCACACAAACCAATAAAAAAACAGTGAGCATTTCACATGACATTTTCAATGTGCACATGACATTTTCAATGCAAGCAGTGAGCAACATCTATTAATAGTCCTAACGATTGTAGCACATGACATTTTCAATACAAGACTTTCATGCACACAACATATATGGACAGTATAGCAAGGATAAGGTACACATATCTACTATTGAAAAACAGCAACCTCACACAGCTACCAAGATCATCATGCTCAACTAGAACAATGAGAGATGATGTGTTAAATTGGCTGGCATTGCAAGCACGTTGTGCTGTTCCAAGACTTGACATAGTTTATCAGGTGATATACTTGGATCCATGACCTCAAAGATTAACTTACAAAGAGTTGATATGTGCATATAAGACCCTAATTACAGTTAACAGTGGGAAAGTACGAGGATCAATTAAATGGTACAGCAGGCTAACCATATTGGTCTCGACCGAAGCTTAGTCCATTGTAATCTGCTCGATTGTCTTCAGTCCCTCTAAGAAAATGAACCCAACAAGACATACAAGCTTCAATACCCAAACTCCACAAATAGAACTAACGTTAAGTTGACAAGCAAGCAAATTTGTAATGGAGCCTAGAGCCTAGAGCCTAGATGCAATGGAGCAAACAGCAGTAAAACATTTGGAAATAAAAATAGTAATCCTCTCTCTGGTACTTAGTACTTACCATATTGATCCTTCAACATCTTATGATAATCGTTAAGGTACACTGTTTGATAATAAATAGGATATTTAACCTGCATCAAAAGTATAGTAACATGAAACACCTTTGAGAATTTATTTAAGACTAATTTGACATAGGGAAGAAATGAGTCATTATAGAAGACACTGCTTGACATCTAGCTGCACATTCTTCCCGATGAACAGCTAGATATTCATTAAGCTTTAGAAGATCCTGCCTGCGGAATACATCCAGACAGCAGCACCAGCCAAGGATCCTTCTGAATTATTAGGGTTTGGCTCCTCGATGTGTGAAATCGAGTGTTTGTGTGATTGCTCTTCAATATCCATATTCAAATTTTGAACAGGAGTATTTACATGAACACTAGTTCCATTAGCAATCCTTTCAGATACATCAGACTGTACCCTTACCCTCTTGGGACATTGGTAATGCACTTCAGTTGCATGCATTAACATGTGAACCTACAAGAGGAAACAGATAGCATTAGCCATCTGGTGTTTGTAACTTTTGTCATTAAAAATACTCAAGTTACTCAGCCGACCTTCATGAAAAGCAAGCGCTCAAATCTAACCAGAACTTTGAAGTGAAAACTGAGTAAGACCAAACTTACCACATCGCACATGTTAATTATTAGATTTGTCATTAAATCACCTTTACCAAGTTCTTGGTGACTTCCATGTGCAATTAGCAGTTTCATCCCTAATTCAGGTTGTAAGGCATCTGGTATTGTTTTCTCTTTCCTTTTCCAAAATTATCCTGAAGATAACATAGATGTGACAAAATTAAGGTATCCGTTTGCTTAAAAATGCAAAATTCTTGATGCATCAACAGTAGTGCCTCTTGAGAAAACATACCTTATTCCCAATCACTGCTCCGTCTGGGATTTCTAGTTTGACGCCAGGTTTTGCAGTGATGGTCACTTTCCCCTAAAGTTACAGAGAAGAAGTGTCATTACTCCATGACTTAAGCACTGTAAGATATTTGTCTTCATAAAGGAGTCATAACAAACAACATGGGAAAAGAAGCTGCAAATTGTTCCCATTAAGTTTCTCTACATCTTTTTAGCATGATACATGCGGTCTTCGAATAAAGACATGAAACTTGTCTGAACTTAGGAAGTTGTTCTGCAACTTAGGAATGTTATAGCTGTTCTGTAACTTAGGAAGATGTACCTTTAGTACAATTCCAGAACCGAACCAAACATCACCGGAAACCTTCAAGCTGTCAAGCTCAACAATGCTAGGTATGGACTTGAAGCGAGCAAGGAAGCTTCCAACCTGCCAATATGTGAAGAAACATGATCATCCTAACCGCATTTGGACCTCACAAGTTAACGTTTGAACCTCTTTTTTAATGAAAATATAAATGCTAGAATCTGACCTTCTTGAACTCAAGACCAAGTTCAATTGAGGGATTTGATGGATTTGTTCTGGCTGAATTATGTGTAACGAAGCCATCAACCAAGGTATATAGATCACACTGCAAAGCAAAAATAGAAGTTTTCATTTAGACGCATAGAGAGCACATCACATACTCAATTTTATTCAGCATAGCATACAAACCTGTACTAGCTGCAAATCTGATGTCGCCTTAACTGGTAGAAAGCGGGACCTTGGAACGTTGATACCAATGGCATGGTCAAAGAACTGGTCCAATAAAACTTTATTTGTTATATTTATAAATATAGTCACATAAAAGCATGGTGATGTACATAGTACTTTGGCTCAAATGCTTCCCTGATAATAATAGGCTCCATGTTTTTCCAATGCAAGATTGATAAGAATCACTTTTATTCAACTATGTGCAAGAGAGAACCAAAGCAAAAACAAACCTCTCTTCAAGCCAAAAAGTTGGGAGGTGCTGGATTTATACACTGGCGATTTGGAGAAAGTGGTTTGGGAACCGAAGCGCATTCCCTGGTGGAGGAATTCAAATCTGGTTGATCCAAGTGAAGATGGTACCCCAGAAAATGTTGGGAGGAGTTCTAGGAATTTTGAACCGCCGTAGTGTTTGATAACCTGTTACTTGTTCTGGGATTTTGGCAGACGCGCTAGAGTATGGTTTAAACCTTGTAATAACGTTTGGTTGATAAACTTTATTTCGTGGAAATAAAGTGTGGGAAACCTTTCCGTAAAAAAAATGATGTGAACTTTTTTCCACCATGGTAACACTAAATTTCATTATGGAAGTAACAAAATTACAATGTTCAACAGTTTCAGGATACCAATGCAGCATAAACAGAATGTGTTGGCAAAATTCAAGGTACTTCCCAGACAAATTTGGCACTACACTACTGCAGTGGTGTGGGCAAACAGAGAATTAGAGATATAAATGAAAAGAGTACGCATTCCATACTTTCACATGTTTAAATGTGTACTGAGAAACAGTCAAAAAGGACTATAGTTCGCCACTGGTCTTATGTAGTCTACTTTTATTTACTCTTTTACCAACATTACCAATACACTCACTAAAACATCAAGACGACCAAACCAAAGAATGGTATAACAGAAAAAAATGCAATGTGCATGCTACTAACATATCAAAACAATCATTATCATACTCTTGTTTGACAATAGTTACTTCCTTTAAAAACCACTCTACAGTACCTCTAATTTGAACACACTTCCTACAATAGAACTGATTTGCTATGTTGACTATTAAGTAACGGATCTAAACAAACATGGTGAATGGAAACCAAATTCGGTTCCCAACTTGGATCTCAAGAACACCATATAATCCATGTGACCTCATAAAAAAGATTTATTTAAAAATCAGCTTATGTGCCAGCAACATTTAGGACCCATGCATTTTCAGTTATCAAAAGTCAGTTATCATTGTGTATTTGTGTCATCCAAATGATTTAGCTATCTAATTTTGCAGAAGTTAAGTGGCATATTTCTGATTGACCCAATAATTTAAGGGCTCCATAGTTTTTTTTGGTGAGGGGGGAGTCAAGGGCTCCATTAAACACACCAGACATTCCATAAAAATCAGAAGTAGTACTAAAAACATAGTAAATGATATAGTGCTAGCACAGCTAAGGCAGATAAGTTCCAAATTAGCAACATTGCGAAATACTTCATGGCAAGCCAATTTCATCTAAGCAAGACGAGGAGGTGTTGCCAGAAATGAAATTTTGACGTGGACACGGAGATGTCGCACTGGTCACGATGAGTAGAAGAAGTGGGGAGGGCTCACCTGCTTGTTGATGGTTGAGTAGTCAACCATGTACTCGTAGGCATCGGCCTGGGCATTGACCCTGGTCTCGGTGCCCTCAACAGGGAGCGCGAATGCGTCCATAACGATGATGGCGTCGCCCTCACACTTGCCCTGCATGAGCCCCATGACCTCGATGGTGCCCCCGGCGCGGGCGTGGACGACCATCTTGAGCAGCATGAGCGTGGAGATCTTGGTGCAGCGGAAGTGGTGCGGGTCGTTGGCCCAAGGCTTCTCCTGCTGCGCCCGTGCCTGAGACGCGTCGTCGTAGCGGTAGATCGCGTCCATCACGTCCGGGTTGGAGGCCGCCGCGGGGATGTTGTTCTCTAGCTCCCACGTCTGCCGCGTGATCGACGACGACGAGGTGGGCTCCATCGCGCCGCGGCGAACAAAACCCTAGGATTTTGGGAGCGGAGGAGAAGAGGAGAGGCCGAGGTCGAGGAGGGGTTCTCTGCTTCTCTCTCTGTCTCTAGTTTGTTCGGCTTTGCGGGTTGCGGCGCCTCTACCGTGCCATGCGTGGAGGAAGTGTCTGTGGGCTGTATGGGCCGAGTCGAAAGCGCGTGGTACTATGGTTTGAAGCGAGCCCACAACCTATGCAGAAAAGCTAGTGTCGGGCTTTATGGGCCGATCAGCAATGGTTTATCAGTATAGCCCACAGGATTTTTTATCAATGGTCGTCAGTTACTACTTACTACTCTGTTTGGTGTACATAGTACTTTGGCTCAAATGCTTCCCTGATAATAATAGGCTTCGTGTTTTTCCAATGCAAGATTGATAAGAATCACTTTTATTCAACTATGTGCAAGAGAGAACCAAAGCAAAAACAAACTACTCACCACAAAGGTTTGTTGGAGGTTATTTGGCTGTGTTTCTCATCGGCCCTCTCAAACGACGTCCCCACCTCGTCGGGCGCCACAATCCGGATCGACACCTAGCCCTATGTACTACATGCTAAAACTTGGAGAAAAAACTAGATGCATATGTGATGTCCATCAAATATATGACAGTAGGATGATATCATTCTAAATTACCATTATATATCTCATAAATAATCATTGTCAAATATTCATTCCCCGTGTAGCGTCTTTATACTATAGTAGGGGGTACCCCTGATTCAGGGTACCGACAATATGCATTACGGATATAAAGAGAAATATTCGTTCTATTAACCACCGCTTATCAGGTTGCTTATACCGTACAAAGAGACGATATTATAACTATGAATATACTGTTAATGAGAAAATAAAAAATAATCATATTTCAAACATATAATTTTATTTGAAGAAGTTTCTTATTTAAGCAAGATTTTTTACCTATATGATATATAGAAACCGTACGAACATACAGTCAGGTAACTAGTTCATTTTAAATTCCAAAAAATGTTTAGTTCAATCTAATCAGAATTTACTATTGACTACGTTTTTTCACAATATGTCTTAATAGAAATATCATACGAGACGGTTTTATGTTTACAAGTTTCTAGTATACTCACTAATATCTAAGACAATTTTGTATAGTCTAGATGACTCTAATAATATCTTTATTTGAGATGGTTTCATATACAGAAGTGTCTAATATACTAACCAAAATAAAAGACACTTCTTGTAAACTTAATGCCTCAAAAGGTATACTTATTTGAGACGGTTTTCAAAATCAAACAGTATTAAATCAATATAATACATTTCCAACCATATATCTGTCTCAAAAACCTTCTTCATTAAAGACAGATGTCCAACAAACCGTCTTACCTTACTCAGCACCATGATAAAAGACGCTTCTATAAAATGCACTGATATTTGTCTTAAGATGTATGTCTTAAATAAGCATATTTCTAGTAGTGAAATTCGGGCGCTACGATGGCTAATCGACGGTGAGGAGTGGTGTACTGGGTTCGCAACGAGATAACGGAGTAGGTTGGGGAATCAATTTATAGTGAGCGACTGCAAGCACAACGAAATTTGAACGGAGAAGAGCCCACAGTGATGAGGGAATGAGTCACCAGAGCATGCTAATGTGGCATTCACTGGGCAAAGACTTACGACCATCACTGGTTATCCTCCACAACTCACGTCGACGTGGTGAAACAGCTTAATGCGTGTCGTGGTCGAAGGAAATGGTGGCACGATGGTGGTGGTCGCGCGGCCACATTGCCGGTCAAGTGGGTACGGCGACTTAGCAGTAACAGTGCTCCAAGTTCATCCTCCATGCAAGATCTTTCACCTCACGTAGATATCCGCGCACCACTAGGCACGAATCGCAGCGCCGGCGTGGATCGCGGCGCGGGTTCACCGGCGGCGAGATGCGCTGTTGGGGCCTTGTTCTCAAATGCTATGAATTAAGAACAAGGCAACACAAATGTTAATGGTTAAAGTCCTTCGTCCTTCGAAGCATTATGTCCCTTAGGATATAATGATCTTCGAACGAAGGTTATGAAGGACATACTTTCATCATCTCGATATGTAAGAATAAAAATAAGTACATATGAGGCATAGGAAGAACATGAATAATTATCTTAAATCATTAGATTAACAATATTTCCATTATATAATCATGAACAAATATTAATGATGTTGAATTACATTTGTACCTTTGGCTTGACAGAAGGCAATAAGTCCAAGAGTGGCATGCGAGCGATTACAAGTCAGCGTGAACAGTATGGGGGTACTGTTCACCTATTTATAGGCACAGGACACAGCCCAGACAAAATTACATTTGTGTCCTTGACAACTGATCATGCTCATGACACAAAATATCAGGGACTAGGCAGTCCTTTCCTCTTTGAGTCGATGCTGCCCTTCGTCTCAAGCGCGTCACTGTGCCGAAGCTTCCCTAATAATAGCTTCGGCATATCGTCTTGCCAAAGGTGTTTCTACTCAGAGGACCTTCGGCGGAGAAGAAGGCCCCCAACAGTGGCCCCTTCGCGGTGCTAGATCATTTTCGTAACGAGCTCAATCCATGAAAAACACGAAGGCTTCGAAATGTTGAAGGTCCAAAAAACACCTTCCCTGAGCTCGTTGCCGCGAAATGATTAAAATACTCCAAGTGTCGGGTTGTCCACCATTCAGCGAATACAGGCGATGTGGCGGTTCGCCCTCCGAGTGCCAAGTGGTCCACCGTTCAGCGGGTGTGAATGATCTGGCTGTTTACCTTCCCCCTGCAACACTATATAAACAGACGAGTTGATGCAGAGTTACTATAGCATTCATTGCCATTGCACTGTTATGCTGTTAAAAAATTTAACCGTAGCCGAAGCTTTTTCATTGCTCTCTTTAGCGAACGCTTCATCATCTGAGATTAGCTACATCAAAAGGATTAGCTTTGTCAGACGGATTGACTTCGTCAAACTGCAAAAAATACATTAGCTTTGCCAAACCATGGAAAATCCATCAAAAATGGCTAGAGTGTGTTCGATTGCATGGGTGACTCGTGAGGGAGAAGAAGCTGAGGTTACTGAAACAGCACCAATTTCTGAAGTTATGAAACAATCAGGTCTAGTTGTGGCAGAGGGAACTACGGATGAAGGTACTTCTACCACCGAAGCTGAACAGACTGTTGCCGAAGAAGAAGATGTTGAAGAGGATGAAGAAAATTATAGTATTCTGATCCCAACAAAACCTAGCCATCTAGATTTTGGAAAATCTACTGTATCCAAAGCTGACATGCCCATGATGATGAAGCTGGGCTACTTTGAGGAAGCTGAAAGGAAACTTGTTCGATTTGTGGGAGAAGAAACCACCCCAGCACCGAAGGATGATGAAGTAGTAGTTTTCAAAAGTTTTTTCAGAGCAGGACTACGACTTCCTCTGAATGAGATGATAGGGGAAGTCTTGAAAAATTTTGAGATATATCTTCATCAGCTGACCCCTAATGCCATTGTTAGGCTCAGTGTCTTCATCTAGGCTCTCTGAAGCCAAGGGATGAGCCTAGATGCCGAAGCATTCTGCCGAGTGCATGAATTGCACTACAAGACAAAGGCCAGGGTAGACGACCTGCACGAAAAATTTTGGCTGCTACAATTTTGCGTATCGCAAGGATACGAAGGCTCTGGTCCTCAGTTATCGCACCAAATGGCCAACCGGCTGGAAAGGCGAATGGTTTTATATCAAGGCCAATGAGAAGAAGAGAGGGAAACTAATGGCGATGGTCATGTGTCCGCTATCCCTAAACTTTGGAATGACCAGGCCTCTGTGCAACATGCAGCTAGGGTCAGCGTGCTAGCTGGCCGAAGTAGAATTCAGGGTGGTGGCTGAGCAAATTAGCACCAGGGACTTGGTGCAGGAATACCTAGCCAACCGAACATACCCAACGTCAAGTGACTGGGTGATGCCAAAAATGAAGGGAACAAAGAAGAAATATGAATTTGTTCAATTACCTTATCACTTCAAATTTGAAAAACAATTCAAGCAACGTTGCTAAGAGTGGCTGGAAATGATTGAAACTATGTGTAATGAAATTTTGGAAAACTATACCAAAAAAGAAGACCAATTAATGACAGCAGCCTTCGGCACCCAACCAAAGCGATGGTTAAACCGGGTAATGGACGCTCTAAAATTTGAATACCCTGATTATGAGCAACTCAACAAGGGTGCCGAAGGGACAAAAAGGAAAAGGATTGTTAGCATTCTGAATAGACAAGCTGCCAGAATGGTAAAGGAAGATGAGAAAATTTTAAAGAAGAAAAAATCCAGCCATGAGCCAAAAGTGGTGGCTTTAAAGAAAAGAAAAGATGCGACTCCAGAGCCGAAGGTGATTGAGGTAGAAGAGGAGACTCCCTCGACACCTCCTGCTGTCGAAGTGCCAGAAATTTTAAAGGTAATGACTGAATCTCTACCTATCAAGCTGCTAAGTCCACTGGGACCGGAACTGACGAAGCTTTTACAGAAGAAAGAGGAGCCTTCGGCTTCAAAAAAGGTGGATGGGCAGAAAAAGCAAAGGATTGGTACCGTCATGTAAGACATTGAACGGACGCCACCATCGGCCTCGACATCTAAAATAGCACCTACTGCAAGCGCCGAGACTGCTGCCGAAGCAGACATAACTGCCAAAGCTACAGCTGCCACCGAAGCTGCCAACTTGGAGAGCACACTATCTAAAATTGATAGATTGATGTTGGGTATGCCTACAGAAGAAACAGCTGCAGCCGCAGAAAAGGTCATGGCCCCAGTGCCTAACAAAGGGAAGAAAATTGCCAATGCTGCTTCAGAGGAAAAAGACTTTGACCTTCAGAACCTGGTCAGACAAGAACTATCTGAGGCCGAAAAGAAGGAGCTATAGGAATATGGCATTTCCTGTGGCTACCAGCTAGGAGCCATGCTCTTTGGTGGGATTGATGAAGAGGCCTTGGGATACGTTCACGACCATACCGGGGCAAAGGTGATCGCCACTCTATCGAAGAGTGTCGGTTTTCTGAAGCTTGAAGCTGATATTAGCAGCTACCGACGACAACATATCGTCGGCAATTTGTTTTATTCCAACTTCAAGGTAAAATTCTTATGATGAAGCAAAATTTTACTTTTTTATTTTTAATGAAGCAAGTTTGCTGATGAAGGTTTATTTGTACAGAGCATGCTGCTAGGCAAAGCACTGCAATGCAACAAGACCTTGAGGATAAAAAGAACGAAATCATAATCGAGGGTTTAGAAAACGAAATCAAAGAGTATGAAGCCTCTCTTGAGAAGAAAGATTTCCTACTTCAGGCTATGGAGGGTTCCCTTGCAGAAGCCCAAGCCGAAAATACTAGATTAAACGGGGAGCTTCTCCAAAAATTAGAAAGCTTCGAACAAGAGAAGAAGAACTTGTAGACAAAGTACGAAGCTGAAACTGTCGAAAACACGAAGCTACAGAAATCTTTAAAAGAGCTTCGGGACATGTGTTTAGGTTTTGGCAGCCGCTGCGTAGAGCGACTGAAAAAGGTTTTTAACTCAGTTGGAGCCAGCGCTAAAAAGTTTACTCCTTCGGCCGAAAATATATCAAGCACCTTCGAACACATTGAAGGCGAAGTCGAAGCGCTTGATGAAGTAATAGCGGGGCACGGTGACTTTTGTGCTCCGCTAGCTTCTCGCGGCACAGCTGCAGCATTTCTGAAAGCTGGCTGTACGCACACGAAGATTGTGAATAGACCAACCTTCAGCCTATCTTCAACAGATTTGGTTGATATTCCCGGTGAAGCCCAAAGCATAGGGAGCAGATTTATAACACAAATTTGGGCGAAGGGTGGTCGAGAATTGGCTGGTGACGAGGCGAAGCTTGCTTAAGCCGGTATGAAACTTATACCTGTTGTTTACCTTTTCTTGTAATTACTTTTTACCTTATACAGCTTTTGTTAGTGTGTTGGATGATGGTGCCGAAGATCAATAGTCCGAAGCATATTCCGAAGATCGCCAAAACTACTCCTTAGACTTGCCTGTATAAAACTTAGAAGCACTTTGCATTATGTTTGTAAAAAAATTGAAATCGAGAATTGAACAATTTTTGTACTCTTATCCATACCTTGTAATATATTTTTACCTTTTCATTCATGCGTAAAACTTGTATCTTTTGAGCCGAAGGCGAAAAACACCTTCCCTTCTTTTCGTTCACAACGAAGCATCTCTTTTGCTTCTTCGTGCTCATCAAAGCATTTTTGTCAAAACTAAAGTATTTCTTTTTGTGCTTTATGTTATGATGATGATCCTACAAATGTCTACATGAATGTGTATAAATGCAATGAATGATGTAATGTAATGTGCAAATGAATGTCCCGAACACACACACGAAGCCAGACCTAGACTCTGCATCCTCTTAGGAACGACTTTTGAGTCTTTAAGCTCTGCATCCCCTTAGGAATGACTTTTGAGCTTCTTCACCTTCTATTTCGGTGGCATAAGTTCTGCATCCCCTTGGGAACGACTTTTGAACTTCTTCGCCTTATATTTCGGCGGTATTTGGCTTTGCATTCCTTTTGGAACGACTTTTGAGCAGAAAACTTACGCTGCGCTCCCTTAGGAATGACTTTTTGTATCTTCATCAAGCTTTTGGCTCTGCATTCTCTTAGGAACGACTTTTGAGCAGAAAACTTACACTGTGTTCCCTTAGGAACGACTTTTTGTAGCTTCATCAAGCTTTTGGCTCTGCATTCCCTTAGGAACAACTTTTGAGCTTCTCCCTGTTTTCCTTTTTTGCACTCGATGGTGCAGGCTCAGATTTTACATATTACATCTTTGGGGGATTTGGCCCTCATAGGGCTAAGTAAGAATGAAAAATTACAAGCTATGGCCCCATTAAATACCTTTCTCCCCTCTTGAAAGGAAAAGGGTGCCATAGAAAAAATGAAAAAAGATTACATCAAATTACACATAGTATCGCCGAAGCTCACCCGCATTCCAAGATCTGGGTACGTCGTTGTCGTCCATATCCTTCAATCTATAAGAACCGGGTCTTAATGAAGATACTACTAGAAAAGGACCTTCCCACTTTAGTTGTAATTTCCCCACTGTATCTAGATTGGCCACTCTCTGAAGTACAAGATGCCCTGGCTTAATGTTCTTCAATCGAACTTTTATATCCCGCCACCTTATTGTTTCAGCCTGATATTTATTAATGTGTTCTATGGCTTGAAGTCTGGTCCCTTCTATGGTATCTTTCGTTACCTGATAATCAGCTTCGTTTTCTGCCGAAGTTGTTGTTCTTATTGACCCTGCCTTTGCTTCCTCTGGTGTTATTGCTTCATCACCGAATAGGAGCTTGAAGGGTGTAAATCCTGTTGACCTTGACATAGTTGTGTTGTGGCTCCACACCACTTTAGTCAACTCATCCGGCCACTTTCCTCTAGGCTGGTTGAAAATTAGATTCATTATTCCTATCATTATAATGCCATTTGCTCTTTCTACCAGCCCATTTGATTCTGGGTGCCTTACTGATGCAAAATGAATCTTCGTTCCAATTCGATCACAGAAATCTTTGAATGTTTCAGCATCAAACTATGTTCCATTGTCCACAATTATTGCTTTCGGCACGCCGAAGCGACAAACAATATTCTGCCAGAAGAATTTTTGGACTGTGGCCGAAGTTATTGTAGCCAGGGGCTTTGCTTCAATCTATTTGGAGAAATATTCTACTGCCACCACAACATATTTCAAGTTACCTTGTGCTGGTGGGAGTGGACCTAACAAATCCGGGCCCCATCTTTGCAATAGCCAAGTAGGCTGTATTAGCTGGGTGAGAGACGAAGGTTGCTTCTGGTCTCTTGCACATTTTTGACAATTTTCTCATTTCTAAACCAACTCTGCTGCATCCGAAGCTGCCTTTGGCCAATAAAATCCTTGTCTGAAAACCTTCCCCAGCAAAGGCCTAGATCCAATATGAGAGCCACATAGACCTGCATGTATCTCCTTCATTAACTCTATACCTTCGGTTCTGGATAAACATTTGAGGAACAGAGAACAGACTCCATGCTTATATAATTCCCCTTCTATTATCACATATGGTCTTGTTCTTGCTTCCATTCTCTTATTATAAGCTTCATCATTCGAAAGACAATTACCTTGGAGGAAGATATAATTTCAGTCCTCCAATCTTCACTATGTACAGGAGATATTGTGAGCACTGCTCTCTCCATAAGTTCAACCGAAGGTGCTTTTATTGTCTCAAAAAATATGTCCGAAGGTAGAGGGAACCCCTGTGCCGCTGACTTGGCTAACATGTCTGCATGCTCATTTTCCCCTCTTGGAATATTCTTGACAGAAAATCCTTCGAAAGAAGCCTCCAGTCTTCGAACTGTATCCAGAAATTTTTCAAGCTTCGGATCTGTTGCCTTGCTGCTTTTGTCTACATGACAAGAATGACTTGGGAGTCAGTTTTAAGGATTGCCCTTCTTATTCCCATTGCCTTTAAGTTCTGAAGCCCTAAAAGAAGGGCTTCATACTCAGCAATATTGTTCGTACAACTGAAGTCAAGCCTTGCTGTGTGGCATGTTCTAACTTTAGAGGGCGCTACTAAAATAGCAGCTGCTCCTGCGCCGAAGGTTCCCCAAGAACCGTCACAGATTACCGTCCAAGCTTCTGCGTCTTTATTTGTTTCTTCTTCCTGAGCCCCTGGCATCCAATCAGCAATGAAGTCTGCTAATGCCTGGGACTGAATTGAGAATCTATGTACATAGTCAATAGTGAATTCATTGAGCTCCGCAACCTATTTTCCAATCCTTCCAGTAGCTTCTATGTTCCTCATTATATCCTTCAAAGGCTGTGATGAAGGAACAATTATATGATATGCTTGAAAATAATGTTGAAGCTTCCTGGAGGCCATTAACACAGCATACAACACCTTCTCCAATTTTGTATAGTTTTTCTTTGACAAACTTAGAACTTCGGAGACGAAGTATACCGGGGCTTGCCTTTTGACTTGGCCATCTTGCTTCTCCAGTACAAGCACCGTACTAACTGCAGAGTGCGAAGCTGCTACATACAGGAGTAAAGGAGCCCCTGGCGAAGGTGGAGTTAGAGTTGTTAGGTCTATCAAATACTGCTTTAACTCTTCAAAAGCCTTTTGCTGAGCCGAACCCCACTAAAAAACATCAGCTGACTTTAGAATTTCAAAGAATGGCAGGTTCCTCTCTGCTGATCTTGATATGAATCTATTTAGCGATGCCAGCCTTCCTGCCAATCGTTGAGCCCCCTTCTTTGAATTTGGCAGCTCCATCCGAAGGATAGCTTCGATCTTATTTGGGTTGGCTTCAATTCCCCTCGTTGATACCAGACAGCCAAGGAACTTGCCCTTCTTCACTCCAAAAACACACTTTTCTGGATTCAACTTAAGGCTAGCTTGCCTGAAATTGGCAAACGTCTCTTGCAAGTCAGCAATATGATTTTCTTGCTTCGTGCTTTTTACTATGATGTCATCAACGTAAGTTAGCACGTTTCTGCCTATTTGAGAGTGAAGGACCTTGGCTGTCATTCGGTTGAAGCTTCCTCCAGCATTTTTAAGCTCCTCAGGCATCCGAAGGTAGCAATAGGTGCCACTCGGAGTTATGAAGCTAGTCTTTGGCTCATCTTCTTTCTTCATCCATATCTGATGATAGCCTGAGTAGCTGTCCAATAGACTCATGAGTTCTAAAGAAGCTGCTGCATCCACAAGGGAGTCTAGTCTTGGTAATGGGAACTCGTCCTTTGGACATGCCTTGTTGAGATATGTGAAACAGGACTGGGCTTATTCTAGCCTGAACTAGCCCACGACCAGGTAAAACGCGCGCGCTCGCACCCTCGTTGGCAACTTTGCGCAGAGGCCCTCGGCTATTTGAAAAACCGGTAAAGAATCCCTACGTACTATTCACATGTCTCACTGACGTTTGCACAAAACCCCTTGCACTTCTATTTCTTCTCCAACTCAAACCCCATTTATAGGTCGGGGTCTTTACTGAAAAACCACAATACTGCACTACAACAATTTTAAGAAATCCGCAAGTGACTATAATTTGAATTCACAAGTCATGTTGAGTTGAGGCTTATTTTAATATAACAAATTTGCCAATCCCGATATTCCCACATTTCATTCTAGTCCAGTGTCCATTCCTGAATGAAAGAAATGAGCTTTTTTGCCCCTTCACTCACTTCTGAATGACTCCTTTAGCACTCCCTTTTTTATATAATAAATAGATACAGTTTACCTTTACCATACCTTCCAACCAAGCAAGATTGTTTTTTGCAAGCTTTTTATAGCCGCTCTTCCTAGGGTAGGGCAGCAAGTCTCTTATCCATATTGAAAGCAGAAGTTTGAAAGTTTTGTTAACAGGTTCTATGAAAAGCTAGCAATCCTATGAGTTCTCTACTTCCTATATTGAAAGAGTGGACTATAGAGGCTGAGCAATCGATCAAATAGGATAGGATCCTCAATTTCCTTGAGTGGAAAGGAAAAGAATTTGCCTAAAATGCTTGTTGGGGTAGGTTAAAGAGTATAGGTTTCACCCGGCGTAAGACAGAAATCCAGGATCCAGGCTCGCCTTCACTCGGTCAAGGGGTAGCCCTTTACCTCATTCCGGGGTGATGAACCCAAACCGAGCGTCGGACCAGCATCCCCGATCCCAGGCGAGCCTAGCCCATGTTCTAATCGGGCTAATCTGACCTAGAGTTCCCTTGCCTATGACGATGGCGAAACCTGAGTATGGACCGAGGTGTTCCCGATGACCTAGCGTGGTATAGCTCAATCGGCTGAGCCGATGAGCATCACAAGCGTACGAGGGTGTTGAAACATGGACAAGAAAGATGAGGACGGACCTTAGGGTGGCTGGCCATGGCGCGGTGTGTCACGGCGGCGCGGCAAACCGATTTGGGGAAAATCCAAATTCAGGCGCTACGGTGGCTAATCGGCGGTGAGGAGTGGTGTACTGGGTTCGTAACGAAATAACGGAGCACGCCGGGGCATCAATTTATAGTGGGTGACTGCGAGCACAACGAATTTGAATGGAGAAGAGCCCACGGTGATGAGGGAATGAGTCACCGGAGCATGCTAACGTGGCATTCACTGGGCAAAGACTTACGGCCATCACTGGTTAGCCTCCACAACTCAAGTCGACGTGGTGAAATGGCTTAAGGCATGTCGTGAATGAAGGAAACGGCAGCACGACGGTGGTGGTCGCGCGGCCACATTGCTGGTCAAGTGGGTACGGCGACTGAGCAGTAATAGTGCTTCAAGTTCATCCTCCACGCGAGATCTTTCACCTCACGTAGATATCCGCGCACCACTGGGCACGAATCATGGCACCGACGTGGATCGCGGCGCTGGTTCACCGGCGGCGAGATGCGCTGAACCTAGATTCTTGTTCAGTCCACTGTACCATCATGGTCTCATTTAGTCGTTCTGACACAGCAAGTTCAGGAGCCCCTTTCTCAAATTTTTATGTAACAACCCATTGATCCGTCTATAGCAAAGTTGTTCTTCTATAAACTAGCTTTAATTTTGTTATAGCAACCTTGATCAAACATCCACTGGATCTTATGTAAAATTGATCTCATAGTTCATCTCAGTTCAATGACGGTCGAATTTCAGTACCTCATCCGACTAATAGACCAACTTTAGGTCCATTTTTCTCCAATTTCCATACAGCACCAAGGCTTAGTCACTTAATCAAACATGAACTACTATCATAGCTCTACCATTTTGTTGTAATGCCTTAGGGCAAAATCTTCATGGATTAAGAGATACAAGGGCACAAACTTGGCCTAATGTCACTGATTTTCAGAGTTTAAGCCACATAGTGACTTGGGACTTTTTACAATTAACTCCAATTTGTTCCACATTACTTGAAAATCTTCCAATGTAAAAGTTGTTTAGCTTTTGATACTCTACCACTTTGATATATGCACTTTGGTCCAAAAGTGCATAGAAATTGATCCCAACTCACAGGGCACAAATTAGGGTTTCCAGGGCTCTTATTAGGGTTTTGAGTGTTTTAGGGTTTTTGTGCCACTCAAATCCATCAAGTTTAGTCTCTTATGAACATTTCCAATAACTTTTGAGATAATACTCAATTTGGTATCACACACACCCACATACCTCTATCCCTGTTGGAGACTTGTTCTCAAATGCTAAGAGTTAAGAACAAGGCAACATAAAAAGTGTTAAATGTTAAAGTCCTTCGTCCTTCAAGTCATTATATCCCTTCGAATATAATGAATTTCGGACGAAGGTTATGAAGGAAGAGACCTTCGTAAGTTCGACGGATGATGAAGAAGAATACATACATGAAATACAAATAATAATACAGATATTATCATCAACTTATTTTTATTTTTTATTATCAGAGTCATAATAACAAATTATAAATGTACCTTCGGATTGTCGAAAAGTAAAGGTACAGGCGTGATGCGAAAAGCAAATGTCAGATCAGCGTGAACAGTACGGGAGTACTGTTCATCTATTTATAGGCACAGGACGCAGCCCGTGGAGAATTACATTAATGCCCTTTACATTTATCAATAACTCTATAGTGACTCTTCGAGGTCTAATTTGGCTTTTCATCATATAAGTCGGTTCCCCTTTTCTGCTGTCATGCCAAAGTTTTTTCTGCGCATAGCTTCGTGATCATCTTATCCTTCGTCATGATCGCCTTCCGTCCTACTCGAGCTTCGTCTTGATCATATTCTTGTATACTCGTGGCCCAATTCTGAAGATACCTGTTCACATATTTCACTTGGAAAACATTGCCAAATCATGTTTTTGAGGACCTTCGGAAGCCGAAGGCCCCCAACAGTAGCCCCTAGCAATATTAATTTGCTGGAATGATAAATTCATATTGCGATATGGACGAAGGCTTTAAGCCGAAGGTCCGAAAAAACACCTTCCCTTTGCTAGAATAGCAACAGTCTTTGACAAGCGGGACCCTCCAGTTTTCAACGCACTAGGTGTATAAATAAGAGCTCACCACCAGTTTATTTGGTGCGCTCCCTTGCCATCTGCTTTTACTCACCCAACTTTTAGCCTGCACGCAACAACACTTGCTTGGTTTTTTTTAAATTTTTAAGCTTCGGTTTCGAGAGCACTTTCTCAGCATTTGCGAAGATGTCTGAAGATAAGAAAGCTGTTGGTGATTCAAAGCTAAGCCTTTATGAGGAGATGCATCTGGGCTTTCTTGAATCAATATCAAAGACTAATACAGAGAAGATTACTAGGGAGATTTTGGAGGGTTTATCTGAAGATACTGGCGACAGTGAGAGTTATGATGTGGATAGTGGTGGTGAAGATTCCGAAGATCGACCTTGGCGACCAAGCCATGCAGTTTTTGGTAAATCCAGTATTAAAGAAAATCATCTTGTCAATATGAGGGGCAGATATTTTCGGGACTTGTCTGTTGTGAGGGCTGACGAAGGAGAGAAGACTTGTCCGACTCCCGAGGAAAATAAAGTCGTGATATTCCGAAGCTTCTTAAACGCTGGACTGCGATTTCCCTTGAGCAGTTTTGTCGTGGAAATACTGAAGATATTTGAAATCTACCTTCACCAACTTACCCCCAAAGCAATCATAAGGATGAACATTTTGTGTGGGCCGTGAGGAGCCAAGGTTTGGAACCTAATGCAAAAAGCTTCTGCAACATACATGAGCTATTGTATGAGACAAAACCCTGGGGTAAAGAGCAGTATCACAACAATTTTGGCTGCTACAGCTTCAGCGCCCGGTCTGGGTCAAGCTGCCCCGTGCCAACCTTTCGAAAGAGGTGGCCCAGCGACTGGATGACGGAATGGTTTTATGTGAAAAATGACTTGAAATCACGGGAAGATATTAAAGGTATCATTATGCGCCCTATCTGGCAACGCTTCGGCCTCCGGAAGCCGAAGGTGGAAATGAATGAAGCAGCCAAAGAATGCCAGAGAGCCTTTGGCGTTGTTTGCTCTTTTATTGGGACAAGGGATTTGGTCCAAGAACACATTGCTTTCAGAGTATGGCCACTTGTGGAAAAGTGGGAAATGCCGGAGGAGACCATTAAAGAAACTGACGAAGGTGGACTAGTCAGGCTAAAATACATATTCAAATACGGAGATAAGTTCGTTGAGCCAGATGATGACTGGTTGAAAAGTATTGAGGCCATAAGTGACGAATTGCTTGGGGTATACTCAAAGTCCGAAGATACTGCATTATCAGCGGCCTTCGGAGGCCGAAAGAAGAAGAGACTCAACCGAGTATTTGAGGCAATTGGGTTTGTTTACCCCGACTACCGCTATCCAACGCGGGGTCAAAAAAGAAAGAATACATCTTCTGCGAAGGAAACTGCTTCAGCCGCTCCTAGTGAGCCGGTGCCGAAGAGGAAAAGGGTAAAGGTTCTCACGCACCGGCCACGTTATATTGAACCGGCCACAGTGCCTGAGTTTATTGGTGAGACCTCTTCGGCCACCGAAGCTAAAGAACCAACTCCACTGCCAAAAATCGAAGAGCTGGCCGAAGTGCCAGCAACAGAAAAAACAGAAGAACTGAGGACTGAAGAAACAAAGACATCAGAAATTTTAAGTCCTTCAGCAAAAATTGAGGCAGCAAAAAGCCAAAAGGGTCCAGCAGTGACCCCGAAAAGAAAAAGGATGGTTAATGTGCTAGATGTTTTGGAGACAATTAAGTCTTCAAGCACAACTCTGAAGAAAATTGTTGAAACATCCGAAGTGCATACTGAAGCCTTTGTTGTCGAAGCTTCAAAGCAACAATCTGAAACTGAAGCTGGGCCTTGAGAGCCCACCAAGGTAAAATCCTTGGAAGCCGAAGAAACAAAAATGGCAGAGCCAATTTTGGTTGAAGAAACTGGTAATGCTGCCCCCAAAGCATCCTCCAAAGCCCTCGATTATATTGTACGACATGCTTCGGGAAAAAGATTATCTGAAGAAGAGATTTTTGAAGCTAATCACTATGCCCGAGAACTGAAGTATCCAAAGGGGGCCTTAGTATTTAATGGCACAGACGAAGATGACTTCTTATACTGTCTCCCAGATAATAAAGAATTATCCGTCTGCCGGGAGATGGGTAGAAGTATGGGGTTCCCGAAGCTTGAAGCTGGCCTCTGCGCTATGACAAAGGACGATCTTGCAGATAGCCTCGCATATAATAGTCTGAAGGTATGAAAATTGTATATTTGGAAATTTATAACTTTTGAATTATTCTTTTATTCTTATACTAATTCTTTTCATATAGGGTTTAATACTTAGCAACGTTTTGAGAGCGCAAAGGAATGCTGAAGACGAGAGCTATACTATTGCTTTCAACAACCTACGAACAGAGGTTATTAAGCTGAGGAACGAAGCTTTGGAAAAAGATAAAATTCTGCTTACATTGGTGGATAAGATAAAGGAAGACGAAGCTACTTCTAAAGCTCAAGCTGAAGCTCAGAAGCACGAAATCAAGGATCTTCGGAAACAGTTAGCCAGAGCTAAAGAAGAACGCATACTTGAAGAGACGAAACGAGAACTTAGAGATCAATGGGCAAATCATTTAGAAGGAAACGTTGAAGAGCTTCGTGCATCCAAGAAAAGGTGCTATGACAAATCTATAGAATGCGTTAAGAAAATAAAAACTAGCTTCGCCAGCGTTGGCGCATTCACGAGCGAGGAAAACTTCACAAGGGGTAACCCCGAAGGCCCGATTGAATGGATCAATCACGAAGCCGAAGCCTTTGAGGAAATTTTGAATAGCCGCGGAGACATATGTGCCTTTTCGGGTGCCAGGGGGATTGCTACTATTTTGGAGAGGAAAGGTTGTGAGCATGTGAAATCTTTGGCACAATCTGAAACTGCCTTATCCTCCAAAGATATAAAAGGCCCCTCGACCGAAGCTAGCATGGTTGGTGGAAAATTTTTCACCGACATCTAGGACAATGGTGGCCGGGAAATGGCCCAAGAGATTATTCAAAAACGCGAAAAAGGCATTCATGATGCTAGAAAAGTAGCAGAGGCCGCTGAGAAAAGCGCAGAGCCCGAAGGGCAAATAGGTATTAACTAGTGGTTTTTGGCTTTTGTTGTAATTTTTTGATTTCGAACTTGTTCACGGTTTGTAATAGTAATAAATCTGTATCTACTCTTCCCTCAGAACCTGCTGAGTCATCTGCGGGCCCCCACACGAAGGGGGATGACGAAATTAGACAAATAGCCGAAGCCATCATGGATAGAGTTGTTGATCAGCTTCTAAACGAAGCTGCAGAAGTAGTCTTAAGGGAAGATTAGATGTTGTTGCAAGAACATTTAGAATGTAATGTTTGTTGAGAATCATGTGTAATATTGTGTAACTTAGGATGTAATATATTAGCTGTTTATAGTTCTATTCTTTACGATGCATGAAACATTATATACATACCGTTTTTGAGCCTTCGGCAAAAAAAACACCTTTCCTTCTTTTCATGCTTCGTAAATAATATCCGTGTTCTCATAAAATCAGTAGCCAATCCTGGTAAAATCAATAATCAATAGATCTTTCCATCTCAGAGTTTGACGAAGATATAACTCTTCAATGGCTATTGTTTGTGCCGTGTCACTATTTCTTCAAAACGATCTTCAAATATCAATATTGAGGTCCCCCTTCCTGCGTTGTTGATGCACTATGATGTATGATGTTATGCTATGCAAATGATGTAATGATGTGATGTTATGCAAAATGATATTTGCCGAAGGTCGACATTTTATTTTTCACTGTAAGCCTCCCTTAGGAGCTTCTTTGCCTTTTACTTCAGCGGAATCAGCGTTTATTTTTCGCTGTAAGCCTCCCTTAGGAGCTTCTTCGCCTTTTACTTTCAGCGGAATCAGCGTTTATTTTTCGCTGTAAGCCTCCCTTAGGAGCTTCTTCGCCTTTTACTTTCAGCGGAATCAGCGTTTATTTTTCGCTGTAAGCTATGCATTCCCTTTGGAACGACTTTTGAGCAGAAAACTTACACTGCGCTCCCTTAGGAACGACTTTTTGCTGCTTCGAAGAAATTGCACTGTATTCCTTAGAACAAATTTTTGATAATTCGAAGGTCCTTCTTGCCACCATAAATTCTTATGCTTCGGCAACTTAAGCCTATGGAGAATACATATTTTTATTATGGCAGAGAACGAAACTGTTACAAGAGATTAAAAGACAATAAAAAGCACTTAAACTTCCCATAACTGTTCCTTATTAAAAAGAAAGTAAGACTGAAATGCGAAAATCCGCTGTCGAGGTAGGATATTTGTCAGTAAATATGCTTCGACTCCGGCACAGTGCTATTGACTGTGCGAGCTTCGGACTCCTCTCTGAAGTCCCGCTGAAGGTGAGTGTGCTGACTCCCTTCTGGCTGCTGACCTCGTTGCATTGGTGGTGGCGGTGGAGGCTACTGCCAAGATGCTTGGGGTTAACTTGCCAAAGCAACAGAAGATGAAGGGTGATTGCCTACATATTCTGGAATGTAAGGCGAATGGTACGAAGCAGTATGCATGACTTGCTTCAGCTGACTCTGTTGCGCTGCAGCTTCTGCTATCTCCTTTTGCTTCTGGATGGTAACATGGCACAAATTTTTCTTGGCTGATCTCCAAATCTTCCCCCGAAGCCCCTGGCGCCTCTGCCCCTTGGCGCTGGCGGCCAGAAAGAGCTTTGCTGCTGCCCCGAAGCTTGCGAGGAGCACTGTGGCCTTTGTTGTTGACTCCCTCTATCATCACTTTGAGTAGAGTTATGAATTGACCTAACGTGCCTCGGATGGAATCTTCCTCCGAAGCCCCTGGTCATTTCAGAGAACCTGAATGCTTCCTCCCTTCTTTGGCGAAAATCATTGTCAGCTCGAATATACTCGTCCATCTTCTGGAGTGTGACACCCCAAGTGTCAGTTTCGTGTTATGACGAGAGATTTATCCTAATCTCGGATGCTCAGTGAAAATCTCTATTTCTCGCTCGCATATGTCTCTGACTATCTCGGATATTCATTCTCATTTCACAGATTCGGAATTTTTCTAGTCTCATGGAAGGCCAAATTTGGAGCCTATTAAAACTTTTATCCTCAGCACGAATGCAAACTCGAAAATCATTCTCGATTTATAAATCTCGTTCCAAGCTCATTTAATCGAACGCTCGACAGCTGCTAGTCGAGCTGTGTTCGACTCTGATTTCTCGATGTTCGATCTAGGTCCAAAAATTAATCCGACTCCGTACTCTCAAACAGAATGCTCCGTATATTGTCCTCTAATCAATTTTATCCGACTCGGCTAAATATCCCATGTGCGAATCGAACTCAAAACCCCGTATCGACAACGATTTTAAAATGTCACGATTCGTCTTCTCCGGCTAAAAATCCAAAGCCGATCAAATCTTGAGACGATTTATTTTCAAATCACGTGTAGGGAATTATTTTCGAGCGAAATCATATTAGACTCTCGGTCGAATTAATCGCTCAATCTTCCGTTCGTCCGAACTCCAGCTCGCTCTGTTTTTACACAGACGACTTCCGTGAGAGCATTCTATTCCGAAAAATAAATTTAGCGCAGCCCGATTTCATGTTTTGGGCCAGCCCAACCCAGCCCATTTGAAACCCTAACCCTAGCACATGTCTATAAATACGGATCCCCCTCACTTGCATTTGGGAATTTTCCATTCCCACCCCTAGCCGCCACCAGCCATTTTCCAGCAGCCTTTCTCCCTCACGCAGCAGCTCTGCGCGCTTCCCCCCATGGCGAGCAGCAAGCCGGCGCCCCTCCCCATTTTCCCCTGCTCCATGGCGCAGCAGCAGGGTCCTTCTTCCCCACATCCGGTCGTCGTCCCCCTGGTCCTGCTCGGTGATGCCCTTCACCCCTAGGCCGGTGAGCAGGTCTTCTTCCTCCCAGCTTCACGGCAGCAAGCATGGACGCTGTGCTCCTCCCATGGCGCCAGCGAAGCTCGAGCAGCCGCTCACATCTCTTTGCAGCGCCCTGCTCGTTTTCCCCCATCCGGCCCCCTTCTTCCCCATGGCCGCCTCCCTCTGCCCCTGCCATTTTCCATAGGAGCCGAGCTCCAACCTGCAGCAAGCGCCCCCTGCTCTTCCCTGTCCGCGACCAGGGAGTTTCAGCTGGCGTGAAACTTCACTTGCGCACGGCGGCCGACACCCTCTCCCTCCATGCAATCCATGGTCGATCCCTGCAGCAGCGTCTCCCTGCAGTCCCGCGCTACGCATGCTCTGCTAGTGCTCGACGAAATGAGCAGCAGCCCCGACATCTCCGCGCGACTCGCTGCTTGTGCTGCGCAGCGAACAGCACGCCGGGATGCCCGCCAGGTGTTTGCTGTTTTTGCGCAGCCCCAAACATCGACGTCGTTCACCCTTGGTGAGACCACGACAATCCTTGTTGATTCTGCATCGGCGTTATTTCCATATGATTAATTGTGTATGTGTGCTGTTTTATTTTTTTGTTTTGTGGAGGAGAGGCACCCCGTGTTTTGCGTGGAGAAGAAGGCAAGCCGCTCGACGCTCGTCGATGTTCGTAGCACAAATCAGAATCGCCATCGTCCTCACAAACACCGTTTGAGTTTGTTTATGGTGAGCCGATGCATGTCACTCTCGATCGACTCGATTAATTATTTTGAATGGATGTGTGTAAAATGTTTTGGTTATACGCATTAGTAGGTTCGCATTTGCGGTTGGAGAACAAGAAGTTGTTTGATGTGTGCGATTTGTAGTTTGTCTAAATACGTTTTGGTCGATGTGGTGTGTATTGGTGTTTGAATATATGTGGCTGCGATGATTCATTTATGTGCCACGAGGATGGTTCGTGGATGGTATTAATCGTTTGTTAAAATACTTCATCATAAAGCAGTGTGTTAGTCGTGGTAAATCTAATAAAGCGTAAAGCATGTTTGGTGGTTTCCGCAGTCGGCTAATGGGTTAGTCTATGTAAATATAGTTTATGTATTCATCGTGGTGTAGGATAGAGTGGATCGAATATATAAATTATGTGACATGTGATTAGTGTTTTTAAGATGAGATGTGCGAATGATCGGTTAGTGTTGCACTTGTCTAGTCGATAAATGTTGTCATAAATAATTGTGCAGAAATTGGTCATGAGAATGTCGTGGGCACGTGGTGTGTTTGGAAGTGACAAGTAGATTGGAGGTGTGGGGTCTGTCGAAGCACTGTGATGTCGAATGTGTATATCGAAGTGCATTGTAGTGATAATTGCGTTGAGTTAATCGGTAGTGTCTCGAGTGCACGCCACAATATGGTTGTATGCGAGACATGGTAAAATAAGGTGTGCTCGATGTGGATGTTCAGTCGTTGTAGGTGGAAATTGTCTTTACTTAAATAGAGAGGTGGTGACATGCCGAAGTAGTCATCGCTTCCTCTATGTTTTTATGTCGAGTCAAAATGCGGGGTACTAGTGGTACGCTAGACGGGTGGTGTCCAAATAAATTAACTGGTCGATATAGTAGTTGTCGTACGTGATTTATTGTTAGTGAGTAGTTGAATTACGAGTTATGCGAGAATCATGTTAGAAACTAATGTGCGGCGTGTAACTGTGCTCGGGTGGTAAACCATAGGTCGGTAGGTATTATTGGTGTCGTTGGCAAATGGGGATGATTCTTGTTGTGCGATAAAATCGATGCCGTGAACACGCTTGTGATGCTTTTATATGCATGATAAGATCGATGCCTTGTCGTCGTAGTCTCGGGGAAATTTTGGAAATGTGCTGGTACTTTACTGATGGGGTTGTATGTACTTGTGATGTATTATAATAGCCATGTGTCGTGCAAGTATCCACAAATGGTGAAAAGGTGGTGTATGTTGATAATTGGGAAATAGTCAGTCATTAGCCAACTCATGTTAAGTAGGAGTCGATGGCGTAAGTGATTGTGATATAAATAGGTGTGGTGTCTCGGACTGCGATAATAATAGGCAAGCCGACGTGTATGTCGTATGGCGGGCTATGCCATTCCTTTGATTAATCAACTCGTTAGATGACTTTAGTTAAGCTCGTAGTCACGGTGAATTGCTTGTTGTGGTCTAAATGTGTATGGTTATGGTCGCGGATGAAAAGTAGTAGTGTTCATGTGATGTCTAAGTTGAAATGCAAATTATTGGGAGAGAAGCGCTTCGATATTGATTTTCATGGAGAATGCGTTGTTAATTGAGTATGGAAATTCTAGGCACAAAATGACTTGGATAAAAAGTAGTAAGTTGACTTGTTGGTCCTAATTTGATTAATTTAACTCTAACGAATGGTAAAGCGTTAGAATAATTCAAGTCTCTAGAACGCGGCAATTCTTGAATTATATAGAAGCTGAAATTTATTGATTGCTGTTTTGGACTGCACGCACTGTTTTAGTTGTGATGTATGTTTGATGAACTAAATTATGTTTTATGTAGATATGTGCTATAGAAAAGTGGTAGATAACTTTATTATCTTGCTGGTGTTAAAATTTGACAGCCATAGGTCTGACAGTTTAGGAGTTATGCTGTTCACAAATTCAGTAACTGAATCTGTCCAAATTCTGTACAGATTTCAGAAACTGCATTGTTTGCTCAATTTAATGTTGCAATCTGTTCATGGTCGTTATAAGAAAGTTGTAGATGGTTTTCTGATCTTGCTTGTGTTAAAATTTCATAACCACAGGCCTGATAGTTTAAGAGTTATGAATTTTACAACTTGGTTGCGGTGTTCTGTCCACTGACAGAACAGATTTCGAAAACTGAATTGTTTGATTCAGTTCAACATATAATAAATTCTTGGTGATTATAAAAGTTATGTAGTGCTTTTGCCAAGCTTTCCAAAAAGTCTTGGATCGCTCTTTTTGGTGATCTGAAGATTAAGTTATGGATGTTTAAAGTCTGAAGACTGAATCTGTCTAATTCTGGACAGCAAAGCCTTCTAGTGTCTTTTGTCCTTAGTTAAACATTGAATCACCTTGAGATGTTTATAAATAATATGTAGAAAATTTTATTACCTTTCCAGAAAGTCTAAGATCACTTTGTTTAGATGTCTGAATCTTCAGTTGTGAATTTTTGAAGTTGCAAGTCTGAATCTGTCCAAATCTGGACAGAGCTGCTGTGATTGCACTTTTTGACCTTGCTATGTATTGAATCAGGTTGGGGTGAAAATACCAAAGTTATAGTTCACTTTTTAAGCTTTCCAGAAAGTCCTAGTTTACTATTTTTCGATTAATATTGGAAAAGTTATGATTAAAACAAGTAACTGCTGTATTGCTGTCCAAAAATCTGCATGTGCCCATTTGATGGTTGAGTTCACCCTTTTGGCTAAAAATGCTTAATTAGCACTTAACGAACTTAGATTTGTAATGTCCAAACTTAAGTTAAATGTGTCCATGATTAATGTGCTTGCTTGCTGTAGTTGAGTGTGGATAGGAGTTCCGTTGTTATTGATGTCTATGTCGTACTCAAACTTACGTTGCCTTGGTTGGATTTGTGTGGTCGGTGATGCTTTTGCGCGATCAATAGGAGAACTAATGAAAAGCCGTATCCAAATAAATAAAATGTGCGTGCTTGTGATGTTGTAATTGTGTTGCGTAAATAAATAACATGTTGTCGTCTTTTTAATGGTGTTAATGTTGAACGTCGATAATGTGTAGATAACTAAAGCGAACATGTGGTTGTCTACGGTGTCTTCCAAATTAAATGTTAGTTCGCTACCGTGTATTTATATATCTTGTGATATTTTCCATTATATTCATACATATGCATCTTGCATCTCATATAGGACCGAGAGATGATGATCGTGCAAGTGACGTGGTGCCACCCACAAGATGCAGATGATGGACGACCTGAAGAATGCTGGACTTACCCAGTGGATGCTCGCCAAGCGAGCACCTCCCCAGCAAACACTGCCTAAGTGTTAAATTAAAGGCAAGCCCCGGTTTTATGCATAACCAGTTCTATATATTATTTTACTACACTTAATGATTGTAGGCTTGTAATGTGCACTTAAGTGTAGGAGTTGCCTGAAACCCTAGTTGCATTACCTCAGGATTTCCTTTGAGATGAATACTAGTATGCTAGGTCGAATAGCTGCTTTACTAATTAGGGATCTCGGTAGAAGTCGAGTGATTTTTCTAGCACTCGCGCGAGGTCAGGAATTGGTTGTATCCATTTTTATATCGTAATAATGATGGTCGGTGGGCAACGGTCCATGGGGATACGTTGTCTACGAGACGGAAATTGGAATAAGGATTAAGGTGTGGTACCGTGTGTCAAGCGTTTGAACGTACTAAGCACATGCCGAGAAATATGGTAAATCGGTAAGCCTAGTACCTGAGTGAACCTGGCAGCAGCCTTTACCCCTCACGCGACCTGAGACGTGGTCTCCCATTCCGGTTATGGTGGGTACAAGTGCGGTCACTGCACGACGGCAATCGGGGTCAGTGAGGCATTGTACGCCAAGGCGGTGAGCCCTGATCTGCTGACGGGGAATCGATGGGGACGGTTGATGTGTGTGGGGACGAAGTGCCTCGCCACGTCGTGTGTTTAGGTTTACCTTGCAAGGATAAAAACTCGATTCGAATCGTCTGTGTCTCGCAGCTAATGAGACTGCTTGATCCATGCTGCTACATTGAGTAATAAGTGGAAATGAGTTGACTGGCAAAAAGGTTGATTGCTTAAAAATGTTTGATATCATGTATGAGTAGCTAGGTACTCATCTAGTTTAAAAAGGATCATACTAAAACTTGAAAAGCTAAAACTTGATTTTAGACTCAGCTAGTGCTTTTGGCAAATCAAACCCCTCAGCCAAACAGCTGCATGTCTAGAGGTAGAGGATTAGACTCCTCACACCGGGTAAGTCTAGCTGAGTATTAGTATACTCAGCCTTGCTTGTGGCACAATTTTTGCAGGTACCTCTAGGATGATTGGTTGATGGTGTGACTTGGCCTTCGTCCCTGCCACCGGGACAGACGGTCGTGTGGGTTACTGCTTCCGTAGGAGAGGACCAGGAGGAGTAGCATGGCCAGGCTTCGCCATGTTACTCGGTTTTCTCCGTTAGTTAATTCCGCTACATTAAAATTTATGGTTATTATTTCTGAAACTCCGATAATGTAATCACTAATGATTCTTATTAAATTTGTGGTATTATGTTTTATTGTATTTCTCTGTGCCTCACCTTCGTGTGAGCTAGTGGTATTCAATCCTGGATAAGTGGCTTTATCGGACTAGATCCGAGGGACTGACGGGTTATTCCGGTTTAAGTGTGTTGCTACCCTTAAGGGTGCGACTTGGGCACTTAAGCTGGGATAATGCGGGCGGTTCCGCCACAGCTGGTATCAGAGCGAATACCAGTACAGAGAAGTCAATAAGTCATGATTACCAATCTTTTCAAAAATAAAACTTGCTTAGAAACCCAGTTGGATAGATGTCAGGACGATAATGATAGACCTAGGACGTGAAGTCTTAGGAAATAGATGGGTAGCTAGGTGGCTATATTTATATAGGCCATAAAGGCTACTATTTCTACTATTAGGATGCTGTAGAAGCATTCGAAAAAAATAGTTAGGTCTGAGAAGACGACTAGAATGAGCATGCATCATGATTGTCGCATTATAATTGTCTCTTGTGCACCAACATGCTTCTCTCACCTTGATTCCAATAATAATAACTTGTGAATAATGTGATGTACTGCTATGTTAGGAGCTATAAGAAGTGCCTTGTCCGGTATTGTTATGATAGTCTTGATTAGGTTGTGTTATGTGTTCTCCTTGCCATGCTGTCTAGGAGGTATGGTAACTATTTAGTACATTTGCCCCTAACCAATGAAAATTGTTGCCTGTTTTGCCCGTAAAAAGACCCCCTTTCCAAACAACCTTGAGTTTAGCAAGTGAACCCTCAAAAAAATTCTTGCTTGTGTTAGTGTTTTCTAGCCCTTGTGTGTTTTACACTTGAAATTGCACTTGCACAACTTATAGACACCCATAGCTTGACCGCTAGACCAACCCAAGTCTCCTTGTGCACTTGTGTCAAATTTTTTTTTTATTGTTGGTGTCTAGTTGCGCAAACCCTATCAAGGCCATGTTTCTTTCCATAAACCCTTGCCCCTAAAACTTCATAGCATTTCTGTTGATCATCTTAGCTGATCCTATTTGCCTACCTCTCCTTTCGCTTGGATCTGGTAATCTTTCTCCTTGTGAATCATGTTGTGGCTTTATCATCCAAATCTTCGAATCCTTTAATGATTCTGCCCTATTAGATGGTTATCTGATATAACCCGTTCTCAAGTATCGGATGTTGATCTTGCCTAAATCTCTTAATTCTGGTCATTCTCATAACCCCTTCTCTGAGGATCATGACGTTGTTTTATCGATTTTATCTCTAAGCAATGGATCCATTTGGTTCAATGGATTATGTTGTTGACTTTAATTCTCTCATGTCTCTAAAAGCTCATCAATCTTGATCTCATGGTTGGTTCCTCCTCATATTAAATATCGTATCAATCTTTGGCTGATAATCCCCGTGATGATCATAAAATAGTTCTTTGAGTTGAAGAAAATTCTCATGTGATGCTCTTTTGCCAACAATCTCTGCTTCAACTCCGATCACATTCTTATTTTCTAAGCCATACTCTCATGGGCTCCATCTATTTATGCCACGTGAATTTTTCATTGGTTGCGTTTGGTAATGGTGTTATGACTAACGACTGATGTCGCCGCGACGAAACCGAGAGCCTACTATGGTGCACACATGGTTGAGCTGCTCGGCACGCGCTGGTATCATGGTTAATAGTTGTGATCCATTACGAGGCTATACCGATGTGCTATCTTTTGTGGACACTCTCTCAGGATGATCGCTGCATTTTGTCTCGATATGTCGCGATATTCTACCCAAATCTATCTTCAGTATCTTGTCAGATCCCATCTCATAAATTTGCATCTATCTTTAGTCTGGGAGTTACATGCTTCTCCACCTTTAAAGATCCTCATTCGAATCTCGGGACGAGATTCTTTTAAGGGGGGAAGGCTGTGACACCCCAGGTGTCAGTTTCGTGTTATGACGAGAGATTTATCCTAATCTCGGATGCTCAGTGAAAATCTCTATTTCTCGCTCGTATATGTCTCTGACTATCTCGGATATTCATTCTCATTTCACAGATTCGGAATTTTTCCAGTCTCATGGAAGGCCAAATTTGGAGCCTATTAAAACTTTTATCCTCAGCACGAATGCAAACTCGAAAATCATTCTCGATTTATAAATCTCGTTCCAAGCTCATTTAATCGAACGCTCGACAGCTGCTAGTCGAGTTGTGTTCGACTCTGATTTCTCGATGTTTGATCTAGGTCCAAAAATTAATCTGACTCCGTACTCTCAAACGGAATGCTCCGTATATTGTCCTCTAATCAATTTTATCCGACTCGGCTAAATATCCCATGTCCGAATTGAACTCAAAACCCCGTATCGACAACGATTTTAAAATGTCACGATTCGTCTTCTCCGGCTAAAAATCCAAAGCCGATCAAATCTTGAGACGATTTATTTTCAAATCACGTGTAGGGAATTATTTTCGAACGAAATCACATTAGACTCTCGGTCGAATTAATCGCTCAATCTTCCGTTCGTCCGAACTCAAGCTCGCTCTGTTTTTACATAGACGACTTCCGTGAGAGCATTCTATTTCGAAAAATAAATTTAGCGCAGCCCGATTTCATGTTTTGGGACAGCCCAACCCAGCCCATTTGAAACCCTAACCCTAGCACATGTCTATAAATACGGATCCCCCTCACTTGCATTTCGGAATTTTCCATTCCCACCCCTAGCCGCCACCAGCCATTTTCCAGCAGCCTTTCTCCCTCACGCAGCAGCTCTGCGCGCTTCCCCCCCATGGCGAGCAGCAAGCCGGTGCCCCTCCCCATTTTCCCCTGCTCCATGGCGCAGCAGCAGGGTCCTTCTTCCCCACATCCGGTCGTCGTCCCCCTGGTCCTGCTCGGTGATGCCCTTCTCCCCTAGGCCGGTGAGCAGGTCTTCTTCCTCCCTGCTTCAAGGCAGCAAGCATGGACGCTGTGCTCCACCCATGGCGCCGGCGAAGCTCGAGCAGCCGCTCACATCTCTTTGCAGCGCCCTGCTCGTTTTTCCCCCATCCGGCCCCCTTCTTCCCCATGGCCGCCTCCCTCTGCCCCTGCCATTTTCCATAGGAGCCGAGCTCCTACCTGCAGCAAGCGCCCCATGCTCTTCCCTGTCCGCGACCAGGGAGTTTCAGCTGGCGTGAAACTTCACTTGCGCACGGCGGCCAACACCCTCTCCCTCCATGCAATCCATGGTCGATCCTTGCAGCAGCGTCTCCCTGCAGTCCCGCGCTACGCATGCTCTGCTAGTGCTCGACGAAATGAGCAGCAGCCCCGACATCTCCGCGCGACTCGCTGCTTGTGCTGCGCAGCGAATAGCACGCCGGGATGCCCGCCAGGTGTTTGCTGTTTTTGCGCAGCCCCAAACATCGACGTCATTCACCCCCGGTGAGACCACGACAATCCTTGTTGATTCCGCATCGGCGTTATTTCCATATGATTAATTGTGTATGTGTGTTGTTTTATTTTTTTGTTTTGTGGAGGAGAGGCACCCCGTGTTTTGCGTGGAGAAGAAGGCAAGCTGCTCGACGCTCGTCGATGTTCGTAGCACAAATCAGAATCGCCATCGTCCTCACAAACACCGTTTGAGTTTGTTTATGGTGAGCCGATGCATGTCACTCTCGATCGACTCGATTAATTATTTTGAATGGATGTGTGTAAAATGTTTTGGTTATACGCATTAGTAGGTTCGCATTTGCGGTTGGAGAACAAGAAGTTGTTTGATGTGTGTGATTTGTAGTTTGTCTAAATACGTTTTGGTCGATGTGGTGTGTATTGGTGTTTGAATATATGTGGCTGCGATGATTCATTTATGTGCCACGAGGATGGTTCGTGGATGGTATTAATCGTTTGTTAAAATACTTCGTCATAAAGCAGTGTGTTAGTCGTGGTAAATCTAATAAAGCGTAAAGCATGTTTGGTGGTTTCCGCAGTCGGCTAATGGGTTAGTCTATGTAAATATAGTTTATGTATTCATCGTGGTGTAGGATAGAGTGGATCGAAGATATAAATTATGTGACATGTGATTAGTGTTTGTAAGATGAGATGTGCGAATGATCGGTTAGTGTTGCACTTGTCTAGTCGATAAATGTTGTCATAAATAATTGTGCAGAAATTGGTCATGAGAATGTCGTGGGCACGTGGTGTGTTTGGAAGTGACAAGTAGATTGGAGGTGTGGGGTCTGTCGAAGCACTGTGATGGCGAATGTGTATATTGAAGTGCATTGTAGTGATAATTGCGTTGAGTTAATCGGTAGTGTCTCGAGTGCACGCCACAATATGGTTGTATGCGAGACATGGTAAAATAAGGTGTGCTCGATGTGGATGTTCAGTCGTTGTAGGTGGAAATTGTCTTTACTTAAATAGAGAGGTGGTGACATGCTGAAGTAGTCATCGCTTCCTCTATGTTTTTATGTCGAGTCAAAATGCGGGGTACTAGTGGTACGCTAGACGAGTGGTGTCCAAATAAATTAACTGGTCGATATAGTAGTTGTCGTACGTGATTTATTGTTAGTGAGTAGTTGAATTACGAGTTATGCAAGAATCATGTTAGAAACTAATGTGCGGCGTGTAACTGTGCTCGCGTGGTAAACCATAGGTCGGTAGGTATTATTGGTGTCGTTGGCAAATGGGGATGATTCTTGTTGTGCGATAAAATTTGAAAGGCAAAGAACAGGGGTAGTGTGTCGATCAAGTTAACCGGTAGGTTCCGTGAACACGCTTGTGATGCTTTTATATGGATGATAAGATCTATGCCTTGTCGTCGTAGTCTCGGGGAATTTTTGGAAATGTGCTGGTACTTTACTGATGGGGTTGTATGTACTTGTGATGTATTACAATAGCCATGTGTCGTGCAAGTATCCACAAATGGTGAAAGGTGGTGTATGTTGATAATTGGGAAATAGTCAGTCATTAGCCAACTCATGTTAAGTAGGAGTCGATGGCGTAAGTGATTGTGATATAAATAGGTGTGGTGTCTCGGACTGCGATAATAATAGGCAAGCCGACGTGTATGTCGTATGGCGGGCTATGCCATTCCTTTGATTAATCAACTCGTTAGATGACTTTAGTTAAGCTCGTAGTCACGGTGAATTGCTTGTTGTGGTCTAAATGTGTATGGTTATGGTCGCGGATTAAAAGTAGTAGTGTTCATGTGATGTCTAAGTTGAAATGCAAATTATTGGGAGAAAAGCGCTTCGATATTGATTTTCGTGGAGAATGCGTTGTTAATTGAGTATGGAAATTCTAGGCACAAAATGACTTGGATAAAAAGTAGTAAGTTGACTTGTTGGTCCTAATTTGATTAATTTAACTCTAACGAATGGTAAAGCGTTAGAATAATTCAAGTCTCTAGAACGCGGCAATTCTTGAATTATATAGAAGCTGAAATTTATTGATTGTTGTTTTGGACTGCACGCACTGTTTTAGTTGTGCTGTATGTTTGATGAACTAAATTATGTTTTATGTAGATATGTGCTATAGAAAAGTGGTAGATAACTTTATTATCTTGCTGGCGTTAAAATATGACAGCCATAGGTCTGACAGTTTAGGAGTTATGCTATTCACAAATTCAGTAACTGAATCTGTCCAAATTCTGTACAGATTTCAGAAACTGCATTGTTTGCTCAATTTAATGTTGCAATCTGTTCATGGTCGTTATAAGAAAGTTGTAGATGCTTTTCTGATCTTGCTTGTGTTAAAATTTCATAACCACAGGCCTGATAGTTTAAGAGTTATGAATTTTACAACTTGGTTGCGGTGTTCTGTCCACTGACAGAACAGATTTCGAAAACTGAATTGTTTGATTCAGTTCAACATATAATCAATTCTTGGTGATTATAAAAGTTATGTAGAGCTTTTGCCAAGCTTTCCAAAAAGTCTTGGATCGCTCTTTTTGGTGATCTGAAGATTAAGTTATGGATGTTTAAAGTCTGAAGACTGAATCTATCCAATTCTGGACAGCAAAGCCTTCTAGAGTCTTTTGTCCTTAGTTAAACATTGAATCACCTTGAGATGTTTATAAATAATATGTAGAAAATTTTATTACCTTTCCAGAAAGTCTAAGATCACTTTGTTTATATGTCTGAATCTTCAGTTGTGAATTTTTGAAGTTGCAAGTCTGAATCTGTCCAAATCTGGACAGAGCTGCTGTGATTGCACTTTTAGACCTTGCTATGTATTGAATCAGGTTGGGGTGAAAATACCAAAGTTATAGTTCACTTTTTAAGCTTTCCATAAAGTCCTAGTTTGCTATTTTTCGATTAATATTGGAAAAGTTATGATTAAAACAAGTAACTGCTGTATTGCTGTGCAAAAATCTGCATGTGCCCATTTGATGGTTGAGTTCACCCTTTTGGCTAAAAATGCTTAATTAGCGCTTAACGAACTTAGATTTGTAATGTCCAAACTTAAGTTAACATGTGTCCATGATTAATGTGCTTGCTTGCTGTAGTTGAGTGTGGATAGGAGTTCCGTTGTTATTGATGTCTATGTCGTACTCAAACTTACGTTGCCTTGGTTGGATTTGTGTGGTCGGTGATGCTTTTGCGCGATCAATAGGAGAACTAATGAAAAGCCGTATCCAAATAAATAAAATGTGCGTGCTTGTGATGTTGTAATTGTGTTGCGTAAATAAATAACATGTTGTCGTCTTTTTAATGGTGTTAATGTTGAACGTCGATAATGTGTAGATAACTAAAGCGAACATGTGGTTGTCTACGGTGTCTTCCAAATTAAATGTTAGTTCGCTACCGTGTATTTATATATCTTGTGATATTTTCCATTATATTCATACATATGCATCTTGCATCTCATATAGGACCGAGAGATGATGATCGTGCAAGTGACGTAGTGCCACCCACAAGATGCAGATGATGGATGACCTGAAGAATGGTGGACTTACCCAGTGGATGCTCGCCAAGCGAGCACCTCCCCAACAAACACTGCCTAAGTGTTAAATTAAAGGCAAGCCCCGGTTTTATGCATAACCAGTTCTATATATTATTTTACTACACTTAATGATTGTAGGCTTGTAATGTGCACTTAAGTGTAGGAGTTGCCTGAAACCCTAGTTGCATTACCTCAGGATTTCCTTTGAGATGAATACTAGTATGCTAGGTCGAATAGCTGCTTTACTAATTAGGGATCTCGGTAGAAGTCGAGTGATTTTTCTAGCACTCGCGCGAGGTCAGGAATTGGTTGTATCCATTTTTATATCGTAATGATGATGGTCGGTGGGCAACGGTCCATGGGGATGCGTTGTCTACGAGACGAAAATTGGAATAAGGATTAAGGTGTGGTACCGTGTGTCAAGCGTTTGAACGTACTAAGCACATGCCAAAAAATATGGTAAATCGGTAAGCCTAGTACCTGAGTGAACCTGGCAGCAGACTTTACCCCTCACGCGACCTGAGACGTGGTCTCCCATTCCGGTTATGGTGGGTACAAGTGCGGTCACTGCACGACGGCAGTCGGGGTCAGTGAGGCATTGTACGCCAAGGCGGTGAGCCCTGATCTGCTGACGGGGAATCGATGGGGACGGTTGATGTGTGTGGGGACGGAGTGCCTCGCCACGTCGTGTGTTTAGATTTACCTTGCAAGGATAAAAACTCGATTCGAATCATCTGCTTCTCGCAGCTAATGAGAATGCTTGATCCATGCTGCTACATTGAGTAATAAGTGGAAATGAGTTGACTGGCAAAAAGGTTGATTGCTTAAAAATGTTTGATATCATGTATGAGTAGCTAGGTACTCATCTAGTTTAAAAAGGATCATACTAAAACTTGAAAAGCTAAAACTTGATTTTAGACTCAGCTAGTGCTTTTGGCAAACCAAACCCCTCAGCCAAACAGCTGCATGTCTAGAGGTAGAGGATTAGACTCCTCACACCGGGTAAGTCTAGTTGAGTATATGTATACTCAGCCTTGCTTGTGGCACAATTTTTGCAGGTACCTCTAGGATGATTGGTTGATGGTGTGACTTGGCCTTCGTCCCTGCCACCGGGGCAGACGGTCGAGTGGGTTACTGCTTCCGTAGGAGAGGACCAGGAGGAGTAGCGTGGCCAGGCTTTGCCATTTTACTCGGTTTTCTCCGTTAGTTAATTCCGCTACATTAAAATTTATGGTTATTATTTCTGAAACTCCGATAATGTAATCACTAATGATTCTTATTAAAATTGTGGTATTATGTTTTATTGTATTTCTCTGTGCCTCACCTTCGTGTGAGCTAGTGGTATTCGATCCTGGATAAGTGGCTTTATCGGACTAGATCTGAGGGACTGACGGGTTATTCCAGTTTAAGTGTGTTGCTGCCCTTAAGGGTGCGACTTGGGCACTTAAGCTGGGATAATTCGGGCGGTTCCGCCACAAGGAGCAGCTTCTCCAAAGTTTGAGGAGGCTTTCTGGCAAAGCACTGAGCTGAAGGTCCCGACCGAAGCCCCTTGATCATGGCCTCAATGACAATTTCATTGGGCACTGTTGGTGCCTGTGCCCTCAAACGCAGGAACCTTCGGACATATGCCTGAAGGTATTCTTCGTGGTCCTGGGTGCACTAGAATAAAGCTTGAGCATTGACTGGCTTCGTTTGAAACCCTTGGAAGCTGGTTATCAACATGTCCTTTAGCTTTTGCCATGAGGTGATTGTCCCTGGCCGAAGAGAGGAGTACCAGGTTTGTGCAACACTCCTGACAGCCATGACGAAAGACTTTGCCATGACCGCCGTGTTGCCACCATATGAAGATATGGTTGCTTCATAGCTCATCAAGAATTGCTTCGGGTCTGAATGACCGTCGTACATGGGGAGCTGAGGTGGCTTGTATGACTGTGGCCAAGGTGTAGCCTGCAGTTCTGTTGACAGGGGAGAAGTATCATCAAAAGCAAAATTTCCATGATGGAAATCTTCATACCAATCGTCCTCGTTGTAGAAGCCCTCCTGATGAAGCTCTCTGCGCGGAGGCCTTTGGTTCTGGTCATCTTGAGCAAGATGACGAAGTTCTTCAGAGGCTTCGTCTATCTGCCTTTGTAGGTCAGCTAGACGAGCCATCTTTTCCTTCTTCCGTTGGACCTGTTGATGGAGCATCTCTGTGGCGGAACCGCTCGAATTATTCCAACTTAAGTGCCTAAGTCCCGCCTTAGAGGCTAGACCACACTTAAATAGGAATAACCCGTCAGTCCCTCGGATCTAGTCCGATAAAGCCACTTATCCAGGATCGAATACCACTAGCTCACTCGAAGGTGAGGCATAGAGAAATACAATAAAACATAATACCACAAATTTAATAAGTATCATTAGTGATTACATTATCGAAGTTTCAGAAATAATAACCATAAATTTTAATGCAGCGGAAATAACTAACGGAGAAGAATCGAGTAACATGGCGAAGCATGGCCACGCTACTCCTCCTGGTCCTCTCCTGCGGAAGCAGTAACCCACTCGACCGTCTATCCCGGTGGTAGGGATGAAGGCCAAGTCACACCATCAACTAAAGCAAGGAGGTACCTGCAAAAATTATGCCACAAGCAAGGCTGAGTATACTAATACTCAGCTAGACTTACCCGGTGTGAGGAGTCTACTCCTCTACCTCTAGACATGCAGCTGTTTGGCTGAGGGGTTTGGTTTGCCAAAAGCACTAGCTGAGTCTAAAATCAAGTTTTAGCTTTTCCAGTTTTAGTATGATCCTTTTTAAACTAGATGTGAGCTATGCATACATGGTATCAAACATTTTATCAATCAACATCTTTTGCCAGTCACCTCATTTCCACTTATTACTCAATGCAGTACAATGGATCAAGCAGTCTCATTAGCTGCGAGAAGCAGACGATTCGAATCGAGTTTTTAAACCTTGCAAGGTAAACCTAAACACACGACACGTAGGGGCACTCCGTCCCCACACATATCAACCGTCCCCATCGATTCCCTGGCAACAGATCAGGGCTCACCGCCTTGGCGTACAATGCCTCACTGACCCCGACTGCCGTCGTGCAGTGACCGCACTTGTACCCACCATAACCGGAATGGGAGACCATGTCTCAGGTCGCGTGAGGGGATATGTCTGCGGGCAGGTTCACTCAGGTACTAGGTTTACCGATTTACCATATTTCTCGGTATGTGTTTAGTACGTTCAAACGCTTGACACAGGTATCCACACGTTAATCCTTATTCCATTTTTCCATCTCATAGACAACCAATCCCCATGGATTGTTGTCTACCACTAGTATCATAATAGTATGAAGGTGAATACAACCAATTCCTGATCTCGCGCGAGTGCTAGAAAAATCACTCGTCTTCTACCGAGATCCTAGTTAAGCAAAGCAGCTACTCGACCTAGCATACTAGTATTCATCTCAAAGGGAATCCTGAGGTAATGCAACTAGGGTTTCAGGCAACTCCTACACTTAAGTGCACAGTATAAGCCTACAAACATTAAGTGCAGTAAAATAGCATATATAACGGTTATGCATAAAACCGGGGCTTGCCTTTAATTTAACACGTAGACAGTGTTTGCTGGGGGAGGGTACTCGCTTGGCGAGCATCCACTGGTTATGTCCATTCTTCAGGTCGTCCACCATGGCATCTTGTGGTTGGCACCACATCACTTGCACGATCATCTCTCGGTCCTAAATGAGATGCAAGATGCATATGTATGAATATAATGAAAGTAGCACAAAAGCATCACAAGATATACAAGAACACAGTGGCGAACTAAACAATAGAATGGAAGACACCGTAACAACCACATGTTCGCTTTAGTTATCTACATATTATCGACGTTCAACCTTAACACCATTAAAAAGACGACAACATGTTATTTATTTACGCAACACAATTACAACATCACAAGCACGCACTTTTTATTTATTTGGATACGACTTTTTATTAGTTCTCGTGATCATACAAAATCATCTCAAACAACACAAGTTTCCTAGAGTATCTAGGCATCAATAACTACGAAACTCCTATCCATAGCCAACCACAGTAAGCAAGCACAATAATCATGGACACATGTTAACATAAGTTAGACATTACAAGTCTAGGTCCGTTAAGTGCTAACTAAGCATTTTTAGTCAAAGGGTGAACTAAACAATTAAATGCGCACTTGCAGAATTTTTGGACAGCAGTACAGCAGTCACTTGTTTTAATCATAACTTTTCAAATATGAACCCAAAAATAGCAAACTAGAACTTTCTAGAAAGTTTAGAAAGTGCTCTACAACTTTGGTATTTTTATCACAACATGACTCCACACTTAGCAAGGTCAAAAAGTGCAACCACAGCAGCTCTATCCAGATTTAGACAGATTCAGACTTGCGACTTCAAAAATTCGCATCTGAAGATTCAGACATCCAAACAAGGTGATTTTAGACTTTCTGGAAAGGTAATAAAATTGTCTACAATTTATTTATAAACATCACTAGCTGGTTTAACATGTATCAAGGGTAAAATATACTATGAAGGCTGTGCTGTCCAAAACTGGACAGATTCAGTCTTCCCACTTTAAACACATGTAACTTAATCTTCAGACCACCAAAAAGAGTGATCTAAGACTTTTTGGAAAGCTTAGCAAAAGTACTACACAACTTTTATAATCACCAAGAATTGATTCTATGTCGAACTGAATCAAACAATTCAGTTTTCGAAATCTGTTGTGTCAGTGGACAGAACACAGCAACCAAGTTGTAAAATTCATAACTCTTAAACCGTCAGGCCTTTAGTTATGAAATTTTAACACAAGCAAGACCAGAAAAGCATCTACAACTTTCTTATAATGACCATGAACAGATTGTAACATTAAATTGAGCAAACAATACAGTCTCTGAAATCTGTACAGAATTTGGACAGATTCAGTTACTGAATTGGTAAAATATGTAACTCCTAAACTGTCAGACCTATGGCTGTCAAATTTTAACACCAGCAAGTTAATAAAGTTATCTACAACTTTTTTGTGGCCACCAATAACTTATTTCAACATTAACTTAAGCAACCGTTGCAATTTCTGAAATCTGTTCAGAAATTCGACAGATTCAGGTGCTGGGCTTGCGAAAAGCACAACTCCTAAACGATCAGGTTTATGGCTGCCAAATTTTTGTACAAGCAAGATAATCATGTTATCTACAACTTTTCTATAGCACATATCTACAGAAAACACAATTTAGTTCATCAAACATACAACACAACTAAAACAGCGCATGCAGTCTAAAACAGCAATCATTAACTTTCAGCTTCTCTATAATTCCAGAATTAGTCGTGTTCTAGAGACTTAAATTATTCTAACACTTCACCGTTGATTAGAGTTAAATTAGTCAAATTAGGACCATCAAGTTGACTCATAAATTTTATCCAAGTCATTTTGTGCGCTAGATTTACCATACTCAATTAACCACGCGTTCTCCACGAAAATCAACATCGAAGCGCTTTTCACCCAATAATTTGCATTTTAACTCAGACACCACATGAGCAGTTTTAATTTTTGCGCAATTGGGCTACAACATCCCAAACGGGTGCGAGAACACTAGTTTCTAGTTTTAACCCCAAGATTATTCCATTAATCATTTTAACTACTTAATCGGCATCGACCGACTTAACCTTCATCTCGACGGTCCGAGCACCACAATTCACGAACATCTACCTAGACATCTAGTATCACACAGAGAGCCTACTACTTCACCTTGCAATTCATACAAAATCACAAGGTGACAATAATAACATACATGTAATCGACCTTTCTCTACGACCTTCAGTTAGGTCACCAACAGACGACATGATGACTACGAAGGCATGTCACCATTTCATCCCACTCATTTCTCGCCTATATGCGCACTAATTCGTTTCTTGCGACCATGCACTCAAAATCAATCCACACCACACAAAATACATGTATCTCTTGTTTATGCGCCGAATTAACACCTTTCGGGATAAAGCGTCACTATAAACACCTTACACCTAATTTCCTTAGGAACCTATTAGTTCACTCGAGGACATCTATTCAAGTCATAAACACAATCATACACTATATGTGAAGCATAATTCGAGGAACGCCTAACATATATAGACTCGACTTATTATTATAGAGGGAGTGATGACTACTTACGGCATATCATCACCTCTCTACATAAGCCCAAACAATTTCTACTAACGACTAAGAGTTCTAAGTATTAAACACACTGTTACTTTCCATGCGCAAATAAATCTCAACTTAACACTAGTGACACCAATGGATTTTTACTAAACTCATCCTGTGCATAACCTTGTCTCGCATACAACCCTATGGTGGCGTGCACTCGAGACACTTCAATCAATGTGGTGCGACCACAAATATATGAACTCCGATACTCATGTTTTAATAATTCATCCTCTACACAACTAGCATTTTCTAAACTACTCGTCACATCAATAAATATACCCCCTATATAATCATGAATCCCATCACATTGCATAAAGCAATTATACTTTTCACACACATATAACCACATGCACATCATCGACCAAAACATAATTAGACGACTACAATTCGCGCACATCAATTAACCTCTTGTTCTCCAATCGCAATCGCGATCCCACCAATGCACATAATCGAAACATTTTACACACATCCATTCAAATTAATTAATCGGGTCGATCGAGAGCGATATGCATCGGCTCACCATAAACAAACCCAATCGACGTTTGTAAGAATGATGGCGATTTCGATTTGTGCATCGCTCCGAACATCGACGAGCGTCGAGCGGTTTGCCTTCTTCTCCACGCAAAACACGGGGTTCTCTCCTCCACAAAAATAAAACAAAGCAGCACACATACATAATTAATCATAGGAAAATAATGTCGATGCGGAATCGAACACGGAGCGCCGCGGTCTCACCGGGGTGAACGACGACGACGACGACGGGGCTGCGCAAAAATAGCGAACACCCGGTGGGCATCCCAGTGTGCTGTTCACTGCGCAGCACAAAGCAGCGAGCCGCGCGGAGACGTCGGGGCTGCTGCTCATGGCGAGAAAGGCTGGGCGCAGGGAAGTTGGATGCTACGGCTGCTGGCGAAGCGGAGAGGGGCGCTGCGCAGGGCGTCGGCCAGATTGGAAGAAGGGGCTCGGCATCCAAGCTGTTGGCGTCCATGGAGAGGGTGTTGGCCGCTGTGCGCAAGTGAAGTTCACACCGGCAAAAGCCCCCTGGTCGTGGACAGGGAAGAGCAGGGGGCGCTGGTCTGCAATTTTTCTGGGCGCCAGGGAGGAAATGCACGCAGGGGGGTGGCGCCATGGGGAGAGCCCTGAGCTGGCGTGCTGCTTCCTTCCAGGGAGCCGAGTGAAGGGTGCCGACTGGGAGAAGGGATGGAGCAGAGCTCGTAGGGACCGACGGCCATGGAAGCCTGGGCGAGCTCGGCCGGAGGTTGAAGACGACGAAGAAACGCTGCTCGCAGGGGAAACGCCATGGGAGAGAGAGGTGGACGAGCTGCTGCCCTGCGCGCGGGAGAAGGAGCAGTGGGCGTCGAGCAACAGGAGGGGAGAGCTCGTGGCCATGGGGGAGAAGAGCTCGAGCTCCATGCTGCTGCCGTGGGGAGAACAGAGAGGAGGATGGCGTGGGGGAGAAGAAGGCTGCTGGTGGCGGCTAGAAATTTTTGAGGGGTGGGAGTGGAAATTTGCCAAGTGAGCACCCCTTTATATAGAGGAAGCCCTAGGGTTAGGTCTTAGTGGGCCTAGTGGGCTGGGCTGGAATGGGCTTGGCCCAAAACATGAATCGGGTTGCGCTAAATATTTTCCAGAGTAAAAATGTTCCTGCGGAATTTGTCTGTACACCGAACAGAGCGAAATAGATTTCGGCGAACGGACGATTGAGCAATTAATTCGGCCGAGAGTTTGATTTGAATTCACTCGGCAACAATTTCCTACGCATGATTCGAAAATAAATTGTCCGGAGATTTGATCGGCTTTGGATTTTTAGTCGGAGAAGGCAAATCGTGATATTTAAAAATCGCAGTCGATACGGGGTTTTGAGTTTGGTTCGGACACGAAATATTTAGCCGAGTCGAGTAAGGATGAATTAGAGGACGATATATTGAGTATTCCGTTTGAGAGTATGGAGTCGGATTAAAATAGTCGGACATCGATCGAGGTTCGAGAAATTAGACTCGGGCTCAGATCAAATAAAAGTCGTTGAGAGTTTGATTTAAAGAGCTTCAGACGAGATTTATAAATCGAGATTGATCATCGAGTTTGCATTCGTGCTGAGAGCAAAAGTTTTAACAGACTCCAAAATTGGCTGTTTCTTGCGATCGATAAACTCTGAATTCGGTGAACTTCCGAGAGAAAGCCTGATAAACAGAGATAGGCACGACCGAGAAATAGAAATTTTCACTGAGCATTCGCAGTTAGGGACAAATCTCCCGACATAACACGAAACTGACACCTGGGGTGTCACAATCTCCAAGTTTTGGATTTCTTGATCCAGGTCGTCCTCCGGAGGCGTTGGACTAGTGGCCTTCCTCTTCTGGCTTCGGGCCTCCCTGAGAGAAAGGACATCCTGATTGGGATCCAGTGGCTGCAGAGCAGCAGCCCCTGTGGCTGAAGCTTTCCTCGGCGGCATGATGAAGGTGATGCTTGCCGAAGATGTTCAAAACTCAAAAAATGGACGTGAGTTCACCGGAGGTGGGCACCAATGTTGGAGACTTGTTCTCAAATGCTAAGAGTTAAGAACAAGGCAACATAAAAAGTGTTAAATGTTAAAGTCCTTCATCCTTCAAGACATTATATCCCTTCGGATATAATGAATTCCGGACGAAGGTTATGAAGGAAGAGACCTTCGTAAGTTCGACGGATGATGAAGAAGAATACATACATGAAATACAAATAATAATACAGATATTATCATCAACTTATTTTTATTTTTTATTATCAGAGTCATAATAACAAATTATAAATATACCTTTGGATTGTCGAAAAGTAAAGGTACAGGCGTGATGCGAAAAGCAAATGTTAGATCAGCGTGAACAGTATGGGAGTACTGTTCATCTATTTATAGGCACAGGACGCAGCCCGTGGAGAATTACATTAATGCCCTTTACATTTATCAATAACTCTATAGTGACTCTTCGAGGTCTAATTTGGCTTTTCATCATATAAGTCGGTTCCCCTTTTCTGTTGTCATGCCGAAGCTTTTTCTGCGCATAGCTTCGTGATCATCTTATCCTTCGTCATGATCGCCTTCCGTCCTACTCGAGCTTCGTCTTGATCATATTCTTGTATACTCGTGGCCCAATTTCGAAGATACCTGTTCACATATTTCACTTGGAAAACATTGCCAAATCATGTTTTTGAGGACCTTCGGAAGCCGAAGGCCCCCAACAATCCCTTAGTTAAGTACCTTATTCTAGGATTAAGGAGCACTTCAAGTCATCACATCACAACTTGTTTAAAGATTTTAGCCTAGTGGATGCATTATAGGTGTAACAAACATAATGGCATGTCAATGCATATGATGTTATGCCCATGTTTTAGTTCTTGTAACACCATAGGTGTTACAAAAGTCGTTCCTAAGGGCATGCAGAGCTTAGATCCAAAGTCGTCCCCAAGGGAATACAGAGCTGAATTACCACCTAAGAAAAAGGTGAAGAGACTCCAAAGTCGTTCCTAAGGGGATGTAGAGTTTGGGTGTGTATTTGCGTGTTTTCTACCTTCGTCATACATCTGCATACTTCATCACATCATCTTTTGCATTCATACAAACATACATTACACATCTATAGATTCATCATCATGACATAAAGCACAAAGCATTAACAGGAAAAGCGAGGACTTCTACCTTCAATGAGATAAAGCTTTGTATACATGATGTTGCTTCATCTCAAATGAAATTTTGTTGTTCATAAGACCCGATTGTTGATTTTACTCAAGAGGTGCTTTGTCATGAACGAAAAGAAGGAAAGGTGTTTTTCGCCTTCGGCTCAAAAGCTACGACCATTGGTTTCGTCCATAACAAAGCAGTAGGAACACGAATGCAAGGTAAAAAAAGCATTACAAAGTATTTACAAATATTTACAATTCTGTTCACATTTCAATTACAATCCTTTGTCAAAATATTACATTTCTTGCGCAAAAGAAATTCTGAAGTGTTTCTATAGAAATCAAGGGGAATCCTACAATGACTACTTCAAAGCTTCAGACCTAACTTTGGTTCATTAACCTTCGGCGCCATCACCCTGAAGAATGACGAAGAACAGGGTAATGAGGAATCTGGTAAGGAAAAATTTAAGGTAAAAGAATAAAGGTAAATAGCTATACTTTGTTAAGCAAGTTTCGGGCTTCATTTCCAGCCAACTCGCAGCCGCCCTTAGCCCAAATTTGAGTGATGAACCTGTTCCCTATGGTTCGGGCTTTGGATGGAACATCAACCAGGTCCGATGATGAAATGGCTAAAATCCAGCCTGTTGGCAGCCCTTGCGTGATTACACCCGGCGTTTATGAAAGTGGTGGCTGTACCACGAGAAGCCACCAGCACATAGAAGTCTCCATGGCCGGTTATGACTTTGTCGAGGATGTCAACCTCTTTATCGACGCATTCGAGTGCCCTAGGGACATCTTTAGCAGAGAGGCTAGCTTCCTCGGATGCAGCTCCAACTGAATTGAATATGCTTTTCAATCGAGCAGTGCATTGGCTTGCAAAGTTAAAGCATCTCTCCTTAAGAGCTCTCAGCGCTTCGCTGAGCTTCATGTTATTCTTAGCCTCAACCTTGAGTGTCATTTTCAAAGCTTCGGATTCATGGTTGAATCGACTGGAGTTTTCTTCCAAAAGTGTCTGAGCCTCTGCCAACTCCTGGCCTAATTTCTTATTTTGAGCTTGTGCTTCGGCAAGCAATCCTTCGGCTGAGCACAACAACTCATCTTTTTCTTTTAGAGAATCCTCAAGTTTTTTGATTTTATCTTCCAAACCCTTGACAATAACTTTGTTCTTCCTATACTCATCATCTTGTTGCATCATTAAAGCTTTGCTTAGTAACAAACTCTGTAAAAACAAAATCAAAGTTAGAATACTTAAGCTAATACAAACATATCAGTGGTAACTTGTAAAAAGGTTCTTACTTTGAAGTTAGAATAAAACAAGCTATCCTATGATGTGCTGACGCCTGTAGCAGCTGATGTCCTTTTCGAGCTTCAGGAATCCAACAATCTTAGACAGGGTGCATATAATTTTAGCACCGACATGGTCGCGGATGCATCCCACAACTTCTTCGTTGAACCCGCCAAAGAGCTTTGTCCCTGGCTGGTAGCCACAGGAGATTGCAAATTCTTTCAGCTCTGATATGTTCTGTTCGGAGAGCTGTTGGCCGCCCAAGTGCCGTAGGTCGAAATTCACTCCTTCCGAAGAGGTTTCTTCAATCTTCTTTCCCTTGACTGAAACTACTGCGGCTACCTCCTTCTCTGCAACCAAGTCTGATATAAGTCTGTCAATTTCGGATGAAGTGGTTGGGAGATTTTCGTCTTTGGCTGCAACGATAGCTTCAGCATCAGACGATTTAGCAGCTTTGTCTACCGAGGCTGGGGGCGGGGTTTGCTCAATGGCTTCCATTATATTCATCATGTGTCGTTTCTTTTAGCCCTCGTCTCTCCCATCAGTAGCCGAAGAGATTTCCTTTTTCTGTAAGAGGCTCATCAGTTCCAATCCTAGAGGACTTAGTGGTGTGAATGGAAAGACTCGGTCATTATCTTCAATATTTTCGAGACATCCACAGTAGAAGACGAAGGGCTTGCAGTTTGTTTAGGCACACCTTGCATCTTCATCTTCTCAGAGGGATTTTCGGCAAGCTTCCGTTTTTTAGGAGCCAATACCTTCGGCTCTGGCACTGTTTTTATCTTCTTCGAGGTCTCTTGGTCTTCCTTGATAGACCGGATAGCTTGCCTACTCAGAATACTGACAACCCTTTTCTTTTGACTCCTCTGGCCCCTTCATCAAGCCTTTCGTAGTCAGGGTACTCAAAGATAAGAGCATCCATTACACGGTTCAGCCTTTGTTTTGGCCGGGTGCCGAAGGCAGCAGTCATTAGTTGATCTTCTTTCTTTGTGTAGTTCCCAAGAATTTCATTGCTCATTGTTTCTATCAGCTCCAACCATTTAGTGCATGGTTTGCTGAATCTTTTTTGGAATTTGAACCGATAAGGAAGACGCACAAGTTCATACTTTTTTCTCTCTTCCTTTTTCTTCGGCATTCCCCATCCACTAGAGGTTGGGAAAGTTCTGTTTGCTAAATATTCCTGCACCAAGTCTCTAGTGCTAATGTGCTCCGCCACCACCCTAAATTCCACTTCGACTAGTTGGCAGGATGACCCTAGCTGCATATTGCACAAAGGTCGAGTCATGTTGAAGCTCAGCTTTAAGGGACTCATTACCATGCTCATGAGCTTCTCCCTCTTCTTCTCATCAGCCTTCATGCCAAACCATTCATTAGTCCACTAGGTCGGCCATTTAGTGTGGTAGCCAATCACGGGGCCCTTGGTATCCTTCTGGTATGCAAAATTATAGCACCCGAAGTTCTTGTGTAGACCATCGACTCTGGCCTTCGTCTGATAATGAAGTTCGTGCACATGACAGAACCCTTCGGCATTAGCACTTTTTCCTTGGCTTCAGAGAGCCCATATTTAAACGCGAAGCCTAACAATAGCGTTTGGGGTCAGCTGATGCAGATATATCTCAAATCTCTTCAAAACTTCCACTATCATATCGTAAAGGGGGAACCGAAGCCGCGCCCTAAAGAAGCTCTTGAACACAACAACCTCATCTTCTTTCGGCTCTGGAATTACTTCTTCTCCAGCAAAGCGAATCAGTCCATCTTCATTTTCTCCAAAATAACCTAGCTTCTTCATCACAACCAGGTCCTCTGCTTTTTCTGTGGATTTTCCAAATTCAGTATGACTAGATTTGGTTGGGCATAGAATACTATCGTCCTCTTCACTTTCGTTGTTACTCGCGACTTCAGCCATGGCTTGTTCAGCTTTGGCGTTGGAGGTACCTTCGATAGTAGCTCCCTCTTGCACAACCAGACCAGATCGCCTCATCACTTCTGATATGGATGCTGTCTCGGTTACTTTAGTCTCATCTCCCTCACAGGACACCCTGGCAGTGGATCTTACTCTGGCCATTTCAATGTTCAATTTCTTTCGGACGAAGTTGATCTTAAGTGACGAAACGCTTGTTTGAAAGCACAATGCAGAGAGCTTCAGCTTCGGTTAAAATTTTCAAAAGCACAATAGTGCAATGGCAATGAATGTTGTGGTAACTTCTCACCAACCTGTCTGTTTATATAGTTCTACAGGAGAAGAAGGCGAACTACCAAAGCATGCATACTAGCTGAACGGTGGACCAGCCAGCGCTCAGAATATTTTAATCGTTTTTTGATAACAAGCTCAGGGAAGGTGTTTTTCGGACCTTTGGCATTCCAAAGCCTTCGTGTTTTTCACGGACCGAGCTCGTTACGAAAAAAACGATCTAGCACCACAAAGGGGCTACTGTTGGGGGTCTTCTTCTCCGCCGAAGGTCCTTAAGACAAAAACATCTTTGGCAAAATGACACAGAAGTCTTCCCTTCCTTTGCTGAAGATTCTCAAGACGAAGACCTTGCGTAGAAGCACCATTGCCGAATGCCAAAGATACCATCAGCTTCGCTTCAAGTCAAGCAGGAGAAGAAAAGACCAGATGGACCTTAGTAATCTAGGTTGTCTGTAGATAAATGTTGAGGGTCATGAATGTAATTTCACCCAGGCCACGTCTTGTGCCTATAAATAGATGAATAGTAACAACGTACTGTTCACGCTAAATTGTAATCACTCTCTCATGTCTTCACCTTCGAGCAAGCTGAATGTATTAATGTAATATGAATTATGTTGATATCCATATATGTTTTATAGAATGCAAATATGAATGAATTAACGAGATGCAGTTACTATCTTCGTCCCTTTGCATTCCTGTTTACACATTAAATGATGAAGGTATGTCCTTCATGACCTTCATCTGATGAGCATTATATCCATGGGGAGATAATGCTTCGGAAGATTAAGGTCCCTAATAATTAACAATTGTGTTGCCTTGTTCTTGATTCACATCATTTGAGAACGAGTGACCAACAAAACATAATTGGAACATGATCCTACTAAAACATTAGTTTCCCAAAACCAGGAAGAGCAATAGCAAATCTACCCAATAATTCATCTGTTTGCAAGGTGGGGGATAAACAATGCTAGGGAAACCTATTAGGTCCCATCAAATTAACCTGAGCATGTCACAATGATTAACAGCGAACATTATTAGGTAAAAAGGAGTGATCAAGGGCACAACTTGCCTGGGCCTCAAGATTCAAGGTACCAGAATGATCTTCAGATTCTCGTGACCTCAATATTGTTTGTAGCAATACAAACAAACATGGTATAGGCAAAATTAACATCCCACCAAACATAAGCATAAACTGCATAATAATATTCTATGCGTTATAAAGAGATCACAGGTTTGAGAACCACTAAATTCGGAGTTACGGTTGAAGAGATATGATTTTCATAAGTTTTGTGTGATCAAATATGAAAACTATGTCGATGTTGATTAATGAATCATGTGAGAAAGATATTCCTAAGAAACCATTAATTTAATTTAATCCAAGTTGTAGCTTGATTAGAAAACATATTTTAGTCCAATTATAACTAAGGACTGAAAACATTACTTTAATTTTGATTAGAGAAGTTAATCCAATGAACATAGGGTAAACAAATTAATTATTTAAAAACATGTTACATGATAAAATAAGGTTACTAAAGTGTAGATAATTTTATTACAAATCTAACTAACTTGAACAGGTCAAATCGGAGTTAAAACGGGAAAGTTATGAATTTTCTAAGTTTATCATATTTATTTTTATCCTAAAAATCATTTTAGATTTTATTTTCTAAGATTCTAGACCCGTGGATAGCGGCCACAATTTCTAAATTCTTTAAGGTCTAAACTGCAAAACTTAGGGCCTTTCTAGAATAATTCTATTACTATCGGGGACTGCGGGTTCTTTTCGATATTTGCCTGGGGTTCTTTTGTAAAATATGCACGGCGAAAGGGTAAGGAGCAACGAGAGCTGTCTGATTGTATTCCTACGGGTCAGATTAGAACCACCCATGAAATGAAGGGGTACACAATACAGACCCTTGGATCCCTGATTCATGGTTCAGATGCTCCCATGCCACTGATCTAACCCGAGCCCTCGGTTTTCAGATCAACGACTTGGATTTAAAGACTTGAATCAGTACGCTATGCCCCATCATGGCCATCTAAAACGTTATCTATGATTGAGATTTAATCGCCCAGGAATGTGCCCAGCGTCTAATCGTGGCCGACCATTTGGGATCCAATGCTTCCCATCTCTCCATCAACCATCACCCCCAAACCGCGGCGACGTCCCCAACCATAATGGTGCCACGCTAGCGAGTAGACGCCCCAGCCATTCGGGACCCCGTTCTTTGAGCTAAAGGATGCTACGCGCTATAGAGAAGGAAGCGAACCATAAGGTGATTTTTTAGATAATGGGAAAAAAACCAAATCCCGACCTACATCAGCTGATGACGGCCGTCCACACACCACAACATAAAGTACCGAAACAACGCCACATTTGGCAACAAAACCCAAACGCAGTTGGGAGAATAGACAAACATCACATAGTTAATCTATTACTGAAGGTCCAACCATGCGTCGAGAAGACTTGCATCATCGATGTCTCCAAAAGTCTGCAGGCCTCCCTCATGCTTCTAGTGTCCTCTTTATGCCTTTGAAGCATCCCCCAGAAACGACACCAGTAAGTTCCTCGGAAGACTACCTGTAAATAAGTTTGGATAGGAGATTTATTAAAAACCACAACGTTTCTACATAGCCACAACGCCCAACAAATAGCTATAGCGCCCACATATATCTTAGCTTTAACATTAGGGTGAAACCCCTGAAGCCAAGAAGAACACATATCTTCTATACTAGTTGGTTCTCTAATGCCAAATATAAAATATACCGTACGCCATAGAAATCTCGCATAATGGCACTGGAAGAAAAGATGTTGAATGGTTTCATCTTGTGGACAGAAAACACATTTTTTTGATCCTGACCAATTTCTCTTGGCAAGGTTATCTTTAGTTAAGGTTACCCCTTGTCTTAAGAACCAGAAGAAGATCTTGATCTTTAAGGGGAGTTTTAGTTTCCAGATGAGGCCATCCTGCCGTACTTGTACGTTCCCAATCAATGCCGCATACATAGACTGAGTGGAGAACAACCCGTTTTGATGAAGGCTCCAACGAAAACTATCTCTTGCCTGGTTCAACGTCGTATCCACTACTAGGCTGACTAAGGTATGCCATCTCTCCAAATTAGCACCATGTAAGCCTCTCCTGTAGGATACATTGAGAGGTACAGACCCTAGCACATTGGCCACAATAGCATTCTTCCGCTGCTCTAGGTTATATAGGCTCGGGAATCTATGCTGGAGCGAGAAATCCCCCAGCCATTTGTCCTCCCAAAACCTTGTGTCCTGTCCGTTGTTAACTCGGAATATCCCATTCGCAAAGAAGATATCCTTCACTTTCATCAATCCCGACCAGAAGTGGGAATCTCCTTGTTTCCGAACCACTTGACCAAGGGTTTTATTCCCTAGATACTTCCTTCTAAGGATCTGTTGCCATAAACCCTCCTCGTTTATCAGCTTGAACACCCACTTACTCAACAGGCATTTATTCTGAATATCAATATTCTTAATTCCCAGGCCCCCAATGTCCTTGGGCTGACAAAGAATATTCCATTTAGTAAGCCTGTATTTCTTTTTTTCCTGGTCTGATTGCCAAAAGAACCTAGATCTCAGGTAATCCATTTTCCACAAAACCTTACGAGGGACCTCAAAGAAGGACATCATATATAATGGGAGACTAGTCAGTACTGAGTTGATTAGAACTAGCCGCCCTCCTGACGAAAGGTGCTTGCCCTTCCAACTACTCAGCTTTTTCTCAATGCGTTCGAGTACACCGTTCCAATCAGCGTTACTCAGTTTCCTATAATTCATAGGAATGCCTAGGTACCTGAATGGATATGTCCCCATTTTGCATCCGAACAGCTGAAGCATACTGACTCTCACATTTTTTAGCGGCTCCAAAGGAGAATACCTCACTCTTATGGAAATTGATCTTGAGACCTGACAACTGTTCGAAAGCGTGTAGAATGAGCTTAAGATTACAGGCTTTCTCATAATCATGATCCATAAATAGTATGGTATCATCTGCATACTGGAGAATGGACAGCCCCTCATCAACCAGGTGCGGAACCACCCCTGTGATCTGTCCCTCTCTTTTGGCCCTGTTTATTAATACTGCCAGCATGTCAGCAACAATATTAAACAAGGTAGGAGAGAGGGGGTCCCCTTGTCTTAATCCTTTCTTAGTTTGGAAGTTATTACCCACCTGGTCATTTATCTTAATGTTAACATGACCTTTCTGGGTAAAAGCCTTGACCCAATCGCACCATTTTTCCGAAAAGCCTTTCATGTTTAAAGTTTGTTTCACAAAGGACCATCGAACTTTGTCGTATGCCTTTTCGAAATCCACCTTAAACACCACCCCACTCTGCTTTTTCCTGGTGCATCTCATGAAGAGTCTCATGAAGGGATCACGATGCCTTCCATGATGTTGCGCCCGGGTAAAAAAGCAGTTTGGGTTAAACTAATAACTTTATGTGCAACTTTTGTCAATCTATTCAAGGCAGCCTTTGTGAATATTTTGAAACTCACGTTCAGAAGACATATAGGTCTATACTGTTCTATCCTAATTGCCTCACTTAATTTCGGAAGCAAAATTATTGTTCCAAAATTCAAGCTGTGCAACGGAAGACAGCCCTTACTAAAGTCTTCGAACAGAGCCATCAAATCATCCTTGATGGTTTCCCAGAAGATTTGATAAAATTCTGCCGGAAAACCATCCGGCCCTGGAGCTTTGTTGTGCTCCATCTGAAAAATTGCACCCTTTACCTCTTCCATGGTAAAATCAGCAGTAAGACTATCATTCTCCTCATCCGATATCTGAGGAATATCATCTATTTGCTCATCATTAAGATGAAAATTGGAATCCTCAGCCGGCCCAAACAGGTTTTTGTAATAAGAAGTGATGTGTTTCTTAAGCTCAACATCCCCACTTATTACTCTGTCCCCATCCAGCAATTTATAGATTCTCGTCTTCCTGTGTTTACCATTAGCCACCAAATGAAAGTATTTCGTATTTGCATCCCCTTCCAATAAACCTTTTGTTTTCGCTCTTTGGTACCATTTAACTTCTTCTTCTCTCAACATCGCAGCTAATCTGTTACGGAGAAAGTTTCTCATGTCTACCTCTTGAGTGGAGAGAAGACCTGTTTCCGCTTTCTTGTCTAAGATATCAAGTCGACCCAACACCACTTTCTTTTCTTTTTTATTGGATCCACTCGTATTCTTAGCCCAACCCCGCAAATATTGCCTCAGTTTCCTCAGCTTATTCTGCCACCTCACCAAGGCCGAGGCCCCCCCATAATCCCTTGACCAGATTTGTGAGACCAATTCCTTAAAGCCATCGCGAAGCAACCATCCCAGTTCAAACTTGAACTCGGGTTGTGCAGTGGCCATTGGGTTGTCTCCGAAACTTAGAATCAAGGGAGTGTGGTCAGAAATATCCTTGGAATGTGCAGTCACAGTGGCTCTCGGGAATTTTAGTTCCCATTCGGTGGAAACTAAAATACGATCCAGCTTCTCCTATGTGGGAATATCTCTTCAGTTTGCCCAAGTGAATTGTCTACCCGACAATTCAAACTCTCTCAAACTCAAGCCATCTATTACCTCATTGAAGAGAAAAGGCCATCTTGTGTTAAAATTGTTGTTATTCTTATCTTCCGACTTCCTAAGCAAGTTAAAATCCCCCCAATGAGGATCGGCTCAGAAACATGGCTGGTCATGTTGACCAACTCGGCAAGAAAGGCTTCCTTAAAATTATCTTGTGCAGGGCCATAGACACTCACCAGTGCCCATTTGAAACCATCACTTTTGTTACGCAATAAATACTTAACGTAAAAATCACCCTCATCAATCGACCCAATGTCGTAAACATTAAGGTCTATCCCCAACACCATACCACCCGACCTGCCCCTCGGCTCCTTGCAATGCCAAAGAAAGTCTTTACAGGCACACAGGTTTTTAAGGAACGCATCCGAAAAATCCTTTTTCCCGGTCTCAGACAAAGCGATGAAACTAAGATTAAATTCCTTAGTTAAATCAGTCACGAAACGATGCTTTTTTGGGTCTCTAAACCCATCACAATTCCAGAACAACCCTTTCATTTTGCTGTATGTTTTTTCTTTTTCTTGCCCTTCCTAGGCCGACCCAGCTTCACCCTACCACCATGTGAGGGCTTACTGAGAGACACTAGATCACCTGATTTTTGCCAATTTGAATTATTGACAAAATCTATATCCAGAAGCTCTTCCATTATTTCCCCACATAGATTATGAAGCATGAGTGGGTCTATCTCATCTTCTTCTTCTATCGTTTATGGTTCAGTAGCAGTTATAGCATTTCCATCTTTCACTTCACTAGGCTCAACCCTATTCGAGTACAACTTACTAATCACATCAATCGAAGCAGCAATCTCCCCACCATTGCCCCCTAATGAGATTCCAATACTACTAAGGTTTGCTACTGCCGTATCTATGGGAATGTTAAAAACTTTATCAAAAATTGGAACATTAAAAACATTACACATACCTCCATTCCTTTCAGTTTTCAGGCGCTCCGCCCGGGCAAGCGAATGCTCATCCGTTGTACAAGATCTCCTCTTGCGACCAGATGGCAGCTCTGTCTCCGGGATCGCCACAAGGCGCTCAACCCTGGCGGCCCTAGTCTCCATTTCCGGTGTACCTGAAACCATGAAATTATCCACCATCGGCTCTAGCACAGCATCCACGGCCATCCCCTGATGCTCATCCATGAGCTCAGTAGGTGCGAACGCCTGTAGCTCACTGACCGTGCGTGTCTCATGGCTGACAACCAGGCCGTGGTTACCACCATCAGCCCCACCGTTAACATCCTCCTTCTGGACCTGACCGCCATCGGCCTTGCTGCCATTCACATTTTTCTCCTCCCAACTGTTCTCTGTCCCATTCTTGTTGCGATCAGCCTTCCCTTTGGGATCACCCAAATTATCCTTATCTTTCCTGCTGCCTTCTTCTCCGTCCTGATCAAAAGCAAGCGGCACCGGGACACCATCCACCAGGTGCTTCTCCACCCAGTAATGCACTTCATAAATAACTCTGTTGAACTCCACCTCACCAGCAGAGGGGACTGCTTCTGGATCAATTACACCCACCATCATCCGACAGATGCCATGCTTCCGGAAGAATTCCATGTCAACCTCCACAGTGGTGCCAAGCGTAGACCCAACTCCCCAAATATGTGGATAAGTGCACAGTGCCGACGGTAGACCATCAAACTGTATCCAAACGTCAGTAAGAGTGGCCTTCACTCGACCCCCGGATGAACTAGCCTTGAACCCAAGAATTGCCTTCTGAGACTTAGCCTGGACCGGACCCCATTCGATCATCCTTTGCAATTCCGCTGCTGCAGGAAAGGAAGTCCGAAACACCTTTGGGGTGATTTGATCCACGTTCCATGGACCAAGTCCGGGTAGCAGCCTTTCCAACTCTCGAATCACATTGTCCAGGCTAATACTCCCCTCCACCACTTGTATTATTGCCAACCTGTTCTCATTGCTACCCTTAGTGAGCTTCTTGTTGGAGGGGATGTGAAAGAAACCGCCATTTTTTATGGCAAAACCAGTTGGGATAGCATGCACCTTAGGAGCGTTAAACACCAGACATTTCAGCTTGATATGGGTGTCAGTACCACATACTTCACAGAATAACTCCGCTGTACACTCGCTCATCATGTGGCCTTTCCCGTAACACCTATGGCAGTACCCCTTTCTATTCAGCTTGCCCTCCTCCTTGGTACCTTCCTTCTCCTTGTTCACAGTAATCTTCTTCTCTCCCTTTGCCGACGCTGAAGGAAGGAGTGGTCTAGCATTTGCACTCGCCTGCTTGTGATCGACGGCCCTGGGCTCCCCAACAGCCCTCTCAGCATTCATACCTTGCAGAGCAGTGAGTGCCTGCTGGAGAATTGTTGCCAGTCCCGCCTGGTCGCTAACACTAGCCGGCACGATCGTACCACTCGACGAACCGTGCCCAGTGAAAGGGAATTAGGCTTACACCTAGTTCCTAAATAATTTTTGGTGGTTGAAATGCCCAACACAAATATTGGACTAACTAGTTTGCTCGAGTGCATAAGTTATACAGGTGCAAAAGGTTCACATTCAGTCAATAAAAAGACCAAGTGTTGGATTCAACAATGGAGCAAGGGAGCAACCGAGGGCACCTCTGGCTGGAGGCACCGGACTGTCCGGTGTGCACCGGACAGTGTCCGGTGCGCCCAGAGGACTCCGACTCAAACTCTTCGCCCTCGGGAATTCTCGGAAGCCGGCGCGCTATAATTCACCGGACTGTCCGGTGTGCACCTGGACATGTCCGGTGCTCCAAGGAAGCGCGGTCTCCGGAACTCGCCAGCCTCGGGTTCGCGCGGGAGCCGCTCCGCTAAAATTCACCGGACTGTCCGGTGTGCACCGGACTGTCCGGTGTACCAGCGGGGCAACGGCTCTTTTCGGCGCCAACGGCTCTCTGCGGTGCATTTAATGCGCGCGCAGCGCGCGCAGTCGTCAGGCGTGCCCATACCGGTGCACCGGACATCCAACAGTACTTGTCCGGTGTGCACCGGACACCCAGGAGGGCTCAGAAGTCAGAAGCTCCAACGGTCAGAATCCAACGGCAATGGTGACGTGGCAGGGGCACCGGACTGTCCGGTGTGCACCGGACTGTCCGGTGCGCCATCGAACAGACAGCTTCCAGCAACGGTCACTTTTGGTGGTTGGGGCTATAAATACCCCAACCACCCCACATTCATTGCCATCCAAGTTTTCCACTTCTCAACTACTACAAGAGCTCTAGCATTCAATTCTAGACACACCAAATAGATCAAGTCCTCTCCAAATTCCACACAACTCCATAGTGACTAGAGAGAGTGATTTGCTTGTGTTTCTTTCGAGCTCTTGCGCTTGGATCGCATTCTTTTCTTTCTCACTTATTCTTGTGATCATCACTCAATTGTAACCAAGGCAAGAGGCACCAATTGTGTGGTGGCCCTTGCGGGGAAGTTTTGTTCCCGGTTGATTGAGAAGAAGAGAAAGCTCACTCGATCCGTGGGATCGTTTGAGAGAGGGAAGGGTTGAAAGAGACCCGGCCTTTGTGGCCTCCTCAACGGGGAGTAGGTTTGCGAGAACCGAACCTCGGTAAAACAAATCCGCGTGTCACACTCTTATTCGCTTGCGATTTGTTTTGCGCCCTCTCTCGCGGACTCGTTTATATTTCTAACGCTAACCCCCGCTTGTAGTTGTGATTATTTTTGTAAATTTCAGTTTCGCCCTATTCACCCCCCCCCCTCTAGGCGACTATCAATTGGTATCAGAGCCCGGTGCTTCATTAGAGCCTAACCGCTCGAAGTGATGTCGGGAGATCACGCCAAGAAGGAGATGGAGACCGGCGACAAGCCCACTACAAGCCAAGGGAGCACTTCATCGGAAGAGTCCCGCACCAAGAGAAGGGAGAAGAAAAAGTACTACAAGAAGAAGGGCGGCGATGCCCATGTTTGTCGGGAGTGGGACTCCGACGAAAGCTCAAGCGACTCCTCCGACGACGAGGACGCCGCCAACATCGCCGTCACCAAGGGCCTCCTCTTCCCCAACGTCGGCCACAAGTGTCTCATGGCCAAGGACGGCAAAAAGAAGGTAAAATCAAGGTCCTCCACTAAATATGAAACATCTAGTGATGAGGATGATAAAAATGAGGAGGAAAACTTGCGTACTCTTTTTGCTAACCTCAACATGCAACAAAAGGAAAAATTAAATGAACTAATTAGTGCTATACATGAGAAGGATGAACTCTTGGATTCTCAAGAGGACTTCCTTATTAAAGAAAATAAGAAGCATGTTAAGGTTAAAAATGCTTATGCTCTAGAAAGAGAAAAATGTGAAAAATTGTCTAGTGAGCTAAGCACTTGCCATGAGACTTTAGACAACCTTAGAAATGAAAATGCTAATTTGTTAGCTAAGGTTGATTCTCATATTTGCAATGTTTCAATTCCAAATCCTAGAGATGATAATGATGATTTGCTTGCCAGGATTGAAGAATTGAACATTTCTCTTGCTAGCCTTAGAAATGAGAATGAGATATTAATTGCTAAGGCTAAGAATTTTGATGTTTGCAATACTACTATTTCCGACCTTAGAACTAAAAATGATTTGTTGCATGCTAAGGTCATTGAATTAAAATCTTGCAAACCTTCTACATCTACTGAGCATATTTCCATTTGTACTAGATGTAGAGATATTAATGTTGATGCTATCCATGATCACCTAGCCTTAATTAAAAAACAAAATGATCACATAGCTCAACTAAATGCTAAGAATAGAGAGCATGACTTAGAAAATGAAAAATTTAAACTTGCTAGAAGCATGCTCTATAATGGGAGACGCCCTGGCATTAAGGATGGCATTGGCTTCCAAAAGGGAGACAATGTCAAAATTAATGCCCCTCCAAAGAACTTATCTAACTTTGTTAAGGGCAAGGCTCCCATGCCTCAGGATAACGAGGGTTACATTTTGTACCCTGCCGGCTATCCTGAGAGCAAGATTAGGAAAATTCATTCTAGGAAGTCTCACTCTGGCCCTAATCATGCTTTTATGTATAAGGGTGAGACATCTAGATCTAGGCAATCAACCCATGCCAAGTTGCCTAGAAAGAAAACTCCTAATGCATCAAATGATCATGCCATTTCATTCAAAACTTTTGATGCATCATATGTTTTAACTAACAAATCCGGCAAGGTAGTTGCCAAAATTATTGGGGGCAAACACAAGGGCTCCAAGACTTGTGTTTGGGTACCCAAAGTTCTTGTATCTAATGCCAAAGGACCCAAAACCGTTTGGGTACCTAAAACAAAGAACTAAACTTGTTTTGTAGGTTTATGCATCCGGGGGCTCAAGTTGGATACTCGACAGCGGGTGCACAAACCACATGACCGGGGAGAAAAAGATGTTCTCCTCTTATGAGAAAAACAGAGATCCCCAGCGAGCTATCACATTCGGGGATGGAAATCAAGGTTTGGTCAAAGGATTGGGTAAAATTGCTATATCTCCTGACCATACTATTTCCAATGTTTTTCTTGTAGATTCTTTAGATTACAATTTGCTTTCCGTATCCCAATTATGTCAAATGGGCTACAACTGTCTTTTTACTGATACTGGTGTTACTGTCTTTAGAAGAAGTGATGATTCAATAGCATTCAAGGGAATGTTAGAGGGTCAGCTATACTTGGTAGATTTTGATAGAGCTGAACTCGACACTTGTTTGATTGCTAAGACTAACTTGGGTTGGCTTTGGCACCGCCGACTAGCCCATGTTGGAATGAAGAATCTTCACAAGCTTCTAAAGGGAGAACACATTTTAGGACTAACCGATGTTCATTTTGAGAAAGACAGGATTTGTAGCGCATGCCAAGCCGGGAAGCAAGTTGGTGTCCATCATCCACACAAAAACATCATGACTACCGACAGGCCACTGGAGCTCCTACACATGGATTTATTCGGCCCGATCGCTTACATAAGCATCGGCGGTAGTAAGTATTGCCTTGTAATTGTGGATGATTATTCTCGCTTCACTTGGGTGTTCTTTTTGCAGGACAAATCTCATACCCAAGAGACTTTAAAGGGATTCTTAAGACGGGCTCAAAATGAGTTCGGCTTAAGGATCAAGAAAATTAGAAGCGACAATGGAACGGAGTTCAAGAACTCTCAAATCGAAGGCTTCCTTGAGGAGGAGGGCATCAAGCATGAGTTCTCTTCTCCCTACACTCCACAACAAAATGGTGTAGTGGAGAGGAAGAATCGAACTCTATTAGACATGGCAAGAACCATGCTTGATGAGTACAAGACACCGGATCGGTTTTGGGCCGAGGCAGTCAACACCGCCTGCTATGCCATCAACCGGTTATATCTTCATCGAATCCTCAAGAAGACATCCTATGAACTCCTAACCGGTAAAAAGCCAAATATTTCATATTTTAGAGTTTTTGGTAGCAAATGCTTTATTCTTGTTAAGAGAGGTAGAAAATCTAAATTTGCTCCTAAAACTATAGAAGGCTTTTTACTAGGATATGACTCAAACACAAGGGCATATAGAGTCTTTAACAAGTCCTCAGGACTTGTTGAAGTTTCTTGTGACGTTGTGTTTGATGAGACTAACGGCTCTCAAGTAGAGCAAGTTGATCTTGATGATATAGGTGAAGAACAGGCTCCATGCATAGCGCTAAGGAACATGTCCATTGGGGATGTGTGTCCTAAGGAATCCGAAGAGCCTCCACATACACAAGATCAACCATCCTCCTCAACACAAGCATCTCCACCAACTCAAATTGAGGATGAGGCTTAAGATGTTGAACAAGAAGATCAAGAAGATGAGCCACCTCAAAATGACGGCAACGATCAAGGGGGAGATGCAAATAATGAAGACAAGGAGGATGAACAACCAAGGCCGCCACACCCAAGAGTCCACCAAGCAGTACAACGAGATCACCCCGTCGACACCATCCTCGGCGACATTCATAAGGGGGTAACTACTCGATCTCGTGTTGCACATTTTTGTGAACATTACTCGTTTGTTTCCTCTATTGAGCCACACAGGGTAGAGGAAGCACTTCAAGATTCGGATTGGGTGATGGCGATGCAAGAGGAGCTCAACAACTTCACTAGGAATGAGGTATGGCACTTAGTTCCACGTCCTAATCAAAATGTTGTAGGAACCAAGTGGGTCTTCCGCAACAAGCAAGACGAGCATGGTGTGGTGACTAGGAACAAAGCTCGACTCGTGACCAAGGGATATTCACAAGTCGAAGGTTTGGATTTTGGTGAAACCTATGCACCCGTAGCTAGGCTTGAGTCAATTCGCATATTATTAGCCTATGCTACTTACCATGGCTTCAAGCTTTATCAAATGGACGTGAAGAGTGCCTTCCTCAATGGACCGATCAAGGAGGAGGTCTACATTGAGCAACCTCCCGGCTTTGAAGACAGTGAGTACCCTAACCATGTTTATAGGCTCTCTAAGGCGCTTTATGGGCTCAAGCAAGCCCCAAGAGCATGGTATGAATGCCTTAGAGATTTCCTTATTGCAAATGGCTTCAAAGTCGGCAAAGCCAATCCTACTTTGTTCACTAAGACTCTTGACAATGATTTGTTTGTATGCCAAATTTATGTTGATGATATCATATTTGGGTCTACTAACAAATCTACATGTGAAGAATTTAGTAGGATCATGACACAAAAATTCGAGATGTCGATGATGGGGGAGTTGAAGTATTTTCTAGGATTCCAAGTCAAGCAACTCCAAGAGGGCACCTTCATCAGCCAAACGAAGTATACTCAAGATATCCTAAGCAAGTTTGGGATGAAGGATGCCAAGCCCATCAAGACACCCATGGGAACAAATGGGCATCTCGACCTCGACACGGGAGGTAAGTCCGTGGATCAAAAGGTATACCGGTCGATGATTGGTTCATTGCTTTATTTATGTGCATCTTGACCGGACATTATGCTTTCCGTATGCATGTGTGCAAGATTCCAAGCCGACCCTAAGGAATCACACCTTACGGCCGTAAAACGAATCTTGAGATATTTAGCTTATACTCCTAAGTTTGGGCTTTGGTACCCTCGGGGATCCACTTTTGATTTGATTGGTTATTCGGATGCCGATTGGGCGGGGTGTAAGATTAATAGGAAGAGCACATCGGGGACCTGCCAGTTCTTGGGAAGATCCTTGGTGTCATGGGCTTCAAAGAAGCAAAATTCGGTCGCTCTTTCTACCGCCGAAGCCGAGTATATTGCCGCAGGCCATTGTTGCGCGCAATTACTTTGGATGAGGCAAACCCTGCGGGACTACGGTTACAAATTGACCAAAGTCCCTTTGCTATGTGACAATGAGAGTGCAATCAAAATGGCCGACAATCCCGTCGAGCATAGCCGCACTAAGCACATAGCCATTCGGTATCATTTTCTTCGGGATCACCAACAAAAGGGGGATATCGAGATTTCTTACATTAACACTAAAGATCAATTAGCCGATATCTTTACCAAGCCACTTGATGAGCAATCCTTTACCAGACTTAGGCATGAGCTCAATATTCTTGATTCTAGGAATTTCTTTTGCTAGTCTTGCACACATAGCTCATTAATATACCTTTGATCATGTCTCTTTTATATGTGCTATGACTAATGTGTTTTCAAGTGTATTTCAAACCAAGTCATAGGTATATTGAAAGGGAATTGGAGTCTTCGGCGAAGACAAAGGCTTCCACTCCGCTCTACTACTCATCCTTCGCCGTCGCTCCGCATCATCTCTCCAACTTTGGTATAACCTTCACTCATTCATTTCATGACCAAAGGGGGAGAAAGTACTTCACTTGGGCTCTAATGATTCCGTTTTTGGCGATTCATGCCAAAGGGGGAGAAAATATGAGCCCAAAGCAAAAGGACCGCACCACCACCTAATTTTATAAATTTGATGATTTTATATTGGTAAATTTCAAAATTGGTATCTCTTTGTGTTCTAAAGGGGGAGCAACTAGTATTTTCAAAATTGATGTCTTAAAACCCTCTTGAACACTAAGAGGAGACCTTATTTGAGGGGGAGTTTTGTTTAGTCAAAGGAAAAGCATTTTGGAACAAAGGAAGAAATTTTCAAAACTTAAAAATGCTTTGCAAATCTTATTCATTTACCTTTGACTATCTTGCAAAAGGACTTTGAAAAGTATTTACAAAAGAATTTGCAAAAACAAAACTCTTGGTGCAAATGTGGTCCAATATGTCAAAAACAAAGAAAACAATCCATGCGCATCATAAAGGTATATATTGGCTCAATTCCAAGCAACCTTTGCACTTACTTTATGCAAACTAGCTCAATTATGCACTTCTATATTTGCTTTGGTTTGTGTTGGCATCAATCACCAAAAAGGGGGAGATTGAAAGGGAATTAGGCTTACACCTAGTTCCTAAATAATTTTTGGTGGTTGAAATGCCCAACACAAATATTGGACTAACTAGTTTGCTCGAGTGCATAAGTTATACAGGTGCAAAAGGTTCACATTCAGTCAATAAAAAGACCAAGTGTTGGATTCAACAATGGAGCAAGGGAGCAACCGAGGGCACCTCTGGCTGGAGGCACCGGACTGTCCGGTGTGCACCGGACAGTGTCCGGTGCGCCCAGAGGACTCCGACTCAAACTCTTCGCCCTCGGGAATTCTCGGAAGCCGGCGCGCTATAATTCACCGGACTGTCCGGTGTGCACCGGACATGTCCGGTGCTCCAAGGAAGCGCGGTCTCCGGAACTCGCCAGCCTCGAGTTCGCGCGGGAGCCGCTCCGCTAAAATTCACCGGACTGTCCGGTGTGCACCGGACTGTCCGGTGTACCAGCGGGGCAACGGCTCTTTTCGGCGCCAACGGCTCTCTGCGGTGCATTTAATGCGCGCGCAGCGCGCGCAGTCGTCAGGCGTGCCCATACCGGTGCACCGGACATCCAACAGTACTTGTCCGGTGTGCACCGGACACCCAGGAGGGCTCAGAAGTCAGAAGCTCCAACGGAATCCAACGGCAATGGTGACGTGGCAGGGGCACCGGACTGTCCGGTGTGCACCGGACTGTCCGGTGCGCCATCGAACAGACAGCTTCCAGCAACGGTCACTTTTGGTGGTTGGGGCTATAAATACCCCAACCACCCCACATTCATTGCCATCCAAGTTTTCCACTTCTCAACTACTACAAGAGCTCTAGCATTCAATTCTAGACACACCAAATAGATCAAGTCCTCTCCAAATTCCACACAACTCCATAGTGACTAGAGAGAGTGATTTGCTTGTGTTTCTTTCGAGCTCTTGCAGCTTGGATCGCATTCTTTTCTTTCTCACTTATTCTTGTGATCATCACTCAATTGTAACCAAGGCAAGAGGCACCAATTGTGTGGTGGCCCTTGCGGGGAAGTTTTGTTCCCGGTTGATTGAGAAGAAGAGAAAGCTCACTCGATCCGTGGGATCGTTTGAGAGAGGGAAGGGTTGAAAGAGACCCGGCCTTTGTGGCCTCCTCAACGGGGAGTAGGTTTGCGAGAACCGAACCTCGGTAAAACAAATCCGCGTGTCACACTCTTATTCGCTTGCGATTTGTTTTGCGCCCTCTCTCGCGGACTCGTTTATATTTCTAATGCTAACCCCCGCTTGTAGTTGTGATTATTTTTGTAAATTTCAGTTTCGCCCTATTCACCCCCCCTCTAGGCGACTATCACCCAGCCGTGTTCACTGCTGGCGGCTGGGGAAAGCAGGAACCGCCACCATCTGTCCGCGGTCTCTCTTCACCTCTTCCACCTGCTGGCAGATGAGCACCACGACCTTGGCCTGGCCACGCCCAAGTTCTCCCCCTGGACTGATGCCTTCCGCCCCCATAACCTAGCACGGAATTGGTTCGGGCCGCTGTACTGGAAGCCTTGACGCGGCACACCTCTTCCGGCTCCAACACCACTGCCTCGACCTCCTTGCGTCGCCTAGCTGGGACTCATCGCGATTCTCCATGCCTGGCTCCGGAAGCGCCCTGACAGAATCCGCGTAAGAACGAAACCCTAAGGCGCAGTAGTTTGTTTTGGGGGCACGCCGCAGGTCGGGAATTGGAAGAGCTCTATCGAAAAGAGACGCAAGGCCTTTCGGAGGCTTGTATGGCTCATTTCGAATATTGCTTCTCGATAACCCGTCACCAGCTGGGCCCACCAACGATTGCACTGCCCTGGGGCTATTCGCTTGCTTGGACGGCGTCATTAACAGCGGCGTCATTAACGGCTGTATCACAGGAACCGAGGCGATGCTAACAGACCGTGTCATCGTCTTCCCGAGCTCCGATCCTGGCCTCGGCAACCTTCGGCCACCATCCATGGCGGACCTCGTGCCCATCGACCTAGGACCTCGTTTCTCCGGAAGTGAGTAGCAAACCTTCGCCTTCAACAAAGCTGTCGCCCAGTGTGATTTTGGGTGAGCTTCTAGGCTTCGGTAACCTACCACACCACGAAGGAACATGGTTTCTAGCATCGGACGTACAAGATCCTGTTGCCATAGTTACCTTTGAAGCTCGTCTCGAACACGTATTAACCACAGACTCCGGTGAACAGGACGCCTGAGAGGAGACCAACGGACTCAAACACTTTCGTCGCCTCCATCTCGGTTGCTGCCACCGACATTGGTGTATACTCCTCATCATCGGAGTCAGACTCCGAGTCCAACACCCAGAACTTACCCTTAGGACCTTTATCGACGTCCACTACACCCTCATCTGAACCGACGAACCGCTCCTCGTCGAGCTCTTCGAACTCAAGGAGCTCCTGCGACCACCCGGGCGCTAGCGTGAGCCGCCTCCTGCTGCGAGGGTTGAGCCCCATTCACTTGGGAGCTTTCCCCGCCGACGAGCAGGGGCGGTGCCTGCCGGATACTCCGGCCAACAAGCGCCCGCTCGCCGGACCCGCCACCACGAGCACGACGATCACCTTTGATTCGCGAGGCGATGTGGCGCTGGTGTTGTGTGTGCCGGATTTTGGGAGGATTCGATTAAGGTGATGCCATTACCTTCGATTGCGTAGCACAGAGCCCCATCCTCGCCGAAGCCGTTGCTCCGCAGCGGCCCCGCGTCATCAGCGAGAAATCACCGGCCTTCACGGTCTCCTGCGCTCTGTGATGTGGTTCCCCATGTTCACCACCACTTGGCGCACCTCCCAGATCGCACACAATTCACCAGTCTACGCTGTGCTCGACTAGCGATGATGGTGGTGGTTGGGACCCTCTATTGTTTCTCTGTGTGAGCCTAGGGTTCATGGTGCTCACTCGTGATGAAGACAACTAGGTGTGCGGGATGGGTGAGTCCTGAAGTCTTGAATCGAAGACACCCGATCTCATCGTCATGGAATACATGGGGTTTGTTGCGATTCGGAGCAGGACATGGATCGTCTGGTGGAGCAAGGTGAATCTAACGAGGCGGGCCCACGTGCCGGTGACTGGGAAAGAGTCCACGCAGGAGGAAGAGTGGCTGACCAGGTGGGGGTCCCATGTCGGTGCATCGAACTAGGCCAGCGCGCACGGGTGAGGGAGAGCAGCTGTCATGTGGGGCCACGCTATCAGTGTGTGGGGATGGCTAGATTCCTATTCTGGGTCGCACGGGTAAAGGGGAGAAGTGGGTCACCGCTGAGGACTTTGGGCACGAGAGACTAGGAGGAGTTCTTCTTTTTTCTATTTCGATTTTCTTCCTATTTCAGTTTTCAATTTGAATTCAAATATGTGTTTAAATCTCACATCACACTTATGCATAATTTAATTATTTCTTTCTTTATTTATTTTTATCCATTTAGATAGATGCTTTAATGATGGAATATACACATAGTATTTCTTTTAAGAAAATATTATCTTTGAATGCACACTTAAGATAGATAATCCTCTTTATTTATATTTCCTTAGACTTTGTTACTATATAATTTTGTATCATGAATTATTTTATTTCCATTATTTTTAAGTATGGTTTTTGATTTTATGGTTTACAAAAAAGAATAATAATTAGTTTGAAAGTCTCTCCCTTATTTGTTGCTCCAACGTCTAGCTTTAAGTTTGAGATCTATGCTTCGAATACCACATTCTTGCCTATTATTATATTTTTATGGAGGATGGGAATCTTTATTAGAAGTCATTTTATCTCAAACTTCTTGGAGAAACATTTATAATTCTCATCATAAGATTTCGGGTGTTACATTACACTACACCTTCTATTTAGAAGTGGCTACTGCCCTAATGGGTATTTTTCCTCGTATTTAGATGTGATAACAAGGTCTTGTGCCAATTTTTACCAATCGATACTTGGTGGATATATAGTTGTGATTTTCTAAAGTTCTAGGGTAGGAGTGCTCTTATCTACCTTTCTTTTTGAAATATGTCAAACAACGGATTTGGAAAATTTTCTAAACTTTTCTTTGGACAAGAGCAGTCATCCTAAGGTTGGAGATTTTTCTCTATAGGGAAAGGTTTCAATGATTTTCTAAAGTTTTCTCTATTTCTCACATGGGCAGGTGGCACTATATTTCCTTACTCGGCTAGGACTTTTTATATTTTTCTCTGGAGCTACACTACTTAAGTATTCTATGAAAAATAGGGTTGCTTGTTGTTTCACATTTTAATGTACTTTTTCCATTTTCTAATTGAATTTGCAAAAACATAAATCAATGGTGCATCTCCACTTAATTTTGTGAACTATGATGTTCAACATTTTTGTATGGGTCTACTTTTAATTAGGTATTTAATAATTTTTTCTTAACCATAGCATAAAGGTTCTACTATTTTTCCCTTCATTTCCACACTTTAAACCATATCATAATTTAAATCAAAACTTCCAAAAATAATGTTGGACTAGGGTGATTTTCTATTTTTGCTCTAAGGTTTACTTTGTCGAGAGCCTAGCAAAATTGGTTTGACCAAATTTGGATAGTTATTTCACAAGTTATGAATTTTTCATGTTATGTACAAAATAGTAAATGATTTAATTGAAAAGAAAACGTAAAAACCAGTTTGCATTGGGTCCCTAGCTAACTTTTCTATTTTCTCTCGCACATAAACCCTCAGTGCACTATTCATCTGAGTCACTGACTTTGTGAATAACCCCCTGGCTTTCTAACGTATCAAACCTGTCGTCCTTGCCTTCACCAAAATAGTAATAAAGGAGGAAAACATGGTGGTGCGGCTTACCGGCGATGGTAGCGCTTCGGTGAGGTTGCCGGGGAGGTCGAGGAGGCTCTGGCGGTCACGTTGAGGTGTCACTCGCTATCAGTGGTGACCGGAAACGCTCTGGCCATGAGGCCTTTCCAAAGTTCCACTAGCATGAGAGAACCTGCTATGGAATCAGGCTGTATGGGGTGATGTAGGAATCCCTTGCCCGAAAAGCTATCACAGACATATCGACCCAAGAAACTCCCTATACCGATAGCTCCCCACACCTCATTTGCCCCTTTCGGGAAAGGATTAACTCACACTACCTTTCCTAATTAACCAGCCAAGGGCGCCCCATTCTACCATTGTGGTAGCACTGTTTTCTCGAGTGGTCGCTCCATGTTCCAATTAACACAACAACCTTATCATGAAAAACTAATTAAACCAACAATAATAATAGAACATGATCATAATTCAGATATAATATTAATCCCAAAACCAGGTAGAGCAATAGCAAGATTACCCAATAGTTCATTTGTTTGCAAGGTATTGGGTGAACAAAACTAGGGTAACCTATTAGGTCCCATCAAGTTAACCTGAGCATGTCATGGTGATTATCATGAACATAACTAGGTAGTGAAAAGTGATCAAGGACACAACTTATCTTTTACTTGCGATAACCTTGTAGTCCAGATGGTGACCCAAAAGTTGGGTTTCAGATTCCTCGCCACCTTGCCTCTACTCGTAGCAATACATACAATCAAGCAAAAAATGGATATAGTAACATTACATCAAAGTATAAGAATAAAATGCTTAAGAATATTCTACACATCGCTATGAGATCGTAGGTTCGAGAATCATTAAAGTCGAAGTTATGGTTGAGAAGATATGGTTTTCAGAAGCTCTTTAGGTGATTAAATAGTAAAGATATATTCTATGTTAATTAATATAGATCATGTGAGAAAATAATACAAATAAACAACTAATTCAACCTTAATCTAAGTTATAACTTGATGAAAGATCATATTTTAGTCACATTATATTTGTGGACAGATTAACTTTAGTTAGATAGATTAATCTAACCAAAGAGGTTAAATAGATATCTATTTGTAAAAATATGTGACATGTTATAAATAATGTTGTTACTATATAGGCAATTTTATTACGGAGCTAACGCAACTTGAACATATTAAATCAGAGCTAAAACATAGAATATTTAATTTTTCAAAGTTTTAGGGTATTATTTTTATACTTCAAAATCATTTTCTATACTTATGTTACAAATTCTTTGGAAACGTGAATGGCGTCTACATTCACAAGGAGTTCAGGGTTGAATTCATAAATTTTAGGACAAATCCGTTATAATCTTTACGTAACATAGGACCGCGGATTGATTAAGGTCCCCCAGGGACTCTTATGCAAAGGTTCCTCGGCTGACTACACACGTGCAACCGGTGGCCACTGGATCTCAATCTCATGGCCTCAGTTTAACGAATCCAAGGGGTATGCATGGATCTAATCTAGCCCACTCATCTCATGATTGACGATCACAATCCCTTCCCAAAACGGTAACTTATGTTCTAATCTGATCCATCCGAATGAGATTGGACAGCGCCCGATCACCCCTTTCCTCCAACCTGAGTCGTTGTGGCACATAGGCTTTCCATGGCAGCATGAGCTGGTGAGCAGGCGGACTGCCTACCCCGATGCCCGATTTCAAACGAGGACATGGCCTACGCATGGAGGCGACTTAAGTGAATGCAGCGAAGGTCTTCTTACCACGAATTACGGAGACAATAGCTCTGCCACGTTGTGGTGTGGCACAGCGACGGATTTGGATAATGTAGCGTTCAATATTGATGACTCCTAGGGACTTCACGCGTGGGTAAAACCTCCCTCGAAAGACCCAGAGGTGTCGTGAGGCGGTTTTGCAACAAACTTGAGTTAAGAGAAAAATCTGACGAGTCGACCCCACATGTCAGTGACCTAGTTCGTAGAGGTGACTGAACCATGGGCCACGCTGGCCAGATCCCGACGCCCACGCATAGTGGAACGGTTTGCTGCGAGTTGGGCTAACATGAAGCCCATGTGGGAGTGAGTGGGACCTAGATTAATGGGCTAGAACTAGAAAATGGCCAGCCAAAGAGAGGTTTCCCCTCTTTTTCTATTTTGGTTTTCATTTTAGATTTTAGTTTTAGATTTTAATTCAAATTTCAAATCCTTTTTAATCTAAGTTGTAGTTTCAATTTCAATCCAAATGCACAACAAAATATCCCAATATGAAATGACTACCCCGACCTGGCTGGACCACACCAGCACTGCCCACCTACACCTCATGCCAGGCTGTCAGGTGCGTCCCCTCGCCCATGCACCTGGTCTACCTCCCCCACGTGCATCATTCAAACTCCCGGTCCAACAACCAACCTCCCACATGGGACGCAAGCCAAAAATTGTGGCTCTATTTTTTGTGCAAAAAGTGTAATAGTCAAATAAATAGTGTAAATAGTTCATAGAGATAGCATAAAACCTCGCCCAGCCACTGGACCATGTGTACATGCTCAGTGCATGCATGCAAATCCTATTTTTATGGTAGATCCAAAAATTATGGAAGATCGTGTGAGTTTTCATTGCGTGTGCGCAATTTTTGGATCACATTTTTATTTCAATTGCATGCGCGCAAAAAATGGTTGGCTCCATAAATATAGAATCGCTCCAACAACCATGCAACTATGATCGTTAAAATTAGTTTATGATATTTGCTGATACTAATTATGTTACACATTTTAGATATTTATGCAATTATGTATACTGCGTAAAAATTTATTTCCTACTACATGCACATAAATTTAGAATGACAGGAATGTGTGATAAATGGAAATTGATTGGAATGCATGGAAACAATAAAATCTTATTTTAGATGTTGTATTTCCTCGATAAATATAGAATCGTTGTAACTGCCATGCAGATAGGCTCGTTACAACCATATATACTGATACTAATTATGCTACACGGTCTTAGTATTTATGCAATACGGAACGCTGCACGTGGTACACGGGTAGACACATCTCCACATTCTAGCGTAAAAAAATTAAGTTTATAGCATAAAACCCCTAATTTATGTGCGTAAATACTGAGCAATGTGCGAGAGGTTGATAACTCTGGTGTGTTATATACACGATCCAATTTTTATGCTAGATCTAAAAATTATGTGAGTCAAATGCATACGTTTTCTATTTTTATGCAGATCCAAAAATTATGGTAGATCGATTTTCTATTGCATGCGCGCAAATTTTGGACGATATTTTTGTTTCCACTGCATGCATGCAAAAAATAGGATGACATGATTCACGCAAAGCATAAATTCTTATACAAAGTCGCATAAATACATACATTATGTAGCATAATTTATAAAAAACCTAATATCGGTTAAACTAACAGCCCCGCGAAAATTAAGGACAATATCGGTTCAACCTAATATCGGTTCAACTAACAGCCCCCATGTAGCATAATTTATAAAAAACCTAAAAATCGTATTCATCGTCGCAAAAATCATCACTAGACTGCATAAATATGTAAATAGTAGGCATAAAACACAATCATCGATGGCATAAACATGGATCGAATAGTTTATCGCTGGAGGACGATCCCGAGGCCGCTAGATCAAAGGATGCCGCCAAAGACACTGGATCGGAGGAGTTGGTCATCGAAGGCCTGTCACACCCAATTTTAAGGACAAAATTGAATATATAGCATATGTGTGCCAGAATCTATTTCCACACATATGTTGATGTCACAAGTGTAATATATCAAAGGAATAATGCATGAAAGCCAAATAAAGATTATAAATACATTACACTTTGAACATACATGATGTCTTAACCTTTATTCATCAAAGTACAGCAAAATATGGACATCCTTCCATAGGAAGATGACCAGGGGTATCACTAGACTAGCATCCATCAAGTTCACCATCATATCTTCATATGCAAACTTCTGATCAAAATTAAGCAAGGGTGAGCTCACTTATAGTGCGGGCTCAGCAAGTGGGGTGAAAATGCAAGTTTAACAAGGTAAGACTAAAGTTTAGTGCGATTAGCATTTTAGTTCGTCAACATTTTATTATCAACAAAACCTGATTACTAAGTATAAGTATATACCGAACCCATATTAAGCATAAAAAATATTCATCAACATATATATATATATATATATATATATATATATATATATATATATATCATTAGCATAAAGCTCAGGACCACTTGAACCAAAATGTCATGAACATGCACCTCAACCACTTGAGTGAACCACTTAAGCATACCGCTTAAACAAAATCGATCACGATTTATTTTCATCTTCAAGTTCAATTATCATGTCTGGGCCTAGGCTGCTCTTAACCGTGAGCACGAATGATATATCAGTTTTATACTCTGCAGAGGTGGTACAACTTTACCCACAAGCCGTGTATCCCCTCTACCTAAGTCGGTCAAACCCATAAACACTTCCGAGGTGAATGACTGGGGATCCACTATAAGGCTTTCACAGAATACACTTAACACAAAGCAATCCGCTAAGATTTCCACGCCAGTATTGGTGACCCTCTGGGCGAGGTACCTTAGCCAAGACTATCACCCCAAGTTAACATGAGCTGCCACCAAACCACTGCCGCCCCCTCTTGCCCATCTTTCAAGTAAGGTTTCTAAGCATTAAGCATACAAAGCTAATTACCAAAGCCAGAGCCATGATAACACTTGTTGTTGCACTGTTTTTCTAGGTGATCACTCCACATTGCAATTAATACAATATGATCTTTCTTAATCATCGTATTAACAACAATAATACAAATTTAATCTTTAGAACATTAATATAATAAAGAGTGGCATCATAAAGATAATGTTGTAGCAATAGCGTAGCTACTTGATTAAATCATAATCTCAGGTTAAACAAGGAATAAGGTTGCAAATGTTATGTGTATCTAAATAGGCAACCCATCAAATTATGCATATTATAATTGTAAACTTAGTTATCATGTCTTGATTAGGTTCAAACGAAATATGAGGGGGAGAAGTCCACTTGCCTTGCTTATAGAAAAGCTGAGATTCTTCCATGAAACAGATCTTGTTTCTCAACTACTGCATCAATCTCTAAACATCACATAACAAACAAGAAGAATCAAACACCACTCAATAACATACAACATTCACCATAGACAAAGCTAAAAGCAAGCATAACGAAAAGAACATTTGCTTTTTAAAAACATCACATGCAATGATTATAACAAAAAGGCACTTTAATTTTTGGAAAAGGTTTGGTTCATATTTTATAAGACCTAAGCTTGAAAATAATTTAATTATAAATATACAAATATTAGGTTTATAATTTTAATCTTTTTATAAAAGCTATATGTGGTATGTCTAAGATTAAGGGTTTATAAGATGATTAAACACAATATAACATCATTAAACTTTTTTAAACTTTTAGTAAAGATATATGTTATATATCTAGGGTTAATGAGTTATGAAACACGTTATTAATTTATGAAACATATTATAAAATAATTATTTGTAAAGATCTTAAGACATAAGTCTAAACAGATTTTATGTGAGAAGATCATATTATTAAACACTTATTTATAAAAATCCAGAATGTAGGCCTTAAGTGGATTTTCACGCAAAAGAAAGAAAATATTAATTATCTTACTTTGATTTGGAAAACACATGGCCTATGATTAAGAAAACTATACTCAAGGTCAGTATATAAACTAACATTTTGATTATAAAAAAACATGAGCACTAACTCCTTTAGGGAAAACTAAGTGATCTATATAAATAATATAGACTCAAATTAATGGACAAAATAATCATGCCTATAAAGCTAATTAAGTCATATTTAAATTAGAAACAAATAATCTAATTCATTAATAATAAAACTATGTTCATCCATACATGATCTATCATTTTAGTTATGAAGGTGCGAGCACTTAATTACGCTATTTTATCTAATTAGAAAACTCTATTTTTTAGTGTGAATAAACAATATGTATATGCATAAAAACTTAAGACTTTGTTTGTAAATATAAAATCACAGTTTATAAGCAAAGATAATCATGTAATTATTTATCTAATGTTTTTTTTCTGAAAATGTGGTCTACCTTTTTCTTTTATCTTCTTATATAGAAAAACTATTTTTATAACAAATATACTAGACATTAATAAAACTAAAAAACTTTTGAAGAATATTAGCACATAATTATAAAGCTATAATTTAAAAACTTTTATCGTATAAATATGAAGCTAATTTTTCAATCGCCACATAATTTAAATTATAAATAATCAATTTCAAAAGAATAAAGTATCGTAAGAGTTAGCCGTAGACGATAGAGGTTAGTTTCACAAAAAATGACATTGTCGTCTACCTCTAGTTCTCGGCTTCAACAGACGCGGCGTGGAGTATGAGCTCCCGGGGCGCGGGAACGAGGAGTCGACGCTGGAGGTCGCCGGGGAATGTGCGACGCAGGGAGGAACTCAGGAGCGCCAAACAGAACGTCGGCGAGCAGAGAACAGACTGGGACGAAGCTTGGTGTAGGGCGGCGACGAGAGCAGCAGGTCGTAGGGAAGGACTTCCGGCGGCATACGACGTTGGCGTGACTCGGCAGCATGGCGACGGCATGGCACGGTGGAGTCGGTGCGCAAAGAGCTACGACGACGAAATGAGCAGCACGCGCGGAGGAGGGCGAGCAGAGAACACGATGTCGTGGCGGCTTGTGGAAACGATGCGCGGCGGCAGCGAGCAGTAAGGCTCAGCGCTAAACAGGGACTATCGAAGAAGAACGTCGTAGGGATGCCAGGGGTGTTTTCCAATGGCAACGAGTTACGAGTGGCGCTGTGGTGCTCCGGCGATGCGAACGATGGCGACTGAGGGAGCTACGAGCGAGCTGTACACGTAGGCGATGAGTAAGACGCAGAGGTGCGGCAGAGCGCAGCAGCAGCAGACAGCGACACGCGCAGAGAATGAGAGGGCGGCGAGGAACGAGCGAGACAGGGGCGAGGGAGCGAGGGCTCGATGCGCTGGAGCGACAGTAAGCATCGGGTTGCTGGAGGAAGGAGAGAGCAGGCGAGCACGAGATCGCTCGCGGCTTCATTTATAGCTGGGGTAGAGGGAATCGTGAGCAGCATTGAAGCGTTGCGTAACGGAAGAAATAAAAACACCATTAATGGCACGAGCCTGCAGAGGGAGGAATGGGAGTCGACGGGTTGCGGCGGCGTGAACTGCGCGGGGCAGGCAGGCGAAGCAGCGCGGGCGCGGTCGCAAATGGCGGCTGGCAGCGAGCTTGGCCACCAGCACAGGCACAACAGGTCGAGCAGAGGGAAAAAACATACTTACAAGGAGGGCCCACACGACATTTGAAGAAAAGAAATGAGGGAGGCGAGAGAAAAGAAAACAAAACAAAACAAGATGGGAAACGTTCTAATCCATTTTTTATTCTAGAATAAGTTATACATTTAAAATATAAATAAATATATATATTTTAATTATTTCCAAAACTACAATAAACCTAATAATAATAGTTTCATGAATAAAATAACAAATATTATTTTTTAGGCAAAAGTATACTATTTAAATAAATCGGACCTTGCAAAATAGAATAAATTTAAATAAAATTGTTACAATTTATTAGCAACCAAAGAAATTATACACCAAAATGAATGGATCTATCGCTGGTAGATTTAAATTATTCATAAAATTTGTTAACTCAGTTATATTATTACTTTAATTATTTGAAAATATTTTCCTTCCTAATGAAAATTAGATTATTTTAACTCATTGCTATTTTGTAAATCAGATTTTCACACTAGCTTAAATCCAAAAAATGGATATATCAAATCACTACCGGAATCAATCGCTTTGCCGAGTGCTTGAAGCACTCGGCGAAGGCTTGAAAACACTCGGCACGGCAAAGAAGGCTCGGCGAACAGTGCATCGGCAAAGCCTTCTTTGCCGAGAGCTTTTTCTCGAGCACTCGGCAAAGATCTTTGCCGAGTGCCAGACAGCACTCGGCAAAGAAAAGCGGTCGTTACGGCGCTGGGTGACGGAGACGACGGCTTTGCCGAGTCTCCCTTGTGACACTCGACAAAGAAGTTAGCTTTGCCGAGTGTCTTCCGGGCAGCACTCGGCAAAAAACCCATCTTTGCCGAGTACCGCGTGGGACACTCGGCAAAGAACCCGCCAGGGAGGGTCCCCATGTCAGGTTCTTTGCCGAGTGTTCTGTGCGGCACTCGGCAAATACGACCTCTTTGCCGAGTGCCAGCGACATAACACTCGGCAAAGAACCTAAGCCGGTGCCCAGGTCTGTGCTCTTTGCCGAGTGTTATGACCATGACACTCGGCAAAGAGCCTCTTTGCCGAGTGTAACACTCGGCAAAGTGACCAGCATATACCTTTTTAGTTTGTTTTTTGTATTCCATCCACACAAACAGAAGATATCACATATATACATCACAGATATCATCACAGACATAAATAGCCAACACAAACATAAAACCGTCACCACAAACATAAATATCCATCACAAACATAAGTGTTCAACACAAGTATTAAACACAAACATAAGTCTCAAACGTCGCAAGCTCTCACATAAGTATCAAACACAGACATAAGTATTATACATAAGTTCTGAAGTCTAAAACAATGAAAACACAACACTCATGGAGGTGGGCGGTTTGACCGGGGCTGCGTTGGGCTGAACCCTTCCAGAGGGTTGTTGGATGCCGCCCCAGATTGGCCCTGCACAGAGAAGAGATTGCATGTGTTATACCAGATGCATTACAAACATCTAACTACAATTTTGATACTCAAAGGAGTGTGGAAGAGAGTAGGGTCAACTGGAGGGAACAATAGAGGTGGCGGAGGGATGCCCTGTGTGGCGCCAAGGCTCTGCATGTACTGGAACATCTCCGCCATCCTCTGATCAGCCGCCGCCCGCTCCGCCATTATCCTCGCCTCCATCTCTTGACGTTCCCTCCTCTCTTCTTCTAGTTGGGTCTGTAATATTACAAGCCAACGTTATAGTAACTCAAAGAGAAGGTATATAACTCAAGAAAGGACGAGTTACAGAAGCACTAACCTCGAGTTGTTGTATGCGATGCTGTGAGCTGTCGTGCCGAGGTCGTATGGCTGGACTCGAGCCCGTGCTCCTTGCTCTCACCTGAGACAGAGTGGGAGTGGAGGACGAGTCGATTGCCCCGTCGGCAATCTAGTACCACCCGTGTCTCTTGCCTCCCCCAACCCTCATGAGCACATCGGTGTCGATCGGCTCGGTGCTCGGATCATAGTCTGGGCCATGGACCTCCTGCGCCATGGCGGTGTAGTCATGGAGGCGGCTGTAGACGGCGGGGTTGGTGTAGGCCTCGGGCCCGTCATCCGGGTTGTAGGTGACGTCGGACGTCGCCTTACCCTTATGCGCCATAGCATAGGCCGAGAAGGTGGAGCAAGGCCTGCCACCATGTGACACCGACTGCAACGAAAACCAACGAGATAGTTAGAAATAATATCTAACTTAGTGCTATATATCTAAATAAAAAAGGTGGCGTACCCATGCTTCGGCATATTGGCCCAGGCTCCGGCTGCCTTGGTGGTGGGAGGGGCCTTGCATCATCAAACGCCGTTCCCGGCTAGATGTGTGCGCCTCGTCCCACTCAGCCGAACACCACCTATCCACCATCTGCTCCCAACACAGAGGATGTGCGGCGCACCAATGTGGAATCATCTGCAATGTAAACACGTAAAGTGCATATCAGAAGATAAAATAAAATTCATGCATGGAGTACTGGTACCAAACATGCATGACTTTACCTGCAGGTACTGCTCCCTGGTCAACGACATGGTTCGGGCTTGAGTTTTGGTCACCTTCTCCCCAAGGACGGAGCCGTGGTAGGTGATGATGGCCTGGATGCGGGCCTCATAGTGCATGTCCACGACGAGCTTCTTACAGCTCGTGGTGGCCACCACATCCGCCCTAGCCTCATATCCAGCATCGCATCTGAAGAAATCCTGCATACAAAAACGATGTATCTATACATTATTTCAAGAATTTGCAACGAATGCGACATATTTTACATTATACTAAGACTTACCCACAGCTCTTGCTTCACCCGCTCCGCCTTGTTATTGAATTCCCTGCCGTCCCGGTCTACTGCATCGGGGGCGACGGCGTAGTGGTCGAAGGTGAAGGCTGGGCCCGTCACTCCAGCGTACTCCACAAGTCCAGGGAAGTGTTCCCTGCACAGCAGGCCGAGGATGTTATTGGGGGGGCGACGATGACCCCCAGCATAATCCAAAACCGTCCAAGACCTGTCCAAGTTATAAATAAAAAGTATTAGTTTACATTATGATTTTGAACACATAATATGAACAAGAATGAAGAACATAAAGTTACATACCTCTCCCCTTCCGGCCGAATCAGCGGCCGTCTGTCCCGAAGTATGGGACGCTGAGGGAGACTCGCGGGGCCTCGCAAGTAGATGCTCCTCGAACTAGAGCCACCTAAACCAGAGGCGTCCTGCTGCTGGTCGTCGTCGTCCTGCTGCTGGTCATCGTCGTCCTAAGGCGCCGCCTGCTGCTGCGCTGCCTGCTCTGCATCGTCCGCCGTCCTACTCCTCCTCCCCATCCTCCTCCTCAGGAAACCGCCCACCATATTTGTCCAACAACCTGCAATTAAGAGTAAACAAATAAGCACATATAAAAAGATGTATTTAAAAACAGGTGCGAAATAAAAAGTCATATAGCATTACATCGATTAAAAATAATCTTCATATGTGTCGGGGTTAGCCGGATCATAACTCTCATCATCACTATCAAGCATTTCAATCTCCACACCATCGGAAGACGCAAGTTCATCATTAATGTCATTGCCTTCAAGGATTACTAAGTCATTATCATTTTGCACCTCATCATCCTCCTCATCAACAACCATTTCAATATCTACGTCCATTCCGATAGCTTCGGTTAAGTCTATCTCAAATCGCCCTTCTAGCCCATCTTCTTGGAAGAACTCTCCATCATATGTGTATGGGTCTAAGTTGTAATCTTCATCGTTAGGAACAGGTAACCTCCCGTGCGGCGATACCTTATACACAACATCCCAACCCTTAAGATGTTCTTTCGTTTGACACGCATATGGGAGATAATACACTGGTGTGGCCTGTTGGGCCACGATATAGACATCGTCTCCTGCTAAGGTGGAATCTTGTCGAATTTTGACTATCCCAAGATTAGAATGTGTCCGTCTCGTCACTTGAGGGTCAAACCAATGACATTTGAATATCACTGGAGTAAGAGGTTTGGAACCATAAAAATTGAGCTCATATATTTCTTCGATTCGTCCAAAATAATCGACATTGTCAAGGCCCAGCGTAAAGACTCCAGAACACGTTGTTTTCCGATTGGGCCAACTTTTGTCGTAGTGTGTTGTGCGAAAACGGTATCCATTGACGTCATACCCAGAATATTTCTTGACCCTATAAGCAAAGCCATTGGCTACTTGTCTCAGCTCGGCACTCATAGACGGATCTCTTTGGCCCTGCAAGTATTCGCAAGTTAAAAGACGCTAAATTGAGTTTAAAGACGTATCTCTTTTACAAACTAAGCACGTACCTTATGTTTGAACCAGGAAATGAAATCGGGCAACCCATTTCTCGCACCCTTTCTAAGAAGAGCGTCATATTCCTGTGGAGTGGGGTCCCTTGATCGACGCTAGAACTCATGAAGAAATTGTTCCATGTATGGCGTCACCTCTTCAAGGTTGGTCAATACGTATAGCATGATATGCCGCCACTCTTCATGTGTCAGGGTCTTGGTGGTCGAGCCACTTGCGCTTCCGAGTTGGCCTCGAAATATGCTAAGGTTCGATTCATTGTCGCCATCATTGTAACGAGAGGGTGGATTATGCACGCTCGGCAATTTGTCACCATAATAAGTTGTTGTGAAGTTTGAGACCTCCTCTAGAATGTATGCCTCTGCAATGGAAGCCTCGATTTTGCATTTATTTCTACATTTCTTTCTAATAGTCTTTAGACATCTCTCGATTGGATAGCACCAACGTCCCTGCACGGTCCCCCCCATTCGTGCCTCATAGGGGAGATGAAGAATCAAATGCTGCATTGGATTGAAGAAGCCAGGTGGAAATATCTTCTCAAGCTTACACAGTAACACGGGGGCCAATCTTTCCAAGTCTGCAACCACGGTCCGAGATAACTCTTTTGCACAAAGCTGACGAAAGAAATAGCTCAACTCTGAAAGCGCTAGCCAGACATGCTCAGGGACATAGCCTCGAACCATCGCAGGAAGAATCCGTTCAATCCATATGTGGAAGTCATGACTCTTCATCCCTAAGACTCGCATAGTAGATAAGTTCACCCCCCTACTCAGGTTAGCTGCATATCCATCAGGGAACATCAACATCTTGGTCCACAGAAGTACTTCCTTCCTCTGGGCCCTGCTTAGGACGAAATCGGCCTTAGGCCTTCTCCACGTCTTTCCGCTACTTGGCAGCTTCATCTCTAGTTTTGGTTTTTCACATAACGCTGCCAGATCCACTCTTGCCTTCACATTATCCTTTGACTTATCAGGAATGTCCATAATTGTTGCCCACAGTGCCTCGGCAACATTCTTTTTAGTGTGCATCACGTCAATGTTGTGTGGAAGGAGCAGGTCGTCATAATAGGGGAGCCGAGTCAAGCCAGACTTATGTGTCCACATATGCTGCTCACCATATCCCACAAAACCACCTTCTGTATTGGCCACGAGCCCATCTATCTGTTGACGAATTTCGGCACCAGTCATCGTTGCAGGTGGGCGGTCTGTCACTACGACACCTTTCGTAAAGTTCTTGATATCTAGGCGGAATGGATGGTCAGCAGGAAGAAATTGTCGATGTTTATCGAAGGACGAATATTTGCCACCCTTTTTCAACCAAATGAACCTGAGAGCTTCCTTGCAAACTGGGCATGGGAACTTACCGTGAACACACTAAGCACAGAATAGCCCATACGCCGGTAAGTCATGCATGGAGTACTGGTACCAAACATGCATTCTGAAGTTTGTCTTCGTAGCTCGGTCATATGTCCATACCCCTTCCTCCCAGGCACGTACCAATTCATCGATCAAAGGCTCCATGTACATGCCCATTTTGTTCCCCGGGTGTCCGGGAATTATCAACGACACGAATATATTCTGCCTTTGAAAGCACACACCAGGGGGGAGATTGATTGGGATAACAAACACGGGCCAACATGTGTACGGGGCAGCGCTCATTCCATAGGGATTGAACCCATCTGTGGCCAACGCAACACGTACATTACGAGCCTCTTCGGCTTTCTCACGGTGAATGTCATCAAAGTGTTTCCATGCTTCACCATCTGATGCGTGCACCATCTTGTCAGGATTGTATCGTTTTCCATTTTTGTGCCATGTCATCTGTTTCGCGGATTCCTCTGTCATGTAAAGACGCTGGATCCTCGGTATGAACGGAAGGTGTCGTAGAATTGTCAAGGGGATGTCGAGCTGCCTCTTCTGTCCATCACCAGAGTCTACCTACATAAACCTAGATGAATTACACTTGGGACAGTACTTTGCCTCCGCGTATTCTTTCCTAAATAGCACGCAGCCCTTCGGACAAGCATGAATCTGCTCATACGTCATCTTGAGTGCACGAAGTAGTTTTTGTGCCTCGTACATGCTCTTTGGTAGAACGTGATCATCCGGAAGCAAACTCCCAATAACCGTCAACAAGCCATCGAATGCATCTCTACTCATGTTGTACTGTGACTTGAACGCCATTACACGCCCAATGGCATCCAGTTGAGAAACCTTTGTCTGGCCGTGAAGGGGCTTCTGTGCCGCGTTGAACATGTCGTAGAACGCCTTTGCATTCGGCTCTGGCTCGTCATCCATACATCCTCCCGTGTACTGTGCCTCCTGATAGTCGTTCAACATATCCGCTACCCCCGCATCCGCGTCATAATCCTCGACACGTTGTCTCAGCACCTCCTCTCTCGTACGATGCGCTTCACCATGAAATATCCACCGAGTATAGCCCGGCGTAAATCCATTCTTCCAAATATGTTCTACCATGGTCTTCTTTGGTTTTCTTTTCCGGTTGTCACATTTGCTGCACGGGCATGGGACTAGACTCGCTCCTTTAGCAGCTTCACCATATGCCCGTTCCACGAAATCATCGGTCTTTCTAATCCATTCAGTGGTGACATCGTTCCTTCCTCTACGGCCCATACATCCACTCACGGTCCTCCATCCTCTAACATATATAACCGAGTATAGTTTAATATAGACATGTAATGCATGTACACTACGTTCCTACCTTCTAATAGGTGATGATAGGTCCTAATCCCACCCGCGGTTGCGTAGATGGAGTTAGTTTCCATGCTCTACTCCGATCCGAGATAAAATTTCGGCAGCACCTCCCCGTTGTTCTCCGGATACACGTCCTGGCAGGGAGAGTGTACTGTCCGGAGAACAACAGGGAGGTGACGCCGAAACTCTATCTTGGACCGGAGTAGAGCATGAAACTAACACCATCTACGCAACCGCGGGCTGTCCAAAAAACGTGGACAATTCGAAACTGATACATTTGTAGATATGCAAAGATCTGCATATGTACACCGTATCACTTTCGAACGGGAGACGCCTAACTGGGTTACGTGATCTACGACCATGATGTGAAAATAGAGGTTATACCTAGGGTGGCGGTGCAGTCAGGCTAGTGGGGCTGTGGCGGGTCGCTGCAGTGGCGACGCGACGCGGTGCAGGCAGACCCGCAGCGGCTAGGAAGACAAGTATCTTCTCTGTAAAAAAGAAACACAAGTCTGTTAATACAAAAAAAATTGACAGCACCTCCCCTGTACGTTGAGGTTTTTAAAACCTGCAACCCTAAACTAACAGCACGATGGCTGACATGCACACAGTAACAAGTTTATAAATGGTTGGGTGACCTCGGCTTACATGATTTATACATTCTATCATCTAATCAATAATAAATATAAATTGACGCATAAAAAGTTTAAAACTTTGTCGAGTGTCGTGGCGTGGCATGGTACGCGTGGCCGGGAGGCGGTGGCGGCGTGCGAGGAGGTGGCTTCCGGCGGCGGTGGTGGCGGGGGCACAGCGGCGCGGGCGCGGCGGCGTAGAGGGCGCGCGGCGGCCGAGGGAGTGGAGGGCGCGCGCGGTCGGGCGAGGGGCACGGACGCGGTCGGGCGAGGGCGAGGGCGTAGAGGGCGCGCGTGGTCGGCCGAGGGCGTAGCGGGCGCGGCAGCGCGTGAAAGTGATAGGGCGAGGGCGCGGCGGCGGGCGAGGTCGCGGCGGCGGGCGGGCAGGCACCGGCGAGGGCGCGGCGGGCGGACGGGCGGGCGCCGGCGAGCGCTCGGGCGCTGGCGCGGGAGGGCGCGGTGGGTGCGGGCGCCGGCGAGGGTGGGCGCGGGCGACCGCGGCTGGCGAGGGCGGGCGCGGGCGGCCGGCGAGGGCTCGGTCGTGGAGGAGGCCATGGTGGGGCGGCGAGCCGGCGACGGCGCGGGGCGGCGGCGGTAGCGCAGGGAGGCGGTGGCGGGCGCGAGTTAGCGAGAGCAGAGAAAGAAAGGAGGAAGAAGGGCGCGGGCGAAGTATATTCGCCTACTTTGCCGAGTGTCCCGTGATCTGGCACTCGGCAAAGTTTTTTTTTTAATTTTTAAAATAAACTTTGCCGTGTGCCAGATCGGTGGCACTCGGCAAAGGATCCTTTGCCGAGCGTCTGCCATCTGACACTCGGCAAAGATTAACTTACACATCTTTGCCGAGTGTCAATCTGGGGACACTCGGCAAAGCATATTTTGCCGAGTGTCAACCATTAGACACTCGGCAAAGTATATTTTTATTTTTTAGATTTTGTCTCCCAAAATTTTTGTGGTATGTTCCTACACTATGTAGACCTACATGTATCATTTGTGGACAATTTTAACAGAGTTTTCAATCGTTAGTAGATTTAGTTCGTTTATTTGAATTTCTTTGGAAAATTTAGATTTGAACTGCAGGTCACTCGAAACTTGGAAAACCGTGCATGCAAAAATGATATTCATGTTACTTAGCATAAGTTACGACCGATTCCAGGAGCGAACCGGAAACTTCGAGCAACATGCTCACTAAACATGGCCGTGAACTTGCCATCCACATGTTTAAAAATTGTATAAAACACAAACAAAGTCAGAAAATCCTGAAACTTGTCCACGTGTCATGATATCATATGTACAGGCTGTGATAAAAATTTTAGAATGTTTGGAGAAAGTTGTGAGACACTATGTGTAGAAACCTAAGAGATCCACATTGAAACTCTATGATTTCATGTGTAGTTCTCTTAGGTTTGTACACATAGTGTCTCACAAAATTCTCCAAACATTCTAAAATTTTTATCGCAGCCTGTACATATGATATCATGACACGTGGACAAGTTTCAGGATTTTCTGACTTTGTTTGTGTTTTATACAATTTTTAAACATGTGGATGGCAAGTTCACGGCCATGTTTAGTGAGCATGTTGCTTGAAGTTTCTGGTCCGCTCCTGGAATCGGTCGTAACTTATGCTAAGTAACATGAATATCATTTTTGCATGCACGGTTTTCCAAGTTTCGAGTGACCTGCAGTTCAAATCTAAATTTTCCGAAGAAATTCAAATTAACGAACTAAATCTACTAACGATTGAAAACTCTGTTAAAATTGTCCACAAATGATACATGTAGGTCTACATAGTGTAGGAACATACCACAAAAATTTTGGGAGACAAAATCAAAAAAATAAAATATACTTTACCGAGTGTCTAGAGATGACACTCGGCAAAGTATGCTTTGCCGAGTGCCTACTATGTGGCACTCGGCAAAGAAGCCTCTTTGCCGAGTGCCAGCCGTTGGCTCTCGGCAAAGACTGACGGCCGCTGACGGCCCTTTGCCGAGAGCCCCCTTGGCCGAGTGTTAGACACTCTGCAAACTTGTCTTTACCGAGTGCTGTCCTGTGCCGAGTGTTCAGCACTCGGTAAAGGGGTTCTTTGCCGAGATCCTAACTTTACCGAGTGCGGCACTCGGCAAAGCCTTCTTTGCCGAGTGCCCGACAAAAGGCACTCGGCAAAGAATACAACACTCGGCAAAGCCTGCGATTCCGGTAGTGAATAAAATTTATGCCTCACGATAAATGCATTCAGACACTTCATAAAGTTTTATCTGTTAAAGAAGTTGTTCAATTTATTTATATTACCAATTTTATTATTTGAAAATAATAAAACTTTCCTTTCTAATGGATTTAATAAAATAAACTAGGTTTCTTTCAATTGATAGATTTAGGGTGTTACAAAGCCAGAGCCACCCACGCCTTGTGTGGACGCCATCACTAGAGACGATCGCGCATCGTGCGACTGCCGTAGCGACCCGTGTCTCTCGTGGCCACCACCGCTGGTACCAAAGCCCACCATGTCTCTTGCAACCGTTGTCGCCACCGGGCCTAGGGTGCGTCATCGTTGCTCGTCTGCTTCAGGAGCTCCGTCACCATGTGCTCGCCTGCCTCGGGAGCATCATCGTCGCTCAATCATGGGGGAGCGCCTCTGCTGGTAGCCCACTTTGGGGTGGTACAGCTTCTGGCCTCGTGATCGCCGCCGCTCGCACGCTCGAGGGAACTGCCGCCACCGCTAGCACGCCCAAGAGAAT